>OU892283.1:5111979-6444095 GCA_917834065.1 Ceutorhynchus assimilis
TACACTATAAACACCTGGAACAAAAATAGTTATCACTTGCAAAATTAAGTTTTTGCCAATAGGTGGCACTATGTACTACAGTTTCTTTATGCCAGGTTTCGGGACTATAAGATACTTCATCCTGTTATGGAATTTATAGGGTATTCATAACAGCCAATCGAGTGTGTCTGATAAGTATAGCCTATTTGTCGCATAGGTTTCCTGAAGAAATTTGGAATATGTCAAAGTGCTTCTCTAGTCTTTTCTGAGTGATATAAATGAAAATTCATCATCTAGGGTGTATAAACAATACAGAGACATATATTCTGTAATTAAAATTAGGCAGATTCGGTCATCTTTAGGATACATTATAACCTCAAGTAATCTGTCCAATAGACACAACATTCTCATCGATGTTGTATCTATTAGCTTGATTCAATTTGCAACACTATCGATGCAATATCACGTTCCTGACATATTATTCTATAAATGATGAAAATACTACCGATCATTCATAGTCAATCATGTAGTTTATTGCAAAAGAAATTAGAAGTGCTCGATAGTTATTTTTTACATAACCTGGCATTTGAGTATTTAATTTTAGTTTACACCACTAAACGTTATCATTACCTATACAATTTTATGGCCATTATTTGCATTTCGTTCTATAATACACAATAATTTACGATTAGTTTCAGTATAGTAATAGTGCGGAATAGTTTGCACACTAGCAACACACCCAACGAGAATTTTTTATACTTTGTCCATGTTTCTTTGAGATATTTTTCCTTTTCTGTTCTATTCGTCAATATTTTTAATATCTGAAGAGTTTTCTTGAAAGGCCTGAGATGAAAACGTTTATTGCATAATAAAATGCATTTTATCCAATATTGGCTTAATAGTGTTTATTGATTGATAACATAAGTAAATATTATTCAGGTCCTTTACAATGTTTATAGTTTATTTTGAGAGTAGTTTTAAAGGATACGAAAATTTGCACATAATAATTAAATTGGATAAAACAGGAAATTTCGCATTTGAAAAATTTTACAAGGGACATGGGATTGCGACACCGACTTTCTAGTGGCCATTCCTTACTGGTTTATTTTGAATAGGGTTCATATTTACCTGAAGTATAAACAGGAGTGTGTCCTTCGTAGAGCTTCAGAAAAGCTTTGCATGTGCCATTTTGAAAAGACGGAGCTCCCAAAACTGTGACGTGCGTCAAATACAGTGGCGCCGCGTTGATTCTGATGTTGTGCGATAGAAGGCCAGCGAAGTAGTCTACGTATCTGAAAACATAAATTCTGTATCATGACTTTATCATTGGAAAAAATAGCTACATAACATTTCCCAATGTTGTCTGCTTCTATTGAAACGTTATTGAATTGGCCTATACAGACAGAATCAGACTACTAGACACATTCAATGGGATAAGAACTGCTACCCATTTCACTTCAAGATTATCATGGTGGATCCTTGCATGTTAATAAAATTCGTGCATCTTCGGCAGCTTGGCTATAGGTACTCGGCTTCGGCAGCATCGCCTTAATTTGCCTAGATCTGATACAAGCTAATTCGTCTTATTGCTCCCTATGTATCTAATAGTTTGGTCTGACCTTATAGTGGCTTAGAGTCGCAGTACAACGTTGGAACCATGACCAGCATAAGAAATAAAAATCAACCACACTTTTTCAGTAACATACGAGTAATTTTGTTTACTACGGCACGACGTTTATTCCACACTGAAATCACTGAAATAACTTTTGGACGTCGTTGCAACGTCGTCATATGACTTCTCATAGCATCTATAACGTAACATTAGGCAACGTTCAGTTCTTTTGGACAACCCAAAGTCAGTTTCTGACGCCAACTCACATTTAGTCGAGGTAGTCAAAAAGAAGTACCGACATCGTATGCAGACTTGAGGTAGTAAGTACATTAAACGATGTCAGATTGTTACTCGGGAGCAACAAAGTCTACTCTATTCAAGATTCTTACCTTCTGTTTGAAGGCAACTTTAAAGGTCCCACATTGTCGTCCAGAAATTTTCTCATCGAGAATCTGTCCAGAGCTTGTTCGGCGGTACCGCAAATGCTGGAATAGTGCATGTAGGCTGCTACCACAACGCCTAGTTTTTCTTTGGAACCCCTAAAAAAAAAAAGACAAATTAACTGAATCTTGCTTTTATGAACCCAATGATGTTGCGGATGACACTCATTATACTTTCATTACAAGATATGGCTACTTCAATTGAATAAGTCGTTGTTACGTAATTATCACTGAAAAATGACTTTCTAGTTTTTCTTACTTTTATCTAGACTTTTCTGGTGGTTCTGTATAGTTATAATCACTAGAATTCTAAACTTTCAGTACTTCCAAGGCTTTTGAAGTTTCTGGAACGGGACTGTTAATAACTGTAAAATAACTTAAAAGTCGCAAGGAATTCAACCTTCAAAATGTTCCACATTTTGGTCGTAGTAGGCACGTTATGGAATCGTAGCAATAACGTTGCCGTCACAAGTAGTCACAACTTTACAGTTCCCAACAATAGTCGCCTTGTCGTACGAACGACTGAAAATGCTGTTTGAGATGGAGTGGATAATGCTAATCTTATTAAAACTCTTCGTCAAAATCTTCGAGTCAGAGTGAAAACTGTTGGAACAAATCAATAATTCGAAATGTGTCTAGTCCTCACGTAGCAACATAGTTTGACAATACCTAATTTGTAGAATATTTTATTTTTAGCTAATAGCCACTAACCTTAGTTTTACTAGTGTGTAATATAAACAATAAGCAGGCGCTTCGTTTATGGATAAATAGTCCTAGAAACCAGTTTAAGTGTCTTTACCTATTCCCAAAGATATATTTTGCAACAGGTTATGGGCCCAGGCCTTCTGTAATACCGTTTGAAATAGTTTATTTCTGAAAATAATTGTCTTTTCTTTGTGTTTCTGCCGTTGCATCTAACAAACTTTTTTGCTCCAAAATGTCCGGTTATCAGTTGCCACTGATTGAAAAATTCCGTGGCCCTAAAAACTATGATACCTGGAAGTTTGCCGTTCAGACGTACCTTGAACATGAATAACTGTGGGAATCAGTTACAGGTTCCGTTACAGACACTAAACAATATGTAAAAGCTCGCTCTAAGATTATCTTGTTGATTGATCCCCTGAATTATGTTCATCTTCAGACAGCTAAAACAGCTAAAAAAGCATGGAACAAGTTAGCTAGTGCATTTCAAGATACAGGCTTAGCGCGGCGTGTTGGACTTCTACGCATGTTGATAACTACAACCCTTGAAAATAGTGATTCAGTTGAAGACTATGTCAACAAAATTATCACTACAGCTCACAAGTTATCAAACATTGGTTTAAAAGTAAGTAATGAGTGGGTATAGGCACTATTCTTCTAGCCGGTTTACCAGAATTCTATAAACCTATGATAATGGAAATTGAGAGTTCTGGCACTCCAGTTACTGCAGACTCTATAAAAACTAAATTGTTACAAGATATTTCGGTTTTAAAAAGTAGCAGTGGACAATAAAATATTGCGATGTACGGTGCTGATGCATTTGGTAATTTTTCTTCATTTAACAAAGACAGAGACAAATAGATTCAGTTAAATCGGTCCGGGTCAAATAAATCGAAAGGCGTTCGTTGCTATCAGTGTAACAAATATGGTCACTTCGTTAATGAATATGATCAAAAAAAGGACAGCACCAAAAACCAAACAACGGTTTGTGGTATTTGGACTCTGGATGCTCAGCTCACGTGACAGCAAATCATGAAATACTTCAGAATGTTACAAAGTCTTCTAGTTTGACAATCACCACAGCAAACAACCAGCAAATGCGGAGTGATTCCGTTGGTGAGGCAAACCTGTCATTATGTGTTGAGAAAAATATATCATCAGTTAAAGTAAGTGATGTTTTTCTTGTTCCTGAGTTGAATGTTAACCTTTTGTCAGTCAGTCTGAAATCAATAATTCAAATGAATTGATAGCAACCGCCAGTCATGGAAATAATCTGTTCAGTTTAGATATGGAAACCTCAGTTAATGTCGATGGTACTGCATTGTTTAATGCATCAGCTGATAATAATAAATATAATGTATGGCCCAAGCGTGTGGCGCATGTCAATTCAGCAAGTTTCCATAAGCTAAAAAATAGACTAGTAGTACATGGCATTGATTTGAATGAAAATTTTAACCAAGATTTTGTATGTGAAGTCTGCATATTAGGAAAAATTCATCGTTTGCCATTCAGGGAAAGGGACTCATGTTCCACCAGGCTTCTAGAATTGATCTATTTCGATTTATGCGAACCGATGCAGGAAAATTCATTGTCAGTTTCACGATACATACTTACCCTTCTGGATGACTTCAGTCACAAAAGTTTCATGGAGAGTACTGTAATTATTAAACTATTTTAAGTCTACCGGATTCAGCATCAGAATACAGTCCCTCATAATAGTGCTCAGCAAAATGGTAAAGCCAAAAGGCTGAACAGAACAATTGTGGAAAAGGCTCATTGTCTTTTGATCGAGGCAGATCTTTCTAATAATTTTTCGGCAGAGGCCGTCTATACTTCTGTGTAGATTTTAAATCGTTTGCCAACTAGATGCGTAAAGAAAACTCCTGAAGAAATTTGTAGTGGAAATAAGCCAACAGTGAAACATTTGAAGATATTTGGTTGTTAAGCTTTCTCTCACATCCCAGTTGAAAAAAGAAAGAAGTTGGACCCAAATGCTATTTCATGCATCTTCGCTCGGAATCTAAAGCCTATAAACTTTATGACGTTGAAAAAGGAATAGTTTTTATTTCAAGAGATGTCCAGTTCATTGAGTCTGAAAGAAAATCTTTATTGTTGCATGAAAATGACCGACAAAATCAGCACGATTTTTTATACTTTCCTGAAACAACTGTTGAGACCTTGGGACCTCAAGTCGATGACGAAAATCAGCAAGGGAGCAATGTTACCTCCTCTTCTGAGGGGTATGTTGGTATTTCATCAGACACTTCTGAAGAAGATAGTGATCAGTACCTTGAAGATGATCCCATGAATGTTCCTGAAGAAGTTATACAAGAACATCAAGCTCCAGTTCAGAGAACACAGCGAAATAAAATAACCTCCCGAATTATCAAGAGATTATGTAACATATCATATGCTACAATAATTGAACAAAAAAATGATCCTGCAACAGTCCAGGAAGCCCTCACTCGATCAGATAAGGAAAATTGGCTCAGCGCTAGTATAGAGGCTTAATCGAAAATGAAACTTGGGACCTTGTAGATTTACCACCAAACAGAAAGCCTTTGAATTGTAAATGGGTGTTTGAAACCAAGCGAAACGAAAATGGTCAGGTCAAAGTCAAGGGCTGTGCATAACGAAATCGAGTAGACTTTGAGAATACCTATTCACCCGTTGTTCGTTACAGTTCCATTAGGTATTTACTTGCACTTGCTGCAGAACATAATCTAGACATAGATCAGCTAGATGCAGTAACAGCGTTCCTACAAGGTGCTCAGAAGAACCTTTTAGTCCAGGAGGTGGCGCCAAAAACATGCAAGAGTTTTCGCAAGGCGGATATTTTCAAAAAAGGTCGTACTTTAGTGCTAGAATGCTAGTGTACAGTCAGCACTCACAGTTCCGGGACAGCTGGCTCTGGGACGCGGGCAAAGTTGTAATTTTAAGAAGCATCTAAACTGTTTTCTCAAAACTCAAAATTTATAGAAATTTTGCACATTATCTGTTTGAAGGTCACAGATAACGTATGTAAATCGTCAGACGTCTAGTTTGTTGCAAAAAGGGGGTCAGACGTCCTCAAAGTTTTCATTTTATGGCATTTTCTTCTATTATATTTGTCAAATACCTGCAAAAATATATTTTGACAGGACACCGAAGAAAATGCCATAAAATAAAAACTTTGAGGACGTCTGACCACCTTTTTGCAACGAACTAGACGTCTGACGATTTACATACGTTATCTGTGACCTTCAAACAGATAATGTGCAAAATTTCTATAAATTTTGAGCTTTGAGAATTAAAATTACAACTTTGCCCGCGTCCCAGAGCCAGCTGTCCCGGAACTGTGAGTGCTGACTGTACACTAGCATTCTAACACTAAAGTACGACCTATTTTGAAAATATCCGCCTTGCGAAAACTCTTGCATGTTTTTGACGCCAGCTCCCCAACTATTTGAATCGTGCTAAGTTTTAGAACTGTATGAAATATCAAGGACTCATTTCAAATAGGTAGAGTGTTGGAAGAAATCAATAATTTGAAATGTGTCTTGTTCTAACGTAGCAACCAAGTGGCAATAGCTAAGCTTGTAGAATCAGTAGAATGACATTTTATTTTTAGCTAATAGCTACTAACCCTAGTGTGTAATATAAACAATAAGCAGGCGCTTCGTTTATAAATAAATAGGTAGTCCTAAAAACCAGTTTAATTGTCTTTACCTATCCCCAAAAACATATTTCGCAACAAAAACCAGGTAAAAGGACGTAATATCAAAAGTCACTCATCTTGAATGTAGTTTAGCATTTTGCAAGACGGAACTTAGAACTATTACAATGGAGACTACACAGATAATAGAGGCAGACTATAGATGAGATGGATGGACGACTTGACACTTATTGCGAGGTTACACTAGAGACAGGTGACTCAAAAATCAAAATAGATTTCGCTGACGAGAATTGGAAGAGGACTAGGACTATATCCAAAGATTGATGGTAACAGGTTGAAGAAAAACAAGAAGAAGAAAAAGGAGAAGAAGAAAAAGAAGAAGAAGTACCCAAATGAACGTCGAACATGAATGATATTTTATAAAATATGTTTTCAGAAAAGTTCTGATGGAAATCCTTATGACATCACTGAGATAAACTTTCTATGGAAGTTTATGCAAAACTATTTCCAAAAGCAATGTAATCTGAAGTATGCCAGTGGGCTTCAAATTTAGGTCCATATTGGAATGGATTTTATACACGCCTCATTTATAATTAAATAATTCAAGTTCACACAAGAATGACTAAAAGCATATACTACATCTTCATACATCGCTTAAAAATCATATAACGCGACGCTTTCGCCAGTGTGTACAGAATTCAAACCTGAATTGTTCAAGAAAGATTATCGCGTTTATTCTGGATTGTACAAGATTACAGATATATAAAGGCCGGTATCAGTTGGTAGTTTTTAAGTTTGGGATTGACTGTGATACGATTTAGATAGTGATTATTGTACGAGTTGTAAAGAGTTAAGCTGTTTGAGTTAATTAGTGAAGGAATTAGTGCCAGAGTGTGTAGTAACGTGGAATAAATTATTGTTGTGTTAATTGGACTTTGATTTTGGAATAAACGAACCCAAGATTTCTGTCACCAAAGCCAGAGTCGTGACATTGGTGTCAGAAGTGGTATAAAACCTCAATATGATTTTTATATAACAAGCATTGCATATGTTGTAAAAAGTTATAAAATATTTGAATGTAACCAAAATGAGTAGGTACTTGAGAACTTCCAGCTAGTATGTACACTATGAACATAAGGCCCTGAATAAGCCGATGGGGGCTAGGGTACGGCGTCACCCCAACGCGATGACTATAATCGGCAAAAGCCGTATTTGTCTGGATATTGAGTAACGCTGGTCGAACAATATTTTGAAAAAAAAAACAATTTTTGAAAATTCATTGTAAATGAAATTCAAATAGGATCATGAAATTACATGCAAGTTTGGATAAATTTTGTTGTTCACCTACGAGAAGTCAAAACCAGAACACAGCAGTTGTGGGTAGAGGCTAGAGCCGCCACCTGTGCATCAGTGGCAAACAAACGCCACAAACAGGCACTTGGAAATGTTCTTCGACTACAGATACAGGCGTATCTTGTGATGGTGGGTCGCCTTGCGACATCACAGATAGTCGCTTAATTAGCTCATATTCAGGCTCGTGTAGTTTTGCAACTACCAGAGCAGTACCTCGCGCAGCTGTTACTGCTGGCGAATTCTCTGCTGAACATGACAGTGTTCAGTTGCTTCTGTGAACGACTGCGCAGTAACCCGTAGGAAGGTCGCCCATCGATGACTTGTTGTTGGCTCTAAATCGCCTATTGCTGCAGCACCAGTCGCCTCCATGGCGTTATTTGTGCATTCACCTCACGAGTTTTTGATCATTCTTGTGTCGGCTGCCATGACAACTTCACGTTTAGCAAAACTGCTATTGGCGGTGTTTTGCTCATTCTGTCGCCGAGCTTCATCGTCAGCTCGTGTTTTTTCATGTTTTCTGCGTTGTTTGAGGCAAGCTATTACGCCAACAGCAACCAAGGCAAGTAATAGGACAAAAATTGAAATAGTAGCAATAACTACATGTTCAACAGTCAGTGTCGATTCTTTGATATGCGAGCGCTCGATGCAGCACCAGCACTTGTTTCGCTACAGTCTCTACCGAGAAAACCCAGCGGACACAGACACTCAAAACCGCGTGGTCGGCTAACACAGGTTCCTCCATTTCTGCATGGATCTAATTAGCACTCATTCACTTCTTCGCTGCAGTCTTTACCACGGAAACCTGGAGGACATCGGCATTCGAAGTCATCAATCAGCTGGTGGCAGCTACCTGCACTGGCACAAGGTTCTGCTCTACAATAGTCCACTCATTCTTTGCACAATCTGCTTATATATCCAGGCACGCACTGGCATCGAAATTCATCAACTTTGTGTATACAGGTACCACCATTGAGGCAAGGGTTGCTACCGGCAGAATCGTCAACGTCAACTTGACAGCGTTCTCCTGCGAATCCGGCCGGGCAGGCGAAATGAAAACCATGTGGAGCACCCTGAGCTACAGAACAAAATCCTCCGTTTTCACATTGACTGGGCTCACAAACTCCTGAGCGACGTTCACCGTAAATCCTGAGGGAGAAGTACAGCGAAATCCGCCCGGAATATTGTCAACTAGCTACTTAGGAAAGAAGGACCCGGTATTCAACCCTATTAATTCAATTGCCAATTCGATCGAATGTTTATTGAAATTCAGCAATAAATTCATATAGATAGTGGGCCCAACCGAGCAACAGGCGGACTTGAACCAATGTTAGTACCGTCACCCTGGGAAAGCCCCCTGGGAAACTGTATCGTCATCTAGTGCAAGTACCGCCACCCTGGGAAAGCCCCTCTAGATGAGGATCAGGTAAACGACGATTACCATTCTACGTGAAATTAGCATCAAAAAGACATTCCTCCCTTAGTAACGTCAAACGTGTGGCCTTTCTCACGGAAGATCATGTATCCTGGGAGGATTTATGACGTTATGACTTCTTAGCAAATATATACACCTTCTTATATAAAACTGAGCGAGTTTCTCTCCATCTATCCACTCTACACTCCCGGTCACAGAGAGGCTGTGACAATATATGTTCCTCCAGTGGCAGAAGGAAAACTGGAGAAGCCAGGCGATGGTGGAGGGGGCACAGATGTTTGGCATTGAGATCCACGATATCCCGAAGTACATTGACAAGTACAATTTTCCCTATTTTCTAGTTTCATGCAAGTCCACCCTGAAGACAATGTGTTTTTGTGCAATCATCGTTTGAGATTTTGCAATAAGTTCTATTAAATCCAAAAGGACAACTGCAAGTGTAGCTGCCTTGGCCAGTATTAAAGCATGTTCCTCCGTTCTGACACGGCTGGTGGTTTGTACAATAATTGAGATCTTGGTTGCAGAGAAGACCTCCGCAGCCTTCATTGCATAGACAATCTCAAGGTTTAACAAAAGCACCGTGCATACATGCTGGGTAACGTTGACATTTATCATTTATCACATTGCGGACCTTCCCAACCTGATTGGCATTTGCACTCATTGGGTCGTACAATGGCCATGTTATTCGTCACATCTTGGAAAACATTGCGGTTTCGTGCAGTGATCGCCCGTCCATCCAGCTAAACAAACGTTCTGATGATGAACAGCTATAGTGGCCGAAACTATCATCACGCGTGGTCGGCACAGATTTTCACAGCCTTTTCCATAATAATCCGGTTCACAAGTTACTCTGTATTCAAATCTCAGTGTGGAATATTTGGAGCTATGTCTGCTTTTTGTGAGCTTTCTGTCCATTGCTCGGTGACATCTAACCAGCGCTGACGCATCTAATGGCTGACCAATACTGCTGAATGGGATGATTGGTTGCCATGCCAAGCTTCAACGATGAGTTAGAAGGTACCAGGTCAAGTAAATGGAAATCGAACTGCAACAGCATTAGCAAAACCACTTTGTGGGTCATCTGCTGGTCCAGATCTCAATTCAGAGGTGCAAGGAGATGTGGCATCAATTTTCACTTGGTATTCCTTGAGGCATATTCTGAAGCGCGGCAGTCTCCTTCGCATTCCAGACCAGGGGGACGCCCTGAGCAACATCTACCCAAATCGTCTTTTCCAGCTTGGTTGTCAAAATATAGCAACCTCAATTCGAACACCCCCGAAGCAGGGGTCTGGAGAAATAAGGATAGTCCAATAAGAGAAAAAAGTATCCAAAACATGATGGTAAAGTTGGTTGGCAACGTTAACTGGACGATCGACAGCTTCCAGGTACTGTTACCTCACAGGTATTCTGCACCGCGCCATAGGCTAGCAAACAGAAAAACAAAATTCACTAAGTAGGGTATTCCACTGAAAGTTTCACTGAATTAAAATAAAAGCACCACAAAAAAATTCTCCACAATAAGACACAGCACAGGCAAGGTTTGGTTGAATCAGTTCAGATTTGGCACCCCATTCTTGGCACACTTAATTAGACAACTACCTCGACGTATGCCAGTAACTAGACAACAGGAAGGGAAAAACCTAATTGATGAAATGCTTCAAGAGAGAATTTTTGAAAAGTCGAATAGTCCATGGTTTGCGCCACTAGTATTGGTTACAAAGAAAGATAGAAGTCTTAGATTTTGTGTGGACTACTGTAAGCTTAATGGCGTCACCAAGAAGGACAACTTCCCTCTCCTGAGGATAGATAATACATTTACAACTCCATCGGGCTCCAAATGGTTTTCCACCTTTGATCTTAAGAGTGGATTCTGGCAAGTGGCAATACACAAATATGACAAAGAGAAATCTGCCTTCAGTACCGGAAGTGGGTTATACCAGTTTAATGTGATGCCTTTCGGATTGTGTAATGCTCCAGCTACGTTTGAGCGACTTGTTTTGCGAGGCCTTACATGGACAACTTGTCTGGTATATTTAGATGATGGGAAATTCGTTCCAAGAACATCTCAATAACCTGATGTTTCTGACCGCTTCCGGAATGCCAACTTAAAACTCAATCCAAATAAGTAGGTATTTTCTATTTCAATAGAAAGTGGAATTCTTAGGTCACGTGGTATCTGAAGATGGCATACAAGATCAGAGACGAAACTTTGAATCTGCCATCTTTGAGAAAATTTTTGAGATCATGGGAATTCGTAAGACAAGGACAACACTTTTACATCCACAGTCTGATGGCATGGTAGAATGATTCAGTGGGAATGGCTTACAGAGCAGCTGTTTACGAGTCGACAGGTGAGAGTCCAGCTACAATCGTTTTTGGAAGGGAACTCAGGTTACCTTGCGATTTGATGTTTGGAATATCTGAAGAAGAACGAAAAGAAATTCGAGATTTTGCCAACGAAGTAAGGGCACGACTTCTAGGGATACATGATTTTGCTCGGGAGCATATCCAGCTAACCAGTGACCGAATGAAGACCAGATACGACTTGAAAGCCAATTCAGCCCGATTTCAAGAAGGTGATCTAGTGTGGCTGTATAATCCAACAAGAAAGAAAAGAGTGTCGCCGAAATTCTCTTCAGCATGGGAAGGACCCTACAGAATCAAGAGGATCAATGATTTGGTTTATCTAGATCAGCGCAACACCAGGAGTAAGATGAAAGTTGTAAATCTGGACAGATTGACGAAATATCATATGGGCGTGAAGTTGATCGAGAAGACCAACCTTAAGAGGAGGGCAGTGTGGCGATTTTGCCAGTGTGTACAGAATTCAAACCTGAATATCTAGAAAATACTGCCTTGTTCAACAAAGGAGATTATCGCGTTTATTCTGGATTTTACAAGAATGGATCACGGATATATAAAGGCCGGTATTAGTTAGTAGTTTTAAGTTTAAGATTGGCTGTGATACATTTTAGATAGTGATTATTGTAAGAATTGTAAAGAGTTAAGTTGTTTGAGTTAATTAGTGAAGTAATTAGTGTCAGAGTGTGCAGTAACGTGGAACAAATTATTGTTGTGGTAATTGGACTTTGATTATGGAATAAATGAACCCAAGATTTCTGTCACGCATCCCAGAGCCGTGACAATATGAATTCACCTTCAAATACAAAATGTCTAACCAATCATAACTCAATAGCGGATTTGTAGATATTGAGCCGACTTTAACTACTCAATTAGCTCTAATTTGGAGTGCAAGTGACCTAATACCCGAATAGTTCCAACCAAGACCGTATAAACTTCACCTATAGATGTAGTCTTTTCATATAATTGATCTCATAGTAATTTATATTCCACTAAGCTTTCGATAACCTTTGTCCCCGAACAATAACTCATGATCAAGATTATTTATAGGGCCACATTACCATATGAACTTTATGCATTACTGCCGATATATAGTATACGAGCTTTACCTTGAATGCAGCACCGCTATTCTATGTACATCTTTCGACAGCCACGAGTCGATTTCTTTGCAAACCATGCAGAGCCTTTCTAACGGAGGTGCCAAATTTGGGGTCCAGCCTACTTCTTTCACGTACTTGTGTTCGCTCCTTAACGCTCTTTTTGGTTCGGATAAATTGAACACCTGGAAAAAAAAAGAAGATATAAGCGACTTTAATACGTGTTCACCTGTTAACCTTTTTCACTTATCTTATAAGGTATATAAGCGTAGTTGGGGTTGTCTTGTACGTATATGGTTTTAATTGAATTAAATGGACCCAATAAAAGAAAAAATCTATATTTTTTTTACTTTTTCCTCAAACGTGAAATAAATATGGATAAGTAGAAGTTTTCCAATAATTGTGCAAATAAGAGAGGCTACGGCCAAGGAAGGCAGTCTTTTGTAATTTCGGATTAAAAACAAGATGAGATTGTCTGTTTGGGATTAGCTAAGACAATGATCTATTGTCGGTTTTTGTTATTTTAATCTTATCTTCTGATTTTTCTCTTGACATTCTCCTCCATTATATCAATTTTTTGAAACATACATTCTAACTTTACACTTAGGATGACCGATTACCAATGCCAATTGAAATCTGCAAAAATATACTTTCTATTTAAAATTTCATTTACCCTCAGTGAGCTAGTAAATCAACACAGGAAATTTAATTTAATTACAGCTACTGACATGGCATATAAATTATGTTATTCGTAAGTAGACACCAGAAACAAACAAAAAAAAGGAATAAACTTCTGGACTTTTGCCCAGGGAACAACTTTTATTAGAGCCAGTTTCCTGTTCCGGTCTGCAGGCCACCGCACTCCGTCTATAACTATAAAAATCCTGAAAGTTGCCTCCCATGTGTCACATGCCCGAGGTAACGAAGATTATTTATAATCGTACCCGGCGAGGAAACTCCTCTTCCTTTACCATTTTTATTACATGGCAGGTATTGGTTTACATTTGTTTTATTACCATACAATATACAATGTGTTCAAGGCGGAAAAAGTATCCCATGTATGTAATTATGTGGGGGGTTTAATGATTATAAAATATCGATTCTGATTGTGGAGTGGAAAAATTAATTGGATACAGCACACCCAAAAGATCTTAAATATTAATTGCTTGAAGGAGATGATTTTTAATGTGTGAAGAGTTTGTTCAAGCCTTGTCTTTCTTCAATACTGCCTAAAAAAATTAATATTCTATACTACCGTAAGCTTATTCTTATCTTATTTATAACTGAATAGTAGATTTAGGTAGGTTTGCTTCTTATGGATTGATATCCTAATACATCCAAAAATTGTATGTTCAATTTCAATTTCCTATCTTGTTACTTAGGTGCAGACTCAACAAGATCTCTAACTGACCCCCTTTATGTAAAGTATCCCTTGTAGAAACTTTGGGTTCCAATTTCAATTTTTATTTGTAAATGCTCAAAAAAAACCTCACCATATAATTATCACCGTGTTTATTGCCAAGCATATGCGCAGCCTGTCTCTGTCCTTGTCGGTAAGCATGCGAATTGACAGAATCGGGAAACCACATGGATATGATCCTTTCGGTGACATAGCTCAGGTCCATGCTTCCTTGAACGCTCGACGTCGGTCTAGTGGACCGCGGTTGGCTTGTGAGAGCCTCTCCGTAGCCATTGTAGGACGTTGATCTCAGCATCTGGAAAAAATGTCATCAATTAAAAGAAGTAGTTTTTCTTATTTTCCAAGAAGTGCCGCGATTTTTTTCGAAATCCCTCTTTAAACGTTCAGAAATCAAAACACAGAAATAATACTAGTGTGTAGAGTGCGCTGTTGCCAACAAAAACTATAAAAGATGTCAAGAAACCTCTTGTCCAGAGTTAGGAAAAAAGAAAAAAGTTTCCCTTACAATCCACGAACAAAGTCAATTGAAACTGCGAAATTGGTGGCAAAATGATCGCGGTGGAGTAGGTGTTGCCGGAAGTACCTATGTCAATCATTGATTTTTAAAGTAGGTACTTTGATGCAAATAAAATCTATGACAAATCAAAATGGACTAACCTATATCAAATGTACTTAGGTGAAATTTTTAAGTCGATATGCATAAATAAACCATTAAAAGCGAAACAATAAGGCGTACTTAATATGCAAAAAGTGACCAGCGGCTTTCAAAGTTGATATTTAAGCCGTTAAGATTTATGACCATATTCGCCGCTGATAATAATAAGCTTGGTCTAATAATGTCGCCATTGTTTTCTGGTCGTATATATTCTTTCTTTTATTCTTCGGACTGAAGGTTGATGGCTTTATTAAATTGGTCGTTATTTTAACGGGTTTAAACTTTGTGGGCTTTTGAAACTTGTACGATTCAAATCATTATTGTGAATTTAATTTTCTTTTACTACACCTTTTCCACATGTAATTGCGAATATAGCAGTTTATATTGCGAATTCATCAATTGATTTTGCGAATAGTCAAGTGATATTGCGACTATATTGAATAGTTATTGGGAAAAGTTAAGTGTAATTGGGAATATATTAGATAGAATTGGGGATAATCAAATGAAATTTGGAATATATCAAATGTAATTGCGAATTAATCAAATATAATTAAGACATAATCAAATATTTTCTCTGTCGACTCTTTCTTGTCATCGTTGATCCGTTGATCTGCATATTATAATCCAATTATTGCGAAATTCCATTTTTGTGTCGTCTTTCTTTGACACAAAACTACCTATAAGTATGTGAGCAAAAGCTTTCTTCAACAACAGACTTAGTTATTTTAGCAACAACATACATAATGTTGATTGAAAAATTAAAAGACTCAATTACATCTGATTTATTGCTAATTTTATTTGATTTTCCCCAATTACATATGATATATTCGCAATTACACTTAACTATTCTCAATTACATTTGATGTGTTCGCAATTATATTTAACTTTTCTCAATTGCATACAATATATTCGCAATATCAAGTGACTATTCTCAATTAGATTTGATTTATTCGCAATATTATTTTACTATTCCTAAAATTAAGTGATATATTCGCAATAACAGATGGAAAAGGTGTAGTATATGTGAACTTGAAGTGAATATGGAGAAGGAGAAGAATTAAAGGCAAGAGCAAGAATCATTTATATCATCAGACAATAATGAATTTAAGTACCTGTCAGAATCAGATTCTTTCTCAATAATTATTATTTGTTTTCCTTAACCTATTCATAATCTCGTCAATATTGATCGTTCTAGGATCATTTTACAGTTACGGTTCTTTCGAATTATTTCTCGGTAAATTGTTCCATTTTTTTGAATTTTTTAAATTTCTTCCATATTTGGTGTGCGCGTTAGAATTAGCATTTCTCTCTCACCCTTCAATAGCTCTTCACACTTCACAGCCCTTCTTGCTTACTTCATATCATCCAACCAGCGTTTTTCTTATAAGTAGCAAGTAGCCCAACTTCACTTCAATTCAGCTATTCAGGTTGTGGAGGGCTTGAACGTACAGACAGAAATTATTGAATCACATTTATCGCGGGTTTTCGACTACATAGTTTCGGCAAACAAGGACTTGGTTAGATTTATGACTGATGGGTTACCATCGAATGCTTCCCATGAGGGAATTTCCCAGGGGATTGGTCGTGAGCGGGTTGCAAGGGCAAGTAGAAATACATTATCTGCTAAAGGCTCTAATCCTATAGAGAGAAAACCTACAAAGGCCCTGAAGGGTACCATCCAGTAGACCGAACGCTGCCAACAAATATGTTAAATGTACTAACAAGAACATACAATCCGCTCAACAGCCAAGGCCCGTGCTACGTCTGAGCGTATAATTATTAAAACGGGTACTGGAAATGAACCTTTCTCAGCCGGAGAGGAATTTTTTAATACCTATTTGGAAGTACCAGTCGTTCTAGTGACTGAGCGTATGTTGCTTCCTTGAACACACAAATAAAATTAGGTTAGGAATATCCTATTTGTACATGAAATTGACGTATTAGCAACCGACGTTCATTTTTGTTGGTAATTGTTTGTTCCATCTGATTCGTGATTGATGAATAAGGATGGGGTTATTCTGAATGGGTATTAAAAATACTAGGTATGTTATTATATCTTGTTAATATAATCTAGTTAATTAGCAACATAGATTTACCTCCGGCCGCTCCGTCAATACCAACTTGTTCCTATTAACTAACTTTATCAATAGATCATTTGGAAACTGAGATACATTTCAATAATACTGACTTTAGTAGGGCCTTTGACAAGGTTAATTATAATCTTCTATTCTCAAAGTCAGGGCCGTATCTAGGGGGGGGGTTTTGGGGGTTCAAACCCCCCCCCACCACCAAAAAAATAATAAAATTCAAAAAATGTATCTTAAAAACAAACAACACTTATTAAATAGGTACTTATTTATTTTTTATTTTTTTTATTAGGTACTAGTGTAACAATTTTTTTTTGCCACTTTGTGTAACCCCCCCAAAATTTTGGTCTAGATACGGCCCTGCTCAAAGTTGTCCGGCTATGGCATTGGGGGTACTTTGATTTCTTGATTGAAGCCATACTCATCAGGTAGGGTTCAGCCGATAAAAATTCATAGCTATCTTTCGACTGAGTTTTTTGTTACATCTGGGGTCCCTCGGGGATCTCATTTGGGATATCTGTTATTTAGTTTATTCATCAATGGCCTGGGTAATCTACTTTCCTCCAATTTTCTAATGGTCGCGGATGATTTGTAGATATTTCGGGAAGTATCATCAACTTGTTATATTCTTCTCCTGCAAGTTGATTTGAATGTTGTATATGAGTGGTGTAAGCTCAACGACATGCCAGCTAATATCCACAAATGCTGCTTTATGCTCTTCACTCGCCTGAGAATTTCTATACCCGCAGAATTCCATAGATTATACAACTCACTGTACATTATTCCCATATGTCACGAGAGGAATAATAAGTGATAATCCTTCTCATATGACACGAGAGGCTTAAAAAGTGATAATCCTTTTGCACGGTAACTGGTGTTTTGACATTTTTTGACAAAAAATTTAAATTTTTGATTCCTGAAATTATTAATTAATATAGAATTAAAGTTTAGTTCGTTGTATATCCTTTTGAATACCACTCGATTTTTCAGGATCACCTAATACTTTTACCTGACACTCAACGCGTTACCAGTAACACCACTCCTCCTTCGGAGTCGTGGTGTTGTTGCGTAACGCGTTTCGTGACAGGTAAAAGTATTATCCGGTAATCCTGAAACCTCTTGTGGTATTACATTCGATAATCTTGCTCTTACTGAGGTGTTTGTTGTTAAGGACCTTGGCGTTTACTTGGACACCAAAAAATATACTCGATATAATAGGTAGGGCTAATAGAATATTGGGTTTCATTGAAAAAACCAGCAAGGACTTTACGAATGTATCTGCTTTGAAGGTGTTGTATACGTCGCTGGTTCGATCCAGTTTGCACATAGTTTGGTCCGATTATCACGTTCATATGTTATGAATGTTCAACTTAAATTTATAAAATATGCTAAATATATAAACTTCTTTGCAATGGCATTGAACTTGACAATGATCAGACCATGTTATATCTGGATTTAGCATCTCTTGTCAGCAGAAGAGAATACTATGATATTTATTTCGAATTTAATGACCTGAACCATTGTTTCAAGATTCCAGAATATTAGGAAATATTTCGGATTCGTATATACCTTGTTATCCAACATGTACTTGTTGTATAGTCCTATCGATAGAGTCTCTGCGAATGTAAATCAACATGTCACATAGAAGATTTAAAAGTTGCGCAACAAGGGCTGTATCAGGTCAGGTAGTTATCAATCTTACTTGTAAACTTGTAAATGTCGATATGTTGAAGGATAAATAAATAAATAACTCGTAAACCTGATTGCCCTATCACTAATATGTTATTATTATCACAATAGTCCTGAAAGTGCTCCTCAACCATCAGTTCCAAAAGTTTTTCATAAACTGGTACAGTATTGATTGGTCTGAACTCCATATAGCGATTTGTATTATCAACTTTCAGAACTGGAATCATAGTTGATGCCATTTATCTGAAAACACCACTGGACATCCACGTATTTGTTATGTTGAAGAATTGGTCATCAACAACATAGAACTTTGATATCCCATTTTCGCCACCGCTAATATTTATCATATCCTTTGATACACCTTCAAATCATGAAAACTCTACATAAGTGAAGATTTTTTAGATGATATTTCCCAAATTTCTAGTACAAGTTATAATGGATACAATTTTATTTATACTATTGATAAAGTAGGTACATACATGTTAAATTCGTGCTATTTTGGACTCTTCTATCACCAATCCAGATTAAAATATCATTAGGTATTATATGACTTTACCCAGGCAGTAGGGTTTTTAAGTTTTTCCACTGTTCCCTTGAGTTTTTTAAATTACCATTAATAACTCCTAGGTAATCTATCTTTTTCAATCAAAATTAGGTTAAAAATTTCGTACTTTTTGGTATCTGTTTCAAATAATATCGACTTCTCATAAACCGCTCTCAAATATAACGCATCTCGCATCTCTCTCTTTTATCATTTCTCTAATGTCTTGACTAATCCATTTTTTATTATCTTTGTTGAGATTCAATTTTTTAACTTTGGGCACATTATACCCAAGATGGAAATCAGCAATACCTAATTTTGCCATAAAATTTACATCCGCAATGGTATTTTACCATGTTGTATTCAAAAGAGAAGTTGTACATGCCACAGTCATAATTTTTAAAGAGTCTCCTGTTTGCTAAAATCACCGCTTTTTATACTTTCAGTTTTCCAAGATGTTCGGACAATAATGCAATCAATCTCGTTTTCAACTGAAAAGAGTCTGAATTTCGCCAAAACTATTTTCTTTCAAGTGGCGTTTGGGAGAATTACTTCATACTATACCAGTGTCATTTTGGCGGCAATTTGATTCACGTTCGATGACTTCTAACATTTTAGTGATCCTCAATCTGGCATTCATGAACCGAGACAGGAATGCACATAGTATAAACAGAAACCTTGGGATCTTAAGACGAAAAATAGAAGACTTAGGAAGGAATGCCATATTCCTTCCTCTTGAGGAAACCAGAAATATCAGATGGGATCAAAATATCTAAGAACTCGGCATTGGGCAAATGGGATGCTATAATCTGACGGGGACAAAGTTGAAAGTTTCGCAGATACTTCAGAGCGGGATGAACTCGAGACTGATAAATCGTCCGTGAACTTGTAGAGGAACAGCGTACCAGAAATCACGTCAATCTCCAAGAAATTCAGAATATCAGAGGCATGGAATCCTGGAAGTTACCAACAAGCGGATACCCTCTGGCGATTTTTCAGCGTTATTTTCACAACTTAACCTTTCATTCTCTCGATTGTCAGACAAAAAGTAAACCTGGAAGGTTCTTTTCTTTTCTCTTGGAAGTTGACACCCATTCCTATTTTTTCAGCTATTGAAAAGCATCTGATATTTTTCATGGGTGAATTATTTATCAATGTCAATCTTTTATTTAAAAGCTAGAACATTTGAGATCATTAAAAAAAAAATCTTCATGTAAATCAATTTTTTTCTTCTGGAAATTTTCGAACGGGAGGCCGGCATTAAAATCACCCATATTCTTATCAGCTTAGTAGCCACATTCAGCCCTCAATGCCAGACAAAAAAAAATGACTCCACTAAACAGCCCCTATCTCACAGTCTAATTGGACATTTCGGGCTAGGCGACAAAAACCAGAGAGGTGAGATGCTATACAACTACTTGAACAACGAAAACCTTTTTTGCTTCAAAACCTTCTCCAAAAACCCCAAATAACGTAAATGAGCCTGGATCATTCCAGACAAAACAACTAAAAACGAAATAGACCATATTCTCTCCAATAAGAATTACATATGCACCAACTTAACAGCACTAAATAAATTTATTACCGGAAGCAACCACAGATTAGTACGAGCGAAAATCAAGATACACATAAGAACAGAAGGAAACAAACTCATCAAACAAGCGCTACCCAACCACGCAAACCCTGACACAAAAATAAATCGAACATCAAAATGAATTAGAAACAAGACTAACACCAATAATAGAGACAATGAAACAAATGTAGCCACTAAAATAAAAGAAATCATTGTAACATGCTAAATGTTACTGTTTTCCTTTTTCCCATGTATTATTTTATAAATTATATTATCGCCTTGAATGCTGACAGTCTGGTGACTGCCATTATTGAAAGAACTTAAAAGAAGATTTCTGTCGAAAATAATAATAGCAAGCATTTACCTAGAGGGCACGCTTTTCGTTAAAATTTGAAGTACCAGTTTGGTACGAAGACTTTCCGTTGGCTTTTTTTTAAAGGAAAGCTCTGCTTGTTCAGCTTGTCTTTTCTACGTCCGTTTTAAATTTTGTCGTTCGCCTGAAAGGTCGACTCTGGCCTGGGGGGCAGCCATCTTACCGCTCTCGTGAAGAAAAGTACCTTATCGGCCGTCAGGCATTAGCTTGGCGAAATAAAGTTCCGCAAAGCAAAGTTCCGTTGATTACCGAAAAAAATTATATCATAAGTCTCGTAATTACCGTTTTATTCAAGTTTGAATTTCGAACCTCCTCGTGGTAACTCCTTTTTAGTTTTTCCAAAGTAATGGTTGTTCATGGAATGCCTCTATTACTTAGGGTTTTCGGAGGGGCCGTTTTTCCGAGGTTCCGTTTTTCTCAAGGAATCCATTTTCAACAAGCCCACATCTGGGCATAGAGCCCTTGAGGTGATTTCCTAGAGGAATTCCTGATATGAAATTTGAATATTTGAAATTTCAATTTCACAATCTTGACACCGAAGTGAACTTTAAATAATTATTTCCGATTTTTGATTTACCGTATTTACTATAGAATTTATCTTTACTTAACTTTTAATACCGCCATATTTAAAGAATGTACTTATATTTTATCAATGATAATCAGTAATGTGAACTGAAGTCAAGGTTGGACAACATGTTCTAATTTTAAAATTATTGAGTAAGTACCTACATCGTTGAAAATTGTTCAATTTTTAACTTGGGTCCTATACTTCTATTATATCTCCTGACCATTTAACCCAACTTTCGATTTCATACAGGTTCAAGTTGATTTTATAGAATTTATTCTTCAAACAGAAGCTGACCATATTTATCAATACAATTTTCAATCATTTTTTCAAATTTTTTATTAGTTTTCCGGAAACGTAAATCTTTTATATTTTCATTTCATGATGATGAAATGGCCAGTGATATTGAGTTACATTGTAATATTACTTTTTCTGGAATTTGATGAATCTGATTGAGAACTAACCTCTATTTATTGATTTTATTTAAAGTGTTTCACCAACAATTGATTTTATCTTTTAAAATTATTTAATTGTTGATCTTTAACTTCTCTGTGAAAATATATAGTATTTTGATTTGAAAATTGCTCGAGTGTTTCATTGGTTTTACCTATGTCAAGATTTGGTTGAGTCATATGCCCTATTTATTACCTTTTCAAATTATCAATTAGGAACCCGACTGATTTTTTTTTAGGTGTGTTTCTGAATTTTCACACTTCAATATTTTATGTAATTTATTTATTTATTTCAGTGGCGCCCTTGCCATTTTGTACTCATTAAACTAATAATTCACCCCTATTATTCGCTGAGCAAACTGAGCATTCATGGCCTCCTGTTAATTTGCTAACAAAAGGGGTAACACCATAAACACATTGATTTAAAAAGTCTACTCAAAATGAAGAAACCTGTAACCTACAATCTAATACTTTGAAACGTCTCAAAGTAAGACGCAAAAAGGACGGAACGAACAACAGACAGTTTCAAAACTCTAAACAAGGAAGTGAAAAAGAAAATTAAAAAAAACAATAGAAACTATTCCAACAAACTAATAAAAGATACAATAAGTGAAAACTGCAACATAAAAGTACTAAAAACAAAAAAACAATAGGGAGAACAAGAATAATGAAAATATAAAACGAGAAACACGTGACCGTCCAAGAGAGAAAGAAAATAACTGAAACCATGGAAGAATTCTACACCAAAGTGTACTCGCCACACTGTCACGCACACAACAATAACGACCTGAAAGAACTATACTCAACATAGTCTCAGAAGGCATACCAGAAATAACGAACTCCTAAATAAAAAAGGAAAAAACAATAAATGCGCTAGAGAGAATCACATTAGAGTTGCTGAATATTGGGGACTGAAAAATAATAGAACATACACTCAAAATTCCTTTTGATAAAATAATCCACGAAGGAAAGATCCGACAACATGGCTATAACTCCGAAGTTATCTAAATATTCCAAAAGGGAGCAAGTATTGAAAATTACCTACCAATATCTTCACTATTTCATCTCTACAACGTGTTTACCAACATCATAACCAACCGCATAACGAATAAACTCGACTTCTACTAACCTATCGAACAGGCTAGATTCAGAAAACACCACACACCATAAGGAAAATAATATAGAGCACCGAGTATACCATACCCCATGTGGTCTTCGTTGATTTCCAGAAAGCATTCGACTCCGTCGAAATATGGGCAGTATCAGAATCCTTAGAAAACCTGAAAATCGATTCAAGATACACAAAAATCATAAAGAATATATCAGGTTTTCTTCTTTAGATATCGGGTAAAGCAGCCAAACAAGTTTATTTTTCTAAAATAATTCTTTATTACAAACCAAGCTTTCGATACTTTTTTGTATCTTCTTCAGGGCTAAAATTATATAAGTTAAAATTATAAAATAACAAAATTGTGACTTACTTGTAAATGAATTATTTAAAATAAAAACTGCATAGATAAGTATAAAATTTGTATAACGACTATAAAGTTAGAATTGTAAAGTTTTTTTGAAAAATTTTTTGGTTGTTAAAACAAAGTCTTTTGTTATAGGTAAATTTTGTGCTATCTATGTTTAATTTTAAGTTTTTCATTTCTGGTTTTTTTAATAGTTAAGGTAAAGGTTATAATTACGGGTTTATTTTTTAAATTGTTAAAATATATGAATATATGGAACTTAAATCTTGAATATCTGTTCTTTTGTTCATTGAATTTTTTTCTTTGTTAATTTCAACCATCTCAAGGAAAAGTCTTTTGTTTAAATTTGTTTGTTGGTGTAAAATTTTAGCTTCATTGAAATTTATATTGTGTCCTGTTATATAAGAATGTTCACTAATAGCTGATGAGTCTTTTTCTAATCTGATGTAACTTTTGTGTCCAGAAATTCTATTTAAAAAATCCAGCCGTTATTCCCAATCCTAATATATCGGGTCTTCAAAAAAAAAAAACAATCAAAGATTGCTATGGTTTTTTGAACGTATGTCTTAGCAATATTTTTCTTTAATTTTGTCAATGAACTTTAATGTCAAAATCTCATGTCAAAAATCTTGACCAATAAAAAAACAATAATGTGACGTACGTTTTCGTAACCAAAGCAATCTTTGATTGTTTTTTTTTTTGAAGACCCGATACCATGGAATTGCAACCATGGAAATAAAACTGGATGACAAGCCAAAAACGATCCCCATAAAACCACAAAGGGAAGTGAGGGAAGGAGACACTGTCTTGCCCAAACTGTTCACCCTGGTCCTTTTCAAGAAACTAAAATGGGTATAAACATTGACGGAGTATACTTGGATCATCTTAGATTTGCCGATGACATAGTAAGCTGTGACATAGTTCTAATAGCAAAAGATAACCGACAGCTAAATGACGTATTCGCAACTGTAGGCTTCAAAATGAACTATAGCAAAACAAAAATAATGAGACAGGAAGAGAGAAATAAAGCAATACAGAATTAGAGGATAGAAACAAACACTGTATATACTTGGGGCATGAAATCACGCCTAAAGAAACCGAATCAGGATGATGAAATAAAAAGAAGAGCACAACTAACATGGGTCGTTTTCGCTAAAATACATCTTCAACAAAAAAATCCATTCCCATAAACCTGAAAAGAAAAGTATACGCCACTTGCATATTAACGGTGTGTACTTACGGATTAGAGATTATGTCCTTCGCCAAAAAGTCCGGTAAAAATTAGAAACCACCCAAAGAGTGATAGAAGGAAACATGCTTGGAATATTACTTAAAGACAAAATTATAAATACCGACAAGACGCAAAACGTCAGGGACATTGTGGAGGAGTTAGCAAAGATGAAATGGCGATGGGCTGGCCACATAGCAAGATACAATGACGACAGATTGACATGAAGAATCCTGGAATGGAGACCAAGGGAGACAACAAGAAGCACGGGAAGACCACAAAAAAGATGGTTGGACGACATAAGGACAGTGGCAGGCAAACAGTGGATGAAATTGGCCAAGGATAGAGAAAGATAGAAACAATTAGGAGAGACCTACATCCAGGAGCTGATCGATAGAGGTTGACAAAGAATGACAGTCTTATATTACATGCACCAAAGAAAGATTTTCCCTGGGAAAAACTGACGAGAGTTAATTAGCTCGTAACAGGTACCCAATTAGCGCAGCATCCAATAATTATCGAGAATTATTGTCTCCATTGTTTTATGAAGCAATAACGCAAGTATTGTGCTGACATTGCTATTATTACCAATCATACCTTCAGAACATTCAATTGAACGAAAGTTGGGTAATTTTGTTCCAATTCTATGTTTAAATCTTGTGTTATGGAATGATTTCTCACTCATTTGAATATGCTTTCAATCTCAATTAATTTCAACCTTTTCAAAATCAAATTCTGTTTCTCACTACTTCTGAAAGCCAGTTACTGATTTTTTTTATTGGAAAAAGCCATGAATGTCCTGATTTCGCATTACTGATATAGGAAATCGTAGGTAATTCCGCAAAAGAAGCTCTATCAATTCAATATCCAATTTGCAAACTATACGCAACCTTGCCTACATAAACATTGCAAAAAATCAACCTACTATACGTGTACCTCAACAAATTATTATAATTAGTACTTTATATGGAACCCGATAAATGCACACCTTCCGTTAATCTATTCAATTTATCAATTTGTCGAATACCAACAGTTAATATACAGCCAAACCGTAAAATAAGGTATTCGCTAAATACGGAAATCAATAGTCTATAATTAACGAGCTTAACTAACAGGTGGATAATATCAGAGCTGAGAGTTACGTGTATGTGTAAATAAACCCGTGTATTTTTATTTAATTGAAAGAAAATATTTTTTGAAAATCTCCGCAACTTGATTGATATTGCTTACCTTATTATTAACCTCAGTTCCATTTTTGTATGGTTCATCATGGGTATGCTGAAACAGAAAAAAAAGTCAATATTTAATGCAAGATTACAAAAACAGCATGTTTTAAAAGGTTTTTGATTGTTTGCCAAAACTACAAACTATATCCTGTATGGCGCCAACATTATTCCCATCTGAAACGGCCGGCGTGTGGGTGTGGCGCGTTTGTATTTTTCGTTTTTGACTAATTATAAGTTTAAGACGTGAATATCAGTGGAGATTTCGTTTCTCACCATGTAAAAGGTAGGTAGATGCAGGAGGTAATAGCGGGATAAATTGGGCAATCTTAGCATGTCAGATTGATTGGATAATAATCCTAATGGGTAGAGAGATTTGCAATTTTTTTTTGCCGAAATAGAATTTGTGCAATATTACAATATTCAAGTGAAATTATCCAGCTTCATATTTGCCCTGGCGGTGGAAGTTAGCAATTACCGTTAAGGGAATTACATGTAATCATCTAATTATAATGGAACTATGTTTGCGTCTGCATTTAACGAAGTCATTAAGCTTCTTCGCTAAGTTAAAACCGAGCTACCGGAGATTAAGGTAGTTTAAAAAAAAAATTACCGGGTACCTAATTATTAGGAAAACGCGTGATCCAGATAAGTGCGCCGGTGAAATTATCGGCTTATTATAACGATTTTGAAATTGATTTATTTATTTATTATTATTGACCGTTTTGAAGTTCTGGTATCGATAAATCAGAATGGATTATTGAATATTTCAATTAAATAAATAAGTAGTCTAATAATATACAGTAAAGTAACAATTTCTTCAAGTAAGCTAGGGTTTTTTAAGGATTTACTGTACCATGGATTTGAATATGCTGGTTACAATCTTTGAATAACATATTAAGTTGACTCAAATTGAAATGGTATTTATTATTTACTTTGGTGACATACATACAATTTCCACTTTGCTTTGAAGGATATTAAATGTTTCGCAAACTGTCAGAGACTCTTGTGAGAGAGAATTGCTCAAAAACTATCCGAAGTATCGAGCTCAATTTTGCACAGATTTATAGAGAATTTAAGGCTCCCCCTTTGAATTCTGATTTCAAAATATTCAAACCTCAATTGCTCGGTAACCGTTGAGCAAATTGCATTAAAATTTCCAGAATTTATAGCTTTCATCAAGTTCTAAATGGCCTGTAATTCACAATATTTCCGGATTTCTAGTTTTTGAGCAAATTGAGTTTGAAGTTTTTAACAAAATTTGGACTGGAAGTCAACTTTGAGGCTCAAAAACTATCCGAGCTATCGAGCTCAATTTTGTACAGATTTAAAGAGAATTTAAGGCTCTTTCCAATGATGTATAATTTATTTCAATTTGCTCAAAATTTACCAAAGATATGGGCAGTTGTTCATGAACATGTCAGGATTTTGAAAATTTTCCAGAACCAAAAATAGGATTATCTTTTTATTTTTGTGTCTGCTTAAAATGGCCATTTGAAATTGATATCAGGATTGTTTTTCACTAATTTTGACCCGCTCTATCGATCCATAAAGTCAAAATTGAGCAAAACTGAAAAATAAAAAAATCGAATTTTTCATAAGGGTACCTACCCCCTTTGAATTTTGATTTCAAAATATTCAAACCTCAATTGCTCGGTAATTGTTGAGCAAATTGCATTAAAATTTCCAGAATTTGTAGCTTTGATCAAGTTCTGAATGGCCTGTAATTAACAATATTTCCAGATTTCTAGTTTTTGAGCAAATTGAGTTTGAAATTTTTGACAAAATTTGGATTAAAAGTCAACTTTGAGGCTCAATTGCTGAAAAACTATTTCGAGGTAGCGAACTCAATTTTGTACAGATTTATAGAGAATTTAAGGCTCTTCCCAATGATGTATAATTTAATTTAATTTGCTCAAAATTTACCAAAGATATGGGCAATTATTCATGACAATGTCAGGATTTTGAAAATTTTCCTGAGTCAAAAATAGCATTTTCTTTTTATTCTTGTGTCGGCTTAAAATGGCCATTTGAAATTGATATCAGGGTTGTTTTCCACTAATTTTGACTCGCTCTATCGATTCATGGAGTCAAAATTGAGCAAAACTAAAAAATAAAAAAATTGAATTTTTCATAAGGGTAACCCCTTCAAATTCTGATTTCAAAATATTCAAACCTCAATAGCTCGGTAACCGTTGAGCAAATTCCATTAAAATTTCCAGAATTTGTAGCTTTTATCAAGTTCTAAATGGCCTGTAATTTACAATTTTTCCAGATTTCTAGCTTTTAAGGAAATTGAATTTGAAGTTTTTGACAAAATTTGGACTAAAAGTCAACTTTGAGGCTCAATTGCTCAAAAACTATCCGAGCTATTATCGAGCTCAATTTTGCGCTAACTTATAGAGAATTTAAAGCTCTTTCCAATGATGGATAACTTATTTCAATTTGCTCAAAATTCACCAAAGATATGGGGAATTGTCCATGACAATGTCAGGATTTTGAAAAATTTCCAGAGTCAAAAATAGGATTTTCTTTTTATTCTTGTGTCGGCTTAAAATGGCCATTTGAAATTGATATCAGGGTTGTTTTCCACTAATGTTGACCCGCTCTATCGATTCATGAAGTCAAAATTGAGCATAACTAAAAAATTAAAAAATTGAATTTTTCATAAGGGTAACCCCTTTAAATTCTGATTTCAAAATATTCAAACCTCAATTGCTCGGTAACCGTTGAACAAATTGCATTAAAATTTCCAGAATTTGTAGCTGTTATCAAGTTCTAAATGGCCAGTAATTTACAATTTTTCTAGATTTCTAGCTTTTAAGGAAATTGAATTTGAAGTTTTTGACAAAATTTGGACTAAAAGTCAACTTTGAGTCTCAATTGCTCAAAAACTATCCGAGCTATTATCGAGCTCAATTTTGCACAGACTTATAGAGAATTTAAAGCTCTTTCCAATGATGGATAACTTATTTCAATTTTCTCAAAATTCACCAAAGATATGGGCAATTGTTCATGACAATGTCAGGATTTTGAAAAATTTCCAGAGCCAAAAATAGGATTTTCTTTTTATTTTTGTGTCTGCTTAAAATGGCCATTTGGAATTGATATCGGGGTTGCTTTCCACTAATTTGCACACGCTCTATCAATTCATGATGTCAAAATTGAGCAAAACTAAAAAATAAAAAAAATCGAATTTTTCATAAGGGTACCCCCTTTGAATTCTGATTTCAAAATATTCAAACCTCAATTGCTCGGTAACCGTTGAGCAAATTGCATGGAAATTTCCAAAATTTGTAACTTTTATCAAATTCTGAATGGCCTGTAATTAACAATATTTCCAGATTTCTAGTTTTTGAGCAAATTGAGTTTGAAGTTTTTGACAAAGTTTGGACTAAAAGTCAACTTTGAGGCTCAATTGCTCAAAAACTATCCGAGCTATCGAGCTCAATTTTACACAGATTTATAGATAATTTAAGGCTTTTTCCAATGATGTATAATTTATTTCAATTTGCTCAAAATTTACCAAAGATATGGGCAATATTGTTCATGACCATGTCAGGGTTTTGAAAATTTTCCAAAGCCAAAAATAGGATTTTCTTTTTATTTTTGTGTCTGGTAGAAATGGCCATTTGGAATTGATATCAGAGTGATTTTCCACTAATTTTGACCCGCTCTATCGATTTATAAAGTCAAAATTGAGCAAAACTAAAAAATTAAAAAATCGAATTTTTCATAAGGGTACCCCCTTTGAATTCTGATTTCAAAATATTCAAACCTCAATTGCTCGGTAACCGTTGAGCAAATTGCATTAAAATTTCCAGAATTTCTAGCTTTCACTAAGTTTTAAATGGCCTGTAATTTACAATATTTCCGGATTTCTAGTTTTTGAGCAGATTTAGTTTGAAGTTTTTGACAAAATTTGGACTAAAAGTCAATTTTGAGGCTCAATTTCTCAAAAACTATACGAGGTATCGAGCTCAATTTTGCACAGATTTATAGAGAATTTGAGGCTCTTTCCAATAATGTAAAATTTATTTCAATTTGCTCAAAATTTACCAAAGATATGGGCTATTGTTCACGACCATGTCAAGATTTTGAAAATTTTCCAGAGCCAAAAATAGGATTTTCTTTTTATATTTGTGTCTGCTTAAAATGGCCATTTGGAATTGATATCAGGGTTGTTTTCCACTAATTTTGACTCGGTCTATCGATTCATGAAGTCAAAATTGAGCAAAACTGAAAAATAAAAAAATCGAATTTTTCATAAGAATTTGTAGCTTTTATCAAGTTCTAAATGGCCTGTAATTTACAATATTTCCAGATTTCTAGTTTTTGAGCAAATTGAGTTTGAAATTTTTGACAAAATTTGGACTAAAAGTCAACTTTGAGGCTCAATTGCTCAAAAACTATCCGAGCTATCGAGCTCAATTTTGCACAGATTTAAAGAGAATTTAGGGCTCTTTCGAATGATGTATAATTTATTTTAATTTGCTTGAAATTAACTGTCAAAATATGTTAAAAATAACACTCACTCTACTATGAGGTTTCAATGCTAAAGCAACTTGATACGGGTGAAACGATCCTTTACGCTTATAAGTTACATATTTCAATGTCCAACAAATTCAATAATACCTATGGTTGTCTCTAAAATATTCCGAACAAACTCTTAACGACAAGATCCGCACACTTCAAAGATCATTAATTACAATCTCCACAAATAAAATTAATACCATCATTCGCATTGCACTTCTTTGACGCGTAGAATTGTTAAATGTGCATAAGTGATTAATAACATGCGTAATCCACGTTATGTAGAGGCCGAACACCATTCGGTATTTTCAATGCAATGCCCATCATCCATCAAGACGTCTCATCAGATAGAAGTGCGCCCGCATTCGAGGTGATTAAGTAGACGCAGGCTTTAGATTTAGATTACTTTATTTTCTGGTTTGGTTTATTTATAATTTTTTTTTTTTTTTTTGTTTGGGTTTAGGCTTTTGTCAAGGAGTGGCATTTCTTGGGCGATTTTTTGCATTGAGGTTAATCCTATAATGATTTTATGCCTAGATTTTATATTATTATTGAAGATAATCTACTTTGTAGCATAGTGTGAGAGCACAAATGGAATCACATGTGAGAGCGCAAAAACAAAACTGTAACCTCACTTTCTGGATAAAGTCCTTTATAGATGTCGGCACTTCGAAAAATATCATCAGCATTTCACCAGATATTGCTTGAAGTACATATATACTATGTAATACTTTGTTATTAAAATCTTAACTACATGTTGTAAAATTCATGGCAGTAATATTACTTTACTATACATGTTTGAACTTCTGTTAAATAGTTATCGGTAAACCAAGATTGTGTATACGATTTCTTTCAGAAGCCATGTTTAATTCGTTATTTACATTACTAGCCTGGTAAAACGAGTATTTTCAAACACCTCTCCATCTATCAAGACGTCTCATCAGATAGGAACGAAGCACTCAAATGATTAAGTAGACATACTCCAGAGAATCAGATTGCTTTATTTTCTGCAGCATTAGTTTCTTGTTTGTTTTGTTCGTTTTAAGTAAATATATATTCTATAAGAGTAGTACCCCTGTTCTTAGTCATCGGGTGGAGAGTTGTTTGTTATATTTAGAATCAGTGCGCGACTCGATGAGTCTCATGTTAAGCCTAGGATTTATCGATGTGATTTGTGATTTTGATACCATGTGCGAAATGTTTGAAATTTACTTTGCTGGAATATGTTTCAGTTCAAATGGGATCAAGATGTAAAAGGTTCGGTGGATACCTTTCTTGTGTGAATTATTTAATATACTGATAATACTGATAATAATGATTTTCTTAATGAATACCAATCTGAAGTTTACTGCTTCGTAGCAGTACCGGCTCAGGTCGAAAAACGCGAAAAACCTCGAAATTTTCGGACTTTTTCCGGTTTTCTGGTAATATCTTGCAAACGACGCATCGTAGGGAAAATGTAATAGTATTCAAAGTTGGAAAGCATAAAATTCTGCGTCGAATAACCTCCCTAACCTTTTTACTGCTAAATCTATAAGCTCACCATAGAGACTTTTTGTGAACATATTATTTTCAACTTAGGTAAAATTTCAAATTGTTCTGATATTTTATTATTTAAGTTGATATGCTTATGCTTTACCAATGAAAAGTTTTTTTCTGGATAATAATGTACTTTTTTATTTTATTCATTTGATTTGATTACTTCCTATTGCATCTACATACCTAATACTTAAAAATCCTCAAGTCAGACCTACAAAAAATGGAGGAAGAAGTAATTTGGAATTGACACGTGGGGTTTGAGAAGGAGGGGGGTTTATATTGACAGGCACAGGGTTTTTATTTTTGGACCCCTTCATTTTGTCAGATAAGTTTTTAGAGGGAAAATTAAGAAATAATCAGTATATGCGTATATATTGATCCAAATTCAAAATGTTGGTGTTTAATTAACTCAATATTTGGTTGAGTACATCTTCAAAGATTTTTTTACTAAAAGTGGTTGTTTTGAAATCACTGTAGTCAAAAAGTAAGTTTATTGCAGTTTTCACAAAAGTTCATTAAAATTCTTCCGACTGACGATAGCGGGCTTATAAATTCAACAGTAACAAGGTTAGGCAGGTTATTCGAAGTAGAATTTTATGTTCTTTAACTTTGAATACCATGACATTTTCCGCACGATGCGTCGTTTGTAAGATATGACCAGAAAACCGAAAAAAGTCCAAAAATTTCCAAGTTTTTCGCGATTTTCGGCCTGAGCCGGTTCTGCTACGAGGCAGCCAACTTCAAATTCGTATTCAGCACCCCAAAAAACACACAATTTCGTTGAAAAAACTTATACCGCATTCATGTTACCAAAAAATTAACATTTGATAGGGTACGTTAAAGATCATGAAGTAGCTTTCGATGCGAGAAGAGCACTGAAAAGTACTTTCAGAGAGTTGGAATGACACTCACAATATAAAATTGAGAGAAATTAGATGTTGTAATGAAGAAAACGTGACCGTCCAAGACAAAGAAAACCTGCAAAGCCAAAGAACAACTCTACACCAAGCTATACTCGCCACACACACAACAACAACAATGAACTGAAAGAACTATACTTAACATAGGCTCAGAAGAAATACCGCAGAAATAACTCTGAAATAAGAAAGGTACTTGATCAATTGAATGCTTAGGCATATCGTATGTGACCATATTCCCCTCTACCATTTGGTAAGTTTTTTGATGCATTCATCCCCGGTTCTCCTAACTCCCATATTTTTTGTGCCTTGTAGAATTCATGCTGATGATGGATCTATGATAGATCCGAAACCTGTTCAACTGATTATATTTTTATAAAATAAAGAGTGAACATAGACTGTGTGTTTTACTCCAGTTCTTCAACTGTTCTCTTCACTGTGAGACACGGACTACTATTTCAAAAAAAAAAAAAATTATTAAATTACATAAAATATTGAAGGGTGAAAATTCAGAAGTACACCTAAAAAAACTAATCAGCAAACGGTAATTGATAATTCTGAAAAGGAAATAAATAAGGCGTAAAACTCAACCAAATCTTGACGTTAAAAATCAAGAATTAAATAATTTTAAAATCAAGTTTCTAGAAAACTAATTAAAAAAAATAAATGATTGAAAATTGTATTGATAAATATGGGCAGCTTCTGTTTAAAAAAATAAATTCAATAAAATCAACTTATACCTGTATGAAATCGAAAGTTGGGTTGAATGGTCAGGAGATATAATAGAAGTTATAGGACCTAGGGTTGAAAATTGATCAATTTTCGACGGTGCATATACTTACCTACTCAATAATTTTAAATTTAGAGCATGTTGTCCAACCTTGACTTCTGTTCAGATTACTGATTGATTATCATTGATAAAATATGAGTACATTCTTTAAATATGGCGGTACACGGTAGCCATCCATTCTCGGCCACTTGATGAGGGAAGTTGTAAATGGAAGTTGCAGATTCTAGCCTGGATTCAAGGCTAGAAGTTGAGTTTTCTTTGTCAAATGTGGGGGTAGACGTATCGACTCGTGGGGGACTTGGTTCCTCTAGGAATCCCTTTAACCCTTCGTCAGTGTGGTGGGGTATTGCATACCCCAGACGACCTTTGTATCCTTGCAATTTCCAAATTCGAGTACGTGACGCCAGCTAGTGGCCAGTAGCTTGAGATATTGTGTTGATCTACATAATAAAATAACGCGAACCGCCAAATATTGTATCATTCGTGAATAAGGCGACATCAAAGGCGATTGGGGCATGTCATACCCCACCACACTGATTATGTAACTATTTTCTGCAGAAGTAGATACGCAAGATATGTTATTTCTTATCAATTTTTCGTTCTTAATACATTTTTCTATGTAGTAATAGTCGGATATCATGTCATACGAGGCGGAGCAAGCTCATTTGCGAAAACTATGGAAAGAGTTAGATAGAGAAAAATCCTCGCCTTTGGGCAGGCGAGACAAGGGTTTTGAGACCATTGACTCAAAAAAATCAGCTTGGTCTCATGAAAAACCAAAACAAACGATGAAAAGTTTCATCAAGATGTATGATTTGTCCTCGAGATAAAGACAGGAAGATATTTTACTGCTGTCAGAAATGTGGGACAGCCATATGCATGGGACATGCAAATTTACCTTTTTTGTCAAAACTGCATCGACTTTGATGTAGCCTACAATTTTATGTATTCACTCTTTTAGGATAATTTTTTCAACACGATAATGACTTATGTTTTTTGATTTGAAATGTTAAGCTTTTCTTTGTCCAGAAGTCATTAAGTAATTTCAAAACCAATAATAACTTCGCAGTATGTTTAATTTGATAAAAATACAGATTTACAATGATTATGTATTATGAAGCATTAAATAGAAAATCTAAGAGTCCTTATCATATTTTTATTGAAATTAATTCCATATGTAAGGTAAAGAAACTAATTAAATATTTATTTGATGCCAACATAATTAGGAAAGCGAAAAAAAGTTTGGGGAATGACATACCCCACCACACTAATAATGTAACTTTTTCCTACCACACTGATGAAGGCTTAAAAGCTCTATGCATTTACAATGTTACAAGTTATCCTAATATTCAAGATCTAAGAAGGGAGATAATACTAGTATTGAAAACTACCAACCAATATGTTTACTATCTCACCTCTACAAGCTATTTACCAAAATCATATCCAACCCCATAACAAAAAAACTCGGCGCTGGATTCAGAAAATACTTCAGCACCACAAATCATCTACACACCATAGGAACACTAACAGAGAAGTGCACCGAATATAACGGCTCCATGTGGTTTTTGTTGATTTCCAGAAAACATTCGACTCTGTCGAAATATGAGCAGTATTAGAATTCTAGAAAAGCTAAGAATCAAGATACACGAACATTATAGAACACCATAGGAATAAAACTGGACGACAAGACAAAAAGAAACCCCATAAGCCTACAAAGGGGAGTGATGCAAGAAGACACTATTTCACCCAAACTGTTCACTATTGTCCTGGACGACATTTTCAAGAAACTAAAATGGGACACCAATGGTGTAAACATCGACAGAGTATACTTAGAGCATCTCAGATTTGCTAAAAATAGCAAAAAATGCTAAAAAGTTAAACCTAATGCTCCAACAAATAAATGACATATCCGCAACTGTGGGCCCTGAAATAAACCACGAAAAAACAGGCACAGAGAAATATAAAAATACAGAATTAAAGGATAGAAAACGTCGAACACTATCTATACTAGCGCCATGACATCAGATTATGGAAACCAAACCAGGATACTGAAATTAAAAAAAAAAAAACAACTAACATTGTCCGCTTTCGACAAACTAGCATAGATCTTGAAAAACAAATCCATTCCCATAAACCTAAAAAGAAAATTTTACGACATTTGCATATTACCGGTGTGTACCTTCGGATTAGAGACCGAATGTCGATTTTCTTTTCTTCCAGGCAATTATCCTGAATTCCTGAAAAATACTTTTGTCGGGTATTTTTGTTCAGTGAGAAGTACTCCCTTTGGACGCCAACCTCTAATTCGAGGATTGACGCAGGTTTCCCTTTCGACAAACTATGGTTTTCCAAAAACCTGATTTCGCGCCCGAAGGATTGGCTCTCTCACTTCTATCTTCGTGTCCGGAGGCAGCTCGCACCAACAATACCTTGAAGGCTCGTCAGCTGGCCGCCTAAAGCTATCCCGATAGCTAGGGGACCCACGTAAAGTATTGCTAACTTATTTTGCGCTCCAAGTGCAGGGTAAGCAAGTCACCACACTTCTGTTGAGAAAATGAGGAGAGCTCTTCGTTTTCTCTGACGAAGAGAACAGGGGCAGACAGGTCAGTTGATGTCTCGATCATTTTCCGTAGAGTCTCTTACCAAAAAAGTCCGGTAAATAATTAGAAACCACCCAAAGAGCGTTGGAAAGAAACGTGCTTGGAATATCACTAAGAGACAAAATTAGAAACACCGAGATGAGACGCAAAACGAAAGTAATAGGGTCATTGTAGAGAAGGTGAAATAGCGATGGGCTGGACACATAGATACGATGAAGACAGATGGGCACAAATATTTCTGGAATTCACCAAGGGAAACATTAAGAAGTACAGGAAAACCTCATAAAAGATGGGAGGATGACATAAGAAGGACAATCACAGGCAAACAGTGGATGAGATTGGCGTAGGATAGAGAAAAATGAAAACAATTAGTACCTACATCTAGGAGTGGGTGGATGGAGGTTGACAAAGAGGAAAAAGAAGATGTTGTTTCCCATCTTCTACTACCAATATCGAGGGGTGAATACGACAACATTGTGACGGCATTAGTAACTTTTTCCGACGATCATTTCACTTTTAGTTACATCAATAACCGGTTAATCCATGAAACGTCCAAGAACGAAAATTCTACCCATGATGAATTTAATTATGTTGCAGAAAAGACTTAGAAGATATATGACTTCACGACTCAATCATTTGGCACCAGCGTTTTAGTTTTAGCAGTGAAAATCTTGCATCTGTTGCTCGTTGGAAAAATCTGCATTACCTAAAGAAAATTGTGAAATTTGCATTAGGGAGAAATGAACAAGATCACCACCTAATGATGAAAGACAGTAATATCTTTGGTAGAAGGGTATGTTTTAACGTTCATTGATTATTTTAGAAATTCCATCACTTGTTACCTATAAAATGACAAATAAGGCCGAAGTTTTGTTGAGCAATACGATGAGAGATTTCTGGTAGTGGCGTCATCTCTGACTAGAATGCAGTACTTAACAACATTTTACCGTTTAAAGCGCTGATCGTCATTAGGCTGACCAAAAATCAGTTAGTTGGCTTAACCAAAATTCGAAAAACATGAAAATGTGAGTTGCTTTCCTTTGTCTTTCCATCCACAGGCGTGTTTCGATCTATCAGATCTCATCAGTGTGGATAGGAAAGCAAAGAAAACCAACTCATATTCGTGCTTTTAGACAAACAAGATACAATACGATGGTGTAACGTCTACACTTGCGTAGCCATAGCCACTACCATGTCTGACAAGTGTTATCAGTCAATTAGTCAGTAAGTTTCCCCGATCCGATCAAGTTCATTATCAGTAATTTTGCTATTTTTTTCCAGTTAAATTGTCAAATAAAAACACTAAAAAATAATGTGTAGTGCATAATGTTGGAGTTCCCTTCGATACCCGCTACATGTTTGGCGCCCAACGTGGGGCCTGGGGTTTTGTAGTGAACCACCACCCCAATGACTTTCTGGACTTGTTTTGTGACTGTAGATCAATGAATTATAGAATCAGTGTGTAAATGTGCATTATTTGACTGAATTGTGTAAGTTCTACAACATTCAGATATTGTTCCCACAATTTCTAGAAATATTCCACACAAACGTCAAATACCACACCCTAATTCCGCACTCTTCGTTACAGTTTTCTGTGTGTAAATTTCTCCTCCATTTTTGTGCCGACATTATAGTTTCCCGTGTGTCCGAGTTTGTCCTCCATTTTGTACCCACATTACAGTTTCCTGTGTGTCCGTCCAAGTTTGTTCGAAGAGTTTGCTGTTTCTCAACACTACATTCCCGTCACTTAGCTTAATCCAAGCTGGATTTTCCTGTTCATGCCTTATAATCTACGATCCTCCCAAAGAAATCAAGACTAAATGGGTGATCCTGTTGTTCTGACGAATGAAAAATTACAAACACTACTCGCTGGTATGAGAGATATGTTTCAAAATACGCCACAATCTACTTCGAATCAAAGTACAGCTGCCAATTTGCCTAAACGCGGCTCAAGGTTTTCTGGAAACCCAGACGAAGATGCTGAAGCTTTTATTGATGCCATCACTATTTACAAAGATTGTGTGAACATTAGTGACGATAACGCTGTTAAAGGTTGACCCATGCTACTAGCGTTGTTGCAGTATGGTGGCAAGGCACCTAAAAGCCAAACATCATGGTCTGAAGTTTTAGATGCTCTACGTCATGCTTTTGGCTTTAACCAACCAGCACATCAGATTTATAGAGAGCTGTTTTCTCGAGAACAAGGCAGTACGGAACCAACGGATCTTTTCGTGAATCAAGTCCGTGCACTGCTCTTAAAGTTGACAACAATTACGCCCTTGCCAGAGGCGCACAAGTTAGAAATGGTTTAAGGACTCCTTCACCATAGAATCAGGGAAAAACTTCCTCGACATAGTTTCCAAGACTCTTCAGAGATGATCGACAAATGCAGAGCAATTGAATCCAGCATTGCTGAATCCAACGTGAAAGTGACTTTCATGTCCGTTGCAGAAAATCCCAAGGAGCGGTGTGCATTTTGCAAAGCGTATGGACAAGTTCACGCTGTTTTCAGAAAATTTAACGCCAAGTCTGCTGAGAAAGCCTCGTCCGCTACTTCTGCCCTAACAGTCCGATCCAGTAACCCGTTCTCCCCAAATGTAACATGTTATGGTTGCGGTAATCCAGAACGAATTTATGCTCCAATTGTCAATGTAAACCGGCACAAACAAGCATTTATCTGTCGAAATGCTCGCTTGCTGATCTCGGTGAACCTTCCAGTTTGTTATCAACGTTTGATTGTCCAACTCTAAGACCCATGGTACCTGTCATCATTCAAAGTAAATCAGGTTTTGCTTTTGAGGATTCCGGAGCAGATGGCAGTATGGCAGGTTCGAAGTTGTTAAGCCACTTAGATGCTATTCGGCATCCATTCAAGATTGCTCCAATAAAACTGGTATTTGCTGATGGTATACCCCGAGAAGTTGAAGCAAAGATATTCCAGTGTTCCATTGAAGTTAGGAATAAGCAACGAAAACTGCAAATGATTGCTGTTCTAAACTACAAAGACAGTAAGACTTTACTTGGTGTTGATTTCATATCACAATTCGATATAGCCTAGGAAGATATACTATTTCAATGATGATCCAAGTAATTCCTTGCCATTACAGGATGAAGTTACTGATTCCAACGCAGTTTTGTCTGGTGTAGCTGACGGGAATGATTTATCGTTGCCTAATCTTTCCAATATTGAAGGAGGGACATTGAAATCGCTGTTGGAACATAACAAGGATTTGTTGGATGAAAATACAGCAGTTACCCCATACGCTGAGCATACCATCATCCTCACTGATGATATTCCCATAATAATGAAACTACCTTTGCCACGCGATTTGGGCTTTATTGATATAAGACGATGCCTTTTGGTCTATCCACGGCCCCAGCAACGTTTCAAAAGCTAATGAACCGTTTTTGTTCAGGTTTGTCGCATATCCAAATGTTAGGATACCTTGATGACTTAATAATTTTCTTCACGACTTTTGAACAACACGGGGGCGATACGAAGTAGGTAAGTAAGAAACTCATGTAGAATCTGAAAAAGTTGGAAATGCATTCAAGAGTAAACACACCAAAATATCTTGAAGATTTCAGTCATTGAACTGGGAGCAGAATCATTCCTTAACAATGTTCCACAAGAATTTCTTGGAAGAATTGAAATCAATGATGCCAAGAAATAGATGAAAGCTGTTCAGGAAGATATTGATTCACTTGGACAAAACCAAATTTGCTCCAAAGCAGAATTTCCTTCAAACACAAAAGCTGTCGATGCAAAGAAATTTCCAATTTTGATGAAGATGGAAACTTGAATCGATACAAAGCAAGATTGAGGACTTCTTCAAAAAATAGGTTTTCATTACGCTGAAATACACACCATTTGCTCGTTTCAAAACGGTTCGAGTATTTTAAGCCAGATGAAGAAAACTTAATGTTAATAAATGAAGAAGTATACATGAAATTGCCTAATGAATTTCGACATGAATCGAAAAACTCAATTTCGCCTTTTGCATTATTCCGCGATCCGTTCTAGAAGTAAAACAAGAGTCTCAAAGTCAAATTTGGTGCTAATTTTACCCCTTTCTGGCCTCTTGCGGCGTTCGTCTAATTAATTTCAAGAAGTCTACTTGAAAAAACGCCACCCAACTCAGGGAAGGCACTTTTTGAATTATTCATATAAGAATTAAGAAACTTTAACAGCCCTGTAAACATTTTCCATGCATAAAATTCAATTTACAAACTTTGAAATCAATTACCAGAATGCCTAGAATAATATGATTGATCCAAATAGCTAATAGTTAATGGCTGTATAGCTACTAAATAACGGAGAAAGTAAACCATTGATATTGGGTGACATTTCAAACCTTTATCGGTTAGTTTATCAATAAATAAAATTATATTTAAATTTGATACGACCTTTTCAGCTTGATCAAACAAATCAATAATATACATAAAAACATAATTGCCACTTAGCACTCAACTTGAACTTAGCATATGCCTAATTGAAATATCGATTTTTTCCTCAATAAATTAAGTCACTAATAATTAATATTTTATATAACAAACCTGCGACTTATTTTCAATGTGAAAAGACACGTGCCACACAGTAAATGCCAACTGGTATAACATTTTTGCTGTTGTATCATTTAGCGACCGGTCAATTTTCTTGTTAGCATTTTTCAAAGAAAACTGCGATTGCGTTTTTTTAACAGACATACTTTGGTTAATAATTGCATATAAAAATATCAAGATATTTGATTCGACAACAAACAGATCAACAGTTTAAAATATCACAAAACACTTTTTTAAAAGTCACAAATAGTTATCACAATTTTAAGCATCAGGCTTCATCATTATCACGCAAATTGTCGCAAAAGTTAACAAGCATATTTCCGTAATGCAGTGGCATGACACGCCCCGGTTTGTATTTTGCCGGATTCTGTTTCCCATCAGCATCGTCATCCAGAAACTCCCGAGTTCTCCTCTTTTTCCCGTATTTTCGTGTCGGGCGCTTTCGGATATCCAGAGACACGTTGCCCGATTGGTTTGTTGTGTCTGTTGTTAGGGACGCTGCACGTAGTTTCATGAATGCGTTATGTCGCCGGAATTGCTTTTTAAATTGTGAATGACTTTTCAGGGGGGCCGGAAGTTTGAAAGGCCAGGTCGGGAAATTGGTGTTTTTGTGATGAAAGTCTAAAGAGGGGAAAAATCAATCTGCAAGGTCGTAATTAAAATTTTATGAGGTTTGCTGTTTCCTTAGATAAACTTGTTGATGGGGTTAATTTAGGCTCAGTAATTGGAAGTGATAAATTTCTAGAAAACTAATTGTTTTTATAATTTTCCACTTAATTGGTTGAGATGTTTTATCCGAGAAACGAATGCATGGATTGACTGCTCTTGATTTGTTGAAGAGTTCTGGAAAGAAGGAATAACCTCTCCAGAACAGGAAATCATTTTCTGTAGCAAGCAAGTTTGATTTGTCAATTACCTAGACTTTTTTACTGAATTTGTTGATTTACCGAAGAAACTTATGATTTTAACTATTAATGTGAGTAGGTAATTTGCATCAAATAATTTGTTTGAAAATACAAGTCATATAAGCTCAAGATTTATTGTCACCATGACAAATGTATTTTAAATAACAAATTTGAAATGTGTAGAAAAAGCTCGGATAGTTTTTGGTGTAAAACTGAAAAGGCATGGAACATAAAACAAGAAGTACTTAGTTGGGAATTGATTGGCAATATTGTTTGGAATGCAATTTTATTAAAATATTTAAGCGACGCGGTTTTAGGAAAAAGTTTAATGAATCTAGAGCAATTCTTCCTTATTTCAGAGATACATAGATATCTAATTATATCTACTGAATATCTTAAAGTAAAATTATCAAACAGCTATAGATTGAAGTTTGAAATATGGAAATGAAAAATTGGCAAGCGTTTTATTAGTTCTGTATAAATTATAAATGCAAAATATCACTACAGCAAATTAATGTGTTACTTTTGAAATTTCTGATAAAAGAATAATCAAATAAACAAATTAGCGGTGGTTTAAGATGCCAAAAGTGGTTGTGAAATTTAACTTCTCAATTTAGGATTTCAAGATTTCACTTTATAGGTTTGGGTCTGTAAGATAAATACCTTTTGCCAAACAAGATGAAGTGAAAAAATAATTTGAAAATATGGTTAAATTAGCTGTCCGTCACAAAACCTACTCCTGCAGTAAGTCCGTTAGTAACTGCTAGGCAAAAAGGTAAATTAGGAATCTGCATAGATCCTAACAAAAACGTTTTAAGAAGACATTATCCACTGAAAACCATAGAAGAAATTGCAGCACAAATACGTAAATCAAAATATTTTACACTTCTAGATTGCAAACGAAGGTTTTAGCGAAGTTGCAGAGCAATCTCAAAAAAAATCTCACGTTTTCAACACCATCGGGGCATCGGACGTACATAATTTCACTCGTCCACCATTTGGAATTTGTTCAGCACCAGAGGTATTTCAAGAAATAATGAGTTCCTTGTTAAAAAACATTTCAAACACTCCCTGCTCAATGGACGATATTTTTATTTATTCTGACTCACAGGAAGGTGAAGAAGAAATTACTACAAAAGTAATGAAAACATTGGAAAATTCTGGATTGAAACTTAACCAGGAGAAATGCATTTTCAATGTTAAAAGAGTTAAGTTTCTTGGGCATATTTTATCGGAAAATGGTATTGAGATTGAGATTGATGATACCAAGGTGGAAGCTATTTAAAACTTGGAGACACCAAATATATAACAGAACTAGAAAGGTTACTAGACATGATAACATATTTGAATAAATTCATGCCAGAAATGTCTGAGCTTACAGATTTTTTGCGAAAGCTTTTAAAAAGGGATGTTATTTGGGACATAGAACAACACAAAGCTTTCAACAAAATAAAGGTATTACAGTTGACTAGTGCACCTTTTCTGAAATTTTATGATGTAAACAAGGATGGTACATTATCATTAGATACAAGTTCGGAAAATTAAGAATCTGCCTTAATGCAAGAAAATCAATCCATGGCATATGCTACTAAATCATTAACACATTCACAGCAAAATTGGCCACAAATTGAGAAAGAAGCGTACCTATGCAATAAAATTTGAATGTGATAGATTTCATCAATATACAATATAATATATGGTAAGAAACTCACAGTAGAAACAGACCATAAGCCAATAGACGCTATTTTCAAGAAACCCATTCACTCATTCAGTCTGCGCCACCTTCGAATTGCGAAAAATCTGTTAAAAAATGTAGACGACAAATCAGATATACAGATTGCTTCACTAAGCTACTGAAATACACCTAGAAACCCGTCACTGGGTTCACCTAATCAAAAACTTTTTAGCAGAATCACCAGGACATTACTACCAGCAAACAGTGAAAAGTTGAAATCAAATATTGTAAAAGATGTCACAAATGAATTGAAAAGATTGAGAGGAAAGGAAAAGATTATGCAGACATGCCACCCATTCTGTTAGAGTACAACTTCCCAACAGACAATGAGAAGGTGCAACAATAACAAAAGTTGATGATCAAACAAAGAGGTCAATATTATTACGCGAGACGGCGAAGAAAAAAGAAGAAATAGTAGTCAAGTTTATCAAACAAAAGCTGGTCAACCAGAAACTCTAATAAAACCACCTATTGGACAAATAGGACGAACTTCTCAGAGTTACTCCGAATAAAGACGGACAAAGTCTGGAAAAATAATGAAACTCGTCCTACGACTAAATTTGTAGATTTATACCATTTATTTTTTAAAATCTGTGAGAACAATAAATTATCCTCTAAAAGTATAACTTATCGTTACAGTTGCTGGATAATCCAAGAACAAATTGTGTCAGAAACGTGAGAAATGCCGACAATGTTGAAGCTGGAAGTCAAAGTATTCAAGATAATCCAGATTTGTCTGAGACGTCGTTCTCAGAAATTGAATCTTACATATGGATCAATGTGAGGATTTAGGTTTGCACCGATCATACAAAAGCTTTTGATGTGTGAAAAGCACTGAAAAGTACGTTTTAGAGAGTTGGAATATCACTCACGATGGAAAATTTGTCCTTTTCTTTTTCGGTAATGACCTCCCTTATAATTGCCTGAGTTGCTTTCCAGATCTCCTTTTCTGTCATCATCCCTTCAACTATGCCTTTAACTGTGAGGTTCTTCATCACATGTTCGTTCGCTGGTTTTTCCATCTTGGACATAATGTGTGTTCAACGTTGTCCCTTCTTGGGTCCCTCCTTGGCCAGTATAGGCACCTATCGTTCGTTTTCCTGATCCTCTTCGTATACTTATCTCTGAAGAATCCATAGCTGGGCAGAAATTGTGTAAGCTGGTAGTCCAGGTTTCGGTGTTAACAATTTAGCAATCTGCTTGTTTATTGCAATCTACATAAAAAAATTGGGAAAATCAACTGGAAACACAAGGAGAAGAATGCCAGTGGTCCCAAAAAACATCCAAGAGATCCAGTTCACAAAAGATTACAAAGAACAGACTTGGGAAGACTACATCAAACTTCTATTTGCAGAAGAACAAGATGACGTAAGAGAAGAAAGCAGACAGACGGAGTAGCTATGTTTTCCTAAATCAACATACATTTCGAAAAACAGAAAAACGGCTGGAACTGAAAACATTCCAATAGCGTTCTTAAAGACCTTGGACGAAGGAAACTAGACTCATCTTACAAAAGGATAACCCTAAGTCCTTGATATCGGATGATCAGTTTTGATGAGTCACACACTAAAAGTGCTTTTGAATATGATCCAACAGAGAATAAATCGAAAATGCGTGAAGAACAACTAGATGAGGCGCAGTTTGGCTTTAGAGCAGGATAAATAACTAGAGAATCATTACCTATTTGCTATCACAGTACAGCCAAAACCATCGAATCTTGGACACCCTGTACAGCTACAGAGAAGAAGAGAATACAACAAAAGTATATACTTACGTCTGTTTCATTGACTTCCAGAAGGCCTTTGATAAGGTCCAACACGATAAACTGTAAATGTTGATAACATGCAGACACATGAAATCGAAATTCAAAAGGGAGTTCGCCAAGGCGGCGTTCTATCCACACAACTATTTAGAGAGACACATTAGAGAAACATTAATAAACAACCTAAGATATGCCGATGATACTGCTATAATCTAAGTCTGAGAGTGCAGAAGATCTTCAAGCCCTACCAGAGGGAGTCAACCACAGTGTAAAGAAGTAGGACTCACTATAAACACCGAAAAAATTTAATTCAAGGTTATGAGTAAAAACCTCTTTCCTCACATTGAATTTGTGGGTGCAAAACTACAAATATCTCGGCTCAGTCATAAATGCTGAAATGAATCCAGACGAAGAAATCAAGATCAGAAAAGAAATGGCTCAAAGGGCATTTGTCATATACTCCTCAATGCTTATAAACAGAAATATAAACCTCCACATCAGAATTAGATTTATGGAATGCTATGTGTGGTCAGTATTATTGTACGGAGTAGAAACTTGCACCTTGATAGCGCAAATTATCAGAAAACTTGAAGTATTTGAGATGTGGCTCTATAAGAAGCATCCTGAAAACAGTGGCGGCTCGTGGTATAACATATTGGGGGTGCACATAATTTGTAATTCATAATAAATGCCGAAAGGGGGATGCCCGTTGTTTTGCTGGCGCATTTGGCCACTAATTTTTTAAATTAATACTTTACAGGTAGAATGTTCAAATTTGAAGAATGATAAAATTAAATTTAAAGTTGTTTGATATTAATTTGGGAGTGCACGTGCACATGTGCTCTTATGGAGGAACCGCCACTGCCTGAAAATACCATGGACTGACCAACGACGAAGTACTAAGATGAATTGGTCACAAAAGAAAGCTGTTAACACTCATTGAGATAGAAAAAAACATCTAACAAATCTTATGCAAAGATTAATACCTACCGCTACAAAAAATAATGCAGGTTAGAGTAGAAGAAAAGAAAGGTATCGGCAGAAAAAATCCTGTCGCCAACCTTCAATGAGAAGATGTCATGGAAAAAAGAAGAAGTTGTAGTTCCAGACCCTAGACTTATTCAGAAGCTTTCAAAGTTTTGACGAAATGAAGTCATATTTAGTTTTGATTGCCGGTAAATTAAATCAGCTGGTTTACAAATTCGCTAGGAATTGATTGAAATTTAGCTATAATGATTACTTTTTTTCCTTATCATGTTAATTTTTCTTGGTTTACACAATTCCGCTTCTTTTTTAGGCCTTTCTGATAAGTAGAATGGAGAGGATTCTCCTTCTACTGCCGTCATTTCGTTGCTACACTATAATCCAATTTTCTTCCACTATTCTTGTTTCCATCCTCCAACCAGTTGCAGATGGTCCGTCATCCAACAATCGTCTCTTCTATGCCTCGCAAATATTTATCGCCCACCTTGTTAAATCTTCTTCATATACTCTGTCTTCTCTATTATTTGTTTATTGGAGCTTATCCTTGATACATTTAACACAAAATTGTATTCAAACTCAAATTTACAGGAATCATATTCCAGGCAAATTTTTCAGAAAGTACTCACTAAAGCTATAATAAATCCTCATCCAAATTATGCTGCAAAACCTTAATAATTATTAGTCCTGCCTCCCAATATCCAATAAGTTAGATAAAAATTACAGATAATTTTAATTACACATTTTTTGCACATAAATCTTGACCAATTGAAATTAAACCTCAATGCCGAACTACTTGAAACCTGAAAGCCAATTTCGCCTTTTAATCTTGCAACACTTTTAATGGACAAATAAATGTAACAAGTTTTTATTTTATGTGTTTTCAATCGGGCTTTGAAAAGTTACACTAACCAGATCCAGATTTCTTGTGCGCAACGAGTTTATGTAAAGCCCAGATTTAGAGGTGCCGAACAACTAATTAGTCTTGAAAATATATTTCTGGTTTGAGTTAGCAATCATGTGTATCGTAGTTTATCTGATTTATAAATGCGTTCAGTATTTTTGCTACGTAAGTGCAAAGAAAAAAAATACATAATGAGTGAATGGGTTTTGGCAAGTAAATAAAAAATAAGTGTAATTTTAGAAAAAGAAAAGTGTATTTTTTCGCATACCTACCTACTCGTAATGATGTTGCACATATCAAGTGATAATGGTGAGACATTCAGTGAACGGTTTTCATTGTTTTTGTAAAACTTGTTAAAAATAGCTACAAAATTGTATTTTGTATGTCTACATTTTAAAATTCCTGCTATCAAAGATTATAGAACTTGGCATTGTTGACATATGTATAGGTGAGAGATACTTTCTTGCCTGTCTGAAAAAAGGAAGAGAAGGTTTGAAACCCAATGGAACTCGTGAAAAGCTTCCACAAAGAAAGTCCACATATGAAAAGCTTCTTCTTTTCATTTATTCTCACATGAACTTGCTTGGCAAAGCAACGAAACAGCTGACTCCAGTCCAAAAATTTGATTTCAAGTTCCACACAAATTTTCCCCTCCTCTTTCAAATGGTAAGTTTTGACTTTACCAGTTATTTGTTCTTCAAGCCATATTCAAATGTATAATAAAAATATGCTCAAATCATCAAAATATGCAGATCCCTTTGCAAAAGAAAACTTGTTCACCGTTTAGGTTGAATATTTTTAAACCTAATTTCTTCGAACAAAGATAAATTATTAAAAATTTCATGGTGAATGAAGGAATTTTTATATCTCTTTAATAACAGAGAGGATATCCTTGGCCTTCGGTGAAATAAATAATTTCAATTTTTAAATCATTGTGTTTTATTATAAATTTATAGTTTGGTTTTGTCAGCGTTATTATATACTTAGGTAGGTATGTTTCAAACTTGATGTATAAGTCAGTAATTATTAATGGCTAGAGCAGCAATATTATTTAAATTGTTTTAATGAGATCTATGCCCAATTTTATTTCCAAGATTGTATTTAAAAATGCAAGCGCAAGGTGCCTACCAAATAAATTTAAAAATTTGAAAGTTTGTTTAAAAATGACTTCAAAATCACCTTAGCAAATGCATGAATCTCAAATATTTCAAGGTTTGAAAATGATAAAAAAACACTATTAAATATACTGAAGATGTAAAGTCATAAAACTTGTTTTATTATTATTTAAATGAATGCCGTAAATGAAGATGTTTGAAAAAGAAGGCATACTGGATTTCATGGAGATAAGATCGCAAATGTCAGGAAATTGTGGAGAATTTGATCAGTATAAGAACTTTTAATTACTAAGTAATTTTGTGCGCATTTTCATAATCACATTTTTTGTTTTAAATCAAATCAATGTACTTCCTAGCAAGAAAGGATTAGGGGTTTTTGCTTAATTCGAGAGAAAAATAAAACATTATCCATAATGGTCGAATTATTGTTTTCAATACACTGTTCATATTATACATATAATATGTCGTTGTAGGACGTGCTTCTTCGTCACTGATGGTCTTCTGCCATTTCAGTTTTGGTCTTTCTCGTTTTCTTCTTCCTGTTCGTTGCCAATGCAGCATTTTTCTGGCCACCTGGTATTTGCATTCGTTCTACGTGTCCTTACCAGGTAAGTTGCTTCCTTTCAATATCCTGAACTGAGTAACAGATAGCATGATGGCGCCTCCAGGATCAAAATATTCCGGAGGTAAAATACCCGACCACTCGGATCTCCGGGCGTCGGGTGATCCTGGGGGTCCTTCATGCAAAGATATAAAGAGAAGATCAAAAACTCAACTCAGAATTGATTTTAGCAATATAAGAGAAATAAGTACAAATATGAATTCAGTTCACCAACATCTTGAAGAACATAGACCTGACATCCTTGTTCTCACTGAAACTAAAATCAGTTCTGCAACACCTATTGTGAACTATCTTTATCCCGGCTATGACCTACACCACCGATTTCGACATAATTTTGGGATCTGTGTGTATATTAAAAATGACGTTTCATGTCATCGAGAGGAGAAGCTAGAACCAGCGAACCTTGATATCATATGGCTAAAATTCACCTCAAAGTCATCGACCAAGTTTATCTGCTGCCTCTACCGACCGCCAAGTAACACCGATTACCAAAACTTTTTCGCGACATTATCCGAAAGCTGTGATAGTATACAGTCAAACTATCCTCAGGCGGAAATTGTCTTTTTAGGCGATTTCAACGTCCACAATATACCCTGGCTGAAACACCACAACAAAACAGATAACGAAGGCAGAGAAGCAGAAGCTTTTGCCATAAGTTGTGGTCTAACGCAGCTTGTCGATGAACCTACCCGTATCTCAGAAAGGGGCGAATTTGCAGCGCTTTTAGACTTGTTCCTAACCACCAATCCTGACTCGTACACAATTCAAGTAGATGCTCCACTTGGTTCGTCCGATCATAAACTTATAATAACAAAGTGCGAAATGCTCATCCCACCAAGCCTACAACCACTTCCTCGTAAAATGTGGCACTATAAATCGGCAAAATGGAATGACCTAAAAGAGTATTACCTGGATTTTCCATGGCAAGAGGTTTGCTTTAAAACAGCTGATCCCACTATTTGCTGTAATGAAATAACACAAGTAATCTTATCTGGAATGGACGCATATATCCCACATACAACTAAACGTAGAGCTAATGCAAAACCTTGGTTCAACAGCCAGTGTCAAACGGCTGTACAGAAAAAACACAAAGCATATAACCTTTGGAAACGACAACAAACCGCTCAAAACCACACAGAATTTATAGAAGCCAGAAATAGTTGCAAAACTACTATTGACTCCGCTAAAGAAACATACAATCAAAGAATAAAAAACAGGTTGCTGAATTGTCCAAGTAGTTCTAGGTCTTTTTGGTCTCTTGCAAAAGCTGTTGGATCTAACTTCACCAAGTCATCCATACCACCACTTACAGATAAAAATAATCACTTAGCCACAACATCAGAGGAAAAAGCCAATATGCTTGCCCAAATGTTTTCCTCCAACTCCAACCTAACAGTGCCAAACGGAAAAACTCCACCGTTCATTGAAAGGGTTTCCCCGAGGGTTTCCCATAGTATGCCAGAGGTACCCTTTTGTCACAGAGAAATACGAAAATCCCTAAAAAAGCTGGATACAAACAAAGCAATGGGTCCGGATGGCATTCCCGCAATAGTACTCAAAAATTGCGCCAACGAACTCACCCCAACTTTCGCAAAATTATTCAATTTGTCTTACAGGCAAAGAGTATATCCATCATCATGGAAGTCTGCCGCAGTACAACCCATTCCAAAGAAAGGAAAAAAGACAGATCCGTTAAACTATAGACCAATTGCTCTACTTCCGGTGATACCAAAAGTAATGGAAAGAGTTGTGAAAAATCACCTAACCAAGTACTTGGAAAAGTACAAAATTATCAACGATAAGCAATACGGATTTCGAAAATATAGGTCAACTGGCGATTTACTTACATACGTCACTCACTTATGGCAAAAAGCGATTGAGTTGCGGGGTGAAACAAGAACAATTGCCTTAGATATATCTAAAGCATTCGACAAAGTTTGGCATGAAAATCTGCTCAACAAGCTCAAAGCAATGGGATTATCGCCGAAACTTTGCACTTGGTTTGAAAGTTACCTAAAGGACAGATCCATTTATGTTGCACTGGATGGCCAGAACTCCAACTCTTACCAAATAAATGCTGGTGTGCCACAGGGAGCAATCCTTTCGCCAACTCTTTTCCTGATTTACATAAATGACCTCATAGATAAAACAGTAAATCCACTTTATTGCTTTGCAGACGATGGCAATGTAGTCTCCTCACTCATACTACCCACAGGTCTTTCCGCACGTGAATTCCACCATCTTAGACTAACTCAAATATCGCAGATAAATAACGACCTGGAGATAATAGAGGACTGGGGTAACAAAAACCTTGTACAGTTCAACGCGCAGAAAACCCAAGCAGCTCTGTTTTCAAAAAAGACCAGCACCGGTGAGCCAAACATCATGCTATCTGGAAGTGCTGTCACATTACAGAGTCAGTTGAACATCTTGAGGGTTACTGCAGAGACCAACATGTCTTGGCACAGTCACGTGGCAGATTTCGCTAAAAGGGCCTCCCAAAAGCTGGGGGTGCTATTTCGTACAAGACATCTGTACACACCAAGCCAATTGCTGACACTCTACAAAGCCCAGATTCGACCAACTATGGAGTACTGCTCACATATATGGAGTGCAGCACCCAAACATACCTTAATGCTTTTGAATACCGTGCAAAAACGAGCTATCAAGCTGATCAATGACCCCGCACTTACTCGTAACTTGGATGGTCTCGAACATCGCAGATCTGTGGGCGATTTATCTCTCTTCTACAGGTACTATCACGGAAAATGCTCTGAAGAGTTGGCACGTATGATTCCACCGAGAGTAGCACCTACCAGGCGAACCCGTCAAACAGACGGTAACCATGAATTTACTGTCAAACTAGAGGCACCAAGAACCTCATTATATCAGAATTCATATCTCTGGAGAACAGCATCGCTGTGGAATAAACTCCCTGCGGCGGTTTTCCCTGCGGGTTACAACCTGAACCGTTTCAAGACCAACATACACCGACATTTCCGCGCACTTGCCGCTTCTCGAGCGTGATAGGACATTTACTTGCGAGTGCGCATATCCGTAAAAAAAAAAAAAAAAAACTATCGTGCCTTCTATTATATTTTATATGGTCATTCCTTATTCTCTCTCTTCGTGAGATTCGCATGGATTTTCTAATAGCATCTATTTCAGCTGATTCTACTTTTTTTCTTTTGTCTGTCTGTAATTCTCCAAGTTTCAGCTCCATATGGAAGGCTGCTTTTTAAAATCGTATCTTATATATTGAATTTTCTTTGTTATTTCGTTGCTCCATAAGATTCCATTTAGTCATCCTATTACTTTTTTAGCTTCAACTATTCGCTTTTTCATTTCTTTCGCATCAGTTCCGGTGTTGTCAAATGTGATAACTAGATACTCATATTCTTGGCAGAGCAGAATTTACTGACCATCGTCCACTTCCAAGTTTCCGTTCTGGGTGCCTACCTACACATAGATATTTTGTTTTATTTAATGACTTTCAGGTTCCATTCTTGGTACTCTTCTATCAGCTTCATAATCATATATTGCATATTCTCTTTCTCATTGGTCACTATGACCTAATCATCTGCAGGCACCTATCATTTATCTCTATACCCATTCCATGGATCTTTTTCTTCCAATTTTTTGGTGCTAGTGCTGGATTTTGAGTCTTTATATAGTTCTTTAAGTGCTGTAATTGATGTTGGATTACCTTCCATAGTTTGGATACCGGGACTGTATCGTATGCTTTTTGTAGGTCCACAAATATGAGGTGGGTTTCCAAATGTCTAACAGATCTTTTTTCTATGACTTGTTTTAGGCAAAATACGTTGTCTGTACCTGATCTTGGTGCTCTAAAGCCGCACTGCTCTTCTTCTTTTTTCTCTTTGGAATCTTCTTCAATGAGATCACGCAGGATTCTACCGTATATAGTCTACTTAGTGTACTTGTGACTCATATACCCCGATAGTTATTGCAGTCCAGCTTATTTCCTTATTTGTGAATGGATGATATAAAAGCAGTTTTCAAGTCTTGTGGGACAGGATGTCCATTTAGGCATTTATTGATAATGAGATCTTCAAAGAGCTTCTCAGTACCCCATCTCAGCATTTTGGAGTATATCCCTTCTGGGTCGTTAGCTTTACCTGACTTGAGATTTTTAACAGTCTTTTTCTACTGTTTGTTCAGATATCTCAACTACTTCTACGTATATTTCAATATGTCTTAGAGAATCTAATATGAATTCCGATCTATTTTCTTGTGATAGACCCTTGTCCATTGCTGTGGTTTGATCACCTGGATATTAGCTCTGTCCTTTACTGGGTTTTTGACATTTGATATAATTCTCCATAGCTCTGAGCATTTCCTTCCTCCTATGTAGGTGTTATATTTCTTCACATTTCTTATCCCATGACTTGTTCTTAGCTATAGTGATACACGTTTTTAGTTGTCTTTTCGTGTCTTTACAAACTTCAAGATCTCGTTCATTTTTTGTTGTTAGCCATTTTAGATATTTTTGCTCCTTCCTTTTGACTAATAGCTCTATCTCCTCGTTACACCAGTATTTCTTGTTGGTATTTTTTTTTTCTTCGATTTTATTGCTTCTTGGGTGGCTTCTATTAGACTTCTAATAATGTTCTCTTGGAGTTTATTGAAGGTAGGTACATTATTCAGGGTTAAATAGTTTGGGTTAGTTGGGTTAGCCATGTTGTTTCAAGTTGACCGTTAGGATATTTTCATCTACAGCTTCCCAGTTGTTTATTTTGTTTTTACAGTTTTTTCTTATCAGTATGGATACCCTTCTAGCTGCTTGTTCAAATTCTGAGTTTCTTATGCAATTTTATACGTTTCCAGTCTAACACCCTGTACATTATCATTGCTGTTATTCGTATCATATCATCTACTTTCTTCTGATATTCAGTTCACGCTATTTCCCAGTGAACTCTGAAATTTCCTCGACGTATTTCTGTAGTTATTCATGGGAGTCAAGCTTCACTTTTTTGTCGAAAGATTTTTTGTGTTTTATCTTGACTTTGATTTGAGCTCTCCTCAGAATATTCTGATCTGATTGTTGCTCTTCCTTCGTCGATACTAGATGCAGACAGTTCTTCAAGGAAATTCTCTCGGTTGGTGCATAGACCTGAATGATTCTTTTAGGAAGATTCCAACTCCATTGAAAATTATATGTCTGAATCCATGTTTTTATGTATTCTTTCATCGCAAACCTTATCCGTCTCCATATACCTATGTATTCTGTTCCAAGCGATTTTGCTAGAAAGTACAATTAACTTCCATTTTATCATGATTATGGGGTATCCTTGTTAGTTTGTCCTTAATGCGATTTTCAAAAGAGATGCATCTTATTCAAATTTTCAAGATTTTCACTGCTTAGAAAGCTTGCCCCAGAGTTCAGATTTGTTCGGAATGATTGCAGAATGATCTTGATTCTCTTGAGTCATGAGGCTCAACTCATATATCTTCTGAGCCTTTTCTGCAACAGACACGGAAGAAAAAATTTGAATTTATCATGGGTAGAATTTTCTTTCTTGTTTGCTTTATGCATCAACTGGTTATTCACATAACTTAAAGGAAAGTGGCCATCGGGAAAATTTACTAGTGTCGTCACAACGTTATCGTATTTTCTCGACGTTGCTAGTCGAAAATGGGAAACAACATCTAATTCCTTTAAATTTTCTATCGTGAGTACAATTCCAACTCTCTAAAAAGTACTTTTCAGTGCTTTTCACACACCAGAAGCTTTTTTATGATCGGTGCAAACCTAAATCCTCCAGATTGATGCATTCAATTGCTGAGAACGACGTCTCAGACAAATCTGGATTATCTTGAACACTTTGACTTACAGCTTCAACATTGTCTGCATTTCTCACATTTCTGACACGATTTGCTCTTGGATTATTCAGCAACTGTAACGATAAGTTATAGTTTTATAAGATAATTTATTGTTCTCATACAAGAAGATGACAAAACTGAAACTTGACATCGAGATGAAACTGGTTAACAATTATTAAATATATATAGGAGAACATAAAATATAATTTACATCTCTCCTTAACAAATTTTAAAAATAAATGGTATAAATCTACAAATTTGGTCTTAGGACGGGTTTGATTATTTTTCCAGACTTTGTCCGTCTTTATTCGAAGTAACTTTGGGAAGTTCGTCCTATTCGTCTGATCGGTGGTTCTATTAGAGTTTCTGGATGACCAATTTTTCTTTTATGAGCTCGACTACTATTTCTTCTTTTTTCTTCGCCGTCCGATATTCACATAATAGTGACCTCTTTGTTTGATCATCAACTTTTGTTATGGTTGCACCTTCCCATTGTCTGTTGAGAAGTTGTACTATAACAGAATCTCCTATTTTATAGTTCTTGGGTTGGGTGGCATGTCTATCTGAATAATCTTTTCCTTTCCTCTCAATCTTCTCAATTATTTGTGACATCTTTCATATTTCTATTCAACATTTTATTTCTCATAGAAAGTGGAATAACAATTGAATTTCCTTTAAGGTTGTCTATAATACAAAGTTCACTTTTATATTGTGAAAATGATTGAATATTTGCATTTTTTTTTATTTTCATTTTTTTTCCAACCATTTTGGCCTTTGAAGCATAAGCACAAGGGAGTTTATTTTGAAGAACAGCTCCTAACCCTGATTTTACTGTTTTTTTTTTAAACATCATAATATTGTAATACCGGTTGTTTTATTAAAATTTGTTTTAGATTATTAAGTTCTTTATCATGTTCTTCAGTCCAGATGAAAGAATTTTCTTTTTTAAGTAAATCTCTAAATAAAATGGTTTTATTGGTAAAATTTTTAATAAATCTACCAACGATCACTCAACATTCCTAATAATCGTTGAAGTTGAACATCATTTTTATTTTCAGGTTTTGGAATATCTGAAATAATTAGAATTTTTGATTTATTTGGCATAATACCAGTTTCAGTGAAGTATGACACATATAATCAATGAGATTTTAAACTTATCTAAATTAAATTTGACCCCATTTTTTTCTATCAATTTCTAATATTTTTAAAAAAATAATTATCAAGTTCTAATTTTGATTCACCCCAAATTAAAAGATCATCGATATATATTTCACATCCATCCATCGAAAACAAACTTCTGAATCTATCTTGAAACTCCTCTGGAGCTTACTTAATTCCAAACAGCATTCTCAAAAATTTAAATCTTCCAAAAGGTGTTCCAAATGTGCAAAGATTAGAGCTTTGTTCGTCCAAAGGTATTTGATAAAATTCCTAAGTCGCATCAAAAATGCTAAAATATTTTGCACCTGATATTTTGTTTGCAATTTCATGAATGGTCAGAATTTTACAGTATGCTCGCTTAATATATTTATTGAGATCTTCTGGATCTAAGCAAATTCTTATGTCTTATTGGGTTCCATCAGAAGGACAAGTGCATTCACTCAATCAGACGAACTTTCAACACTTTCAATCATATTTAAACATTCAAGCTTTGCCAAACTTTCCTTCAGTTCGTCTAATAATGGTAATGCAACTTTCCTTACTGGATGTACTACTGGTACAACATTTGATTCTAAATCTATACGATATGGCTTAGTTTTAATGCATCCTACTCCCTGAAAAACATTATTAAATTCTCCAATTTCTGGTATTTATCTGATTGATCTACTCGCTTCATCAAATCAATGAGTTTAATCCCATAATACAAGAAGTATCAAAATTTACCACAAAAAATTCAATCAAATATGTTTTAGAATTTTCTGGACATCTTTCTTTGGCCTTTTCCATCATATTGGCATATGTCAAGGGCTTTGTTCAATATTGTAGGATCTTCTTGAAGAAGTTTTTCTCTAATTCTGCTATTTGTTTCACTGTTTCAATCAACTCATCTTGGAAGTTGTCAAGTTAACACATCATACCTTGTGTATTAATTTCAGTAATGAAATGTTCTAAAGACTGGTGGTACATCGAATACTTCATACTAAAAAGTTTGTACCATTCATAAGTAATATTTTCTTTCGGAAGAAAATAGCACTCGAATTTATCCAATAATTTATTTAATATGTTCTGGTCTTCTTTCGGAATTGAAAAAGTTGAGTATATTGTTAAATCTTCATCTCCAATATAATGTAACAATGTGCACATTATACGGACTCATCTTTTCAATTTACCACGCTCGCAATTGAATAATTTTCAAATCTTGCTCTTCAAACTTTCCAATTCACTGCCAAATTTCCTGGCATTTGCATATGTGGTATACCTCTATATGATCACCCATATTAAACTTTATCTCTAGCAATTCTCTGTTTCATGAATATTATTTTCGCAACTGCCAACTGCGACATGTTAAGATAATAATAGTATATTATATAATAAGTGTGGTAACTAGGTTATTACCGCACGCGAGAGAAATTTGCAAACCGAGCCAATGAGGCGAGGTTTGCAATATCTAAGGGCAGTAGTAACCTAATTACCATACATATTATATACAGTATTTTATCTACAAGCGTGCGGTAACAAAATATCGGAAAGAAGTTTAAAAAATTATAGAAAATAAAATTGCGCCTGTCACCTTTGTCAGTGGACAAGTAGGTAAGTTAAATTACTACTGATCGACTAATTGAAAATATCCACAGCTTACTATTTCGTTTCGTTCAAAATTCACAAATTTCTCAAGAGGTGTTGAGGCTCAATTCATAAAGTTGCCATCACAAAACCTCTAAATCCTCAAATTTCAGGGAACTAGCAAGAAATCAAAAATCATACAGGAGAAAACATAGACGAAAAAATTAGTGGATTTGAGGCTAATCTTCAATTCCTAATCAATCAAAACTAATTACTGCCCTTTCGTTAAAACTTAAAAAGTTTCTGAATGAGTCTTGGGCCAGGAACTACAACTTACCATTTTAAAATTATCTAACTTTCAAAACTCATAAGATCTTAAAAGCATGATTGAAACATCATATTTAACTGAGCCGCATACATTAAATTTTCGATAATAAATTTACAAATTGATGCAAAGAATATTTTCTTTGAAAACTCTCCACCAGAATCATCAAAAGAATTCCTTCAACAAGAAAATATCAGACTCTATAGATTACATGGCGCCTTATCGAATTATGTAACCGCACACGGTGGTTATTACCGGTGTGAATGTAGCGGTTTTTACTCCTACACTTTTCGACACTTTGTTACGATTTGTAGATAATACAGTTATGACATAAGTAAATTTACGGTAAATACCTTATTTTGAGGAAGATTTCTAATAATGCATAATTGGAGTGGTGAGAAAGAAGGACGAAACTAATGATGTTACGTTTTTTATTCTCTATTACTTTGGGTAACGTTTTGATGGAAATCTATTTTCTTCAAAGATACCTAGGTGTTAAATTCGGAGGAGCAAAGAGCCAGAAAACATGATTCAAACCAAACATATCTTGGGTAAGCTACTTCTTTCCGAAGAAACTCACATGTGTCTGGCTGGATCTTCAAATTCTCTTTACGGAAACGTTTATAAAATTCAGTTAGCCTAGAAATTGGTTCGTGGAAAGTAGGAGAATAAACGATAATATCGTCCATCTACTCTGAGCATCTTTCGTTTTGAATACTGAGGAGAGTATTTTCCACGACCCTTTGGAATGTGGATGGGAAATGTTTTAACCCAAATGGCATACCTACGAATTCGTAATGGCAAATTGTCTACGGAAAACGCGGTTTTAGAAGCAGCCTTGTGTCTACTTCTATATGGTGAACACCTGAGAGCAGGTCAATGGTGGTAAAGTATTGACATTTTCTTAATTGGTCCAGAGTTAGTTAGTCGTCTTATACAGTAAGTTCGTTAAGTTAACGTTAGGTACTCAATTACGACGCGCCATTTGGGTTTCTCGGAAGCATCAAGTTTTTGAGGAACGACCAAGACCCCTCTAGACACATAATTGTCTTATTTGGTAGTATACCTACACTCTAAAAAAGAGATGGTGATAAAATAGGACAATTTAATCAGAAATACGATTGAATTTGGGAAAAATCTAATTCTATTGAAGCACTGCATGAAATGAAAAATCCATGAAAATTTCAGCAAATATTTATAATTCAGCCGAAAATAAAAAACCTTGGATCGGCATACGAAAGAATTTCGTTCGTTTAAAAAAGAATTGCCAGAATTAGAAAGAAACATTTTTCGAGTTTTGAAATTCAGATTTAAAATGGAATTTTCATGAATTTTTTTTTAGAAAAGCTCTTGGACTTTTGATAGCCTCATGAATCTCTATGTTTTTAGGTGAATTTATAACGCAATTTTTTGGGAATCATCCATTACAAAATTTGTGAACATTTGTTCGAAGGCTTCTTGTTCTTGGTCAATATACAATTCCATCCGGGTACGACTTAGTTGACTGAAACTCAACTCAGAAATTCACTAAGTGATTGGTGCGAGTATAAAGCAATTATGCAATTGAAGAACTCAGCAATGAAACAAAACAATTAGTGACAATGAAACGTCTGGCATCTTTTATTAGTTTATTTATAGTGAATTCAACTGACAGATGAAAATATTGACAACTGCAATCTTAGTACAATCGAGAAAAAACAGAAAATTTGTTGTACTCCTGAATCTCGTGTGAAAAAAGTGACTTTCCACACTACTTAGAGTAAAAAATCTATTGGGCACTTAAAAAAAAGGCATGCCAATATTTCAAGAATGCGAATATAACTTTCTACTTATATCAAAAATTTCTTCTTACCCTAGATTTTCCGAACCAATATCTGTAAAACAAATCGTATTTTTCCTGATAAGTCGCAGTAGGTACCATTTTTAATTCACCACACAATCCAAAAAAAGCCTCAAAATCAACTTGCTACGATCGCATTATCCTAATTAAAATTGTTCAGTTAAACAAAGTCCCAGCATCTTTCCCGCAAAGTTCCGATTCGAAAAAGCTCCGGCGCGATCCGTTCTAACACTACTGACAGCAATTGGCCGGCGAATTTTCGAAGATACCCCAGATAGACGAAGCTCCAACCAGTTGGATGTAAACACACTACAAAGTCGTACCCGAAAGTCCGCTTGACTTTGTAACCGTATTCGGCGGCTTTTCAAAAGGCACTGTTGGTGTGACAATTTGACGAATTGTTCCGGCACTGAACGTTGTAACAAAAAAAACGCAGCGTTGGGTTTTTGAAATAAATACGTGACATCACCCGCACCGCTGGAGGTTAATACCGGGAATAAGTGCGAAATGTGAGACTGGCGCTTATTGTTTGTTGTTGGCTATGTTTGTTTCATGCTTGCCATGAATAATTTCAAGCTTTCTTGATGCTTTCGAGGAAATTGTTCATATATTTGAAGGATTTGAATCTACGATCGCTGTATATACCAGTATAGGTACCTATGTAACGTTTTACCAACTGAGATATCAGGTCCTTTGTTAGATTGTAGGTATACTTTAAGTTAGTACCGATTATTTTAGCTGATCATTGATTGAAATTTTGAAGTAAACTCCCAAATAAAGATGTGGGAGCGTTTTCATAATCCACTCTGACATAACCTCCAAAAACTCCCCTATGAGACTGAGAGAGAATCCAAAATGTATGAACATCTCTCAAACAAGACATTTCGAGATTGAACACTTCCAGAGTTCCAGGCTTGGAGGTTCAGAAATTAGTATTGAAAGCCGATCAAAGAAATATAAATTGTCTAGTGAAAGTTGCATTATCATTTCATACGTCATAACAGTTAAAAATTATTATTTACCAAGAGACGTCTCCTTCTTACCCAAAAACAAAATTTTGAAATCAACTTTTGTAGCTTCTTTACGTGGAAAAAAATATCTTAATTAAATTAGCCCAGGCAAATAATCATTTATTCTCCTGAATAGCTTTATTCGGTCTCACATCAAAGAGCCAAGCCAAAAAACAAAAAACAAATTAAAAATGTCACTTTATAAAACCGCCGGTACGCTGACAGGTTGGAAATCGTACACGTTCCGTTGTCATTAATAAAAATGACATGCACCTAACTTTAATGATCATTCCTATTTTACACGCAATGTCGCTTGAAAAGAAAAGCGGCAATAAAACAGGGTCTTATGACACAAATATAAATATTAGAAGGTAGCGACGAACATAAAACTGTTTGTTTTATAAGTTTTTTTGTATGAAAAACCAGTCGGCGATGTTTTTAAGACTGTTAATTGGTAATAATAATAGATGAACAGGTAGGTAATTGTTGTTCGTATAGTTTAGTGTACATTATTGATGTTGTTAAAATGCCTACTTATGTGTGTTTGTTTTGAGGAATTTAAAAATTGTAAAATAAACGAAGAATATTTTCTAATTTGAAAACCAAACATACACGCAAGGGAAGGCATCATCATCTCTCCATACTTCCTCGTCTATCGATCTATCATTCATATTTTGTTAAATGTTATCTACCCATGTTAGCGCTGGTCTTCTTTTCTTCTTCCTGGTTTCATAGAACGTACCGTCGTCACCAAAAGTAACTGGGACAGCATCACATTAGCTCTTGTCCTATTATATGAATTTTATTGTCAAATATTTGTCAAATTATGAATTAAATGCATTGAAATGAATGACATAGAATTAGTCCAGGAGTTTATTATGCATTATTTGTGTCCCAGATACTTTTGGTGACGATGGTACATCAATGCTTTTTTTGGTGATCTCTCCTCCTTCATTTTCATAACATGCCCATACTATATGAGCTGTCGGGTGTCTATTCTTTCGGTGGTTCTATAGGTATATTCTTCCTGTTCTTTTCCGAATTTTGGCATACGTGCATCAGTTTTCAAACTCTACATGCCCATCTAAATAAGTCTGTTTCCACTGCATCTCGATAGTTGCCGATATTCAGCTCCGTACATCAATTGCTCCGTCTTTTTTGTTTTTATAGAAATTTGACGTCTCCAGAGTAAAGAATTCAAAATGTTCAGGCATTTTTTACCTTGTGCTACTCTGTTATTTATATCTCGTTCTGATGTTCCCTCTATGGATATTAAGCTTCCCAAGTATTTATACTCCTCACACTTTTGCAGATGTCTTAAGTTAACATCCAGGTCTTCATTATTATCTCCGATACAAAAGATATTCTGTCTTGCTAGCTATTATACTACATACACATAGAATAGCGTGGACAAGTAATATTCTTCCATTCCCATACCAGAGCACTTATTTCTCCAGTTCTCCAAGGCCTTTTGAATGTACATTTTGAACAGTGCACGTGATAAACAGCAACTCTGCTTTAGTCCTTTTGTAATTTTCAAACTTTCTGAAGCTTGATTTCCTAGTTTTACTATACTGTGCGGGTTCTAATAAATTTTACTAAATGGCTCTTGTATATTTTTTAATGAGGTTCGCAATGTATCGTAGACTTTCTCGAGGTCTACAAATATTAGGTGTGTGGACTAATTTCAAGTCTTTGTTTTGAAAATACAACCTTCCAAAAGAACTATTCACACTTATTCTTCTTTAGTTTCCAAAAGTTTTTCGTAGATGGGTGAGATATTCCAGTCTGCAGGTATATTTTGCCCTCTTAGTAACAGATCGTTGTATATACGTGCTAAAATTCCCATCAAGATCTCTGGTGCACATTTGACTAGCTCGATAGGATTGTTTTCTGACCCCGGAGCCTTTCCACTTTTGATATTTTGTACATATGTTCTAACCTCTCTCGCCGCTGTATGGCTTCCACATAATTGACTTCATCTTCCCCAATCTATCCCTTGAATTGTTCTCGTTCCTCTGTCAGCAGCTTCTTGTAGTGTTCAGTCTATTCTTCCATAGATATTATCTGGACACTCGCTGCGTCTTTCCTATCTTTCCTCACGTTCTTTATAGCTTTCCATATTGCTACCATTCTCGAACCTCCCAAATATTTTTCGATCTCTCCGCATCGCTTCTCCCATGTTTCGTTTGTCTTGCCACCTCTTTCTTAACGTTCCTATCCAATTGTCTATATATTCTTCCATCTTCTGGTGTTAATCGTACGGATGACCATATACCATAAAAATAAGACCATGTACTTGTAAAAAACTCTGGGTTACTTTACTTTTTATTGTTGTTAGGTTTACAAATCAAATTTATCAAAAATACTGTCGTATCTAGGATCATAGGGCATCTTCCTTCGGTTAGTTAAACCCAATCATTTTCCAAAAAGGTTCATGGGTTTCAGGAAAATCATTGATCACGTTACGTTTAAATAACATTCGGTTGCAAGTTGAACGAATTATTGAATTATTAATTTGAACAAGGAAATGACATGTATTTGTGGTAAGCTTTATTTTAATACACTTTCCTATTTTTGAAGTTGGCTCTAGTTTTGATTCTCCATTACCCTCAGGTCCGACAATATTAACAAAATTGTGGGAGACGAGACTGGACAAGACAAGATGGATTCGAACGTCCCAAGACGTTCCTGAATGATTAATTTGTTGCCACAGGTGTCGCTCTATCCGCTGGGCGATTTCCTCCGAACTCTGTTGACTGACGTCACTAGGGTTTTTTAAAACACAGGGATGGTTGCGCGCACTTTTCCATCTGCGCTAGGATGAACTTCGGTGATTCGACCAGTCAACCACTTTAATTGCGGCAGATTATCATTCTTCACAACGACAAGTGTTCCTGGTTGTACCATTTCTGTATGACCTTTGATTCCATTGTGTTCGGACTTCTGACAATTGAGTTAAATACTGCCTTGACCATCGGGTACAGAAATCTTTGAGATATTGCTGAATCCTTTGGTAATGGTTCAGCCTTGACATCTTGATATTTTCCAAACTGGGTTGTGGAACTGTTATCAATGAGTCGCCTATTAGAAAATCGGCAGGAGTAAGAAAAGGAAAAGTCTGTGAAATCATTGAAAATCGGAATTGAATCAGGCCTCAACTTGAACCAAGAGAGTATAAATTTGCTTGAAAGTGGGAGCACTAGTGCTTTTAAACGGAAAAACCCAAGCTTTGCTGGAGAAAAACAAGTTACCTTTCCACACATTCAGTTTCCCAGAGGTCCACCAGAAACATGGTCGACACACTACCTAAAACAACAGTTACAGGTGGCAAGTTACCCATCAGCTGAGTCAGTGATATAGGGTTGGCTCTAAAACACCGCACGCATTTTCTCAAGACTCGTTTTATTGCATCTCTACGAGATAGTGGCCAATATTGCAAACGAATCATTGCAAGAAGGGACTGTGTTCTTACGTGTAGATGTTTTTGATAAAAATGAACAATGATCAGTTGTATTAGGACATGTTTTTGCGAAAGTATAGTTTAGGATTTTTCTGAGCCACAGAGCACTCGGCCTTCCTTAACCTCTACTCAGATAAGTCCGTCTTCCAAAAATGGATGTAAATTTACCAATTTGCTTGTAGATTTAAGCTTGTAGGTTTTCGGTTTTGTGAAGCCAAAAGTTCTTCCGGAAATCCTTGTTTTTGTGCTAATCTCAAAGGACATAATCGTGCATTTCCTAGTTCCTGAACAATTAAATTAGAAACTTCTTTAAATTTCGACAGACAATTACTTCTTAATCGTAATATGAAAACAACAACATATGCTTGTTATCTCACTTGGAAACATTTCTGCAGTCATATACAAAACACTACAGCTGCAGCCCGGCTGAAAAATGTGCTCTCCAAAGATTCTCAACCGCTAGGTCTGCTGAAAAAAAAAGGCTGGTGCATATACCATCACTTCAGCTGAAACGACCGAAGTTCTTACAAAGCACATGTTTTCCGACTGTGAGATCTTAAAAAATCACACCTGGAATAACCATAAGACTATCACTCCTACGGAGGTTGATTGGCTGGTGGCCCAGGAAGTGGTTAGTAAGTCAAAAGTCGAGGAAGCAATCAATAGCTTCTCTCCATATAAAGCACCAGGGCTGGATGGGATAAATCCGGCGCTCCTACAGTGGGTCTGGATATTATCTTAGACCAGTTAGTGCTTATTTTCAGAGCGTGTTTTGCTCTGGCATACATACCTGAGAAATGTAGAGAGGTAAAAATGATCTTTATACCCAAGTCAGGCAAAACTGATTATGCTAAGGCCAATTCATACCGCCCAATCAGTCTCACATCCTTGTGCATTCTGCTTACAGGCAAGGTTGAAAGCGTTCTATGCGATCTCATACAAACGGCTTTTAACCAAATTTTATCTTGGTGCGAAAAGCCTGACGGTGAATCCACTGAAAACGGAGTTGATCCTCTTCACCAGGAAAAGAAAGCTAAGTGGTACGCAAATACCCGGGCTAAATAGTACCAGTCTACAGTTTGACCACAAAGGTCAAGTACCTGGGAGTTTTGCTTGATCAAAAACTTACCTGGAAAAGACACACAAAAACGGATAAAGCGAACATGGCCATGTTGTCTAGTGGCCCAGAACCAGACAAGTAAAAACAAGGGCCCTACTCGATAACACGCAACGACTTGCGTGCATTGAGATCACGGGCGCTATGAGAACCACCCCGATGAGGGCAACGGAGGTGGTCTTGGATCTGCCACCTCTGCACTTGTATGTAGAGGAGATGGCCTTTTTGATCGTCTGCAGATTAAATCCCTTGGGCTTGTGCCGCTTGTGGCAGTACGGAAGCTGGGTGGGGGATACTGCTGCATACTAGCGGAAGGGTGCAGAAAGGCACCCCTGCTGGAAGCGGCGGTGGATCGCACGATGCCCACATAGATAACAAAAAGATCCTACAATGTCTATAAGTTGAGTAAGGCGCAGGCTACCCGAACGGTCTCAATATACACGGACGGATCGAAAACCAGTAGAGGAACAGGAGCGGGTGTTTTCTTACCTGAACTGCACCTCCGCATAAGTACCTCCCTTGACGATCACACCACCGTCTTTCAGGCGGAATGGATGGCGGTCATCCAGGGAGTCAAGATAGCCATCGATCAAAACATCGACATCGACAGTGAACGAGTGCGATTTCTAACGGATAGTAAATCCGTGCTGTCGGCCCTTGACAGCGCCAGAACAAACTCAAAGCTGATTATGCAGTGTATAGAGGCTCTAGAAGAACTCGCACAAAAGAACACCGTTGAACTCTGCTGGGTCAAAGGGCACGATAAAAACGCAGGCAATGAAGAGGCTGACGGTCTTCCCAGAGCAGCTTCAGGGAAGGCCCTGATAGGACTTCAACTCATGATTCCTCTTTCAACTAAGGCCCGGTTGTACAACGGACGTTCAACCGAAGTTCACACTGACTAGTGGTTCAATGGAAAAAACTCGTTGTACATGGCGGTTCAGAGTGTGAACTGAGGTTGATCTTGAACGTCCGAATTTGGGCGTTCAAGGGGAGTTCAAGTCTTTTTTGGGTTTTTCTAACCTGACTCTCCTATGTTTTGTTTGTTTTTTGATAAGGGATCACCATGGCTTTTGAATATATATTTTTTTTCAAGTGGATATTCGTTATTTTATATTTTATTGAAAATGGATCTTGAGTGGGAACTGTGGGAACATATTACAGATGACGAAGATTTTTAAAAATGACTTAATTTTATGTTACATATATAAATTATGTACTTCCTCGAGCCCCACAGATATTCAGAAATCGAACAGCGAACAGATCATTTGAACATTTGTAATCATAAAGAATAATTCAAGGACAGATTCAGTTAGGAGAAACAAGCAGTGTGATTTATCATAGATGAAATTATGCATCTGTGACCTGTCCTGTGTGTAAAAAAATATGAAAATTAAAATTAAATAAATAGTAAACAAGAAAACACAAAAAATAAACAATGAATTTGATAGGTTATGGGTTGGGTTGCGCCTATTTTCTTTCTTCTTTTTATTGTGGGCATTGCAACTGATGGTTCAAGTAAACCGGCAGTGGTACAACACTCGAAACTCTGAACCACGTTCAACATTGAACGACGGTTCAACAGAACTTGTGTTGAACCATTCTTTGTACAACCGGGCCTAACACCGTCATTGCTGAGGTTAAACGAATCACTCGTTCAGAGCTCGCCAAAATGTGGCGCAGTTTAAGCACTTGTAAGCAGGGCAGATCAATGATCGACCTCCCTAGCAGGAAAATAGCCGAGTATAGTGTACAGTTGTCGAGGGAAAACCTCCGCCTACTGATAGGAATTTACGCAGGACACTGTAGACTAAATAAACACCTTGTGTGTTGTTGAGACTCCAATGTGCGACGCTGCAGACGAAACGGTTGAGCATTTGTTTTGTCACTGCCCAACCTTTTGTCAATAACGGCAAGCCATACCGGGGGACATCTGGGCTGATATGGCCTGGTTGAGGCACAGCTCACCTAGAACTCTCCTGCAATTTATCCAGCGGGTGCGATGTCTGCGGAAGACTTCCGGGGAGGAGAATGCGCCTCAACAGATGGAGGTGACACAAAGGGCCCTAAGGCGAGGCCTAGTGTCAGTGAGTTAACTCACCCTCCTTTGCAACTATCCAGATCCAGAATACCTAATCTGATGCTGGAAATTTTACTGTGATCTTCCTTGAACTTTCTACAACAAATTCTGGAAATTTCCAGAAGACTTTGGTCAGTTTTTGTGTAATTGAGCGAGAGACATTGAAAAAATTGATTAGGTAAAAGTTGCCGAAAAAAATCCCATTTTGTGAAATATTATTTCAATCCGCTCGAAATTTCACTGTCTGACCTCAAACCCTCTTTTATAAACCCTAGAAAACTCCAATAGTTACTCTGATTAGCTTCTGAGTAATTTGAGTACTTTTTGGTTTGACAAAAAACCTAAGTTTTGAAATAATAAGGTATTTCAATACGTTTCAAATTTTAATCTTTTACCTCGGACTCTACGATAAATTTCGAGAAGTTTCCAGATGCTTTTCTGATTAGAAAATTGAGGCAAAAATACTAAAAGCTGTGAGGTACAAAGTTTGCTACTTATTTTGTATCTCTCTCCTTATTTCTTAGGATACAGTGGATTATTATTTCTATCCGCTTCAAATTCTGCTGTCGTTCATTTCAAACCTTTCACAATGAATCCTCAATAGTTTCCCTCTAGAATCAAGCCTGAAAATATCCAAAAGCTACTCTGAGTAGTTTTTGAGTAGGTAATTTGAGGGAGAGACATTAAAAATTTGTTATTAAAAACTTTTTGTTCATTTAGAAAGGATCCAAATTCTGCTTAAACCATCGACAATCCTGGAAACATAGCAGAAAAAATTAGGTCTTTACAAGGTGAAAAATCCCAACTTTTCATGTAATATCTCAATCCGTTCGGAATCTCACTGTGTCGTCTAACACTACAATACCTACCCTAATTTGAGGAATTTCCAGAAGCTGCTTTGATTAGTATTTGAGCAAATTGGGAGATTTTATAGCTTACTTTTGCAAAATATCCCAACCTTTGGCTTGAAATTTCACTCTCATTCTTCTCAAACCCTCTAGAATAGGAACTTGAAGATACTCTACTCAGTTTCTGAGTGAATTGAGGAAGACATTATGAACTTTTTGATAAAATAATGATGAATTTTTTGATGTCCATCGTCACATATTATGTTTAAGACTAGATGATGTTGACGACACGAGGAAGGGTTATTTTAATTCTTTGTTGGTAATCTCTTGAAGACCCTCTATGAATGTCAATGTATGTTAAATATACTGGAAGGTTATATTTTGTGCATTTTTCCATGTAGGTGATCAACTTTACTACTTAATCCTTGTAATCCTTAACATTTCTGGCGGTGAAACAATCATTTTCCAGGGCTTTACTATTAGTTTCGACCTTTTGATTGTTTCAACTCCGGGTATTTTTGAGAATTCTTCTATTTCCATGATTTTAAGTTCTTGTCAGTATTGCTAGATTGCATAAAGTTTTGGTGCGTTATTTCTCGTTTGTCGGTAAATATTTCTTCATTTATGTTTTTGCTTTTGAACCGACTTTTTTTTCTTTTCTCTTGACCTGATATAACTGTCAGTCTGTTTCATTTCTATAGGGTTCTATAAGCATTCTCCCAGTTTATTATTGACTTCAATTATGGCTCTATTTTGCCTATGGTCACTTTTTGTGCTTGCTCACTTTACATATGTATATCCTGTACATGAAAAATCGTGTAATTTAAGAAAGTTTATCTGTTATTTTGTTACAAATTGAAAGCGCTGACAGCCCTATATAAAAATAAACACTTCAAATGTGCAAGTTGTCTATTACTATTGCCACGCAAACATTTTATACGAAACAAACCTAGCCAGCGTGTTTGAATTTCTAATAATGTAATTCACACTTGACTGTTATTATTGTGCCAAACGTAACTTTGAGCTTTAAGCTTTAAGGTCAAGGCGTTATAGATGCTATTAAGTATGAAATTTTCATAAAATGCCCACCTACAACTCATAAAAATGGTACTAAATTCGAGAGGTAGATGACCGTGAGAGGTTATTAAGTTTCCATATAAGAACATAGATTAGAATAATTTCTTTGGTCCTTGTTTGGCGTTAATCTTTGAATTGTTATATTGTCAATTTAATGAAGATTAAGATAGGCATTTAACTTTAAATCTTTTTATGTGCATCAGATTAATAATAATTGCTAAATTGTATATTTTCAATTTCTTTACGGCTAAAAGATTATCAGAATGGTTTATTTTTGCAGCTGCAAAGTTTACCCAACGGACAAATATTTAATTGGACGATAATTTTCATGAAAGATAAATATTTGGAAGATGAAAGGATGGGTCAGTTAGTTTGGATTGCATGCGTTTTATTAAAATTTGATTTTTCTTATAAAAATATTATTTGCTGTTAACATTTCTAAGAATTGCAAACTATTGCCAATGTTTGAATCCGATAAGTATACTAATGACATGTCACGGACTTAAAGTAAACTATAAATTTGCTGCGAATTTATTTAAGTATGCAGAAAGTCGAGCTTAAAATGCTAAATAATGTCTTGACCAAAAATAGGAATGATGTAATTCCTTATTTGCCATTCTACTCGGCACATCTTCGCTAAATGTATGTATGTTGACCAACGCGAAATGTACGATGGGAATGGAAGAGGATGATTATGACCTGAGATTAGGTAGAAGCTTGTTATAATTTAAGGTAGAAAGAATGAGGTTTTTAACTTTGTTTGTTCTAAAATGTTTTAGGGAAATTTAATCGAAATAAACATCTTTAGAGTAGGCAAAATACATACACAGTTCCATCTTCCGTTTAAATACGATTGGTCTTGTTTTTTAGGATTTTTGGGCCTTTATTCTTTTCTATCATTGCTTGGTTGTTTTCCTCTATATCTCTTTCGATAGTTGTTTGTTTGATACATTATATATAAAGAAGTGATTGATTTTGAAACTCCAAAAACATTAAACAGAAGATAAAAAACAGAATTACTAATAGTTCTCAGTTCGACGCAGTAGCTTGGAAAATGCTTATAAAAACATATCATATTCGTAAGACTGTATTCTATAGCGTTAAATGTGTCATAAATATATCTTCTAGGCACGTTTTGTTTTTGTTTGGTTTATCAACTGATAAACTGGACAAGGCCGATTTTAAATTTGAAAAGAATGTAGATTTCTATTACAAAAAAATTATAAACGGTAAGAGAAAAAGAAGACAAAATAAACAAACACAATCCTGAATGGTGGTCAGAAGACCCAGAAATGCTAACAAAAGCCAAAAAGGTAGTTTACCAGGAGTGATTAAATTCGGCAAATCCAGGAGATGGAAGAATATAATATAGACAAATCAATAAGAACGTTAAGAAAAAGGTGGCAAGATAGAAAAACGAAACATAGGAGAAGCGATGCGAAGAGATCGAAATATATTTTGGGGGTTGAAGGGTAAGCATGGAAAGCTATAAAGAACGTGGGAAAAACAAAAACAAAATTGACGTATCTGATCGATTTTCCAAAAATTCTACCATTTTCGAAATAATGAATTTATGCGGAACTTTATGATCTCACTGTATACAACGATCTGTTACTAGGAGGGCACACTATTCCTGCAGACTGGAATATCTCACATATGTGTTCCATCCAGAAAAAAGGAGATCGAAAAAATTTTGGAAACTATAGAGGAATAAGGGTGACAAGATCTTTTGGAAGGTTGTATTTTGAAAAGAAGAATTGAAATGTATTGAAATTTTATCTTTATTTATTGGTTCTTTGAGTAAACTTTTTCATTTTTTCTTCTTTACAACACTATTTATTATTCAATAATACAATAATAATCAATATAGCAATTGAAACCCTTATCAACTACCTACTTCCAACTGTCTGAAACAGCTTTTACCTAGATAATTATTTGATCAATTTTATAAGAATATGTTCACACACAATACATTCTTGCACCTCTTGACATAAAACATAGTTTCAACAACACAATTCCAGAGACCCTCACAATACAAAAATATTCAGAGGTCAAGAAAAGCATTACAAAATTTTCAATTCCACAACACCCTCTCTTACTGGGTTTATTGAGTTCCGCAAAAAAAAATAACAAATGACAAAATAAAATAAAAATACTTTATAAAAAAGTAAATTTTATCCCTCTTTGATTTGTAACCCCATTTTATTGCAATTTAGGTAAAACTGAGTTTTGTGAAGACCATTTGTCAATATATCTGCCGATTGAAGTTTTGTACCAATATACAATGTCGTTATCTTAGAATTTAAAGCTTCACAAACAAAATTATACTTTAGATAATGTTAGATATGTTTGACTCTTTTGTTATTTTCTGTACTTTTAATAAAAGCAATACAACCCTGATTATCCTCAAAAATGTTGAAAGTTTTAAAATCCAATTTCATGTCAATTAACAATTTCCTATACCATAAACAATCTTGTACTGCTGTCCACACAATTTTGTTTAATAGTTACACAAGTTATAGTATTCCCAAATATCTTTATTAAATATCCTGAAACTGATTTCCTATCATTCACATCTCCGGCCCAATCAGAATCTACAAAGCAAGCAAACGGAGTTGATTCCTCCTTTCTTTCAAATTTCAAAACCGTATTAATCGTCCCCTTCAAGTATCTTAATTGTCTTTTAAAAGCTGTCCATACTTCATCATTATTCTTGTCTTGAAATATACTTAGATAATTTACTTAAAAACTTATATCTAACCTTGAACCCATCAATACTGGTTTGTCACCTTTGTTATGTCCATTTAATAGTTATTTATACACCAAGTGAGTTAAATGAATGTTTATTCATGAGAAGAAAGTTTAACCCACGAGCCCTAGCGAGTGGGTTAATTTTCTTCGAATGAATAAACATTTTTTTAACTCACATGATGTATACAAAATTTTATCCCATTTTCATGGAAATTTAAAAAATAAGGTACTTAAAAGGAATCAAATTATAAAGAGAATTCATTTAGTGGTTATGAAAGCGCTAATTATTGAAATTGGTGGTTGCTAGGGTATAACTAGTTGTTTGTTTGTATTTGTAGCAGAATTTTATACTGGAAGAGTGACTTAAAAGACCGAGAGTGAGTTAAAAATATTTTAAGTCACTCGGGTGATAAACGTCTACCTTTGTTATTATGCGTTCAATAATGTCATTTTTAAACGTCAAAATGGGATAAAAAAAATTAATTTAGCTTTGGATCAATTGATGTTGGTGAACTATTACAATTATAATTCTGCCCTGTAATTTTAATGTTTTCTACATATAACAACATTAATTCATCATTACTAAAATCTTTTATATACAAACAGTTGTAATATAAGAACCCCGTGTTCGTTCAGTAAGATTGAATAGTGAGAATTTTTATTACCTTTTAAACAGCAAATCTTCTGAAAAACGTAATGAAAAACAAATAGGACCTACGTTGTAGAAACCAAATTTCACTTACTGGACATGCGCCCGACAGCAAATATTTGGGAGGTTTAAGGGAAGCTGTGATATCCAAAATAAACGAAAAATTTGTGAAACGTCTAATTTATTATTAGAAGATAAACGTACCGTTCCCAACCTGGAATTCTTGAAGGGAAAGAGAACGGCAGAGAAACCCTCAATCTAACATTCCTCAAAAATCAAAACATACTGTGTCATTTTAATAATTAATTGTGAGTCAATAATCAATAATTCAAGTCAATCATAGTTTAAACTAGGTGTCTTTGTCATTGTGCTAAAATTTTAATTCCACACACTACATTTAATCAACACTACCTTTATTCAAAACTGAAGAGTTTTTATTTAGTTAGCCAGTTTTACCAGCAGATACTGAGGTCCCATACGGAAGGCTACTCAGCTATAGTTGTTATTTTGAGCCAATATAGATTGATTATTTCAATTTGTTTGCTGCTAGGAGATTCGCTCATCAGGGTAGGAAATTATTAGTGAATTCAACAAGGCCTTAATGCACGCTCGAAATACAAAAATCAAAATCCCAGCACATAATTATTTTTCTAGATTCAAATTTACTCTTTATCTGAGTTGTTTGCAGCATGAAACGATTTCTGTTAAATACATGAACAATGCACATTTTATGAAAAATGGTATAAACAACCAAAAAAAAAACAACATAAAAATTTAAAAAAAATAATACAAACAAACAAAATGAAAATTCTTCAACTGACCTGTGAATGCTCCTTGACACACAAACTAATCACGAATTGGACTGAACAATTAGTTTAATACAAAATAAAAAAAAACTGTGATAAAAATAAAAATTGAATAATGTACAATGGCAGACAAGCGTCTAAGGGACCATCTTCTTCTCTAGTCTAGTCTAGTTTCCCATTTTCTTCTACCTACTCTTTCGGTACGCATTTCGTTGCGGCGTGTCCCGTTCCCATAAACTTTACAGGTTGCAACATTTACTTTCATTCAGTAAACGTTTTTTTTTTTTTAAGTTGAGATTCAGAGAAATAATATTTTAAATAGATGGTTTTCCTCACGGTAATCAGTTTCTGATCTTTCAAATCCCAAATCTGTTACTGGTAATTTTATTATTCCATTTAGAAGCTTGCTATGAACAATATCTGAGTTAGGGATCCATTTTAAACCAAGAACTTTAATGAAGGAAGGCTCTCCTTTATCAAAACAACAAGGTTCTTGAATATCACAAGCGGAGATATTGGATAACAGAGCTGGGTTGTTACTTGCCCACTTGCTTAACTCAAAACCTCACCTTTTCATAAGCTCAATCAACTCGGATTGAAGCGATAGAACAAAGTCGATATCATGGCTCCCTAATAAGTCATCGTCAATATAAAATTGAGCCTGCAGCAGCTGTAGCAGCCTTAGGAAGGGAAGCCTTTTCTTGACATGCAAGTTCTTGCAATGTACGTAAAGCTAAATAAATAAGGAGATGAAGAAACGCCAGGTAGCGGTCTGAAGATAATATTTCTGAACAGGTTCAGTAGGTTTAAATGTCCAAAGGATCCTCTGATAATTCCAGAACTGAGGTTGTATATTGATTTGTCGGCACATTTGTCCTTTGTCCTACTGGTGAATACCTTACAACACACCTTTTGAAACAAATATAATAAGGATATGACACTTTTCTAAAGCTTGTTTGGTCACTTTTGAATAAGGTTTTTTGTTTAAACTAGTAACTTTTTGGAAGTTTTTCCAGATCTTCTTAAAGCTAATCTGGACAAAAAGTTTTTCGTCGATTTGAACTTTCCAGAAGTTTTGAAAGTGATTTCGGATACATTGGGAGTCGCTTCAGGACCTTTTAAAGCATTGGAGCTACTTTCTCGGTGATATTTAAAGTCTAGAACATGTGAGAGTGAATCTGACTTTATCAAAAGTTGCAATATTTCAGTATTTCTTCCTCAAATTGCAAGGTTTATTGTTGAGAGTTTATTAAAGTGAGCAACAGTTGAATTCTCAGTAGATTGAAACATTATTTCAAAAGTTGGGATTTTTCTGCAGAATCGGTATGTTTTAATTGGTTCTGACCCAATTTAATCAAAAAATATTCAATGTAATTTTTGGAAATTTCCAAGGTTTATTATAGAGGGTTTAGGGTGAACGACAGTCACATTTCTAAGTACCTACTTCAAAAGTTGGGATTTTTTTGCAGAAGCAAGTTCAGAGTAGAGTCTGTCCCTCAATTTATTTTAAAACTAATCAGAGTCGCTTTTGGAAATTTTCAGGGATTATTGTAGAGGATTTGTAATTGCAAAACTATAACAAAAGTTAGGATATTTTGTAAAATCAACACTTTATTTACTCAAAAACTAACCATTTAAATATTCAGGGATTATTGTAGAGCATTTGAGCTAAAATATGTTGAATATAAATCATCTTTATAGAAAGTCCATTAGATGGTAATTGGTAATGTGTAGGCATGTACTGACGTTAGGAATAATTGTCAGTAATGTAGATAGTCTGTCAATCTTGTTCTAAATAAAGAAACGTGTTTTACTGTTTTCCAGTTTCTACTGATTTCTTTATGAAAAAAAGGATCCCAATTAACAACAGGTTATGAGCCCAGGCAACGGGAAATATAGTGAATTGGTGATCAGTGAGGTTAATAGAAAGAAAAAGTGATAACAATTTTACGGTGAGAAGACAATTAATTTTTTGGAGTGTCAAATAAATTTAAAAAATATCTGTGTTATCATTACCCGAATTGACAGGAACGAATTTCTCCAATCGGAAATTCAGGGTAGAAGTGTTATTGGAAGGTTCTGCATGTTAACCAAATATACAGAGGGTAGTCCAACAAGCGCGCCTCAATTAATAGCCAAACTATTGAACTTATGGAAAAATGTTCTGAATAAAAGTTTTAGCATTTCATCTCTGCTATAACCGAAAATTATTTTCAATTACACAGGGTGTCTCAAAAAACAGTAATCACAAATTTTATGTACTTTTTTTTGATTGAATACCGTATGTTTTTATTTGGCAAATGAAGCTTACATATGCTCTGTATTCAACTTTAAAATCGTATTTGGGTTGAATGCAGCGTTGCCAAGTTATGATTTTTCGAAGAAAAAAATAGACCAAAATATATTTTTTTTAAAATTGTCATATCTCCGCCACTATACATTAATTTCTCTCAAAAATTTACATGTAATCTAATGTTAGCCTAGTTGCTCCTACATTATCTTCATTTTTCGATTCAAGTATACAGGGTGTCCAAAATATTTGTCTAAACACGTCAATTTTAAAGTCCATTTAAATTGAGTTTTTCAAATACAACACCCGTATTTTATTATAAAAGTTGGGGGAGTAGCTTCTTAAAATTTACCAAGTTTTATTGTAGAAAGTTTGAGGTAAATTTTGAGCGGATTGAGATATTATTGATGCTTAAAAATATACGAAGATCAGAAATACTCCCAACCAAAAAATTCATCATTATTTTATTAAAATGACTAAATTCAAATGTATATAATAAATCATTTGACAGTAACAGGGTCATCTGTTTTTTTTTTTATATAGGATCGGATAAATTTAGATATAGGTACCTGAGTTAAAAATAGTGGCAGCCGTTGACATGATCAAAAACAGATTCTGTCGCTACTTGAACTTACTGGTATTTAGGGGTGAAGGTGAATAAATACATGGGAAATTGCACATAAAGGATGATAACGAGTGATTTAAACCTACTGAAAAATACGTCTATGGACCATTTTTTCAATGTCCATATCAGAATGATGTTTGAAAAGTCTTAATTGCGAAATAATCTGATACCATTGCCATATTTAAAAGATAAAGGAGAGAAATTCTTTAGTACTGCAACAACTCAAGACTCTTTGAATATTTCTAACAAACTTCCGTTTAAAAATGTGCTATTACGAAATCCATACATATTAACCATAAATCCATTTTTTATCTTCCTAAAACGTCGACGTCACCATTACGCACGTACCAATAAGTTATTATCCTTGTTTGAGCCAACTTACACGTTCCCGGTGTGCATCATCCGCAGCCTGCAGATGACCTCAAAAGCAAACACAATTGGTATTAACACATTTTCTAGAAACCGGTAAAAGACTTCCATTATGTCAGTAAAAGGAAAGAATGCATTAAGAGTCGAAGCTCTAAAGCCAAATTCAAACAGTTGTATACCCATAAGTCTGGGTCTCGTTAATGCCGGCTCACGCCCTTTTCTAAACAAACCTGAAGAGTTTCTTTTTCCTTAGGTTAAACCGGTGGCATCTGTGTTCTTCGACTATTTACTTTGGGAAAGGCTAGTGTTTGTTTAAGGGTTTTGGGTGAAGAAGTTACTTGAAACACAATTTTTCAGGCAAAATAATCATTTGGGTTTTGGTCGAATAGACATACCATAAAGACGACGATGTAATTTAATCAAGCCGTTTTATGAGTTTAAATGGTAATTGATACGGTCTGACACCTTTTAGACTAATAAAGAATTACACGGTGTGAACAAGTAATGAAAAAGATATGACTCAATTAGTAGGTAATTCTCAATTGTGGTTATTTGATGACGAAGCCAGTCGACAGAAATATTTAGAAGGTTTTTGGGAGAAAGGCCTTCTAGTTTCATTGAAAGATACTTATTTAAGATACTTCAAGGAGAATTTGGAATATGTTTAGGATACTTGAGAACCGTTTTAGGTGCTAGGTGACGTCACATACCTAAGCTCAATGGCATGTTTGTCCCCCTATCGAAGGTCGCCAAAAGTAACGTTATGGCATTGGTGACAAGCTAGCGCCTGTGTGTTAAATAGACCTTTCATACGCTTTGTTTGTCTCCTCAACGGAAATAAAGGTTATGTGTGTGACGTTAGCTAGTGCCTAATTCAAATAAAGGATTCAAAATGTACCTACTTTTTCTGTCTATAACTGTCAGCCAATTTCAAATAAATAATGATTCCACCTGTTACTTTACTTTCAATATTTTACCCATAAATTCATAGAAAGCGGAATCTCACCAAATACCGATAATTTAAAGAAAATTCCACAACCTGTACCTTATACACAAATTACCCAGCAGAATTTATTTTCACTCCAAACTCTTATGGTTTTCCGCTACTCTTGGGGCCGTATATCATGACGCTCGACTTGTTTATTGCTGTATCAACATGCTACATACCCAGTAGTGTAAATTAATACCAAAATTGGACATCGAAAAGTAATATGCCTTACGGGGGCCTGCTTTAAAACATTCAGCTGAGAGCGGAGTAATTAACATATTTAAAGCATTTATCTGAGAACGAGAGTGTATGTTAATATAAGAACGGCGGCATTAAAAAAAAAAAGTCGTATGTATATTGGCATAATCTTAAGTGCAAAAGCGAAACATGATAAATTAACGCATCAAGTTTTTAATTAAATAAAAATATTCTTCAAAACTTACTTACCAACATAAACTCATAGAATTATTATTGTTAATGTGGCTTATAGCATCAACTTACCTGGAACAAAAAAAGAAAATTTGTTTTTATAAACTTACTGACAATTCTAATATCTGAGTCAACTACTACCATTATACAATTTCAAACAAAACATGACCCAGGAAGTAGTAGAAGGTGCACTTCACGATTATTAACAAATGGCACGGTGATAAGTTATATAAAACATTATATGAATAACAACAATGTTCCATCCATATAAACGAAAAATTAATGGAACAACTAGCGTGAATCACACGCTGGGAAACTCCCTTTTGAGAAATGCCTGCATTACCATATTTGACGTGCCGGGTAAAAGAGAAATAAGAAATGAAGATATATCGCGGATAACGTTCTAAAGCTATTTGACCTGTAACTTGGAGTCGAGCTAGATAAATGTCTATGTATATTTTGTATATTAAATTTTCGTTTTATTTTTTCTTGAAACAACGGGTGATTATTTTACTTTTTACCAGAAGTGTAATTTATTCTATTCCATGTTTGGAAAAATACATTTGAACGACATGCAGCACCCCTGGGTCCTTATTCTTGAAACAAGTGAGCATTGGCGTTTCCATAAGACCAATAGTGTTCCGTCTTTGTTGCTTATATTATCATTCGCATATCATTGAGAAAGACGGCACTCGTTACCCTGATTCTGCTCATTCTACTTCAAACGTAAGGACTCAGTCCTGTGTCTTCTTCAACTCATATGCTTGTTCCTTCAGATTATCGATGTCTCGTAAGCATCCTGATATTAAATTGATAAAAGCTTTTAATGTTAGAGATCTCATCTCCTTCAGAATCCTATAACTTGTTGTTTGCTTCAAGATAATTGAAGGCCATCGTCTTGTTCCACGCTTTGATTGTATTGTAAACGGCGAGTTTGCATCTTCGTGGCTCTCGAAATGGTGAGTGACTGTATTTTCTGGGTGGAGATTTGCATTTTGATTTCCTTTGTGATTTGTTCAAAACTGTCTTTGTAGGTTGTCTTCATCTTCGGAGATTAGAACCACATTGCCAGCGTAGCACATTATTTTTATTTCTTCATTCTACATTGGATAACCCCTTCCGCTTTGTTTTATCTCGGTAATAAATTCATCCAAGATGATATTGAACAATAAGTATAGGTCCTAGGCTGTCGCCCTGTCTGATTCCAGTTGTGACAGGTATTCTCTTCGTTGCCTTGTTTTCTGATTTTACAAAAGTGGGATTGCCGATGTTGGGATCTTTGATGTTGGCCACAATATGTTGATGAACTTTCCTTTTATGTAGAAGTTTTTTGGGGTCTGTCAATCTTGCTTTGTCAAAGGTTTGGGTGCGGTCTATAAAAAACATAAACGCTGGTTTGTTCATTTCAATGGCTTTTTCAGTTATTTGGCGTCTATAGTCGATCTATTGTTGCTGTCCTTTCTTTCTAATGCTACTTTCTGTAGGGATGATAATTCTTTAGTTCGCCCATGAGTAGGTATATCCCCTCCATGTTTGATCATTTCGTTGGTTCTCTAATCTATACCAGGTGATTTCCTGTTTTTTTAGAGTGGTTGCTGTTAGTTTGAACTTCTCTGTCGATATGTGCCAGGTAGGTGGTGGTTCTTCTTCTCTCTTATCTCAGTGTTTTCGTCTCGATTACTGTAGAGTTGTTCAAAATGTCTTTTCCAGGCTTCAGTGATGATATCTGTTTGACATTGTAAATCCTCAAAAAGTTGGCTTTCGGTTTCCAAACAGTAAAGTGATACATCCTAAGAGCCTCCACAATTTCCTAATGACATTGGCCATTAAAGACAGCGGCACCAGCCAGGAAAAGATAAGTTCACCGCTCAAGGGACTGCATTCAGATATATTTTAAAAAGAGTTGGAAATATGGAAGTCGTTTTTGAAATTTGTGGTTTCTTGATTTTCACATAGCTTTAGAATAGGGACAATGCTTTTTCAAAATCTATAAAAAGTAAATGTATTTCTTGGTTTTCGCTATTTCTTTTCTGGATTAATGTAAAGTGTAAATATTTGATCCAGTTGCTACTCTGCCTCCATGATCTACTATTTTTTCCGATCCTATATTAAATAACATTTCCTTAGAAGAGTCTACTCATCGGACTTCTTACTGCCACGGTAATTTTCACATTTGTTTTTGTCACCCTTCTTGAACACAGTAAACATATAGGATATCTTCCATATTCAAAAGCCTCTCCTTAGTCTTCTTTCTAAGGAGTCTACTCGTCGAACTTCTTACTGCCACGATAATTTTCACATTTGTTCTTGTCACCCTTCTTGAACATGGTGAACATATAGGATGTTTTCCATATTCAAGACCTTCCTCCAGAAGAGTCAACTCCTCTAACTTCTTACTGCCACGATAATTTTCACATTTGTTTTTGTCAGCCTTCTTTAACATGGTAAACATGTAAGATGTCTCTCATTTTTCAGGAATTTAAGATAAATTTAGGCACTTCTGGAATAACGACTAGAAGAGTACCTACCTTGTACCTACCTATTTAGGAAATATAACTGGAACTGAATATTTTCCTTTTTTTTATGTTTTGTATACTTTCTTGATTTCGTCTGAAATCCAGTTATCCTAATTTATTCTTTAATCAGTGCTTGACAATCTTGAAACTCTTATTATGTTTTCAAAATTAGTTACCTTACTAAATGGGAGTCATTTCAAACAAAATTAATGGAACAACTAGCGTGAATCACACGCTGGGAAACTCCCTTTTGAGAAATGCCTGCATTACCATATTTGACGTGCCGGGTAAAAGAGAAATAAGAAATGAAGATATATCGCGGATAACGTTCTAAAGCTATTTGACCTGTAACTTGGAGTCGAGCTAGATAAATGTCTATGTATATTTTGTATATTAAATTTTCGTTTTATTTTTTCTTGAAACAACGGGTGATTATTTTACTTTTTACCAGAAGTGTAATTTATTCTATTCCATGTTTGGAAAAATACATTTGAACGACATGCAGCACCCCTGGGTCCTTATTCTTGAAACAAGTGAGCATTGGCGTTTCCATAAGACCAATAGTGTTCCGTCTTTGTTGCTTATATTATCATTCGCATATCATTGAGAAAGACGGCACTCGTTACCCTGATTCTGCTCATTCTACTTCAAACGTAAGGACTCAGTCCTGTGTCTTCTTCAACTCATATGCTTGTTCCTTCAGATTATCGATGTCTCGTAAGCATCCTGATATTAAATTGATAAAAGCTTTTAATGTTAGAGATCTCATCTCCTTCAGAATCCTATAACTTGTTGTTTGCTTCAAGATAATTGAAGGCCATCGTCTTGTTCCACGCTTTGATTGTATTGTAAACGGCGAGTTTGCATCTTCGTGGCTCTCGAAATGGTGAGTGACTGTATTTTCTGGGTGGAGATTTGCATTTTGATTTCCTTTGTGATTTGTTCAAAACTGTCTTTGTAGGTTGTCTTCATCTTCGGAGATTAGAACCACATTGCCAGCGTAGCACATTATTTTTATTTCTTCATTCTACATTGGATAACCCCTTCCGCTTTGTTTTATCTCGGTAATAAATTCATCCAAGATGATATTGAACAATAAGTATAGGTCCTAGGCTGTCGCCCTGTCTGATTCCAGTTGTGACAGGTATTCTCTTCGTTGCCTTGTTTTCTGATTTTACAAAAGTGGGATTGCCGATGTTGGGATCTTTGATGTTGGCCACAATATGTTGATGAACTTTCCTTTTATGTAGAAGTTTTTTGGGGTCTGTCAATCTTGCTTTGTCAAAGGTTTGGGTGCGGTCTATAAAAAACATAAACGCTGGTTTGTTCATTTCAATGGCTTTTTCAGTTATTTGGCGTCTATAGTCGATCTATTGTTGCTGTCCTTTCTTTCTAATGCTACTTTCTGTAGGGATGATAATTCTTTAGTTCGCCCATGAGTAGGTATATCCCCTCCATGTTTGATCATTTCGTTGGTTCTCTAATCTATACCAGGTGATTTCCTGTTTTTTTAGAGTGGTTGCTGTTAGTTTGAACTTCTCTGTCGATATGTGCCAGGTAGGTGGTGGTTCTTCTTCTCTCTTATCTCAGTGTTTTCGTCTCGATTACTGTAGAGTTGTTCAAAATGTCTTTTCCAGGCTTCAGTGATGATATCTGTTTGACATTGTAAATCCTCAAAAAGTTGGCTTTCGGTTTCCAAACAGTAAAGTGATACATCCTAAGAGCCTCCACAATTTCCTAATGACATTGGCCATTAAAGACAGCGGCACCAGCCAGGAAAAGATAAGTTCACCGCTCAAGGGACTGCATTCAGATATATTTTAAAAAGAGTTGGAAATATGGAAGTCGTTTTTGAAATTTGTGGTTTCTTGATTTTCACATAGCTTTAGAATAGGGACAATGCTTTTTCAAAATCTATAAAAAGTAAATGTATTTCTTGGTTTTCGCTATTTCTTTTCTGGATTAATGTAAAGTGTAAATATTTGATCCAGTTGCTACTCTGCCTCCATGATCTACTATTTTTTCCGATCCTATATTAAATAACATTTCCTTAGAAGAGTCTACTCATCGGACTTCTTACTGCCACGGTAATTTTCACATTTGTTTTTGTCACCCTTCTTGAACACAGTAAACATATAGGATATCTTCCATATTCAAAAGCCTCTCCTTAGTCTTCTTTCTAAGGAGTCTACTCGTCGAACTTCTTACTGCCACGATAATTTTCACATTTGTTCTTGTCACCCTTCTTGAACATGGTGAACATATAGGATGTTTTCCATATTCAAGACCTTCCTCCAGAAGAGTCAACTCCTCTAACTTCTTACTGCCACGATAATTTTCACATTTGTTTTTGTCAGCCTTCTTTAACATGGTAAACATGTAAGATGTCTCTCATTTTTCAGGAATTTAAGATAAATTTAGGCACTTCTGGAATAACGACTAGAAGAGTACCTACCTTGTACCTACCTATTTAGGAAATATAACTGGAACTGAATATTTTCCTTTTTTTTATGTTTTGTATACTTTCTTGATTTCGTCTGAAATCCAGTTATCCTAATTTATTCTTTAATCAGTGCTTGACAATCTTGAAACTCTTATTATGTTTTCAAAATTAGTTACCTTACTAAATGGGAGTCATTTCAAACAAAATGGGTGAATAGACCTGTAATTCGCTCAAAACACGACGTTATTTAGGTCACATATTTGAGAATGAACGAGAAGAATGAAATCAATACTGGCAGTACTCATCCGATCGGTCAACCACCTAGAAGACTTCCCATGATGCCATGACCAAACAACAAGAAGTTGAATCATTAGTATACAGTATATTTGCAGAGGGAGTTGTTGGAGAGCCATCAAGTCTGTGGTCATCGCCAATTGTACTAGTAACAAAAAAAGGTGGGTCTTTCAGATTTTACATCGATTGCAGAAAGCTATATGATGCCACTAAGAAAGATATCTACCCATTACCTAGAATTGACGCTATCCTTACGACATTGGCAGACTCAAATTGGTTCTCTACTTAAGATTTAAATAGCGGATACTGGCAGGTAGGCATTGACGAGAAAGGCAAAGAGAAGGCATAGTTCTCCAGTAGAAGTGGTCTTCACCAATCCAAGGTAATGCCTTTTGGACTGGTAACGCTCCCGCTACTTTTCAGAGGTCGATGGAAGTCGTACTGCGAGGACTTACATGGAAAGTCTGCCGTGTCTACCTGGATGATGCCTTAATTATCGGAAAAACTTCCTATAAGCATAAAACTTACAAGAATTACTTGTATTCGTAAGACAATCCTGCGAACAAAAAACAAGAAATGTTCACTCTTCCAACAGTGCGTTGATTTTCTTGGCCGCGTAGTTTCAACTGAAGAAATTCATATTGACGAGAGAAAAATCCAAGCAATTCGTGAACAGTCTTGACCTGGAGACAAGCATGATTTCAGAAGTTTCCTTGGGCTTTGTACAAACTACAGACGATTTGTATAAGGATTTGCTAAGGTGGCTGCGCCGTTGCATAAACTTACCGAAGAAAAAGTTATTTCTGATTGGACCACCGACTGTGACGTAGCCTTTGGGAGGCTAAAGGCAGCTCATCGTTCCAGTCCTATATAAGGTTATTCGCGGGAACTTGGAAAATCTATTTCTGACACAGACAAGAGCAACACAGATATTGGAGCTGTTCTGTCCCAAATAGAAGAGGGAGGAGAAATGATAGGTAATTGAATACTACAGTAGAGTGCTTATCAAGCCCGAGAGAAACTACTACGCTGCAAGAAAGAAACTGTTAGCAATAGTCAGAGCAGTTAACCATTTCCACAAGTGCTTTTATGGACTCGAATGGCTTCTTTACATGCAACAATCAGAAGCACAGGTAGCAAGATGGCTGGAGACGTTACAGCAGTATAATTTTCAGATCAAACATTATTCTGATGAACTGTATAATAACGGAAGCATTGCCTCAAAATAGCGTGAAGGAGTTCCCTATTAGAAGCCTCCGATTTGGAACGGATTAAGAATGGAGTTCCGAACAGCCTTGAAGTGACCAATTACAAGATGGTGGGATCAAGACATTTTTAAATCTATAGGAATCCGGAAAATCCCAGATTAATCTGGCAAGTAGGGAATGTTCCACTGAAAAGTACACGTGAAAATGCAGAATATTGTAAAATCGTCGAAACGCAATTGTTCGTGCCTATGACACAAGTTGTTTGAGTTTTAGAAGAAGCTCACAATGGGACATCCGGAGCTCATTTGGGAGTCAATTTTATATCCGCCAAAAAACCTTTCCATTCTTCTTCGATTCAAAGAAGGACCACCATAGATAAAAGCTTCACATTTTCCCCAGTTCAATTCCTAGCTATATTCGTCTTTTGCTGAGGCAATAGTTGAAGAACGGTATCTGGAGCTTCTCCCAGATCACCTTGTTGGAGTCCCCAAGCAGAATTGACGGTGTGTTCAAGGTATCTTAATTCAGAAGGGTAGCAATATTGTTGCCAGAAAACTTGATAATACTCTGGAAAAAATTCCGGTAAGTATCATTTCCAGGAGTTGTGGTCTGCTGACACAGTTAGAAGCGTTCCGGAGATCTAGTTTCAGAAAAATACAACATTCTACGTTAACTGTCTCGTTTATAAAAGAAGGCGCCGTATGAACCATAGCCTCCTTTGCTGCCATAGTCCAATTGAAAGGTGTGAACTTCAGATCCAACTGAACATTGAACAAGATTGCGGACAACTTTTCCAGCAATTCCTCTTATAGTATTTCCGATTGCTATTGGCCTAATTCCACCATCGCACCATCTTTCTTCATAAGCGCATCTGGTTTAGCAGCATGTATTGCAGGAAGCTTCTCCCGTGTAGCACTAGTATTAGTTGCAATAGAATCTTGAGAACCCATATAGCATCTGTAATGTCACCATCGACTAGTTTGGCACCGACTCTGCGTTTCAATGCGTTAGTATATGATTCTACAGACGACCGAAAAGCGGCATTTTCTGACATAATATGCGCACCATTGCCAGAATTACCAGAAGATAAACTCTCTAGTCCCTTCTTCACTAAAACTGATAATGATTCCTTTCTCACTTTATTGTGCGGCAAACTAAATACATCACGAGGAAAAAAAAGTGTATGCCAAGACTCGTCATTATTGGTTTTGACACAATTCTCCAGAATAACTGCTAATGCTGCGGCTACTTGAGGATGAACACTACCCGGAATACGTCTCATAATTCGTATATTACCATGAGATGATATAGAATGTGACCTGGTTTGGAAAGCTTCAGTATTAGACCAAGTTGGTTGTGATTGAGTGGGACCAGATCTTAAAAGCGCTGTCGTGATACATTTCTTACTATTTCGATGTTCTACGATATTACTTGATCCTATGAATACTTGTCTCCACAACTGGAACAGGAATGATTGAGCGTATGATTTGTTGTGTGCGAAAAATGTATTATTATTATTACAGAAAGCTTAACGATGTCACTGAGAAAGACATCTTTCCATTACCCAGAATTGACGATACCCTTACGAAATTGGCAGACTCAAATCGGTTTTCTACTTTGGATTTACAAATCGGATACTGGCGGGCGGGCATTGACGAAAAAGACGAAAAGAAAACAGCCTTCACTGTAAGTGTTCTATACCAATTCAAGATAATGCCTTATAGACTCTGTAACACCCCCGCTACTTTTCAGAGGTTAATGGAAATCGTACTACGAGGACTTACGTGGAAAGTATGCCTTGTCTACCTTAATAATGTCTTAGTGATGGAAAAAACTTTCGATGAGCGCACCAACGAAACTTACAAGTATTTACTTGTATTCGAGATAAACCTCCGACGTTGATTTTTTTTTGAGTAGTTTCACCCGAAGAAATTCATACTGACGAGAGAAAGATCCAAGCAATTCGTGAATGATCTCGACCTCAGGACAAACATGAACTCAGAAGTTTCCTTGAGCCTGAGAGAATACAGATGACAAAACGCAATTGGTCGTGCCTAGAACACAAGTCGTTTGGGTTTCACAAGAAGTTTACAATGGGACATCCGGACCTCATTTGGGAGTCAACAAGATCCGTGACAGATTCTATGAGGTGAACTATTATTACCAGGATGTTAAGATATGATGCCGATAACGTGCGACATGCGCAGCAAGTCAAGGACTCAAAACACTATTCTGATAATAATAGTTCACAACAAAGATCAATTTATTTGGGCTACAATTTTTTAACAACGGGCTTTATCATAACATCTCTCTTATTATTTCATTTTGACAGCCCTTCTATATTTCCATCCATTCCTATTAAGTAAAGTAGGTATAAATAAGTAGGTAGGGCTTTTGCCGAAGCTTTTACCTCATATACCATTAACCTAAAGACTCGTAAGTATACCTTAGCATTGTAAGAAACCGCATTTTAGTGCTGCATAAATATTTATATGTCACGAAATCACGCTAAATTAGCTTTAAGCCAGAAGTAATTAGCACGAAAAGTAAAACTATAGGTGCAGAAAAGTTGTAAATGTGGGTAACTCTTGCAGGTCAGGGCGTATTGTAAAGGCTGTAATAAGTTAGGTTCATATAATAACTTTGCTACCTACTTTATACAATATACATGTTTTTTTCAGTTCTATTGAAAGTAATAATTTTTCTTGTAAAATAATGCCGTTCATTTCTTAGTATTGTCACACATTCGGTTTATATGTTTTTGATAAATGTTTTTAGTAAAATACAAATAAATAATATAATTCTGGGGATCTTGGTAATGACGTACCACCGTTCAAGGTAAATGATCAATGTTATCAAGTAGATACAAAAACAGGTATTTTTTTATTAGCTTATGGAACATCTAGAGAAAGGTTGACCGCGTCCATACATTTGCATTTTGAATCGGGCGGAGCTCAGCTTTTTAACCAGGAATTTAAGCAAATCCTTACCGAGACAGAATCTTCTCGACTTAATTAACCCGTTTTAATGAATTATTCAAATATTTTACCCTGTATTGGTAATTTGTGGTGTGTCTGTGGTGGACCAGGGACGAAGATTATCAGATTTTTGCACGCATTTGAAAGTAGATAGGGTAAAGTTGGACATCAGAGTACAACGTTGTAAATGTCACTAATTGAATAAAAATACTTAGGCTTAGGGTTAATTTTTTTTTGCCAAATATCACATTTGCTTTTGTATTATTGAAGTTCAGAGATGTTTCTCATAATAAATTCTCATGAAACATAAAAATCAAGCCTCTAGGGTTAAGAGAAACAAGAAACACATAAATAAAAATGAAATGAGTTTTGTACAGCCTGTTTGTTCTTTAGGTTAGTAATCATCGACTTTCCTTTCTTTGTATATCTGAGATAGAGGCTTTTGGGTCTATACTTTTCAAGATTTGATGGGTCTCCTTTTTGTGTATATCAGAACGACGATGACAGCCTCCCAGTCATGTGGTATGTTCCCCTCTGTTAGACATTTAGACAAGTCACAGTTGAGTGTATTTATTTATTTCTTTTTCATCAGAATTATATGCCGGAACCAGTGATGGGATTCTAATGGAAATAATCTTGCGTTGAAATAAGACCGTCAGTTAAGTTTTATCGAAATCTTGCCCCTTATTGCAGGCTTTACTTCATCTTCACATGTTCAATTTATCTTTAGTTCATCTTTAATTCACATTTAATTCATCTTTATTCGTCAGTGATTTCTTTATCATCGTATTTTTCGATGAACCATTGAAAATACATATAACGATTGTAATATTAGGGAAACTACTCATAAAGGTTTGACATGAGTTGGAGTCCTTTTCACTTTTGCTTGTGGCTGTGAATTGGTGGAATCTTTTTGGTGGTGAACTTTTTTTTTCTCGTTGGTGTGTCTCTCTTTGCCGACTAATGTTAGTGATTCCATTAGGAAATTTGGTCTGGAAATGTTCCACTCTGTTATTTGATGCAAATGCAGTTCCTTACGATTCAGGCCAGGACAGTTAATGGAAATTTATTACACGAAAGTAACTTTCTTCAAATTATTGTACCTTTTTCCCAAATCTCCTCATCTCTGATTCGAAGGTGGAGCCAAATTTTTTTTTTCTGAATCTCCTCAACTAAATTAAGGCTTTTTTCAAATTAATTTTTCAAGAATTTTGGGCCAAAATGTTCGCTTTTGTTATCTGTTTCTATTACGGTTTTTTTTCACATTTTAAATTTTTGGTTCAATAATTGAGTTCACTGCAAATCTTCTGGTCCTACGGGATGAAGATCTCATGGAGATGAGATCTGTGGAAATCCATGGATATAAAAAAATCTACAAGAAGATCCAAAGATATGCCTGCAGATCCAAGGATATCCATGCGAGATCTATGAAGTTACAAGAAATTTTCTCTCCTAAAAATCTTCTGTTCTACGGGATGCAATTCCCATGGAGATCTCTGGAGATATGTTGAGATTGAATTGAATTGAATTGAATTGAAACGTCTTTATTGTAATAAATTTTTACAAATAGGCGAAGCCTAGCTCTAAGGCTACTCTACTTAACCTTTAAGTTAACAAAAGAAAATATTTGTAGATGGTAGTACAGAATATATAGCTAGCAAAAATAATTATTAAAATCACTATAAAAATGAAACTAACAGAAATGTTACCCTGAAAAAAAAAAAAAAGATACAAAAAAAAAAGAAACAGTATTTTACATTACCATTAAAAAGAAACGTATGATTTTCATCTGATCAAACCCTGTTCCCTGGTTCCAATAATAAATGGTTTTTAACATTCTTTCGAAAATTTGCAACTGAGCAATTTTTACTTTCAACAATATTTGAATACTTGTTGTAGTGTTTTACTGCATTATAAGTGAAACTACGGAGAAAACTGGTTAAACGATGTTGAGGCATTGTAAACCCATTTAGGTATCTTAGATTTACACTATGTACTTGACTTCTTTGAATTAGTTTTCGTCGAAGGTAGGGAGGAGAGGAGGATGAAATCATTCCATGTACAAACACGGTCAAGTTACAAATAAATAAATTTTCCAATCGTAACCAGCCCAGCTGGTTGATTTTTGTGGATATACCTCTTTCAAATTTTTTCAAACCATAGACGAATCTCCAGCAAGCATTTTGAAATTTCTGCAGCCTGCCCGCAGTTTTTTTATCTAAACATGGAAAGACAACTATATTGCAATAGTTCAAAATCGGAAGAACTAATGATTCGCAAAGCCTTTTTCTTAACTTAAAATTGATGATTGATTTGTTATAGTACAGTGGTTTTAATGCAAAATACGCTTTTTTTATAGTATTAGAAATGTGGGTATTGAATCTCAAATTTGTATCAAAAGTAATACCTAGATTTTTTGCCCTGTCGACTATTTCTAGCTGTGTAGGACCTACAAAAATACGTAAACTTGATTTGATATATTCTTTTTTGTTTTTTGGGGAAAAGGTCATGACACAGCATTTAGAGGCATTTAATTTAAGGTTATTCTTATTAGCATAATCCAGAATTCTTGAAAGGTCATTATTTATAGATTCGGACGCTTGCTCAACTAGACTGCTATCAAAACTATAAGAAAGTTCTGTATCATCAGCGAAACCTCCAATTTGACAATTTTCAACCATTTTGAACATGTCAGCTGTGTAAATTAAAAAAAGAATGGGACCCAAAACGGATCCTTGTGGGACCCCTGACGTTATATTTTCCAACCCAGAGGGATCGCAATCTGGAATAACCACCTGCTGTTTACGGTTTTTCAGATAGTTCTTGAAAAAGTTGACGACCACATCATTACATCCATAATAACTTAGTCTGGCACAAAGAAGATCAAAATCAAGGGTGTCAAATGCTTTGGAAAAATCTAGCATTATCACTGCAGTAGATAAACCTTCGTCCAGAGCAGTAAATATTTCGTCTGTAAGTTTGGCAAGAACGGAAGACGTGCTATGGCCTTTTCGAAAGCCTGATTATGTTTGTGGAATTATGCTGTTCAAAATAAAAAAATCATATATTTGCGGTTGAATATGCTTTTCTAGAATTTTAGACAATGTAGGTATTAATGAAATAGGTCTCAGATCGGAATAAGACTGTGGTTGATTTATTTTAGGTAATGGTTTCACTATTGAGATCTTCCACGCATTCGGAAAGTATCCTGTCTCCAAACAACAGTTTATAATGTTTGTAATGTGTGGTAAAAGAAAGTTTATTCATAATTTCAGCATCTGCGCTGATATACCATCATAGCCAGAAGCGTTGGATTTTAAATCCAAAATTATATTTTTTATTTCTTCCATTGTTGCCAAATTGAAGGAAAAGTTTAAGTTTTCATCGTACCTGGCACCTGAAAACTCTTTCACAGTGTCTGTACAATTCCATGTGTGGAATTCCATGGATATCCATGGAGGCACATGAATATCCATTAGAGACACATATAGATCCATTGAAGATGCTTAGAGATCCCATGGATATACATGGACATCCAAGAACTTCGGCTGTAGTCGTGTAGAATCGGAGAAGCGTAATTACGTGCGCACATCATCTTAACTGGTACCGTGGCTAATAATGTATATGGGGGTCTGGAATAGATACACAGAGATCCATGTAAATCCAAATGATTTCCACGTACATTCAAAGATATGCCTCGAAGTCCCAGGATATCCCTGGAAAGCCAAGGATACCAATAGGGATCTATGGAGTTCCAAGAAGATCTCCACAAATAGAGATTAGTAGAGGCTATATTGGTATATTTTACTAACAGATGTAAGGTTCTGTTTTTATCCAAGTTTTTTTGATGCCCAAATACCTCTTTTTCCTTTAGTTTAGTCAGTTTTTTTTTAATTTATTCTTAGAAGAAATCCTTTACTTTGCTTCTAGCTTTGTATTGGAAGGCGAAGGAAGGGTCATCCCATTGAATTATAGATTTTACTGGTGAAACAGATTTGTCTAAACATCTTTTCTTTCTGCAATTTTTTTCGTTTTTCTTTAATTTATTTTAGAACAAATCTTTTACATTGCTCCCTGTATTAAGCAGCTAATAATTATTCTACTTCTTATGTGATAAAGTTCATCCCATTAAAACCTGGCGTATTTATCTTCGGATCACCTTGCTGGTAAATACCGTTCTTTTCTCAATTAATTTTTGCGTAACAACCTTGGGCAAGTCCTGTTGTAGTTATAAAGAAATCTGGAGGTTCTGCGTAGACTACAGACGCTTGAATGAAGTCACGAGAAAATCAGCTTACAACATTCCCAACATGACGACATTCTGACATATTTGAGGAAGAAACTTTTCATCACTCGACATGTTTTCAGTTTTTTGGCAAGTACAAATAAATGAGGACTCTAAACCTTACACATGGACTCTGGGAATTCAATTGTATGAGTTTTGGCTTGTGTGACGTGCCAGCAACTTTTCAGCAATAGGCGGGCAAGGTTTTTGAGGGAATGAAACGAAATCTGGAGAAACAAAATTCTGCGTAGACTCAGACGCTTGAATGAAATCACGAAAAAATCAGCTTATAACATTACCAACATTGACGACATTCTGACATTTGAAGAAGGCCTAATACCTACTTTTCATCACTCGACATGTTCCAAGGTTTTTGGCAAGTACAAATAAATGAAGACTAAACCTTACACTGCTTTTCAAGCGTAGTGTCATGGACTCTGGGAATTCAATTTAATGAGTTTTGGCTTGTGTAACACACCAGCAAATTTTCAGCAATTGGCGGGCAAGGTTTTTGAAAGACTGAAACGAAATCTGGAGACACACGGTTCTGCGTAGACTACAGACGCTTGAATGAAGTCACGAGAAAATCAGCTTACAACATTCCCAACATGACGAAATTCTGACATATTTGGGAAAGGCCAAATACTTTTCATCACTCGACATGTTCTCAGGTTTTTGACAAGTACAAATAAATGAAGACTCTAAATCTTACACTGCTTTCCAAGCGCAGTGTCATGAACTCTGGGAATTCAATTATATGAGTTTTGGCTTGTGTAACGCACCAGCAACTTTTCAGCAATTGGCGGGCAAGGTTTTTGAAAAACTGAAACGAAAGCTGGAGGAACCTGGTTCTGCGTAGACTACAGACGCTTGAATGAAGTCACGAGTAAATCAGCTTACAACATTCCCAACATGACGTTTGGGGAAGGCCACATACTTTTCAGTACTAGACATGTTCTCAGGTTTTGGACAAGTACAAATAAATGAAGACTCTAAACCTTACACTGCTTTCCAAGCGCAGTGTCATGGACTCTGGGAATTCAATTACATCTATGCGTTTTGGCTTGTGTAACGCGCCAGCAACTTTTCAGCAATTGGCGGGCAAGGTTTTTGAGACACTGAAACGAAATCTGGAGAAACAAAATTCTGCGTAGATTACAAATGCTTGAATGAAGTCACGAGAAAATCAGCTTACAACATTTCCAACATATTTGGGGAAGGCTAAATACTTTTCATCACCCGACATGTCCTCAGGTTTTTGGCAAGTACAAATAAATGAAGACTCTAAACATTACACTGCTTTCCAAGCGCAGTGTCATGGACTCTGGGAATTCAATTATATGAGTTTTGGCTTGTGTAAGGCGCCAGCAACTTTTCAGCAATTAGCGGGCAAGGCTTTTGAGGGACTGAAACGAAATATGGAGAAACAAAATTCTGCGTAGACTACAGACGCTTGAATGAAGTCACGAGTAAATCAGCTTACAACATTCCCAACATGACGACATTCTGGCATATTTGGGGAAGGCCACATACTTTTCATTACTAGACATGTTCTCAGGTTTTTCGCAAGTACAAATAAATGAAGACTCTAAACATTACACTGCTTTCCAAGCGCAGTGTCATGGACTCTGGGAATTGAATTATATGAGTTTTGGCTTGTGTAACGCGCCAGCAACTTTTCAGCAATTGGTGGACAAGGTTTTTGAGACACTGAAACGAAATCTGGAGAAACAAAATTCTGCATAGACTACAGATGCTTGAATGAAGTCACGAGAAAATCAGCTTACAACATTCTCAACATGTCGACATTTTGACATATTTGGGGAAGGCCAAATACTTTTCATCACTCGACATGTTCTCAGGTTTTTGGCAAGTACAAATAAATGAAGACTCTGAACCTTACACTGCATTCCAAGCGCAGTGTCATGGACTCTGAGAATTCAATTAAATATATGCATTTTGGCTTGTGTAACGCGCCAGCAATTTTTCAGCAATTGGCGAGCAAGGTTTTTGAGTTACTGAAACGAAATCTGGAGAAACAAAATTCTGCGTAGACTACAAATGCTTGAATGAAGTCACGAGAAAATCAGCTTACATTTTCAACATGTCGACATTTTGACATATTTGGGGAAGGCCAAATACTTTTCATCACTCGAAATGTTCTCAGGTTTTTGGCAAGTACAAATAAATGAAGACTCTAAACCTTACAGTGCTTTCCAAGCGCAGTGTCATGGACTCTGGGAATTCAATTACATATATGCGTTTTGACTTGTGCAACGCGCCAGCAACTTTTCAGCTTGTGTAACGCGCCAGCAACTTTTCAGCAATTGGCGGGCAAGGTTTTTGAGACACTGAAACGAAATCTGGAGAAACAAAATTCTGCGTAGACTACAAATGCTTGAATGAAGTCACGAGAAAATTAGCTTACAACATTCCCAACATGTCGACATTTTGACATATTTGGGGAAGGCCAAATACTTTTCATCACTCGACATGTTCTCAAGTTTTTGGCAAGTAAAAATAAATGAAAACTCTAAACCTTACACTGCTTTCCAAGCGCAGTGTCATGGACTCTGGGAATTCAATTACATATATGCATTTTGGCTTGTGTAACGCGCCAGCAACTTTTCAGCAATTGGCGGGCAAGGTTTTTGAGACACGAAAACGAAATCTAGAGAAACAAAATTCTGAGTAGACTACAGATGCTTGAATGAAGTCACTAGAAAATCAGCTTACAACATTCCCAACATGTCGACATTTTGACATATTTGTGGAATGCCAAATACTTTTCATCACTCGACATGTTCTCAGGTTTTTGGCAAGTACAAATAAATGAAGACTCTAAACCTTACACTGCTTTCCAAGCGGTGTCATGAACTCTGGGAATTCAATTATATGAGTTTTGGCTTGTGTAACGCGCCAGCAACTTTTCAGCAAGGGTTTTGAGGGACTGAAAGGGAAGGAAGTGTTGATTTATATGGATGACATCATCGTGTTTTCTGAGACAGAAGATGAACATCTCAAAAAAATTAAAACAATTTTCGATAGGCTACGAGACGCCAAATTAACTCTTAAACCTAAAAAATTTGAATATCTTAAGGGAAAAATGAACATCCTAGGATATTCGATCTCAGAAGACAGAATTCTGCCTGATGAGAGTAAACTCGTTGCCATAGAGGAATTTCCAAAGCCAAAATCCGTGAAAGATATACCTACAGAGTTTTATTGGGTTATGCAATTATTATAGGAAAGTTGAACAAAATTTTAGCCATATAATAGCACACCTTCTGCATAATGCTACGAAAAAGGATGCTGGATTCTCGTGGAGAAAAGTACTGTACGTAACAATTTAACTTGTTTTAGAAGAAACTTCCTTGACAAAAATAGTTCTAGAGAATTTGAATTGTATTATTTGTTTTCTTCCGGCCGGCGCCTGGCATCCTAATATAACGTGTAGAAAAGAAGAAGATTTGCCTCGTGAACTTATTCTGAGTAGCTATAGAGGGTAATCCAAAGAGAAATAAGTCTGTTCATAAAGTCTAGATTAAAAAAAAAGTTTTCAATCAGAGCTGATGGTCGACGCTGATTGGTTAGATATAAGGGCTCGTTCAAATTGGGGTCTGGTTTTTTAGTTGAGCTTCTAATTTTAGCCAATCAGCATCGAAAATTTCCTATAACGTACTTGAAAGTTTCACTGACTTCAGTCAAAAATGTTTTTTCCTCAATAACTATCAAATTCTAGAGAAAAAACTTACAAAAATCCCAAAATCCAAGTTCAACAAATCCAACAACAAAAGTTAACCCATCGTTGAAAACCGCATAATTCACCCGACACAAAACACCACGCACGTTTAAACGAAACAACAAACCCTCACTAGCAAGCGACGCTAATTCCGACCTTTATCAGCACGCGTCGCGACGCCTAATGTCACACAATCCTCGAAAAAGAAAATTCAAATGCATCCGACCGTTTCGAAGACGACGGCAACAATTAACGCCGGTTATCAACGACGAACTGAACTGTGAATCTTTCTATTATTATTTAGAAAAATAATCAGTTCATTAGATAAAGATTAACGCTGAAATAAGTAGTAAGTAATCAAAACGCCGACGTTTATTTATTGTGTGCTATACCCGTGCTACGGAGGGGAATCTCCTCTATCGTCAATATAAGAGAGAGAAAAGTCACTGACTTGTACTACACGAAACGGCCTTTGCTAAACTACGGACAAGAGGAAGAGGTCGTGGTTTTTGATAGTTTCGCTGCTGCACCAGGAGTACTCTTTAGCTGCCGATGGTGCAGCCATAGCGCGGATTCTGCACTGTCCGCAGAAATGCGTTGATAACCGGTCGCTTTGCATATTCACGTCGTAATAAGTAACTGTCGCGCATTACTTAGAAATTCTTGTGTCGCCATATGGCGGAGCTAATTTTTATCGGTCTATAACAGAGCTTTGAAGTTGTCATCGGGTTTTAATAAAATAATTGCGGCATCCTGCAATTTCTGACAATCATCAAAAACCTCGATGATTTTGAAAATGTCCAGATTATCAGCAACAGCCAAAAGCGAGCAACTACCGAAGACATTTAATTAAAAAAACAATTAAACCAAAGAGGATACAGATGCAATGTCTATTATGTAATATTTGATCAGCTTTTCCTTTCTGAACGCTTCCTTAAGGGTGTGCGTCCCTATGAATCCTATGATGCCACAGAAAAGCTCTAGCTCTAAAATCAGAGTTGGTGCTCCAAATTTCGTCAATTGGTCCGCTTTCTTACATTGTTTTCGATTCCTGCGTGTCCTGGTATCCACTGGGGGCATAATTTGTTCTTTTGTCCAGTTTGTTTAACTTGTCCAGGCATTTCCAAACCATTCTGGAGCTGATTATTGAGTAGCTCAGCACTTTTATAGCTGCTTGACGATTTGAGAATATGACAATCTCTCTCTTCCTGTACTTTCTCTCAAGATCGAATTCGCTACATCTACTTATAGCATTTATATGTCTGGGTGCTTTTCCATTACCTACTTCGGAGAACTTGATTCAAGGCTCCGGTCCCTTGTTCAGTTTTTGATCCATCAGTATACAACTTGACGGCGTTCTGCTGCTTGTGGTTTTTCAACCGAAACACCATGGAAAGCCATTCTTCTCTGCTTGTTATCACTACTGTGAAGCTTTTCCCAAAATTATATCTTGATCATTATCATCCCTGTAGAGCTCGAAGAGCGTGATAAGCTTGATTAGAGATGCCAATTCTCTCCTTCCAAGCCAACCTCCCTCGCCAGCTCCCTGCCTTAGTTATTCTAGTTATTGCTCGTCTAGCAGCCCGCTTCACCATAATGTGAAGAGGTGCGAGACTAAAGTAGTAAATATCTTGATGGCTGCTGTGAGACAAGTTTTCATTGTGCCTGTAATGCATATGCACGTCAGGCGTTTTTTTTTTTTTTTCCAGAAAGAAATCAGAGTAGTTTTCATCCCAAACCTGACAAAATAGGTCAGGACAATAGAAAACCTCTAAGACCCATAAGCCTCATGTCATTTTTGTTGAAGGCTCTAAAAAAACTGCATGAGCTTCACATTTGTGGTGGCGCACTGGCTACCAGACCAATACATCCGGACCAATATGCTAACAAAGCAGGAACCTCAACTGAAACAGCACTACATCACCTCGTCCAGCGGGTAGAAAGTACGTTGGAAAATAAAGAAGTTGGGAGCCTTCCTTGATATAGAGGGAGCGTGTGACAACACTTTCTTTGAGGCAAGGTGGGGCGGCATGTTATCACCCTTGCTGTGGAATCTGGTGATGAATTCAACCATACAGTTCGAGATCGCATGCAGCAGGCTCTAACAATGGCCTCTAAGTACAGAGACTGTAGGGTTGAAAACTAGTGCCACCAAATCGGCAATTATCCTCTTTACCAAAGGAAGGAAAATGGAGGGACTTGGATCTCTTTACCTTCAGGAAAAACCAGTCACGATATCGGACGAACTTAAATATCTTGGGGTGATCATAGACTCAAAATTAACTTGTAACAAACACCTGGACAAAGTAATTAAAAGGTCAGAACTGGTACTTATACTAGCCAGGAGAACTTTCGGGAAAACTTGGGGGCTGCGCCCAGACATGATGAGCTATACATAACAGTTGTGAAGGCAGCAATAACCTATGCGTCTTTGATATGGTGGACAAAGACACAACAAGACAGAGCCAGAATGAGACTTGGCAGGGTGCAAAGACTTGCCTGTGTGGGCATTACCGGGTGCATGAAAAGCACACCAACAGCAGCTTTCCTACTAGACCTACCTCTGCTACACATTGCGATTTAGTCGGAAGCCAGGATGGGCCTCCATAGACAACGAAACAACCTGAGAAAACAGTCAGATCAGGCCAAACACAAATAAGGGCAGTCATAAATCTGACAGTATTCGACATGATAACTGACTATGCACTTCCCAAATACTCACCCGACATATCCTTCTAAGTCTTAATTATTGGAATGGGAAAACTAACATGCACTCTCCAATCTCAAAGGCCAGACCTGGTTCCCGGACGGCTCAAATACTGAGAATGGCACAGGCGCAGGAATCTACAGTCAAGAAGGAAGATGCGAGACCTTCTTCTCTATAGGGTCACATACATCTGTTTTCCAGGCAGAGGTATATGCAATACTACAATTCGCAAGAATTAACAATATGAAGGCCTGCAAAGACAGGAGACTCACTTTACTCACAGGCAGTCAAGGCAGCACTGGGGGCATTAAAGAAACCTAAGACAAACTCTGCACTGGTAATTAAATGCCGAGAAGAACCCAACAACTTGGCGGACCAAAATAACGTCACATTGATGTGGGTGCCAGGACATAGAGGTATCCCAGGCAACGAAAAGGCTGACGAACTTGCACGCAGAATACTTTGGTCCCGAACCAGCTCTCGGAGTACCCAAAAGCATAGTAAGAAAGGAGCTGAAGAAATGGATCAAAGCAAAACAAACTCAATAGTGGAAGCACATGGGAAAATCCTCATACGTGATACATAGAATAAAAGAGCAAAAAGACTGCTACAACTAAGCAGTAATCAACTCAGAGAGTAACAACCGGCTTTCTTACTGGGCATGCCCCAGTAAAGAAGTACCTGCAAACAATGGGATTGTACAACGAAGAGACGAGCTGCAGACTTTGTGGAACAAATACTGAAACAGCCCAACATATTATTATATGCGATGCACTAACTCGCAGAAGACAAAATATATTTGGAGAAAAAGATGAACTAGGTCCAGACACCTACGGCAAACATCCAACAGACCTACTTCGCCTACTGCAGAGAACCATGGTTTTGGAATAGGTGCAATAAACAGGAAGATTCAGCACAATAAGCCTCCGGCTGCAGCGCTACTCGGTATTTAATCAGACGAACACAAAAAAAAAAACAAAAACGGCAGGCGCTGAAGTTTGCTAGGAGCTGCTTTCATGTTCTGCTGTTCAACTTCTTTGAACCAGACTATCGATCCATTTAGCAGGGTTGGCCTTCCCTTTAGGCCTTCCTATCATGGTGTAAATCTGTCTCAAGATCCCTGGTTTGCATCTCCAGGTTTTGCCTGCAAGATTTCGGCATAACCATGAGAGCCCTTGAACCCTTGCGGTGTGACGAGATCTGATATGTAATAGTAGTTCAATGTGTATTCTGATGTCTTTCGTTGTAGGGAGTTTTCTCTTTCTAATGAAAGGCAATACGGTGGTTGTTGCCTTGAGTCCAATCTGTATGAGTTCACACAGGGTGTCCTCAAACTGCTCTTGCTATGATGTCATTGTCATCGGCGTACCCAACGCAGTGCAAACCCAGGTTGTTCAGTAGGTATTCCAAGTTGTTCATACACCACAAAGCTCCACTTCAATAAGAGCATATTTCGCGCCCCTGGAAGTGCCTCACCCCAATAGAACCAGTGCCTACTGCCTACTAAAGTTCTCGTGGCAAGCATCTTACACATCCATCATGCCATTGTGTCGTTGACTCCCCTTCTCGTTGGTGCTCTCCGAATGTCCCATGGGATGTGTTGTCAAAGGCACCAGCGATATCTAGGGAGGTCCATAATGCGACTTCTTTCTCGTCAAAAGATTCGTGTATCATGCTCGTCAGTTTGAACAGAGCTGTCTCAGTGAACCTACTTGCTCTGTAAGGGTACTGACTCGCGTTCCAAGGCCGCCTTTTGAGGCAGTGGATCTGATATACAGCCTTTTCCATCATCTTTGAAACGATGTGAGGCTTATTGGTCTGAAGGATTTGGGTTCTGTCCAATCCTTCTTGCCTGCCTTAGGAATGAAAGTGACTTTTGTCCTTGACATATTTCTGGTCTGCTATCTTCAGTTATTCAACTCTTGCTCTTTTTCCTTTTCCTTTCCAGTGTGCCTTATTCGTTTGCAAAATTTAGCAAAACACGTTCGTCTGACAGTACTTCTAGTACCATCAATACTTCCAATTTTCATAATTCGTATACATCGAATAAGGGAAATCTGTACTTTTCTCCCTTCATTTCTTCCTAAAGCCTTGTGGGACAACTTCCTCCTTCAAGCATCAGTGGAAAAATTTGCTTGTCTTTTCTAAGAAAAAAAGTAGGTTTTCTTGTTTACACATTCCTGCTGAGGTCGTAAATATCTGACATTTCCTCAGTACAAACATTTTCAGCTTCAAAGTCGTTTGTACTAGAGCTTGCTTCAAATTGATTGAATATAAAACATTAGGGATGTTAATAATCGTAGGAGTATTGAATTTTTGGAAAATTCAGTTTGCAGCTCTTGCTGGAACATTCCTGTTATTTTAACTAAAACACAAACCGCCAAGAATGTAAAATTTATTACTAAAATCAAAGAAAAGTGAACAAGAGAGAAATAAAGAAACTGCTGGGAGGTATCCGCCTTAGCTTGAGTTAGATAATACGAAGATCCGCTTGTACACCGGCCTACCGATACATTCGATAAAAGGATTTGATAAAAATTTTATCTGTTAAGCTCCAGGTGTCTAATTACAGGGTGCTCCATCCTAGATCGCAAAGATTTTTTTAACAGTTCATTGTACTTTGTAACGCCACTGAAATTAAACTTGATCCATCAAAACTGCACAGTCAGAGTAAAACGATATTTTTGCAAAATCATTTTTAGGCATCCACTTACAAGGTCAGAGGCCTTGCAAGGATCAAGCACTTTTTTACACGCAGAAGAGATTGATGTATTACAAAATGTATTGTTATTAAGTCCGCGGTATGACGTTAAGTTAACACATAATAGGCTTAAGTATTTGTTTACCTCTGACCTAAATACTATGGGAAATCTGATAGTCACGATCGGGTCTATCCTTATTTTATGTATAACAAATCTTTTCAGTTACGGGAGACATGGTGCCACGAGGCTTTTTGATAATTATAATACCATACAGTTTAAATTGCGTTATCTTAATCTGGATCTTTGTATATGATGATATCCTGATTCTACAACGTAAAGCTTGAAATTTATAAATCGAATAAATTGCTACACCTGTTTCAAGCTGAAAAAAACTATTCAATTTTACAACAACATCCATCTCATCTATCTAGAAAAATTGCAAAACCTCCGTCTCGCAAACAGCATTTCATACATAAAATTTCTTCCAATTTTCCCTTTATTTTTCCTTCCCGAAAAAAAAAAAAACTCGACCCATTTTCCCTTCCAAAAGCGACAAACAAGACTTAGGTACGGATGTTCTTGTTTCCAGATAATAACATAGGTCAGCTTTAACTCCGAGCTGGGTCATATAAACAGCGCCTCTCGTACTAATGGCGCTTGTGGTTTTATGTCACGTTTAATGAGATAACAAAACATTAAAAGCTCCATAAACTTGGAAACCTTCCAAAGCTTAGACGGACTTTTTTCGGGAATATGAACTTTCTCTGGTAATGGAATACTTCTTAATCTAGTTAAAAATTTTGAAGCCTATTATCTAATATATTTTCGGAGCTTTACCTAAGGCTGCTGAAATGTCGCTGAGATAAGTTTTAATCTCACATGAAATGGGGTTTGAACGTATTGTAATATTTTGTTAGATTTGTGGCGAATGATCCATCATAGGCCTGAAAAAGGTAACAATTACTGATCACAACAGGTGAGTCAAAGTTCATGTAAAAAGTGTAGTCAAATTCACAAACTTGAACATAACTATGTGATAACTGTCAGCGTGAAGGACATTTTGCCAAGTATTGTTTTAAGAAAAATATAAGATACATTGATGTAGAATCAGTTGAAAATGTTAACAATCAAAACCATGGCCAAGATAATGATAATGATATGGTTGTGGTGAGAGTAATAATAATGATAGTGTCAAAACTCTAAAGGAGATTTAAAAATTGATAATGAAATTTGGATACAGGTGCAGAAGCCAATATAATGACCTTTGACAAAGGATAACGCATACCTAACATGAAATTTTTGGGCTCTACGGATTTTACTCATTTTTTGATATGTTGTAGAGGATTTAATTCTGAACAACCTTCAAATGGGACGAAATCTTGTAGGTATTACGGTCTTTGAGATATGAGCGTTGAAAGATGAACATTTTCGCGACTTTTTGTGTGGAGAGTATACGAAAAACTGGTGTTTATCAGTCAAAATTTTGACAGGTCGGCATATTTCACGTCACTAACAAATGTCAACATAGGCTAAGGCCGGGACCGCACTGGCGCCAACATTGACCCAAGTGCGGTCCCGGCCTTAGCCTATGTTGATATTAATTTTTAAGTGACGTAAAATATGTGAACCTGTCAATATTTTGACTGATAAACACCAGTAGCACCAGTATCTTGTATACTCTCCACACAAAAAAATGCAAAAAAATTCATCTTTCAAAGCTCATATCTCAAAGGCCGTAAAACCTACAAGATTTCATCTCATTTAAAGGTTGTTCAGAATTAAATCCTCTACAACATATCAAAAAATGGGAAAAATCCATAGAGCCCAAAAATCCCATGTTAGGTGTGCGTTATCCTTTAAAAAATTAAATATTAATGGAGATATTGTTCCTACCAATGTAAAGCTAACGTCATTTTCAGCCAATGCAATACCAATTTTGGTTAAATGCAATATTAATTGTATTATTAATGTTAGGTAAGCATGTCAAAGTCAAGTTTGTTATAGATGGAGTGTCAGTTGTGAGTGTTTTTTCCATAAATCTAGTCTATGCATAAATCATAACAATATTGTCACAAACCCTATACGTTTCGTCCTGGGACGTCACAACAGGAGCGTGACCTAGGAGCGTAGGTGGGGTTCAGGTAGAGAGACACTCGCTTGGTATTGGTACAATAGGATATGTATTGAATATATATCGGGTCTTCAAAAAAAAAACCAATCGAAGATTGCTTTGATTACGAAAACGTACGTCGCATTACTGTTTATTTATTGGACAGTATTATTGACAAATCATTTTGACAATAAAGTTCATTGAGAAAATTAAATAAAAATATTGCTAAGACATACGTTTAAAAAACCATAGCAATCTTAGATTGTTTTTTTTTTTTGAAGACCCGATAGAATAATATTACCCTAGAAATAATACCATGACGTCTCTTCTACGGAGGGACGTACTACTTAGGCCACTCTGTATTATGTACACTCTGTCGCCAAGTGTATACACTTGGCGTGACTTAAGACTGAAGCTGGGTTTGAGACAGGTCCAGAAGGGCGTTTCCCAATAAGGCAGTTTGCACTGGACCTAGTCTGCTGCGTTCAATACTCCCAGAAGGCCGTTTCCCATTAAAGGTAGTTTGCACTGGGAGGAGACTTAGCTAGACGGGTTTTTCCCAATTGAGGTACTTTGTACTAGCCTTAGTCTGCCGGTAATGGATTTCGACGCGGTATTTATATTAATGCTGACTCGTCGACACACTAGTAAAATTGATGTACAGTGGTATTTACTTAAGTAGTTGACAATATACTGGAATGATTATTCAGATGTCTTTAATGGATTAGGTTGTTTGTCTATAGAATGCCATGTAACTCTCGATCCTAATGTTAGTCCTGTCGTAGGTGCACCACGAAAAATTCCCTTTTTTTTTAAATAATGGATTGAAAAGTCAGATAGATAGAATGATTTCCCTAAATGTAATTAGTAAAGTTGATGAGCCTAGTGAATGGGTAAATTCACTAGTTATAGTGGAAAAGGAAAATAAGTCTTTAACAGTCTGTGTAAATTCAAGAAATTTGAATAGAGCCACAAAAAGATGTCATCATCCATTGCCAACAATAGAAAATGTTCGTTGAAAGTTAGCTGATGCTAAATATTTCCTACACTTGATGCTCAATCTGGTTTTTGGCAAATAAAACTGGATGAATCTAGTAACCTTTGTGTGTTTGGATCGCCCTTTGGCAGATTCAAATTTTTACGCCTTCCTTATGGAGTGTCTTGCGCACCTGAAATTTTTCATAAAATAATGTCTGATTTTTTTTGTGGTATTCCAGGAGTTCTGATTTATATGGATGATATTTAAGTATATAGTATAAAAATAACAGAACACTGAAATTCGAAGAAGAACAGGAAGAATATATAGAACCACCGAAAGAATAGACACCCGATACCTCATATGGTATGGGCATGTTATGAGAATGGAGGGGAGATGATCAAAGAGAGCATTGATGAATGATCGAGCGATAGACTAGAGAGACCCCCGCGACGATGAAGAAAAAATTGGAGAAATGTTTACGTTGTTTGGTTAAAGAAATACCAAGATCAGAATAAAGCATTCCTCTAGCGCTTAACACCATAGTTTACCAGGTAGAAATTCATATAATTCAAGCATGCGCACAAGAAATTCTATGGTTGGGTTATAACAACCAGAACATAAGCATTCTCTCAGACTTTCAGGATGTTCTGAAAGCTCTGAACTCACATCGATTTACTTCGAAGATGACGATGGAATGCCTACATGACCTGAAAGCTCTGTTGTCAAGGAATAACAGTATAAAGCTCTGGGCATTCGGGGAAAACAAAAAGACTGACGAACGGGCCAGAGCTAGCACATTTTGAAGTAGGTTATAAAGACGGCAATTGAAAGATGGTCAACCCATCAACACCTTGACTATTGGCTGTCTACACCTAGAGTAAGACACCCGAAGGGGGTAATTCCTCAGAAAAACTAACAGCTGAATTACTTTCACTAACGTATTCTCAGATAAAACGGGTGGTACGATTATTAACAGGACACTGCCAACTTAGAGCTCGCATGCAGAAAATGAGAATCTACAATGGCCCAACGACATGTAGATTGTTTAGTGAAAACGAGGAAACCGCCTTACACATAAAACACGATTGTGAAGCGCTGACAAAATCTATTTGCAGGAATACAATGCGGCGAGAAACTTGCCAGGAAGCTGCTAGATCTGCTTAAAGGGCAAACAAACAAGGTTCCCATACAATCATGAAAGAACGAACGCAAATAGGCCACCAGAAATGATACACAATGGTGTATTTGGTGCAACATCCAACATCTTAAGAGAAACAAAAGTATGTTTTTAACCCAAATTGATGGGTTTATATATTTTATTTCTATAATGGAATTCCAAGGTAAACTGACGTTTACTCGAATGGAAACTATGGGTTGGTATCTGCTCAGCAAAATTCAATCACGTTTCCGATGTGATAATGGAAGAGAATACATATCGAGAATTCTTCAAGGAGAATGGTATTATACAATCCGCTACGTGCCAAAAGAGAACGTTGTTGCTGAAAGGATGAATAGAACTTCAAGCAAACATGTTTACCATGTTTGCCTCTAAGTGCATCAGTGGGTATGATTTCTTGGTCAAGCAGACTGCGGATTATTTGGTGATCTAAAGTTCAATTATAGGTTCGAAAATGTAGTTGTATCACCAGAATTATTTGGAGAGAAGCTTAGGCTAGAAAACTTGGTTGTACTGCACCAAGAGAGTTTAATAATAAAAAGTTCAAGTTCAAAGAATATTATATGATGGCTCATTATTCTAGCAGATTCAGAGTATGGCGTCCTGTCAGATGTGATGCTCGAGCCAAAGCAACTTCTCACAAATTCAGGAGAGGGAAAAATAACGACGAGGAGAAAGAATCATCAGGTATGAATAGAAGAGATGAAGCCAAACAATCGATGTAAGCTGTTCAGGAAGAAGTTGATTCTGACGGGATTACTGGGGAAAATAGTGTTAGATGGAGGCCTCATCTCTCTTCGTCCTCCGCATGAGCCTATCTGCGAAAAATTTTGCATAATGGTAGCTAGACACAGCTCAGTAGGTATTCCCAGATATTTTTGTTGCACATCTCAATGTAATTCTTCTGCATAATTTTGGTGTTTATGGTTATCTCTACTCTTCATCACCTCAAACCTCACGGTCCAGACACAAAACTTTGCGTTGCCTATATTTATAATTAGTCCAATCAAATAACACTTTGAGAAAAAAAAAATTGTAACCTAAATTTTTATAGTTGGAAATGGACAAGAGGCTTACAATAAACGTAAAAAAAATAAATTTCACACGGGGGGTAGTGGAGGGTGGCTTTGGAGGGTTGAAAAGGAATGGAAAATGGTATTATTACGATTTCCGGCGAAATTACACATCCAATCGAAAAATACCCAATACAAGAGTTATAGATCATGCAAATATCTACAACTTTTGTATAGGTCACTTTCAACATAACCTCAAAACTTCCGAAAAAAATGCAAAAAACCATATATTTTTTTAATTTTCGATTTTTCTTTTTCATTTCGAACAAAATAATTCAATTGTGACGAAACTTGGTGAAAGTATAGCTTTCTATGTCTAAATTAACCACATTTTTTTTTTAAATAAAAAAATTGGAAAATTTCCGAGATATTCATTTTTTTCTGTCAAAAACAGTTTTTTTTCCAAAAAAAATTCTACGGTGAAAAATCATCGTACAGAGTTCTGCTTGTGCTCATTTTATTCGTTTTGACATATACTTTTTGGTGCAGTAAAAAAAAATCGCTGTCGCAATTCAAAAACATACTCAAAAATGGAAAAAATACAAAAAATGACATTTGCAACAATGAATTTTTGAGTAATTATTGATGATTTATTTGAATTTTAACAAATCTCTAAAAACTGTTAACGCTATTCAATTGTATGGGAAAAAATACGAGAGAAGCTTTGTTTCATTGTTTGATCAGAAGCTCTATTTTTGTACAGAATTGCTGTTTACATCTAAGTCGAATGATGAAGCTACAGTAAAATAATGAGAAAAAATTATATCGGGTCTTCAAAAAAAAAAAAACAATCAAAGATTGCTATGGTTTTTTGAACGTAGGTCTTAGCAATATTTTTCTTCAATTTTGACAATGTCAGTCAATGAAATTTAATGTCAAAATGTCATGTCAAAAATCCTGACCAATAAACAAACAATAATGCGACGTACGTTTTCGTTACCAAAGCAATCTTTGATTGGTTTTTTTTTTGAAGACCCGATATTTTTTAATTTTTTTATGCCGTAGAATCGATTTGAATACTAATAGGATTTAAAAAATAGAATAAAAAATACATAATACTAGGCCAATCTTGATCCGATGCTGGAATATAATGGCTTTCTCCCAGATCTTCGAACGATTCCTTATCTTCGCAATAACTATCACAATATATTTCTCTTGTTACTGGTTTTCTGACTCCAAGCAAAGTCTAGGCAGCGCGATGTCTTCCGTATCACTCGAATCTTCCGATATTTTGTCAACGTTCGAACAATTATCTGAAAATTTTCTACATAAACCTGTACATCGCAGTCCGTGTTTTCGACACCCGCATCTTTTACCTTCACAACTGGATTCACAGCTGCATGAGATTCTTTTCAATAAATCTTCAGGTTTGACTGAGGCTTCTGTAAAACGAGGCATCAGTGTTGTCGAATTGCAATTGCGATGTACAGATTTATGTAGAAAATGTTCAGATAATTGTTTGAGCGTTGACAAAATATCGGAAGATTCGAGTGATACGGAAGACATCGAGCTGCCTAATCTTTGCTTAGAGTCAGAAAACCAATTACAAGATTAATATAATGATAGAGATTACGAGGATAAGGAATCTTTCGAAGATCTGGAAGAAAGCCATTATAAAGGCGGGCACAGACATGCGGTATTCGGCGAGTCTCAAATCACAATTATTTGCTATTCGGCAAGTAGCGATTAGTGTGTATGGGTTGCTCGGGCAAAAATTCGCTATAATTGCCCGAGCAACCCATACTCACTAATCGCTACTTGCCGAATAGCAAATATTCGTGATTCGATACTCGCCGAATACCGCATGTCTCTGCCCGCCTTTAGTTGTTAATAGCAATGAGCAAACAATGAAACAAAATTTCTCTCGTATTTTTTCCCATACAATTGAATAGCGTAATCAGTTTTTGAAGATTTGTTAAAATTCAAAGAAATTATCAATAATTACTCATAAATTCATTGTTGCAAATGTCATTTTTTGTATTTTTTCCATTTTTGAGTATGTTTTTGAATTGCGACAGCTTTTTTTTTTACTGCACTAAAAAGTATATGTCAAAACGAATAAAATGAGCACAAGCAGAACTCTGTACGATTATTTTTCACCGTAGAATTTCTTTTGGCAAAAAAACTGTTTTTGACAGAAAAAAATTATTATCTCGGAAATTTTCCAATTTTTTTATTTAAAAAAAAAAATGGTTAATTTAGACATAGAAAGCTATACTTTCATCAAGTTTCAAAAATTGAAAAAATATATGGTTTTTTGCATTTTTTTCGGAAGTTTTGAGGTTATGTTGAAAGTGACCTATACAAAAGTTGTAGATATTTGCATGATCTATAACTCTTGTATTGGGTATTTTTCGATTGGATGTGTAATTTCGCCGGAAATCGTAATAATACCATTTTCCATTCCTTTTCAACCCCCCAAAGCCACCCTCCACTACCCCCCGTGTGGAATTTATTTTTTTGACGTTTATTTTAAGCCTCTTGACCATTTCCAACTATAAAAGTGCAGGTAACAATTTTTTTTTCCCCTTCTAAATGAGTTATTTCGATTAGCCTAAATATCTTTGATCATTTTTATATTTTTCAAATTCTGCCATATAAATAGCTTCTTGTATCGTAATCCCAGTTTCGTAAGGCTACTCAATGTAAGCTGACAATATTTTTATTAATTATATATTTTCAATAAGTTAAGGTAGGTATCAAATTCAGTTACAGAATTGACCAACAATTTTTTTTTTCAAGAATAAAAAACTAATAGTATCTAAGCAATCCAGTTGAATTGAAAGGTTAGTAGTGAAAACACACTAAAAAAACGGGTGCAGCTATGGGTTAGTTTGCTTTAAAAAATCGCACACGACTCTTACCAAATCAACTTCATCTCTCTTATCAATCGGCTCGTATAACACTTCAACCGTGGCAATTTCAACCACTTCTCTCGATTCCTTATTATCCAAATTTTGTTTATCGGTATCATTCTGATGACCATCGTGTTGTTTAGTAAAATTCGAATCGTTTGAATTTGAATCGACATTATTGCGTTCGGGGGTCGACGAGGGTGAAATATCGTAAGTGGAAGTTTTATGGGGCTCTTTTTCGTTTTCCGGTATCGGAGGTGGAGTAGCTTGAGCGAGTAGGCATGGATGGCTTTGACGGAATATGCGCCAGCTTGTGTCTGTGTATCTTTGTGCGGCTTCCTGAAATATGTTAAAATATAAATAAAAAACTTAAACAAACAATTTCCTATTTTTGCTAGTGTAATCCTAAATCTCTACATCCATATACAGCAGCTCGTTTGGGTATTAAAATTAACAACCGTGCCTTATGGACGCAGCCAACAAGAAAGTGGCAATTTCAAGACACGAACATAAAATACAACTTTCTTGCTGTTCGCACCTACAAGTGAACTAGATTTTCTTTCGCATATAGAATAGATATAATAATAAATAAACATATTTTGGATATGGATCATTACTTTTGGTTTATACGGTTCAGAGAGTATCGCATTACCATAGGTCAAGTCGAGGAAATATCTATAATATAAACTTTTTTTTCAAAAAAGCCTTTCATTACTGGATATGTGAATTTGATCTTGATATCAACTATTATGATTCAAATATGCTCCAAAGCTCTTCTTTGTTCTATTAAAATGAGAATTAAGTTACTCTTTTTGACCTGATAGTTAATATTTTTAACTATTGCTAACAATTAACTTTTACCGTCGTTGTTTCCCAAAACTCATTAAACATTATTGCTCGGCATATCATCAAACGGGTGGGCCAAAGTTCACTAATTCATCATCATATTTTCACGTGTGCATAATTGGCCAAAAATCGTATCATCACGAGCAAAAGTCCTATTAAATTCTTTGACTTCATTGACCCGTGTAGCAATTCATAATATCGTATCGCCCGCCATTTATTTTTTTTCGGCATCGAAATTAAACGGCGTATCAAAAGATCAGCCTCTCGTAATTGTTTACGACTTGACCCACTCGGTGGGACAATAAATGCCTGCATAACAATCGCTACAGAAATTTATTTCTATTGAGCGACGCGTGACGAACCATAAATTTAATTAGAGAGTTTATAGAGTGGTCTGTGTTATCGATACGTTATGATAATGTTACAAAGCCTCAGCTGGTGGTGTTGCTTTTTAATGTCAGTGGCTACTGAGACACGCACTTTGTTTGTTTTTGATTGGGGACTTTGCTTTTTGTTATTGGATGGTCTATAAATTCAAGGTAAAGATAAAGTTCTTAGTATGCAAGTATGATTTTTTTTTTCATGGTTGGAACAATATGGAATACCTTCGACTTGTGAATATATCAGCTGGATGTTCCAACTTTTCTTGGAACTAATCCTTGTAGTTTCGACACTCCTATTAAGCCTTTTTTGGTATATACACTCCCTTCCTTTATGGTCGTCGAGAAATACAAATTTGTCTATGAGCCCAGGAGTTCAGTATATTAATACAAAATTATGTGTATCGGAGCTACTTTCTCGACACATTCGGCTGTTTAGTGCTCTTTTCGGTAGTCTATTTGGAATTGTGATCACATGACCTGCCCATCGAAGTCTTTGCAACCTGAATTCTGATATGGGAGCTTCCCTGAACAGTTGATAGAGTTCGTGATTGTAGCGTATATCCCATTCTCATTTATGCCGCTATAAATTTTTCGAAGGATTTTTCTTTCAAAAATCTCCAGCTTGCTTCTCAGGTTGTCAATTATGACCCATGTTTCGCACTCATAACATAGAACTGGTCTGATGATGGTTTTGCAAATTCTAATCTTGGGTTCTAATGGATTGTTCCGGAGATAAATTCTTTGAAAAATAGACGAATGTCTCATTTGACGTCTGTGTTCTGTTTTCTGCCTTCTTCTTTTCCGAATGTGTGTAGTTCAACCACCAGGTATCTGAAGCTCTCAATTACTCCAAGGTCGTCCTCAACTCTAGTGTGTATGTCATTGTTGTTTTTTCTCATTCGGGTCTGTGTCAGTGTTTATTTCAAGTCAGATGTTTTTGGCTTCTCTCTTCAGAATCATATATATGTCAGGTTTGTGTGTCTTCTGGTCTACTAGACATGATGTGTTTGTCGTCTGCGTATGCCGCTAACTGTACTGACTTAGATGTTAATAGGTTTGATCTTCCTATGTCTATTTTTCGGATGACGTCTACTCTAGCGCCAAGTTGAACAGTGTGCGAGGTAGTCTATCTCCATGCTTGAGCCCTTTATTTATGTTGAACATGTCAGTTATGACGTTTTGTATTCGCACTATCGCGGTTGTAGTGTCCATTGTGGCTTTTACTACTCTGATATATTTGGAAGAGATGCGGTGAAGCTGTGAAGAACCTGATATTGATGATAACCTTTATTGATGGTGTCGTATGCTCTTTTAAAGTCTATCTTACTAAGCATTTTTTTTTACCACAAAGAGTTAGTCTGCTGTAGAGCGATTCTGTCTGATGCTGGCTTGATATTGACCAATTATGTTCTCTGAAATTGGCTGTAAACACTCGTTTAGGATATACGTGAATATCTTATAGGCAGTGCATGAAAGGGTAATTCCTCGATAGTTTCTGCAGCTCTATTTGTCTCCTTTCTACAGTCTTCGGGGATTCGCTCTTCTGTCCAGATGTTTGAATCCAATGCGTACATCTCTGCTGTTATGTGTTCCTTTCCTGCTTTGAACATTTCAGAGGGGAGTTTGTCAATTCGTGGCCCTTGTTGTTGGTTGAGCTCCAATTGCCTGCTTGACCTCGTCAAACGTTGGGGTCTCGATCACTTCCTATCTTGCCCCTGCATCTGGCATTTCTATCTGTTAATCCTCCCCTTGCAATCCCAATAGGTATGTTCTCCATGTATCCTTGATTTGTCGTGGATCCCTAGTTGTTTGTCCTTCGTTGTTTCTATACAAATGCAGTTGGTCTTCTTTCTCTTGTTCTCCGCTTGACGTAAGTCTTATGAGCTTTGTTCCGATCTTTTATGGCCCTTCTGCACTCATCATCAAACCAGTTTGCCCTTTTCCGTCTCTTCTTCTTGAAGCAGTCCGGTACTGGGCTTGCCCTGATATTGTTTCTGGATATTTTGCATCTGAAGTTCACCTGCATCATTTGGTGCTCTGACCGCATGCTCCTCGTCGGCTTTTTACGTTAGGAGGCCTCAACACTGTAGCCATCAGCTTATTTTATTCCCCTGTTGGTCTGTTCAGTCAGTGAAAAGTTTCGTGACCTTGATTAGGTTTGGGAGCCTCTCCACCGTGTGGCTTTTGGAGAATTTAGAATTAGGGTCTTTTGGCCCTATCTGTCTGTATCTCCACATTCGAAGACTATGTGGTGGCGGTTTCATCCTCCTCGTCACGAAGTCTGCATATGGATTCTTTTTGGAGGATGCCCATTGTGTGAAGGTGTTTTCCCAGGCTATAGTGTCCAGTTATGAGTTCACTTATTAGCCTGATTTGATTCCCGTTTAGTTGTAGGCTCTATTCAGTAAATTTAGGTGATGGTTGTTGTGCCATTAGCCTACTGCATCTCAGCCTCGAAAAAGTTTGATGTTGTCTATAAATTCATTGGTTTTTTATTTTTGATCTTACCGAAGATGTTGTGGTGCGAATTGCCAGTTCAGGATCAGTAAAACTGGATGCTGATCGTTCTCGTACCAGAGCATCTGCTTTTTCATTTTCTCCAATCCCTTTGAGCGCTGGCACCTATTTAAGGGTTACTTTGTTGGCTATACTTAGGTTTATGAGGTTTTACAGGCATTCCCAGACAAGTTTGGATTTTATTTTGCAACTGTTGAGTGCTTCAATCGATGGTGGACCCTCTGAGAAGATAACGATGTTTTTACCTGTGTATCCCCTCCTCAGGTTTTCTATCACACAGGAGTCGATGGTATAGATTTCTGCTTGGAATCCAGTGGTGTATTCTCCCAGAGGTTGACTGATGTCGCATCTGGGAGTTGGTTCATATATTCTAGCGCCGTTTCCAGTTTCTGTTTTGGAGCCGTCAGTGAACCAGACTATTTCTTGTTCAGGTGTTCCCCCGGTATTTCCTACTGGAATAATCTCGATGCCGAAAAGTTTTTCGAGAGATTTTTTTGTCATCATATAGTCGCTTCTCATGGTTAAAATAGGATTTGTGATTATTTTGGTGATTGCCGCATGTACGATTGATTTTCGTTCAGCTGGATATGATATGCCCCGACTTTTTCCTCCGCTTTGACGATAAGGTCAATTGGTGGGAGGTTTAGTAGTTCCATAGGTTTCTAGTTACTTAGACCACAAGAAATTGACATTAATCCTGAAAAGCTTTTATTCTCGCTGATAACCTTACTGCAGCCGTCAACTCGAATGTTCATCCATTAAGTTATCTTGAAAACTTGCATGTCAATGAATCTTTTTCATTTTTTTTTTTTCACCAATATCCATGAAATGAGACCTATCCTCAAGTTCATTAGAAATGAGTTCACAGGTGCTTTAGATGGTATATCCAGAAAAATCTTGAGGGAACTTCCGGACCAGGCCCTTGGTGTCTGGTCTGTTACATCGGAAGCAATCAACTTGTCCTTTTTACCAGGCAGATTTCCACCTAGTCTCAAAGACGCATTGGTAGTACCGTTACAGAGTCATCCAATTACCGCCCAATATCAATACTGTCAGCAATATCCAAAGTTGTAGAAAAACTTTTAAAAAACGTATTAATGATCTATCAAAACAAAGTTTTAAACTAAGTCCAATTTGGTTTCCTTTCTAAGAAGAGTAACCATGATGTCATCTTTCGCATTATCAACGACAAAAAGACAGTGGTGACTACAGCATACAAGGCACCCAAGCAAGTACTACTAGAAGAAGATATCAAAAACCTTCTCAGCAACAATATCCCAAAAATAATTATTGTTAATCTCAACTGCAAATCAAGTCTTTGGAATAGTATAATTCAATGTGCAAATGGAACCAGACTGGCTAATTATACTGAAAACTGCGGAGCAATTGTAATAGGCCCAACTCCTCCAACTTTTCTTCCAAGTACCAATGGCAACTCACAAGTACTAGACATTGCAATATTGAAGAATATTGTCCACGATTCCAAGATAACTAATAATGAAGGTACTTTGGAGCAAGATCCTATAATCCCAAAGCTAGGACATGGACAAAACAACTTCCCTCTCCTAAAAATTGCTTCAAATGAAGACAACGAAGCAGCAGTAGAATGTAACATGCTAAATGTTACTGTTTTTCTTTTTCACATATAAATTTCATAGGCTAAATTATTACCTTTAATGTTGACAGTCTGGTGACTGGCAGTATAAAAGAAGATTTCTGTCGCTAATAACAATAGCAAATTTTTAAACTAGAGAGCATGAGTTTCGTTTAAATTTGAAGTACCAGTTTAGTACCAACACTCTCCGTTTGCTATTTTTTGAAAGAAAGCTCTGCCTGTAGAGATTGTCCGTTTTCTTCGTCCCTCTTTAATCTTTCCATTACCCTGAAAGGTCGACTCTGGCTAGGGGGCAGCCATCTTCCTTAGTGAAATAACATATCGATTACCGTTCTCGTGGAAAAAGTACTTTTATCGGCCATGAGGCATTATTTTAATGAAATAAAGTTGCGTAAAGCAATAATCCATTGATTACCGAGAAAATTTAAATAAAAAGTCTCGTGATTACCGTTTTATTTGAGTTTGAATTTCGAACCACCTCGTGGTAAGTCCTTTTCATTTTTTTTTTTTAAATGTAATGGTTGTTCGTAGAATGCCTGTATTACTAAGGGTTTACCGGGGAGATGTTTTTTTTCCGAGGAGCCTTTTTTCTCAATGGATCCATTTTCAAAAGCACACATCTGTGGGCATAGAGCTCTAGAAGTGATTTCCTAGAGGAATCAGGTCCCTCACGTGTCAATATGTGTACCCCCACATTTGACGAAGAAAACTGAACTTCTAGCCTTGATTCCAGGCTAGAATTTGCAACTTCCCTCGTCAAAAATGGACTACCGTACTCTACCTTTTTGTTGGAATTGAGGCTTGTATAGAGTTTCATTTATAACTTTCAATACCTTTTTTATTAAATCTGCTTTATGATCAATTACCATAATTGATTATTTTACTTTCTTAACACCGAAGTGAACATTAACTTTTTTTTTCTGATTTCTAATTTATCGAATTTATTATGGGTTTATCTTTGCTTAACTTTTGGTACCGCCTTTAAAATTATTGAGTAAGTACCTACATCATCAAAAATTGATCAATTTTTCACTTGGGTTCTATAATAACTTATATACTTGAGGCTTTCGGTTATATCTCCTTTATACCTTCAACGTTGAACCTTTGATTTCATACAGTTTTGATTTAATTTTGGTGATTTTATTTTTCTGGCAGCAGTTGACCATATTTATCCATATATTAATATTTATTTACGACTAATGTATAATGTGCGTATTATATTTGTGATTTTGGCAGTATAATGACATATGTTATTCCTCCAGGGATTAATGACGAGTAGCGGGATTAATGGTCATTATTCCACAAAAGTGTCAGTGTCAAACGTGTAGTGCTTGTGGATTTGTATTGAAAATTATGAGACGGATGAAATTTGTTCATTGAAAATCTCAAAAAAATTAATTTGTCGTAAATAAAGTAGAGTATACTACTCGCAATAATGGCTATTATTCCCTCGGAATGTTACTCCCTCGCCGCTAACGCGGCTCAGTTCGTAATAATCCTCGGGAATAATAGCTATCATTATTGACTCGTGGTATAATCTACTATAAAATTTTCAATCATTCATTTTTTATTAAGGAAACTTAAATCTTTATATTTTCCTTTCATGATAATGTTAGGGCCTGCAACTGTTAATGCATCTATGTGGCAACTATATTGAGGTACATTGTAATATTATCTTTTTTTTTTTTAATTTGATGAAACTGATTGAGAGTTAACCTCGATTTATTGATTTTATTTAAAGTGTTTTACCAGCAATTGATTTTATACTTTGAAATTATTCAATACTTGATTTTCGACGTTACTGTGAAAATATATACTAATTTAATTTGAAACTTACCTAATTGTTTTATTGGTTTTACCTATGTCAAGATTTGGTTGAGTAATATTCCTTATTTATTTCCTTTTCAGAATTATCAATTACCGTTTGCTGATATTTTTTTTTTAGATGTGATTCTGAATATTTACCCTTCAATATTTTATCTAATTTAATTATTTATTTATTTTTCAAATTCAGTGGCGCCCTTGCCATTCTGTACTTATTTAAATATTGACCCACCCCTAATAATCATTCGCTAAGCAAACTAAGCATATTATGGTCCTCTTGTTAATTCATTAACAAATTAGAATCCTACTAACAAGTAATTTTGCAAGCATATCATGAAAATAATTCTTTGAGATAAGACCTTCCATTTTCTTACAAAATCAAATTAGGGAAAACCGAAGGCTAAAGAAGAAGATACTCTACCTACAAAGACAAATATTCTAATAGTTATTTATGTATCAAGGGAATTATGAGGGTGTTAATACCCCAGGGCAAAGTTTGTGCCCACCAATTGCCCGTGGGTATTAACACCTGATAATTCCCGTGGTACATATATAATTTTATTTCCTACTGAATTTACTGTATTTTGTCCATTTTTATAAAGAAATAATCCATAAACCAAAATGTATATTTTTTGTCAAAGTTTCACCTATTCAAGGTAAAAGCAGGAGTTAAGGAAATCCTTAACTCCCTTGGGAGTTATGATATCCTTAACTCCCTTGGGAGTTATGATATCCTTAACTCCCTTGGAAGTTAAGACCCTGTTTATGATTATCGTAACCCAGGTATTATATGGTTATAATAGTTCAGTAGGAAATAAAAGAATATTTAACAAACACTTACAAGAATTGAAGAAAACACACAAAAACCACAGAGACGAAAAATGGAACGACAAAGTAAGATTCCTCAAAACTTTCTATAATTCGGCCTGAGGAACCAATGGTATAGCCTTGTCAGAAGTATTTGCCAATACCTTAAAAGCCATATTTGTTGGAAATGTAATTCAGAACGAAGACTTTGAACAGACAGAAGAAAATATCAATGAAGCTATAAAAAACCTAACAAATACACTGCCACCCAAGATTTCTACCAATTATGTCACCCCCAAAGAAATTTATGAACAAATTAAATGAATCAAGATAAAATAGCTCCAGGAATAGATAGTAACAAAATGGTTAAAGAACTACCAAAAAGAGCCAACACAGCAATAGCAAATTTGGTCAACTATATTTTCAGAAGCAACTACTTCCCAAATGCTTGGAAAGAGTCATGTATCATTGTGATTAGAAAATCTGGAAAGAATGCTGCCTTGCCAGATAACTATGGACCAATAAGTTTTCTTTCTTAAATTCTAGAAAGACCAATTAGAACAAGATTAGTAGACGATATAGAACAATTTAACTTGATACCCACCTTCTAATTTCGCTTCAAATCTCGCCACTTAGCTGAACATCAAACCCTGAGAAAAACAGAACATATCTCAGAGGGATTTAACTACAAAATGGACACAGGCACCATATTTTTATCAAAGGTTGAAGGCTGTGTGCACGCTTGGAAATGAGGAGGAATGAAAGTTGTGTATTTTCGTGCAAAATATTTAATTTTTCAAAATCAGTGCAGAGCGCTTTCGGCCTTAGGCCATCATCAGTGCTACCTGGAAGTAAAAGGGAGACCTTAACTTTATAAAATAATGCTAAAAAAGGAAAGATTGAGAATGGGGTCTAGCCTACTTACTTCGTCAGGTAATCAGTGCAGAAAATTCAATAAAATCGGGACGACACATTGGACAAGTACGTACGTAACAACAACACTTTAAAATTAGAATCTTATATCACATTTTTTATATAAAGGAACTGTGCTGTAAAAATTCTCTCACAATACTGGCTTTAGGGTCCAATCTGCTGAACTTTAAAAAATTTTTGGTCAGTTGTGCCTTACTTCATCGTAGTCTCTGAAAGTATAATCTTGTGTTAAATCCCAAATTTAGGATTTTTAGAATTTTAATTTAAAACGTGTCGTTCGGAAACCAGAACCCATCGAATGAAGATGACTTTCAAATTTTTAAAATGACATGAAGAATATCAAAGACAGCCGACACCTCGAGACAGACAAACGTCCAAAGCGAACCCAGGTTAGGTTGTAAATCAAATGGAATAAGACGGAAGAAAAGAAGAGACATTGAGGGAAAACAACATGGCCGTCGAGTCCACACAACGATGGTCAGGAGGAACAATTTAGAGGCGTCTATGCAAGGGGATGTATGATCTATTCAGATTTACCTGAGTGTTAAGACATAGTTCATTGTTGCGCAACTCTTTACTGATCTCAATATCTTCCATGAAATCTAAACGATTGAAATTTTTAGAAGAAATGTTGTGTAGTATTTTTGAATTAGAATGGGGGCTGAAGTTATGTTTAGTAGTTCTCAGGTGTTCGCCAAATGCTGAAGATTGCTTTGTGATATGCTCTTGTATACGAGTCTTTAGAGGTCTACAAGTGCGGCCTATGTAGGTTTTTTGACAATTGTTGCAATCTAGCTTATAGATGCCACTTTTTGAGAGATGATCTATTTTATCTTTAGTATTGACCAAGTATGTTGCTAAGCTATTGCAAGTTTTATAGGATATTTGAATATTCTCGACATTTTGGCGAACAGCTGCTGATATTTTGGAATTGGTAGATGCATCTAAGAAAGGCAAAGCTATGTATTTGGTAGAAGGGAGGTTAGTGACTGGGTAAATTTCTTTCCTCAGACGGTTATATTTAGTTTTCATAATAAGTTTGTCGATCATCTTGGGGTCGTAAGAATTGTTTTGTGCAATTTGTTTGAGTATTTTAACTTCAAGATAATAGTCCTCCTTTGATAAGGGTGTATTAAGAAGTCTATGTATATAGCAATGAAAGGCTGCCAATTTATGTTGTTGGGGGTGGTTGGAAGAGTTGGGAATTGCATGATCTGTTTGTGTGGGTTTCCTATATATTGAGAACTGCAAATCGTTGGAAAGATTCCTTGAAATGGTGAGGTCAAGGAAGTTAATTTTGTTATTGTTTTCAATTTCTAGGGTGAATTTGATGTTAGGATGTATCAAGTTGATCTTCTGCAGCAAGAGGTCAGCTCGATGAGCATCGCCATTGAGAAAGCAGAGGCAATCATCCACATATCTATACCAGTGAATTATTTCTGTATTTTCAACAGTGATTATATGGTTATTTTCCAAAAAGTCCATGAAAATATCAGCATATTTTTAGACATTCAAAGAGCCTTCGATAAACTATGGCACCACAGACTGATTGAAAAAATGATAAGATGGAACTTACCAACTAAAACTTGCCAGCTAATACTAAGGTATCTGTCCAACTGAATATTTCAGGTTAAAATTGGGAAACATTTGTACCTCAGGGATCAGTACTGGGACCAATATTGTACAACTTGTACATTAGTGACATTCCAACAGCTCCCCACATTATGACTGCTCTATTCGCTAGTGATCCTGTCAAGAGGTACTAACATATAAGCAGAAAACTCCAGATCAACCTAGAAGAAATAGAAGCCTGGTGCAAGAAGAAGATCCAACCAACATCAACCAAATCAACAACACAAAGACACAAGCAATAGTATTCCAATAACGCAGAATGGCACTAGGACCCACAATTAAAATTGACGATGACAGAATCCAATGAAGCACTTAAATCAAATACCCATGCCTCCATATGGATAAAGGCCTCACGTGGAGATCTCACATAACCAATACCAAGAAGAAAACCAGGGCTGCTATCTTCCAACTTTACTCAATACTAGGAAGCGAAAGCGCCTTGTGTCTCAAAACCAAGACACAAATAATTCGAGCTGTCACAAGGGTTCAACTAGCATACTCCTTCACATGGGGAAGTGTTTGTAGAACCCAAATGCAAAGAAAATATAAAGTATTGAGGATAGCTGCGGATGCACCCTGGTTTATACGCAATGGCGACCTTCAAAGAGACCTACAGTGGACTTCATTACAAGAGTTTATACTCAAAAAAGCTGTGAAATTGTTTGGAAACCTGATCACAACTCACCCAATCCTCGAGTTGCGCAACCTAACGGCTTATGACCCGGAAGAAGGAAGACTTCTGGTAATAAACTACCACACCAAACCTAAGGACCTATTTATGCAGCTGAGACAGCAGATGTTCCCGGAATAACAACATCACTGGAGACCCTGGACAACTTTACAGATAAGATGCCACTAGTGCTAGAACAACTTCTTAAGCTCTAAAACAATGGCTTTGCTACGGCCGTCTGTGAATTTTCAAAAGCCTTTGACTGTGTGAGCCACCGAATATTGCTAAGGAAGTTAGAAGTCTACGGCTTTCGGGGTATGAGCATAGAATGGTTCGAATCATATCTTCCACATCGCAGTCAGCGTATAACACTGAATGGAAAATGTTCCTCTGATCATGTAATGGTCCATGAGGTTCCACCACAAGGATCAGTCCTGGGACCAATATACATCAACGATCTTGATATACAAGGACTCTTCCCCGCATTCGCAGATGATTCAACGATTGTGTAGCACGGAGGAAGTCTGAATGAGTTGATCCAGATGACTTCTGATGACATCAGGGCCATAGAGTGTTAATGATGTGATGCAAGTAAACTGCTTTTTAACTCTAATAAGACTCAGGTGCTTGGGTTCCGACGCAATATTAATGATATTCTCTAAGAACCAAATTTCTTGGACTTAAGCTTGACGTTGATCTCAAATTCCAATCATATATCATGGGACTTAACAAGAAACTTGCTTCTGGTTGCTACTGTATCCGAGCTGTCGCCACAAATTTGGACGCAAATATAAAAAAATCAGTATATTTTGCATTAATACAATCTCACCTTACCTATGGACTACCTTTTTGTAGCTGGTATAGCCAATACTTATTCGAATCAGTATTTCAACTCCAAAAGTGAGCAGTGTGCTTTATCGCGGGTGCTTCTTCAGTGCAGTGGAGCACTGCAAACCCTTATTTAAAAGATATAATATTTTATATCTTTATATAAACACTTATATTCCCTGTACACCAAACTGCGTGTTCCACACGACAGACGATACCGCTTCCTATTCCGCACTCTACTTTTATGAAGAATTCAATCATCATCAACAGTTTCCTTCAATGCATTTCAAGGTTTCGCAATTTCCTTCAATATTTTTGAATACATTTGATGAACTTGTCAATGTCTCCATATACAACTACAGCCTTCCTGCTGCTGCTACATCTGTTGTACAAAAATTCACCAGGATTATTCAATTTTGACCTCGAATTGCGTTAGTGGAAGTTTATTGTCTTTTTCAATTTTTTCCAAATCTTGAGATTTTCTTGCGGTTCCTTATATTTTAGCTTGTCATTGTATTTATACTATTTTTTAATCTGTTTGCTTTTTGTACCATTTACTAATTCATTAATAATTGTTGTGCCTACAAAGTCATTGTCTCTGTCTCCTGTGTAGTGAAGTTATGGGATATTTATTAATTTTGAAAGGAAACAAAAAAGTATATAGATTTCCACAATTTTATTTTTATAAAACCGTAACATGTTTCGGCAGACGGAATCACTAAACTAATATGCTAAGCTAGGATATAAATGCAATATGTCACACATAACACACACTGTCACAACATAATTAAAAAGTAGGTAAAGTTTGTTTCGCCAGGGTTTGTACTTGCCACCAGCATTTGCCTTCCTTGTTTAACAAATAAAAATTGACTGAAACAAATCAATGACGTCAAAAACGTTCGTCGGTTCTTAAACCAGAAGTCATTCATTTTAATTTGTCAAAAAAATTGAATGTGTCATGAATTAATCTACGACAACCCTTTTTTTTTTCAAGTTTCAAGGTCAAGTATGAACCCTGGTGAAACGAACCTTAGGTACCTACTTAAAGAATATAGATACAAAAACAACAACAACAACAACAACAACAACAACGACAACAACAATGGAGTAAAAATTCGGGTGTTATGTTAATTATATGAATATAAATAAATATAAATTTAACAATGGGGAAAAAATACAAAGACAAAGAAACATTTTTGTAATAAACTGAAAAGTTATGAATATATATATGCTACGGTGTCTGAGGCCTGATCGCTGACTGCATCTGTATTAGGCGACGGTAGAGGTATGCTAGTAAAAGATGAGTAGGGACCATGGGATTGTGATGTGGGTGTTTTGCAGACTTTCTTGGATATTGGTTGCAAAATTGGAGTCCCTAAACCAGAAAAACTTCGCTTAAGAGATCGTGGATGAGCATCTGAGATCTGTAAATATTCAGCTTCTACTTCTGACACTGCTAGATATACTTTATCTCTTATGATATGTTGGTATGTAGCAGGCATTTTCCGTGTTATCTCATACATGGATAGAAAAAATGCTTGGAGTCCATCACCGTACTGACATTTTGCTGCCTCTTCATAAGATTTTTTTATTTCAATTTCTTGTTCTTGAGCTGTTTTTTCCTCCTTTATCATGCTGATGGGCGTATCATCTTTTTTCATTCGTTTATTTTCGTGAAGGACTATAGTTTCCGACATTGATTTAGAAGTAACAGAATCATCATCATCATCATCATCATCATCATCATCATCATCATTATCATCATCATCATCATCGTCATCGTCATCATCATCATCATCAGTGTTCTCATTGTTTGTGGACTCAGAGTCGTCACTTTCATCAACTAAGTTTTCAGGTGACACACTCTCTGCATTTTGAGGCAAATCTTGTGTTTGTTCTTCTTCGCTTTCGAGTTCTTGTTTACCCTCGCGGGTGCGATCTCCCATATAAGGGATTAGAAAATCCATTTGCTTTAGGTGTTTCCATGTTTTCATCACGGTTGCGGCGGCTCCAGATGGAAAAGTATTTCTCTGTCTACGTAACGCTTCACGATGAGAACTTCGCAATTTCATCCAAATTTGTTCCGCCTCATTTCCTGCAACAAAAATCTGAACATTTTTACTTTTTCCGATTTTAACATACTTTCTTTTTTATGAAATAATATAATATGCTTTTTGTTGCCATCGGGAGACAGTTACAAAAGCATAGGTAACCTATAAACTACTAAGAAGGAAAAAAAGGGAACAACAAGGTCAGGAGTTGCAGGAGCTGGAAGTCAATGAAAGGAACAATACCAGGAAATTCTTTAAGACAATAAGAACAAGGAAGAATTGCTTTATACACAGAACCAACAACATCATCAAAGACGACAACGGAGATCTAGTAACCAGGCAAGATCAAATACTGCAAACATGGAAAGAGTACTTTGAACTAGGGTTATACTAACAACGAAGAACCGGCCAGCTTCCAAACTGCGGAAATGCGAGAAGAATACCCCTGTCGAATGGAAATTGAGAACGCTATAAAAAAATAAAAAAACAATAAATCTTCGGGTAAAGGCACGATAACCGCCGAGCTCTTGAAACATGCCGGAAACACAGCAACATCTTAACTACACGAACTATCTGGAAAAACGAGAAGATAATCCCCTTACACAAAATAGGAGACAGAATGATATGCAGAGGCAGAACAGGGAACGAGCGAACCTAATTCTTCAAAAAGTGCCCCTGACGGGAGTAAGGCCCCTGTAGCCATCTCCCAGCCAGGTGGCAGTATGAAGAGCCGTCCACCTCCAAATGGTAAGGCCCACAAGTCAAAACCTGGGGTGATGGCCGGAAATGAACGCAGGGCGGCCTGAAGAGGAACCGCTGACACTTCCGAACCCTCTCCAAGGGCAAACCTGAAGAGGCGGCCGGAAGTTGTCAAGGAAGGGGCTTTCCCAAAAGCAGCCCCTACACACGGCAGCTACTTCCAGGAGACTAAGAACCACCTAAGAGTAGCTATAATAGACAGACAGTACCCGCTTGAGAAGCTAACTGCTGAACAGGCTGGTGCTGTCCAGTCAAACCTCAAGGACAAGGCGGTTCAGGAGAACCAACAAAGAGGCTTCGCTTTCGAGGGTATTTCTCACTCCGGGGAGATCCTCAGGATCATATGCGGAGATGGGGAGTCCCTTGAATGACTCAAAGGGGCCGTAAAGCAGATCCCTGTCTTATGGGAGGAGGCTCAATTGGAAGTCGTGCAGGCAGATGACCTTCCCAGGCTGGCCAAGGCAAGCCTCTGGATCCCGGGAAAGCCGGAGGAAAAAGGACATGTCGTGGCACGACTGGTGGTCCAAAATATCGGCATCGACATCAAAAAATGGCCAGTCTTCCACACCGAAACCACGGCTGACCCACAGGGTTGCCTTTATGAGTTCGGCGTACCGGAGGCCGACCAAAGGTTGATTAGTGAGAGAGGCGGGAAACTGCATTGTAAATTTTCCACCCTCTTACTGAAAAGCAGTAAGAGGCCCCAGGAGGACACACCTTCTCCCGTGGACGTCGCTGAACCTCCTGTAACGGAGTTTCTGGCAAGGGTTTTCGCGTCTCAATCGGAAATGACCCTCTGTCAAATCAACTTACAGCATAGTAGTGCAGCGACTGCACTACTCAGTCGACGCCTACAGGATTGCTACAACATAGCATTAATTCGCGAGCCCTGGATTGTAAAATCCAGGATCTCGGGATTAAGCAATATATACGGCACTATCTTTTCAGATACGACAATGTATAACTTTCCCTCCTATCGTAGGAGAGGGGGAGTTATAACGAGCCAAAATTGCCTAACTATTTCATGCTTGTTTTTCAGTTTTCTATTCAAAATTCCTTTAAATTTGTTTACATTTGTTTTTCTCTATAAAATTTCAACAACAATTACAGCAGTTGCAGATCCTGTAAATTTTATAATTTTCAATATTTAAATTCTATTTCCATTTGTAACTAGTTCTTGTCAAGGCTAATGATTTTCCTCGAAATTTAATCAATATTTTTATTCAATTTCAAAATCAATCTCCATGTAAACAAATATTCATTCATCAATTATTTCTTTTGGGGTTATGTTCCCAAATTATAATATAATCTGTTTTCAAAGTGTATGTACCGAACTACTCTGTTCGGCTATTGACCTCAGTGCAGCCAGTTTTAGTTCTGCACCCGGTTCAATCATTGTTTCCATACACCACCGAAAAAGCGTGTCAAATAAATTGCCCCACGTTGGGCGCCAATTTACAGGATCTGCAACTGCTGTAATTGTTGTTGAAATTTTATAGAGAAAAAAAATGTAAACAAATTTAAAGGAATTTTGAATAGAAAACTGAAAAACAAGCATGAAATAGTTAGGCAATTTTGGCTCGTTACAAAACGATGATAGATATTACCATGGCAAGTTGGGAACTTACACAATATATAAAAGGTTGGAAGGTGTCAGACGAAGACACCTTATCCGACCATAGACTGATGATAACCTTCAAACTGGAGGCAAAGAAAATTGAAGAACGTAGATGTCGAAACCCAAGTTGCACCGACAGACGCCTTTTCAGGGAGCAGCTGGAAGTGCAATTGGACGAAAATCTGCCCCTCACACAATATCAGACAGGCCCAGATATAGAAAGAGCCGAACTCAATCTGAGGCAGTAGTCAAGGTCTATGAGGTGGCATGTCCGCTGAAAACAATACGCTCAAGTAGAACAACTCCTTGGTGGAGTTTAAGACTTGAGCGACTCAAGAGAGAAAGCAAAAAGCTTCGCAATAGAGCGAAGAATACCAAAAAGGCGACTGACTGGGATGCGTATAAAGTACACCGAGCGCAGTACAAAGGGGAAATTCGCAGATCACAGAGAGAAACTTGGAGACATTTCTGCAGTGATATACAAAACACTACAGCTGCAGCCCGGCTGAAGAAGGTGCTCTCCAAAGAATCTTAACCGCTAGGTCTGCTGAAAAAAGAGGATGGTACATATACCACCACTTCAGCTGAAACGACCGAAGTTCTTACAAAGCAACATGTGCTCCCGACCGTGAGATCTCAAAAAATAACACCTGGAATAACCATAAGACTCCTACGGAGGTTGATTTGCTGGTGGCCCAGGAAGTGGTTAGTAAGTCAAAAGTCGGGGAAGCAATCAATAACTTCTCTCCATATAAAGCATCAGGGCTGGACGGGATATATTCGGCGCTCCTACAGTGGGGCCTGGATATTATCTTAGACCAACTAGTGCTTATTTTCAGAGAGTGTTTTGCTCTGGCATACATACCTGAGAAATGGAGAGAGGTAAAATTAATCTTTATACCCAAGCCAGGCAAAACTGATTATGCTAAGGCCAATTCATACCGCCCAATCAGTCTCACATCCTTTTTGTTAAAGGCTCTTGAGAGACTGGGCTAACGAAACTTAAGGGAAGGAGCCTTGCACGCAACTCCCTTCAACGAAACTAACATGCATATAAAATAGAGAAATCCATGGAGCATTGAACAGTCTCTGGATCCTGGACCCTGGCAGCATTTATTGATATCGAAGGAGCGTTTGTCAGGACGATCTTCGATAATATCAAACAAGGCCTAACTAGACATGGGGCTTCACCTACCATTACCAGATGGATAGCGAGGATGCTAAAATGGCGGGTTGTGAAATTTGATACAGGGGACACCACAACAATGCTCTGGTTGAGAGAGGCTGCCCACAAGGTGGTGTGTTATCACCGATCCTCTGGGACCTTGTGGTAGACAGACTCCTACATAGCTTAAATGATGCGGGATTCCCTACTATAGGTTACGCAGATGACTTGTGCATTCTGCTTACAGGCAAGGTTGAGAGTGTTCTATGCGATTTCGTGCAAACGGCTCTTAACCAAATTTCATTTTGGTGTAAGGAGCACTCTCTGACGGTGAATCCTCAGAAACCAGGAAAAGAAAGCTAGGTGGTATGCAAATACCCAGGCTAAATAATACCAGTCTACAGCTGACCCCAGAGGTCAAGTACCTGGGAGTTGTGCGTGATCAAAAGCTCAGCTGGAAAAGACACATTGAGGTAAAAACGGAAAAAGCGAACATGGCTATGTGGCAGTGCCGCAGGCCGATAGGCAGGTCATGGGGCCTCACACCCAAAATCACCCTGTGGATATACACCGCTAAACAGGGACAAACTGATCAACTGATTAAAAACCGACCAACTATTCACAATCAGACAGCTACTATAGAAAAAAGCTGGGAATTCAATAGAAATACTATTTATAGATTTTTAACAGGCCTACGATAGTGTGAAAAGAGTTTAGATTTGGGAGACAATGGCAGAATTCGGGATACCTTATAAGATTATAAGACTAACAAGAGTTTGTGTAGAAGGTTCCAAATGTAGAGTGAAAGTTGGGCGTGATATGTCGGACATATTCAGGGTGAATAGGGAATTGAAACAGGGTGACGCGCTGTCCTCGACTCTTTTCGATATTGTATTGGAGAAGGTTGTTAGGGACTATAAGCTCAAAACAGAGCTCTCTCGCAACTGATATTTGCTTATGCAGACAATATTGACGTGGTGGAAACTAGCGTAATAAATAACAAAGAAAGGTTTGTTAAATTTGAGCACGAGGCGGCATCCAAAATGGGGGTAAGGATCAACGAAGGCAAGACTAAATATCTTTAGGACAGGCAGAGGAAGAGTAGGGCAAAATGTGTACATGCATTTCTCTACTTACCGTTTTTCAAATTAACATCTTTTGCAATTCTGTTCCAGATATGTTGTTTCAGTTTGGAATTCATATATAAGTGATCATTTATATCATATAGAATAGGCCAATTTCTGACAGCCTCAATCAGTTTTTGCTGCATTTTTTCAATTCGACAATTTTGACAAGCACTCACGCACACTGCAACCCCAATCAGTTCTTGCTGCATTTTTCTATTCGAAAAATTTGACAAGCACGCACTCACACGAATGATGTTTCTCAAATACTGAGAGAGCGACGCGTGCTTTGTTTGGCGCATTGTGTCCTTTCTTGTACGGCGTCTCGGTATCCGGACGTGCATTGCTCGCTACATGATACACAAACCTCTCATTTTCCAACGAGATTTATTGAAATTAGGTTAGAATATTTTTCCACTTCCTGTTTGTTTTCTGCATCAGCAAGATTTCTTGAAGTGGCAGTAGATTGCTTCAGAAACAAACAAGACAAATCATGCAGAGGAAAAAAAATAATATCGAAAATGAAAAAAATCCATGTTCCAAGAAATAAACAAAAAAAGGAAAAATGGATAAAATATTAAGAGTTGGGACATAATATCAAACTTGAGACTCAAAAATTAATACTTCACAAGATACTGACGTTCCTAATCAAGCCATTATGAAAAACCGTCACTTGAACCAATAATTAAACCATTACCGTATAAATACGATTTTTTAGTCGATGATGTAACGTATTTGAACATAATTTTTTCACCATTATGGAAATTTCAAGTAGACCTTGTTTGATGTTTGCAATTTTACGAGATCGTAAAGTCGAAACCCTGCAAAATTTATATCGCTACTAAATATTGGAAACAAGAGATTAGAGAGACAAAAAATTTAAAAAATACCAAAGGAATTGCCATGATCATTAATATAAAAATAGCCCCCAGGTAATGACGAAATGTCGAATTTAGATTCTGTTTAAAGACGCAATGTTTATTTATGTAAACTAACCAATTGACATTCAGCCTATTTTTAGATTTATAGAGATAAAAGAATATAAAAGTTTCAGAAAAGAACTTGAAATAACTCAAAAATTAACCAGACATCATTATGTGGGCAGTATTTAAAATTGGCTATTTTGAAGAATACCCAATCCTCCACGGCTATAAAATCAAATTGATTTATATTTAACTGTGTTTGTTTGAAATATCATAACTAACCTAAAACGCATCGTTTTTAGTGTTGGATTTCCGATTCGTTTTGGCACGTGATCCGGTACAACAATAATATGAATTCAAAATTCGAAAATAACTCAAAAGTACCTACTTAAAGTTGACTTTTATGAAGTATATACCCAATCCTCCACGGCCATATTTTCATGTGGCTATAAAATCAAATTGCTTAATATACTAGTGCATTTGTTTGAAATATCATAGCTTAATTTAGGCTTCCAACTGGAACGTAATGTTTTAGTACTTGATTTCCAATTAGATTTGGCATGTGATCTGGTACAACAATATAAATTCGAAAATAGCTCAAAAATAAACTGGCTATTTTGAAGTATATCCAATTCTCTACGGCCATATTTTCATGTGGCTATAAAATCAAATTGTTTTATATTTTAGTGCGTTTGTTTGAAATATCATAATTTAATTTAGGCTTCCAACTGAAACGTATTGTTTTAGTGTAGGATTTCCAATCGGATATTATATAGCACGTGCTAGTAGTAGCATAAGAGTTTCGGATTATTTATGGGTTTGACCCAATTTTAGGCTTTGTTTTCCTTGTTTCCTGTTTGCATCGGGTTCTATTTTTGGGTTTTCTCGAAGGCTTAAGAAGTAATTATGGATTAGTGAGAAACAGTTTCTTGGAGTATTATTAAAACGGTTATTTATTGATGCAGCGTTTGTAAAAACGCTCTGAAGAAGAAAAGTTGAGTAAAGATGAATTATTTATGGGCAAATACTGCATTTTTTTCCTATACACAATCTATCACTTCACAATACAAATATACAAGAGAAATTAGGAGTGGAGCAAAAAGTGCAGCAATAGACGGAAACAATAAAGATAAAGTAATTGAGTAAAGCGATGACTATATTGATAAGTTAAAAGAAGTTCGCGGCATTAAACTAAGAAATATTTATTTCAATGTAAAAAGAACACGAGAAGCCACTATAGAATAATGACTAACGTCTGGTTTATACTTCTGAATTAAGAATTAAACTAAATTGAGAATTAAACTAAACTAAAAATTTAAATGTTAAACGTCCATAATTTGATGCTGTCGTTTATACATCAAATTAAAAAATTAAATTAAATTAAATTAAATTGAAAGTTGGCTAACTTTCAACTAAGAATTGAAAATTAAGGAGATCGATCTATTTAGCTGGTTTTTGTTTATTTCAATGTTCCTTTCTGTCATTTGTGATTACGCAAAGAGCTATCTAATTTCAGAAAATCCATAATTCTTAATTTTAGGTATAAACTGCATTTTTAAAGTTCAGTTTAATTTAATTTTCAATTTATTTCTTAGTTTAGTTTAATTTTTAATTCTGGAAGTATAAACCAGTCATAAATGATGACAAATTGAATGACATACCTACTTTTCTATCGAAAACATGTAAGTACCATCAATCTGTGGTACCAGCTAAATTCACAATAATAGCAGGTAGCTAATTCTGGATTAAAATATCTCCTACAGCCTCTCTTGATCCAGCAATACCTGAATAATATCTTTTCTAAAAAATTTTCACATTTGTTCATTATGTTTTGGTCCATGCAAACTTTTAGTGAAAATATCAGCTTTCATTTTATCTGTTGGCATATAATTTAACTGAATACTATTATTCTCAACTGCATCTGTTATAACATGATACTCAACATTAATATGTTTAGAAAGATTGTGAAACATAGAATTTTCTACCAATTTCTGGCCACTTTGATTATCATTAAGAATCAAAAGTGTATCTTCCAAACCTAAAAGCTCATTTAAAAGATATTTAAGAAATATAGTCTTTTTTGTGGCCAATGACAAGGAAACGTACTCTGCTTCAGTGCTGGATAAACGTATGCAACTTGGTTTCTTAGCTTCCTAATAAATTGCCCCTCCAGCCAACTTGAAAACACATCCACTGTATGATTTTCCATCATTAATGTCATTTTCCCAATCTGCATCACAATATCCACAAATATCATCATTATCTTTCTCAAAAACCAACTGCCTATCAAGAGTCCCTTTAAGATAACGTGACATCCTCGTAGCACGTTGAAAATGAACATTTGTATAGCAATTATTATACTGACTTAAATAATTTACTGCAAAAACTATATCAGGACGTAAATTTACTGCAAGAAACATTATTGACCCAATCAAAAATTGATATGGTATATTTTCATCTGGTGGATTAAGCCGTTTTTCTAATTTCAAATTAGCTCTCATAGGAATGATAACCGATTTTGTCTCGTTCATACCAAATTTGTCTTTGAGACTTTTTATATCCCAATCCAACCAGGATTTGTTTAACTTTCTTGTTCCACATTCTGGAACTTTGTTTTAGACTATAAATAGATCTATTCAGTAAACAAACTTTATTTTTGTTAGTACCTAACATATCCCTCTGGTTCAGTCATGAAAATCTCTTCATTCAAGTCACTATTTAAAAAGGCCGTAGTGACATTCATGTGATCTATTTCGATAAACGAATGGTTGAATTTCTTACCACTGGAGAAAATGTTTCTGTATAGTCTTTAAATCTTTTTCCCCCATTCACGCCATCTTTTATTCGATATACCCACTTAGACTGTACAATTTTTCTGTCTTCGGGAATGTCCACTAAAGTCCATGCATTTTTGTCCTTCATTGATTACATTTCTTCATCCATAACATTCTTCCACTTATCACCATATTCACTAGCTAAGGCTTCTTGCACTGAACAAGGCTCGCTTACTTCTTCCGATGCATAGTAGAATATATAATCAATTTTCCTAGATCTCTGAGTACGTCTAAACTATTGTTGCATTTGCTCTGGATTCTCTGGTTCGTCTAAGGATTCATTTCTATTATCATTTTCAGCTTGATCATCAGCAATGACATCATTGATAAGTTCTAGTTTAGACTCAACTTGATTTATTTACTGCTGCGAACTATCAGAAGATGCTGTAGTGTTTCCTTTATAAGTATTTTCAAAAAATACCACATCTCTAGATTTTATTATTTGACCTGGTTTCTGAATATCGAAGAATCTATATCCTTTAGTTTGTTCACAGTAGCCAAAAAAGATATATTGTTTGCTCTTAGAGTCAAATTTATTTCGCAAATGATCAGGAATGTGCGCTTGTGCAATATACCTAACAACTTTGAGGTGTTTCAAATCTACTTTCTCACCTGTCCATTTTTCTTGTAGAGTTGAAGCTTGAACACTTTTGTGAGGAGAGCGATTTTTCAAATAAACAGCTGTATTTGCAGCTTCCGCCCACATTTTTTCTTCTCGTTCTAATTTAGCTTCTTGGATAAGACACCTTGATTTGGCCGTTTTCGATTCGCAACCGGTTCGGCCTCTGGTTGGTTCGGATATGACAGAAGTTGATTGACAGCTTTTGAATCATTTTGAATTTAGTCTGTCAAGAAAGACTTCATGTTTTAAGATTATAAAAGTTAACCGAAATTCAAACCAACTCGCGAAGCTGGTTCGAATTTAGACGGACCAAGCGATGCGGTTTGCAATCGAAAACAGTTGGTTCTAATTAGGTTGGCCTTGGAGACATCTTACGGTTGGTGTTCTATACCTTTTGATTTTGAATAATCTTCAAAAGAAGTATTTACATACTACTCGGTACCATTATCGCTTCTAAGTTCGTTTAACTTTCTTCCACTTTGGTTTTCTACCAATACATGAAAGTCTTTAAATCCAAATGCTTTTGCAAGGTTTTCCCATACTTCTTTTGCTATACTTGCTGACCTAACACGAGCATATGCTGAGGGATGAACCATAAGGCAAATTTTAGCTAAAGTCTTCTAGTTCGAACGTTCTCGTTCTTCCTGCTCTGATTTATCTTCAACAGAAAAACACTCTATACATCACCATAAATTGTCATGTATCAGAGCCATTTTCATGCCAAATTTCCAATTATTATAATTTTCTCGGCCAGTAAGTTTATCAAATTCTAAATGGAGATTTGAAGTCGACTCGCCCATTTTGGTTTCAGAAAATAAATGTAAAAATAACAATGGACTGAATTTCCCGCGATTCGCAACACTCTCACTTGAATTTTACATTTTTCACAGTTTATGCACACGTTCCGTACCTGGGCCCGTAACCTATGGGTCATTTGAAAGAAGTTTGCGGCATTAAACAGAAATATTTATTTAAACGTACAAAGAACACGAGAAGCGACTACAGAATAATGATTAAAGGATTACAAATTGAATGACATAATTTTCTATCAAAAACATGTAAGTACCAGCAATCTGTGGTACCAGCTAAATTCACAATAATAGCAGGTAGGTAATTCTGGATTAAAACATTCTTCAACAGACTACAAATAGATGCTGACTTTTTCTTGTAAGGATAACACGAGGGATAACAATAAGACAGGAATAAAATATATAAATAAAAACAAAAAGTCGTTTAAATTAAAAGTAAAGAAACATACAACAAAAATGCAGAGAAGAAATAATGAAAAACCGTCTAACAAAACAGTTGAAGACGAAATAATGAATAAAACTGAAGTATTTGCAGATGCTATGAAGTAAAAGCATTTGCTTCGAGTAGAAGGTTGGAATAAAAGCAAATGCTTCGTTTCCTATGAATAAGAAAATACTTTAACTATAGAGCATCTGCTGGAGTAAAAGTTACCGACAAAGAAGGAATAACATATCAAAACTTTCTACAATCCAGTAATACTAGCTAGAACTTAAAATCCTCAGAGAAATCTCAAAAACCAGAGTTAAAACAATGAAACTGCAGGAGGAAATAGTGGCAAAACGATAGATTTACCGCAAAAATGTTAAGGATAGAGAGACCTGGATACAGAAATTTATTAGCAAAGAGATAATTCTAGAATACTGACAACATGCTGAGCTTACCAGGATTAGGAAAAGAAATCTAATAAAAGAATGCACAAAATATAACATCCCGATACACACAGGGTGAGTCCGAAATAACTGCGCATTTTGTTATAATAGAGTACAGTAGGACAATCACTTTTTGCATAGGTACATGTGTCCGCAAACGCCTCTTCAAGAGAATATAGAGTGTTGAAATTTTCGGAAAATTTTGACTTTCTGCTTTTAGATTCAAAATGCCTTGAGCAAATTTTCAGAGAGTGTTTGCGATGTTCTCAAGCATCTTTCTAAAAAATCTGTTTGAGTTCCACTTTTCCAAGACCGGACCTAGAGCGACTCTTATTTTTTTGAAAGAAAAAAGTGTTACGCTCCTGGGTTTTTTGACAAATTAAAAATTATTTTTTGATTCCTTGTTTAATTTTAAACACAAAAGTTTTTATTGTTCGATGCGACAGTTACGAGATAAAAAATAAAAACCAATGTATTGTTTGGAAAATCTCGTTGTTCGATACACTCCACTTAAAAAAAATAGGAGTCGCTCTATGTTCGGACCTGGAAAAGTGAAACTCAAACGGATTTTTTAGAAAGATGCTTGAGAACATAGCAAACACTCTGAAAATTTCAAAAAATCGCTATAGGCATTTTGAATCTGAAGTGAAATTTCGAGCCAAAAGTGGGGATATTTTCCAAAAGCAAGCTTCAAATATCTCCCCCAATTTACTCGAAAACTAAGCAAAGCAACTTTTGGGAACTTACTAAATTTATTAAAGTTTTGTAAGACCAAAGACGAGACGAGAATACGCTCTCTCTCGTCTTGTCTCGAAGGTTCGAGAGAAAATGAGTAGCTCGTCTCGACGAGAGACCCCCGATACGAGACGAGAGACCCCCGATACGAGACGAGAGAGCTCTTCTTTCGTCTCGCCTCGTTTTCTCTCGTCTCTCGTCAGTTTGGACGCATAGTATAGGTAGACCCATATTACCCAAGGTTCTGAAAAATTTCGGTCATTTACGTATTTTTTTATCTTAACAAAAGGCTCAGGATGCTACTGGAAATACTGGAATAATCAGATTGAGATATTATTTCAAAATTTAATATTTTCTGCAGAATCAATGTTTTTGGTATCTCTTCCTCAATCAAAAGCTAATCAATATAGTTTGGGGAAATTTCCGGGGTTCATTGTAGAAGGTTTGAAGTACACGACAGTTAAATTTCGAGCGGATAGAGATGGTAATTCAAAAAACAGGAAATTTTGCAACCGTCCAGTATCTCCTTCCAATTTATTCAAAAACAGAATAGGGTAGCTTTTGGAAATAAGTAGTTCATTGAAAAAAGTTTTAACGGTCGGTGTTCAGCGTCGGCTCGATCAATTATTAATGAAGGTTTATAATCTGGATAGAGCGATGAGCACTTGCTACACTGATACATAAGGACAGAGAGCGCCACTGTGTACATGTTCCAGGCACATAGCCCACTCGTGTCCGTCATGAAAATAATAAGGCCATCGTGTACGTGTTCCAATAACATAGCCTCGTTTAATCCAGGTACATCACAGAGTATAGGCACCTCCCTCATCCAGATTGCGTACCTTCATTATTAATTAATTGACCGACGCTGAATGATCGGAACCGACCGTGAATGTCCGTTAGAGCTTCTTGCCCGTTTACCGTCATCACCTTATCGTACCGTACCGTAAAAGCCTTCACACCTAACATTTTAAATTGCACAATTCGCTCGCTCGTACTCGTTCACACACACTCTCCCTCTCACTCGCTGTATATTTAATTTAGTCCATTCATTATTTAAATTCCGATTTCCTTTCTATTGTTATTTAATTGAGCATTAATAAAAAGTATATTGTTGGATTGTGTGTTTCATTTTGGGGAAAATGAGCATTGACCTCTGGTGTTTCCCTCTCCCCTGTTCAAAAGCTACCTAGTGCACGTGGGCCCTTAACCACTATAATCCTAAGGTTTCGCCCGAGTTTCCCGAAAATTCCGAAATCAACCGCTTTCTTATCGGAAAACCAAAGTAGTGCTACAAATTTGGCGCCCGAGCAGGGAGCATATGACCAAGGATTTTACGTCATCATCCGTCCTCCGTCTCACAACGCCCTTTTGTTTTGTCGACCATTGGAATGACCATACCTATTTGATGTGATGTCCAGACCGCCGATCGCCACAAAATGGACCTTTGTTTAGACTGTTCTGTGTATGTCATCTTGTCATGCGCTTAGTGGATGGGAGGGTCTTAACCAATACCGTCTGACCGTGGAAAAGAATTCCTGTTAAATTTCGTACCGCAATGGCGGATCGAGGACCGAAGTTCTCTATTCATGAAAAGTATTGGTGAGCGCATGCGAAACCAAAAATTTTCAGCTGCTGCTCATTTTTAGCTAAAACCAGGAACCGCATGAACCACCTTACCGTTATATAACCGATCTACAGACACAGATCACACAGAAAAAAGAAAACGTTTAAGTTAACTAAATTTTGCGTTAATGTAACTAAATATATTCTTGATAAAGGAGAAACTCATACGTGTTTAATTTAAAGTTATAATATAATTGAATTTTTTTAGAAAAACTTATTTAATGTAAACACATATTAGTTAACGGGAAATATACATTAAATAATTTTTCTTTGGATTAGCGTTTATTCCAAATTATTATTTATTTGTATCACGCATTTCATGTATTTAAATACAAAGATCAGGTATTTGGCTTAATTTCTGTGTTTTTTAGAAAACCAGAATATATATTTTATCCAAATTAATACCTATATGTTGCAATAAATATATCATTTATTCGTTTCAAATATTTGAGTTGTTCAAATAATTAGATGCCTATTTAATATTTTTCACCACATTTTAAGGGTCCAGGGGGAAAGGATGATGCTCATATGAAAAAAAAATAAATTTATTTTAAAAAATATTGACAAACAAAACAACAAATATTGAAGAAATAATTTTAAAAAAAACTATTCGTATAAAAAATAAAAAAAGTAGGAACACTTAGTCCAAAATATACCTAACTGGTATAAAACAAAACACCGTTTAGATATTGTGTTCAAGGTTTTGTCAATTTTTTTTGTTAAAGAACCGAACAGCTATACTTAGATCTAGGTAAATGGAAACAAATACTGCCTAAAACAAAACTAAACGCAATTTCCAAAAACTGAAAAAAACACAAATTATTCACAATGTTCTATCACAAGAATGTTCAATGTTTGGTTTGCTACCGGTATCATGACGATTACGCGTGGCCCAACACAGCACTTCCAGAACCAGACTGAACAACAGAAAAATTCTGAAACTGGAAACGCAAACGAACGCAACTATAGCAGAGACGAGCCCGCTAAAAAGTTCATGTTCGAATCAAATTTGCATAAGATTAAATAAATTAGAGCTTTGCCCTCCAAATAAACAAAAAATTACTTCAAATATATAAATTAAAAAAGTAATAATTAACCCTCAAATTTTGTTTTGTTACACAAATAAATATTTATTTAATGGCTAATTTACATTATTTCAAGCAACTACATGTTTGTACATATTATTTATATTTCTCTATTTGATGTAATATTCTATTCATTTGGTCCAAACTTTAACTAATTAACTTAAATATATTTTTATTTTGTGTGTTAAATGTTAATGAATCATTTGTATCAATTTTATACGTTATTGGTCTAATCTATTGGTGCTCAAATAAATGGGCGATTTAGAGCAAATAGATAAATTTGTTTGAAAGAAGCGGATTTTGATAGTTTTAAATATATACAATATTGACTTAATTCAATATGGGCCAAATAGATGATTTATTTAACTTTCGATGATGATTTTTTTTCTGTGCAGAAGGCACGGTGGCATAAATCCGGAACAAGAACTCCAGTGGTTATACAGGAATCTATTACCCGACTACCGGCAACACATTCGCAAAAATGACGTTACCGATGTGGTTTCATTTTCCTGCACCGTAAGGAAATTGAAAGTTTACTATCCGAGATAAAGGTCGTCCCGTTCACTTCCCGAAGAGCACATTCACCACCAGCTGGTCTTTACGTAACACAACTCCGATTTGTCGGTCCCCATACAACGGACAGGACAGAAAATAATAGAACGGAGTTTGGCAAACAAAACCGTAGACCCGGCAACGCAGAGAAACGATCCGGAGGAAAGATTTGCCAGAGATGCGGGGAAACTGGGAACTTTAGAACCGAATATCGAGGCACCGCAAAGCTTTTCTGTTCTCGTTGCGGAAGACCTGTAATGAAGTTCCGAGACTGCTCATGAAACCGTTCCCGTTCGGGAAACAAAAAGGGTGATGTCTTAGTGCGAGGTCCGCCCAGCACCGCCAGCCTAAAACCTCGAGCAAGCACCGAAATATTCCAAAAGATATGAACCCGCTTTTCTTACCCGATGTCCGATCCCACGTTTGCATGAATACCGGGAGCTGCCAATTCATTTATAGGCGATTTAGTTGCTGACATATGCCGTCTAAACAATTATCTGAAAATGCAACCTGCGGTCCGAAGTGCCAATGGCGGGGTAATCGACATTCCCAAAGCTTACCAGTTACCATGAGGCTCGGAAATATAACCCTGACCGAAACTATTAGGCCCTTTCTGAAATTGTTCTTGGAATGGATATTTTAAAACGCCATGAGTTCCACCTCGACCTAGCTACCGGCGAATTCTACTTTCTAGGCCAGCTATTACCATTTCTGACCCTCTGCAGTGCTATGGGACCAATCGATTTGAAACCGAGCCTCGTTTTAACACGGACCGAAAAGCGGAAGTTAACCGAGTTTCTAGATCATCAATTACCAAAATTCAACAAGGGTACTGGCAAATACCTCTTGCTAAAAGTAGCAAACCTATAACCGCTTCCACCGTACCGGAAATGGGTCTTTATCAAAACCGTGTAATGCCATTCGGACTACACTCCACTCCTGCCAGTTTCCAGAGGATAATGGATCAGATAATCGGACCAGAATAAGATCCTTTCTGCCTTGCATACCCAGACGATATCATTATTCTTGGCGAGACTTTTGAAGAACATCTCCACAATCTGGGAGAGGTATTACGTCGTCTAAGGGAGGCCAATTTGAAAAAGAAATCCCGTGTGAATTTGGGAAACGATCCCTCCGTTACTTAGGCCACCTTGTGACTTCAGAAGGTATCCGGGAAAAGTAGCCGCCATCCGTGAACTTCCCGCGCCCACTAACCTGCGAGGCTTAAGTCGATTTTTAGGAGTGGTACATTGGTACCGACGCTTCGTGCCGAATTTCTCCCAGGTAGCTAGCCCTGTTAACTGATTGTTCAAGAAAGAAGTCCGCTGGACCTGGCGTGAAGTAGAGCAAGCGGCCTTCGAACAGCTGAAAACCTGCCTCACCGGAGCCCCAATATGGACTTGTCCCGATTTTTCGAAGCCATTCGTATTTCAGACCGATGCTTCCGATAATGGGTTAGGTGCGGCATTGATATAACATTGTGTCGATGGCGATCTCGTCATAGCTTACGCCAGCCGTACTTTGAGTCTAGGAGAAAAGAAATTTTCCATTACAGAGAAAGAGTGTCTCGCCATCGTTTGGGGAATCGAGAAAATACGACCGTATTTAGAAGGATACCGATTCACCGTTGTTACCTATCATCAAAGCTTAAAATGGTTGCAAAGTCCATCTGGTAGATTAGCTTAGTTTATCTACAGCAATTTGATTTTAAAATCAGATATCGCAAAGGAGTGCTCAATAAAGTTGCCGATGCCTTATCCCGAGATTCGATCCCTGGAGAGGAGTACCTTGAACCAGAACCGATAAAACAACAACGCAATATTTCAGTGTTTCTCCCTCAAATTACTCAGAAGTAAAGTAGCTTTTGGAAATTTCCCGGCTTTATCGCAGAGGGTTTGAGGTAAACGATAAGGAAATTTCAAGCGGATTGAGAACATAATATTTCAAATGCTATATATATAATAAGTTTATAGTGTTCAAAAACTAATCACTATCTCCAGGAAATTTCCGGAGCTAATTGTTGAGAGTTTGAGGTGAACAACGGTAAAATTCTAAGCGGATTGAAGTATTATTTCAAAAGTTAGGATTTTTTGCAGAATTAATAGGTTTTAATTGGTTCTGCTCCAATTTACTGAAAAAATAATCAATGTCTGTTTCTACAAAAAATTTAGAGGGTTTGAGGTGTACGAAAGTGAAATTTCCAACAGATTGAGATAGTAGGTACTTCCGAAGTTAGCGTTAGCTGCAAAAGCAAATTCTTAGTGTCTATCCATCAATTTATTCAAAAACTAATCACAGTAGCTTTTGGAAATTTCAAGGGATTATTGTAGAGAGTTTGGGGTACACAATAAAGTAAGCGAATTGCGAAATTATTTCAAAAGTTAGGATATTTTGTAAGATCAGTTTATTTAGAGGGAATCAAAGTGGCATTCCAATTGGAATGAGATAATTCCTGGGGATTTTTTTGGAACAAAATAAGGACAAAAAACAAACATGGCGGAGTGAAAGGATTTTCAAAAAAACTCGAGCAATAATATTAGACAAAATTGTATGCCCAATTCAATTTTATGGGAGGAGAGAAGGAATTGCCCTCTAACTACCGACCCATATCACTGATGTACACGCTAAGCAAGATAGTAAAAAAGCTCATCAAGGAGCGAATGGTGGTTTTTCTAGAGCAAAATGAGCTGTTTTCTTAACAATTCGAATTCCAATCTTCAACAAATATAAACGATTCAATTTTTAGTGTCCAGGAACGGGTTTACCTAAAACTTAATGTTGGTGAAAAGAGTGTGGCAGTGTTTTGTGACGGCCAAGGAAATACTGCTTCGCAAGCTTGAAATCTATGGTTTTGGGGATTTTGTCTTGGCGTGGTTTAGTTCTTACTTATCAGAGAGAAGTCAAAGTGTTGTTTCTCAGAATAATGTCTCAGGTAGCTTGACTGTTGGAGCTGGCGTTCCACTTTAAGGCCATTGTTGTTTTTAGTGCATGTTAATGATTTTCTTGCGGTCATAGAGAATAGTCTGTGGACTCATTTGCCGATGATACCATGATATTTTGGCATCATAAAGACACTGGCATGCTGACTGCAATGCTGAGCAACGACTGAGCAAGAATCAAAATGTGGTGTGACCAACGGTTGCCATTTAATATTCAAAAAACATCCATCATAAATTTTAAGTGTAATCTTGGCGATGTTCATCCCATAACACTGCCCATAACACTGTTTAGGCAGAAGCAGGGAGTCCAAGTATCTTGGCCTAATTGTTGATAACCAGCTCAGGTTTGATGAACACATTGAACACTTATGTAAAAAAATATGGGGGGGGGCATGCAGAAAAAATTATAGGAAAAAACACAGACCCACTATCCGTTAAACTTTTTATGATATGAGCTTTTGTCTACTTCATTTGTTTTCTATTTTCCTCTAAAGCCGTCATTGCTGCGCCACGGATTCTTCTAGTATGCTTGCTCCTTCCTTAGTCAATACTAGAAGTTTACATGTGATTGATCTACCGATTCCACGTCGTCACTTATTCAAAAATCTATCCACTACAACAATAAAAAAATGTTTCGGCACCAATCTCATAGCATAAAAATAATAAAGGAGAGGGACACTCCAAAAAACAAGTTAAGAAATCACTTTTGACTAAAGCTATTTACTCTGTAGAGGAATACTTCTCATCTCCGCTATCTTCTAATAGTTGTAGTTTTTAATTACTGTATTATAATGTATCGACATACTTACGAGGGGTGTACACGAGAGAGCGTTTTTAAAAAACTTTATTTGACTAATACAATAGAACTGACTTAAATCTAAAAATTACTCCTTTTATAATATAAAAAATAAGCTGAATAGAACAATATAAATGCTGAATTGGAGTTCTCACGGGATATAACTCCTCCATCCTAAGTTAAAAGCATACCAAAAAAGGTATGGTTTTATACAATGGAAAAAATAAAGAAAATGCTAAAAGAAAAATATGATTAAACTAAATAAGTAAAAGTAAAATTGTTAAATGACAATATCGTCTTCTAACGAGGCTTTTTGGGCACGTTTAAGGCGATGTTTCAAAAGTAATTTATAGACAGTAAAAATGCATAGTATTCCTAAAATACAATAAAGTAAAATTGTCCAAAAATTTATTTGGTGCATTTCCATTGGGTTGGATATTTCTTGTAGTCGTCTCTTCTGTTCTTGAAGCGTTGTGGCAATTTCATTGGTTTCTTTCAAGTTGATGGAGTTCAGGTCAAGTGTAGGTGGATTAAAAGCAAACTCCTTTGTTTGGTAATAATTCATCGATAAATTCAGTGTAGGCATGGATACATCATCATAAGTCAAACGATTGGGCTTATAAGTTCGTAGAGTAATTGACTTTATTTGTAAGCTGCATTCATTTGTAGATTCGGCTAAGTAGGAACCATGAAGCGGTACGTTGTCCTTAGAGTTTGGACAAGATGCTGAGACAATTAGTTGTTGGGGCGTGGTGATTATCCATTTTCCGTCCGTTATTTTAGTGATTTGGACATTTTGTAGTCTGATACGGAAAGGGTGGCAAGTAGTGGCATTTTCTTTGTATAAAATCAATTGGACTGCACATGGAGGCTCATGATCAATGTATGCAGTATGGACTTCTTTACATAAGTACTCGTTGGGTAACAATTGTTTGCAGGTTTGGTCCATATAAGAGTACTTGTTGTTGCTAAGTGCAAGGTATGGTTTGTGTGGAAAGTTCAGAAAGAAATCAGGATTTTGTTCGCTTGGAATTGGTATCGGAAATAATTGATAATAGTGATAGACATCCGATTCGACCAAGGGTATTTCCAAGATGAAGGTGATAATCAGGCCCTTTGATTAACCTTTAATCTCAATTATTTTTTCGTAGTTCAATATGTTATCAATATTGGCTTCTAATGGTAACACGTCATGCACTAATTGTTTTTTAAATCTACAAATTTCTTTTATTAGCTCTAATGGATCGATTATTGAATTATGGAGCGTATTGATTCTAGCAAATGAGATAGCTACTTCCGTTTTTTCTAAGATATCGTAAATTGTTTGATATAGCATTGATATCTGATTAATTATTATGTGAGTTTGGAAGTATTGATGTTGTCAATAGCAGACAGAGCTACCTTTTTAATTGTGCTTTCAATTTGCAGTATTCTCGATTTTAGCGTTATTTGATTGGCAGATATATTAGAGATAACGTTTTGAAACTGTTCAATGGTTTTCCCTAATAAATTAATTTGATTAAATGTTGATTTTTTAAGTTTATCTTGATTTTCTTGTAATTGTCTAATTTGCCTATCATAAAGATCTGCATCATCTTTATCAAGATTGCCAGTAATGCATTTTATTAATGATCCTAAAGTGTTTTTATATTCTCGTTCATAGGATACATTATTTGTAATGTTTTTAATTAAATTGTTAGCGTTTTCTTTGATCAAATAAAATTCGTTAACAAGGGGTGTTAGGTCGTGAATTTGTATTAATGACCAATGATTGGAAACTATTTTGGCAGTTCCCAATTTATAGGGTAGGAGTCCGGGATATTTATTCAGGTTATGGAAGTTTATTCCTACTGCTCCGATGTTGAAGATTCGGATCCATCTGTAACAATAGATTTGATTTTGGTTTCGTTGATATGCAAAATCTCTTTTCGATTTGTTTTGGGGTTTTCAATTTCAATCTTGTTGTTTTCTAATATTTTTGTTAAGATGAATGGACCTGTGAATCTGTGGTGTAATTTACCACGTCGTTTGTCTTGTTTTTTATATATTTGACACCCTATGGTTAGTTTTTGAGGGGTCTTATTTTGATTATGTTTGTCAATAAGTTTTTGTTTTATTCGTCAGTGTGAACTTTTTCTAGAAGATTTTTTAAATGGTTGAATGACGATAAAAATGCTGGGGAATGTTCGACTTTAGCATTTTTCTTAAGATATAATGTCATTGGCTTGGCAATTTTAGCAAAATCCTTTATAAATCTTCTATAGTACCCAGCTAGTCCTAAAAATGATTTGATATCTTTTGGTGTTTTGGGTATGGAAAAGTTTTTTACAGCTTCTATCTTATCTGGGTTGGGTTTCACGCCTTCTTTGGTTATTAAATGTCCAAGGTAATTGACTCCTTTGTGTGAAAATTCGGACTTATCCAATTGAATCTTGAAATTTGATTGTCTGAACCGTTCAAATATTAATCTCAAGCGTTCTATGTGCTCTTGGAGTGATTTACTGTATATTATGACGTCATCCAAGTAAACGCAACATATTTCGTTCTGGAGGCCACGAAGAACGTTGTTCATTACCCTCTGGAACGAGGCGGGGGCGTTTCGTAAACCGAAGGGCATACGTTTGAACTCGTAATGTCCTGTGTCGGAGGAAAATACTGTTTTATGTACGTCTTCCGGTTCCATCTCTATTTGGGGGAAACCATTTGCTAGGTCCAACGTCGTAAAGTACTGAGCTTTACCTAGTCTATCTAAAATATCAGAGATGTTGGGTAATGGGTACTTGTCTTCGATTGTTTTGTCGTTAAGTTTTCGGTAGTCAATTACTATTCTCCATTTTCTTGTACCAGATGCATCTAGCTTTTTTGGTACTATCCAAATTGGGCTAGACCATGGGGAATTAGATGGTTGTATTATACCATTTTTCAACATCTGGTCCATTTGGGTGCTGACTTCCTTCTTATGAATCTCAGGGTATCGATAAGTCTTTGTAAAAATAGGTGTTTCATTTGTGAGATTGATTTTATGTTTGATTTGATTCGTAAAAGTCAATGGAATACCTTCACAGTAAAATATGTCTCGGTATTCATAACAAAGATCTCGAATCGCTTGATATTCTTCTTGATTACAGTGGTCTAAACGTAAGTTCTTCAAATTTTGTTTTAGTTTCGTATCATTTGGTTGATTTACTTCGATATCCATATCGGTTTCCATTTCCTCGATAAAATTATTTTCAATTTCGTTTATAGGTTCCACTTCAAATGGTTCTGTGAAACTAATTTTTATTGGGTTTTCACATAAATTCGTAATTGTTGTCAATGCAAAATTACTTTCAATTTTTACCAAGGCTTCTGGCATTTCTGCGATATCATCAAAGTTAATATGGTTTAGTATTCCTATTCCATCTGTTTTGTTTACAGGTACTTTAACCTTTTGTGAAACACGAGGAGGTATAACATTTTCATATGACTGTGTGGGCCCGTTGTGTTTTGTGGGAAAAATAATTTGTTTTGAAAATGCAAAGGTAAATTTACTTGTGACGTTTCGAGTGCAAAATTCTTTAGATTTATTTTGGCACCGATATCGATTAGAAAATCGACACCTATCGAACCGTCGAATTTATTAGAGAAATTAAACAAGTAAAATTTGTGGTAACCATTTTTTTTTAAACGATGGAAAAATTGGTATATTTATGACTTCGTCATGTATTGATGTTGCATGAGCAGTTTTTACAGTGAAATATTCATTAGAAATGAATTGAGAGTAAACTTGATATGCTAATTGGGGATTGATGAACATTTTTCCGCTGCCTGTGTCGACTAAGAATTTAGCATTTAATTCGGGGATAATTATTACGGGCAAATCTGAAGTACTATAATTGTTGAGGCATATTACGTCACATTGGGGTAATTGGGCGTAATCTGAAAATTTTGGTATTGGGAATCATCGATATTTGTTTCATTATAGTCATTATTGGTGTTGTCATACATGTTGTACATATAATCATATGGAACATTGTATGAGTTGAACATTTCAGAATTGGCATTTGGTAATAATTACTGAAATCGAATTGTTCATCATTATTGGGAGTAGAATTAACGTCGATATTTGTGTCTTGAGTTTGAGTTTCGGTGATAGTATTAGGGGACAAAGTATTTGCGGATTGGTTCGAAAGTTCTTGCACAGTGAAATTATTCAGGCGAGATCTTTGAACTGTATTTGGTCTTATAGTGACACCAGACGATGTGTCCATTGGTTCTGGAGCACTATTGTTTTGGGTGATATTGGGTCTTTGGAATGGTCTATTGAAATTATTGAAATTTTGAGGTCTTTGGAATTGGTTATTGAATGGCATATTTGGGAAATTTAGTCTTGTAAAGTTTTGGTTGTTCAACGAATTATTTGGTCGATAGAAAGGATTATTATTGAATGGTGTTATAGGCATTCTTGGAATATTAGCAGCATAATTTCCAAGTGTATTGTTGAAACTTGATTGAGGCTTACTTTTATTATTGATGTTGTTATTAGGTATATTTCTTGAGCTTTGATTAGACCTGTTTCTATATTGTATGAAATTCTCTTCTTCTCGTACAAATGCGAGAGCTTGTTCAAGAGAATCTGGGTCTTTTAATCTTACCACTAACTGCATATGGTAATTTAAGTTGTTAATAAAAGTTTTTAGACACAGATTATCAAATTGTTCGATTTTTAGAATTTTCATATTATTAGGATCGTTAGAGCTATTAATTTTAGCAAATAATAAACTTCTAGAATCTTGCAATTTTAATCCAAAAGAATGTAAGGATTCGTTCTTATCTGGTTTCATATTAATGATATCTTGGACAAGACAATCTTCAGTTCTTTGGTCAGAAAATGTGACAATTAACGAATCTTTAATTTTCTGCCAGGTATCGAGTTCCGTGCGAGAAGCAATTAATTCGGCACCTCTACCTGCCAATTTACAAATTACCGTATCGAACAAACAGATGTTTACTGGGTCTGCGGCATTTTGTCGATTTTGGTGATTCTGTAGAAAATGTTCACAAGATGTTAAAAATCTGCAAAGTGTTTTGGTGTTACCATCAAAATTTGGAATATTATCGGCTTGGTATCTAATAAGCTGATAATTTGAGTTGGCCATATTAACAAGATTTTGAATCTGATTATTAGGTTGAAATATATTGTTAAAAATGTTTATAAGATTGTCAAGCTCGTTATCACTTTCCAGATCGAACAAATATATATCAATAAAATCAAAAAATATAAAAATAAAAGGAAAAGAATCATGGGATCACTTACAGCAATACCAGATTGATTTTGATGTACATGAATTTATCTTCTATGGATTTTGGACGATGTAGTTCCGCTATCCGCACCAATAGGATTAATGGACGATTTTTGTTCCGATCCCTGGTTGCGAGTTCACTGATTGTCAAAAGTCTTTCGTATACCACGAACGTATTTTTCGATTTGACGGTAAATCGTTAGCACGAAAAGACGATGGTTTTTTACGGCCCGCAAAATCCAAATTTTCGACTGAACCGGACTGTTTTTTACCAAAGTCTCCGTCAAAATCCTACCGACTGCGCCACTTACGAGGGGCGTACACGAGAGAGCGTTTTTAAAAAACTTTATTTGACTAATACAATAGAACTGACTTAAATCTAAAAATTACTCCTTTTATAATATAAAAAATAAGTTGAATAGAACAATATAAATGCTGAATTGGAGTTCTCACGGGATATAACTATATCTTAGTCCACATTGGAAGCTTTGTTATCAAGATTGGTATCTTTTAACAATAAAGCATATTTGGATTAGATTTGATTTGAATTCGCGAGAGAAAGTTGAAGGTGAACTGTGAAGCAGACAATGGGTGGTATGAATAAAAATGAGCATTTAGTTTCTACTCCAAATTTTGGAGTAAATACTCCACGTGGTATGAATAAAAACTACGAGCAGATATTTCGCTTGAGTAGGTATTCGTATGAGTAGATTCTCACTTTTGGTATGAATAAAAAATTGTTTGTGCTCTTCGGCAGAAGAATCTACTCCATAGTTTTAGAGTCTGCTATGCAGTAGACTCAACTTTCTGCTTCAAGATATTTCAGTACCAATTTTTCCTTGGTAGAAGGCAGAGCTATGGCAGAGTTCTTCAATCTTAACCTGCGTTCGGAAAAATTTTACAAAGCTAGAAAAAATACGTGTGATCGGGACTTTAAAACGTTGTACCGGTTTAGTAAAGAAATTGTGGAGTGGTTATCAAATCAATTTTTGGGTGAAGAGTCTGGAGAAAGAAGAGGTGGTGCTTTATGCAACAAAGACAAATTTAAAATATTTTTAAGATACGTGGGTGACCTGGGCTTTCAGGCAGGAGTAGGCGAGGATGTTGGTGTTCACCAAACTTCGGTGTCTAAAGTTGTATCGGAAGTAGCTGATAAGATAATTCAGCAAAGTGAAAAGTGGAACAAATTTCCCCGCAGTCCTGCGGATATAATATTATCTATTCACAATCCGATGTCCATAGGTACAGGTAAAATTTATCACCTTTCAATGCTATTTGATAGGGAAAGGTGATAAATTTACCTGTACCTGTGGACATCGGATTGTGAATAAGATATAGAGGTGGAAGAGCGGTGGCAAGCAAAATAAAATGTTGAGTATCTACTCTATGTACTAGGAGTATGTATTTATCAAACCGAAATCTTTTTTATTCTTACGAAATGGAGTATAAGCTCAGACTTCATACTCTTGCTCACGAGTATATACTCCGAGTTTAAACTCAGTTTTTATTCATACCACCCAATATCATGAAGGTATCTAATCTACTAATTCATCAACGCATGCGTTTTTCTTCAAAACGGAAAACCTTCATGCATCATCAATAGAAATTAAATAATGCAATATTTACCATTACCAAAGTAAACCGACAACCGACGCAATAATACAAACAATTTAGTTGTTGATTGGTCGATCAGGTCTATGGTTAAGTGGCAACCAAGGCCGCCTATAACATGTGCTTTTTGACACTGATAAAGCTAATAAATAATAGTTTCGAACATTTGTTTTCATACAAATGTGGGTTATTAACGCCAGGTAATGAAGACGTAAAAGGTGATGCTGATAGATAGATTCGATGGATAATAACTTATATTTGTCATTTTTTTTTAGTAGGTACAGCTAAAGTCTTGTTTTTAGAATTTCATTTAATTAATGTTGCTTCAAAGTTCATTTTTATAGAAAATCTAATAATTGCCGCCAACTAGCTTTTTGGCAGTCAAAATATCCGCAACACCAACATAAAATTTAATGACTCAGCTATACCCATAATTTCTGATGGATTAGTTTTGGGATAGGCCTTCCTGATTCATGAAATTACAAGCCACATTATTAATACTTTGTAGGAGTAGAAGGAATCATTTACTATAGCAATCACTTTATTTTTATTAGTTAAAATTCTGCCCTCGACAATAAAAATAGTCTTAAATCAGAACGCCAGGAGGTTGTCTTCGGCTCGATTTTTCTTTGTCGGCTTATTTCAGGCAGGACATGTTTTGCTTATCTAATTATTGGAGAAGTCTTTAAAACGTGAGCTGCCTTAACACAAAATCTTGTATTTGTAAAAAAAAAATTATTATCTTGTTTTCATTGTAAACAAAATCACTGCGAGTGACAAATCAATCTCTTCAAAGTTATCACCTTGAGACGAGAGTGTTTATTTTACTACCAGACACATGTTTTCTTTGGTTACCAGCACACAATCATTCAATTTTTCTGTGGGTGCGTTTTCAATTATGAGTACTCTTTTGTGATGCGAACATATTGATAAAGATTGCATTTGCTTGGGTGTGCATGTTTGCTGTTTGCTGTTTCTCAGGAGGATCTCTTTAGGTACTGGTTCTATCAATAGATTTGTAGTTTTGTCATGCAATGAAATGCTTATTTGTATATCTTAATAAGTGATTATGAGTGAAAATTGCAAGCACTTTATTCTTAAATAAAATTAAAGGTATAATTTGACAGAGACTCTTTTCACATGGTAGCAATTTTCCTTTCGAATACTCTTATATTATAAAATGGCAAATGGAAGATCCATATTTGGATTCGGAAGAATTTCCGGAAAGGACCCAAAAATTTCGCATAAGTCGATTCTCTTTAGAGTAACTAGCTCATCGATCTACTACTAAGAGGAGGTTCGTCTTTAAAGGATCAATTTGGGAAGCATAGGTTTGAGAGTTAATGTAGATACTAAGTAGAGGTAAATTAGAAGGTAGGTAACAAGGAAAATTCTACCTCAGTGAAAATAGAAAGATTTCAAAGAAAATGGACTTTCCTAGTGTAGTTTTTTCTTGTTTCAAGTACCCTTTTGCCAATCAAGAGTTACTTGCAAATCACATAAGAATGCCCTGAATTCGCTTAGCGGATCAAATATATTATAAAAACAAAATCCTCTTATACTATTTCAAACTTTCTATTCTCACTAAGATTCCAGTCCGAGTTCCAGTCTCAGTAATGGTTTCAGAAGATGTGAAAATATTCAACACGAATATACTTTTCCCTAAAAGCAAACCGTTTCCAGTACATTACTCCAGTAAACGAGACAAAGCCAAATGTTGTAATAACGAGGTTAGTTGATAGATGTCCCGACATTTTCCCGAGGTTGCACAATTTGTGTTTTATTGTGTGTTCCATAAAATTTGTTTATTCCCTTCTTGAAAGGTCCATAGTATACATGTTTAAGTTATTTATTTTTTATTACTTCCTTCTTGAAAATAATGTTTCCTATTTTATTTTTTTTAGGGATTTCCTGCTCCAAATAAATATTGAATTGATACAAATACCGGCACCCTATACAAGTTTTTGATTGATAATATTACAAGTATGTATCAACCAACAATTATTGTCTTCACTATATATTGTAGAATGATCTCAGCAACCAACCCAGTATGTAATCTCAGATTTGGGAAAAATTTTCTAACTGGTGAATAATATAAATGAGCATTTCAATATAAACTCAGCTCTGAATTAGGTCAATCTGGTAAAGTGCAACAAAACAATTACCCATTTTGTATCAAATTCCATAGTTCATCCTTCCAAGTTTGAACTAATGAATTTTTGAAATACCTTTGGCCCATACCTTTATTTTAAATCGATCTCTGATGACGGAATTTTTGTAGAGAACATGCTTCTTTGCCACTTTTACTGTGGATGTTTTGGAGTATTAGTGGTATTCCATTTGAATTTCCGTGTTTTGTAGGTCCATTTCCATTGTTATTTCAATAATTCTCGAATAATTTCATGGATGTATCAATAATTATCCGTTTTTACTTATTTACTGGCGTTCTCGTAAGAGCAAATTTTCCATTTTTGTCAGAAAAGCAAATCTTGAAGCACAGTTGAAGTATTTCAAGTACTTGTACTTTCAAATACATTATATTGGCGTCTTTATCATAAAAAATAAAACATGACAATTTTTTTATTTATAATTTTTCTTGGCACCTTTGTCAAAAATTAACCAACAACCCAACAAGCGGCCTTTATAATGTCTGTGTTACTTGAAATTTTAAAAATCTAAAGTACTTCAAGTCGAACTTCAAATACACTTCTGAAGTACCGGGTGATTGTTTATAGCTCTGTTCCAACCGACCACATGAGAACCATTCTAGAAAAGTAATTTCCAGTCGATCAATTCATTTGTCAAGTAGGATAAACGTTCAACTTATTAAAAAATAGGTGGGCAACTGGAAATTACTGGTCCTGGAACGGTTCTCATTTTGGTTAGAACAGAGCTAATATTTTGCACCCACGCCTATCACACCCAAAAGAGATACCCAGAAATGTCAAATGTAAAAGTTGTAGGCAATATGAATATCAGAAACTTTGCAATGAAGTTAGTTACAAGTATACAGGGTGTCAAGATTCTTTGAGAGAGGTAGGTTGCCTGACAACTGTATGGCGTCATCTGGGATGCCTCATCATAATGCAAATCTCTATAAGGCACCCCAGATGCGTCATTAAGTCACCCATTACCAGGCAACCTTAACTTCAGGAACCTTGACAGGGTGTGATGAAGCAAAGATAACTTTTTTGAATGGATCACCCCGTATATTATTGACCCATTGGATTAGCCTTCCAAACCTGATTCCAAATATACTAGGTTTTTTAGGTTTATTCCTTATAGTCCGGGAGCAAAAAGGTGAAGTGTAGAGACCACCAGTAAAATATAATCATTGGAGTAAAAAATCCATATTATTTCTTCAAAATGGGATATTCAGAGGCTAAACTATGAGGAATAAACCTAGGAAATGAAGTATATTTGGAATCAGGTTTGAAAGCTTAATCCAATAGATGCATAATATATGCGATGTTCCATTTGAAAAAACTATAACTTTACTTCGCCACACTTTTGTGATACTGCCTGTATACTTGTAACTAACTTCATTGCAAAGTTTCTGATATTACCTATACAATTTTCACAGTTGAAATTTCTGGGTGTCTCTTCAAACAGGTGATATAGGTGGGAGTCTGGTGCAAAATATAAACAAGACGGTACTTGAAATACTTTCATTGTACTTGAAGTACTTTTATAGTCCTTGGAGTACTTCTTATGTATTGCAAGTACTTTTCAATGTATTTCAAGTCCTTGTACTTAATGAAATCAAAAACAATGTAAAGTACATTGTTAAAAATATTTCAGGTAACAAATATAAGTACCGTTTATCCACTGTACTTCAAGTAAAGTAATTCAAGTACTTATAAGAACTTGGAGTAGAATTTCAATTTTTTTTCTTAAAGTACCTGGCAGCTCTGGGAACCAGTTCCCTGCTCTTTCGAGTTCTAGCTTCAGGAGCAGACATAAAATTTGTTGAAAATAAGATATCAGTTTTATCGGTTCAAGAATCAGGCACCTGGATAGCTGAAAACCCAATTCTACAACATCGTTATGCAGCAGAACCCCATAAAACTGCAAGAAGACCGAAATCAAATTGATAGAAGAATGATGAGAACAATGAAAGAAGTTGGGTTAGAAGGGGAAGAAATTGTAAAAGCGCTAAGCCAATTAAACAATGGAAAGGCCCAGGAGTGGACGTTATACTACCAGAAATGCCGAAGGAGGCAGAAGAATACCATGTAAAATAACTGAAAACACTTTTCAATAAATGTCTAACAGAGGGGAAAATACCACACGAATCAGAGACTGTCATCGTCATTTTGATATAGGTACAAAAAAGGAGACCCATCAAATCTTAAAAACTATTAACCTATAAGCCTTACCTCTGATCCCAGAGGATAGAGAACGGCTAGGAAAAAGAGATAGAAGAAGAAGTGAAATATTCTAAAACATGCACGGAGTTATAGGTAAAATATTAGTTTTAGTCTGATTCCCTTGATTATAATGATTTGTTTAGAATCCCTCGGAATCAAGACTCTGGAAAACAGTATTTTCTTGAAAAAAACTCATAGGTTCTGGCACTGAGCCGCTCAAACCTAATTCATTCAGCAATGGATTGTCCAAGCTCAAGGTTGTTTGAAAGAGGTAGGTTGCCTGATAACTTTCATGACGTCATCTGGGGTGCCTAAACATAATACAAATCTCCGAGGTACCCCAGATGACGTCATCTGTTTCCCATTACCAGGCTCCCTATTAACTTTAGGAATCTTGGTCCAAGTCCAAGCTTAATAGTTCGAGTAACAATTCGGTGTCGGCTCCCAAAACTAATAGATTTCCTGGATATCGTTTTCAACGGCGGAATCTTATGCTTGATTACTAAATATTTCACCATTTCAAATTCTCGTAGATAAAACAGCAGTATGCTTGAACCAGTAATGGGATTCTAATGGAAACAATCGTCCGTTGAAACCAGACCATCGAGCAGATTTTATCGAGTTAAGTGTTCCTTTTTACAATGAGACGCTTTGTTGCAGACTTCGGTCCATCTTAAGCTCCACCTTCACTTAGTCTTTGGGTCATCTTAGTTTCATTAGCAATTTATTTATAATCGTAGTTTAACGGTGCTAATTTTGTTCGTTAATTAAAAAAATTTGCTCGAAATTTAAAAGAAAAACCTCTAATCTAAAACATTGAAACTTCTCAAAGAAAGATGAAACATATCAGATCGAACAGAAGACAGTGTCAGAACTCTAAACAAAAAAGTGACAAAGGAAATTAGAAAAGAAAATTGGAACTATACTTACAAACTAATGAAAGATACAATAAGTGAAAACAGCATGAAAGTACTAAAAACAGAAACCTCAAGATACAGAACAAGAATAATGAAAATAAAAGATTTTTTCTCATCTTTTATTTTCATGCCGTGACCGTTCAAGACAGAAAGGAAACTAGAAAAGCCATAGAAGAATTCTACATCAAGCTATACTCTCCACACACACAACAGACCCTGGAAACCAAAACAGGATGCTGAAAAAGAACAGAACTAACATGGGCCGCTTTCGGCAAACTAACATAAATCTAGAAAATCAAATAAAATAGAAAAGTACACGACACTTGCATACTACCGGTGTGTACCTACCTATACGGATTAGAGACCATGTCTGCTAAAACATTGGAAAGCGATGGAAAGATCACTAAGAGACAAGATTGGAAACACCAAAATAAGAGGCAAAACGAAAGTCAGAAACATTGTGGAGGAGGTATAGCAAAGAAAAAATGGCGATGGACTCGCCACATAGCCAGATACGAACACGACAGATGGACCTGAAGAATCCTGGAATGGCGACATAAGGACAGTGGCAGACAAACATTGGATGACATTGGCGAAGGATAGAGAAAGATGGATTTAATTCTTAATTCAGAAGTATAAACCAGGCAGAGGTTTTTTTTTTGAGTGACAGGTCTTTTTACGTTTCCTTTTTACCTGGTTGTCGCCAGGTTAGCGCTAAATGGATATGTCATTTTGCGGCATGCGGACGCCTGCAAATTCATCAGGTTACATCCTATATACCTAGTAGCTTGCTCCTTACTGTATATCGTCTCATGCCAGTAAATAGTACTTTCTTGCAACTCGATGATATGTTCGCTCGATTCCATAATGGGCTGCAGTGGGAATATCATAATATTCGTACATGATCCTCTCTAGTTCATGTGTTGGGACAACTAACTGCGCTTCTTCATCTCCTTCTTCCCAGGAATATCTATATGACATACAATTCATAAGGATGAAACCGCGATCTGTCCACTGAGCTATTATGTCATCGTAATTGTTCTCAAAACAGTTTATAATTATAACAAGTTCGGGATCCTTCATCTGTTCCGTACGCAACTCATAAACAGTTCGGGATGGTACATCTACTGTAATTTCACAGATATCACAGGATGTTAAATCTTCATGGTTACAGGGTGGCCGGGATAGAGGATCCGCTACTACATTTTTCTTCCCCAAAATGTATTCAACCTTTAGATCATAACTCTGTAGTTTCAAGGCCCATCGAGCAAGACGTCCTGTCGTTTGAGTCTTGAGTGTTAAAAGCCATTTCAATGGTTGGTGGTCAGTGGAAAGGGTTACAATAGACCCTTCCACATATCTTCTAAATTTGTCTAAAGCCCATACGGCGGCTAAAGCTTCTCGTTTAGTTGTAGGTAGTATAATTACGCTCAGCTAGCAGTAACAACCTCGAAGCAATATGGCCCCAATTGCATAAGAATTGGCATCCGTTTTAATCGAAAATGACTTAGTTTCGTTCATCTGTTGCAATATTGGTGCACTAAGTAGGTGTTGCTTTAAGGTGTCAAATGCTTAGCGTTGTTGGTCCAGTGGACAATCATGTTATTTTCGGTTAACTGACTTAAAGGGCATGCGATTCCAGAGAAGTTCTTAATGAACCTGCGATACCATGAGCAGGCTTGGAGAAACGACTGTACCCCTTTTCAAGTTCCGAGGGGCAGGCAGATTGACAATAGCAGCAGTTTTCTCAGAAATAACTGATTGAACTGTCTAAGCCTGTTGGAAACTTTCTGAAGATCATTAAGGTGCGTCTCAATGTCAGAGGATAAGACGATTATATCATCCAGATGGGGCAAAATCGAAACGTCTAGGACTCCACGGCCAAAAACATTCATCAAACACTGGAAAGTCGCCGGAGCGTTTTTCAACCCGAATGGTATTCGTAAATAACGCCCCTACGTGAAAATAAAAGTTCATGACGTAGTTAGTTTTTCCAATCTGGCATCACATTACGATTTTGAGAACGCAGAATTCGCACTGACATTGACTGTCAAAAATGAAACGTCAAATTTACTACATAACAACGTGAACAAGTTACTGTGACAATGACACATGTCACACGATTCACACGACACCACACGTCGTTGAACTGTTAAAGTCAGCTGTCGTTTTGAGACATTTTGAGCAGCATTGCCAGATGGTCAGCGGCTCGAATACTATTGGTCACAATTAGGAGAGACCTACATTTCGGAGTGGATGAATAGAAGTTGAGAAAGAAGAGAAGAGAAGAAAAATTTTGGGAAAACTATCCACAGAAGTTCAACACGACTTTAAAGCTATTTTTACCTTTGCTTGTGGTTTGCAGATTACCTAATGCTGGTGGCATGGGATCAAAATGATGAAAGACGGATTCATTAAAGTTAGGCTTTTTTTCACAATAAATCCAAATAATTTAAAGCAAAAACATTATTCGAAAAATATTTTTGATGTAAAGACAATAAATACTAAATTGTTAAAATATCATTTTCCCAATTGTTGTATAGGTACTCTTATCACTAAACCAAAATCATATAAATAAATTACCTGTTTAATATTCCAAATATCCTCTTTAGTAAGCTTCACTGGCTTACTTTTCCCCATATTTAATCCAAATAACACACAATCACTCGCGAAACTTACGATATTGTTGTCACCCAGCCAAAAATTAGCACGATACTAAAATCTCCAACCAAAAATTCACTTATAATAAGTCCAAATTCAGCCCAAAAAAACCTGGCGAATCACATTTTAACAAGATTTTTTCTTATAACTAACTCCCCGCGATCCAGCATCATTGTTACGTGTTTAAGTAAAGATTGTGCACAATATTTGGATTAGGCGAAATAAAGTCTGCCTCATGTTTCAACATTGTTTTATCTTTGGATTGTTTGCTTAACCTCTCTTCGCACCTTTAGAATGTTATACTTGTGTCGCTGATTAAGTATACAAAAAAATAAACTAATTATATGTACCTCTTAAACTTTTACAGTAAGCTCATTATTATTAATAATGCACATATAAAGCCGAGACGATAGGTAAGTAAACACTAAAAATAAAAATTAAATAATCCTAATGTCAAGCTCCATAGGTGTGTTTTTTTTTTAATGAAATGTTGTTAATAATTAATAGTTGTCATTGAAGGCAAGGATCACGACTTGTAGGTATTAGAATTATTACACAACGGTATTTGTTTAAAGTTCAAAGTCAAGGTGAAAAAGTATTTTTTGATAAATTGTTTAAGAAAAAGCAGCTGTGACAATGTTTGTGAATCGAATATATTTTTGTCAAAATATACCAAGAACCAGATCTATTTATACCAGAGTCGAACCCTTTTTAAACCAGCTGCACCTCGGTCAATAATAGTTAACCGAACAGAGTCAATAATTATTTTTTCTTAGAAAAGCTTGTGTACCTTATGCACCTGTGCATGTTCGGAACTAAACAAACCCACAATTAACTACAATAATAAAAAAATTGTTCCATGAAAGCGTGTGTGTAGTTAGTCTAAAAATACGCACCATGTTAAATTGTGATGAGAAGGCAAAATTAAGTTACTTTTATTCCTCATGTAACACATCAAATGTTATTTATTCAAGTAAACCACCATTTAGAATACGAATACATTTGCGCCAAGATGAATTAGATACATTAGAAAAAAAGGGAGTCATTACAAAAATGATCGAAACAATAGAATGGGTGAACAGACTAGTAATAGTTGAAAAACCTAATAAAAAGTTGGGACTTTGTTTGTATCCTAAAGATCTAAACAATGCTATTGTAAAACAATATTATAGTATTCCTACATTGAATTATGTTTGTTCTAAATTAAAAAATTCTAAGTATTTTTCAGTTTTAGATCTCAAAGATGGATTTTGGCAAATTGTGCACTTTAGGAACAATGTTTGGTTCTTACTGTTTTATTAGACTACCATTTGGTTTAAATATTGCTGCAGAAGTTTTTCAAAGATATAACGAACAAATTTTTAGTGATATTGAAAATGTTTTTATATATATTGATGATATACTTATTTTTACTGAAATTCTAGAGCAACATGATCTTATTTTAGAAAAAGTCATGTTGAGAGCTAAATAGCGTACTTTTAATTATTATTACCTTTTCTATATTTATTATTTTATTGAATCAGCTCCAAATGGCTCCGGAATTTTTACAAATTCATTTCCTGTATTATATTTGAGCAAATTGTCTTGTATTATAAAGGGTCATTTGAATCTATGAACACTGCTTTGACCAGACAAGGAGTCACACACCATCAGCAGATGGATTAATAATAACATGCTTCGTGGCAGATGAGTTCAGGGCAGTTCAGGCTACTCTTATTAATGATACAATAAAGATGTCAATATCAAAAGGCTGGGGTCCCATCCCCCTTACTGTGAGACCTGCGGGCCGATCCGCGGGCCAGGGAGTGGAACTCCCCGAGAGAACAAAATTTTTGTCTTTATCATTCTCGTTTATTTTTCGATTACGTTGACAAGGACAAAACATTCGTTCTATCGGGGAGCTCTACTCCCTGGCCCGAGGATCGGCCACCTGGTTGTAGACGAACTCCGAGTAGAACTTAAAATTCAAGTTCTTAGTGAGGCACCCTTCACCTACTTTGTTTGAAATAGCAATGAAATTTGTGTCAACCATTCCAAGTTGGTCAAAAACCTACCAAATTTCATTGCTAACAATTCACTACCTACTTAAAAAATTTAAATATGAATTTAATTTCAAATTCAAACAACAGAAACAGATCCGGCTAATGATAAACATTAATCTTAAATGTCAAAATATTTAAAATAGGCGCCACTCAATAAAATGTTGAATGCAATACAAGTGCATGTTATTTTTAAATAGATAAAAGCCTAAATATAGCTTTCGAAGGGATTGAGTCTTTAGGTACATTAAAATTTTAATCTCGAGGGCTTTAATGTTTATGGTAATTTTGGTGTTTATTTTGAATCGACCGCAGGGATGTTGCTTTAAAAGCTCATGGTAGTATATAAAAGCGAAGGGTGAGTTCTAAATATTTTTATATAGTCTTTTCAATTAGGTAACTTGGAATAATTTTTGGCGTATAGCTATTTTTTGATGTGATACAATGTGGAGTTTCATACTTATGTCGTCTTAAGATGGAGAATCTATACCCCGGATAAATTAGACTTTCTCTGCGGAATGAGACCGAACAAGCTGAATTTTTGCAGAGAGCTTCGTTTTGATGTTCTTATGAAGCACAAAAATATTGAATATGCCTACCTTTGTGCGTCTTGAGATATCGAAGGTCAAAAGTCACGAAAATCGGATTTCTGCAAAAATCTCGCTTACAGTGCATCTGACGTCAAAGAACCCAAAACAAAACTTACGTGAAATAGTATTCTATACAAAATTGTTCATTTACATTTTTTTGTACGACCAACCGTTTCCGAAATATAGCATGATAAAGCGGGAGCAGGCATTCAAAATAGGTGATACTATTTTATACAGGGTGTTTCCTTCAACTAGTCAAAAATGTTAGGGTATATAGAGGAGCCATAAAGAAGTAATTTGAGAACACCGATGGTCGGAAGTGCGTTGTTTCCAAAATACAGGGTGTTGAAATTTAAACAGCCCCCTGTCATATCTGGACGGTTAATGCTAGGGTGTTCAAATTTTCAGGGATTGTTGATGTAGGAATGATATTTAAAAATTCGTGTAAAAGCATTTTCTACCTGGAACCACCCATAAAACAAATTGCTTCGTTTTTCAATTTTTTTTTTTTTTTTTTTGGATGGTTCCAGGTAGAAAATGGGGGTGCATTATACGAATTTTCAAATATCATTCCTACATCAATAATCCCTGGAAATTTGAACAGCCTAGCATTAGCCCTTTAGATGATTTGAATGGGGGTTGTTTAAATTTAACCCTGTATTTTGGAAACGACGCACTTCCGACCATCGGTGTCCCATCTTAAATTACTTCTCTATGGTCCCTCTATGTACTCTAGCATTTTTGACCAGTTAAACGGGGACACCCTGTATAATACAGTATCATCTATTTTGAATGCGCGCTCCCGCTTTATCACGCTATATTTCGAAAACGGTTGGTCGTACAAAAAAATGTATAGGAACAATTTTGTATAAAATACTATTTTACGTAAGTTTCGTTTTGAGTTCTTCGACGTCAGATGCACTGGAAGCGAGATTTTCGCAAAAACACGATTTTCATGACCTTTGACCTTCGATATCTCAAGACGGGCAAGGGTAGGCATGTTCAATTTTTTTGTGCTTCATTAGAACATCAAAACCAACGTCTTTGCAAAAATTCAGCTTGTTCGGCCTCATTCCGAAGATGGCCCTGTTTTGGGTCTAATTTCCCTGGGGTACCATAGGTTTTTGCAAAGTGGGTAAGTATTATGTTGTCATTGATGTTAGCAATAGTTTCCAAGTTTGGAAATTGCAGGAGAAGTCATGTTTAGGCCATTAGTAAGCATAATCATTCGTTCTGCTGAAAAAGTACAAAACATAGAAGAAAAAATCGATCACTTATCACAAAGTCTGGCTGAGAGTAGGCAAGAACTAACATATGCAAGGGCTGTGAGTAGTAACAAAAGTAGGAGTAAGCCCCCTATACTACCTGATAACCTGCCTAATATTGTGATAAAGCCTAAAGCTTAAGGTGAATCAAGACCCGAAAAAAACACTCCAAGAAATAGACAAAGATATAAGGCCTGATTTCTTGGGTATTTGTAGAAAATAACTATCTGACGGGAGAGTCATTATTAAATTTCCATCACCGAGAGATCTTGAGAAAATGAAGAGTGCTGCTTCTACTAAACTTTAAAGTAATTATGAAATTATTGAGACATCATTAAGAAAATCCAGGATTAAAATCCCAGGAATCACAATTGCAAGAACCAAGGAGGAATTTGAGTCACTAATACGGAAGCAAAATGCCTTTATTAAAAATGATGCTGACTTTAAGGTGACTTATGTCAGAAAATTTCGAGACAAGTCAACAAAAACCTTGTTTGCTGAATGTTCCCTAAATACCTATTTTTCAGAGTTTTATGTGCAACAAGAAAGTGTATATAGGATGGGCGAGATATTCTGTTTTTGAAGATATCACTGTCCTGAAGTGCTTCAACTGTTCAGAATATTCACTACAAAGCAAGTGATTGTGAGAATAGGAAGGCCTGTGAAAAATGTTCAAAGCAGCATGACGTTAAGGATTGTACAGGGTGTTTTTTATATATTGACACCCCACCTACAGTCTTTACCTTTACAGGTAGAAAAAAGGTGTAAATACAAAAGTTGTACAGTTTTGGTTGAATTTTTAGAAACCATGGTCAGAAACAAAATTTGAATGTCAGGAATATGAAATCTTGCATACTTCCAGCTTTTTTCGAATGGGATGCCCTATATTTCATTCTATATTCTTGAAGAGCACAATGCCCCGATTCCAAAAATATATAGGTTGTCTATATTATATAATAATATAACCAAATATGTTGGAGACGGCTCAACCAAATATAGACAAACTATATAGTTTTGGAATCGCGAAATTGTGCTCTTCAAGAATATAGAACCAAATATAGGGCATCCCATTTGAAAAAAGCTGAAAGCATGTAACATTTCGAATTTCTGACATTCAATTTTTGTTTCTGACCGTGGATTCTAAAAATTTAGCCAATACTGTACAACTTTTGTATTTACACCTTTCATCTACTTGTAAAGGTGAAGGCTGTAGGTGGGGTGTCAATGTATAAAAAAACACCCTGTACTTGAACAATAACTTATTATATAAAGTCAGAATTTGTAAGATTATCCACTTTTTGTCAATTTGCCTTTTAACAGAAATTAGTAATGTTACTTGACTTAACTAGTAACATAATGTGACAGGTTATTCAAGTACAAACGGGTAGACTGTTGCGGAGCTTATGGATGGACCTCTGCGGGATGAGCGCAGCGAGTACCGCAGTCATCTATTCAGTAATACCTTGTTCAAGTATGATACTAACCCGACTCACTCAAATGTCAGTTATTCTCATTAGTTCAAAAACTACACGTTTCAGGTGAGTGTCTTATTTGAATAGTTCAACAGTATATTGGTGAGTAGATGACTGCGAAACTCGCTGCGCTCGTCCCACAGAGGTCCACCCATAAGTTCCGCAATAATCCACTTATTTGTACTTGAACAATAACTTATTATATAAAGTCAAAATTTGTAAGATTATGATTATTCACTTTTTGTCAATTTGCCTTCAAACAGGAATTAGTAATGTTACTTTACCAAACTAGTAACATAATGTGACAAGTAATTCAAGTACAAATGAGTGAATTGTTACCGAACTTATGGGTGGACCTCTGCGGAATGAGCGCAGTGAGTTCTGCAGCTATCTATTCATCAATATGATGTTTAATCACGATACTTGTAGCATTTTCAATTTCTTGTTTGATATGCTACTGTGTTTTGCTCTAGTAGATATGATTCTATATAGAACTGCAATGAAATAAATGAATAAACAGCTGTCTTTTCTGTGCCCAGATTTTGTTACCTTGATTACTGCCTTCTGCTGAAACTTTTTGTGCAGGTTTGCAAGTTTTGTTGATTGATCTAGGAAGGTTTGATTCAGTACGGCAGGGCCCGCTGTTATTGATTAGAATCTTAGGAAAAGGAGGTAGTATCATCATCATCATCACTGTTTGCAAATCCAATCAATAATCTGAGGTTATGATAAATTGTTGTTTACTCTTTGATTTTTCATTTCCATCATGTCATTGAACAGCTGTTTTGTCTAGGCGTTTTCGTTAGACCTGTTCTACTTTTTGATATATGTTCTATAGGCATTTTTCAATATTCACCAGTCATTTTTATACAACCAAACTTTCAGTTCGTATTCTTGGAGTGAAATTGAACACGCTTTTTTCTATAATTTTCTTCAATGTCAAAATTAGAAGTTTGACAAGTGAAAGCCTTCTCCCGAAATCTAAAGGAAGAATCAGCCCTTTTGATCTTGAGACTTGATACCGAAAGGTTGGTCTCGGCCCTATTTGATTTTGGGCGAGACTTTTTGGAATTTTGTGCCAGGGAACTCAAGGTTTAGACTAATTTCTTGTTGATAATTGTCTAGAGTCGTCCCTTGGTCATTTTGGATTTTGTTTCGGTAAGTTTTTGAAATTTTCTTCAGGATTATTAACCTACAACACGTGTTTCGTTTCTTCAATAGGACTGTTCCGAGCAGCTTTTGGAAGTTTAAGACTTCACCTTTGGTCTAGAGGATTCCTCAATTTGAGGTAAGATTATTTCTAATATTTGGGGCTCGATTTGTTTTTTTTCTACGAACATCGTTATAGGGTCCTACTCCTAGTCCTAGTGCTAGGCTGTAGCTAGACAGTCTTAGGCTATAGTTGGACAGCTCCTAGAAAGAGATTCTAGACTAGACCTAGATTACTCTTAGTTGCCTTTGGTAGCCTCCCTTCAGCAACCCTCTTGGTACCGCTCTGCTAGAACCACATTGAGTTCTACGTAAAACAGATACAGTGAGACCAAACATGTAGCTAACCTCACTCTTGGAACTTCTGGACTTACACATACATGTGAAGATAACAAACACTTGTATCACATGTAAGTTACACCTTTTACTATATAGGCAAATCCTATGTAAATCACTGGATACTGAATTAGGTTCGGTAAGTGCCCCTTAAATAAAATTCTAGAATTTTACCCTGAGGTTGCCCTAACAATAACTTTCATCTTTCTGTGTTTAATTTGCCTGTTGGTAAAGTGTAACCCATACTGTATTTTTCTTATCACTCACAAGTGTAAATACCAAAAGGTTTTTAGTCATGTTCACATAAAATTCATATTTATATATGCGTTATTTACATTAATCTTTTTATAATCAAATATTTATAAATTGGTACAAGCCATAATGATGTCCTGGCTATCCCTATTCATTATTGTTATTATTTTTTAATAAAGAAGCCAGATACATTATTGTACCTAATTAGTTGTTTTATTGATAAGCTCTCCAATTGCACAGGATTTGTTTATAACATCATTAGGTTATCTTCCTAGTTAAGTCACAATTAACTTGGTGGCGCCCAAAGGTAAGATGTATACAAGGAACCCATAGACCCATGGCTTCCGGACTGATGCTGACTAGCCGTATGCAGTATAATTGGGCAATTGCCAAAATAAGTACGTTATATACTAACCTGACTTACTCAAATGTCAGTTATTCTCATTAGTTTAAAAACTACAAGTTTCAGGTGAAGGTCTTACTTGAACAGTTCAACAGTCTATTGGTGAGTAGATGGCTGCGGAACTCGCTGCGCTCGTCCCGCAGAGATCCACCCATAAGTTCCGCAACAATCCACTTATTGTATTTGAACAATAATTTATTGTATAAAGTCAGAATTTGTAAGATTATCCACTTTTTGTCAATTTGCCTTGCAATTGAACTTATGGGTAGACCTCTGCGGGACGGGCGCAGCGAGTTCCGCAGCCATCTATTCATCAATATATTGTTTAATTACAATACTAAGCTGACTCACTCAAATGTCAGTTATTCTCATTAGTTCAAAAACTACACGTTTCAGGTGAATGTCTTACTTGAACAGTTCAACAGTATATTGGTGAGTCGATGGCTGTGGAACTCCCTGCGCTCGTCTCGCAGAGGTCCACCCATAAGTTCCACAACAATCCACTTATTTGTACTTGAAAAATAATTTATTACATAAAGTCAGAATTTGCCAGATTATCCACTTTTTGTCAATTTGACTTTTAACAGGAATGAGTAATGTTACTTTACCAAACTAGTAACATTTATATTGTGACAAGTTATTCAAGTACAAATGAGTGAATTGTTGCGGAACTTATGGGTGGACCTCTTCGGGACGAGCGCAGCAAGTTCCGCAGCTATCTATTCATCAATATGTTGTTTAATTACGATACTAACCTTGACAAGTAGAATTCTACTAGAATTCTACTTTCATGACGTCAGGTTGCCTAGCAACTGACATCATCGCCTGTACTGTACGCGATAAATAAATCGCAGGTGACATCATGAAAGTAGAGAGTGAGAAACCATACTCAAAGCAATTTGCTTATCAGCCAGGCAAATCCACAATAAGTGCTTTAAACTGCCTGGTTAAAGACATTGAAAAGACAATCGAGTGCAAAGAGGTCGCTCTCACAGCATTCATCGACATAGAGGGTGCCTTTGACAACAAACAACAAACAACAAAATTCTTACCAGACTGAGTAGTGCTGGATATCATGTCATCAGCCATCTGGTCGTGCCGAAAACTTGTTGGCAAAACATGGGGGCTAAAGCCAAAGATGGTATTCTAGATTTACCAAACTATAATAAAGCCCATGGTCACATATGCTTCATTGCTGTGGTGTCCCAAAACCCAGCAAGGCACCGCTCAAATCAAGGTAAGAAAGGTACAAAGGCTGATATGTTTAGGAATAACGGGAGCAAATTCAACTTGCCCCACCGCAGCACTAGAGACGCTACTTAACATCCCCCCACTTCACCTATGTGTGAAAAAGGAGGCATTAAGCAGCGCTCACAGGCTATTCCAAATAGACAAGTTCAAGCCTGGTGATCTGAGGGGACATCTGAGCATCCTTGATTCAATAAAACTGGAGAATGCCAGCAAACCAAGCGACCACATGATGGTCAGATTGGACTTAGAGATCCCATTCGCAGAGGTAAGAAACGACCGTTAATCTTGGGAGAATAAAGAATTACCACAAGCAGATAATGCATCTCTGTGGTACACAGATGGACCCAAGCTAATGGAAGGAGCTGGACTGGGCATTTTCGGCCCTAACTTCAAGCTCTCCAAGGCAATGGGTAAACATCGTACAATAATTTAAGCCGACTAGCGACACACAACCAGGTAACGCTGATTTGGCTACCTGGTCATCGAGGCATAGAAGGAAACGAAGTAGCAGATGGCCTCGCAAAAGAAAGGGCCTCAACACCATACCATGCACCAGAGCCCCACTGTGGCTTAATGAAAAGCCACATCATGGAAGAACTCAACAAATGGGAGAAAAACTAACTGTCATCATATTGGAGGCACACTCCGGGACTCAGACAGTCAAAAAGGTTTATTACCCTTTCAGCAAAAAGAGCTGAACAGCTCCTAGACATGAGCAGACTAGACATCAGATTGGTAGTAGGGTTGCTCACAGGACACTGCCTGGTAAAATACCATTTAAGGGTAATGGGCAGAGCAGAAGACGATCTCTGCAGATTCTGATCAGACGCAATAGAGACCGCAAAGCACCTGTTCTGCGAATGTCCAGCCCAATTCTGCAAGAGGCTCAAATTCCTCGAGGGGGCAACACTGTCACCAGAAGAAGTGGGCCAACTGGCAGCCAGAAAAATAGCTTCCTTCGGCAGAAGTCTACGCTTCCTGGAGACAACTTAAGATGTAGAGTCACGTATAAAATATTTGCAAAGGTAGCAGTGCTGAGCGGCTGAAAAGTCGAAACGGCTCCCCCACAATCTACAATCTACAATGGTGAAGGTATAGTTAATTTGAAGGGACTCTATATAATCACTACCTGTAATTTTATTCATCTAAATGAAAAATTAAATAATTTATTCGTCTCTCATATGCAACTAGTGGAAATATAAACAACTTGCTTAACACGGCATTCTGTAGAAATAATCAAGGCCAGCATTTTGTTTCATATATAGGGCCTAAATTGTATAATCTCATACCTGTTCATATTCGAAAAACTACAAAAATTAAAATTTTCAAAAAATTGTTCAAGGCTTATCTTGTGTTGAATTGTGACATTTTCTTGCAGGCTTTCTAGATTGTTTACACCTGTTTGATTGTTTATGTTTGTGTGGTAGGTCAGTTATAAGTAACGCCTTTCGGTTCTATAAAATCGTAAATTTTGAAATCCATGTAACCTATGTATTGAGTATTTTTTTGTTAAAAAAAAAGATAAATAAGTAAATAAGTCTGTGATACTATTCCTTTGAGATACGCACATACAGGTATTTTATACCTAGGTGCAACAATATACAGGGTGATTCAAAAGTAAGCGGAATCCTTTCGGGGGCGTATTCTTTGCATAAAAATAAGACAAAAAGTTCCCATCAACATGGGTCCGGAAATGCTTCCTAAGGGAGCTACGGTAACGCTCCTTCGAATAGAACACCTGAAAGACGTATTTTTCTTTATAACTTTGAAACCCTTTACAAATGGATTTTTAAAATTGGTGTCTTTTATAAACATTTCATGGCAATTAACATACTAAATTGGAAAATTAAAAATCTCAATCAGTGGCGTCACATACTGGGGAGGGTGAGGGTTGAAACATCAGTATTTTTTTACTCGTCAGGTTTTTGCGATCCCGATTGAAAATTCGAAAAGATTAGAGTTTTTCACACAGAAAAGTTACTCCTGGTTCAATTCGATACAGCGTAACGTTTACGAGAAAATTTTCTACGCAAAAACCTGACCTGACGAGTAAAAAAAAATAGGGATGTTTTAACCCTCATCCTCCTCAGTATGTGACACCACTGATTAGGATTTTTGAATTTTTAATTAAGTATCTTAATTGCCATCAAATGTTTATAAAATACACCAATTTTCAGAATACATTTGTGAAGGGCTTCAAAGTTATAGAGAAAAATAAGTCTTTCAGGGGTCCTATTCGAGGGGGCGTAGCTCCCTTAGGAAGCATTTCCGGACCCATGTTAATAGGAACTTTTAGTCTTATTTTTATGCGAGGAATACGCCCCCGAAAGGATGCCACTTACTTTTGAATCACCCTGTATAGACAAAAAAAAATGTGATATTATTCTAATGAAAATAAGATTAAGTATAATTGAACTGTTACATTGTTATTGTTGTTGTTGAAATTGAACAATTAGAAATTGACCAACGAAAATCCATATAGAACAAAATAGTTAAGAATAAAAGAATTATCATCAGAAGTAACGACAAGATCGGTAAGACAACAAAACGAATGAAAAGTTCCTTAAATTGCTGCAAAAATATTTGATTTAGCGTTAATGTTAAAAGACATTGTTACAACAACATTATTATCTAATAAACAAATTATAAAAACCACAAAAATGCATACTAATATTTAGCTTATTAAAACTCAAAATTGCATAAGCCTAGAGATAAAACAAACCCATTATTTTTAATTAGGAACTAAAATTCAAGTCACGTTTACCATGAGCAGTTTTTCAAATCATGAAAGCGAATTAAGTAATTGCAAAAGAAATTATTTGAACCGGAACCGCATCCAACTGTACAAGAATCTATGTTTGGTTGCGACAAAATATTATTTAATATGAGACTTTGGTATAAGCATCCTTTCCATTGAAACATATTTCAAGGGGAACGCACAATATCCTCTCAGGTTCTTGTGCCCTTTTGAAATCAATATGTAGCAAATTTGATGAATAGGGTTTAGTGGTGGTAAGTAGAGTAGGTACAAAACCACCCTTAAAATTTCAATACATGCATTCACAATTTGTAAAGGATATTGCATGGGCTTTAAGTTACAAACAGTGTACAGAAGGATTTTTTATGGAGAAAATATTAATTATTATAACATGAACGTTTCTTTTAATTTTTTATAAATTGGAAATGAGTAATCTATAAAAATAACTCCCTCATAAAAATAATCACGTTGCCAATTCATTTCAATAAATTTTTATTCACAGTGCAATTGAGTTAATTCGAGAATAAATATTTTTGGCGCCAAATTATAAAATTATTTATGTTTGCACATGCAATTCTAAGCCCAAAACATAATATGACAATAACAAATCTTTTAAGTGTCTCAAAGCAATTGTTCAAGTTCAAAATCGTGTAGCTTTAATCATAAAAACACAATTAATAATAATAATAATCACAAACTCAAATTTGCTTAAGAGGTTGTAATTGAATTTGCACTGATTCAAGTAAAGAAACGTCACAAAAAGTGATAACCAACTATGATAAAATTACACAAGTAATCCATCAAAAATTATCCATTCGGGTGCAGAAGAGATTAAACAATCAATTATCACTATAGAAAAAAAAATACTTGAACACCACAACACCATGAGAGAACGGAAAAAGAAGACGAAAACGTTTCGAACGGATGAATATGAGGCGGGAGACTGAGGCGGCATACGGTTACGGTTAAGTTACATTTTCAAACTATTCCCAGTGTTTACTTCAAGCTTTTATGTGTGTTGTGTTGTGTGCCGGGCACCCGATGTAAAAGTCAGAAATAAATTGAACGTTTATGATTTTATTTAATTTACATTTGCTCTGACAGATTAGGTACGTGGGTCGCTATTGCGCGGGACCCAATGATGTTGGCGATTTTTTTAAAATTTATTGGCAAATATCTATTTGAATTGGTTTATGGTAAAAAATCGTTCATATAGAACAAATAACCTTCGGCGATTATTCTCGGATGAACTACTAAGTTAAGTAATAATTTGATGTCTTTATTAGATAAGTGTTGAAGTAATTCATTTTTCTTCTATGGTAATAATTGTCAATTCTGTAAAATTTTTAATACAAATTTTGTTAGCCTTTATAGAGGCACGTATAAAGGAAGAAACAGCATCGTATGTCAACCCTAATGTACCTATGAAACTAATGTATTTAGTGATATTGATCAGATAGAACTGAGTAACTGAGTATGGATGGATACATCCTGAAACAGTGCGTAATCAATAATAAACGAGCTGGGGAAAAGTTATGGCATTGATAAGTAATGGTACCTATTAAATATAAAGTAAAGACTCTTCAATGAGTTGAAAACTATGTTTGAATGCTGTCGCTTTAGATTTAGACTAAAGTTTTTGTGTGTCCTGTACCACCCACCCACCACAATACTTGAAAAATTATCTAAGATTCCTAGAATATTTTGCAGGATATTTGGACAATGTTGGTGATTTTGAGGGGACTAATATCTTCATGGAGGATTTCAATTATGAAAATATAATAAAAGCCTCATTTTATGGGGATAAATTACTGGATATTATAGATTTAAATCCATTTACACAAATTGTAAAGTCACCAACCAAAATTAGAGATAGAAGCCAGTGATAAAGAGTTGCATTGTGAAGTACTTACATCTTACTCCTGAAAAGGGTGATCACTGCACAACCGGCTTGAAAATAAAGTTACCTATACATAACTTGATATTTAGATTTTAAGAATTTTAAAGTGTTGTCCAATGTGCCGTTTTCTGTTTAATCAACTTTTCTGTATTCTACCTAACGAAGTAGTACTGATGATGGCGTAAGGCTAGGAGCGCTCTGTACCGATTATCGAATAAAGTAAACGTGGAAAGGAGTTTGAATTCCTATGAAGCCCTATCCTTTACATACGATGTTTATAGTGGTTTGGGTGGATTATAGTTCAAGAGTTGTAAGTTTAAATTATAACTTTTCATCACCTAGCATCACTGATATTGCGACGATCCTTTCTATGTGTAGTACCACGAATTTAGTATTGATATTGAAATAAATTAAAGGGCCGGTTTATTCACCTTCTGATAAACTGTCAGATATGCAATCTGACGGATAAAAACACAATCTGTAATCTCATTGTTCGGTCAGTTATTCGCCCACCAATAGCATTATGGAATGGATATTAAAGTTTAATAATTGAGAATGAATTTGAATTCTCAATTGTGTGTTGTTTGCAACCCTTATTTTATTAATCATCAGAGCATTTTTGAATAGCTCATTTATTTCCAATATAAATTGTTCCATGAATAGCTCAGCACTTGGGGGTTATCCAGTTCCACTATATACAAATAAGACCAGGACTAATGCATGGAAAGTTTGGGATGCTCATTAAAATAGGATAAAATTGTTGTTTGGAACTTCTTGTTGAGGGTAATCCATCAATATGAAATTTTAATCCCAAAGTAATATCCTCTTTAATAATATCAATAAGCATTTGTTTAAGCCCTAAGCTTATGCTGTGGTACCAAAACTCTCCTTGACCCATTGAATGTATTTCGACATTTTTAATAGTGCATAATAATGTTCTTGGGGTATCAGCGTAATTTCATTACGTCTTAGCAATTTAAGCAATCCCAGTCAAAGCTTGATGAGAAACATTATTACTAATGCCCAGTCTCTAAGATTTCCGCGTAAACGAGATTTGTTTGTTGTATCCACATATGGATCGTCCGTCAGTAAAAAATTCTCATCTCTTATGTTATTAGGACTAACATCAAATAGGTCGTTTTCTTCTATTGAAGCTTCATTTTTTAAAGAGGTGCTGGCTGCTTCTTCTGAAATCTGGAAATCCACATTACTTGTAGGCATGAGACTATTTCAAGTGAGTAGGAAAACCAGGTGTGTAAAGAAATTACCTACCTTCTGATCTGATGTCAAGAGCAATACTGATTCAACAATATAATTGTTTTGTTGTTCATAATTATTGTCTTCGTTGAAAAAAATCGTCATGGAATTATCTTCACTTTGTCTCACACTATCATTATTACTATTGTTTGTACCAGTAGTTTGCTTGATAGCTTTTATTTTTCTATAATAAGTAGTACTATACCTAAATTTGCGTTTTCTGAACATGATTAAAGTGTAGGTACAGTCGTGAGCACAAAAAGTGGGACATCCATTTTTTCCTATTGTAAAACGGGCTCACCAGCTATACCTACTGCAATGACAGGAATTGTCATGTTTGACAAAAAAATCGATTGTAGAGAAAAGACTGATTTACGCAAATTAGCGAAAAATGACAAGACCTGTCAGTCGGGTGTCCTACTTTTTGTGCTCACGACTGTACGTGTCGTGTAGGTATAATTTGTTTAAAAATAAATAAAACGCAATATCAGGATATTACACGTACTGAGGAAAACCACCTATTTAAAATATTATTTCTTTGAATCTTAACTTTTTAGAAAACGTTTACTGAATAAAAGTACCTAAATGCTGCAACCATGTAATGCTCTGTGGACTTGATGAGAACGAGAGCGCGCTGCAACAGAAAGGTACCGAACCAAACAGGAGATAGGGAATACGCAACTAGACTAGAGAACAAGCTTGGCTGGTCCCTTAGACGCGTGTCTGTAATTATTCAATTTTTATTTTTATTTTGCATTAAACTGATTGTTCAATCAAATTTGTTATTAGTGTGTGTGTCAAGGAGCGATTACAGAACAGTTGAATAATTGTTATTTTGTTTTTGAGAGTTCAATTAATTATACTAATACTATAATATAATACTATTATTTATATAAGTATCATATTTTTTTCATTTTTATGTTTTTTTTTTGTTTCTTTATAACATTTTTTATAACATGTGCATTGTTCATGTATTTAACAAAAATCGTTTCATGCTGTAAACAACACAGATAAAGAGAAAATTAAAACCTAAGAAATTATGGGCTGTCTTTTCGTGCTGAGATTTTGATTTTATGTATTCAGAACGTGCATTAGGGCCTTGTTGAATTTACTAAAATTTTCCTACCTTGACTAGCGAATATTCTACCAAACAAAGGAAAGAGATATTGGCTAAAAATAACAACTATAGCTGGGTAGCATCCCGTATAGGACCTCAGTACCTTCCAGCAGGCCGGCTAACTAACCAAAAACTCTTCAGTATTGATTATAGGTAGTGTTGATTGAATGTAGTGTGTGTAATTAAAATTTTAGCACAAGAACAGGGGCGGTATTTAATTCAAACTTTTATTCACCTTAATTATTGAATTAATGACTCATAATTATTTATTATTAAAATGACACAGTATGTTTCGATTTTTGAGGAATGTTAGATCGAGGGTTTCTCTGCCGTGCTCTTTCACCTCGTTAGTTCCAGGATGAGAACGGTACAATTTACTTTAATAATATAGTAGACGTTTCACAAATTTTTCGTTTCTTTTACATATCACAACCTCCCTTGAATTTCCCAAATATTTGTCGGGCGCATGTCCAGTAAGTAAAATTGAGTAAGTCCTATTTGTTTTTCATTTCGTTTTTCAGAATATTTGTTGTTTAAAAGGTAATAAAATTGCACACCGTTCAATCTTGCTGAACGAACCCGGGTATGTTATACTACAGTACCTAACCTAGAAAAAAGATTTCTTAGAAGTCATTCAATAACGACTTTCCGACGTTGACAATACTTTTTAAATCGCGAGTAATGTTTTGGTCAAAACCCAATGTCTTTATTGAGACGTCTGATTACCTTAGTCATTCTGATACCTAATTGTGATGTCGAATATACGATTAGTTAAATCGTAGTGTATTGGTGTAGTATACGCGACGTCATAGGAAAGTCAGATGAATACTTCTGCCAGTTGGCTACGTCTGCTACGTCAATATAGAGTCCAGAAAATACCTGATGCAAAATAAGCGATATTTAGGTCATCACAAGACGGTATATCGACAGACGGTAACGACTGGAGGTAATCTTAAGGTAAATCGGACCTCTCAGATAGGACGTCGCCAGATAACCGAAATTTGTAAAGATTTCTGACGTCGTAGCTAGTCGAAATAGGTAACTGAGCGATAAAATGCTAGTTGGGTGGCAGCGTGGAGTCAAGGTCTGAATAATTGAATTGGCGTTGTACATGGGTCAAGACTAGGTCCAGTTCTGTTTCTCTTGTTCATAAACGACAGCCTGTTAAGGCTCATATAACGTTATTTGCAGACGATACAACCATCACTTGGGTCGATGCGAACCCCGAAGAGCTTCAGAACAATATAAACAGAGATATGATACTGCTACAGAACTGGTTCGCATTGAACAAGTTCGCTGTGAATACAAATAAATGCAAAGTAATCAATTTCAATGCAAACCACTGCAGAAGCCTTATTGTTGATGTGAATGGCAGAAATCTACAGAGGGTCAAGGAACTCAAATTTCAGGAAAACCTTAAGTGGGACCAGCATATTCTATTTCTGTCAAAGAAATTATCGAAGGGCCTCTTCGTAGTAAATACAGCGCAGAGATTTATCAACACCCAAACAGGTGTATCACTCATTGTTCGAGAGCCATCTCCGATATGCGCGTGGGACTTTACAACTGGCAATAATGTGGAAACTGTATTCTTGCTTCAAAAAAAGGCAATCCGCATTTTTAAGGGTATAATGTCTGCCCAGCGAGTCTGTGTCTACGGGGTAACGGTGAGGGGAATGCAGTTGTAAACAAAAATGGCTGATTTCATTCATAAAATACCCAGCTGCGTGCGGAACTTTTTGGAAGTGTTATCGTATTGCAACTCATACACGAAAATCGACAATGACGAAACCTCCGCCACTGGATATTTCAATATAAATCGATATTCCAAGATGGGAGGATGAAATGACGTCAGCCCTGGCCAATAGCGAGACGTAAGGTGACGTTAGCTCATTGACAATCGTATGGTTCCCCATGGCAACGGAAATCCTGCCAAAAACTCCACCAATCAGGTTCATCCAGGCCTGATGCTTGCCAAATAGTCAAAAGCTGATGATATCTTTAGAAAATGTTTATTTTTTACAATAGACCAAATTGCAGAAATCAGGATTAAAATAAGAATAGATCTAACAACCATGTTAAAATGTTTAGCGTTTTATTATTGTTATCAATATTTTGTTATTAAAAAATGGATTCTCAAATGAACTATACTGCATGCCTAGTATTTCCGCTTTTTTATAATTAAACGTGGCAACATGGCACATTTACGTCCGAATTCCTTCCGTAGACTCAGATCCGCTGGGCAAACAATAGAGAGTATATTATGTATATCCTGTAGACCACTGATCAAGGACTTGAAAATATTGACATGTTTGACCTCCTGATTTTCGAGACTACAAGAAGAATTCATAAAGCCAGACAAGAATTGACAGTCAGAGGTAATTTGCAGTGGTACAATACTCGACAGACTGGAAATTTGGTCACTCCATTGTCCTGTCTAGGAATCACACAAAACTCAATGACGCACATGGGTATCCAGCTTTATAACAAGCTGCCAATAGGGCAAGTACACGATCTGACAGTTTGACACTATTGACAATCGCCTTGAGGTAAAGCAAGGATAAAATCTGTTTTTTTTTTAAAGATAATTCCCCAAGTCAAAAATTTAGAAACTATGTTGGCAACACAAGCCTTTTCTTCATAAAAAATTTGAAAGCATTAACAATTCTACATTGTATTGCCAACATAAAGTTATTTTGACTTTTATCTTTAAAAAAAAAACAGACTTTATATTTACAGTGATTTTTTAAGTTTTTAGTTAGATTTTTTTAAATAAATACCTTTTGTGTAATCCAGAAGTTTCTTGGACACGCCTAGAGTTTGTTTAGTTGTTAATTCTGGCAGTATAGCGCAAGGGATACAATATCCTTCCATAGGTTTCCATCAATTTTAAATAACAATGAGAGGTTTGATTTGTTAGGTCAAGAAAGAAGAGAAAAATTGATTAATGTTGTTAAAAGAGAAGATCTGACAGAAAAATAGATTGAATTATAGAGTAACTATACTTATATATTTGTTCTTGTGGCACTTGGTTTTGATTTTTATTGGAAAAACCCTGAATTTAATCCATTATAGAAAAACCTAGCAAACTTCTGGATAAAAGACCACATAGACTGGAACATAAACACTTTACTTTAACTTTTTTAAAACAAATTAACACAAAAACTTGCAAAAAAGCTGTGAAAACCGCATAAAACATAACCGGCCTAATCTACACCAATGTAAATAAATGATTTGTTTTACCTCAGGGCGATTGTCAAACTCATTTGTGACGTCACATGGACATGCCCTATAGAGAAGTCCGATGGCTGTAAAACCAAAAAACGTTTGAGGCCAATGTCAAGAATTATTTGGGAGGCGAGACTCACTACAACATAGAAAAGTATCTTGAAAAAAACATAATTTCATGTAGAGAGGGATAGACCTACTCTCGTTTTTGCCGATTCTAATTGTTCTACTGTTCGGCAAATGTCTATTTTATGTCGTTTTGTTTTATTGTATTTTGTTCTACTATTTCAAAACCAAATTTAGTTCAAGACTTTTCTATTTTTTTTTTCATATAACGGCAATTTATGCTTTTTTAATAAATGTGACTCAGAGAGAAATACTCATTTGTTGTCAACAAAATTGAGCCAAGCCAGCGTTATCTACCATATTGGAAACATAACTATTTACTGGTTTCGCATCGACGCTACAGACACCTACTTTACATAGGGCTTTAAGGAATTTTTATGATAGATGGCGCCCTGTTCGCATTACAGTGGCATTACAGGCGGTCTGTTTAAATTTGTTCATTCTAGACTTTAGGACATTAATGCTTGCTTAAATTAATTGATGTTTTGTTAATTAGATCAAAATTAGAAGAAAAGTTTCTTTATCGATGGTTAAGGATATCCTTAACATATTTATTCAAAGTTCTGATTGATGTTTAATTGAACCTGTCATTTATTTAATCAACAAAGATAAAAATAGATCTTCCAATCTATAAAATTTGTAGGTCTTCATGAAACACACAAATCACTTAAAAACACTTGAAAACACAAAGAAAGACGAAATGCAAGAGCGGCAAACGAAAAACATTATGAATTATTAGTTATGATAAAATGAATATTTTGGCATATTGTCATATGTCGACATGTCAATGTTATTGACAACGGACGTGTTCTTGATGTGCTGGTATTTTAAAATTCTGTTGTTGTCAGCGACATCTAGAAAAACGGAAAAGAGTTATTATGTGGTTTATTACTGGCAATGAGAGATCGCAGGGCCTGATGTGACTTTCCTTGACTTGAAGGCTACTGCCTAAGTGAGCATTCACACCAACGTAGCATGCGACGTGCGACTTGCTGCTAGAAAGCAGGAAGCACGTCGCATTTTTCACTTATCTATGTTGAAATGAAATATGATTCCATCAGGTGTTGTATGACTTTTACCAGACCGTAGAGTTTTTGAGTTTTTCCACAGTTCCCTAGAGTTTCTTTTATCACTACCCATAACTTCTCGATCATATCTGACTTTTCTAACTTTAGTTTTGTTAACAACCAAATTTCGTACTTTTTTGTATCTGTTCCAAACAATATCCTACTTCTGATGCATTTCTGTGTGGCGACATGCGCTTCTAATTTAGCTGCAACTTCTGATGGATCTTCTATTTCTTCACTATCCATGTCAATCCGGATTTGCCTATTATGTTTCTTTGTTCTTCCTTTTGCTTCATTTGTGATATTTCATGACTTTCCTTGACTTGAAGGTTACTGTCTAAGTGAGCATTCACACCAAAGTGACATGCGACGTGCGACTTGCTGCTAGAAAGCAGGAAGCACGTCGCATGCTACTTTGGTGTGAATGCTCACTAAAGTAGTATAGCTGCTCCTTACTTAGAATTTTGTTCGAAACTTTTTGTTCAACTTACCAAACTTTATTACTATTTGGCAATGCAATAGATACACTTCCATTGATTATAATATGTTAAATGTAGTGGGAATATTGACATCAAAGAAGACAATTTTGCTTAATGTCGTTATATTTATGATTAAGAATGATCTATTGCCATCATACATCTGTGATAAAGTAGGATATTTTATGCAGTTCATAATTACAATACAAGAAAAATTTTAAGGTTTTAAACTGTTGCGATTGCTGTCTAATTCTAGTTTGGTTTTTCACCCTATTTATTTTTATGTTGTAGTTTTTAAGTTTCTGTTTATGTTTTGTTCATTCATTTGAACTGTTTTTGTATGAAGCATTTTAGGCTAAATAAATGAATATAGGTAGGTACCTATATTATTATTTGAAATATTGTATCTATGCGCGTATTTATACAGTGTGTCCGTAAAGTAACGGATGAATTCATTATTTTGAAAACGATAGAATTTTTGAAAAATCGCTCAGATACGTCAATTTTGTTTTTTTGTTTGAATTTTTTTTATATATTTTTTATTATACAGGGTGTCTCAAAAATAGCTCCGCTGCTATCAAATTTGTATTTTCAAATGGATCACCCTGTATGTTATAACATTTGTGGATTCTGTGGAAAATTTTTGACATATTTCTTGTACAATGTCATATCTTCAACTGTTTCGGAAATATTGACAGTTGAAAATGGATTTTTTTGCAGCTTTGATAGGCTGTAAAACCTGAACGGTTAATTTTAAAGGAAAATCGATTTTACATTCCTGTCTTAGATTTTCATAAACTATCATTTGACACCAACTTTGAAGTTAATCCGTGATTAAAAATTCCGGTTAAATTTAATCTCCGGGTAAATTCAAAGTTGGTGTCAAATGATAGTTTATGAAAATCTAAGATAAGAATGTAAAATCGGTTTTCCTCTAAAATTAACCGTTTAGATTTTACAGCCTGTCAAAGTTGCAAAAAAATCAATTTTTTCAACTGTCAATATTTCCGAAACAGTTGAAGATAGGTATAGGTATATTGTACATGAAATATGTCAAAAATTTCCTGCAGAATCGATGAATGTTATAATATACAGGTTGATCCATTTGAAAAAATAAAGTTGATAGCAGCCGAGCTATTTTTGAGACACGCGGTATAATGAAAAATATATCAAAAAATTTCAAACAAAAAAACAAAATTGACGTGTCTGAGCGATTTTTCAAAAATTCTACCGTTTTCAAAATAATGAATTTATCCGTCACGGTGTACAGTGTATATTCAACATTTCGGTACCAAATGTATTTCACCTCCCACGTCTACTAGATAGTAGAAATCACACTGCCTCCCATCCATGCAAGTTGGACTTTACGCACGTAATGGTAGGTAAAGTGGCACGGGTACAGAGCACAGATAAAAAGTGGAAACTTAATACGGAGAGAAACGTAAACGTGAAAAGAAGTTTGAATTCCTCATAAAGCTCTATCATTCACCTGAAATTTTTGTGATGGTTTGGGTGGATTATAATTTATAATTCAAGATTATTCTGTAGAGGAACCCATTCAGATTTACTTTTGTATCGTCATCCATTCCTTCTCAATCTTTATATTATCCAAGAAGTCTGGAGTATCTTTTTGGTGTTCAACGACGATTTCTCAACGAACAATTCGGATATGTTTGTACTGATGTTTGCGCAGTTCGAAATGCGTACACTCACTGAAGGTTGGACCTTCCAGCTATCAGCCCAAACTACATCCTAATCATCTTTATTCAGACTACAGCACAACTCTGAAACAATCTCTGCAGAAAAACATCGAAAATCAACAACATTCCAGTAGAATAGACCATGCTCTTTTCTTTAGCCATCAAAACTTCAGTCTCCTGGTAAATCATTCAATAAACCATTCCGGATCAACCCATTTACTACTGCAATTGGACCATCTGAAGTCTCCAGCGCCCAGCGCCTACGCCAATGAGTATCTTTAATATAGTACCCCAACATAATCAACGCTAAAATACACATTCGATTTAGATTCGATGAAAATTAAACTCAAGAAAAGGACAATAATTCATGAAACTTAAAAGACTTGGAAACACAGATGTTAAAAGTTCAAGAAAATCCCCAAGAATATAAATATGAAGAATATCCAATTTTTAAGAAGAAGATTTCACAAACGAACTAATATCGTCAACACACGAGCCTGCTTGGGAAAATAACACACTGTATACATGAATTCAATAATGAGTTTATTACAAATCAACAAAACACAGGACGCAATTAACCTGGTTAAGGCCAAGGTTACCCAATTCCTTAAGTCTTAATTTTTGTTCTTAATTCTTAATCTTTGAAAATACCAATGATAAATAAATTGAACTTTTTAAGAATTAAGAATTAAAGACAAATATTAAGAATTAAGTATAATTGGGTAACTCCGGCCTAAGTATTATGATGAGACAAACAAGATACGGATATAATTTGCGATGCGAGCCGCATCAAAAACAAACTTGAGCAATTGCCGGTACCTCTAGTTGGGAAAGCTCCTCTGGACTCAAGTCTCCCCAGTGCCTGCACCTTCAGTTGAGAAAGTTACTCTGGGTATCTTCAGCCCTAGTTTTGTCTAGCGCCGGTACTTCTTGTTGGGAAAGTTCCTCTGGACAAAGCATAAGGGTCACTGACTACAGTTGTGTGGCGAATGAACCGAATGTCCGCCAAGCAGCGTTGCCGTGTGGCCCCCTATAAGTACCCTATAAGGACCCTAGCGTTAGAAGGAATATGCATCCTTATCTTCTTCTTCTTCTTTAAGTCCTTGTCCTCTACGAACAATGGAAATTATCAGCGCTATCTGTACTTGTATAGACTTGTCGTGGTTTCGCCATACCAATCACGCAAATTCTTTAGCCAAGATATTCTTCGACGTCCAGGGCCTCTTCTGCCTTCGATTTTTGCCTCGATTATGAGCTTGAGACGTAGGTATTTGTCATTCCTGAGTATGTGTCCGAAGAACTCTAACTTTCGTTTTTGAAGCGTAAACATAACTTCAAGATCTTTTGTCATTTTAGTTAACACATCTTCATTGGACACTCTGTCCGTCCAAGATATTCTTAACATTCGTCTATATGACCACAGTTCAAAAGCTTCTAGTTTTTCACACATAGCGTCTGTCATGGTTCACGCGTCAATTCCATAATAGAGAATACTGAAGACGTATCAACGTACTACTTGAGTGCGAACGGAAAGCGGAGAGACCTCGACTACACAACACGGACTTCATTTTGACATATGATGCTGTGGCTTGTCCAATCCTGGCACGAACCTACTGCATGTTATCCCAGTCTTCATTAGCCTGACATCCTAGGTATCTGTAAGATTGGGTCCAAATGACCAAAAATAAATATCTATCTTCTTGTTATACTATATTCGAGCGAGTTTCTCTCCATCAACCTCCACAGCTACAACAACAACCCTCATGTCACACCTGTAAAACAAGCGGTTGTGACAATATAATAGAAATGTATAATTCAAGAAGAACTTCCGTATTATCATCATCATCAAAGTTTCTCCCGTAAAACTTTTCATCGAAACTGGAACTTACCAAGTCTTTCCTCAATCTAGGCATATCACGAATAACATGAACCGCTCATCGTTACCTCTATTCTCTCAGAATTATTGTACTCAGATAGCAATTTTTCCGAATAACATAATTCAAATGATGGCATAAAGTTCGGGAACTACCTATTATATCTTCCACCATCTAAGCTCTTCACTGAAAATTCAGTATAAGAACTGCACAAAATAACTCTATCTCCGAAGGTACAATGATTGTACTCCCAACTCAAAGGATACAAGTAGCCATCTTGAAAGAAACACCTGGTAATCATTAGCCAAGGCAAAATTATCCAAATCAACTAAAAAGCATCCGAAAATTACTCTTTTGAAACCAGTACAAAGCCACGATATAGATCTGAGGCAGTTTGACCTTTATTCTGCAGACGTGTTACTTACTTCAAGACGCCTCCAACAACATTTGGGAACCAGAAATCAGGACAGGCCTCCTTGATACAGAAGAAAAACGGTATAAGGTAGCGGTACAAAAAGTTTTTAGATATTTTCCATTAGCCACACTTTCCAATGACATTCGCAGATCAAAAAAAAAAAAGACACCACCTTAGAACCACTGATGTGGACCAGTCTTACGAAGTTTTATCGCTATTCCAACGTCCAGAAGGAAGAAAAAATTACATGAACATTTGATCCAAAAATCATCAAGCTCAACCAGTCATCAATTTAAGTCTTAACATCAAATGGAGCATCTTTCAAACCCAACCAGACGATTATGAAACAAATACAGACAATAACCAATACTAAACTTAACGACCGACTAATAAATAACAAAAAACTACAAGTAAACTAATCTAGCCAATCCAACTAATGAAGAATCAAAAAAGATACGAGATTACGAAAAACGCTTCACAAAATTTTCACTAAAAATCGTAAAACACAAAAACGCAATTGGCAACTTGCAAACACAATAACTATATTATGTAGAAAAATACAGTAAACGCGAGAGTAAAATAAAACTTTAGAAGAACGCATTCTTATAGAAGAAGTACAAAAAAGCGGAAGCAATTTGGAAGTAAACGTTTGCCAGAAAACTATCAAAAGCCTAGAAGTTTGACAACAAAATAAAAGATAAATTAATTAACACAAACAAATTTTCAGAAACAGAGATTATATGAGAACAATTAACTCGTTACTAATTTGAGCAAGGTGATAGCAGACCTCCAGAAAGCTTCTCTTAAAGAGAAAAATGGATACTACGACTTTGTAAAGATGTTGTTCGGACTTTATAACGGCCCAGCGACTTTTCAAAAGGTTATGTATTATGACCTAAGAGGACTTCAATGAGAAATCTGACATTGACAAACTGGACTTAAAATCCAAGTGTCCGATGGCCGTTTGCACCGAACATTTTAAGGAAGCCTTAGTGATAAGTATTCCTTAAAGTGAGATTTCTCCATGTAAAAATGTCATTTTAAGGAATACTTATCGCTAAGGCTTCCTCAGAATGGTCGGTGCCACGGATGTGATTTCCTGAGAAGTTATGTACGTAAGTTTCCTGGGCTACTAAAGGAAATGTATCTAGGACTTTTCAATTATCACCAAACTGTTAACAAACGAAATCCGTGAATTACGTCAAAATCTATAAGGGACTCTTGGCCAACGAACTAATAGAGTAGAAGATGGTGGATACATTTTGTGATATTTTGGATTTGATTGAAGATTTAACTGTATCCTATCTATGAGTGTGTAAAGTGAAATTTTTTGGCGCACAACTACCTTCTCCAATACGTTTACGTCGAACTTTTATTTTTTGTACGAATAAATATAGATGTTTGAACCATTTGGAAAAATTCCTATAAAATTTTATAGTTTTGTTTACTGCAACAAAAACTTAATGTTTTCAAATTGCAACGCAAATCGTCGGTCCAGTAATAAATTTAAAGTCATGATGTCATGTGTATAATTTGAACTTTAACATAGAAATTCGCAATTTTAATATCGTTCTCGTGCGTTATTTTTGCAATAAGATAAAATTTTAATGGGTTTCGATAAATTTAAATAATGGCACTTGGATTTGGTTTATGTTTTTAAATAAATATTTATATAATAATAATTCTGATAAGGTTTAATAAAAAGTTATTTTTAAATTCATTTTTCTTGCTTTAAGTTTATAATATTTAATTAGGTACTCTTTGATGTATGATAGGTACGTGTTTAATAAGCTTTCACCTTCTTCTTTTTTCGTAATTTCCTAAGATTTTCTCATACTAGGTATATATCACTGACCTACACTGAGCTTTTAAAGGTTACCAACTAAGTGAAAAATAACTTTATTATGTTGTAATTGATTATAATTAAGTGCCAATTATTATTAATAATTATGTCATTTGAATTTAATTTATTCAATATCTATTTTCATAAAACTTCAAAGCTTGCCGCTCTCATCAATAATAAATTTTAAAAATTATTTCACGTGTTATTAAAGGATTAGTTTGCTATTTAATATAACAGTTAATAATTGATTATCTTTGCTGGTAAATAAAGAGTAGGTATATTAAACCCATCGATCGTCGATGTTGTCTAATTTGGGCGCCAACACAAAAATCGTGAAGGCTATTTGTATTATCTCTTGTGTAAATAAATTATTTTTTATGGGAGTCTGTTTCCAGTCAGATGTAATTAAGGTCGATAACCGTTTCCAAAATGATCAAAAATTACACTGTTGAGGTTGAGATAAACCAATAATTGTGTAGCTTCTTCAAAGAAAAATTACCAAGAGTTACATTTATCAATATTCTTTCAGAGTTTCGAGTAAACTTTGTGTATTTCTGGTTGCAAGTGCCTTTTCTTAATATATTTCGGTTTTAGTTTTTAAAGTTTGTTCATTTAAGTTCACCTTTTGGCTCACCGTCCGCTTCTTACATAGATATCCGAGATATACTGATTTATCAAATTTTAGACTTACCATGTAAAAGCACTATTTGCTGTGTGATTTGATGTGCTTACCTGCAAAAAATAAAATAAAAAGTTAAAATAAATCCAAAAGTAGGTAACGACAGTTGTTAATGGCTATCCCTATTTTCATTTTATTACTGTATACGCTCAAAACAAAGCAACAAAATAATGAGCTTAAAGTATTTGTACTTCTATTTCACATAGTTATTTTAAAATATTTTCACAGCTTTGTCCCAAACGAATGTTTAAGGTCTCCTTGGTACTTGGAAGGTAGGTACTAATGTTTGTAAAACGCATTCTTCACCGGACAAACAGACCTAATGGGCAAGTTATGTCTTTGAAGAAGTCAAGGACCGGTTTAAAAAAAAAAAGTACTACCGAAAATAAAAGACAAACAAATTATGATTTAAGTGCCTTTGGGTCTGAAATATAGTATGTAACACATAATTCAACATGATTTGAAATTTACCTTTACATATTATATTTTATGAAACAAATATTTAAATTGTTACACATAAAGCACCTAATTTTCGCATCATGCAATATTCAAATTAGGCAAATTTATCGTTTTGACATTAACATAACGCAAATTGTTTAATGTATAAACCGAATATTGTACTTCATTAGTTTGCATATTAAACTAAACCGAATATTTCAAAACATCCTGCTTGAATTATTACAAATTAAATGATGATGATGATGGCATTTACAGGGTGACCAAAAGTCATAATTTTGTTTATTTTTTCTCTATTTGATACCATAGTTTTTTTAGATGTTTGTAGAATAAGGTTACAAGAATAATCTATACATATAAAACACAGTTGAGTTGGTTCCACTACTTATAACTCGAGAACGGCTGGACTGATTTTTATGATTTTGGCTTTATTGGATTTGTCTTTGTCCCGAATACCATAAAAAATGAAATTTAAAAAAAAAAAATTACTTATTTATGAAAAAAATTCACTAATGTGGCGTCTATCGGGCCACAGCTTCGGGCAGGACAAATGACAACTGCGGTGTAATATTGCGGCACTTTTACTTTATTAAAACTTGAACTAAAAGCATAGGAAAACTACTAAATTATGGCAGCCGAAAAACTGCTAACGTCTTGGTCTTGTCACTGAATCCACCTTCCGCTTTCATCTGACCTGCGTGACAGGAACTTTTCATAAAAACCTAAAAACCTAAAAATCTATAATCCTAAAATCCTAAAATCCTATCGGACAACTATAAGTGAGTGCCCTCACTAAACCCGCATACGGCGCCATCTCTTATAACCAATACCAAGTTTACCGCCACATTTTCATTGCAAACCATTTTGTATACGGCGCAGTAATTTCATTGCAGATACAGTAGAACAATGCTGCTCCCAAACTGGAGCTATTCCGAACAGAACTATTCCACTATTCCGATCAGATAGAGTGGTGCAGAAAAAGTAGATCAGATAGACTAGTGCAGATAGAGTAGAACAGATGGAGTAGTGCAGTGCATGCAGTGCAGATAGAGTGAAACAGGGCTGCGCTGAACACAGAGGCTGAAAAGAACTATTCCGGACAGATAGAGTAGTGCAGTAAGAGCAGTGTTATTTAAAAACTAAATATAATTCAGCTTATACGTTAACACAACATTTATTGATTCTGAGGCGGTTCGAAATTCGCCGGGTCAGCTAGTATTTCATAATAGTGATAATAAATATTATAGCTACTCTAATTGACTACAATAGTAAATTATATCTAGTAAATCTGATTTGTTCACTCTGTATACAATTTGAAAAATCCCTATTAAAATAACTGGACCATCATTATATCCCATCCATATGTTTATTACATGCTCCGATTTATCAACCCACAACCTACTATAATGGAATAATTTAATAATAATGGACATTCGGAATGTAGAGCCGCACAGAGTTTAAATTTGATCAAATTGTAATGAATCCCGCGTAGTGGTGAGCTTATTCACTTCGAAGCTTTGCAAGGACACAATGGATTTGTTTTAAATAATAATGCCGGAGCGTAATCAGGTCATAAGGAAGGCGTAGTTGTAAATTAGATTTATGTATTTTGAGCATTCGGGTCGAGAAATGAGGAAAATCAGAGCAACGATATGTTAAGAGATGATTAATGGTTTTTGAATTGGAGAAGTGAGCATTGTTTCTTGGATTTGTGACACTTCTTTATTTTTATTTTTTTGATACGTGTTTTTGGTTTTAGTAACATCAAGAGTGAGGTTTACTCAATACTTCTTAAACTAAGCCTTTTTCGATGTTTCGTATATATTAATGTAATTTTGCCAATATTTATATCCATCCATATCCATGATAGAGATCTTGGGTTGAAAAATAAAAAATATATCATATTTGACTCAAAAGATGCCAATATTTCACATCTCTGGATCTAGTCACTGGGTTGAATCAGATGGAAATGGGAAGAGAATCAGGAAACTTCTTTGAAAGTGGAGAATGAATATCTCGCGTTTCTAAGAATATTGTTCGGACTTTATAACGCTCCAGCGACTTTCTAAAGGGTTTTGGATTATGTCCTAAGAGGACTTCAACGAGAATTTTGCAAAGAAATCCCTGAATTACATCAAAATCTCCAAGAAAGTATTTGCCAATGAACTAATATATTAAAGAGGCATGGTGGATGAATTTTTTGATATTATTTAGATTTGAATTTGACACTGTGTCCTACTTATCAGTGTAAAAAGTGAAACTTTTTTGCACAACTTCTCAATCTGAGCCTTATTTGATGTTTCGTATAGATTGATGTAATTTTAAGTCGTTAAATTTCTTCTGCAGGCCATCGAGAAATAAATGATGACTGAATCTTGACATTAGCTTTCCAAGAAATCAAACAATCATCCAAGATTTCGGTATGTCACTCTTTAAATCTTATTTTGATAAAAATTATTAAAAGCAGAGTGTAGAGTGGCCTGGTAGAAATGAATTTACACGACGATCTACTTGATTTCACACTGAATTTATTATAATATCACGACGTTTACATAATAAAAGAAATTAAAGTCAAACGAAAAGCACTTTTCTAATCAAATATTGCCCTTGTCGGATATATATGCGCGAGAATGACCCAGTAGTGCGTTGTTCGTAGTTCGAACAAAACAAATTCGGCACAACATTCGTGGAAAACAGTAAAAAAAATGCACCCGAAACTGCGGGGAAAAATAGCAGAAAAAATTCTAGAAAATTAACAACCGGCGTTGTTTGCCATGCCAAGATAATAATAATAATAATAATCATCCCGCCTTTTTGTCTCTGTATTGCCTGTAGAAACACCAGCTGTTTTTTCATACTGTTCGAAATGTCAATAGTTCAAATGTCACTTGCCCCGTACGAGTGGTAACCCTGAGCGAAATCTTTCAACGAGCCTTTGAAAGGTTGCTGGTGCTGTTCTCAATCCAAAAGGCATAGCATTATATCGGAAACCAAAAGGAGTAAAAAAAGAAGTCTTATCTCGGTCTCACTTCTTCACTGGTATGATGGTAACCACTTTTCAAGTAAAGAGTTGTAGGTAGCCTTAGCCGTCGAATGAAGTGAATCATCTAAGTACTGTAGGTAATGGGTATTGTATTGAAAGAGTAATACTTTTTAATCGTCTATAATCAACACATAGGCGCATGTTTTCGTCAGGTTTTTGAACCAAAACAACTGGAAGAGCATAGGGCGATTCACATTCCTCAATGATCCCATCTTCAAGGAGTTCATCGAATAACTTTTTCAAAATATCCTTTTGTGCAGGTGCAATACGATATGGTGATTAAAAAATAGGATTTATCATAAGTCAACTGAATGGTATGTTCAGCGTATGTTGTCAGTGTCAGTTTCTTGCCCTTTTCAAATACTGATGCATGTGATTGTAGCAAATGGTCTAATTGTAATTTCTCATCAGCAACTAAATTCTTCCCATCAGTATCTTCAAGTTGAAACGCTGCCTGAGAACTGCAGCAGAATCTTGAACACCCACCATGCTCCTTGAAGAAGTCAAAAGTTTGTGAAGGATTATCTTCAAAGCACCATTGCTATTTTGGAATGTTTAACACCATTTAAACAGTCGATAGGTAGTCACCAAATCACCATCAGCATATTTCTTCCTTATGTCTTGTTGTCTTTCATCGTTTTCTCTGCCTTGACTTGATGTATCAGCAAGTATTCGTAGATATGGAGTTATTTGAGGTATAAAGTTATCACTTTCGATGATAGCTCTAAAATCTCGACGTACATCGTCCGGAGTACGTAGTTCTCTACCAAAAGTTAGATAAGCTGGTGAATATCCAGTAGCTTGACTTGACACACAGTAGTATTCATCACAAAACGCACCGAAGGTAACTTTTTTTCCAGCTAGTATGATCGTTGGCAAGCTGAGTCTTTCGGTCTCTATTTTTACGTTCCACTGGGTTGACAGCTGGATGATAGGTAGGTATCAAGCTCTAGCTACATGCTGCATTACATCACTGATGTAATGCAGCTGTACGCCGTTATCGCTGATGACTTTCCTTGGAGTACCAAAACGTAGCACAATTTCATCAATTAGGCACCTGGAACATGTTCCAGCTGTGGCTTTTTTAAGCGGAAACATTTCAGTCTATCTGGTGGAGGTGTCTTCCACAATAAAGACCCAGCTGGTGCTTCTGGAAGCGGACCAAAAAGGTCTATTGCAATGGTTTCAAAGCGTCATGACTGTACAGGCGTTTGGAGGGTTTCAAATTGCAAGCTTTGCATTGTTGACACTCAATGCATTTTGCTACATATGCAGTGATATCCTTGCGCATTCCTGTCCAATAATATCGAGGAACAGGTTTCTACACCATAATGTCCTGCGAGTGGCGAATCTTAAGTTTCTTTCATCACTTTCACAATTGAGCATTTTGGTACTACCTGTTGGGCTTCTTCTACATCATGCTCAGGGGAATATCGATATAAAAGTCTATTCATCATTACATAACCTCTATCACTCCACCTTCGAATTTCGACCACACAAGTCTCTAGAGCTTCAAAACATTTGATTATAGATGCCTGACAATTTGTGCGAGATAGTGTATCTGCTAGAACATTTTGTTTTCCTGGAACTAACTCAATTTGTAGATCATATGAAAGTAATGACAGCTCCCATCTAGCAAGTCTTGCTGATGCGGATTTCAACGACATAAGCCAACGTAGAGGTTAGTGCTCACTCTTTACAATGACTGGAGAGTATTCTATACATCCCCGGAATTTTGAAAAAGCCCATACAAGAGCCAAGGCTTTCCGCTCTGTCGTATGATATTCCTTTTGGGCATCATTCAATAAACAGCTGGCATAGGTATTCAATTGGCCTTTCCTCTGGACCCTCCCCCTGGAGTAAAGCTGCACCAAGGGCATACGAACTAGCATCAGTTCTGAAAATGAATGGTTTTGTAGGGTCAGCCTGTCGTAAAATGAGTGCGCTGGTTAACGAACACTTCGGATCATTAAACGCTTTTTCTTGAGTAGGTTCCCAATTCCAAGTAGATTTCTTCCAAATCAATTGGCTTAACGGTCTAGCTACATCCGCAAAGTTCGGGACAAATCTTCGAAACCAGAAGCAGGTTTGCAAGAAACTCAGAAATTGTTTTACATTGTTAGGAGCACGCATGGTTACAATTGCAGTTGCCTGGACAAAAAATGGATCCGTCTTGGCTGATTATATGGCCACCTCATTGGTGCAAAAAACACATTTTCCACGAATAACATGTAATTTGAGCCTCCTGAAAACCTCATCTGGGTCTTTTATGTGGTCTTCAAAGGTGGATGACATAATTATCAATTCATCTAAATAAGCCAACATAAGTACTTATATGTGGTAACCCTGAGCGAAATCTTTCAACCAGCCTTTGAAAGGTTGCTGGTGCTGTTCTCAATCCAAAAGGCATAGCATTATGTCGGAAAGTAACAAAAGGAGTAATAAAAGAAGTCTTCCTTCTTCACTGGTAACCACTTTTGAAGTAAAGAGTTGTAATATAGGCAGCCTTAGCCTCAATCAAGTAAATCATCTATTGTAGGTAATGGGTATTGTATTGAAACAGTAATACTGTTCAATGGTCTATAATCAACACACAAGCGCATGTTTCCATCAGGTTTTGGGATCAAAACAACTGGAAGAGCATAGGGCTGTTCACATTCCTCACTAGTAACTTTTTCAAAATATCCTTTTGTGCAGGTGGAATACGATATGGTGGTTGAAAAATAGGATTATCATTGGTCAACTGAATGGTATGTTCAGCTTATGTTGTCAGTTCAGGGCCGTGGCTAGAGTCAAATTTATAAGAGGGCATGACAAATTTGACATAGGGCATACACTACTTGCCCCCCCTGCTTCCCTTAAATTGTTTATAGATGAACAAAATGGGGGTAATGGCGCCGAAAGCAATTTTCAAATAAATCAAGGTTCCTAAATTCAATAGGTTGTGTGGTAATGGGTGACTTTATGACGCATTTGGGGTGCCTCATGGAGATTTGCATGATGTTGAGGCACCCCAGGCAATCTACCCCTTTCAAACAACCTTGTCAATAAATAACATTTCTGGGCCATTCGCACTCTTTCGAAACCAAAAACTTCCTCTGTGCAAACGGCAAACGTCAAACATTGTTGTATACATTTAATCGTTTTCGGAATACTCGCACTTACTTGATTTCAGGCTTATTCATTATCTACTCCTAAATTTCCTAGCGAAACCTCAACGCATGTTGTGTTTTAGAGATAGGGCATCATCATTTTAAAGATAGGGCACTGCCCCCCCCCCCCTATGTCAGTTCCTTGCCCTTTTGAAATACTGAGGCATGTGATTGTAGCAAATGCTCTAATTATAATTCCTCATCAGCAACTAAATTCTTCCCATCACTATCTTTAAGTTGAAATGCTGCCTGGGACCTTGCAGAAGAATCTTGAACACCATGCTCCTTGAAGAAGTCAGAAGTTTGTGGAGGTTTATCTTCAAAGTACCATTGCCATTTTGCAATATTTAACACCATTTGAGCATTCGATAGGAAGTCTATCTCTAGGAGTATTTTGCTATGCTCATGACTAGGAATCACAAGGAAAGTAGTGGGAATTCTTCTTCCTTGAAGGTCCACAGTAGTTTCATAAACTCTAGTACATGTCCATCAGCTAAGGTCATTTGCAACTGTGTCTCTAGATAGGGTAAATTCAATTCACATTAATGCTTCAACACCAAATGTCCGGCGATTGTATTCTTGGTGCCAGAATCGACATAAACAAGCCCATGCTTTCCGGCAACACTGCCTTCAACCAATGGTCTAGATATTACTGAGACGGTACAAATATTTGTATGAATAATTTTAAGGCTTGAAGCATAGGTTGTATTCGAATTGGAGGCAGGTGGTTTATTCCTACGACAAGTTGGACACTGGGATCTCTCAACGAGCCTTTGAAAGGTTGCTGGTGCTGTTCTCATTCCAAAAGGCATATCATTATATCGGAAAGTACCAAAAGGAGTAATAAAAGAAGTCTTCCTTCTTCATTGGTATCTGACGGTAACCACTTTTCAAGTAAAGAGTTGTAATGTAGGCAGCCTTAGTAGTCGAATGAAGTAAATCATCTACTGTAGGTAATGGATACTGTATTGGAACAGTAATAGTGTTCAATCGTCTATAGTCTATATAATCAACACACAGGCGCATGTTTCGGACTAAAACAACTGGAAGAGCATAGGGCGATTCACATTCCTCAATGATTCCATCTTCAAGGAGTTCATTGAGTAACTTCTTCAAAATATCCTTTTGTGCAGGTGCAATACAATATGGTGGTTGAAAAATAGGATTATCATTAGTCAACTGAATGGTATGTTCAGCGTATGTTGTCAGTTCAGGGCCATGGCTAGAGTCAAATTTGTGATAGGGCATGACAAATTTGACATAGGACATACACTTTCCGAAATGTTAATAGTTCAACTGTCACTTGCCCCGTACAACGAGTCGCTGTACGTACAACCAGGCACGACCGGGATAGGAGTGTTCTCACGTCACAACCGGAAATATCCAACATAATCGGGTTAACCAAAAAGTTCTTGCTACAAGAGTAATTTGTCACGACATTTATTATAACTTTCTACTAACAAGGCACAAATTTTCACCCAAAATTTTTATCCTAACTAATTTTAAAGCTATCTTTATCACCCATCTACAAAATAATGTGCTACCGCTTAATTACCGACAAAGACTCTAGAGAAAACAAAACATATATTAGCTCTAGTTGATTAATAAACTTTTACTTCTTTAAAAGAAACTAGAGAATGTTTTTGCTTTCAACTTTTTTGTGCAACGCCTTGTCGAAGGCCATTTTTTGTCTCAAAGATCTTGCTGGAGATCTTTTGTATTTTGACGCTATTGATTACTACTTATTCATTGTAATTTTTATGATCTTTAACAGTTTTTCAGGTACCTATGTAAAGTTCATTCGTTGCCTCATACAGTCTGATTCTAATTATGTTGTTATACGTACTTATGTGTCGAAGCTAAACCCGAGGGTTTTCTCCAGTATCTGTCGGACTATGAATATCTGGTCAACTGTTGAACGTCCAGGTCGCATTTTTGTATCGAGCGCCCAGTATACCGCATTCGGGTAACGTCGTATTAACCGAGGCCTGTCTCATAACGAGCGTCTGATTTCCCGATCGATTGTCAAGCTACCGTACGCTTGATACTAGTCTTCTGCGAAATTATGGATCAGCGTCCAAAAATTCAGTTTTTTTTTTTTTAATTGTTTATCATTTATTATGCACTGGCCAGAAAATTATATGTACCACATTGTCGATTCCAGCGAAATACGAACTAATTTCAAGACTAAGCAGGAAGTCGAGGTAAGGGAATAAGTAAGAGCAAAATTATGTTTTATCTACATAACCTTACCATGAATAGAATACCATGGCGAGATAGAATAGGCCACTTTCACGTTTTTTTCGAAAACATTTTTGAATTATTGTGTTAGCCATTCTTCAATGACATTATCATCTGTATACTTTTTTCTCCAAAAAAAAACGCCTATTTTTTGAAATATGTTAGAACGATTTAAAAATCGAATTTGTGAAGCAGGTAAAAATTAACAAGATTTTTGCTATTTACTTAAGGATTTGTATACCTGCAATCGTTATTTGACAAATGCGGAGATTAGATTCAGGCAGATGTAAATAATTATTTATGATGCTGTCTCTAAGTAACAAAACTAACCAAAACTAACCCAAATTGGAGCTGAGCTAAAGGTTAAGGTAAGGACAGCCTTAGGGTTAGTTTGGGATAGTTTGTTAGAGACAGCATCAAATAACTAGGCAAATAGCAAAATCTTATTAATCTTTAAGTTTTTTGCTACTTTCCATTCCACTTAGTGAACTACTAGAATTAAAATTGCTTTACGATTTGACTACCAGAACCAAAATTAAACTAATACATATTATCAGGTAGCTTGATGGTGAGGAGCCAGGAAAACTCAAAAAGATATTCGAGACTGTAGGCGCGAGTCGCGAGTATCGAGCATACGGTAGTCCGAGTGATTTTCGTACTACCGTGCGCTTGATATACGTGCCGAGGTCGGGTACCCCGAATGCGGGCTGCTGGACGCTCGATACAAAAATGCGTCCAGGTCGAAATCCACACTGGTAGCTTTCAATTTCTCTCTCGACATAAGGTTTTAGTCTTTCGTACATGGTGTTTGGTGGGGATCTTATGATGACAAATACCTTCTTGAAACTACCAGATCGTAGATTATACACCTGGAAATCTCCTGCAGATAACCCAGGAAATATAGTTAGGAAAAGAGAAACTTTGCTAAGAAAAATCAGCAAGGTATTGGATTAATCAAAGGTAAAATGTTACAAATGTGGTGGGTTTGGGTCTGGACATTTTAAACGCGATTGTCATCACGAAAAAGGGCATTTTTTAAATGATTTTTTGAAGTCAAATCATGAAGGTAACGAAGTGAAATCGTTTGTCTCGACACTCAGTTGCATTGTTATCGTCAGTATTGGAATGATTATCAAATCACTAGGAATTATGGATCATGCACAGTGGTGTAACACATCATTTGACTGGAAATTTAAAATGGCTGTCAAATATACATACACCAATTTCAGTTAAGATTGGAGATTCTACAAAATTAGAAGGTATAGCTATTGGAGATGTTCATTCGCATTCATATAATGGCAAAGAATATTGCAAAATTGGTTTGAAGGAGCTCTCGTTTAATCTATTTTCAGTCACAACAGTCTTGAATAAAGGTTATACACAATCAGCAACAGCAGAAAAGTCAGTAATTATGGAACAAGGAGAGCCAGTATCAATAGCCAAAACACAACAGGTGATTTATTTTACATGATGTTTCGTGTAATGGAAGAGTATAGTTTGCTAGCAGTTAGCTTAAAAATTTGGCATGAACGGTTAGCACATCAGAATATTCGTTATGTGAACATGATAACTGGAAAGATTGAGTCTCTTAAGGTTGTGTGTATGGGAAACAGCAGAGAGTTTCTCATCCAACGAATAATGTCATAGAAAAAGCATCTTTGGACAGAGTACATGTTGATCTTGGAGAAATGAATGTTCCTTCTCTCGGTGGTGCAAAGTATTTTCCAATTTTCGAACTATTTACTTCTTGAAAAACAAATCTGAGTAGAAAAAATTAACTATCTAATTAAACCTGGTGGCGAATCAATTTGGTCGTAAAGTGAAAGTATTGATGTCAGATAATGGTACGGAAATTAAAAATGTAAGAAGCAAAGAAATTTTTGAACAGCTTGGAAACAAACAAGAAATACACTCGAAAAATATTGGCACGTTTTGGATTTGAAGATGCACATCCAGTTTCGACACCTATGGAACCTGGAATGCAGATGGAAAAGAAAATAAAGGACAAAATCTTGGAAGGCAAACCGTAGAGAGGCTATAGGTTATTCGTCATACTTGTCAACGATTTCGAAGTCAGATATTAGTTTCGGTATAAATTATTTGAGTAGAAGAGTCAGTAAACCAAAGTGATTGGAAAATGGTCGAACGAGTTTTTCGATTTAAGAGGAACGGAACATCTTGGCATATTTTTCAATGGCGATACAACCTTGAAAACATCATATACAAATTCAGACCATGAAGGATCTGCTAATATGATATCTACTAGTGGTATACCAATTGTATCTGGAGGTCCGACCGTTTGGATTGCTCGAAAACAGTTAGTAACTTTATTAATTTATTAACATCATCAGCAGAGGCTGAATAAGATGCAGCTATAAGTGGAATTCAAGAAGTCTGTTGGATTCGTCGAATAATCACAGAACTTGGAATGCAAGTGATGACCAAGCTGACTGATTTGCTTATTGATAATAGAAATTCATATGATGGAAAATGCAGAAGAAGAGAAAGTCACAAAAGGAAAAAAACTCATTGAGATTCGTCGCTAGTTGATAAATCAGCATGCTGATAAGACTGTATACGCTTAGTTTATCCGAATACAAAAGAACAAGTTGCTGATATATTTACGAAAGCATTGAACAAGAAAGTCTTTGAAAATTTACGTCGGAAACTGTATCTCTGAGTTATTTCTCTTAGCCTTTTGTTTCCAAATATTCTCTTTTCTGCCCTCTTGCAGATCTTCCAATGCCTTCCTGACTCACAGAACCCAAGCAGAACAGCGTAGGTTTATCTTGAATAATAACTACCCAAACAAGATACGTCATCACAGATTACATCGGAGAAACACACAGAGAAGTACTATAAGCAAGATGAAGATATTCCTCTAATGACAAACAAGCTCCATGAGCATCCATCTAGATAGTATTTTTTCTGTACAGTCTTTCTAATCCTATCATGATGAAGAAGGATGTTGGTCTTCTCGACAATCGAACAGAGTCTGAAATATTGGAACATAATATTAATATATTAGGGGATATCGAGAAGAATTACCCAATCTGTGACCTACTGAATAAGAAAGATAATTGCTCCCATTATCTTGTGCGAGAAAGAGCCCAAGTGGGATCTATGTTCAATACAAGCAAAAAAAAAATCGTAAAATTCCTAATAACTTTTTCACAATTCGTGTTCGCATATCATCATCATTAAACACCAAATCTCAGAAGTATAAAACAACTCGACAATGAAAAAGCTTTTAACAGACCTGTCGATAACGGATGATGTATGGCTGAAGGCGGACAGTTTTTTTGTTCTTCTTGTACCGAAGGCTTAGTGGACGAATCTTTTCGGATCATGTGCGGAACTAATGCCTCTTTTGTACCTTCCCGGCGATAAAAGGTCTGTGTGCGCAAATGGATTTAGTTATTAAAGACACGCACGAAACGTATATTTTACCATTTCTACAGCCTTTGGGTGATTTTATTTATTTATTTATTTTTTACGGCACGCCTTTAGCCGAGCTCGCACCAGGATTTGAACAACCGTTAAGTTTTGACTCAAAGGCAAAGCAAAGAAAATTGTATAATTTGTCGTTTTTATGTACTGTTTGGCTAAGTTGCTTGGTACAAATAAGTAAGTACTTGAGATGTTATTTGTAATAGGGCGCCATCTAATTAATTGATGCTCAATTAAAATACAAAATGGCGAGATTGATGGGTTAAGGTAACTACTACCTATGTGAAACCTTAAAGTCTTAAAGAGGGTTCAATCATCACGCATGCATAAATATCTTTTGCTATGGGTATACTTGAAGAAATATTTTCCTTTCATTTGTATAAATTCAGTGGACAAGCAACAAAACGGAAGTTACCGAACAAAATACTATTTCTCGAGTCATCAATAAATCATTTAAAAAAATACTTGAGCCTGTAGGAGGTCGTATTTTAAGAGTAATTTTCTGTAAGAACCTCCATATATCAGTAAATCACCGGTGCATTTTGTTGTGCTTCCGAAAGTCTACCTGTTATTTTTATCCAGTTTGATTATAAATTTACCGGAAAAATGCTCAATGACCCAAATGCTTTTACTATTTATAGGTGATTTATTTGAGAGACTAATAAATAATTGATAGAGGGATTAAAAGAGAAATCTTTATAAGATAAAGAGTACCTACCTATGTTGAAAAATAACATTGACGACAAAGTTATTTAAGTTTCAAATTACTTTTAAATTTCCAATTTCAGCTTTTAAAATTCGTTTAGCTGAAGAGTTTCAAGTGTTAAATTTTTTATAAGAAAACTTCAATTTCTCTTCTAATAAACTGTTTTACGTATAATTTTATTATAAAAGTTCAAACGAAAAACATTCTCGAGATTCTTTTTGAGATGTAAAAGTTCATTAATTAACTAGGGCTATTTTATATTTTGTTTTCTCTAGTGTCTTTGTCGGTAATTAAGCGGTAGCACATTATTTTGTAGATGAGTAATAAAGATAGCTTTTAAATTAGTTACAATAAAAATTTTGGGTGAAAATTTGTGCCTTGTTAGTAGAAAGTTATAACTGCTGTGACAAATTACTCTGTTTTCAATTATTTTAATAATTTTTATCAAGATAAGATTTATCGAGTGACACACCGAAATCTTGGATGATCGTTTGATTTCTTGGAAAGCAAATGTCTAGATTTAGTCATCATTTATTTCTCAATGGCCTGCAGAAGAGATTCAACGACTTAAAATTACATTTAGTCTATACGAAACATCGAATGAGGCTTAAATTGAGAAGTATTGGGGAAATCTCACTCTTGATGTTACTAAAACCAGAAAAACGTATTAAAAAAAAAAACCCTCCCTTGCTTCCACATGATTAACCATGGGTTAATCAATTGTCACTTGTGAAATCGGGATTAACTTTTAGATCTTTCAACTGCCAAGTTCCCTGGGGTACACCATTCTTATCCTTGAGCTCCTAAGTTCAAGGTGAAACTAGCCTATGGACAATGAAAGGTCCGACATACTTTGGTGCTAGTTCACTGCTAAAATGCTTAGAGGCATCCGACAGGACGTAGTTCCTCCGCCAGACACTATCACTGACAGAAAATTCCGCACTTCTTTTACGTAGGTTATACCTAATGACCCAGCTATTTCCAACCGCCTCTTTACATCACTAAATAATTTCTCAAAGGCATCACTTCTAGAAACTTCTTATGTCTGGTTAGGTACCGTCTTCCTCACTCAATAATTCCGGATTATCATAATCCTTTCCAGACAGACACATATTGCGTCCAAAATTGACAAAGTATGGGGATACCTTAGTAGTTTCCTGTCTATTAGTCCTTAACGCACAAGCCACCTTATAAAGCTCAGAGTCCCAAGTTCGATGATTATCCTTCACATACATTGCAATCATCGTCTTCAAAGTCTTATTTTGCCTTTCTGTGGGGTTCGCCCTTGGATGATAATTAGCGTTAAACTTGATAGAGCATCCATATTTGTCAAGGAACTTCGGAAAATCTGAACTCCTGTACTAAGGTCCGTTGTCACACAGTAACAGGCGAGGTACTCCAAAAATCGAAAATATTTCTTCCTTGAGACATTTGACTAGTTGTTGTCGTGGCCTCACGAAGAGCAAAAACCAAGGTAAACTTGATAACATAATCCGTAACAACTAGTATATATAAATTTCCTTTTGTGGGTCTCGGTAGTGGTCCCATCAGATCGGTTGGAATCATTTCCCATGGTCTGGATGGTTTAAAGTGTGACGCCATCTGATCTCTAACACCCTGGGGATTACTTTTATAAGTAGCACAAACCGGACATCTCTTTATAAAAGCAGCACAATCCAGATGCATTTTCGGCCAAAAATACTTTTCCGTTAACTTCGAAAATGTCTTGTATACTCCCCGGCCTGACGTCGGTCGGTGGATTATGAGCCGACCTGATGATTTCACTTCGGTTTTTCTTAGGTACCACCAATTTCGAATAATCTTCTGGGGACGCTAAATCTGAGTAAGCGGGTTTAACGTATTTATAGAGAGTTCCATTTATACTTCGCCACTGCATAAATTTCAAAGGGTTTTCCTCGATGTTATTGCTCATCTGATTATAGCATTTATCCAATATCACCGGACTTTGCTTGCTCTGTTATACTAACAATTATGGGAACAGTTCTTGACAGCATATCTGGTAGGTCCAACTCCTTACCTCGTCGGTGCTGGACTTTGAAGTTGTACATTTGTAATTTTATAGACCAACGGCCGAGAGGACCAGTGGGGTCTTTTAGGTTCAAAAGCCAACTCAAACTACTATGATCCGTCACGACGGTGAATGGGACAGCATCTATATAGGGTTGGAGTTTTTCTATGGCCAAGCATCTCCCTTTCAGTGGTTGTCTACAAACTTTCTTGTTAGGATAAATATCTACTTAAATAGCACACAACCTTATCACCACCCTCGTGAAATTGAAGTAAAACAGCTCCGATTCCATATCCAGACGCATCCGTCTGAATGATAAATTCCTTAGAATAATCTGGGCATCAACAAAGAATTGGTGCAGTTACTAATAATTCCCTAGTCCAAACAAATGCTCCCTCACACTCTACAGTCTATTCAAATTTTCTATTTTTCTTGGTGAGCGCAGTAATGGGGGATATAATTGATGAAAACTCGGGCACAAACCGGCGGTATCATGAGAAGCTACCTATGACTCTCCTAACTTCAGAGACAGTCTTTGGCCTTGGCAATTCCAACATGACTCGTATTTTATTTGGATCAACTCTCAACCCACGTCTGTCAACAACGTATCCAAGGTACTTCATCTCCGGCCGGCAAAATTGGCATTTATTTCAACTGATAGTTATTCCAGCATCTTTAAGCCTCTTACGGCCATTTGCACCGCTATAACTTAAGGGATATTTAATCCAAGTGGAGCTTTGAATGTGACTCTCGTAGAAATGAAAGTCACATTCAAAAGCTCCACTTAAATTAAATATCCCTCAATATCCCTTAAGTGATAGCGGTGCAAATGGCCATTAATCACTTCTCCTAAAACCCTTAAATGTTCTTCAAACGTCTATGTCACTATGACAACATTATGTAAGTAAGGTTAAATCCGTTAATACGCTGTCAATCAGTCTTTGCCACATCGCTGGGGCATTATGCAACCCAAAAAGCATCCACCGAAACTGAAACAATCCTTCATGGCAAATGAACGCGGGTAGTGGTTTGGACTTTTCCTCCATTGGATCCTGCCAGTAGGCACTTTTGATGTCTAAACTGGATAGATATGTTGCTTTCTTTTAGTTTATCGAGAGTTTCTGACACTAGCAGTAGGGGATACGAGTCTCGTTGTGTATTCAAATTTAATTTCCTATTAGCAACACAGAACCTCATCTTATCCGTGCTTTTATTCCTCACTAAAACAATAGGAGACGCCCAATGACTGTTAGAGGGCTCGATAATCCCCAACCGAAGCATTTCCTCAACTTCCTCCTCGATATATTTCTGCAAGACCGGCGAAACTCTGTAGAGACGTTGTCTTATTGGCTCTGAGTTTGTCCTGATCTTGTGTTCTACTAACTGCGTGCCAGTCATTTTGCGACGTGTTTCATACAATATTTTCTGTGATTCATTCAAAATATTTAAAATTAAAAATATAATTTACAATTTTTTTAGAGTTTTTATCGTCTGTTATATAATTTAAAGAGTGTTAATTTTAGTGACATGCAGACGCATAAATTAAAAGTTGATGAAAAATTTTCTTGTCTCGACTGGGATTTGAACCCAGGACCCCTACATTTCCAGTGTAATGCTCTACCAACTGAGCCACCGAGACCTGTCTCATTTCTACCCTGTCGATCAAGTCTTTCATCAATTTTTAAGTTGTTAGTTTGTGACCATCGGCAACTTTCGGCGGTTACCGTTGGTATGGGAGTGAGTTAGGAGGTATGGGGAACACATTCGCAATTAATGGTTGTTTGGAATCCATTATCCCTTCAACCAGATGCGTCGTCGACATATAGCGACATCGGCAGGCATCGGAATCGGACGCCCAACCATCAATGTCAAGCCAAATATTTTTACAATTTTTTTAGAGTTTTTATCGTCTGTTATATAATTTAAAGAGTGTTAATTTTAGTGGCATGCAGACGCATAAATTAAAAGTTGATGAAAAATTTTCTTGTCTCGACTGGGATTTGAACCCAGGACCCCTACATTTCCAGTGTAAGTGTAATGGTCTACCAACTGAGCCACCGAGACCTGTCTCATTTCTACCCAGTCGATCAAGTCTTTCATCAATTTTTAAGTTGTTAGTTTGTGACCATCGGCAACCTTCGGCGGTTACCGTTGGTATGGGAGTGAGTTAGGAGGTATGGGGAACACATTCGCAATTAATGGTTGTTTGGAATGCCTGCCGATGTCGCTATATGTCGACGACGCATCTGGTTGAAGGGATAATGGATTCCAAACAACCATTAATTGCGAATGTGTTCCCCATACCTCCTAAGTCACTCCCATACCAACGGTAACCGCCGAAGGTTGCCGATGGTCACAAACTAACAACTTAAAAATTGATGAAAGACTTGATCGACTGGGTAGAAATAAGACAGGTCTCGGTGGCTCAGTTGGTAGAGCATTACACTGGAAATGTAGGGGTCCTGGGTTCAAATCCCAGTCGAGACAAGAAAATTTTTCATCAACTTTTAATTTATGCGTCTGCATGCCACTAAAATTAACAATCTTTAAATTAAAAATATAAATTCATTTTAACATTGACACGGAACGCACTCTTAATCCCATTTCAACACTCAGTGAGGAAATGAGATTTCATTTTAACACTGTATTAGAACACACTGCTTATTTTGGTGTTTGTGTTAACATTAATCACTTTTGACAACTAAAATCAATGTCAAATAGATGACATTTCGTAACTGAATTACAAAATGAAATTTTATTTTAGGTATAGCTTATACTAAGTTTATACTTGAATTGTCAAACCGGCCCTTAATATGTGATTGGATAGACTACATACCTGTGAAAAAAACTGGCCAAGGACTTCTGACTTGAACTGAATTTTCGAAAATTTATGTTAAATTTTAATGCTCTATTTAAAACATTTTTTAAAATTTTGTCATGTTCCAACTCTGTCTCGTCAGCAATTATTAAATCATCAAAATATATCGGCAGTTCCTCAATATCCCCAAAGAGTTCAACATTTTTTCGCTGAACACTTCAGGAGCAGAACTAATACCAAATGGAAGTCGATAAAATTGATAGCGACCGGAAGATGTGCCAAAAGTACAATAGTCAGATGATTGATTATCAATTTTGACGTGAAAGTAGCCATCTTTCATATCTGATACAGAAAAAATTACTTTACGATTAGGTTTACTAGCAATTTTGTCGGCTGTTGGAATTAAAAACTGCTTACGCTGTATGTATTGATTCAAAAACTTTGGGTCCAGACAAAACCTCAAATCACCATTTTTTTTCTCAACAATAATTCAACCATTCAGTAACTTTTCCTATAATTCCTTGAGCTTCAAGATTTTTTAATTTATGTTTCACATCTGGTGAGGCTTAGTATACGCTTGAGGTATACGCCTGACTGCCTGAATATGTGGTAAGTAACCTTTTTATAATAAACTCATGCTGATTTGGACAGCCTAATCCATCAAAAAATTGAGGATACATTTACACAACATAGGTACTATCATAATTTGCGTCTTCTTTCTGTTCAACATAAGACCTGCCAATTTTCTCATTATTTGGATGGATTCTTCTTCTGAGCACGCTAGAATTAAGGTATCGTCAACACATCAATCTGAAGTAAATTATCTTTTTTCCACCTATCTTTAGCCCCCCCTTGCCAATCTTTTAATACATTTTTCATGTATATTAAAAAGTATGGGTCATACAATGCAACCTTGTCTTACACCGCACTTCGGAAGATAGAGTGTTGTTGACTTTTACCTTCCTGGAGCTGTTTTCGTGACTTTTTTTAGGTAGAGAATCATTCATGTTTTAGTATTCCCATTATTTCCAAGACCAGCCACAGTTTCTTCCACTTGACACAATTAAAGGCCTTACTGCACATTATAGTATATTATGTTTTAGAAATGCTCTATCTTCCCTGTTGAACTAATTTTCTGAAGAACACCCCAAACATTCAGTAATTTGATTTAATCTTCAAAAACCAATAAAGTTGTCTTCACGCGTTCGCATTTACCTCGCATGGCCACAGTAAAATTTAATAGTCTCCTCTTACCCACTAAATTTCCAACTGTCAACCTGTACATAAACTATTCCAACCCAAAACCTGTACGGAATATCTGAAAAGTACACCTGGGTTTTCCGGTCGGTGCAGCAATTTGCCATCAAAAACAAATTCGAACTCCCAAATCCCATCGGTGACTACGTGCTTAATCCCTTTCACACCGACTGAACTCCATAACTCGCAAGATATTCTATGCAAGACAACAAAATACCCGAGACTTGTAATTACTGCATAAAAGCAGGTTAGTGTATCCCCTTGAGCCAATGTCGGCGCGCGAAGATTAAATTTGACAAGGATTAATGATTTATTTTGGAGCCGATGCGGAGGCGTTTTTTTTTCCTGCTCCTTTCAAGGGCACCCGGGCAAATTTATGGTCCTGTTTTGGCACCTCTGGTGCCAATTTATCCTTCCAGGTTTTCTTTTTTTTTTGTCCGATAAAATTGATGTTATCAATTAATGCAATCTTCCTGCGGGATGGGTTTCTTCTGTTTTATGTGTCTTGTTATCCATTTTGGTTGTCTTTCGGGACGAATTACGGTTTTTATTTTTTTTTCTGCTTCGGGTCGCTTTTGGGACCGAATTTGAATCGGACGTGTGTAATTTGGGAAATTGACTTTTCGAAATTGGTGCTAAGAAGATGACTGGGTAATTTTGTGTTATTAGGCAAATGACGATGTCTTGGCACGGGGTAATAGGTATCCAGCAAAAAGGTGAAGACTTGCAAATTACATAGACAAAAACTTAAATTAGATAGGTATGCATATGCCCCATAGTGAAAGAATATATATATTAGAATCATTATGCCTCCACTTCTGCCAGGTCCATATAGAGAAAGTATAATAACGATTTTTTTTATATTCTTCCTTAATAAGATCGAACAAAGTTCTCAAAATAAATGACGTTTTTGATATCTTTTATGACCAATAACTATGTTGATATGGTCGGAGTTCTCCCATCCAATTTGAAGAACGCTTTAATGAGTAGATAACTGGCATAGTCAGACGAAAAAAATCGATTTAGTTAATTAAATTATGGTAATTGGCTTCCTAATAAACTGAAAAATTAAGTTGATAATTTATGTACCTAATTTATATGCGGGAAATACCTACATGAAGGTGAAAAGTTTCTGAAACTTTCTTATATAATTCAGATGCCCTAACCTCACTTCAACTTAGCAAAAAACTATAAATCAGATAAAACTTATAAGTGAGATATTTCATTGCCTGTCGGAGTTTAGGAGGCGCATTCACCACGAAGTCAGATATTGCAGTATAAAATCTGATTTTCATTAAACAACAGGTTGTTCAAGTTGTTCAGTAAACACAGTTTGCTGGATATAACGTGAGTTTTCAAAGATTATCAGGAAAGCACAATTTAACATTTATTTTAAATTTTTTTTTTTTTTTTTGAGTAGGCCAGTCATCTAATAGGTACATCCTACCCACATAACAGTGAAAGAACATTCATATTCTCAGAAGATTCCCTCAAAGTGCTTTTTGGAATGTTCTTTTAGGAATGTTCAGTGAATATTCTAAGATTGTTTCCATTGAAATATTCATTTTTGAACGTTCTATTTATGTACTAGGAATGTTGCTTCTATGCACCTACCTGAAAGATTGTGCTAAGAACCTACTTTATATAACATTATTTGAATATTCTCATACGAACATTATTATAATGTACCATAAAAAATGTTCTTTCGGCTAATATCTCTATCAAGTATTAAGAATATACCTACCAAGTTGTGCTGAGAAGTTAATGTAGGTAAGTACCCATGATAAGAATATTTCCATATTGTTCACTTAATTATCTAAAGTACCTACTCAAAAATTTAATTGAACAATTAAACAATAATGCTCTATCTAGAACCTACTAAGAATATTATAGGTATATTCTTTTTCTTTTGCTTTGTAGGACTTCCAAGAGAGGGAGCCACGCGCTATTAAAGATTTACATCTTGCCTTGCGTTTGAATCACCTTGGAACCTGTTTCTCTTAGTTGGCGTGCTTCGACGAGAACATAACAAGCTCGAAACCGGACCTTTGGTTAAACATTTGTGTTTTCCAGAGAAATTTTCCAACAATTCTTTCACTGCCTTTAATATAAAAGGACTGGAAGGAGCATTATTTGGAAAAGAAAATTAACATTCCAAGTATATCCTTAGAATCAAACAAGAATGTTATGTCTAGGATACATACCTATTGAGAATGATATATGTACATATATTCTAAGAATATTTCAAGCATATTGGTATAATATTCTTTTGAGAACATAACTATAATGTCATAGAAACATTCTTTGAATATGAGAATATACATTTCGAGCATATTTTTAGAATCAAACAGGAATATTCTTTTCAGGATGTACTGAGAATCTCATAGGTATATTCTAGGAATATCCTAATGGATTTCCCAGGAAGTTCTTATGTATTGCAAACAGTATTTCTACAATCTTTTCTCAGAACATTCTCAGGACATTCGCAATGGTTTTGGCGAACATTCTTGGCACATTCCTCCTAAAAAAAGAACATTCTTAATACATTCTAAGGATGCAATTTTGTTATGGGGGTAGTTAGTAAAAAATCCGGTAGTTATGAATTTTTTATAATATGTTGTTAGGATTTATATCAGCTGTAGAAAACCAAGTTTGCAGCTTCGAAAAACTTGTGCTCGCTGCGTGGTGGGGGAAAACCACGACATTTTTGGACATTTCCTAGTTTTTTTTGGGTTAAAAGTCGTAAATAATGGATGCTACTTAAAAAAAATATCCTAGCTTTTTTGAAACCGATACAATTTTCTCCATTTAGAGACTAACTGTAATTTTGTACGACCAATAGGTTTCGAGTTCATTAGTAATAAGTCAAATCTATTGTTTTCAGAATTGTTATTTTGGCCTACTTTTGTGATGTTAATTAGTCAGATGAAGTAACTCAAACTGTCTGTAAGGGTGGCCTTCTGCGATAGAACTGTGGGTAAGACAGGATTGTGAGAAATGGTCGGCAACTGAAGTCCGCTTCATATCGCTGGTTTTGAGAAGGGTGCCTTTCATATGTAAGACGTGTGCTAGTATCATCACTGACGTCAATCATGGTGGAAAGGATCTTTCAGGTAGTCGATTCTCGAATTTGGTAGAAGTGAACGTTCCCCTAGGAGCAGTGAGAGATCACATCGCACGCTCGTTCTCTTGGTGCCAAAGTTGGTATTCCCGAACGTATGGGATAATGATAGAATGAGAGAAAACTAGTCAAATCATAATGCGTTGTTGCCAACAGTAATATGTAGAATTAGCCAGAATTTTAGTGCGTTAAAAGGACGAATGTCATGAGAAAGAAGAAAACCAGTATCCCTGCGTTTTTATTCCCATCAAATTTTACCGATGGATCCACCATTCTATGTCGGTCATTATCATTTTCCATTCACTAAACAAAAATAGCTAACTCATCGGTGAAGTCCGATTAGAATAAAAACGAGGGGTTTGTTTTATTTGTGTTTTGGGACGTAATCTCATTCTTTGCTTATATTTATTTACTGAAAATCAAATCATTAATCATTCTATTTACAATTTTTATTTTCACGTTATTTTGTTTATGTGAAAAATGAATTTGGAAAAATCAAGATGTTCACCTATAAATCATACTCAAAAAGAAATGCTCATTGAATTTGTAAGGCAAAATGAGAAACTTCAAAATGGAAAATTTACCTCCGGTTTTACCACAGTTTTTAATGATGAAGTTCTAGTTGGAGTCCGTATAAAAAGTGTCAATAAAGCAATTAAATTTCGAGCAAGATCTTTGCTTAATCTAAATAGTTTTATAAATTTATTATCCGTTAAATCAAAGGGATTTTCTTTTCTGTGAAATCTCCTTATAGGCCTTTCTTCTTGCTCTTCTGCATCTAATAGATCATTCAGTACAAGAATTCTTCCTATAACCCCCAGCTTCCATGGTTTCCCACGTTTTCGTATTAGACCGTATTTTCCACTTCAACACAATATGCAAATATACCCAATTGGCAATTACTGATAATAAATGATTTGCAAAACAAACAAAAAAATACCAGGGATGATGACTGTAAAATTGACAAAAAGCGCATGTTTGACGTTCTCTTCAAAAAAAGTAGTAGAATAAAATTCTCTCAACTTTCATAGGAAGTGAACGGTCCCTAATTTCGAGAATACGTCGTAATAGATTTTAATAGAAACCACACGTACTTTTCCTATGAGAACAGGGATCACACGATTCGAGAATCGACGTCCTTTGCCTTACAAATTCAATGAGCATTTCTTTTTGAGTATGATTTATAGGTGAACATCTTGATTTTTCCAAATGCATTTTCCACATGAACCAAACAACACGAAAATAAAAATTGTAGGTAAATAGGTTTTTGACGCGTTGGAACAGACCTATTCCAACACGTCAAAAACCGTCCCATGAACAGTTCCGAAACCACATATTATGCAAACTGCTTGCGTTTATCATCGCCACTTTGTTGAGGGAAGAATAAGCCTAGAAATTTCTGGGCTTAGTTAAGCTTATCTTAATGAGACTAGGTTAGACTGGTGGAAACAAAATTATAATATAAGCGGCACTTAACGTTAAGTAAACTTAAATTTGCGTTGGTGGAAACGGCCATCAGTGAACGAATTTTGGTTTCTACGCACAAATTTTACGCTTTGCGCAGAATCGTGACGGTGCATTGTACGGTTTCTTGCTGTGTTGGAATAGACCTGATTAATGATTTGATTTTCAGTAAATCAATAAGCAAAGAATGAGGTTCCGTCCCAAAACACAAATAAAACAAACTGATTTTCTTCTTTCTCATGTCATTCGTCCTTTTAACGCACTAAAATTGTGGCTAATTCTACATATTACTGTTGGCAACAACGCATTATGATTTGACAAGTTTTCTCTCATTCTATCATATTCCCATACTTTCGAGAATACCAACTTTGGCACCAAGAGAACGAGTGTGCGATGTGATATCTCACTTCTCTTAGGGGAACGTTCACTTCTACCAAATTCGAGAATCGACTACCAGGAGAATAGAAGTCTGAGTGTTGTTATTAATGAAATGGAGGATGAGAAGGAGGAAATTACTGTGAAATTCCAGAAACAAATTGATGACTTAACTAACGGAATAGAAGAGAAAGATCACGATATTGCAAACTTGAGGAGAAATACTGTAGATGACGTGTTTATGGCTCACATTATCAGCTGAAATAGAAGTGCTGACAGCCTCCATAAATTCTCTGAATAAGAAAAATTTATCTCTTATTGATGTGAATAAAAGACTGAAAGAAACGGTTCACGATAGCATAGTAGCTCAGCGTGAAATTGAAAGAAGTAAAATACAGATCAGCAATTACAGCATACTTTAATGTCATCTGAAGGGAAACATCAAGAGGAAGTTCTTAGTTGGAGGAAGAGATTCCTGAATTGAATATTTTAGTTCAGGCTGATAAAAATCTGAAGCATCAACTATTAGATACTACAAATGAAAAGCAAGCTCTTGAACATAAACTCCGTGTTTTGGAAGATAAACAAAATACTGCCAAAAATCTAGAAAGCTAAAGTGTTATTATTGATAAATTGAAACGTAAATTAGAACTACATGAAAAAGATAAACTTATTGTAAAAGCAGAATATGAAGAGGGGAGGCAACAGTTTTAAAATGAGATAGTTGGGCTGAAAAAGGTAAATTGTAATTTTATGTCCTCGATTAGAGACTTAGAAACGGAGAACTCTGATTACTTAAACCAGATACGAGAGTATCCAGACTGGTTTGAAGGCTATTGCAGTGAAGGCTAGACAAGCACAGATATAGAATATAAATCTAGAAGGGGAAATACATGAAGCATAGAGTACTCCTGCTTACTGACAACTACGGTTCCAGGTTGTCAGACAATTTATCAGATGCACTGGAGGGAACAGGTTCACATCTTCAAATAGTTAGTAAACCTCAAGAGACCTTTGCGCCAGTAATTCATAACGCCGGGCAGCTTACCAGGTAGTTTGGAGAGAAGGATTTTTTGGTGGTTCTGGCTGGCATAAATGGTATAACTCAAAATGAAGATGTTCCTAAACTGATAAGATCCACAGACTACACGAATGTGATCCAGTGTACTATACCTGTCCAAATGATCAGCAATTTAACAGAATGTATAAGAATAATAAAGTAATTCTCTCTAGTAAGTTCAGAGTAAGCTATGCAAGATCAAAAATGCGAATTCTAGATGTCTCTTCTGCCTTGGATAGAACATCTTATTTCTCTAAACTCCTTCCAAACAGAAATGGCAGAATTCGTATGGCGAATTTAATTGGCCAACTGTTGGTGAGAGTTTTTCCATTGGTGGGTAACAAAACCCAAAATGCTGGTGTGGAGTCAGTGGAACTCGAGGATGTGACTACTGAAAATCTCTGGGTAAGAATTAATAGTTTAAGGAGAAATAAGTCTGCAGAGAAAATTAACAATGTCTCTGTCACTGACATCGAGAAGGCTGCAAATGTAGACCAGGATAGGAGAATAGTCGAAATCAAATATGTAAATAAAAATCATGATTCCATTAGATCTAGTCCTTTTTTAGGAAGAAAAAAAAAAGTCTCTCAAGAACATTAGCGTCATTTAATTTGAGAATACATTATCAAAACACCAGGGTCCTTATTCTTGAAACAGGGGAGCAGCGTTCCCAAGAGAACGAGTCTTCCGTCTTTCCCTATGATATGCAACTGATAATATAAGTAGCAAAGACGGAACACTCGTTCTCCTGGGAACGCTGCTCCCCTGTTCCAGGAATAATGACCTAGAGGATTAAGAACTAAGGCGCCAGAATTTCACCGACACCTGTTAGGTTCCAAATATAATGTAGTTGTGGTTACTGAATCTTGGTTGAAGGGGGACATAACTAATAAGGAAATTGTCTGATAACAGAGATCCGGAGATATCTGGTAAAAAGAGAGTGGGTGGTGTCTTGATAGCTGTCAGAAACAGCTTGAGATCCAGATAATTTGGCATTAGCTCCGATACTACAGAGGTAGTGTGGGCTGTGATGGAACTGGGCGGAGAGGTTTGTGTTTTGGGACTTTGGGAGCTATTTATATACCTCCCAGTTCCGCTTCGTTACTTTATGGGGAACATATTCTCTCTATGAATAAAATTAAATAAGAGCAATGCAGTTCAATAGAGGCATTGGGCTCTAAAGTTCATCTACTGGAGAATATTTGCTTCCTCTGTGGAGAAAATATAACCTCTGAATTTCTGAAACACCAGCAAAAATTGCCTCCTTTACGACGAAATCTTGAAGTATGAAGGATACGATTCTGGAAATAGCTGCACGTCGAGGTGACGAATGCAGACAACAAATTATTCAGCGTCTTGCATGTATAAGTGACCTAGTTGCTGCTGAAGGTAGGTCCTACCAACCATGTCATAAGAGCTTGTACCACATGCCCTCAACAAGTGGTGAAAAAGTGGACGGCCAGAGCCAAGTGACCTATTAGAGGGTATGGAACGAATATATGCATACCTAGCAAAAAAAAGAAATAAATGTCAATTTTCTCTAAATGACCCACATAACTTCACAGGCGATTACAAGCCTGACAATAATGTCAAAGCTCACATTACAAGGCGATATGGTAAAAAAATTATGTTCACTGAGGTTGGTCGCGGTCGAAATTCTTAGTTTAAGAGACATTGGACAGAAAATTCTCTATGATAATTGGTACAAGGAAAGAAAAAGCAACTCTTCAGCAGAACGTCTAAGAGGGGTGAAGGCTGCAGCACAGATAATTCTGGAAGACATTCGTTCTCAAACATAGTACTACTCAGTATCCTCCATCGTATGACTTCTTGAAAGATACTGACGATTGTGTTCCCGAATCTCTGAAAATGTTCCTTGAAACCATCGTGCTAAAATACAAACGCGTCTCGCTCGCTGCCTGGAAAAATAAATGTGTAGGGATTTCTCACGCAATCATGGTCGCAGTGAGGTCCAAATATTTTCTCTCCTCATTTCAGATAAGTTTTGGTACGTACCTATATCGTAAATTTAGGTCTCTGTAATGCTATGGGATTTTCATGCACTTACACTGAAACAATGCGCATTCAAAGCTCTGCTATACTTCGCGGAGAATTAAACCAACAGATTGAAAGAGGAGCATTGATGCAATTTGTGTGAGATAATGCCGATGTGAATGTGAACACATTGGACAGAGAGAATACATTTCACGAAATGGGTGGTATAATGATTATCTCGCCATATTCCTCTGTTGAACCAGACAAAAATATGCCTCGTTTGAAATATGTTCCCACAGATTCAATAAGTTCGCCTGTTCGTTCACAACTGAAATAGTCTACAGTAAAAAAGAATGATGGTTTATCAGCTATTGCAATAATTACTGATTTAAAAATAGCTGCTGACCTACTGTTCTCTGCCGCAAACCTGGTCTGGTTATAGGAAAAATTTACCAACATGCAAGGCATACCTGGCTAGAGCAGGTTACAAAATTATATTTCTTCCATTTATTCATGCTCCCCCTACAGATTACGACACTGTGTTGATATCTCTCCTTGTACCAGTGAAAGAACCACCGCTCATTCTCAGGAAACGTATTTTGTTACGTACGATCAACCCTCATACATGAAAGCCAGAGACATCGTGAAGAGCTGCCAATATCCACAACTCAGATGTGTAGTAGTAAGACTCGGAGGCTTTCATCTTCTAATCTAATGCCATTTATGAGGGCTTTTGGCGCCATAATGGCCGGGAGTGGACTCAAGGAGCTTCTAACAACAAAAAAGCTGAAAACAGTGTAGAGAAGAATAGGCTTGCATATTCAAGAGCTATGAGAGCCCACATGCTTACTAATCTTGCATTGGCAAACGAAATTTCAAACGAATATATACAATTTACAGATGCAGAACGATTACAAACCAGAAAAATACTCAATAATAGGGCAAGATGTTTTTTACAACACTTCAGAAAAATAGTTATTTATTATACAAGACGGTAAAGCTTTTTTACCGTTGTGTGTAATATTCTATTTTATTCTTGAGCCACTTTTTATTTATCACAATTACTGAAATCATAAACTAAAATGTGATAAAATTTTACAAGATTATGACAAATTGACAAAGTACCTAACAAACTGACACATTTCTGGTGTTGTCAATCATATCAGATTTCTGTCAAAAACACTATAATTATTATAAAAGAAGAGAACGAGTGGGTAAAATTGACGTATGAGTGGGTAAAAGTGACGTATGAGTGGGTAAAAATTGTTCGATTTCACTACTTCAAATAAAGTGTTACTTTAACAACGAGTTTTGAGTCGATTAAATGATAGTTTACCATTCGCGATAGAATAAATTAAATTGCCCAAATTACGATCACTAAATTGAAAGCTGCCATATGTTCTAGAAAAACAAGGCCCAACTTCGAATCTCTTCGTACAGTACTACAAAATGACAACACTTATGGAAAAATTTATTCAGGCAGAGAGGATGGGAGACTGGGAATTCCACCTTAATACAATCATTTTTTAACTCATCAGGCCATTTTCTTCATGCCAAAAGTGCTCGTCGGTACCTACAGGACATGTATCAACTAGAAGGAAGAATGGAACCTGAAGAATATCGTTTTCTACACAAGAAGGATAATTCACGATTCAGCGATCCCACAAATTTTGGTCAGGCTTATGGACAGACTTAACCATTGAGCAGGTGCTAATGAGATCGATGAAAAGCCAGGCTTGACCCATGGCTAAGGAATATCTAGTACTTTTCTTGCTCGTTGGACAGGGGGGATGGTGTATATGTTAAATATCGGTGAAGGGCTGGAGTATTTTTAGGCGGTTTCCTGTACTACCTGCAACACGTTGACATCAAGCCTTGTCGAATCGAACGAGACAACGCTAAAGAATAGGTTCGATATCCACACACCATTTCCATCTAACGAGCAAATACTGTCAATGAGCAGTGGCATTGTTGGGGGCCCTGAAGAATTGCCATATGGCACAAGAATTAGGAATTGATGGGGGGTGAAGCAAATCACTGGAAAGTCGTTTGGAAAAGTTGGCTTTAAACGGAAAGACAAGGTAAGCACTTTGGCGCCAGCGACTATTAAATTGCATAACAAGCAGGTTCAAATAGATCTTCTCACCATTTTCCAAAGGCTCTGCATCACAAAGCATACAGATAACTTAAACTACGTTGGCTCTGTACCCAATGGCTTTGTTTTGTGAAGGGGGGATGCGTAAAGGCACAAAATCCAGTTTCTACTCAGCTCCCACTGCACTTCCAGAAAATATTTCTATAGAGGCCAGTACGTGCGTTGTGGTAGATGGAGGCTACTTACTCCATAAAGTGATCTCCAGAACGATTCAATTGAAGCAATTATATTATTATTTATATTATAGCTGCCTATATCAGCTACATATTGAAACACTTTGGAATAAATGTGACAGTTGGGTTTGACGGCTATCCAGAAACTGGGGCTGCAAGGAAGCACCAAAACTACAGAACGGTTATTTCATCATACAGCGACATACTGTTTCAAGATTCTACATTGATTAAGGTACCCCAGGATAAATTTCTATCCAACGATAACGACAAACTACGCCTTATCGATTTCCTTTGCTCAGCATTTTTAAACCAGGGGATTCGAACGCAGACTGCCCTATTGCAAACACAGCATTGGACATGAGCAGTTCTTATGAAAAAGTTATCATAGTTGCAGAGGATGTGGATTTGTTAGTTTTCTTGAATGGACTGGGCTCAGCTATGGATAATGTATTCTTCCAAAAAAGCGGCAGAGGGGAATTAGGTTGCCTACAGTTCTCCTCTACATCATTCAAACGCAAATAGCTATCACTACCCCTCGGATTTCAATTATTTCTGCACACATTTACCGGTTGCGATTACACGTCTGCTCTTTTCTGGCATGGAAAAGAAGAAGTTGCTAGACGTTCTTCAAAAACATCCACAGCTAATTAATGTAGCTACTATTTTCCTGCAATCTGATGCCACCGCTGAAGAGATAAGTTCGGCTGGAGATAAACTTCTTGTGGCTATATATGGAGGAGGAAATGACAACACACTACAGTCCCTCTGTTAAGAAATCTTCGTCCAATCAGCTGCCAACAAGGAACACTTGGGTCGTCTGCCGCCAACTGAAGAGGCTGCTGCTGCTCAACATACCACCAGGTATAGTACTCTCTTCTGTAAATGGTTAATCCACGTATCATATACATTGCTTATTTATTTATCGCTGCAAAGGTTGGAATTGGAACCCACCGACTGGGACTGGATTGAAATTCCACAGGAATTAATACCCGTGATATCCACCAAAGATCCCGCTCCATCAGCCCTCCTTAAGCTCGTTTCTTGTAAATGTCGCAAAGGGTACAATGGAGGAGGGTTCACATTCCAAAAAGCAGGCCTTCACAGTCAGACTGGGACCCTAACTGGGTAACCGGAGAACATGGAACAGGGTTGTTAGCGACCGGGTACGTGATTTGTTAGAGAAATTGTGAAAAAATTTAGTATCTTATTCAAAACTAATTTTCAAAGTAGCTATATATTTATTTTGAAGTCCTGAACAATTGCCCATATTAATTTGATACTACTCCTTGCCTAAGCATTTTGCCCAGTTCTCATTAGCTTTTATGAAAATCCTGTAGAATTTATAGGCAACTGTATCAATCAAATTGAAAAAACCGCCATCGGAAATTTTATGCCGACGACTGTTGTAACCCCTCTTGTTAATGAATTAACATGAGGTTCATAATATGCTCGGTTTGCCCAGCGAAAAATTATTAGGTGTGGGTTGATAGTCTTTAAAAAGTACAGTATGGCAAGGGCGCCAATGAATTTTTGAAAAGAAATTAATAACAAAATTGCATAATAGTATATTATGATATAAGTGTATAAGAGGGCATTTAAAGCACGCGCGACATATTTCAAAACACGACGCGCAGCGGAGTGTTTTGTAAGTCGCAAGGGCTTTAAATGTCCTCTTATACACGCATATCATACGCTATTTTTTATTACGAATGCATCATATTCTCAAAAATGTTTTAAAAGTGTTCATTCATTTTGATAAGTAGTAATTTAAATGGCAGGTATGCAGGTTAATATCTACGTAATGAAGGTAGATCGAACGTTTCTATAGCAAACCTTTGAAAAGGTAGACGCATCACAAACATCATTCTATGCACGCTGCAGCGTGCGATAATCTTTGATTATGATGCATGCGTAATAAAAAATATGGAATGTGAAAATTCAGAAATACACCTAGAAAATAATCGACAAATGGTAATAGATATATACGTATAAAAATCAATCGTTTTGCACAAACTTTCCTGGAATATTTGTAATTGTGATCAGCTGCATTGGAATGCAGATCTGAAACTCTTTGGTCTACACTTTGATTCAATTTATTTCCTCAACCCAATCTGCTGAGATAGGTACTTTTAAAACAGATAAACAGATGAATTATCTTCTCATAGGCAGCAACAATAATTTACAATAATAAAACTCAAAACATATAATTGGCCGTTGACACAGCATCGCATCAGTTAGAGCGAGTTTCGATTCAATTTTGCAACAATTTATTCTGACACGGTAATTGCAACTATGTAGATGAGTGTAAAATTTATAGCATGATGAAAGATAAACCCTGCTTATACGGATATGGTCACTGCCAAGGCAAACATTAGAATTAATCTCGCTTTAATCTAGATGACTATTTGGCTTCCAACGCAGTCTGGGTGTTAAGCTAAAAGCTTGTATTTTTACTTAATTGGTTTTAACATTTTAGCTTTATTTGAATTCTAAATAACGATTCCTTGCAAAATATTGAACTTTTAGGAATACGATTGGCATTTATGCTTTATTCTCATTAATTAGTGGGTAATTGATGGAATTATTTAGAACTAGGAAACCACAATGTCCCTGATGTTTTAACTAGAAAGTCAGGTGTAAAAACATTTACATCGTGGGTAAGTTAACAACATAAAACCCTTAGGTAAATTCTATGTCGGCTTCTTCTAACGTACAATTAGAATAACAATGGTCTTTCACGTTATCGTACACACTTTATTTGAAGCCTTAAGGCCGATAGTGACGCGCTTGACCTACTCTTAACAGATGCAGGATGAGATAATCATCAACACTGCCGGTAGTTTTTGCTAATAATTCACACTTTTTGTTCACTCGAGATTTATAGAGTACCTATGACGGAGGTGGAATGGAAACTCACATAGGTATGTTTAAAAATTTCACATTTTGTAGGTAAATATTATCATATCAAAACATAAAATTTTGACAGCATTCTCAAATTGACGACTCTGAGAAAGTTTATGTATGAACACAGGTCTTGTGGTTATTGATGGTTGAAAGCAGAACTTGGACAAAAAATTACAAACAACCCAACAATTGCAAGAAATATTACTGAATGAGTTCTCCTCCAAAGTTACCAGCATTCTAAGAAGAAAGTAAATAAATACTGAGTTCCATTATGTCTGCGGAACTGAAATGTATTACAAATTGGATCTTATATGTACTAGAATTCCAAGACAGCGATCATATAACACAAATAATGTTTTGGAAAAAATTACATTGTACAGAACGCAGGCACGAATTGAGCAGGTGCGTGCACGAAACAATAGGCTTTTATAAATCAAAACAATAATACACCCATTAAATTTAATAGAGTTTCTATTCGATACTAATCGTTAAACATGTAAGTACTTAGAAATATCCAATTGAAATTTATATATTGGTGAGGGTGAAAAGTTAGGTATTTGCTGATAATTCGCAAGCTTGAATGAGAGTAGTTCGATAATAGATAAACATAATAAACATTATCAAAATAAAGAGGCAAAGAAGGAGGAAAAAAAAATTGATGAACGCTGAAACAAGGAAAAACAATTTATTAATTATTGTGTTATGTCACATGTGAAGTTCTTCACAATTGAGTTAAAATGATGGCTTTGTGCTAGTTCTGATTCAGGTAAATTTAAGGTTTTATCTGTGTTCATCAATGATTCAGTCTCCTTGAATTTAAATTCAGAGTCCTGTAAAATTTTCTATAATAACAAGCTACCTACTACTAAAAATAAAATTAAAATATTACCATTATCTTTGCATTCCAAGTTTCCCAAATTTCTTGGTCTATTAATAAATCACATACCTAGTGCAACACCTAAATCACGAACTTCTTGATACAACCGGCGAACGCCGACTGATTAATTTGCAAAGTGCTAACACGAGTCTAATCTCTCAAACAACCGCATAATAGCCTCACAGTCTAATCCAGCCCGTGTGCTTCAAAATGGCCAGTCAAAATAACCCCTGGTAAACCACGGTAAAATCGATGGTTATCTCATCCTTTATAGAACCTAGGTCAAAGTCAAGAGGTGTTAGAATTTCGCCTTTAAGCTACAAAGGAAATAGTTGGCCGATGGAAGATTATTATGTAGATATATCTAAGCAATTTGTTTGCCTTTTTGTTAAAAATTATATCTGCAATAAATCAACAGCACAAAACTTATTCAAATTATAATCTTAAGACAAAACCGACACATTAAAACACTTCGTCACGAACTAGAGCTCTAGACGCCGACTGATAAGCTAAACTCGGAAATAATAAACCTTGAGCTGTCACGTTGCATCTGAAATGATCCGTTTGACCTAGACTTGAATGGTGGTAACTTGAAAGAAGATATCGTGTTAAAATGCCCTAGAACTGTTCGTTTTATATTCTTCTTTTTGTTTTTGTTGGAGGATTATTTTCGCTTCATTTAACATTTTCAGTTGTCTGTATCTAAGTTGCCTGTTTTTATAAGTTCTGCAAATTATTCCAAGCCCGTGTGGAAATTAAATTGCTGGACTGACCAATCGGGTTGCATCAAAACGATGTTGATCGATTGGATTCAGTTTCTTATGAAAATTTCTTTTGGAATAGTATCCTAATTAAGACAGGATCTTCCTGGGATATCCCGCTAATGTGCTATTAAAGCATGAATGTCCTACATTCTCAGGAAGTTTCAGATAGAATATTACTGGAATATTTAGAAACAAAGTTCAAGGAACATTCCTCAAGTATTCCTGTTTCTCAAAATTAATACCTATGGTATTTTAAATACTCATTTAGAATAACCCCATCCTTATTTATGAATCACGAATCGGATGAAACAAAAAATTACCAACAAAAACGAACGTCAATTTCATCTACAAAAAGGAAATTCCTAACCTAATTTTATTTATGTGTTCGAGAAACGACATACATTAAGTCACTAGAATGATTGGTACTTCCAATAATAGGTTTGTTCGGACTAAGTAAAGCGCAGCAAGAAAAATTGCACAATTTGTTTTAAAGGGAAAAAACAAAGGTTGCATTTTCTCAAAGAAGGCACCAGAGCCAAAGAAGTGCTAGAAATCATACATGCTGACTTGTGTGGACCCATGGAGAAGGTTTACATAAGAGGTTCAAAATATTTTGATTTATTCGAAGATGATGCCACAAAACTGACATTTGTTTACTTTCTTCGATCCAAGGATCAAGTGTTAATTTAGGTAAAAACCAAATATCGAAGAAAATCACGGATTTCAGGAGTGATAATAGTGGATAGTAGGTATTGCTCTAAAAAATATCAAGATATTTTTAGAAAATAGGGGATTATACACCAGAAAACCAACAGTTATGGTGGGTTTATAAAAAAATTAACACCTAAACTAATTTAAGAAAATTAACCTTCAACTGACAATTTCAACGTGGGCTTATGTATTCTTAATTCTTAGTTGATAAGTCTTAGCATAGTTATATAACATATCATAACCTCAACTATTTAAGTTAAATGTTAATTCTTAGTTTTAGTGTTAATTTTTTTTTATAAACCCACTATTCTATTCATTAGTTGAAAAAGCTAGATGTTTGATCTTTGATGCTGGACTTGTCAGAGAATTCTGTGCAGAAGCTATCAATACTTCAGTGTACTTGAATATCACTAGCAGCTGGGTTGGGTGACAATACCCCTTATGAAATGTGGCACCATAGTAAACCAAATGTGAGCATTTGAGTGTATTTGCCAGCAAGGTCCCTACATTTACCAAAAGCCAAGAGAACTAGATGGGACAAGAAATCAGAAGGAAAAATACAGAGAAGATACGGAGAAGTGACAAAGGGGTATAGAGTATACAGTCCAGATAGTCAAGAGATAAGTATTTCTAGAGATGTTGAAGTGATGGAAGACATCCAGCTTATGATAACTTCACTTGAAGTGGGAGATGACCCAGAAGAAAAAACATCAGAATACAGAATACTTAGAAAATGGCTCTGAAAGTACTAATGAAAAAGAATTTGATAATTCGTTGCCTGATAACTTTGTAGATAGTTATTATGTCTTTGAAGGAGGTGAACCAAGAGTTGAGACTGTTAGGAGATCTATGAGAGGACATTAGCCAAAAAGTTTCGATGATTATGTAACTTTTTTTTTCAGGAATATTTCAGAAGTCTCCGAACAAAGTCAGATTGGATGAAGATCCGACAACAGTTAGTGATGCATTATTCAGACCGGACAGTGACATGTGGAAAAGAGCTATGGCGGAAGAATTTATGTCATTTGATGAAAATAACGCATGGGATATTGTGGACATACCAGAAAATGGTAGTGTTGTGGACTGCAAGTGGATTTTTGAGCGTAAAAGTGAAAGTGATGGCTCAGTGCCCGACTTGTTGCAAGAGGATTTACCCAGATACCTGGAGAAGATTTTGATGAGACATTCAGCCCAGTTATTTCTGTCAAAAATGACCTAGAAATAACACATTTAGATGTAGCAACTGCCTTTTTGAATGGACCTTTAGATAAGGAGGTTTTTATGAGAAAATAATAGGGTTTGGAAATAAGGGACAATAAGGTTCTTAAATTAAACAAGGCTATTTATGGACTTAGGCAAAGGTTCAAGGCGATGGAATCTTGGGGTAGATGAGGTTTTGTTAAAATTGGGGTATAAAATGACAAAATGTCAGAATATGAACCATGGAATGTTACAGTGTGAAAGTGTAAGTAGACTTTTAGATATGAGCATCGATTATGAAAATGTAGAAGTAACCAAATGTACTGATCAAAATATTCCTTATCATAAATTGATAGGTAGCTCTATGTATGTACCTGGCAGTATTAACAAGGCCAGATATCTGTTTTCAGTCAATATAATACTTGTTTCACTCATGTTCATTGGAAAAATGTGAAGCATGTATCGAAATATATGCATAGTACAACGAGTTATAACTTAAAATTTGCAAAAAATAATTGTGAAGGCTTTGCAGATGCAGATGCAGACTGAGCATCAAATAATAAAGACAGGAGATCATATTATTATACTGGTTTCGTTCTCAAGCTTTCAGGGATGGGGGCTATAAGTTGGGAAAGTAGTAAACAAGAAACGGCAGCACTTAGCTTGATAGAGGCAGAGTATATGGTACTCATTAGCAACACTAGAGTATTGTAACCTTATTTTCACTTTCTAATAGACGTCAGTTGTCCTGAGTTTCTAAACGATTCACGTTGTTATTTTATTAGGTCTAATTTGAGTTTTATAAAGGAGAAGAATTTGCTCAGAGATGAAGAGTTTTCTGCACAAAGCAGAAAACTTAATTTTTGAAAAGCGTACCATACCAAGACAAGTTGATCGATGCGGTCACCCCAAGATACAGAAATGTTTTGTTCCATCCTTAAAATTGGGTTATCATCGGCGGAAGATTTCTTATTCAAGAATACTGTTGCTTAATGTTTGGAAGTATTGAATTTGATTAGGTTGCTAAGGCCTCAATTGGTAATGGTGTCAAGATCACTGTTGATAGAGTGAATCTGTACTCGAGCCAGGCGTGTGGAAGGGCTGTAGTAAGGGGTTTCTTGTCACATTTAACAAATCATTTATGGAAATGAAAAACAATGTTGGGGATTGAGTTGAGGATTGAATCTTGGGGATCCCGGAATTTATAGGCGGCGTATCAGAAGAACATCATCGACCAAAACATGCAGTGATCTACGTTCCAAAAAGCTCCCCAGCCAATGACAAAATGGAAAGGTCATACGATGTAAGTTTGCTGAAAAGAACTTTGTGTCACACCTGATAAGAAGCCTTGGAGATGTTCAATGCTATAGCAATTCTGAGTCGAGTTCCAAATATGACTGACGTATGTCAGCAGATCCCTTCTTGGTCTGTTCGATCAAAACCCGTATTGTTTGCCAAAGATAAGCTTATTGCCTTCGAGGTATTTAACCAGTTTCAGGTTGATTGCGTTCTCCATTAGGTACTTTCGAAAGTGCGGATATGAGTGAGATAGGACGATAGAAGGTGAAACGACTAGATCAACATACTGGGGGGGGGGGGGGCACGGGACACTGCATTGTGAATGAACACTACGTATGCTTCTTCGAGGATAGTTTTACTAGAAACAAAAACGGAGTAGCGGTAATTCTTGACAAGCCAACCAACGAAGTTGTAAAAGGATTTATACCAATTTCGAGAAGAGCGGCACTAATTAAAATGAACGCAAAACCATTTAACATAAACGTTATACCACAGACCACAACCTGATGTTAGCTCGCACCAAGCTCCGATTAAAGAAAATAATCAAAAAAAAGACTTTCAAAAAGTACAATCGTATGGAAACTCAAACAAGATAATGTACTCTGATAAACTAGAGTGGATATAAACAATGAACTCAAGAGTATCTCTGAAAATGACAACCAAGGAACAGAAATAGAAGACCTATGAAATAGAATAAAAGTATCTATAACCTCCATTGCAGAGGAAAAAATAAGGCCGGACTGGATTGCGAAGAGATACCAGAATGGATGACAGAAACTATCCTGCAACTTATGGAAGACAGAAGACAAAACAAAAACAAGATCTGAGATCAATCAAACAGGCTAAAGAACGGTGGATACAGGAAAAATGCAACAAAATTGAGATATTACAAGCAAAACATGACAGCTCTTATCTTCATAAGAAAATAGAAGAAGCAATAAGAATGTATCAAAAACGGAGGAGTTATCTTGGGTCTAGACAACATCATTACTGAAACTGACACAAAACTTACAAGATGGAAACAGTAGATTGAGGAGCTTTTCGGAGATGAAAGCAGCGAGACTGTGACTGCAGCGGGGTTGGCGAGGAGGGGCCCATTATCACACAGAAGGAAGTGGAGTCTGCTATTAACCGACTGAAGAACAACAAAACCCCCGGGACAGACCAGATACATGAAGAAGTCCTCAAACTACTGGAGTCACAGCAAGTTAAATTACTAACTATTCTCGTTGATAAAATCTACATAAGCGGTCAAATGCTAAAGGATTGGCTGTTGTCAACATTCATCAGACTTCCCAAAAATCCTACTGCAATCAAATGCTCTGATCACAGAGTAATCAGCATAATGAGACACACTTCAAAAGCCTTCCTAAACGTCATCCAAGCACGCATATTCATATAAAAGACTGGAAGGCATTGTTTCCCATACAAGTCCTTATTCAACAAGCACCTGACGTTAACGCAGACGTTTTTGCATGCTTTATAGATTTCGAAAAGGCCTTCGACAAAGTTCAGCATAGTAAACTTATCTCAATCCTACATGAATCAGGAATTCAGTGGCGTAACTTAGGGCCCGCAGGGCCCGCAGTCGCGGGGGGGGCCCGTGATTTTGGGGGCCCCACGTGGCCCCAGGACAGGCGACAAGAAAGCACTAGACTGGTGACAAGAAAATACTGAACTAAAAGAAAATACTTTAACCTATGTTACCTCTGCTGCATAGAGAATCTGGTCTAATAATGAACCTTATTGTGCCTGGTCCTAATTTTATTACCTACACCGACACCACTACCACAGAATACTACCTACCTAATTAATATCTTAGCAGGTAATCGCCATACACACTACTTCATTGCATACACACCATACATAACTAGCCGTATTTGTTTTTCTCATCTTTTTCGTCAATTTGCTCCGAAATTTTGACAGTTTCAATTTACAAATCACGTGCCTATCAAAATTTCGAAGCAAATCGATGAAAAAGATGAAAAAAACGAACATGGCTACTGACGTAACTGTCAGTGTATAAAACCAGTAAAACATTTGACATGCCTGCAAAAATCGACATAAAATAACGTTGCCAGATTCATTTTTTGGATTTAGGGTAGGTTTATTCACCTTCTGATAAACTGTCGGGTATGCAATCTGGCGGATAAAAACGCAATCTGTAATTGGTCGACCAGTTGTCTGCCGACTGATAGAATCAAAGAACGGTAAATTTATCTTGCAGATAGTTAGCAGCAAGTTTATATGAAGATGAATAAACCGGCCCTTAGAGGTAGAGATGTTGAACTTTATAGGGAATCAGGCCTATGATGTATCCTCTCCTGTTATTTTAACAGTTATGTTACAGCTCAAAATCTATACTTATCTCTATTTTTACGTGTAGAATAAACAGTGACAGATCACTTAACGTTGCTGTTAAAATAACAGAAAATGATACATCGCCGGAATATCGCAGATTTAAAAACTAATTCGGAAATAAAGAAGTTGACTTCTCAACTTTACTTCTTCTTATCCCCAAGATTGGTCGAGAAGGATTTCTTGTACTATTTTTCTGAGGTTCGCTTAAGGGTCCTACGACGTAGTGTAGTCTAGTGGAGACTGGAGAGCCATTTCGGAATTACCCTGTGTATTAATGTTTTTTATGTTCTTAGTTTTGTTATATTTACTAGATATTTGATTTGTATTATATGCTTGGAATTTATTTGTGTTTCCTATGTTCCTTGTATTTGTTTTATTTTCAAAATTTGATTTATGTCCCTTGGTTTCTTATTTGTTCCTTATTTCTTATATAACGAAATGGGCCTAAATGTGACGTTACGTGACGCGTCTTTCAAATCATTCTCGTCCAAATATCAGACCGCCGACTTCAAAGAATAAAAAATATATATATATATTTATTCTAATGGAGCCCCGGGCCCCGGGAAAATCCTTGCGGAGGGGCCCCGGATTTGAAGTTACGCCACTGCAGGAATGGACAAGAGAGATACAGAGTGGTAAACGGTCATGGTACAAATCGAGAACGAAACATCAGACGAGTTCAGCGTAAGAAGAGGAGTACGATAGGGTTGCATACTGTCGCCTCTTTTATTCAATGTGTATTCAGAACACATATTTGAAGAGGCACTGGACAACATAAAAGATGGACTTATAATAAATGGAGAAATAATAAATAATTTGAGATATGTACGTAGTGGCTGCATACGAGAGATATGATATGAAGATAAACTGCAAGAAGTTGATCATCAGTAAAAACGATGTCGGCAACCTACATTTCACTGCTAACAATATAGCTCTCACAATGGCCGAGACAGTTGCATACCTGGGCTGCAATCTTAATAAGAACTGGAACCACTCTCAGGAAATAACAAGCCGAATTGAAAAAGCAAGAGGGACATTCAATAAGATGCGAAATGTGCTTAGCATCCGTACTAGAATTAGGGCATTAAGATGTTATGTCCTATAGATCCTCCTGTATGAAGCAAAATCATGGAAACTTACCAATGCGTCATGCAAACGAATAGATGCACGTGAGATGTGGTGCTATCGCCGCATGCTCAGGATTTCGTGAGTACACGATGTGTCAAACGAAACAGACTTGCAAGGCATTGATGGAGAACTGGAGTATCTAGCAAACATCAAACGCAGAATACTAGAATACTTTGGGCATATCATGCGGAACGAAAAATATCATCTTCTTCAGCTTATCTTACAGGGAAAGATAGAGGGTCGAAGATCAGTGGGTTGCTGATGTATATCGTGGCTAAAAAATCTAAGAGCGTGGATCGCAATGACGCCAACAACTTTATTCAGACTTCGGTAAACTAAGTAATATGGACCAATGTGATAGCCAACATCCGCCGAGGATAGGCACTTCAAGAAGAAGAAGATAAATTGAGGTATGGACCCCAAAAAACCATTGAAAAACTCTTGAATAGACTCACAGTGCAAACAGCATCTAAACTATACTACATATGATAATGTAAACAGCAAGCGACTAGAATATCTACGGTTCGCCGACGACATTAAACCCATTTCTCACAATTGTTTTGAAGAGCTACAATTGATTAGTCAGACGATAAGAACATCAGAAGAAATGTTGACGATGGATATGAAGATGACAAAAGTGATTCAAATAACGCCGAAAAAGAAAACGAGTCACCATCGAGAATTTCTCTAGAACCGATATTGAAACTTGATAAAAGCAATCGTACAGCGAAATTTTCATTAAAATCAAAGCTAGCAACGACAGGTTTAAGCAAATTTTCATAGATCTCTAAGTACCCGTAAAGATTTTACTTTAAATGAGAAGGCAGAGTTTTTACCCAATGTAGGTAGGTATGGTTGTCAAAAACACCAATGTCGACAATCCATCTTAGACTCTGGCAAAAAGTAAAAAGTTGGATAGGATAGCGAGAACTAGGTTGAACAAGGGAAACACTACGGATGAGATAAATCGACTTTACAAAATAGCCACAGGATATCATAGGGGACAAGACAAGTGGCTCAGTAAAAATTTTGTTTGCTATGCGGACCAGAAATAGGAGAGGCCTGTATCTAAAAATAAATGATAGCAGGCTAAAGAAGACGAAGGAGCTACATAAGTCGCTATACCGTAAAACTCCTTGCACCTAATCATAATATCTGCGTCAGATATCGAATGACGGTCCAGTCTTTCAGTTTTGTTATTATGGGAAATGGTCAAATTTCTCATTCATCTAATATTTCTTGTTTTCATGCATTCTTGTATAGCATTGAAAATCATATTTCTCTGTGAGATATCCATCTCGGGCTATCAATAAGAGTCAACATCCTCACCATCAATCCGGTTGTTGGAGCTACCGGTATAAATACGGCAAAGATAAGCGAGCGGCATCGACGTAAACGTACGTTACTTCACTACTTATTAGGTAAGACGTAATTTACCGCTCGGATCGGGCTGCATTTTTTTTCGGTCTCTCGAATTCCTGCCATTGCCGGCAAGGTAGAAGACAAGCAGTCTACCTCGCCCTGCTAACGTCGAAAAGGAAGGACGCGGCCCCAACTAGCTGCGACTCTCTGGCCTGTCAGTAGCAGGAATGCGTAATAATTCTTGCCCGTTGTTTCATGGAATCGTACAGGGTTGAACTATACAATGGAAACTTTTCAATGGGCTATTCGTTTTCAAACCGCAGAATGAAATAGCACAAATGATTGCATATGACATCGATGCAGTGCAGTATTTATACACTAGAAAAAGCTGGAAAAGTTAACCAACGTCCAACCAACTGGTAAAATCATATAGGGTCTGTTTCTGCAGAAATCACAATCCAGTCAGAGTGAATTTCATTGGTGAAACTAGTTTTCTGACTGTTTCTCACTGTTTTCAACCAATGAAAATAGAAAACCGTTTTCCATTCATTTTTAGCAAATGTTTTTATCAATTCCATGATACACATCGTGATCCTACTGACAGCCAGGCTATTAGTAGGTGAGACAATTAGTGGGTGTTTACAATTAACTGTAGTAGGCAAGCAAAGATAATGACCAAAAAGAAACAATTATTATTCAAAGAAATACCACATTGGAACTTCTCATTACATCGATCTAATCTAATAAGTGAACCTAAAACTATCATCATCTCATTAAATCCAGGTCTAAATAATAACCACTACCTTCATTGAAAATTAATAACGAAAGCCAGCCTATGGCTAGTCCATCACTGACCAACTCGGGCGTGACCGCGTAATTTGCTTTTTTTCCATACAAACCCGTCTTTATCTTCATAGAGTTGTGGTCCTAGGATGGATTAAAGATAAGATTATGTGCTCGATAGCATGATAGCCGTAATTGATTTTCTGCACAACTGTTTTTGCGCGCTCGCCAATCACCCAAGATGTCAGGAACTCGATACCATAAATTGCATTTTTTAGGACTGAGCACGAGGATTAAGTATTATTATGTTTTCTGGGTATATTATAGGATACATAATTATTCTACTTCTTAGTTCTATTACCTGTAATTTTTTCTATATATTCTTCGTACACTCAAACATTGGGGAACTGATAATTGATTGATTGTCAGTATTTTAATCTGCATCAAGCTCAAAAGGCTCTGATGTTTGGTCCGTCCTTGATGGAATTACCAAGTTATGGATAAAGAAATATAATGTGACAAAAAAAACAAATATATCCATAGTATACGATTCAAAATTGTCCACGTATTGTATTAAATCTCTTAAATTGCAAAACGAATATTTCGGCAAGTTTGCTAACAAGACATGATTAAAGAGGTGCCCGCGCCTAAACCATTATTAAAGATAATAACACAATATCGTCGGTTATTGGGTCATTTAAACTAAGTATAGATTGACGGCGACGGCCGGTCTGTTATTACAAATTTTTAGTAAATGAGATTTATGTTTTTGTTGTTGTTGTTCAAAACGAGAATGTGAAAGGGTAACAGTTGCATACAATGAAAATTGCTCTAGACTGTCCTCTACTTTCTTGGCGACTGCAGATTAGGTTTATTGGGATGTAGGTAATTGTTTTGCTTAACTGTCGTTCCTTTCTATTATTCTGCTTTTTCAGTTTAATTAATAAATAGAATTAAACCAAAATAGAAATAGTTATGATTTTAATGAATTCATTAAAGATAATGACAATGTAATCCACATCGTCTACCAGGTAATCTTTGCAATTTTAAATTTGGTTTTATGATTGACTTTCTTTATGAAAAATGAAAAATTACTGAAGATGAACCAATGCCATCTAAGTGACTCAACACTGAGATGTAGTTTAGTCAACATCTCATCTGCTCATTAATCGATTTCAATACACAAATCTGGAGGAGAAAAAGTTTTAGCGTATTCGTTCTATATCAGTAGGGTGAATGTAGGTATGTTGGAGGAGCAATGTCTTGGCTTAAAGACAATCCTCAAACCTCCGCTGCTTTTTCTATTGCAGAACCCCATTGTAACATGGAAAAGGAGCAGTGAGTAGCTGGAACAATGCGAGCAATATTTCAAAACAAATAGGTACTACAAGAAACAGCACCGAGTCATTCCTCGATATTTTTGGTAAACACAGTTCCACAGAAAGGTGATTGAAAATGTTCAAGCTCTCGTAAAATTTTTTGATGGGCTGATTTTTGCAATTGGTAGCGGCAAATTATTGGGATTTCGTCCAAAATAATGATTTACCTACTTCATTATTGAAATGAAAATGTTGTCTATATTTCTCATGAATTAAAGTGACAGATTTCAATATATGAAAATACAAGGTAGAGTTACCTAACAATTTCTTTTCCAAGAATAGAGGAATAGGCAGTACCAATATACACCGTTTGGGGAACCTCACTTGACTTGCAAATTACTTTGAAGGTGGTTTAGGGGGGTAAAACTAATAATGGCGATTCTTTTAAAAAAGGATTTTTGTGAAAATATGGACATTTGCACCCTAGTCTCGGGCACAAACAGTACTGAAAATTATAGGCAGTACCAAAATACATCATTTGGGGAACCCCACTTGACTTGCAAATCACTTTGGAGGTGGTTTAAGGGGGTAAAACTAATAATTGCCATTCATCGAAAAAAGGGTTTTTGTGAAAATATGGACATTTTCACCCTAATCTCGGGCACAAACAGTACTGGAAATTATAGGCAGTACCAAAATACACCGTTTGGGGAACCTCACTCGATTTGCAAATTACTTTGAGGGTGGTTTAAGGGGGAAAAACTAATAATGGCGATTCTTGGAAAAAAGGATTTTTGCGAAAATATGGACATTTGCACCCTAGTCTCGGGCACAAACAGTACTGGAAATTATAGGCAGTACCAAAATACATCGTGTGGGGAACCTCACTTGAGTTGCAAATTACTTTGAGGTTGGTTTAAGGGGTTAAAATTAATAATTGCGATTCATCGAAAATAGTATATTTTCTAACTAGTGCGGAAAGTACCACTTTTCTGCACGAGTTAGGAACACTATTTTTTCTACGAGATGAAAGGTAATATTTTTATCTACATATTAATCAATTTAAGAATTTTTTTTCACTTTTTCGTACCTGTACTTGTAGTATACCTGTTTACCTGTAAGTACCTGTATACCTAAAAATTTCAGGTAAAAGCACTAGTGTGTGAAGTGAAAATGCGTGCGGAAAAGTACACTTTTCCGCACGCTCGTAGAAAAAAGGATTTTTATGAAAATATGGACATTTCCACCTTAGTCTCGGACACAAACAGTACTGAAGATTATAGGCAGTACCAAAATACGTCGCTTGGGGAACATCACTTGACTTGCAAATTACTTTGAGGGTACTTTAAGTTATGACCTTTCAAAGTTGTCCAAAATCTAAATCATAAGGTAGCTAGCTACCTTCTAACTATAACAATGAAGTTTTGTGTCCTTATGGTCCATCGGAATCCTCCATACACTAAATTATTCACAGATTTGGAGCCAGATTCTATGAAAAAAGGCACTCAGAAAATTTTGCTCCCATGCAGTGGGCCTTTACTCCGACAATACATGAGTAGTTCTCTTTTTTGTAGAATGAAGGAGTTAGAAAAATAATTGCTGGAAAACCCCCAGCAGAGTATTCCGTAACGAGAGATTCTACTACAGCGTGATAAGCAACCTTTGCCATGGAAATGCCAAGCTCATTGGAGATAACCTTTATAGCCTAACATGCAGGAAAAACCCTACTATTAACTTTTAGTACATGATCTTTGAACTTAAGATTACGGTCTATATGGATGCTTAAAAACTTATCAACCAGCTTGTAAGTAATGGGTTGGGCCTGGACACTGAAATTTTCGAAAGAAAACCTGAAGGATAGGATCCTAGTCTCAGAAATGCCAAAGCAAAGACTAGTGGCACACTTAACCTTGCAGTAGATCATTCGAGATTTGCTCTTCTTGAAACGAGTGGAGACTTTTCTTTCCAAAGAAGGGTTCTATCATCGGAGAAAGTGTAAAAGATTCAGAGATGTCATCAGTGTTGACAATATCATTCACATGAAGCAGGAACAAGATGGCCTTAGGACAGAACCCTGCGAAACACTCTTATTGATATTTTGTTCTTTGGCTTCTTCTTGAAAGGTAAGATTCCAACCAATGTGAGGCAACCTCCCGAAACCAGTACCTACTGATTCGGCTTTCGAAGCAGTGCAGTTCAGAGTTCAGCTACATTGCTGCCATTCAGACTGACGAAAAGGGCTTCCAGGAAGAAAAAAAATGTTCCCCTATTGTTCTGAAACCCAAACTATTGGTCAAGATTTGTTTATTCAAAAAAGACACTATGCTTTTTTTGACCAGTTTCTCGATTAATTTTGAGATTGCACATAGAAGATATATTATAGTGATAGATTGCAGAGTCATCATGATCATCGCCCTTATGTATGGGTACAGCAATCGCAGTCTAGTTACAATATGAGTTGGTAATTGCCTCCACCAACACTATTGCCGCACTTTGTAGGAGATTTTCTAGAAGTTTCAAAGAGATCTCATCAATTCTACAACTCGATTTATTTTTTATGTCTTGAAATATTTCTCCTAGCTCAAGAATATCAGTTTCTTGTAAGAAAAAAAAGGAACGTTTCAGAAATAAGGGTACGTTAAAGATATCTCGGAAGGTCCACCTGGGAAGCAAGATTTGATGTTAAATTATCAGCAATAGTACAATAAAGGATAAAATGTGTTCAGAGTATAAGGATCCAAATTTGAGTTATGTTGATTATGTAAATGATGGACCTTGTCTGTCAAGTTATCAACTATTTACGAGCTCTCTCTTGATTTATTAGGTGCTTTTGAGATGCATTCAGAATAATATATTTCCTTCCCAAGTGTTATTTAACTTGTCGATAAATTCTACTGAGGTTTCAAAATATGCATTGTCGGCATGCTTTCTCAAAGTGTGAAGAAATCTCATATTCCTTGACGAAACTCTAATACCCTTAGTTATCCATGTTAAAAGGTATTCTAGAAAGCACCAATTGGCTCCTGATTTGTCATCAAGTTCTGCCAATCAATATTTTCAGCTGCAGTTCTTAAGATTTTAGCTATGTAGATTCCACCCTTGTTTTGTCCTTTATTTTTCTTTTTTCCTATTTCACGGGTGAATTCACAAATATGGCCTCGCGGTCTGACAATAACTGATGCAAATATTGACTTCTGACTGTTGACATTTACACAAACGTAATCAATTAGAGTTGATGAAAGTTTTGAAACCCAAGTTGGTTCTTCAATCAACATTTTCAAATTAAAACAATAAAACAAGTAAATGAGAGCATTCGTGTGAGCTGATTCGATATCCACTTAAAACTTCAAAGGAAAATAACAGAAAACCATGGTTTACTAAGGAGCTAAGGATATCGGCGCGATATATGCGTTTTGCTTCGTAAATATTTTTTAGATAGATAGTCAACTTTAGTAAATATCGAGGAATTTCTAAAAAATGAATAAGAGATGCTAAGCATCGAACTAAAAACAGAAGAGCTGGAATATTGTAAACGAGTTGAGCGAATGGAATGAAGAAACAATTCCAAGCTTATTTGTGAACATTTTAATTCTTTTTATTGTAGTATAGCGGCAAACTAATACACAAAAATAAAAGTCCCGAAAAAAATGCCATAGGCTATCGTAGTCAGAGAGACACGTTTTATTTTTATACGATGGATCTGTTTGAGATTGGAAAACTCTTTGCAGACAATAACAAAAATTCCTCTGGATGAAACGATAAATCTTTGAAAATTCTTGTAAAACTTCCTGATCGAACTCTGCATGTGCTTGCAGAGGCGATAAATTTGTCCTTTATAACAGGTAGTTTTTCTTTTTCCCTAAAATTTGTTAGAGTTACTCCTTTGTTTAAAGGGGGTGACAACGAGTCGCCTTTGAATTTAAGACCAATTTCCCTGCTCCCAACTCTGCCCAGAGTTGTTTGAAAAATGTATGTAGTTATCTTGATAGACACACTATTTTAAGCAGAGTTCAGTTTGTTTTCAAACTTCAAAAAACATCAATGATGCCATGTTTTCATTTTTGAAAAAATTATATAATAACCTGAATAATGGGGCGGTGTTTTGTGATCTGATCAAGACATTTGATTGAGTGGATCATGAAGTACTGCTGGACAAGCTTGAAATACAGGGTGTCCTTAGAAAAACTGACACATTTTACAGGTTAATATCTCGAAAGCGAGAAAAGATATCGAGATGCGGAATAAAACTCACATTGTAATTGCTTTAAAAAACTCAGAGTATAATTTTTATGAAAATTGAATAAACAGAATTGAGAGATGATATTCCATCCTGTATATTCCCTTAGGTATGTAGGACCTATCTTCTTGTTTTTGATTAGGTATATTTCAAAAATGTATAATTTCAAACAAGAAAAAGCAAGATATAAACATATCAGAACCTTCTTTTCTGTTGTTGCAAGTTTTTATAGAATAAACCATCGAGCGAATTAACAAAATCAACTAAACATTGACAAAGGCCTCAAAAATGCATCAATACGGCCCCGTACCCCCGTACTGTGCCTATCTATATTCTGTATATTCTCTGCAGCGAAAGAGCCCACAAAGTGCCCAGCGCGAGGCCGTTCCTTAGGCAACCAGCCCCACAACTGTTAATGCGGTTGCATACAGTTCAAAGCTAAACTACGTGAAATTATAACGGCGGGAATTATTGCGCGACGGAATAAATCGGGACATTTCAGAGTATTCGTAGAAACTGTGCGCTGCACTTATCGGGCAATTAAAACTTGATTGAGCCTTGCTCTAATTAAAAAATAATTTTGCTTTTGTGTTTTTAATTAATAGAACCTCTTGTAAACTGAAGTAGTTCGAGATACTTGATATTCTTAACTTGCACAAGTATGATCAAAGAATATTACGATAATTTGAAAAATGGTAAATTAGGATTTTTTACCTTATAGATTGAGATATTTCAAAAAAATCGGAACAAAGCGTTTTATGTTTTTTATTGGGTGAAAACTTAGATGGAAAACTTTAGGAAAGCGTCCCTTATTACTTAATTAACGTAGGTACCTACTACATACCTAATTATTTGAGAGCGAATATAAGTATTAAATTTTCACAATAAATTACAATAGAACTTACCTTGCTTTCGCAGACTTTGTGGCACACATATTTGCACACTGGAAATAAAAAAAAAAATTAATGACTGATTTTGGTACAACAGGAAAGAGCAATTATTATCAATATCCGACAATTTTCCAAAAATACCTCAAGTTTAATGGATTCAATGTGTTTCGATATATTTTACGTGAGCGTTTTGTTTTCCGCAAAAACTGCCCATTAGGACAGATTCAAAGTAATACAAGAAATTAGAATGTTTATGAAAGACCCAACTTTTTCCTAAATGCGCAACCAATCACCTTTTTTCATTTAAAATACATACTCTCAAACCTCCAAAATCAACACCAATTCAAAGAGTGTCTTTTCCCATACCTAAATTGAAAAACTCTGTATTTTTGGACTTTAAAAAATATAAAATCATTGCACACAAGCACTAAACATCAATATAAAAAAAAAAGACCGAGACAAGTTGGATAGAAAATACTCCTCCACACTGTAAAAAAACTCCTTGCGCTTAAAAACCACATATTCTTTGATTCTTCTTGTTGCAAGAGGAAGATTTATTAGCTTCTAGTTTCTTAGTGTTGTATAGAAGAAATCGGTAGATTAATGGTAAAAAAAATTTTGGTATTGACCAATGTAGGAGTGTGAATAGTTAGAAGAGTCATGATGTTTTGTTGTTGTTCAAGAAATAAGGTCCTGCCTGCATGAATCATCTTCATCTTCATCTAGGTCTCTGTTTCGAATTTCGTCGTGAATTTTTTTCATCTTTCTTGTTTCCTTCTTCTATTTTAATTCCAATGTAGGTTTTGGTGATACTCTATATATTTAAATTCCTATAATATACAGTTATTTTGTCCAGTATTGTACCTTCTCCATATTATGGTCGTGGCTTTCTTTGCTAATCGCCCCGGCTCCGTCAAGTTAGCCCCCTCACATTCGAATTTTCTAACAAAATTGCAACCACTTACTGTGCTCGAAGTGTACTTTACTGTGCCGATGATATTTTGAACTGTACCGTTTCGATATCAAAGTTATAGGAAAAACAAGATGAGGGGCTAACTTGACGCTCAGCCCCCTCAAAATTTTGGAAATCAGATCAAACAAAAATGGATTATCATGCAATCGGAAGTGTGCTGAACTGTGCTGTATCAAGTTTTTCTCAAAATTTCCATATTTGGTCATTTTCCGACAAAATTCTACTGGGAGGCTAACTTGACGCTCCGCCCCCACAAATTTTGGGAATCAGATGAAACAAAAATGGAATTTCAAGCAATCTGAAGTGTGCTGGATTATCCTACAAAAAAATTAAATTCAGTCCAGTCTACACTTCAGATTCAATAGCAGTCTATTTTTGCTTGATTCGATTTCCAAAATTTTGGGGGGCTGAGCGTCAAGCTAGCTCCCCCAATAGATCTTATCAGAGAGCTTGTAGTAACTCGTTTCAAGATCAAGAAACTTCTGGTAGTTAACAATTTCAATTGAGGTGGAAGTCCCAAAAAATGCAAGGTATTTTATGTATTATAGCCCCCCAGTAAGATTTTGTCGGAAAATGACCGAATATGGAGATATAAATACTCGATTTTCTTGCGCATGTCTTATTCATAGTCTATTATTTTTGGAGATTTAATATCATTAGATGCTTTTTTTTTCTCAATGTTCTTATAACTTTACAACCGTCCGTACTTCTCTGACCTCCTGTACAGTGAGGACCTGAATTCCGACCCCTCCCCCTGCTAACTTCAGAACGCACTCCACTCAGGTAGGAGGCAAGTAGTTTCAGAGGTAGACAGAACGCCCCCAAAAAGAAGTCCCATATTTAAAGTTCCTCGGGGTAGCCAACTTTACCACATATGGATGGGATACCTGTGAGGTTCTTGTGGTTCCCAAATAACTTCTCCTAGCTGGAATGAGGCTGGTTAGATCATCAGAACATCTCCCATGGTAATAGCGATAGAATTACGACAATTCAGTCACCATCTTGCGTCTATATTCGATATATTGCAATAAATCAGTGAGAGTTGGACTATCGATCATTTTTATTGCTCTCCTTTGTAATGTATCAATTATGAAACCAACCAATGTTTGGGAGTTGGGAGTTTCGCTCCAGATGTGAGAACAGTATTCCATACATGGTCTGATTTGATCCTTAAGAAATTTTTCAGAGGTAAAGAAGTTTTTTGCCCGAAACAAAAAACTTTTTGAGAAGCTTGGCGATCGAAGATACATGGTCATCCCAAGAGAAGTTGGTCGATGCGGTCACCCCAAGAGGGATCGATAGAAAGGTTTGTCCCGACATCATTAAAACGGAGTTATAATCGGCGGAAAATTTCTTATTTGAGAACACTTGCTTTAGTTTTGGAAGCATAAAATATGACTAATTTGTGATGGCCCTAGTTGGTAATGGTGTCAAGATCATTGTTGATAGAGTGAATCTGTTTTCAAGTGAGGCGTGTATATCCTGTTCACAATCCGATGTCCACAAGTTCAGGTAAATTTATCACCTTTCCATATCAAATAGCATTGAAAGGTGATTCTACCTGTACCTACCTGTGGACATCGGATTGTGAACGGATAATAGACCTATCTATTTTACCAGACAAAGAGGTAATAATACGGAAACTTCATTAGATAAAAAAAGACACAGAACGCTCATTGCGCAAGACGAGGCAAAACGTACCAAATTATGTTAGACTTACGTATATCAATCCGTCCTTCTTATTTGCACGGGGTAACAAGGGAAGGAGAAAGACCGCGTGTTGCGCAACGTATTTGTCAATGAAAATTTCAAACAACTTTTGAATGTCACTTGTCAAGCTATGTCAAATTGAATATCAACCGTACTTTTATTCTTGTCAGACCACTGGCAATGAACAAGGACCAGGAGATGCCTAACGTGCAGAACGAACACCTCACACCTGTGATAGTGAACCAATGAAAAGGCATTGCCTCGTGTTGCGCGCGCATACCAGGTAAAATTAGATAGGTCTATAGAAGTGGCTGCAGTAAGCGGTTTGTCAGAACAGAAATATGCCATCAAGCTACTGTCGTCCGCAAAGCTGATATGAGATTTCTTGTCACATTTAACAAAGTATTTATAAAAATGGGAGAAAATATGTGGGAAGCAAACTTGAGCCTTGGAGAACGCCGGCATTTATAGGCCGTGTATTAGAAAGCACGCCTTCCAAAAAGCTTTCCAAATTGCAAATTTCATTCGAAAGACCATACGATGTGCCACACCTGATCAAAAGCCTTGGAGATATCCAATGCTACGATTCTGAATTCACCATTTCTTTTCCGAAAGTCGTGTTCCAAATATGACTGACGTACGCCATCGAGATGGGAAAACGCCTCGTCTGTCAGAGAGTGAAAACAAATTGCGAAGAACTGAAGCCAATTATAGTGCCAAGTTTTGAGGACAATTGGTGGAATGACGTTGGAACCACTAGATTTTCCAGTGTCAAGATGTAGAAGAATGTTCCCAATAGTTTTAGGTCTAAATACAACGTTGTCCATGTAAGAACCAATGTGTGGCAGTCCTTGTGAGAGGTCTGCTTTTTCCTTTGAAATCGACGATACTACAATGGAATTATTGTAGCTAAAGGTGGAAAGGAAGAAGATGAGATCTTTTTCCTATGATCTTGGCAAAGGTCAAAAGGATCTTGATACGCTCGATCGGCCTTGTTGAAACGATCGAGTTCGCATTAGTTTCTACGCCAGGCAAGATATTCGGTGTCTTTTATAAGCCCTACGAGGTATTGGAGCAAGAGCTGAAGGTATAACAAACGATTTTCGAGCGGAAACAATTTGTGGGGGTTGTTTTGTTCGAGAACTTAAGCTACAATAAAATCGTCCAAGAGTATAATCTCAGATTTCGTATGGGTCTCCTGGCTAGAATCAAACGAATTTGTCCGACTTTCAAAATATAGAAGCTCATAACTGGAGTCATTGGGTTAAAGATTCAGTAAAAAAAGATGTTTGTCGAAGTAGTTTTTAGCCAAATTACATTTGTTTAAATCAGACTACGATTTTACGTGCGTCTCCGTTAAGACCAGCATGTGTGGTATTTTTTGCTCAAGATGTTGGTGCACTGAGTTGAGATGTGGACAATTACCTCTTGACAAATAAATATGCTAGATAAATTTATCTCTGACATTGTGAAGCATCTGTGCCTTTCGTTAGACAACGTTCATCTAATGTAATGAGACAAGATTGGTTTTATAGACCTGACACTTAACGCCTTCCCGGAAAAAAATGTAGAGACATGAGGTGGGGCGATCGAGCTGCCCATTCCGTAGGACGTCGACGAACAATCCACCTATTTTCATTAGTCCCATTCAGGTAATTTCTGACCTGCATGAAATACTGAGGAGTCTTGTTGAAATATGATGTCTTAAAACCTATATGGATTTTGAGTAACAACATCATCAATAAGGGGAGTAATTGTATCTGGCAAGATAACTCTAGGTCCTTTAAGACTTTCTTCCAGAAAAATGGGATATATGATGTGATTGGTTCTCAGAGTAACACTACATACATAGAGAGGGCAAGTCATTCATAAAAACGCTTGGTTTTTGCGGCCAACAATCTTGAACGTCAATAGTGAAATAATGAATAAACTACATAGAGTGAGGATAATATTGCCGACAATGCGGACCAATTAACAAGAAATCCCGTTTGACATTTCTTACTACGATTACTGCGAATATTACAGCGTAAAATAGAATCGGGCCTCCTTCCGAGATTTTAGGCAGTGTTGTCATTTTCAGCTATCCCTGCAAATCAGGGCAATTTATACATATGGCAGATCTGCAGTAAGTGTCCGCAACTGATTTTAGAAGTGCCCCAAAACTGTCCAATCATAATAAACCTATCTATTATATATGTGTTAATCTGAGGATTGAATACTTAAAATGCCCGCCCAAACATTAATTTCCTGTATGAGTCCCTCCCGGAAAGCATGGGGGTTTGCACTCCAGTACCCAAAGATATTAACTCTTCCATGTAAAAAAAAGTTCCCTCGTCAATGCAGCAGATATTCCGTAAATGGTTGTGATTCCCTGGGAATTTATTAATATTGCTATTACTATCTAGTCGAAGTCGGCTGAGGTGAGACCTATAAGCCCATTTTTGCACTGTTACTTTTTATCAATTGTTTTAGAGCTGTTAGTTTTCGAGTGTTTTAAGCACTATAGGACTATCAAGTTTTCTTTACTGACACTGAAGTAGCACTTACTGTTTCAGCTGGGAGTTGATTCCAGAAGGCAAAGACTTTGCCGGGTAGTAAGTTCTCCCTACACACTGTGGAGTAGTTTTCTTTTTTTCAATTTGAGACTCTGACCCCGCAATTTCTGGTCTGTGTCTAAGGTATAGAGGTGTCTAACTGTTTCAATGTTATTGTGGAGCGTTTGACAGGTGAAAATAAGATCTTCCCTTGTTCTTATATATTGGAAGCTCAGCAGTTGCAAGTTGCAATCGTGTTGCTCTTCTCTCTACAGCTTCAAGGCTATTCCGGTCTATAATGAGGCCTGGGTGCTAAGCCTGACCTGCATATTCTAGGATTGATCTGCAGTATATTATGTTGTACAATTTTGAAAACACTTCTTGGGATGTGTTTGGAAAGACCTTCTTTAGAAGGAATAACTTGCTGTTGGTTTTTTTGCATATTGTTGTTACATGTGCTGACCAGGTCAAATCTTTGGTTGTCAGAACTTCAAGGTCATTGTGTTTGGTGAACACTGACCAGTACTGACCCATTAATGGTGTATTCATTTTCTGGGTTTTTTCCTCAAGACAAAGTAACACACATTTTCCCATATATGTAGTTGCCAGTCTTTACACCACGTCTCAATTTGGTGTCATTCTGGAGTCAGGAGCAGGAGCCAGTCAGAATAATTGTTGGCGGGACCATATTTTATGTCGTCGGCGAACGTTGCACACAATATCTAGGATAATAGGGCATCTCCCTTCGGTAAATTAAACTCAATCGTCTTCCAAAAAAAAGTTCACGGGCTTCAGGAAAACTATCGATCGCACGTTACCTTAAATAACATTCCGTCGCAAGTTGAACGAATTATTGAATTATTAATTTGTACCGACATAGAACTGAAACCCATGGAAGGTCAATGTCAATGACAGGTCATCGGTAGTTATTGTAATTGACGTGTCTCGCAGAAATAGAAAAAAAGCAATTGTAATAAATACCAGTTAGAAAGCAATAAAAAATGACACGCGCGCGCAACAAGTGGCTGCAGTGTAGCCAGATTGTATTGTTGCAGAACAAATGTAGACAATACAAATCGAACATTATAACATTAAAGAAGTGATATATTGTCAAGTGTTTTACAACGCCTTAAATCAGACAAAAGAAGACCTTTAAAGTGTATGTTAACATCGATGGCACTTTTATTTCGATGAATGTTTCATCCGGCAACATCGCACAATGAAATTGCAAAAGAATAATGTCAAGTATAATCTAACATAACCTTAAACGACACTGCGATAAGTTCAAGTAATACGTAAAGTATTAGTTTGCTCTTTGTCGAATTACACGTTACAAACAAAGAACGAATAATTCTGAACTCGTCCCTGAATACGAATATGACGCAAGCCCGTAACAGACTCGATTTTCATTGGACGCTCACCTGCAACACACGAGTTGCGCGCGCACACCAGGTATTACGAGACACGTCAATTAGCAATCACGTACCATGGTCGCTCGACTAACATAAAATAAGGGGTTTTTGGAAGATGAGGCATAGTCTACTGACCGAGAATGATCCGCGTTAGTTAATCAGTCATGTTAGTGCCTTTTAGTCCTGTAATAATTATTAGTGCCCATGCCCATATTTGAAATGTATTAGTGGTAAGCTTTATATTAAATACACTTTCTTATTTTTGTACTTGGGTCTAGTTTTGATTCTCACCCCCTCATTACCCCCAGGTCCGACAATATTATTCGGTTGAGGAGATAGTATAAGTTACGAACAGCAGAGACGCAAGTACCGAGCCTTGAGGTACGCCACTTTGTACTGGATAGAATAGTTGAGAGTATGAGTCGCCTGTGACTTTGTACTCTCTGTTGGTCCAAAGCAGTAAGTCCCCCTCACGTTATACAGGGTGTCCAAAAAATTGGCTAAAAACTCTTCTCTACGTGGTGGAGGACCCTACAAGGAACCCCAGAATTTTTTTAAAAAAATCTAGTGGCATTCTTAAGAAAGTTATTTGCATTTTAATATTAATTAAAATTGGCAACACTAAAAATATCCCGTTGACAATATGTCACAGAATTAAATTAAATACCCATGTAATTACCTGAAGAATATGAAGGTGAATTTTCACATTTACCTCTTCATATTACCAAGAATGATGCTGGAGAAGGATTTTTTTATTCAATTATTTTTCTAGGGTTTCTCAAAGGGTCCCCTACTACGTGGAGAGTTATTACGCTATTTTTCGGACACCCTATATTTATGGTTTTTATTTTTATATGTCCAAACTGCCACAGTGAAAAAGCAATTAGTGAAAAATCACAGTAAAGAGTAACCGTGATATTTAATTCACTGATTTCATATTCAAATAGCCCAGAATAGTGCAATAATAAAGCTATGAAAAAATTTTTTTAAGTGTAATCTCGAGACTCGAGACTACACGTGACTCTCGCCGAGTCTGGTCTCCGAGACCAAAAGCCAGCCTCGTCTCGAAAAGTCGAGACGAGATGAGACGAGACGAGACCAGTCTCGAGTCTCGCGGCAACCTCTCAGATTTTCTACGACCATTCCATGATTTTCCTTACAATGGTTAGCATGCTTATTTGCCTGATGTAGTTTCCAGCATCTAGTTTATCACCATTTTTTTGCATATCGAGGTGACTGATGCAATTTTCCAAGTGGCGGAGAGCCTTTTTTGCTCCAGTGACATATTCATTATTTTGCACAGGGAACAGTAAGGTTGTTGGAGCACTTTCTAAGAACTAATGAGAATATTCCGCCTTAGACGTGAAGAGCTGGCAACCGTCAGGGCTTTTATATCTTCTTTAGGATGCCTTGAGTTGTGATTCCATTTCATTCATCTGTGCATAGATCCCCATTTGGAGTTTTTCAAAATAGGAATGCCTACTTTGGTGTTTAGTTGTGGTCTAATGTACTTGTATAGTTTTTTTGAGTTCTTAAAGTTTGTTAGACTGTCAATGTATGGTAGCTTAGCTTCTTTAATTTTTTGTGTTAGAGTCTTGGAGAAGGTGCGATGTTCCCTGTAAGTATCTTTCCCATAGGGCACTTTTTCTCCTACAGTCTCGGATGTGGTTGTTAGTTTTGGTTTCCTACTGATATATTTTCGCAAAATTCGAGTCGTTTATCAGGAGCATCTTCTGTTGACGCGTGTATAATTTTTTATACGTATAAAATTTCTGGCTTTTCAAAATGCTTTTGACAGAAGTACGCGAAATATTGTATGTCTGAGCCACGTGTTTCGATGGATATTGGAGATTACTACCCAATTCAGCTAAGACCTGGACTTTCACATCCCCACAATTTTTGGCCTCCCGGACCTTGGAGCGTCTTTCACCGTACCCGTTTGTGGAGATTTCCCAATAAGTTTTCTTCAAAATGAGGTATCACTCAACATCCCTAAGATGGCTTCGAGCCCCTATCTTCAGTTGTAAAGCTGTCAATTTTTCGTCAAAAGGTACGATTTTCCGTCATTTTTAATCTGACACTTTCCGTATGAGGAGCGAGAGGGTGAAACTTATGGTTAAAACAGGTATGACGTCAGGTAGCCATTGGCGTTCTAAGCCACCAGCTCACATTTTTTGCAGTATCAGATTAAAATCGACGGACTTTACGTACTTGGTTTCCTAATAGTCACCTGTTAACTTCAAGTAAATACCTTAGTGCGTTCCGGAGTTAGCAGGACGAGACAGACTTTAGATTTTTACCGTATACGAGTCTTTTTTTGCGCATCATTTTTCTTCCACCGGATCATTCTGTTCACTTTTAATATCGTCGGCTGTAGCTTTATTAAAGGCGTTCACCAATTACCTATAGAAGATATCTTTATTCTCATCCGATTTCTCCTCGATATGCGCGTGAACATCTAGAACTCTAATTTTGAAAAATTTTCGCTTCATTCTGATGCGATACACATTCTATTTATTTTTATTGCAAAGCCAGTACCAAAATGTTGGGAAGGCAGCTGTAATGTAGCTCAAAATTCTTCTTATATATGACTCCTTCTCAATGTCAATATTTAATGGATTAGAAAAAACACATTAAATCATAAAAGATTGCTGCACGTGGGTGGCACTATATGAAATATCCAGTTATGCACTGCTGCAAAAATAATGAATCGGTGCACCGTGATGTGTCTCCCGAAGCATTCTATGAATGACTGTTTTGCATTTTCTCGTCGGCGACTCAATAATGAAAGATCTGTCTAACCCAACCACCAGTCGTTCATGATAAAATTACAGCCAATTTGTGTCAATTACCGCAAGAAAAAGTCGCCGTTTTGCAATCAATCTAAAAGGAATACGTGTAATTTGTTAGTATATACGGTGCATGTGTGCAAAATACCACCGGGGCAAATTGTCGTTTCTGGGCAAATGGGGCATTTGGATTCCGATAATGGTACGGTCGTGGCGATGGAACATTTGGATTTATATCATTAGGAAGACAGGTGGAATAATTAGTGACTTGTTAGATGAATTTATGTATTGACCGAAGAAAAAAATCTACTCTATTCAAGTTTCATGCATTAGATCTAGTTCACATTTGTTGATGTTTTTTTTGTGATCCTAGAATGATCAACAGGTGTTTCATAGAACAACTCTTCGAGTGTAAAACTTTGATTTCCACACATATTTCTAGGATTGTGTTTATTCAGTTTCACCTAAGTTTACAAGTTTTATTTCCTGAAACCAGAGCAGTTATTCGATTTCACAAGTTTCGAACTAATTAGTTCCTGAAATAACAAATGTCTCAGTTTTGCTATAGTAATCAGGATGAAAAACCATGTCGTACAAGAAACAATATCAGATATCGAAATACAATGCATGCAATTCGAGTAAGCAAAAAAACAAAGCGAGCTTGTAATTAACCGTGCCGACTTATCAAGCGCATAAACCGTTAATGTTCGTCGCAATGCTTGAAACTACAAATTAATTCAACGAAAACCGCATTTGCGGTCAGTTGAGAGAGGAATCTTAGATCAATGTTGGTTGGAAGATGTATGGATAGCCGTAAGGGGGATTTATTTTTATTAACCATTGCTGTCAATTTTAAAGAGTACCCACACCGTTAGAAAACACCTATACGAGAAAATTCCCCATAAACTTATAAGTACACTAGATCGTGTTCGAGGTATTTTTTTCTCAAATGCATAACTGACAGGACAAAACACCCACGTCAAAGAGCAAAGATGTTATTTTATCTCCACATAAAAATTCAGGTACAGTTGTTCCGATTTTCAAAGTACTTGTGTCGTGCTTATTTAGTAGACAAAAGCACAACTTAAATCAGCGGGAAATATCGGTATTGTTTCAATATTTTTTGAAGAACAGGATGTGAAAATAAGAGGTGCAGTCGCAATATTGATTATTGCGAATGTTTGATAAATGATCAAAGGGAAAGAGGCCGATTTGCCAATCTTTGTATTGCGTGAACGAAATTTTTTGCAAAATAAAATTTAGCCTAAAAGCATCACGTATCTTATTCTTAGGGAAAATTGGATTCGACCTTTTCAGCCAAAGGGTAAGAGCTGGATAAAACAAAAGGCATGTTATTTTACACGTTCCTTTGGGCGATCTAGGATTTGGGCGATAATATTTCCAGGATTATCCAGGTTAAGGTGTTGGTTATTTAATGCTACTAGGGGAATTCTTTTTATTTTGTTCAAATGGAATTATTTCTATAGAACGAAATTGAATGTAATTGAAATAAATGTTTTTAGGGGTATTGTTAACTTTTTTTTAAGGTAAGTTGGAAATTGCAGTCTTTCAATTTGGAATGGCAGTTCAGTAGAGATCAGTCGTGTTCTAGGGATAAATTCTGGGTGTCCTTTATCCTTTCCAGTCCTAAGTTCGGTTTCGATGATGTTATTCGTTAGCTCTATATACCGATTATCCTTGTTCCATTACATAGTTTTGGTGAGTTGAGATTTCTGAGTATGGTGTGGAGTGAGTGAGTGAGTGGAATTTTATTGTCGGTGGCAAAAAGGCAAAGTAAACGCAGTTGAAAATGGCATCAAGAAGTAACAGGGGCGTAGCCACGGGGGTAGTTTTGGGGGTTAAACCCCTCTACTTGATCAGAAACGAAATAAATTTTCCTACCTAAAATGTGAAGTCACGAAGGACATATCTTGGGACATTACTAAAAATTCTAGAAATTTACCTCACGAAACCTATGTTATTATTTTCTTATGAAGCATTTGACCTTGAAATTCTACAAAGTTTTCGCCTGCGGGGCAATTTTTTTTTTCTGGCACCTTTATGGTCATACAATGTTTCTTAATTTCAATAGCGAAAACTCTCCCATCTGAATTTTCTGGATACGCGCCTGAGTAGTAGAACAATTACCGTGAAACCTCCGATGGTTCTGGACATAGTAATTAGGAATTTCGGGCGAAATCACTACTTGAACACCACGATGTTATGGGAGTCTTATCAGAGGATCTCTCAACTGATATAACAGCACTTAATGTACGGAAGAAGAAAGATCTGAAAGCACGGAATTTGCTCGTTCAATGTCTCACATACAATGTGTTAGAAATGATTAAGGTGAAAACTACAGCTAAGAAAATAATGGAAATCTTAAGTGGAACATCAGAAAAGCAGACTGGCTACACAGATACAACTTCAATGCAAGTTGAGTAACATGAAATTCAACTCAGCAGAATCGTTGAATGATTTTCTCATAAAATTTGAAAAAACTGTCATGGAATTGAAGAACTGTGGTTAGCGACACAGAAATAAGAACCCAACTTTAAGCAGTCATGCCAGAAAACTATTAAACTGTGTCCTGTGACCACAGCATTCGACATTAACTGTCAGAATAAGTCAGGTGGTACTCTAGATTTTGTAAGGAGCAAACTGCTGTTGGAAGAATCTCGACAGAAGAAATGTGTAAGTTCGAACCAGGCTTTCGGATCACAGAAAAAGAAAGTCATACAGAGGGGTAAATTCGCATTTGAATGCTATGGATGTGGTCCACGAGGACATAATAAATAGGACTCTCTCAAGAATAAGCAAATAATACTGACTAACGCCTGTATTCACCAAAATCAATTTAGCGATCTGATAGCTGTCAGTCTGTTAACATTTATCGGTCAGATAACAGCAAGTGCTATTCACTAATGAAAATGGTCCTTCTGACAACAAACAGACTGATAAAAATAAAAATCCATATATTCTGTGAACAGTTTTTCTCCGCGCCTAACTTCATTTCATTAAATAACCTCAAAATTTGTCTGGTTTGTACAAATTGTACAATGAGGTTCTCACTTGTATTTATTTATCAATAATAAATTTTCTTAATTCTTGGGGTGTGATTTGTGAACAAGTGAACAACTCCCTAATCCTAATTTGTTCAATAATTAATTGTCGTATACGAATACCGAATGGAAAAAGAAATACCGAAAGAAAAAAGAATGAGCAGCTAACCTTTCTGGTCGCGAAGAGAAAACTCTAATTTCTTCGGTTGAGAAATATTTAAAAGTAGGTAATGAGGAATAGCTGGAATAAGTTGGTTGTGGAATATTGAAATGATCACCGATAGGTACAAAGTTGGAAAGACCCCATTGCAGTTGAAATTTGATTTCTTTTGGATTGGTTTATTTCTTTCGTCCAATGACTCCAAGACTTGATTCAGTAGGTTTTCCAGCCTTTGAAAGCTATTTTTGTTTATTTCGAATCTTCTATAAAACTCCCAAATCATCCAATTCAGTGAATAAATCATTCTTTCCCTCACATTTCTGTGCTGGGAAGATCTTCATCTGGATGGATCATCCGATGAACAAAAAAAAAGGTCAATTTCATCCATTCTGTTTATTTTGCCAAAGAATAAAGACTTGGAACAGATTGAACAAATTAAAATTTAACGAACTATCCATCCTTCCCAATTTATGGATACTATAACGTTTGAATTTGAATGTCTTTCGACGCAAAATAATAACAATAACACAGTTTATAAAATACCCAAAATTCAAAATATAACCTCTCTTGTCACTTTTAATTTTTATCAGATGGATAACTTCCATAACAGCCCGAAATTTGCCCGACAACTTTATCAGACTGATATCTACTAATCAAGGTTGGTGAATACCGAACTTTACGTTAACAGTCTGACAAGCAGTTTATCAGACTGATAAGCAGTTAGCGGTGGTTGGTGAATACGGCTGTAAAGGTTCAAATAGAAATGCAAATGTTTCTGAATGCTTGGAACAGGTAATTACTTATATTACATGTTCGACCTCAGAGAAATGTAACTCTGGAAATGGTGATGTTGATTTTGTAGTGAACAGTTGAGCAACGAACCAATTGGTGACACAAAATTTTGAAAAGTATCTAGTGGACGCACACAGAAAGTTCAAAAAAAATAAAAGTGGCTAAACAAGGCGTCTCTGTGGAAGCATACATAGAGGAACAGAACAAGGAAAACGTCTTAACATAATATTTGAAAAAAGTCAGATATCAATCACAAATGGTTAAAATGAAGTGGCTTCTGGAAAACTAATAGGAAATTTGTATATTATGAATTTTAAGATACCATTGAAGCAAGTAAACATGACGTGAGTGCGAGGAAAAGATATTTTACACAGAAGAATGGGACATTTTTCTTAATTTCCATATTCGTCAATCTGTGAAATCTGTTTACAAGGGAAACAGACGAGAAAACCATTTATACCATTGCCAGGAGAACGAGAGGCAAAAAGAATTATGGAAGTGGTTTCCAGAGATGTCTGTGAACCTTTAAATTCATTAACGCATGATGGTATGGAGTATTTTGTGTTTCATAGACCACTTTTTACACTTTTCAGTAATCTACTTTATGACCAATAAAAGTGAAGTTTGCCAGAAATTTAGAAAGTACATAACAATGGTGGAAAACAAATTTGGCAAATCACTAGAAAGAATACGATGTGACAATGGCGGGGAGTACATTTCTCATGAAATGTATACTTCTACATTTCACAAAAAGGCATCATGTTCGAATAGACAATACCCAGAACTCCCGAACAAAATGGAATTGCTGAACGTTATAACAGAACCCTCTTAGACAAAGCAAGGTGCTTGATTTTTGAGACAAAGTGGCTGTTGCCACTTCAGCATTTCTCATAAATAGAATCCGTACATCTGTTCTCCCAGATAATCAAACCCCATCTGAAATTTGGCACAAACAGAAACCAAATCTCCAGAAGATTACAGTCTTCGGTTGCCCAGTACATGTTCATATTCTAATACCAATAATGTTATTGGGAACCAAATTCCAGAAAAATCTTGAGAAAAATAGTGAACGTCAGAAATATCATTTTTGATTAAAGTAAATTGATGGGTGGAGAAGCATGTTCAAAGAAAAATGAGATAAAAGCACGATAAAAATATGTGAACATGAAAATGAAGACAATGACAGTCAAAGGAGACCAACAAGAAAGACAGTCTTATACCTAAACGCTATGACGATTATGAAATGATGATGGCTTTATCAATTGGAGATTTCTCAACTGAAGTTCCAGAAAGCTATCAGAAAGCTGTGAAAGAAGCATTTGATCAAGAGTTATCATTATTAAAGAAATACGGAAAAAGTGATAAACAGAGTAAATTTTTCGGGAGAAAGATGTAAATGGTGAAAAATTGAAAAAAGCTAGCAAAATTGGTGGCTCGAGGTTATCAACAAACAGACTTAAGTGAAGAAGTGTATTGTCCAGTTGCAAGAATGCACACATTGCGTATTCTGTTGTCCTTGACTGTTCAAGAAGATATAAAAATACGTCAGCTTGATGTTAAGTGCGCATTTTTGAACGTGGACTTAAAGTGACTGTTTGAAACTACATGAAAATACCGGATGGACCCAAACTCGGAGATGACTCAAAAGTATGTGAGTTAGAAAAAGCACTATATAATGTCCTTCGTCAGTTTCCAAAATGCTGGTATGCAAAACTAAACTTTTGTTATCCATGCTTGTATTTTTCTAAACATACTTATTTACTGATACATACGTAGATGAGTTGATTTTAGATTCAAAATTAACATCAGAAATTTATAAAATCAAAATCGAGCTTATGAATGTTTTTGAAATGCGTGATTTAACAAATACGAAGAAGACCAGAAGAAATTTTTTGGTCCAAATATTACAAAAACGGATTCTCAAATGACAGAATGTAAAAATTTCTATTCAGTATAAGCTTACTATGGAAAATAATAATGATATCGTCGTTGAATTCGATGGCCAGTTCTGGATTAGCTTGTCGGATTTGTTACAGTATGTCATCTCTCTCCTCGATGGTTTCCCATACCTGTTTTGGATTCGATGGATTGAACTTTCAATAAGTCTCTGACTTGCTCAGCCGAAACTTTGAGTCAGGCTTCTCGCAAAATTACTACCTAGTGGTTGTCGTTTTTCAGTAGTCTAAGCATTAGCCGCTTTCCGGTGCAGAGTGCGAAGCTCCTAGAACACTTCACACCTGTCATACTCAATGCATTTTGAACTCGAATACTTGAAACCGAACGGGTTAAACTGTAGCCGGAGTACTTCGGAGTTACTTGGGAGCGCTCAAAAGGTGGCACCCGAAAACAGCTATTGGCATGCTTCTCTGTACGTCTGGCATTGGTAACCGTCAACAGTCTTGAGATATATGAAATTTTTTGGTCCCCGTATTTCGTGTGGGAAACATTCGGCATTGTTCGGATGTATGGTGTATACTTGGCCTAGTGCATTAGTTTTCATGATTCCTGGAAGATTCTCTACTGGAATTCCTTATTTTCGTCGTTGGAAGATTTTGTTTGTTGTGTTCCACGTTCCAACAGTAATGTTTTCGCGAATGGATCCGTTTGGCACAGTTGGAAAAAAAGCTGTTAATGTTGTGTTCTTAGGTGGTTCCTATGATGTTTTCCACAGTTTGGCACATATGAGTGGGCGAGTCACTAACAAGATAGTTTCTCAACGCTATATTTGGCCGTCTATGAATAACGACATAACACAATGGGCTCGAAAATGCTTGCCAAAAATCGAAGGTAGGACGCCACGTTCACGTGCAGTTTGCAACCTTTCTTAACCCAGATTACGATTCAATCACGTACACATCGACCTGGTTAGACTAATGCCAGAGCCTCAAGTTTTTCGGTACTGCATAACAATGATCGACCGTTTCAGAACATGGCCTGAAGCAGTACCCATAAAAGACATCAGAGCAGACACAGCGGCCAACATATTCTCCATTTATTAGATTTCGCGATTTGGGAGCCACAAAATAGCACAACTAATCAGGGATCACAATTTGAGAGTGCTCTATATACTGCGCTGTCTCGTTTAGTTGGTGGCAAGTGCATACGAATGACAGCCCATCGGACTCTCAAATCATCAATAATGTGTCAATATCATCCTCAGTGGACCCAGGTACTTCCAACAGTTCTACTTGGACTCAGAACATGCTACAAAAAAGATCTCAAGGCATCTCCAGCGGAATTCATGTATGGAGCAACACTAATAGTCTAGGAGGCAGTGACGATTTTCGGTACTTATTTTCCCAGTCAGAATTGTAGGGTTAGTAATTCTAAGCAAAATACATATATATTTAGGGGGGGTTTTCCGATGGATTGAGGCGCAAAATGCATTAAAGCTTACGAATGCACGGCCCTTTTTTCTCAGTGATAAAATAGGTCTACTAATGAGAAGTATACTGAAGTTACGTAAAAAAATATTCCGGCTAATCAGTGAGTATGAAAAATATGTCTGGCATGTGAAAAATTCAAGATCCGAGAATTTTCAGCCAGACTCACTTTCACTATCTGAGACAAGCCAAATTGCTATTTTCATATACTTTATGTTCTATGGTAATAAATGTGAAATATTTATGTGTGGGAAAATAGGCGTAGTTATATTTTTCATTAATCTTGTGAACCCATCCGAATATTTTAGCCAGACTCAAAAATGTTTGCTTTGTATCACCAGGAGAACAAACTATTTCATAGACACCAACTGGGGAAATAAGTGCCTAAAAATTTCACTATAAAAATCCCTGGCGAATTCTTCACTCACGAAGACCCACCAGAGAACCCACAGTATTTCCTCGAAGACTTTCGCCTACATATGAGAAACGTTAAGTCATTCCTCGCTGCTCACCACTGTCGCTAAAAGACCTTCTGTTACAAAGATTTATACACCTGTACACATGTTTTCTTGCGAGTAGACACAGTGAAAAGACCTCTTGAACAACCATATACAGGACCACACCCAGTAATTGAAAGGCTGGATGACAGAGTATTTCAAATCAACGTTAACGGCAAAGAAGTGAACGTTAACATCGAAAGGTTGAAACCAGCTCATCTCGCTGACGATGTTTTCGACACTACAAATTTACCCATAGTAACCACAACAGACCCTACTCAACCATCCACCTCAACAATCACAGGTCTGAGAACATATGAGAGGAAGAAGAAAGTCAGAAAAGATCTCAACAAAAATCAGGCGATACCAATTATTTCACATTCATAGAACATCAACATTTTTTAAGTAACACTATGTTGGGGGGGGGGGGGGATATTAATCTAAGAAAATGAAGGAAAGGGTAGGTTCTCGGGTAGGTTGGTAGGACTTGGCGTGGATATAACCAGCTGTTTGAAGGATGTGAAGGAAAAAGTGTGCAAAAATAGATAAAAAGTGTTTTATATGTTAATTGTGACCAATTTTACCTCCTCCTGTTGAAATTCGAAATAACAGTACCTAATTAATAATATTGTATGGTGCAGATTCCCAACTTCACGTAAATGTCACAGATGTATTTATACTGGATGGGTATAATATTTAAACTATAGGTACCTCATTGCCTTAAAACCATATATTTCTCTTTAATGACCGAATATCCTTTTTGAGTATACTGACTGGCCAAAATAAATTACCAATAAACACAGTGCTGACAATACACAATTAATCTTTTTCAAACTGATAATTTCGGAGATGAAAAATTAACCGACCAGATTCGAGGCTCAAATTACACCACAGTGCAAACTGAACCCGCGCAACAACCCATAAACGACAGGGCGTAATGAATAACTTACCTCGGCAGCAAGATCCCTCGTTGATTATGGGCTGATGGCACAAATGACACGGTCGAGGTTTCTTGAAAGTTTTACATCGAAATGCATGACTGGGCGCCTGAGAAATTCCACTGGTGTCTTCGTTCTGCAAGAAAAAAAAAGACGTTTTCCATGAATCTGATTTTGGTACAACAGGTGTGAAACTTTTTCTAGTTTGTGGCAGAAGAATAAACTATCTACTGCCTCATTCAAATCAACGCTATAATTTCAAATATTAAATACTAAAATTACCTATACATATAGAACTCCATAATTTAGTAAGCAATTTTCCCACAAAAAAAGGCCATCTCAATTTTCTTCAAATTGAGTAGTAATTTACAAATGATTCTGCCGAAATCACGACTCAAAGATGCTCTGCCACCGGCAACGAGTCCGCTTAAAAACCAGGGAAGCGAATTAGATCAGTATCAGTTATGCAAATTACTTTGGACGATTTCGTGATGCAAATTTTAAAATTTTCTCTCGAGATTCTTCCGTATCGATTGCAGCGATTTAACTGGAAAAGTGACGGCATATACTTTGATATTTCATTTAGAAATATGCACACAAAAGAAATATAATCCTTCAACTGACAAAAGGCTAGAATTAGTAGCTTCGAGAGCTCTCTGGGCTTTGGTTTCTATTCTATTTATCGATCTTTTTGAATCCTCTGCTCCCATTTCTCAATGGCCTCAATTTTAGAGCAATTTCTCACGTTTAGCGCCATTATTAAGGACACGGAAAAATTTTCTTCGAGTGTCCTAGAAAATAAAAGGATGCCTCCTTATAAGATGTGCTGACAATAGAGCAAGTTTTCACGAAACTATTTTTAATTTTCTTTGATTTTTTTTATAGGTATTTAGATTACATTTTGGTTTTTCAGGTCTGGAAATTCATTGGCTCGATTCCCAAAATCGAATGAAAATTGTCCAATATTATGATTGTTTTTCAGCTCTTTAGTGTTGAGGATTGTGAAGTTGACTTTTGAGAGATGTTTTATGAAGTGACTGACATTTGTTTATTGAAACCGACAGAAGAGTTTCTTCACCAGCATGATAAAAGATTTGAAAAGAATTCCAGTGATCTCACATGGCATTTACAGATCTCTGTACAGTGGATGCCAATTTGTTATCTCCTCCAGAATATATAGCTGGTGAGAAGTTTTGGACAAGCCACCCTGTACCCCTGAGATGATTAAATTTGAGTTTTGTTGGCGCATTTACTTCCAGCCATATACCATCCCGGCAAGTTCACCAGTTTCAAATTTCATATAAAACCATCCTGTAAAATTTCCTAAATTGCAGCATCGTCTAAATTAATTTTACTTACTTAAACCGCGAGCAAATTCGGAAGCACCGAAAACTAAAACAGGCGTGAAATTTGAGTTTGCATATCCCATCGGCAAGTAAATTATGCAATAATAAAACGTCCCAAATTACACGCCGCATTTGCAAGTCTTGCTGTAACTTTTAAACGAAACCGACAGTCAAATTATTTTCAGCGTTGTTTAAAATAATAACGACAGTTGAGCTGATTATTTTGCATTAGGATTGGCACATCTGGAATAGAAAAATCAAAAGTTGGGTAATCGGTTTTATTAATTTTTTGGCATAAGCCAAAATAAACTTAAATTAATTGATCTATTTTTGAATTGAGATTAGAGCAAAAACACATTAAATCCGTAGTAGCTGAAGGGCTTTATATTAATTATTTATTACAAAGCACATTTTAGTCGCAATATATTAATTATTGCGCTTAAAGTTTCAAGAAGTATAATGCTCGTAAGCTCATTATCTCTCACGAGATAAGTACGTGCAATTTAATATAGCGTCATTAAGGGACTTTGAATCCCAAGGCTTTATATAGAGTGATTTTATGGAAGATAAAAGCTCTGGTAAATCAATATTTGAATTAAACGAATATTTACAAAGTTCCTTTTCGAGATTTTATCCTCAAAGAAGTAGGAAAAAGTCTCTTTCATACGAAATATATTTCCTAAGATATTATTTCATATGTGCAGCTTTCTACATTTTTGTATCTGGGAAACCATTAACTTTACTTACTGCTGAGATATTTTCTATTGGATTATTTGCGTAGTACATTAAAATGTTGCATATTTATCAGAAAATCAATTCGGGTTATCTGGAAAAATACGCTCATAAATCCAACAAATTTGATCCTGAAAAACCTGTATACTTAGTTTGAAATAAAAGCTCTTGACACCCGTTGTCTGTTTTTCTCCAGTTTCCATTATAAATGTTCTGCGTGTCCCTTTTGGGAACAATTCCCTCTCGGACATGCGACCCAAAAAGCAATTTAGAGTCGCTTCTTTTCAAAGCCGTTATTCACAATTCGGAATTCGGCGCCTTGAAGTTGGAAATATCAAATCCTAAAGCAGCACAATGGAGAGAAAGACTTCTTTTGGTTCATATGGTTTCTTGTTACTTATAGTGGAAATGTTCCAGCATTATACGCTCGGTGGTCTTTTGAGTCTTAGATAGTTTGTCTAGATTGTCATTTATAAATGTTCAAAGCTAACAGCTGGGCTCAATGGGTTAAAGTAAAATCTATAAGTTCTATAGAATAGCTCTACTGTGTGTGAATTCTGTAATGGACAATCCCGCGAAAATGCAACAGTGGAAGCAAGAACAAAAATGAGGAAATTTTGTTAATAGAAGAATTTGAACGCGAAGCTGACCAGGCAATGTTGCCATCATATGTGTGCAAGGACCCCTCGAGGAGCTGTAATACTTTGTCGTTGGTGGGGAATTTAGTTGCAGAGGCAGCGAAGCTAAGCAAAGCTCAAAACACACCCAACCCAAGATAAGATGTTAAGCAATTCGTGCCGAGGGATGCATGCCGACGGCGACGTCGCAAAGGAGCCTCTGGGAAACATGGCGAAATCTAAGCATTCAGCCTTCCTCCTGTGTAGGGCCTCCGCAGGATTGGGTACACACTTCTCCATTACTCGCGGAAACAACAATTGATCACGAAGAAGAAAAAAAGAGAATCAAAGTGTAGTGTATTTGCATGATATTTAGGCGTATGATAGTCTAAGAGCCCGCTCATTTTTTCGACCTTGAAGCGAACCACATTTCGAATGTCACGTAAACGATTCGTCATGAAAAGACGTACCCGAAATGATAAAGGTGCCTCTTGAGATTTTGCTGAAAGCATGTTTTTTTGATTGAAGAATGGACCGTTTTTTTATAGCATATACCTTTTTCATCCCAACGCACGAAATCAACGCCAAAAAGTTCCTTTTAATGCGTATGCTTAAAAAACCTACGGTGCCGCGACCTATCCTGCCGCAACCCCTGGCACCGTGGCGATAAATGGGGTGGATCAACGCAATTTACTACCTTTTTGGTCACCGTATATTTTTGCACCCCACCTGCAGCCTTTACCTTTGCAGGTAGATGATAGGTGTAAATACAAAAGTTATGCAGTTTTAGCTAATTTTTTAGAATTCATCGTCAGAAACCATAATGTATGATCAGAAATTTGAAATTTTGCATACTTTCAATATTTCCCAAATGAAATGCCCTATATTTGATTCTATATTCTTGAAGAGCACAATTTTCCGATTCCAAAAATATATAGTTTCTCTATATTTGGTAAAGCCGTCTTCAACATATTCGGCTTTAAAAATTGTAGAAATACTATCCTATAGGGTTTTTATGTTATATTTAGGATGACGTCATCGAATAAGGACAGACAAATGTTGTCAATTCCTATTTTATTTTCTTATAATTTACCAGAATGTCATGTGTCAATAATTCTAACGACAGCTAAAAATAACGAAGCGAAAATGTTTATACAAGTCATACAACCTTGCGCGTTGTTGCCAGCCAAAAACATCTGAGAATCCCCTACTTTAAATGCGTAAAAAAGTACTTTTAGTTTTGTTGGCTTGGCAGCAGAAATTTACTAAATGAGACGTCATCCTAAATATAGCGAAATAATCCTATACTGCCTTAGATTTTGTGAACCATTCTACCTGTCAAGGTGACAGCTGCAGGTAAATTATGAGGCACTGGGTTTCAAGTCTATGGGTTCATCTGATACTTTTTTTTTAAATTTTCCAAGCCAAATATGTTGGAGATGGCTCAACCAAACATAGACAAACTATATATTTTTGGAATCGTAAAATTGTGCTCTTAAAGAATATAGAATCCAATATAGGGCATTTCATTTGGAAAAAGATAAAAGTGCGCAAAATTTCAAATTTCTGATCATACATTATGGTTTCTGACGATAGATTCTAAGAAATTAGCTAAATCTGCATAACTTTTGTATTTACAGCTATCATCTACCTGTAAAAAAGGCTGCAGGTGGGGTGCAAAAATATACGGTAACCAAAAAGGTAGTAAATTGCGTTAAACCACCCCATTTATCGCCACGGTGCCAGGGGTTGTGGCAGGATAGGTCGCGGCACCGTAGGTTTTTTTAAGCATACGCATTAAAAGGAACTTTTTGGCGTTGATTTCGTGCGTCGGGATGAAAAAGGTATATGTTATAAAAAAACGGTCCATTTTTCAATCAAAAAAACATGCTTTCGGCAAAATCCCAAGAGGCACCGTTATCATTTCAGGTACGCCTTTTCACGACGAATCGTTTACGTGACATTCGAAATGTGGTTCGCTTCAAGGTCGAAAAAATGAGCGGGCTCTTAGACTATGATGTATCCTCTCCTGTGTTTTTAATAGTTGTGTTATAGGTCAAAATCTATACCTTTCATTACTTTTACAATCTATACCTGTCTTTACTTTTACGTTTCGAATAAACAGTGACAGATAACTTGACATTGCTGTTAAGATAACAGAAAATGCTACATCATACTTTATAGGCCATTGATTAACTCAGCAATGCCAAAGGATCCAAAAAATCTGACATTTGATGAAATTGAAAAAGCTTTGACTGGTTATTTCCAAGCAGCTAAATTAGAAATTGTAGCACAGAACATACCACCTCTAGAAAAGTATCTGTAATGTTACGCACCGGTTATGAATTACAGCGCCATCGTTGACTTGAAACCCAACTAATCGAGCATTCTTGACAAAAAGGAGAATGGATTTTTTTGAAATATATTTTTAATTAATTTTTAAATCAACTGCATTTGGCTTGCTGACTCCTTTTAGCTCTTTTCGCCTCGATACTATATTTTCATTTCATTTATCGAAGCAATGCCTTCATTGATTTTTTCCCAGAATTTCTGGAGTTGATTGCGGATTCTGGATTCGGTGTCATTGAAAGTAGATATCAATCAATTTTTTTATACAGGATGTTCCGAAAACAGCTGCACCGTTATCAACTTTAGTTTTTTTAATGGTACTGTATATTATGACATTTCTGGATTCTGCGAAAAATTCTAGACATATTTTGTGTACAATGTCATATACCTATCTTCGACGATTTCGGAAATATTGACAGTTGAAAATTGACTTTTTTGCATCTTGGACAACCTGTAAAACCTGAACGGGTAATTTTACAGCAAAACCAATCATACATTCTTGTCTTGGTTTTTCATAAACTATCATTTGACACCAACTTTGAATTTAATCCATGATTAGAAATTTCGCTTAAATTAATAATCTCCGGTTAAATTCAAAGCTGCTGTCAAATGATAGCTTATGAAAATCTAGGATAGGAATGTGAAAACGGTTTCGCTGTGAAATCAACCGTTTAGCTTTTACAGTCAGTCAAAGATGCAAAAAAGTCAATTTTCAACTGTCAATATTTCCGAAACAGTTGAAGATAGGTATATGACATTGTACATGAAATATGTCTAGAATTTTCCGCAGAATCCAAAAATGTCATTATATACAGGGGGTACCATTAAAAAAACTAAAAATGATAACCGTACAGCTGTTTTCGGAACACCCTGTATAAAAAAATTTGTGTGAAAAAATATCAAGCTTAAAAACAAAATTGACGTGTTCGAGCGTTTTTCCGAAAAGTTTCCCATTTATTTATTATCAAATTTATTCCTTTTGGCTGATACACACTGATGTGACACCTATTCATAGGGATAGAAATAGGACGGACATCGGGAACTACCGTGGAATATCGAAATTTCCACTGTTTTCGAAGGTTTTTGACGCCTTGCTCCAGCAGATTGCTCCATTCTTTTACATATCTTCATTCCGGAACAGCATGGATTTCTTGAGGGTAGGTCTGCAGATCAACCCTTTCAAACTTGTCTTATGAGCACACCTTTTCGGATGCTTTCAAGAGAGGGTATCAGGTGGATGCCATCTACAAAGACTTCTCGAAGGCATTCGACAGGGTGGATCAGAGAATCCCTATAGGGAAGGTTTTCGCCCTTAGAATTGCGAGGACGCTACTTGGGTAGTTTCGGAGTTACTTGCGGGATAGGACGCAGGCCGTCAAGATTTAGAATTATGTATCTTCAGAGGGTTCCACAGGGAGAGCATCTGTCTCATTTTCTGTTCAATTGCTTTATTAATGATGTCAAGCAGGTTTTGAGTGGTTGCTCGTTCTTGGCTTTTGCAGACGATCAGAAAATTTTTAAAGTAATCAATTCTTTCAATGATTGCCTATTAAGGCAGGGTGAGCTGGAAACTATAACGTTTGGAAGGTTGAACCAGCCAATTGCATATTGTTATTCTCTTGAGTCAAATAAGTTAGAGAGAACAAACCTAGTAAAATAGGCGGGCGGCCAAGCGTTCTAAAGACGTAGTTTTTTTGATGAACCCAATATTTCGGTATAACTTTATAAAACCTAGAAAATATTATAAGCTACAACATTTCCTACGAAAAATTCTTATATGGCGACTTTTATTTTTGGTCGTGATAAAAGTTATTCAAGAAAAAGAAGAAAAATGGTCAATTGATAGGTTCTGTTTCTAAAGCCTAATCACTAAAAAACTAATTAAGTCATAGGTGTAATGATTTCACGATTCTAAAGAGTTTTCATTGCCCTTCATTATGAAATGTAACATTTCGGATTTTTCTCATTTCTCAAACAAGAAATAGCTTTTATCATTCAATCTAAAAGAGAATAAATATTTAATTATCTTCAACCTGCTCTAACTTCGATGTTTGTTGAGATATAATTTTTCTCTTTAGACAAAAAACTGCGGAATTTTATTAGCTTCATTTTGTCTCAATTATTGTTTAGTCTACAAAATAACAATAACGCCTGCAAATCATATTAAAGAGGCCCGCGCCCGAATTTTTGTAATGTTTTGCACCTCCGAGTGAAAATGTGGTATGGACTCCCAAAATGTAGCTAATTAATTATTAGATAACCTGAACAATAATTGGTTAGAAGATTGGAGATGGATATAATTTTTTCATATAACTTTCATAAACCGTCAGCTAATGGCAGATTTTGCTAACCGATTTTCTCTTTTCGGAGATGTCAACCACTGAGAATTATGTCAGTGCTGAGCTCAAAAAATAAAAATGTAGCGACCGGACGTCTGCTAGGCATATGAAAAATTTATTTTCCTTCTGCAGTAAAAAATGGGTTATTTTTTCAATATCTCTTCCATAGCATTTTATAACATATTACCATTAAACAGTGAGCACGTAAAGGTTGGAATAAAATCCATAAATATACAGGGTTGTTATTTTTCAAAAAACCTCGGACACGTCCGATTGCTGATTTTATAGTGGCCGTTTTTTTGATGATATTATAATGTATACAGGGTGACCCAAAATCAAGTTATAACAGCTACCTAACTTTATTTTTTTTAATGAAAACAGCAATTTTTTATTTTATTTTCCAATTCTACGTTAAATTCTGGACCTATATATTTTATGTATCATGTTCTATACCTACTTTTAACTGTTTCGGAAATATTGACAGTTGAAAATTCACTTTATTGCAATTTTGACAGGCTGTAAAACCTAAACGGTTAATTTTAGAGCAAAGCAAGAGCAAAAGCCGATCATACATTCTCCATAAACTATCATTTGACGCCAACTTTGAATTTAATCCATTATTGAAAATTCCAGGTATATTTATCCTCCGGCAATTGATAGTTTATGGAAAACTAAGACAAGAATGTACGATCGGGTTTGCTCTTAAATTTACCGTTTAAGTTTTACAGCCTGTCAAAGTTGCAAGAAAGTAAATTTTCCACTGTCAATATTTCTGAAACAGTTGAAGATAGCGATAGGACATGATACATAAAATAGGTGCAGAGTTAAACGTAGAATTTGAAAATGAAATAAAAAATTGGTATTTTTATTAAAAACAATTAAGTTAGCTGTCATAACTTGTTTTTGGGTCACCCTGTATACATGATATTATCATCAAAAAAACAGCCACTAAAATGAAAATCGACGTGTCCGAGGTTTTTTGAAAAAATATCAACTCTTTTATGGATTTTACTTCCTCTTCTACGTGCTCACTATCACTATAACGATTGAATAGTGAAAAACCAGAATCATCAGGTTTGCACGTAATGAAAGATCTTTTGAAAGAATACTCGGTGGCTGCGTTTTCTTGCTTATGGCAATCGACAGAATCAAATTTGATATAATTAGAAACCAGAAAAAAAAATCCCATAAGCCGGTCAGCTGTTGGGGTACCTATATTTTCCGGCCGGCCGGTGCAAAAGGAAAGTGAAATTTCCATATGCCTAGCAGACGTCCGGTTGCTAAATTTTCATTTTTTCAGCTCAAAACTGACGTTATTTTCAGTGCTTGTAATCCCCGAAAAAAGAAAATCGGTCAGCAAATATGTATCTAGGATACAATATTATAAATTTGCATTATTGAAACTTAATAGTTATCTATTTATAACACGTGCGCAGTAAGAATTTTGCGCATTAGTGCGTGAAGTAGTCCTTTTCTTCACGGAAATGAGCTTTTCGCACTACCGCGACAATTTTCAATTTTCTGCACGGCTCTTAGGAAATAGTTATTTTCCTAATAAGTGCAGAAAAATTTGATTGAACAATTTTTCCTACAAGCGTGAGAAAAACGCCATTTTCCGCATGCATTGGCTTGCGGAATTTTTTTTACACCTAGAGCGGAATTTTTTTTTTTCTGCACGTCAAGGCGTGTGAGAAATGGCTTTTTCCGTAGGCTCGTAGTGAAAATATTGATGGTATACGATTTTTGAACCTCATTTTTCCCTTTTTGTGACGTAACTTTTGTCTCGACCAAAACTAAAAGTCGCCGTATATAAATTTTTCTTTTATTATGATCTAATAAATAAGATGGTGTGGGTTTCAATCAGTTATACCAAAATATTGGGTTACTGAACGAAAAATGGGCCTCTGCCGCCCGCCTAAAAGATCTTGGCGTCTGGCTTAATAGTGAACTCACGCTCACAACTCATTTAGATATTATTGCTAACAGGGCTATGAAAATTCTGGGTTTCGTCTTTGGCACTCCCAAACAAGTAAAAAATGTCTATATTGTTAAAAATGTTTACTGTGCGCTCGTACGCTCCATACTTGAGTATGCCAGTTCAGTGTGGCAACCTTACTATGCAGTAGATAAGGAAAAATTGGGAAGGGTACAGCGCAAATTACTAAAAAGAATTGTGCTTAAACTTAATATTCCACATGAGGATGCATCAATTGCAATGATATGATGAAACTGCTCAACTTATTTGAAATCATTGGAATGTAGGAAAAATTATTTTGATGTCTGTAAGATGCTCAAGATTGTTAATAATGCGTAATGGATGCACCGGAGCTCCTTGATGGTTTCCGCGTCTCTCCCTTGAATTCAAGAAATAAAATACTTCTCAATGAATCATTTCATAGGACCAACTACGGCGTGAACTCTCCTGTGTCTAGAATGTGTAGGTTGACGAATGAGATGATTGAAGGGTGTGATACTATTGATATTTTCAATGATAGATACAGTGTTTTTAGTAATAAAGTAAGGATAATTATGATGTATTCATAACTGATAAGTTTGCATTGTTCGCCATTTTGTCATTTTATCATCTTGGTGTTTTCTATGATTTTATCTTGTAATTTTGTTTTTACCTGTTGTATTTTAAATCTATCTTCGACGTTAATTTTATCTACTACTAGTAGTACTATTTCAGTAAGTAGTAAGGAGCGCTGACAATTTACTGTTCCTATTTTATTACACTTTGTGGATGCTATATGAGTGAATAAATATTTTATTTTTATTTTTTATTTTGATTTTATCAAAACCACTTTCGGTGCAGAGGCGTAGGTACTTGAAATTGTTAAACAACAAATCAAAAATATTTGCTATTTTACTTAACAACTTCCAAGCAGAGTCATAGTAGGTAGTTCATCGACCAATCATGCAGAAAAAGGGCAGCAGAACTGATACAAATGAGTAGGCAACCACCAAGACAGGCCACCACCTGAAAATGATGAACCTGTATGACGGAGAACTTAACTGCAGACTCTGCAATAAGGAATCCGAGACAGCCAGAGACATCCTAGTAAACTGCGAGGCGATGGATCGCAGAAGACCCAGCATTTTCAAGGAACCAAACGTAGACCCGAAAACAATCATAAAAACACCATCCAGTAAAAGACCTGTGCAACATTGTGAAGGGCACCAAAATACTAGAGTGGATGGAATAAACCAAACAGGCTCAGTACAATAAACCTTCTCAGGTTTCAGTGTTACATAGGGACAATAAGTCGGACAGGCCTGAGAGAGAAAAAAAATTGGGTGCCAGGAAAAATTCAAGCCAGGAATCTATCAGAAGAAAAACCCCAGAATCCGGCCAATAAAATTTCATCTAGAATTCGAAACATGGATTACTGGAAATTTACGTGAAGCGATGTTCGAAATCATTCACATTGAAGCTCAAAGTCTCTTCTGCACGATGGTCATTGGTATAAAAACCGTCCCTCGCCAGATTTTGCGCCTTACCGCAAAACAATAATCATGAATGAAGAATAATTATTAATGCCCGATGTGCTAAACGTATAAAGACGCACAAGTTCACAAAAATAATGCCAAATAATCTTTAATCTGGAGCGCATATCATTTTCATTAAAAGCCGCGGCTTCGACAAAGCTTCGTTTTTAGATGCCGCAAAATAAGATAATCGCCGTTTAATAGCCGTATTAATAACGTTATCACGATTGAGCCGGTTATTTTGCTGACGCTTTTATTTCGTATTTTTCTTCTGGATAGTAGCGCCTCACTTTTGCTTGAACTTAACGCTCGAGCCTCATAAAAATAAATTAAGTTAATGGCATTAGATTTGCTGTGTGGAATTTTTTATCGGACCAGGGGCTTAATTTGATATGGGTTTAAAGAGGGACAGAGGAGTTAATTAGGCTTTGAAATGAAATACGATTTTGATTATTAATAGCTTCAAAAAATAGTTTTAAAAAATGCAGCATCTTGGAAAATGGCCATTACGAGCATGTCCGAATGCCGTTTGGACTAAAAAACGCCCCAGCTACGTTCCAGAGGGTAATGGAACAGAGGAACGGAGGGGTTAATTATTATCAGTTTTCTTTCAAAAATAGATTCAAAATGCAGCACCTTGAGTCACTATTATTAGAGCCAAGTTATGATAAATAGTGCAGATTCTACGCTGGAAGTTTTATATTGGATGCAGAACGAATAATTTGATTAATGGAGTCTTGAGAAATATGAATTTTATACTTAATAAAATTGTACAGAATGTTGAGTGAAATTCCTGAAGCACGAAATGTAAATTGATAATCTTTTTATAATCGACTTTTATAGAAAAGGAAGCATATTTCAAACGAAAATGTCCTTCTTTACTGCTAAATTGAAAGTTTGTTCTCGACGCAAATTTTGGTTAATCCCAGCCCTAAATTGACCTCTAAATATTTCGCCTTCACCTACTTACATCCAGTATCCGCAACCTATTCAAAAATTGACCTGGATACCTTTTACTAAACCAGTATTTTATTGGATCAATGGAAACAAATGATTCAGTCGTACTTAGGAATGACATCTTCTTCTTGAATTATCGGTTGATTAATCTGCAAAAAACCTTTTGATAAGTTTTCTGACAACTATTCTATTATATGTATGTTTCAATATTATGTGTTCCAATCTACTTCTTGATTTCAAAGAAACAAGAAAACCTTCAGATCTTTGATCTGAAACGACCCACATTTATCAAGCATCACTGATACAGTTTCCTTTGTTGTCTATTTAGAACTAAAACGGCGTCAAAAGTCGCCCATCCAGCTATAAATAAGTCCTCTAAACAAAACAAAGAGAACGAGTTCAAGAATGCCAGACACTCCTGATGATGCACTTGAATATTTCAAATATACCAAAGCCATATATTTCACATTGTTCCGGACACATATAGAGCCCAATCTGCCCACGAATGCATGTCTAGGAAGTTAAAGAAGGACAGAGTCGTTTCGGAATTTACGGCGTAGAATAATACACGAGGTAGGTTATATCGTCCGTATAATATTCTAATATATTTGCATGTAGTCTGCACATATATACGTTCCTGTTAACAGTCAAGTAGTTTATTTAAGGCGTTTCGCTCCAGTAAAATTTAATTCTATAGTCTATTATCCTCAGTTTGCAATATTTCATCTATGATTTTGTCAGTAAAATTTTCTGTTTTATTTCAAACCTTAATTATGATCGTATTAAGCTACAAACTAGCATGACGCAAATGATGTCAGCTATAGCATCTGATTTAAGTTGACCTTTTATGTATGTCCATGATAATTTTGCCTGGAATTTCCTGATTCTAGAAACTGAAAAAGTAAACTAATGAAATGTTTTCAAATACATTATTAGGCTCACAATTGGACCTGTTCAAATTAGTCAACTCTGGGACCAAAATTCACGAAACCTGAAAATTCCAATATTTTAAAAACATAGCTGCAACATTGATTTGTTTTATTGTTGGTTTCAAATTAGTCTGTTCCGGTTTGATTGCTCAAATTGCAGTCGGCAAACTAATTAAAACTACACAAACGTATCAAACGTTTGCAAATGGGCCGCTAATTTTCAACTGGGTATCAGTAAAACCTTTATATAAGCTTTGGAATTTTCTGTTTGAATTACCATGCAATCAGGACATGTATTGCATCCTGAATTTAAATCGTGAATATATAGGGTGATACTTCTTAAGTAGGTATGAGTGTCACAATGCAATTTTTCAAAATTAGTTTTGTCACTTCAGGAACCTCTATGGATGAACCCACGAAAAGTTGTGTGGCCTCACAGTGCGATTTTTCGAAATTAGTTTTGTCATTTTAGGTTCCTCTATGGATGAACCCACGAAAAGTTGTGTGGCCTATGACAAAATGACTACCATCAGCAAGCATACGACCAACACTAATACACTGAAGGAGGAAATTTTCCAGAAGCGGCCGATCCAGGAACAAAACCATAATAGAACTACAAAATTATACCGATTGGAAGGAGCTACCATGCATATCCATCGCCAATCCACCTTTAAGGCTCCTTATGGATACCGGCGCAACGAAATCATTTATCCAGACAGCTTTTAAATACTTCAAAGATTACATTCACCATAACCCATTCATCGTTACTTCAAAATCAATCTCAGGACTATTGTGCTCACATTCCCATGTTTCCAGAATTCAACTAAAATGAGAAGGCAAAATTTTACCTTTTCAAGTTCCACCAAATATTTGATGGAACTCGATAACCTCAGGCTACTCCAAGCCAAATTGGATCTGCCAGAGTCGTTACTTATCACAAAAAACGCCATTCTCATAATTGAATACTATAGGAAAGGATCAAAACCCAATTCAATTCCAGCCAACTGGTGTCTAACACCGTTTCCCAAGTACGGTTTCCAGTAAAAGAAACCCAAGGTACGATCCTTCTACAAAAACCAAAATTCGAGGGCGCCTCAATTATCGAAATACTCACATCCTGCTTGTAATCAACTCGCTTGGACTGAAATTGTCAACACAACCGATGAAGAACTACGATAGCTCTGACAAGTTCAGTCATTAGCACGCAGTTTCATATCCACACCAAAGATCTAGTTTCTCAGGAATCTCCGTCACCACATGGCAAGACTCCTGAAATCAGAACTAATTACCTAAATTCAGAGGAAGAAAAAGCAGTACAAAATTTATGTAGGAAGTATGCAGGTATTTTCCATTATCCAGACATGTCCCCGACCTTTACAAACCAGTTCAAACAATATATTAAAATAAAAGATAAGATTCCATTGTACACAAGTCATATAGATATCCACATATCCATAAAGAGGAAGTGAAAAACCAGATATCTTCAATGCTGGATCAAATAATCATCACACCAAGCCAGTCACCTTGGTATTCCCCGATATGGATAGTTCCAAAAAAAAAAGCAGACGGCTCTGGAAAAATAAAATGGCGGATAGAAGTGGACTATGGGAAAGTAAACGAGAAAACTATCGACGATAAATACCCAATTCCAAACATATCGGACATTTTGGAGAAGCTTGGTATGTCCATGTCCGGATGCCGTTTGGACTAAAAAACGCTCCAGCTACGTTCCAGAGGGTAATGAAACAGAGGAACAGAGGGGTTAATTACCTAAGCTTTTAAATGAAATACCGACAATAATAATCGATTATTATTAGTTTTATTTCAAAAACAGATTAAAAATGCAGCATCTTGAGATACTATATTGGAGCCAAGTTATGAAAGTGGTGCAGATTCTATACGCTGAAAGTTTTATATTGGATGCGGAACGAATAATTTGATTGATGGAGTCTTGAGAAATATGAATTTTATACTTAATAAAATTGTACAGAATGTAGAGTGGTGAAATTTTTGGAGCGCGAAATTCCGAAAGTAAACTGGTAATTGTTATATAATCGACTTCAATAAAAAAATATGCATTTTTTAGACAAAAATGTCATTCTCTACTGTTAAATTGAAAGTTTGTTTCTCTTTGAGAATGGCAGGGCAATTAACGATCTGAAAAACAACAAATCATTATACCTACTTATAGAATAAATGCTGAAAGTAGAAATAGCCAGACTATACAAGGTTTCGGAAAAGCGTGAATTGCCAGGGACATAGAATAATAGCTTCGTAGATCTGTTCTTTAAAGAAAGTGATAAGACCCTCATCCCATTTCGTTATAATACCAAATATACAAGGTGTTCATGAAATCCATATTGTGATGGATTATGATCTATCAGTACAGATTTGAAAAAAAAAACTAGTAGGTGTGGAGTTTTTCTCTCAAAAATGCTGCTACCTTCTTGCCATAGTTGATGTCATCCATTTTGTTAGATCTATGGTAACAATAATGATTCATTCGCACTTCAAGGTTGGATCAAGGAATCGTCAGACCAAGCCAGTCACCTTGGCCTTTCTCAATATGGATAGTTCCAAAAAAACCAGACGCCTCTGGAAAAATAAAATGGCGGATAGAAGTGGACTATAGGAAGATAAACGAGAAACATGACGATACATACCCAACTTCAAACATAACGGACATTTTGGACAAACTTGGTAGATGCCAATACTTCACGACGTTGGATCTGGCAAGTGGTTTTCACCAAATCGGAATGGGTAAGCAAGATATATGCAAAACTGCTTTTAATGTCGAACATGGCCATTACGAATATGTCTGGAGGCAGTTTGGATTAAAAAATGCTTCAGCTACATTCCAGAGAGTAATGGATAAGGTTTAAAAGGCCTCCAAGCAGAAAATTGCTTGCTACAAGGAAGATATCATTTTGTTCAGCAAATCACTTGGAGAACATCTGGTTCATCTTTCAAAAATCTTCCAACGTCTCAGAAAAACTGGATTGAAAATTCAAATGGATAAATGCGAGTTCCTAAAAAAGTTGCTTTTCTTGGACATATTGTTACACCAGAAGGTATAAGACCACGTCCGGCTGAAATTAAAGCCATACTTGACTATCCAAGATCGCGAACCACAAAGGGAATCCGAGGATTTCTAGGCCTCCTTGAATATTAAAGAAATTTTAACAAGGACTTTGCTTAAATTACTGAACCTCCAACTTCTTGCCTCGGAAAGGACGCTAAAATAGAACTTACACCAGAATCCCATAACTGCATTAGAACTCACAAAAACTTACTGACGACAAATCAACATATTCTGCAATATCCAGACTTCAGCAAGTCTTTTAATCTAACTACTGATGCTAGCAACTATGTAATTGGAACTATACTATCCCAAGGACCAATCGGCAGCGATAAGCCCATTGCATACGCCTCTTGGATACTCAACGAAACCAAGTTGAAATTTTCCACAGTTGAAAAGTACATGTTAGCCATAATCTGGGCAATCAAGTACTTCAGGTCCTACTTGTTTGGGAGAAAGTTCAGGATACTTTCAGATCACCGTCCTCTTCAATGGCTTTTTTACATGAAAGACAATAATTACAAAATAGTTAGATGGTGTTTAAAACTGGAAGAGTTTCATTATAAGAAAGGAAAATCAAACACCAATGCAGATGCTCTTTCCAGAGTCGAAATCCATACCAAAAAAATAGCCCAACCACCACAAGACGAAGATAACGCATCTTTGTACAACAATGCAGAATCGATCCTCGACATGGACGAAGTTCTAGAGAAACCCGCATCAAAAGTGAAGATACATTAGTTCATCAGTGAAATCCTTGATAATCCAGAACTCACACAATCCGACCCGGAAGAAGATAACGAAACTAAACACACTGCTCAGGAAGAGCCTATACTCGGCATTCGAATCAGCAAAAGAGTCCTCAACTACTACAACAATCAAATTGTGCTCAAGTTTATCAATTATAATCCAGCCAAGACGATAATAGAAGTAGTCTTCCCTAACAAATTCTGGCTACATGTCCAAGTAAGCAAGAATAAATTGGAAGAAAGCTTTATAAAGCTTCTTAAAGAAAAAATAGAGCCCAAAAAGAAGTATGCAATGTTCTTTAAGTTGCTCTATGCAACATTATTAAAGATACACATAAGATATCCATCGATTATATCGGGTCTTTAAAAAAAAACAATCAAAGATTACTTCGATTACGAAAACGTACGTCGCATTATTGTTTCTTTATTGGTCAGGATTTTTGACACGACATTTTGACATTTAAGTTCATTGACAAAATTAAAGAAAAATATTGCTAATTGTTTTTTTTTTTTTTTTTTTTCAAGACCCGATACTACCCTGATACTGATATTCCACAATCCAACGGGATGATAGAAAGATTCCACTCCAACATTATGGAACACTTGGGAAATCCCTAAGCGTTGAAGAACGAAAATGCCCTACACACTTAGCTGCTTTCGGGTGCAGAGTGCGAAGCTCCTAGAGCACTTCACATCTGTTAGTGATCTGTCATACTCCATGCGTTTTGCACTCGAACGCTTGAAACCGAACGGGTCAAACTGGAGCTAGAGTACTTAAGTGTAACTCGAGAGCGCTCAAAGGGTGGACCCGAAAGCAGCTCTTCTCGGATACAATAATTCTATCCATTCAATGACAAACATGTGATGGATATATTGGGTCATATGAATAAAAACGAAGTACTTGCTACTACTACAAGTATTAGTATGTACATACTAATACTTTGTAGTAGTAGCAATTACTTAGTTTTTATTCATACCACCCATTGGCTGGTCGCCTGGATGCGCAGGATCCGTTTGACGTTGACGTCAGAAAAACACTTATAAATGATTATACCCAGCAACACCGAGAAAAAACGAAGACTAAATTGAATGAAAAGCTACATGAATCTAGATAAAAGTACATAGGAAGAAGAAACATAACCAGGCAACCCCTCTTCACCTACAAACCTAGCACGAAGATCTACACCAGGAAAACTGGAAAGCGGAACAAGCTACTTCCAAGATTCTCTCCCAAGATTCTCTCCCAAGATTCTGACAATATTGTGACCATTGACACACAAAACACGACAACACATAAAAAGAATATTAAAAATCTTCCAGGAAATAACTTTAGAAATTCCTTACAGATGTTCCTTAGCCTTCGCTCAGAACCTCCTGATCTAGGACCTGAAGGAAAACCCAGGAATGATTCCCCTCAAGCTAAATACCCACGACTTTATTCACTTTTTTGACCTCTTCCCGGTAAGGAACTCTAGTCTCTGGGAGAACAATACGAATCAGTCAAAACAGCAACAGAATATGGACTGAGTCACCCATACTTAAAAAGCCAGCAAAATTTTCTATCAAAGTTCACACTTTCTATCAAGAGCCGCCACAGAAAAACTTCGTACCATCATACTTATCCAAAGATCCAGAAGAGGAATTCAATTTCAATGGTTTCGACAGTAATATAGAAACCATATCGACGGCACGAAGACGCCCAAAGGTACGACGCCGCAATCGCAACATTGCAACATAGTCAAGAGAATAATCGTCTCCCAAGTGAATCAGCGGATGAATCTTAACACCAAAATAATGGAAAACTTCAACCACCCTTATGACACAACGAAGAAACTATAGAAAAAGAAGCGCACAAAATTAACTCCGAAGTAAATAAATTCATGTTCGACTTTACCCATTTTCAACAAGTTAGGAACGTCTTAGATCAGCTAAACTTAGCCCTCCAAGTCATCTTGTAAATCCTCAACGACCTCGAGGTAGGTATAACATTTGGAAAAACAAACACTCTTTATAATTCTCTTATCAAATCCGACGAACTGAAATGGGCCGTTAAGAAGATGCTCGAATACACCACACCATCCTGTATTTCCCTATTCTGCCACAGGAAATTTTCACGTTTTAATTTTTTCTCAATACCCACTGCGAATCACTCCACCATAATTCCACCTGCTCTCGATGTGACCCTGAGCGAAAATTTATTCTAATACACGAAAGTTCCATGCCGGAAAATTGATTCCGAATACCTATGTCACGAAGGATTCCTAAAATTCGAGCTCATTATAAGAAAGCCATATTTTCTAGGCCAACTGAAGTATCAACTCGTTGCCCAAAAACCAAGATAATGATTCTAAAAGGAGTATTCTTAATCAGTTCACCACCAGAATGCGAATTCAAAACTTTCAGTGAAAACTTCTTAAATGAGAAAACTGTAATCCAAGAAAAACCATTCACACCAGAAACGATGACCGGCAACCACAAATAAAGCCTCTGAAACCCCATGGATAAACTTCACAAATTAATAAGGGCAGAAGGACACCTCGAACCAATTTTTGCCGAACCGCGATCAACAAGTAACTCTCACTTCTAAAGATGGAACCTGGGAAGAAAAAGGATTTCAAACAAGAACCTTAGGAGGACACCAATGGAAGAAAAAAAAAAAAAAAAACAAATCCCAAAGAAGAGGATCTAACAGTTTTTTTCGTTGCTTACAAAACTTCCTCCGGGAAGGAAGAAACTACGGATCAATGATCCCATATATCCAGAATACCACCGAATTTTGAACCCATGGTTCAGCAGCGAGCAAAATTTTATACATAAATTGTAGGCAACTAGATGTTAGAATTAGTTCAAATCGACATTGTGTTTTCGTAATAAATAATAATTTTTATTAAAGGGCTTTTCAAAAAACACCCTTTTCCAGGATAACCCCTCAATTAGCGCTAGCGTATTGAGAGTTAATTGATTAAAACAGGCCTAGAACAACCCTATATGAAAAGTGAGATCTAGATAATTTTTTTGTTGATAAGGGTGCACTGATCCAGTCCCAATCGAACACAGTATGGTTCACTTAAATTGAACCAGATCGATCTAATCCGGTCAATCGAATCGGCTATAGAGGAGAGTGATATAGGCTATTTTTTATCCCGAAAAAAAAAGTTCGGTTGCGCAAAACTCTGATACACTGGAACGCCTATAAACAGCTCTAGAGCAGCTCTGGAGTGCTTAAAATGCGTCACTGAACTCACTGGCAAGCGACTCTGATATCGGATAAAAAAATAAAAAAATAAATAGAAAATCAACAACAAAATTTGAAAATAAGTGTATTATTTCGAAATGTATTTTCACGCTGGCAACCCAGCGGGTCATTAGCTAGTTTCAAATAAAGGTGTCAACTCAGTGATCCATAATTCTAAGGATTTGAAGGTGGAAATTGAAACCATGCAGTCTGGCATTTTTAGAGCGAATCAGTCAGTAATGCGCAATAACCAGAGAAATGACAAGTAGGCCAAAAAGAGAAAAATTTAAACTTTGGTTCAATCAGTTCAATTCAGGTTCGCCTAAATAAACAGATGAAGATGACAGTCGCGAAGACAAAACCATTAAAGGTAGGTAATGTAAACCACCGTGTACAGGTTTAGCATATTATTCAATAAGCTATATGTTGCTCTCTCTTTTTTTTAAATGGACTATAGGAGGGATCATGCTCACGAAATCAAAGAAACACCAAACGTTCACTCAGAACGATCATCCAATCAAAATCTTGCCTCTTTTAAGCAAGGTGCCAGAGACAGCTATCAAATATAGAACACCAGAGATATGCTCCATTCCACGAATGATTCAACGCAATATTTTTGCATGAGAAATCTGCTATAACATAGTGTCCTCCGTTCTTTTTTTAAAAAGGCCCTGATATCTCGTTTTATATCCGTCACTTTTTAATCTACACCAATCAACCGTCGCACGTGGCTTAGAAACGCTCCCAAAATTAGCTTTTTAATTAAAACTTCATGACTTTTAGGGATCACGAGACGACCAGATGCTCCACACAACCTGGCCTCTCTGATGGTTTTCGGGGGTGGATTTTTAAAAACACTCGTCCGCCGCCACGTGACATAACAATGAAGTTCCCTTTTAATACGGTCAATTAGGCCTGATGTGCATGACAGGGCACCATATACCTGAACTTGAACAATAAAAATAATAATAAACATTTTTCTTCAGACAGCTGCCCTAATTGAATGCTGAAGAAAGTGATTTTTGAAGCTGAAATTTAATAAATTTGTCCAAATAACAAGCTTTTTTTTAAATTTAATATCAAACTTTTCTCCTCTTTTTCTCTTGTGTTGTTGAATAAATAACCTACTGAGTTTTTAAATCGATTTTTTATTCATACGATCCTATAAAAGATTTAATAGCGGCCGACTTAATTGCGAATTTATCCAATCCAAATTATTTAACGTCTTTATTACACATGTAAATTTAATTAATTAATAACCCAGATGTTAAGTAATGTGTGTAGTTTGCATATTATCGCGAGTTAAATTGCAGTTCGAAACTGGAACGGGAATTTTTCGGATAATGAGCTTTTTATTTAGAGTTTTAACGACCCAATTTCTTAAGATTAAATGAAAATAATAATTAACATTAAGAGAAAAAGGGCAAATTCAAATTTCTTGATTTTATAAATCAATGTATTCAAGAACTAGAGGATTAGGTATCTCAGTTTAAGTCCTTAATCTAAGCAATTAATGGTAAAAAGGACCCAACTAACTCACAATGAGAGTTTTTTTTTTTTTTTTTTTTTACGGATATGCGCACTCGCAAGGACAATGTCCTATCACGCTCGAGAAGCGACAAGTGCGCGGAAATGTCGGTGTATGTTGGTCTTGAAACGGTTCAGGTTGTAACCTGCAGGGAAAACCGTCGCAGGGAGTTTATTCCACAGCGATGCTGTTCTCCAGAGATATGAATTCTGATATAATGAGGTTCTTGGTGCCTCTAGTTTGACAGTAAATTCATGGTTACCGTCTGTTTGACGGGTTCGCCTGGTAGGTGCTACTCTCGGTGGAATCATACGTGCCAACTCTTCAGAGCATTTTCCGTGATAGTACCTGTAGAAGAGAGATAAGTCGCCCACAGATCTGCGATGTTCGAGACCATCCAAGTTACGAGTGAGTGCGGGGTCATTGATCAGCTTGATAGCTCGTTTTTGCACGGTATTCAAAAGCATTAAGGTATGTTTGGGTGCAGCACTCCATATATGTGAGCAGTACTCCATAGTTGGTCGAATCTGGGCTTTGTAGAGTGTCAGCAATTGGCTTGGTGTGTACAGATGTCTTGTACGAAATAGCACTCCCAGCTTTTGGGAGGCTCTTTTAGCAATATCTGCCACGTGACTGTGCCAAGACATGTTCGTCTCTGCAGTAACCCCCAAGATGTTCAACTGACTCTGTAATGTGACAGCACTTCCAGATAGCATGATGTTTGGCTCACCGGTGCTGGTCTTTTTTGAAAACAGAGCTGCTTGGGTTTTCTGCGCGTTGAACTGTACAAGGTTTTTGTTACCCCAGTCCTCTATTATCTCCAGGTCGTTATTTATCTGCGATATTTGAGTTAGTCTAAGATGATGGAATTCACGTGCGGAAAGACCTGTGGGTGGTATGAGTGAGGAGACTACATTGCCATCGTCTGCAAAGCAATAAAGTGGATTTACTGTTTTATCTATGAGGTCATTTATGTAAATCAGGAAAAGAGTTGGCGAAAGGATTGCTCCCTGTGGCACACCAGCATTTATTTGGTAAGAGTTGGAGTTCTGGCCATCCAGTGCAACATAAATGGATCTGTCCTTTAGGTAACTTTCAAACCAAGTGCAAAGTTTCGGCGATAATCCCATTGCTTTGAGCTTGTTGAGCAGATTTTCATGCCAAACTTTGTCGAATGCTTTAGATATATCTAAGGCAATTGTTCTTGTTTCACCCCGCAACTCAATCGCTTTTTGCCATAAGTGAGTGACGTATGTAAGTAAATCGCCAGTTGACCTATATTTTCGAAAACCGTATTGCTTATCGTTGATAATTTTGTACTTTTCCAAGTACTTGGTTAGGTGATTGTTCACAACTCTTTCCATTACTTTTGATATCACCGGAAGTAGAGCAATTGGTCTATAGTTTAACGGATCTGTCTTTTTTCCTTTCTTTGGAATGGGTTGTACTGCGGCAGACTTCCATGATGATGGATATACTCCTTGCCTGTAAGACAAATTGAATAATTTTGCGAAAGTTGGGGTGAGTTCGTTGGCGCAATTTTTGAGTACTATTGCGGGAATGCCATCCGGACCCATTGCTTTGTTTGTATCCAGCTTTTTTAGGGATTTTCGTATTTCTCTGTGACAAAAGGGTACCTCTGGCATACTATGGGAAACCCTTTCAATGAACGGTGGAGTTTTTCCGTTTGGCACTGTTAGGTTGGAGTTGGAGGAAAACATTTGGGCAAGCAAATTGGCTTTTTCCTCTGATGTTGTGGCTAAGTGATTATTTTTATCTGTAAGTGGTGGTATGGATGACTTGGTGAAGTTAGATCCAACAGCTTTTGCAAGAGACCAAAAAGACCTAGAACTACTTGGACAATTCAGCAACCTGTTTTTTATTCTTTGATTGTATGTTTCTTTAGCGGAGTCAATAGTAATTTTGCAACTATTTCTGGCTTCTATAAATTCTGTGTGGTTTTGAGCGGTTTGCTGTCGTTTCCAAAGGTTATATGCTCTGTGTTTTTTCTGTACAGCCGTTTGACACTGGCTGTTGAACCAAGGTTTTGCATTAGCTCTACGTCTAGTTGTATGTGGGATATATGCGTCCATTCCAGATAAGATTACTTGTGTTATTTCATTACAGCAAATAGTGGGATCAGCTGTTTTAAAGCAAACCTCTTGCCATGGAAAATCCAGGTAATACTGTTTTAGGTCATTCCATTTTGCCGATTTATAGTGCCACATTTTACGAGGAAGTGGTTGTAGGCTTGGTGGGATGAGCATTTCGCACTTTGTTATTATAAGTTTATGATCGGACGAACCAAGTGGACTCTCTACTTGAATTGTGTACGAGTCAGGATTGGTGGTTAGGAACAAGTCTAAAAGCGCTGCAAATTCGCCCCTTTCTGAGATACGGGTAGGTTCATCGACAAGCTGCGTTAGACCACAACTTATGGCAAAAGCTTCTGCTTCTCTGCCTTCGTTATCTGTTTTATTGTGGTGTTTCAGCCAGGGTATATTGTGGACGTTGAAATCGCCTAAAAAGACAATTTCCGCCTGTGGATAGTTTGACTGTATACTATCACAGCTTTCGGATAATGTCGCGAAAAAGTCTTGGTAATCGGTGTTACTTGGCGGTCGGTAGAGGCAGCAGATAAACTTGGTCGATGACTTTGAGGTGAATTTTAGCCATATGATATCAAGGTTCGCTGGTTCTAGCTTCTCCTCTCGATGACATGAAAGGTCATAGCCGGGTGTAGGTCATAGCCGGGATAAAGATAGTTCACAATAGGTGTTGCAGAACTGATTTTAGTTTCAGTGAGAACAAGGATGTCAGGTCTTTGTTCTTCAAGATGTTGGTGAACTGAATTTATATTTGTACTTATTCCTCTTATATTGCTAAAATCAATTCTGAGTTGAGTTTTTGATCTTCTCTTTATATCTTTGCATGAAGGACCCCCAGGATCACCCGACGCCCGGAGATCCGAGTGGTCGGGTATTTTACCTCCGGAATATTTTGATCCTGGAGGCGCCATCATGCTATCTGTTACTCATTGTTGGAACCGGACTGCCAGCGCAGTAGCGGAACGTGGTGATACCACTTAGCGCTACTCAATTCTGGCATGGTGGTATCTCACCGGTCGACGCCCAATGAGTAAAAAGCGTCTACCACCTACTAAGTTAGTTAAGTTATAGAGAGGGACTAATCATTGGACTTGGCTGGGAAACCGTTAAGCTGTTGGACGATATTACATAACTTCTTGCAACATAAAGTACAAAATAATTAGGAACATAGAAATGTTATCAATTTTACGAGAAAATAGGTATAAGCTCTAACTAGGTAAGGTAGTAAGATGGCAAATTGACCCCTTCAAAAATGGCTTTTTACAAGACTTTCAATTATTCGATATGACTGGACAATCCTCTAACTTTCCGGCAAAAAAAATGAAATGTAGAATTTTTCGTTTCTTGTGAATTATCTGTTTTGTTGAAAGAGATACATAAATAACATAATATATCGATATAAATATTTTATTATTACTTTAGTTTTAGTATTTAGTTAGAGCGGTGTTACGTTAATCAAGGTGCAAGTGTGAAACTACCTTAACGTTTTTGAGTTTTTGACGTATAATAATAGGGTTAGGTTTGTGCCTTGTCCTGCTATGTCAGTTGTCTGATAGGCCTGGCCATAGAGGGCCTGGCATGGTCGGTTGTTTATTATTAACAAATAAACTTATTGGTCTTCAGCTGGTTTTTTACTTGATTTTACAAGCCCAAATCAATAATTTCAACATATCGTTTTATCCGCAAAGATGGCGTCTGATGACGACCGACGTGTCGAATTCGGAAAGTATTATTGGCGTTATTACTACCCACAAGAATGATAGAAAGTTTAAATGTTGTAGTAAAAAGTCTTGTAAGTACTATTTCTGTATTACCTGTGAAGAAGTTTTTCATGGTAGTTGTGCAAAGAGGAAGAATTTTAAGCTTATTGGCAAGACGAGTATCCAGTGTTGTGTTTGTCGCCTAAAGTTGATACGGATGTGAACAAAGATGTTTTAACTGATTTAAAACATGAAAACGAGAAGTTACACAGTGACGAGGCGAAGAAATGTTCGACAAGAATACCATTCTGAAAGAAAGCAACCGCCTTTTGGTTCAGCAGATTTCTAACCTCGAAACAGTACGTACAAAAATTCATCCAAACCCAAACTCTGACGTACATCGTGCCTCGCATGACGTTAACCAAGGCAAAGGAGCAGCCGGAGCAGGAGCAGGTGTCACCAGCGAGCGCCCGGTTCACTCCACCTACTCGTCTCTGGCTGCTTGTCAGAAGCCGCGTAAGCCGAGCGCACCGCCGGTTTAAGCTCAAATGCCGGTTCCTCCTAACCTCGAAATAGACAACGGTGCTGGTGCCACCTCCGGTAGTGTAAACATCAGCAATCCGTTTTCTTCGATAATTATGGAAAAGGCCATCAACAGTGCAAATGCAAAACGAGCTGATGCTGACGACGGGTTTTCACTGGTTACTTATCGCCGAGGTAACAGGAGAGAATTTCGGGGCACCTCGAAGATCGACCAGGAATTTGTGGCTGCGTATGGCAGCAAGATGTGGTTTTATATTGTTAAAGTTTCGCATTCTGTTAGTTCTTCTATAACCAAAAAACTGCCTGATGTTAGTGAGGATAACTTAATTGTTGACCAACTTGAAACTTTAGGGACAACAAATTCATTTGAAGTTGGCATCACTCCTGACTACTACAATGTAATTAATTCCTGTAGATTTTGGCCAAGCAAAGTAATTTTTCGCAGATTTTTCGTAGATTTAAAAAAAAATTAAATTTTAAGAGGAAATCCAATATATTCAGACACGCTGGGGCCCAGGATTTCCAGGGCCTAGCTGACAATCAGGAGTTACAATTTAGCCAACAGCATGCACAGAACAGATTGGGACAAAATCGACTCAAACTCTTACAAATCCATGGAAAACGAACACCAGAACAGCACAGAGATCCAGAAGCTGGAAAACCATCAAAGTAAATCAATATCCAACAAACCTCGCTGGATACTACAAAAACTGTCATCAATATGTCTAACCGTCCTTTGTCGGAAGATGAAGTCTCAATACTTTCCAAGGGGGCAAACTTTGCCATAACACCCAAAGAAGTTCCTAAGGAAGAAACAATTGCTAATTTAGAATCTGCCATCAGAAGATTGCCCGAAGAGCAGGCCGAGAAAATACGGACGGAATGTTCACAGATTTTGAGGAAAGCAAAACCTCCAAAATCCAACATTACAAGGAAGGAAGCCCGTGCCATCAAAGAGCTTAACAAAGACAAGAACATTCTGAAATTAGCCGTAGACAAAGGAAACGCGACTATAGTTATGAACAAAACTGACTATAACAGAAAGATGGCCGAACTTCTAGAACCCTCAACTTACAAAAAGCTGAGAGGAGATCCAACATAATCCGCAATCAAAAAGGTTAACCACCTGATTAAGGTTTCTTCTTTGGAGGAACCAATCAAGAAGAGCATATGCCAAAGTGAAGCCTCAATACCAAGATTATATGGATTACCTAAAATCTATGAGAAAGATGTACCTCTTCGTCCCATTTTCAGTACCATAGGCTCACCGACATAAACCCTCGCAAAACATCTAGCCACGTATATAAAGGACTCCACTCACTACATAGAGAAGATCGGAAACTTCGAACTGGACGAAAACGACATTCTAGTAAGCTTTGATGTTGTCTCCCTGTTCACCAAAGTACCACTGTGTGAAGCAATGAGTGTGGTCGACCATATATTTCCCAAAGACATCACTGACCTCTTTAAGATTTGCCTTACGACATCGTATTTTACCTTCAACAACGAAATAATGTATATCAACAGATCGACCGTGTATCAATAGAAAGTCCGCTATCACCAGTAATCGCGAACTTCTTTATGGAGAAACTAGAAAAGAGAGCCTTGGACAGCGCACGTTTAAAACCAAAAGCCTAGTATCGATATGTGGATGACACTTTTGTGGTTTGGCCATATGGCAGGGATAGCCTGAACGATTTCCTCACTCATATCAACAGCATACACCCCAGTATACAATTTACCATAGCACTAAAGGAAAACGAAAAACTGGCTTTTCTCGATGTCCTAATCACGAGAAAACAGAAACAACTAGGATAACCATCCAAGAAGATCGAGAACCTGAGAACCACCTCAGATCTGCCAAGGATAAGAGAGATCCACTGAGCTCTATAGGTATATATCGCATTCCCTGCACCTGTGGAAGTTTCTACATTGGAACAACTAAGCGGTCAGCCAACACCAGAATCAAAGAACACAAGGCCAATTGCCGCGTTGGACACACAGAGAAATCAGCGGTCGCAGAACACACACTAAACAATGAAAACCACAGAATAAAATTTGTGGACACCCAAGTTTTATGCACCACTGCTTCATATTATCCTAGAGGCGATTGAAATTCACAAATGCCAACAAAATTTTAACAGATCCGAGGAAACACTTAAAATCAACAGAACAAGGTCTTGAAAATACAACAAAGCTGCCATACAAACACAAGGAAAATGAAAATGAATCTCGGAAATGTGACCAAACAAACAGAACCAAAATAAGCCCCGCCCACCCACACAACGTATATAACCTGCGCCCGCGAGGAGCAGACAGCAAACCTTCAGTCTTCAAATAGTCGCTTAGCAAGCAACATCTCCTGAAGATGCCATCCACTCGTAATGGCGAAACGTCGAGAACCGATCTCCAACGGCGACGGCCGAACAGCCCGATAACGCACTCATCATTGGAAGAAGGCCGCGAAAGCCTTTCACAATTTGTAGTACTATATCAGTCTATTAACAAAATGTGCGCGGTTTGCGTACCAAATTAAATACATTGGCTAGTTCTGTTCCCCTATTTTCATACCAAGTTCTGTTTTTTTATGGAGACTTGGCTCACTGAGTACTTTTATGATGCTGCACTGGGCATGGAGAACTATATAACGTCTTTAGATGTAATCGTTCAACTTCTCCCAGTACTGCCACCAGAGTGAGAGGTGTATTGATAGCAATTCAAAAGGATATTTTTAGCTCAATCTGCGACTCACCCAGGACTATTGAACAGTTATTTGTAAGGGTGCATTCCGGGAGTAGTAAATTATTACTCGGTGCAGTTTACCTACCACCTAGATCCAATAGCGAGGATTACAGATGTTTTTCGGGCTCAGTGGAAACTTTGTCGGATACATTCCCAGATCACAAGCTTTGTATTTTCGGTGATTTCAACTTACCCAAGACTTACTGGGGTAGTGACAGGCTCAGTTCTGCAGCTGTTGCTGCTCAGTCTTCCTTATCCTCAGAGCATGAAGCCACCGAATGTTTATCCAATATGAGCGCTTATCACAACCTGTCCCAGATAAATGCATTCTCTAATACTAGTGGCACTCTACGTGATCTGGTTTTCACCCAGGACCCCGTGGATACTTGTCTCTGAGCTGATGACATTATCCTCCCCATTGATGCATATTATCATCCTGCTCACTATTATAATTTTGAGTCTGCTGATTACACACTCCTCAACGATAACCTTGGGATGGTTCGTTGGGATGAATTACCTTGAGGTGTCGATGTGACGGAAATGACCAGGGTTTTCTATGACGTTCTCTATACGGCTATCGATTGTTGTGTACCAAAGAAGAAGCTCTCAAGCCATACATTTCCACGATGGTTCTCCCTTGACCTAATAATCAAGAAGATAAGTGCCCACAGAACTTGGAAGCAGACGGGTTCCCCTGCTGACTATGTTGAATTTTCACACCTGTGGGCTCAGTGTAAGACTCTTTCCAAAGATTGCTATACAAATTATGTCATATGCACAAAGGTGTCATTGCTTAGGGATAAAAATCTAAAACATTTCTGGAACTTTTTCAATGCTAGACAACAGACATATGGACTTGTTTTATGACAGTAAATTCGCCAAAACTGGACCTGAACTAGCTAATATTTTCGGTGCATACTTTCATTCTGTATACTAAGGCAAAGCATCTGTTATTGGCCACAGCATTTCCGATAGTAACATTTACATTCAACACTGAAATCTCCATCTCAGTTATTTACGAGGAACTGTGTAAGCTACGGATATTTCGTTTACCTGGCCCGGATGGCATCCCCCCTCTGATGCTCAGCAGGTGCAGCTTTATACTATCTCGTCCTTTGTTTATTTTGTTCAATGAATCACTTGATAGTAAAGCGGAGGCCATCCATAAGACCGGTGACAAAACGGATATTACCAAATACAGGCCTATCAGTATCCTTAACACTATCCCCAAGGTCTTTGAGAATATAGTAATTAAATTTTCAACTCCTATCATCAACCCTTGCCTAATCGAACAGCAAACAGGTTTCCGGCCAAAGTGCTCAACCGAAACTAACCACCTGACGTACCAGGATAAAATCTTGGGGATTCTTGAAAGCGGTGGAGTTGTTCACTCCATATATACCGATTTTGCTAAAGCCTTCGACCGTGTCAACCACAACGTCCTACTTGCGAGGCTTGAGAGAATTGGAATATCTGGTACTCTACTTGCGTGGATCAGCGACTATCTTAGGAACAGAACCCAAAGAGTCAAGATCATCAACTTCCGCTCACAGCCCATTGACATTCCCACAGTATACCACAAGGATCATGGGTTGAGGTCCCATCGGGGCCTTCCCTTAAGCTGCTCTGGCAAGACTGTTAGCCTCTTCATTACCTGCGTTGTTATCGTGCCTCTTGACCCAGCAGACTTCAACGGTATTCTTTTGTGCGAGTTCTTCTAGAGCCTCTATACACTGCATATTCGTAATGTTATCTTGTATCATTGCATTGCATACAGTCCAGCAGCTTTTGAACAGTTTGAAGCGTGTTTCATTCAAAGTGAAAGATATGGGATGGGACCCCTGCTATTCAATATTTTCATCAACAATTTTGGTTCTTGTTTCATTGATAGTGAGTTTCTGTGTTTTGCCGATGACTTAAAGATATTCGCCCGAGTCTCCTCTCACGAAGAGGAAATCAAAGTGATTTTAACATTTTTCAAAATACTAAACTCTCACGATTCCATATACCTACTATCCAGAATTGGACTTCATGCCCCAGCAAGAACCACGCGCTTTTCCACTACCTTCTCAGAAAAGATCCACCGGGCTAACTATGGTATCTCCAAAGTTTCCCGAATCTCTAATACCTTGCACTTTTCCAGTACTCGTGGAAACTTTAAGAGAGATTTTAAGTCCTTAAAGGAATAATTTTATTGTAAGTAATGTTCGCCATCTTGTCATGTTGCATGTTGTTGAGTAGAAAGTAAAAAAAAAAAAAACAAATATGCCCCATAGTTATAACCAGTAGTTTTTTGGAAAATAATTGCACGTAATCGAATCCAGATTGCTATTAGTTGTTGCCTAATTGCCAATCTACTACCATCAATTATTCCAAAGACACCCACTGTATTATTCAATACCCAGCTCATCGAACCCAAACAATCAAACCACTATTATTACCATCAATAATGAATCGTATCGAATCAAAACCCAAAAATCATTTTCTCTTTATTTCTTCCGACTATTGAGTTACATTAATTTTTCCATTGAGACCTACCGCACGTACCGAAGAGCCCATAACATGAAATTCTATGCTCGACAGGGCGTGGTAAAGGTAAACCAAGAACATGATGTTGTGGTTCTCGAGTTAAAGAAGCCATAATAATAGTGGCCTTTGTCTCACATGTACACTTTTGACGCTTTAATAATTGTATTCGGACGTTATGCAAATGCGTTATTGGGGATTGTGTTTCAAAATTTCCATTGTGTTTGGGTTTTTTTTACGATCGCTAGTAGGTCAAGTTATGGTTGCTTTAATAAAATTTCTAATACTTCCGAGAAGTTTAGGCTATAAATAACCAGTTGCTTTTAAAACACAGACTAAAAACATTGTTTCTACAACATATAATATAGTTAGAGATCAATAAACTTAGTTTCTAGTCGAGCACTTAATCGGCCTATTATTAATTCCAGTTATTGGAGCCACTGTTTAATAGGCTTTATAAAATTAATCCTTTGACTGCTTATTAAATGTCTTTTGTTACGTGGTACGTTAAGATTCCTTTATGAGTTCTATCGAGGCAATATTGGATAGAATGCGGTAGTAATTTCAATGGAAATTGCACTTTATAGGTTTTCTCTTATCAACTAACATGCTACTTTAACAGTATTGCCAAACATATATTTTATAAAAATCAAGCCTTTGTTACCCACAAAACACGATTGAAAAGTAAATAATAAACTTTGACGAAGTGCGAGATAGTGAATGGGTAACTAAAACAAAAATAATGAAAAGAGAGGGTTGGTTGATGGCTGAAATCTAGAAACGGGACTTCGTGTGAAGGGTTACCGACTAGCTTTCAATGCGGAGAGGGATGTGGATCAATTAAATATAGAGCGCCACCTGCTTTTCCCAGCAGTACAAGAAGTCAACCAATATAACGAAAGCAGGAAACTTCTACGGACCTATAGCAACACAACCTGAAATATAAAAGTAAACAAGAAGGAAGGACAGAAGTGAAACGCTTTGCTACAAACAGGTATGGGTTTTTAATTTGAACCAGAACAGGTTTGACTATAGAGCAAGTTCGGAGTGGGTTTTCAGAATGCTCTGAAAGACTGAAAATTATTAACACTGGAACCAGAATAAGAACAAAATAAATCGACTAGGAGTACCTAACCTTATGTTCTAAAAATAATATTTATAATAAATTAACTCAACTTGAGTCCCTAAATAAAGAAATAAAGTAAAGAGTATTTTATAACACTTATATCATCGATAGTACCTGGAATGTAAATTAATAGACAAGCTTACTAAATGCAGTATCTTCGTAAATGGCCATTTAACCCCAGTGTACAATTATTTTCCTGTATTCAGCGCAGCATGTATTTATGGGATATTAGAGATATATAGATCATTAATTAAAGTTGAAGTAACAATACGTAACCTGAAGGGCGAATTTAATATTATGGAATAATATAGGTAATATAGAAAAATAATTAAAATTGAAGTAACTAACAATACAATATAACCTGAAGGGCTAGTTCCATATGATAAAGGTAATATAGATAATCAATTAAAATTGAAAAAAAAACACATAATCTGAAGGCAAATTTAATATTGTAGTGAAGACTGCGTCGCTGTGGGGATTTACTCCAACAAGGGGATGGTAAGGTTTGATAGGCTCCAGATATTAAGTCAATACAACACACTTATCAAACCTGAGTAGTCCCTAGTCCCTTGAAGCAAACCTGAAGGATTGTATTGATATTGTCAACTCATAAACGTACACAAGCCCACGCATTAGATAAATTAAGTAAATTTTCAAAGGAGGTCTCCCCGGACTATTAAAAACAGACCGATTTTGCTTATGCCAGCAATAATTTCAATATAAATTCACGCACTGCGGCAATGCAAAGCAAAGTTGGTCTGGACTGCTTTATGCCTGATAAGGTACGAGCCTAAAGACCTGCCTTCTTAGCTGGGTACGACTAGGTATAGTCGAGACTGTGAAACTTTTGGATGAAGGTCTCGTCTATAGCAGCCATGTCACAGCGTCCCCAAGTTTAGACCTACGAGAACTATGCCCTTAGGGGGCCCGTTCTTTTAGTGCATCTTGGGTTACATTAAACATTAAACATTCTTACATTTCGAGTTGACAATCGAAAACATGGTCCACCAGGGACGAACATCTGCGGTGTTAGGATTTTGGTGAATCTCCTTGAACTATAAGGGGTAATTAAGGTTTAGTAATAAAACAAATTAAATATTCGTGGTGGTATTCCTCCCCCCCATATCCTCTCTTTTCAGATAAACCCTTAGTGGTCGCAGCCAAGCGAAGTAAAAGTGGTGGCACCGCTGACCACAACCAACCTAAGCGTGACAATATCTTCCAGTGTTTCCGATGGCCTGGGACTGGATTAGGTCCGCGACAAGAAGCAACTGGCCCTAGGCACTTGAAATTCAGTAACTGGAAGTTGATCACGTTGCTCTTTTTCGGCTCATAAAGAAATCTGCGCAAGGCGCGTTAGTGCTAAAATAACGGATTAGCCATTAGATCTATGAGCAAAAACTGGACAACTCAGAAAATCGGCAAAATGTGCCTGAGGAATTTTCCCGAACACTTGATCATGGAAAGTCATCTACCTAAATGACCTCTGCTTGTATATCTTCAATGTCCTTTAAAAAGGTTCTGTCAAAACTTCAAGGTGAAAGATCCTGGGGAATTTTGATGGTAGCTGGGGCATGGGACTTATTTAAATTAAGTTAGTACCGGTCATTGACCTTATTTGGAGCGCTGTCAATCTAGTCAATCTAATCGGATCAGACAATCAGCTGTTCTAATGTAAATATTGTGATTTTATTTATTAATAAATTGATTGACTTTTTATTTTAACCCTAATAAAAGAAAATCAATTCCATTATTAAACCTCTATCTTGATAATTCTGGGAAAAATGAAAAGTTTGAAGAAAATTGTGGCCACAACTATTGGATAGAAAACAGTGGCTTGACGAAGGTATGCGATTCAGTGAGGCGAATATGCTTATTTCCTTTCATTTTGGCCCAGGAAAAATCAGCCCGCAACACCTTGCCAATTCTTGATCCTGTCGTTTTCTGATCGTAAATTTTAATGATGTCAATTTTTATTGTTCCTGAATAGCCAGAGAATCTATCATATTGAAAAAATGTTGACTGATTTGTTGGAAGTTAATAAATAAACGATAGTATCTCTGTAAGTTGTTCTTCATTATTTATGAAATTTGAAAGTTCAAGCGTTTGCCGCTATTCCTGGCTCTAATTATATCGAAAATTGAACTAGAAAAAACTTTGATTTTTGACCAAGAGTCAAAATTGAGCTAGAGCGGATATTTAATCTTCACAGAGCTGCAATTCAACTTGTGGAAATCTCATTTCCGCAGGCATCGAAATTCTATTATTGGTACTGATAATGTCGATAACAAACATCAAAATCACTACAATGCCGTAGCCTTCATAGTAAACTTGGAAATACATAGAACTGTCAAATATTTTCCCTCTATTTCCAATAGAGTGCCATTCCTCTAACTCAATTCCATTCCATACAATGTGAACATTATCCAAACATATGCGCCAACCTGCGATTACGTAAGCGAAGCTGCGGAAATTGAAAATTACAGTTATTATGGGTGACTTCAATACAAAGATTGGCAGTGGGGTAAGGTAAGGGATGACCTAGCTGGTGAATACGGACTGGGATCGAGAACGAACGGGTGACCAACTGTTCAACTTCCACCAGTCAATACGTCTTTACACCTGGACTTCTAACACTCATACGCCGGTCAAAATTATCAGAAACCAAATTGATTTCGTGCTGATAAATGAACGCTACATAAGTTGTTTCAAATCTGCAAAGACTTACCCTGGCGCAGATATAAATTCGGATCACAATCCGCTTGTAGCGAACATCCAGTTGACACTAAAAAGATGTACAGCTAAAACGAGCAGACCAAGACTGAATATGTCAATACTAAACATCTTGACAACTCTAGCTGAAGTTATAGAAATGAAATAGATAATAAAATAAACAGAGCAGAGAATTCATAAATGGAGACTGTAAAAACTGGTAACAGGGAAGCCTTTGTTAGCGACAGCTCGAAATTCATCAAGTAACACTAGGGTCAGGAAAAAGCATGGATGAAATCCTCGACTTGATGGAAGAAAGACGCCTGCAAAAAGCCCAGTCAGCGTATCGTCTGTTGAATCGTAAAATAAAAAACAAAGTCAGGGTAGCTAAAGAGAATTGGTTGAACGGATCGTGTAAGGAAATCAAACAACTTGAAGCAAAATGTGGCAGTTTTAATATGCATAAGAAAATTATGAAGCTGCTGGTGTATACAAACCTCGACAGAACGTCATTATTTTGGACAGTCAAGATAAGATGATTTTTGAACACCTATTTCAAGACGAGAGATCGGACATTCCTGTAGAGTATTCACGAGGCGAAGTAGATATTACTGGGGAAGAAGTCCGGCAAGCGATTCAGTTATCCAGAAACAGGAAAGCTGCACTTCCGGACACTTATTAAAATTCTAAAAATGAGGAGTCACTACACGCAATAGTGAAGCTTTTCAATATGGTTCACCGATCGATGCACATTCTCAAGATTTTTCTAAAGATCATCCATAAAAAAAAATAGGTACGCAAAGTGCGAATTGAGTCCTTCACGGGCAAATCCTAATTTGGTTTTCGTAACGGTTTTGGCACAAGAGGGGCCTGTTTAGCATCCAAGTGCTAGTTCAGAAAAGTAGAGATGTTTTTGTTCCTGTATACGCATGCTATGTAGACTATGAGAAAGCGTTTGATAGGTTACAACATGAAAAGCTTGTGAAAATTCCCAAGGATGGAGGATGGAGACCTAGATGATAGAAACATCAAGCAAATCTCTACTGGAATCAGACTGCACAAATTGGGGTAGACCAACAAATGTTTGATGAAGTAGGTACGGATAAAATGAAGGTATCCGACAGGGTTGCATCCTTTCTCACCATTACTTTTTGATATTTATTCGAACAAAGTATTCGAAAAAGCATTAAATGTATTAGAAAACTGCACTAACGGAATTTTTATCAACGGCGTGAACATTTACAATCTTCGGTATGCGAAAGATACTGAAAGTGGAGAATTTGAATTGGAATTGAACGCCAAAAAAACCAAATGAGTGGTGATTAGTAAGAACCAGGTTGGAGGAGGTATTCTTCAGGTACAGAACCAACAGATCGATCGGATCCAGTTGTACACATACCTAGGATATCAGGTTGATGAAGATATGAAGACTGGAATAAGATGCAGGAGACTGCCAGATTTGAACGAGCCAGAGCATCATTTGTAAAAATAAATTCCGTGTTGAGTAGTCGAGGTCTTTCGCCCTCCGTTCGCACTCGAGTACTACGTTGCTAAGTCTTCAGTATTCCCTATTATAGGATTGAAACGTATAGACTCTGACAAACACCATGTGTAAAACACTAGAGGCTAATGTCAAAAATCCAGAAGATTAATTTACTACTAATTACTTACCTAAACTCGTTTATTTTTTATGTGAATAAAAATGAGCTCTGCTCTATCTGATACCTATTTTTTGTCTTCTTTGCTTGAAAACCTTTTTTAGAGACATGTTCCAACCGAATTAGGAGTGGAGATAAAGGCAAAATTGCTTTTACCGAAACCAAAACTATAATAAATCCCAAAACAATTTAAAAACATAATGGAAAACTGGAAATGCTAGAACATAGTAATAATAGAATGTTATTGGAGAAAGTTTGTTCAATAAGAATTACACTTTTTCAATCCAGAAATATGCATAAGATTTTATCTGTCCTTAATATACCTTTATGGTAATCAAAATATTTGATATAAAATTGGTTGGATGCTTTATGTTGACCATATTCAAAACAGATTGTGATGTTGTTATTTCTTCCACGTGCATGCAAACCAACTTCAAATTGAGATATTCACAATCTTTCTAATTAACAAAAAAACCTTACCAAATTGTTGAACAATGTTCAGTCAGAAGGCAAAAGTAGCTGGGTACTAACCTGAAATACAAGAATGCATTAGTAATTTCTGATTCAAAAAAATAATTCTAGATATGTATAGAAAAAAAAAACAAATTATCCACAGAATATAAAATAGAAACACACAAAAACTAATTTAATGTAAACCATAGAAAACTTTTACATTTCTATGTAGTAACAGTCAACAGAAGAGAATTATCATTCACTCTTGTCTGCTAGAATTGTTCATGTACTTCCTCGAAAGTAATTATCATTCATAAACGCTAGGGCAAAAAGTCAGTAACTTTTTTGTGCACGAAACGATGAATAATGCACTGCTAAGACTAATCAAACTGGAACAAGACTACGTAATCAGAACACCACCTATCATCAGAAATTACTCGAAAAATTTGGATAAGAATTAGGAGAATAGATGTCAATACAGCTACTTCCTCAGGCACAATTTCTAATAAAATTATGCTAAGGGAAGCTGATGGCTCTAACCAACCTCACCAACCTAACTTTGAGTTTAAACTATTTTCCATGTGGAGATTTTCATGCTAATAGTCCAGGAGGTGGCGTCGAAAACATGCAAGTTTTCTCAAGGCTGATATTTTCAAAATAGGTCGTACTTTAGTGTTGGAAGGCTAGTGTACAGTCAGCACTCATAGTTCCGGGACAGCTGGCGTTGGGACACGCGCAAAGTTATTATTTTAAGATGTATCTAACTGTTTCCTCAAATCTCAAAGTTAATAGAAATTTTGCACATTATCTGTTTGAAGGTCAAAGATAACATGTGTAAATCGCCAGACGTCTAGGTCGCTGTGAAAAGGGTGTCAGACGCCCTCAAAGTTTTTATTTTATCGCATTTTAAAAAACACTAATTTATTTTAAAATACAGGTTATTATAATGACGACCTAAACATGGTCTCTATATTTTAAAATATGCTGATCTTGCTGTTTTTATGGGAGCGTTGCGACGGCGGAGCAGTTCTTGGCATGACATGTTCAGACAGGATACCTTGCTGAAGAAGCGTCTAGATATTGCGTAAGGCTTTGTACAACCGTGGTATTGAGACGCGTCTGGAGGTCCTTGTAGTCGTGAGATCTATATAACAGCTCCTCCATTAAGTAAAAACTTGGTGCTTTGCAGCAATTTTTTTAAAAACCAACTGTGTGGTTATGTATACTGATGATCATCTCTTGTTTTGAGGGTAAATTTGGATGATGGGTGTTTTTTCGTTTCGGTAGAAGCTTCCTAAGATTGTTGTCTATTTGAAGAGGTGAATGAGACTTCGGTGGAGGTGCTTCGTCTCTGTCCATAGGTTTGGGAGGTGCCTTTTGCCGACTTACAACAAATTTAAATGATTACAAGGGCTGCTATTAGTACGATGATGAAGCAGGTCAACCATTGACTGTGTCTTGATACGAATGGTTCTTGGATTAGTTTATCCAGTTCATCGGAAAATTGGTTAAGTTTATGCTGTGCCACGTTTAGATTATCGATGTTGATTTAAGATAGTTTAAGAGGTTTCAACTCTGGCACATGAAGATTCACCGGCAGGTGTTTGCAGCAGGCATAGGGTATTTTTATTGCATGGCTTTTATAGGTGACGTTTCTGTATTTTTCCGCTAGATGCCTAGCATGATTTCTGGAGTTTTCTACAAAGGCATGCATGTTGGTTGGAGCTTGAGGACTGTGTTGGTGTTGATTGTTTTTCTCACACTGTTTTTGCCATCACATCTGATAATGAGTGGAAGGGGTGATGATAATGTTATGAGTCAGTAGTTTGTATCTAGTTCTTGCACATTTTAGTAACTAGCGAGTAATTTGAGTATATTAAGACATTGAAAGTTTGCCCGCTTTGTGTGTTGTTCTGTGTTGAAAGCTTCTACGATTTGCATGAATTATGGAAACGTTGAAAGCTCGGACGCTTCACGTGTAGCTCTATGTTGAAGGCTTGTACGCTTTGCATGAAGTATGAAAACGTTGAAAGCTTGCACGCTTTCCGTATTTTTATGTTCGTGTTGAAAGCTTATACGCTTTGTATAAAGTACGAAACTCTTGAAAGCTGAATGATGTGTGCTGTATGATATATAATCTGATTTCTACGATGATATACTTCGAGTTCTACGATGATATATGTACAGGGTGTTTGGTGCATCGTTTGCCAAATTTAACTGCCCGAAAGAGGGGGCCATTTGCTAACTCTTCAGCCATAAAAGCTCATCCTTGACCCCACGAATTTTTTTCTTAATTTGATTCTTTAATTTTTTTTTCGAATCTCAAAATTCGCCATTTAAACTTAAATTTAAAAAAAAGTTGTTAGCCTAGCCTCCAAATTTTATTTTTATTTTTATATGTATTGTGGTATGGTTCCACCAAATACAAAATTACTTGCCATTAAGGTCTTATTTACGTTTTCATACCAAATATCGATTATTAGCCTGCCGTGTTCCGATACACAAATTTAGCAAATTAGTGAAGATGTTAAAATGTTTTTATGACATATCACATACCACTGGAAAGGGGATAAAATAGAGAACTTTTTAAGAGAATTTGAAGATCACGATCGACTTTAGTTTTTTTTTTTTATTGCAATTGAAATTTCACTTTTCAATTTATTTTTACCTGTTTAAAATTTTTTATCAGTTAATAATAAAAAGACTATAGAAGTTAATGGCAAGTAATTTTGTATTTGGTGGAACCATACCACACCACAGTACACATAAAAATAAAAATAAAATTTGGAGGCTAGGCCAACAACTTTTCTGTTTAATTTAAGTTTAAATGGTGAATTTTGAGATTTGAAAATAAAAAAATTAAAAAAACCAAATTGAAAAAAACCCTAGGGTTCAAGGATTAGTTATTATGGCTGAAGAGTTAGCAAATGGCCCCTTCTTTCGGGCAGTTAAATTTGGCAAACGATGCACCAAACACCCTGTGTATAGATTCCTGAAAAAAATAGAGTGACTTCCAAACAAGTCAAGACTCGATTGTCTATTAGGTCAGTATCCTCTCTATATTATTAAAGGAAAAACGTCAACATATAGAAATTTCCAATATTCTCGAATATCGCCATAATTTGCTTTCGGTATTGTTTGACTTTCAGCTTTTCCGCCTTTATTGTTGAGCTTTGGAAGCAGATCGGTTATAACGTTATTATCCACTATTCAGCGGAGCTTTATTAATTTGGAATTTAACAAACAGTAACTTCCAAGTTTGGTTGATTGACTAGAACTAAATAAATACTAAAGTTTTATAGGAAATGATAAGCTTTATATTTCCAATTTCACATCTCATATTGCTTTTTAGAGCAAACATCAAAAACTACTATTCGGGTCGAATCTGCCATCAGAAAAGTTCTTTGGGGAGTAATAAAAACGGATTCAGTTTGGTACGCCAATAAAAATGTCTCCAGATGAAGATTTTAGTTTTAGTTTTTCATTGAAATGACTGTACGCATACGAAAAATGCTTTCAATTTTATTGAAATTCTACTTGAAACATCTCAAATCAATAAAAAACTGCTTTATTTATTTATCATGTCCATTTTTATAGCCTCTCACAGTTGTGTAGCGGTCTTTGGCTATATTTGGAAAATGTTTGGTGTTTTTAAACGATTCGCCGTCTAAAGTTTTAATGGGGATGTTTAGATTAGCCACAAGATGCTTTAAGTTGTTTAAGCAATTAGTACTTCAGTAACCATTACACAGGTTTCCGAGTAAAGCAGTAAACTCTAAAACGGTTCAGGAATAATAATTAATATTGATGAAATGGGAGGAAAGTTCTTGAGGTTAACTATACTTGGATTTGTCAGAGATTCATTCGCCTAATGGAGTGAACATAAATATAATCATGTCGGTTTGGATCACTTTGTTGCGCAAAAATTAAGCTTTAAACTGTTTGAAAACTAAATTTGAATAAATAAACCCTAATGGGCCTAGGTACTAATTTTAGTAAATTAATATTCATTGGTACAGTACACCCATTGTAATAATGATGGCAGTAAAACAGAATTAGAAATGTACCAAGTTAAATATAAGAAATACTATTAATAATAATTGAGAAACGTTAATAAATCAACGGGTACATCACCCCCTTGTGGTTCTCCCTGCAGTTTAAACACCCATTTACATACTGTCTCCTGACAGCCTCACAGCCTGGATAACAGACCCCATCAACTTCTTTTGACTTCCCTTCTTAAATAGGTTAAATTATCGGTTTCAAGTTCAGTGTTGTGGGTACTCTGTCACCTCACCTTCGAAACGTTAGCAAAACATCGAAAGAGAAAAAGCTAATGGAAAAGTAAAAACCTGGTCACAATTCAGGCTCTTAGTTGAACAAACGTGCTCGCTTCTCGCACCGACAATTCAACAAAATGGCGTAGATTTTCGTCTCCAGAAAATTCTGAGTGGTTGGCTTACAAATACGGCGACTCACGACTAAATCGAGGTCTTCACCCCAAAACCAATTAAGCCAGCTACCATTTGAGTTCCCAACGGCTCTAAAATCCCACAAAAGGTGGATGTTCCAAGGAACGCAGCAAAGAGCACCGCAGGTAAAATCTGCCAACAACTTGTTGCTTGCTCAACGTGCGAATTTAAAGAGAACGACCCTATTTCGAAATTTACCAGGTGAGCTGTTATGAAAAATTTCCCATAATTCTGTGTTTTCCAAGATGCCCTCTGGTGCCAGATTTCCGGTCTTGACCAGGAAAACATGACAATCAGCTTGAAACGAACAACCCAAACCACATCGATGACAAACAAAACTCAAAGTTGATATCTGGTTTTGTCCCCCAAACACTAATTAATTAATTAATAATCACCATCTACCCAGTCTTTAGTATAAAAACCATCAAAATGAGCACTCGTTCAGTGACAGCAACGTAGTAGCAACGCGATAGCAACAAAGGCCAAGAAACCTCGGCAACAGCGCTTCCTGAACAGGATCAACAAGTGTCCCATAACCACACTTATTTGGGGAAAATAAGTAACCGGAAAAATGTAAATATTAGTGGAATTAAGGGTGAAACATCGATTTAAAAGGTGCGAAAGTGATCTATGGTGTTGCAGAATTTTTAATAATGGAAAATACAAGACTCGTAAGTGTTGCTAATTGATATTCATTTGAAAGTAAACAGACATTTTCATCAACAGTTAAGGCTTTTTAGACAACTTTCGTAAGCTAAATAAAATAGATTTCGATCCTACTAGTAGGGCTTTATTATCCTAAAACTACCCTGTCATCTGAATACAAAGAATTGACTCAGTATTACCCCGAAAAACATACCTTTGTTCAACACCCACATATTGTTTCGCATTCAACAAAAAGGTAGAAATCTAGTAAAATCCAATGAGAAACCTATCAATTACCGAAAAATATTAAACCTCAGGTATAGGGCTTCATAAATACCCTCACAAATACCTGAATTAATCACTGAAATTATTTGAAATTTCAGTTACGTACTAAGGCAAAATTTGTACGTGACAACTTATATTACATTTCCTGAAAGAAGCTATAAAGCTCGAGAGCCAGGGTAAGCCAACAGATCATTATGATGGCATCACTGGATTTTGACATACTACGGTTTGTAATAAGGCAGCATCAAAAATAAATGTACGATCCTTACAATAATGTTTTTTTCATCATCATCATGCCATTGTTCTTGTATAATAATAAAATCATTTTGCTTTGCATGACAAGTCTAGCATTTGAAAAAGTCAGCTTCTTCAAGAATATTTTTCACTCTTCAATTTCTATTGACAAATATCACATTCGAAATCATATCTATAGGATTTTCCCACAAACTCTGAACCACAGCCAGATAGCAAATATCACGATGCACCTTAAAATTTGCATAAAATCAAACCGCCAACCTAGCATTAAAGCCTTCCGAAGGTTTGTTGCATGATGTCGTGTATTCCGTGTGGTTTTTTTAATTTTTAGGATTATTGCCTCAGCCACATGCGATCTTATAAAGAAATGCATCCAAACAACAACTGCTTGAATTAATATAAATTTAAACGCCTAAAATTAGACTGTTGTATAACATAAATCATAACGCCTTAACATTACCACACATTAAAGTGATTAACTCACCGGAAAAGATTGTATCAACTCGCTTAAAGGTAATATCTTGAGTGCTGCATGAAAAATTGAAATCTACATCAGGGTTATAATTTTAGAAGATAAATTACAAGTAGTTGGGTTTGCTGATCATTTGGAATGCATTGAAAATTGATTTAGTGGTTCGGATTTCGAAATTTTGCTACTGGAACGTCGGATACGTGCTGGTAAAATAATAAATGGACCTTTTAATCAATACATTCTATATAGAGGTATATAAAATGAAACTTGTATTCTAATAAAGGATAATTTCAGTATTTGCCTTTAATTTTAAAATCATCAATTTATTGAAAAGTTTCCTTCCAGAAAACAATCCATTAAATCAGCCTTTTTTTTAATTTCCGTAAGTTCCACTTTGCTAATTAGTTTCCAATTGATTTCCATTTTAAAATAAATTAAAATCGTGCAGCATAGTGGGACGATTAACTTTCTAGTTACTCGGAAAAATTCCTGTTCTCTCAATAAATAGACACAAAATACATCCCGTGGGGAAATCAAAATTTCCCGCCCTGAAAGTATCTAAGGCAAAAGTTAACCCGAATTTACAACTGTTGCTAAAAACCTTCCAGGGAATCTGGGGTATAAGTAAAATTTACTGTTTCGAACTTTCTTAAAGAAAAGTTAGATGTTATTTTTATATTCGAAATTATATTAGATTTTTAGCTCTCCAACAGCTACGACTAAAATGTCATCATCATCATACATTATTCATTCATTTAATTACATCAACCTTATTATGACAGGTATAGGTATCAATGAAATCGATACCCATATTGCCTTAATGATGAAGTCAATATGAAGAACAAACCCGAACCCAATCTATTGTTCTATATGCATCCATTCGATATGAATCATTATAGATGTAAATGCGAACCGATAGGTCTGTTGTTTTGGTTCTTAGGTTCCATGAACCGATTGAATCCATTATGTTATCTATGCACATTCTTGTTTTTAGTTTGCCTATATTAAAACTGTGCCATAATAAATGGCCTAAAAAAGAATGTCACATCTGGCGCTCTAATATGAAAAATAAATCATGTCGCTGGACTGGATCTATGACACACAATGAATTTATGTGTTTTGTATGGATAGAAATAATTGGTACAAGGTTCTTTCAATTTGTTTGGAATAAATTCCAATAGTCAAAATATTATACATCCTCAATGACTATTTGTTAATATTGTAGTCAATGAAACTGGCAGGCAAATAATAATTTATCAAAATCAAACCTGCCGCCTTCGTCCATTGAATTTATACATGCGTAAACGTCACTTGTCATTTTTTTTTCTTGGGCCTCTGTCAGATTACGTGTCACAATATAATTATTGTTACGTGACAGGCTTTTGGTTGTGGTGCTAAACCTGCTTATGGTGAGAAGACACGGTGTAATGATTACACGCCAGGGAATTATTTAAATTAGAGAATGATTGATGTTTTTGTTGGTGAAGTTGTTGAAAATTAATAAAGAGTAGAGACAACGTGATAGAACAAGTGGAAGAATTACTATTTAGGAAATGGTGTTGTAATTTCTAACATTGTAAATGTAGTTGATAACAAGGTTATTAATATTTTCTGTGTTTTCTGTTCTGGAATTGAAACGTTAATAATTATTATGTGCTTTGCTGAGGATCAATTCAAGAAAAAATGTTGGGTAGATGAAACACCTACAACATTTTCTCTTGTGATATTTTCAGTTTCCAGAGTTTGTTTTATGTCTAGAGCATATCAAACGTTAGGCTGTGCCACGCTTTTTCTATGTTGATCAATTTAAAGTAAACATTAAATTAAAAAAAAAATCAAGATTGCAGGACTGGAATTCAATGTGCGTGCAAATTAAGCTCTCGCTCAGAATTAAACAATTCTGAGAGTAGGAGTAGAGTATGTTTTGGGCACCACCGACTCAGGACAGATGAGTCGGACTCTCCAGGATTTTATCTGGCTCCACGTCCTTACAACTTGATCGAATTATCAAAATAATCAGAAAAAAAAAGTATTGGACTGGGTGCATGAAACCAAATAAAACTCAATTAATCCAAGTGCTATAGAGTTCGTTTAATCAAATATTAACCAGAAAAATGTACGAAAATAAGTTGAAAACAGAATATAGAAATACAAGAAAAATTTAATAATTATTGGAACGGTTACCAGCACAGATGTTACCAGTCACAAACCTTAGTACAATGATGTGATCAAAGCTTAATAGACAAAATTAATCATCCACATGAAACAGGTTACGCCTAGCTGAAATAATTGTACCTAAAAGTTGTTTTTCTTGTCACTTGGTACGAGTAGGTACCTGCTGAATTACACCCTTACGTAGCGTGGTGATCACTTTTGCGCACAAAATAGGGGCAAAATGTATGAAATTAAAGTTAAAATGACAACAATGGGTTCTTAAACTAAAGCTAGTACGATACCAATAGGTCGGCATACACACACGTTATTTCTCGCGGTTTATCGTGGCGTGTTGGGATGTAACGGTTTGCACGCGCGAAAGAACGGCGTGGCAAAAAAAGCGTCATGTTCCATACACTCGACAAAGTATTCAAATGATTTAGCACGTGATTACGCGCGGCCTATCAGTTGGAAAGGAAAAACCGCATGTGTATGGGTAAAAAATGTCATTTATCGTGTCGTTTGCAAGTGCATGTTGTCATGTACTAATTTTCAAAGTGATAGTTCGGTATGCGGCGTTTATGTCTCCGTACTAGCCTCAAAACCATGACGTGGAATGGCGTGTGGACACGGGTGTGAACTGCACTATCATGTACTTGACTACTGACGCCACATTCCAGATGATAGCACGTGTGAAATCCCTTCCCATTCTATCATTGCGTGCAGCCCTCCTCACTCACGCACATGACTTTTCACAGGTTTTTGCAGATGACACGATAAACCGCGCGAAATAACGCTTGTCTATGCCGGCCTAATAGGTTTCAAGTCCTGGTTACAGGTTGTAGCTGGTATAGTCAAACCTGTCGTAAGTTTCAACAAAACAAAGGTATAACCGTCCGAACAAAAGGTGTAGGCTCTGGTGGTGGTACATTACAACTATGTTTACTACCTGAATTTGTGGCAGTAAATAAAAATCCTATTGGAATATGGTTATATTTGCCTCGAAAATACTCCGAATAAGTCTGGATCGAGTTCTGAATTCGAAATCCTTAGGACAGGTTTTCACGAATTGATGGTTGTAAAAATCCAACGCAACGTAAGACAACTCAATGTACCATAAATTCAATAATTGGAAATATAAGGTCAAAATCCCTCAAAGGCAAAGAGAAAATTTACCTTTTCCAGAAAGACCTTTTTCCCGGAACCACCAAACGTGAAAGAAAGAAGCACCACATAAAATTAATTAGCTGTCCTAAAGGTGAAGAGCAGAGATGAAGGTTTCACAAATTCATAAAGATTGCCATTTTGAGTATGCCAACGTGCAAGACGACCTTGTGGATCCTTTAAACGATGAAGCCATAACAAGGATGCATGATCAGTGATAACTATAAAATGGATGTGATCCTTTAGTGACGCAACTTTTCAACAGCTCGAATGACAGCAAGACATTCCTTCTCTGTGACAGTTAGTTTCATCTCTTGCTTGGTTAAAGACCTTGACAGACAGCATACTACCTTCCCACCCTTTTCGAGTCGTTGAGTTAAAACAACTCCCAGTCCCCATCAGTTTGTAAATAAAATATCTTGTCCGAATCAGGTACAGTTAGAATTGGAGCAGTGACTGAACATTCTTTGAGGAATGTGGAAGATTTCTGGCAATTTGGAGTCCAGGTAAATGTAACGTTCTTTTTAATTAAATCAAGAATGGGTGCTAACACCGAAGAAAATTCTGAAACAAAACGTCGATACCAGGAAGCAGTTCCCACAAATCTACAAACTTCATTGATATTTTTCGGTAGTGGAATGTTAACAATAGCCTCCATTTTTTCTGGATCATGGCGTAATCCTGTCTTATCAACCAGATAGCCAAGGTACCTTAATTCTGACTTGCAAAAGTGCAATTTTTTTAACGAAATAATTAGTCGAGTCTGACACAAGCGGTCGAATACAACCTCCAAAAGTCGCAAATGTTCTGAAAAAGAACTAGAAATTATCACCACGTCATCAATGAAGCACAGGAACATTAGAGGAGCCAAATGGCATCCTACAGAATTGAAAGAGTCCTCTATCAGGGACAGTAAATACAGTGTACTCCTTGGAAGATGAACTCAAAGGGACCTGCCAAAATGCTGAGTTAATATCGATGGAAATGATATATCGAGTTTCTCTCAACCGATCCAAAATGGGGGAAATATATGGAAGAGAATATGAATATTTTTTTATATATTTGTTGACCTGCCTAAAATCGATGCAAAACTTGAAGGATTCATCCTTTTTCCGAGCAAGGCACACAGAACTAGACCAAGGACTACTAGAACGTTCAACATTTTCTCAATCTCGTCATCTATAAATTTTTGTTTGAAAGGAGAGACAGAGTAATACCTCTGTTTTATGGGTCTTGTACCAGGATCTATATTGCTTAGCTACCTTGCAGCAACCGAGTCCAGTACCCATCTCTGCAATTTTCTGCTCTACAAGGGTGTCTAAAGCAGATCGTTTTAACGTAGTCACATTGTCTCTATCTTGGATAGACAAGATATCAGTCTCACCAGCAGACTCAGAAAAATGCCAAACATCGTGTCTGAGATCAGGGATAATTTTCATGGTTTTCCAGGAGTCTATTCCAAGAATAATTCTATCTGAAAACTCAGGGAGTACGATGACATCAATTATGTGAGTTTTGTCCATTAGGGTTATGGGTGTTTGAAGGAAACCTATACTTGAGCAAGTTTGGTCATACGCCACAGTGCAAGAATTTTGTGATTTTATCAACTTCAAACCTATGCTCAAAAGAGTGTCATATCCAGGCAGCCCAACCAGAGTACCACTAACACCTGAGTGAAGTAGACCTAACATAGGATATCCCAATATTTTAATTTCAAGGTATGGTCGCTGATCACCTTGCACATGTGATGCAATGTAGTCAAGAAGGAGTCTATTACCAAAATCATCAAGGTTATTTATTGGTCGCTGGGGTGTGTAATGGCAAGTAAAACTGGGTTTTACAAATTTTTGACGTCTTCTGGAAGGTGGAACATAATGCTCAACTCTATACTCTTTAGTCTCCAGCTTGAGACATTCACGCTTTAGTTCTCCAAGGGAGTTAACAACTGGGGGTTGAGTTGTGTATAAAGGTGATAAATTCCTAGACAAAATATCCAGTTAGTTTTCAGGGGTCAATCCATTGTAACGTCTAAACAAGGCCTGCATACAAGACAGGTAGTAAACAATACTTTCTGAGGTATCTTGGGTTCCCTCTAAAATCTCACTAAAAGTCTAGCACGGTAATCAGGTCGTTTCTAGGTGAAGACGAAGCAACTCACACAAGGTTTTCCAAGTATCAAATCTGTCACGGTTTGCCTTATACCAAATCAAGGTTTTACTTTTAAACAAAAAGATCTATGGCACTATCGAAAAGTTGCATTTTTGTGACATGACGGAATTTACTCAGTTCGGCCACTCTCTCTATGAAATTATGTAGGTACAGATAATTTGGAGTCACCAGAAAATTTTAGACTCCATTTCTCTAGATTTGGGAACCACCAAACGTGAAAGAAAGAAGCATCACATTAAATTAATTAGGTAAAGAGTAGAAATGAGTCAAAGTATCTGCAAATTTCAAAAAGAAATCAAAGAACGATTAGTAATATCATCATTCATTGAAATTCTATAACCCAAATATGTTATGGATTCTTCGAAGATATTTTTCTTGTTCGATATTGTCATAACCGCTTTACGTTTCGTCCTGGGACGTTACAACAGGAGCGTGACCTGCGAGCGTAGGTGGGGTTCAGGTAGAAACTCGCTTGGTATAGGTATAATAGGATAATGTATTGAATAATAATAATATTACCCTAAAAATAGTATCATGACGTCTCTTCTACGGAGGGACGTACTACTTATAGGCCACTCTGTATGTACCCTCTGTACACTTGGCGTGACTGAAGACTGAAGCTGGGTTTGAGACAGGTCCAGGGCGTTTCCAAATAAAGGTAGTTTGCACTGGACCTAGACTGCTGCGTTCAATGCTCTCAGAAGGGCGTTTCCCATTAAAGGTAGTTTGCACTGGGAGGAGACCTAGCTAGAGGGGCTTTTCCCATTTGAGGTACTTTGCACTAGCCTTAGTCTACCGGTAATGGATTTCAGCGCGGTATTTATACCAAATAAATGCTGACATGTTGACACACTATAATAAAATTGATGTACAGAGTGGTATTTACAGTGGTTGACAATATGAAGACCAGCTTCTTGTAGACGTTTTAAAACAATTCTTATTCTATTTACATTTTCTTGTAATGCAGCCTCTTGTTTTCTGATGTCATCTAAAAATACAAAAACTCGGGTATTTTATTCAATATAGGTTTGAAATGTAACGATGCCAAACAGCAGAATAATCTTGAACTTTGTCCATATACATTGGCATCTGCACTGCACTGCAACTGTACGAATATCCAAAGTACTAAAAATTTTCCCTCCGTGCATTCCAGTCGCAAAAATATCTTCTGTGTTTGGAATTGGAAATTTATCATTATTCATTAAAACTTTGTTTAATGTAATTTTAAATTCGAGCAGGAACATAAATTGGTTCCGTATTGTTTGGTAAAAATAATTTAGCTTTTTAATTTGAATCTTTTCAAACTCCTGGCTTAAAGCCTTCTGGAAAATTATATTTAAATTCTTTTCTAATTTGTTATTTCAAGAAATCTGGAACATTTTCATTTTTTAATTGACAAATTTCAGGTCAATCAACTATAATTTTCTGCATCCATACTCTTCTGAAAATTCGTTCAACTTCTCTTGGTAAAATGTATAAAGTTAGTAACTCATTTTGATTATTTTATCTAACCTGAGAAGTTGATAAGTCGAATTATTTCTCCAGTGTAAGTTTTTAAAGACAAAGTTAATGTTTTCTTTTGAAATTTAATAGATTTGGATTCTTCTAGCTTCTGAAGTGCCGTGAAGTTGCTTTGAATCGGTCCATTGAACGCTGTGGCCTTCGTAGGCTTCTTGGACGCTTTGGATAATTTATTTAAGAATCTGGAGTGATGTGGAGGAGTATATTTGGTTCCTCCTAGAGATTGTAGCACTTTGGAATCGATTTAAAATAATTCACTCGACTTCTAGAGCTTTGTAGAGTTGCTTTGGATTAGTTCTCCTGAAATCTGGATCGCTGGCGAAGTGGATTTGTACTGTCTTAGGTTCTGGGTTGCTTTGAGGTCGCTTTGGGTGAATTCCCTTGGCTTCTGGTATACTCCTGAGTGTATCAGAACTTTCTTGAATTCTGAGACGCCGTAGTCACTTTGGATTAGTTCTCCTGGCTTTTGAAAAGCTGTGAAATAAATTTAGACCCTCCTGGTTATTCGGGAATTGTAGAGTCGCTTTGGATCAGTTTTCTTTACTCTGGTGCACTGTATAGTGGATTCGGTTGGCTTTTAGAGTGTTGTGAATTGGATTTGGACTCTCTCTCCTGGCTTCTTGGAGGATATATTGTTGCTTGAATAAATTTGAATTTGCAATCTTTTGGCTTCTGTGGCGATGGGGATATGCTCTAGAATAAACTAATTGCTTGTAGATTACCGTGGACTTGGAGACTTCTTGCTTCTGAGATGCTCGAGTAGTAATTCCGATCTGCTTTCAAAGCTCATCAAACAAAATGAGTTGCACGAAACTTCAAATTAAGATGGGATTAAGCCAATCGTCAGGCAGGCTTGTATACTCAGGCCTACGCCGATGACCTGGTTATCCTTTGTCCGGGTAAGGACGCCGTCTCACAGCAGGGCCCTATTGCAAGGGCTCTACGCATAGTGGACCGGTGGTGCTTTGCGAAAGGACTCAGGATAAACCCTAATAAAGCGGAGCTCTTACTCTTTTCCAGGAGACGCAACTTCGGCACACCGCCCAACATTTCTCTGGGAGGTGTGACTTTTAAATACTCCAGGGTGGTTAAGTATCTAGGCGTGATGTTGGATTCTAAACTGTCCTGGTATGAACACGCAGATAACAGGATGAAAAAGGCTACCTGTGCCCTTTGGGTATGCAGACGGGCCTTTGGTTACACCTGGGGTCTCTCACCGAAGATCCTTTACTGGATTCATAACTCTATAGTTAAACCTCTTCTCACGTACGGGGCTATCGTTTGGTGGCCTTGCACGGAGAAAGCCAAAAGACGGGAGTCCAGCGCCTTTCCTGCCTCAGTATAACGGGGTTAATGCGTACGGCCCCAACAAGGGCCCTGGAGAACCTCTTAGGTCTTCCGCCCCTGCACCTCGTGATTCAGTTCGAGGCCATGAGGACAGCCTATAGATTGCACGTCCTTGACAAAATGCGCACCGGCGAAATCGGACACGCGAGAATTTGGTCTCAGGCCGCACAGAAATGTCCTGTCCTTCTGATGGGCAGCGATATCATGCGACCGGAGCTTGTTCATAGCAAAGGCTTGGAGGCCCATATCACTGAAAGAAGTGAATAGCGGGGCGGCTCCAAGCCAACTGTACTGAATAGTGGAGCTATCTGGTACACGGATGGCTCCAGAATGGATAACAGGTCGGGGGCAGGTTTTTGCGAAGGGTCCCCTAAAATTAGTAAATCCTTTTCTTTGGGGGAACACGCTACTGTCTTCCAGGCTGAAATTTTCGCTGTAATGGAGTATGGCCGGGAAATTTTAAATCGGCGCCACAGGAATGCAGTCGTTTCAATCTGCTCTGACAGCAGAGCCGCTATCAAAGCCATTATGGCTGACACTGTGCGCTCTAAGCTTGTAATGGAGTGCAAAAAAGTCCAGGGAAGACTGGTGAGTGCCGGCTGCCGGGTCCGTCTCGTCTGGGTGTCCGGTCACTCGGGCGTCGCGGGCAACGACGAGGCTGATTCACTTGCTAGACAGGGATTATCGTTGCCACCTGTGGCCCCTGAGCCCACGATGGGCATAGCCAAATGTGAGGCTGTCACGTCCCTCAAGAGTCTTCTCGCGGAGCGATTCCTTGAGAGATGGATGAAAGCACCTGGCATGAGACAGGCTAAGGCTCATATCCATGGGCCCTCTGCTTGTCTCACGAAACAACTAATGCGTTTGAACAGACGCGAGATACGGCTAGTGACTGGTCTCCTGACCGGATACTGGCACCTAAGACGCCATCTCCACAACATGGGCATTACTGCCCAGCACTCACGCGCGCGAGGTTCAAACACCTGGGCAAGTTGTATTGCTTACCTGATGACGTCAAAAGGATGAAGCCAGGGTGCCTGATTGGCTTTTCTAAGGACATAGGCCTCTGGTAGAACCCAGTGGGGCACGACAGATCCACCACAGGAGACCTATGTGCACTACGGTTACGGCCGTCCACTCTTTCATTCACTCATTCATTTAAGCCAATCGTCCACGAATTCTCCAAACAGCTTTATGGTGATAAGTCTCTCCATCAGCATTCTGCCTCTAACGTGTAACAATAAAGGTAGCTAAAAATACTATGAATGGCAGGTTTTGAGAAGTTTCTCGCTTTGTGAATGCCGTTCAAAATTGGGCAAAAATCCCGCAAGTGCCAGACTCAGAAGACCATTTAAAATTTTCTGAATGCTTCATATTCTTTCTGGGAAGCATTTTTCAATTTTGACATCATCAAATACAGCATTACATATTGCGCCTTTAAAATTATTTACGTGACTTAATTTCAACGTGATTCAATAAAATCGTCTCGTTTCCATGAAATGATAGAAATCTTCTCTCGTTTTAATATAAAATGTATTCCTTTTCATAAAACCATAAATGGTGAGACAGCTTGAATTTGTGAATTTCTACGTTTTTGAATATTGAAAATGGAAAAGTGTTACAGATTAAATTGATTTAAACTCTATACAGCAGTTGTGCTGTATTCCTTTCAAACATTGATTGCATAAAAAATTAAATTTAATACAAATTGATTGTCGCACTGTCTACAAGATAAATTATGATTTGATTTAATTTGGCTCAATAAATTAGGTTATATTGTTAAACGTTTATTATGACTGATGATTTCATTTTATAGGATATACGAAGACCAAAATACCTAGCAAAAACTTTGAAATTCATGCAAATTTGTGTGACAGCTCAATTTGTAAGTTGAGACAGCAAATTTCACTCAATTTCATTTCAAACAATTTCCTAATGATAGATAGTTTCCGGGGTTACAAAGTTCGTGCTACGTTTATTGGTACATCAAGCTTCGGTTAAGACAGATAATTTTAGACTTTAATTAACTATTAGGTAATTGCTCGAGCCATGGCTAGTGCAGATTTACATATAAGGTCGTTTTTCCTATATAAGTTCAAAGTTGATGGATGTAATACGCTTAGAGAGATGATTGCCATTTTGCCTTACATGGGTTTTAGTAATAAGTGTTTTAGAACACTTCTGGGAGATCTTTATATTCCAATATAATACAATGGTATAGAGTTGGTAATTTTTTATCCCTGATACATTTATATCTTATTTTTGTCGCGAGGACAGTATAAAAATTTGGACTCCCTGTGATGTTGAGAGTCTTTACTTGCAGTTATACCCTGCCTCATGGGCAAACAACCAATGTGTTAAAATACTCTTATGTAGACTCACCACAAAGATACCTGGGTAGGCAGTTTGTTGATTTTTTTTCTTATTTTGGTGATTGCCTTCATGCCAACAGCACTAGATTTTAAAATTTCTGTTCCATTACTCCTTGTTCTTGATACATTGTTTTCTAATCATTACTCTCGTGAGACTTGTTTTATATTCTTGCAAATGTGAAACAATTTCCACGTGTTTAATTTTCCTTTGTTAAGAAATTATGTCCTAGCATAAAACTCTTTTACGGTAGAAACAATAGAAACCTATAAAAGCAGTTTAATCTAACCAATTTCATGTTGGAGTGACAATCATATTTTACTATATAAATTATCGCACAGTTAAAACACAATCACGCAATATAAAGGAGTCGGAGAGAGATAGGAGGGCGGCAAATACGAGTGAATGCGGTAGGTCTCACATGGGGGCCTTATCGGTCTCTGCCGGTATCCGAAATTTTATTTACGACCGAGGAACCGGGCTGCTATTTTATGGCTCCGCCTGTAATTGATTCACTTTTGCTTTCTTTTATCGTACTGTAATCGGATAGTCGTGTTGTGTACCGAATTTACGATGATACAGTATGGCTTTCAATGTATTGAATGTGAATAAATTTATACTTATTCATGATTTATTTAACAGTTTGTCGAATCAAGATTAATTTTGGAATATTTAAGAAATGACAGGATGTATCGGTTATTGTTATCGATACTCAAACATTTATTAGTTACCAAATCCTCAAATTGAAGCTTGAACAGAAATGAGTAAATAATATACTCAACTGCACTTTGACATTGGTATTCTAAGAAAACTACAAAAAGTGAGCAATTATCAGTCCGAATTATTCAAATTTAATGAAAAAATAAAACTAAAATCTTCATATGGAGACATTTTTATTGGCGTACCAAAGTGAATCCGTTTTTATTACTCCCCCAAGAACTTTTCAGATGGCAGATTGGAACCGAATAGTAGTTTTTGATGTTTGCTCTAAAAAGCAATATCAGATGTGAAATTGAAAATATAAAGCTTATCATTTCCTATAAAACTTTACTATTTATTTAGTTGCAGTCAATCAGCCAAACTTCCGAAAGTTACTGTTTGCTAAATTCCAAATTAATAAAGCTCCGCTTAATAGTGGATAATAACTTTATAACCGATATCTGCTTCTAAAGCCCAACAATAAAGGCGGAAAAGCTGAAAGTTAAACAATACCGAAAGCGAATTATGGCGATATTCTATTCGAGAATATTGGAAATTGCTATGTAATGACATACTTCCTTTAATATATAGAGAGGATACTGACCTAATAGACAATCGAGTCTTGACATGTTTGAGAGTCGCTGTATTTTTTTTGGGAATGTGTATATAAATTGGCTCAAATTTCAGGAATTTTGAAACATGATATGTGAATTGTTAACAGGCAGTGCAAAAACTCATAAGATGTTCATTAATAACAAGAAGTCCGAAAAAAGTTTTTTAGAAACATGTATAACGAAAAACTTGATGATGAGACTTCTGAATGTAGTGCCATTAAAACAAATTAATCGAGGAAATGATCGTCTCTCAATAGAAAAGTCTGTCCGGAACCCTTGCTTCGGATTCTAAACTCTACCGCAATGTTTAGCAGTTCAGAAATTTATATATAATACAATAAGCCCATTTTACCGGTGAAGTATCTACTCTTCCATGTACTGCAACTAAAAGTTAAATTTTTCTTGATATTTTTATTAAATTCTTCTTGATTTGTTTTTGTTTAATTTGTCATTTGTTGCTTTGGTTTGAAGTAGGAGGCTTGAAAGTTTTCTGATGATAAATGTATGATTTTATTCTGCAATCGTTTTAAAATGGTCATAACTTTTGAACGGTTTGAACTAGCGAAATGCGGTTTGGTTTAAATTGAAAATCAGCTCAAAATCTATAGACTTGCGTTAAAATATTAACTAGAATTTGTTGCTGTGGTTTGACGTACGAGTCTTGAAATTTTTCTAATGGTAAATGTAAGATTTTAGTCTGCACTCGTTTTACACAGATTATAACTTTTGAATCGTTTGAATAAGCGAATTGCGGTTTGGTTTGAATTGAAAATCAGCTCAAAATCTATTAGTTGGGGAGCTGGCGTCAAAAACATGCAAGAGTTTTCGCAAGGCTGACATTTTCAAAATAGGTCGTACTTTAGTGCTAGAATGCTAGTGTACAGTCAGCACTCACAGTTCCGGGACAGCTGGCTCTGGGACGCGGGCAAAGTTGTAATTTTAAGAAGCATCTAAACTGTTTTCTCAAAGCTCAAAATTTATAGAAATTTTGCACATTATCTGTTTGAAGGTCACAAATAACGTATGTAAATCGTCAGACGTCTAGTTCGTTGCGAAAAGGGGGTCAGACGTCCTCAAAGTTTTTATTTTATGGCATTTTCTTCGGTGTCCTGTCAAAATATATTTTTGCAGGTATTTGACAAATATATTTGAAGAAAATGCCATAAAATAAAAACTTTGAGTACGTCTGACCCCCTTTTTGCAACGAACTAGACGTCTGACGATTTACATACGTTATCTGTGACCTTCAAACAGATAATGTGCAAAATTTCTATAAATTTTGAGCTTTGAGAAAACAGTTTAGATGCTTCTTAAAATTACAACTTTGCCCGCGTCCCAGAGCCAGCTGTCCCGGAACTGTGATTGCTGACTGTACACTAGCATTCTAGCACTAAAGTACGACCTATTTTGAAAATATCCGCCTTGCGAAAACTCTTGCATATTTTTGGCGCCACCTCCTGGACTATATAGATTTACGTCAAAATATTAACTAGAATTTGTTGCTGTGGTTTGAAGTACGAGACTTGAATGTTTTTTAATGGTAAATGTAAGATTTTAGTCTGCGCTCGTTTAAAAATGGTCATAACTTTTGAACGGGTTGAATTAGCGAATTGCGATTTAGTTTAAATTGAAAATCAGCTCAAAATCTATAGATTTACGTCAAAATATTAACTAGAATTTGTTGTTGTGGTTTGAAGTACGAGGCTTGAATGTTTTCTAATGGTAAATGTAAGATTCTAGTCTGCGTTCGTTTTAAAATGGTCTTAACTTTTAAACGGTTTGAATTAGCCAAATTCGGTTTGGTTCAAATGGAAAATCAGCTCAAAATCTTTAGATATAAATTAAAATATTACCAGAATTTGTTGCTTTGGTTTAAAGTACGAGGCTTGAAACTTTTCTAATAGTAAATGTGAGATTTTACTCTGCACTCATTTTAAAATGGTGATAACTTTTGAACGGTTTGAATTAGCCAAATGCAGTTTGGTTAAAATTGAAAATCAGCTGAAAATATTTAGATATAAAGCAAAATATTAACTATAATTTGTTGCTTTGGTTTAAAGTACGAGGCTTGAAAGTTATGTAATGGTAAATGTAAGATTTTAGTCTGCACTCGTTTTACAATGGTCATAACATTCAAACGGTTTGAATTAGCCAGTTGCGGTTCATTTTAAATTAAAACTCAGCCCAAAATCTTTAGAGTTGCATCAGAATATCAACTAGAATTTGTTGCTTTGGTTTGAAGTATGAACCTTGAAAGTTTTCTAATAATAAATGTAAGATTTTAGTCTGCACTCGTTTTAAAATGGTGATAACTTTTGAACGGTTTGAATTAGCCAAATGCGGTTTGGTTTAAACTTAAAATCAGCTCAAAATCTTTAGATTTAAATCAAAATATTAACTAGAATTTGTTGTTTTGGTTTGAAGTACGAGGCTTGAAAGTTATGTAATGGTAAATGTAAAATTTTAGTCTGCATTCGTTTTACAATGGTCATAATTTTCAAACGGTTTGAATTAGCCAGTATCGGTTTATTTTAAATTAAAACTCAGCCCAAAATCTTTAGAGTTGCATCAGAATATCAACTACAATTTGTTGCTTCGGTTTGAAGTACGAGGCTTGAAACTTTTGTAATAGTAAATGTAAGATATTAGTCTTCACTCGATTTAAAATGGTGATAACTTTTAAACGGTTCGACTTAGCTAAATGCGGTTTAGTTTAAATTGAAAATCAGCTCAAAATCTTTAAATTTGAATCAAAATATTAACTAGAATTTCTTGCTTTGGTTTGAAGTACGAGGCGTTAAAGTTTTCTAATGGTAAATGTAGGATTTTAGTCTGCACTTGTTTTAAAATGCTCATAACTTTTGAACGGTTCAAATTAGCGAGTGGCGGTTTGGTTCAAATTGAAAATCAGCTCAAAATCTATAGATTTGCCTCCATATATTTACTAGATTTTGTTGCTTTGGTTTGTAGTACGAGGCGTTAAAGTTTTCTAATGGTAAATATAAGATTTTAGTTTGCACTCGTTTTACAATGGTCATAACTTTTGAACAGTTCGAGTTAGCCAATAGCGGTTTATTTTAAATTGAAATCTAGCTCAAAATCTATAAATTTGAATTAAAATATTATTAGAGTTTGTTACTGTGGTTCGAAGGAGGAGGCCCATCATAATCTACAATCTACAAGATGAGAACCACTGATAATATAAGATCTGGCAGGTTTTTCAGTAAACGATATTTATCAAAAGTTTTATTAATAAATCATGATTATAAGTTACCTGGACATATCGAAACTGACTGACTGTCGTTTCCGGGTGGCAGCTTTAAGCGGGGGTTGAATTTTAAAAAGGGATTAATTTTCATTTTGATGAACGATTTAAATAAAATGGCAATAACTTAAAATCCGACACTGAGCCAAGTAGGTACAAGCCGTAATTATACACCACCTCCCACTGGAGATAAAGTTGGTAGATTATAGAAGAATTAGTCGACACACTTATGTCACCAAGTTGTGCACAAATCCAGAGGAGATCAAATATTGGCAAAACCTGAATGTATTCCCATATTTACCGCGGGAAACCCAAATTTAAGTTCCACGAAATGGATTGATAAGATTGAGCAGTTGGGTACTATTAATGATTGGGACGAGACCACCATGGTTTTTGTAATGCAAAATTGTCTAGGTGGGCTGGCCAGAAGATGGCATGACAATGTACCCTCATATTTTTTTGGACTGAATGTATGAAGAAATTGAAATTAAATTATTTCCGGAACATCAAGACTTTGCCGTAACTCTGCCAGCTCTTGTAAATCGATTCAAGTTGCGCGAAGAATCATGGGATCGGTATTATTTTGATAAGAGGGAGCTAATCCGTGCTTGTTAAGTAACTGGCATAAAGGTGTCATGTGTCAATGATGGTATTCGTAACGCAAGTATCCAGGCAGGAGCGAGAGCGAGATGATATAAAACACTCGATTAACTATATGCTTAGTATATGTCCTCACTCGCACCAGAAGAGCCAACACCTAGTACCTCAAAGCCAGTTAAAGAACAACTGCGTTTGAGTGTGTTTCAACCAACGAAATGAGCACTAACTTATTGACGCTTCAAGATCTGCCACACATTCAAAACCTAAACGCTTTAAATGTTACCACTGCAAGGATGAGAGACATCCTGCAAAAAAATCGAATGTACAAGCTCTAATCGCCTAGGACATCGAAAGATTGTCGTAGACATCCTAATAAAAATCAAATAGCAGTTCAACTGTCAAAATTTACTAACGAAACGTACTATTTTGATTCTTGAATAAATAGAAGTTTATTGAAATGCTATGTTGATTTTGACTGTAGTGCAGTTTCATTTAGAGAAGAAGTACTCAGATTATTCAATCTGCCGATAGGCTCATTCAAAAGTTGATCGAGCGGAAGCAGAAGTTGAGATATTAGTAGTACCAAATGAGGTGCAAGATGTTGCAAGTATGGTAGAGCAGACTTTTCTGCATCAGCCTCATATAGCCATGATAGTTTGTTAATAAACTGTAAAGCTGTTGTCAGCTGATGAAGATATTAGCAGTTGCATAGATATCAAATCGAGAAAAATACCGTCATGGGCAAAGTGTTCTAAGGTTATTCCAGCGAGAAAAAAGTACTTCTTGCAGTCACATCGTTTGGCAACTATAATGGAGAAATCTTTAACCATGAGGGCCGTTTCCCAGAAATGAAAATCTCGTAGAGGACTGCATCACGAACGCAGCTGATGTGTTTATCTCCATGATCAATCGGATCAACGAACTGGGTGTGGCAGAAAATATGAAAAAGAGTGGATTGTATGATTTTAAAAAAAGAAAAATTTGAAACGCGGTACGCATAGATCACTTACCTTTGAAAAGGGCTTCTGTTGGTTCTCTGAGTACTGGTCCAAAATGAAGAGGATTAAATTATGTGGTGTTGACTCTAGTCTTGAAGAAGTCTGTTCAACTAATTGAAAATAAGAGCAGTTTCGCTGTAGTATAGTCGAACCGTCCGATAATACACGATATTTATACGGATCGCGTAACGAGTGTATTTGTCTACTCTTCGGCCGAGAATGAATCATTTTTGATCTCGGGTAAGGCAGCATAAAAATGCAGCTACCTAGCAAGTGACGTGTGCGCATATGATTAACGAAATATCGGTAATACAAAATAGACACGATCAAATTCTTTAGATTGCTCTGCACATTATTTTATTACTAAAATAAGCCCAAAAAAGTATCTTAAACACTGGGCAAAACAGATGTTTTAAAAATGTAATATGATGACACACCTGTAGTATAGACCTTTCCCACAATGAACGAAAAGTTGTGAGACAAGCTGTGGAAGATTTATTGCATAGTAAAATAATTCGTGTAGCAGATTCTCGTTACTATTAGTGGAAAAAAAGAATGGCGAGCAACGTATGTGTGTTGACTTTAGGGCACTTAACGCTAAAACTGTTAAAGACCGATTCCCACTTCCACGAGAAGATGATTTTTTGGTAAGTTTAAAGAGTTGTCAATATTTCACATGCTCTAGATCTGTCGAGTGGTTATCACCAGAATGAAATGGAAGAGACCATCTCAAAGACAGCTTTTATTACGCCAGATAGCCACCACGAGTACCCAAGGTTCCCATTTGGCTTATGTAATGCGCCTGCAATATTTCAGCGAACTATAAATAAAGTTTAAGGCAATTTGAGGTATTGAGAGGCCATATTGCATATATGGATGATATTTTTTTGCCAAGCAAGGATTTTGATACAGGATTGTCCAATCTAAGAGAGGTGTTTCGAGCATTAGCTGCTCATGCTCTCACATTACGTTTGTCAAAATGTCATTTTTTCAAAGAAAGAGTTTAGGTCATGAAGTTTCTAAAGAGGGAGTACTGCCAGGAAAAGGAAAAACTGAAGCAGTTAATAATTTTCCAGTCCCCTCAGATGTTCGATCTGTTCGTCAGTTTTTGGGTCTTGCTGGTTATTTCAGGAAGTACGTGAGGAGCTTTGCTACAGTCGCTAGACCTTTAACCTCTCTGACCAAAAAAACATGCTAAATTTGATTGGAATATTGAACAAAGTAGAGCTTTCAATACTCCTAAAAAATTTCAGTAGAGACCTGTACTTACAATTTAGGATCCAGAATTACGGACATAAGTACTCACTGATGCTTCCAAATGGGGCATAGGAGGAATTCTGTTTCAACAACAACGAATGGTATCTTCAAGCTAGTTATGTATTATTCCAAACAAACGACAAAAGGAGAGGAAAGATACCATTCCTGTGAGTTGGAGACCATGGCAGTCGTATATAAAGTGCAACTGAGTGAACCTGTATGGAAGGAATGCGGGCAAAACCCTCCTTATTGGCGCGAGATAAAATATACATATACAATTGTAGTGCCGTTAAGGCATCTTTAAGCCCAAGAGACTTAGCACCACGAAAATCGTTTGTAAAAATTAACTCCATGCGGCAAGAAGACAAATTCTATTACATTTCCACGATGGAGAAGGTCATTTGTCCATGGAGAAAACATTATCGGCCATATCATAATCGTACTGGTTTGGTGGCATAAGGAGATATACAAAGAAGTTGTGTCCTGTTGTGTTTCATGCTTGTATGACAAAAAATCGGGTGGACAAAAATTTGGTTTTCTACATCCAACTTAAAAGATTGCTCAACCGTTTGACACTCTTCACATTGATCACCTTGGACCATTTGTCAGGTCAAACAGGTATAGTATATTATGATATAAGTGTATGAGAGGACCTTTAAAGCACGCGTGAGATATTTCAAAACACGACGCGCAGCAGAGTGTTTTGTGTGTGTACGATCTTGCAGTTGTTTCTTTCTATTTTGTTCAATTTGTTTACAGGGTATATTGATAAAATGATTAGGTTGTTTGGTAAAAAAAGATCCTTTAGTTAAAATTCTTATTTCTATTAGGTTTTTTAAAATATTGTGCACGTTAACTTGACTATATTATTTTCATTATTTTTCTGCTTCGTCGACTAGTTTTTGTTTCAGTTTTATTTCTTCATTCCAAATTCAACCATCAAATCCTTTTCTATCGAACATCCCTTAAGTTTCTGATTATGTCTCCAGCCTCCAGCCTATCTTTATCTGAAACCACCTCTGGTGATGCCAGTGCCTGTATTGTGTACCAAATAAAAGTATACGGGAAGCCCCTTGTTCAGGGTTCAGTCATGTAATTTTGTGTCTTATTATAAACTCAGTACACAAGTTCTTATCTATTTCACTTTCCTTTAAATAAAAAGAGACCTTCAGTAATTAAGTTTTCTGATGGAGTCCTACTATTACCCGGAAAACGCGGTTGAAAAGTAAATAATAAACTTTGAGGAAGTGAGACAGTGAATGGGTAACTAAAACAAACAAATAAAAATAGAGGGTTGGTTGGTGGCTGAAATCTAGAAACGGGACTTTGTGTGAAGGGTTGCCGACTAGCTTCCAATGCAGAGAGGGGTGTGGATCAATTAAATGATTAAATATAGAGCGCCACCTACTTTTCCCTGCAGTACATGAAGTCAACCGATATGACGAAAGCAGAAAACTTCTACGGATCTATAGCAACACAACCTGAAATATAAAAGTAAACAAGAAGGAAGGACAGAAGTGAAACGCTTTGCTACAATCAGGTACAGGTTTTTAATTATAACCAGAACAGGTTTGACTGTAGAGCAGGTTCGGAGTGGGTTTTCCGAACGCCCTGGAGCACTGATAATTATCAACACTGAAACCAGAACAAGAACAAAATAAATCGACTAGGAGTACCTAACCTTATGTTCTAAAAATAGTATTTACAATAAATTAACTCAACTTGAGTCCCTTAAAGTAAAGAGTATTGTATAACAGCAATAATACCTGAAATATAAATTAATAGGCAAACTTTTACTAAATGCAGTACTTTCGTAAATGGCCATTTAACTCCAGTGTACAAGTATTTTCTTGTATTCAGTGCAGCATGTATTTATGGGATATAATATATAAGTAACAATACATAACCCAAAGGGCCAATTTAATATAATAAAGGTAATATATATAAATAATTGAAATTGAAATAACAACACATAACTTGAAGGGCAAATTTAATATTGTAGAAGACTGCGTCGCTGTAGGGATTTATTCCAACAAGGGGTTGGTAAGGTTTGATAGGTTCCAGATATTAAGACAATACAACACAATTATCAAGCCTGAGTAGTCCCCAATCCCTTGAGGGGAACTTGAAGGATTGGAGTGATATCTTCCCGTGTTTCCGATGGCCTGGGACTGGATCAGGGCCGCGACAAGAAGCAATTGGCCCTGGGTACTTGAAGTTCGGTAACTGGAAGTCACTAAAGCATCCAATTGTCTAGCGGATGCTGAAGACAGGAGGTACGACTTGAAATATACAGTAAGCTTAACGTTTAACTCTCTACTTAAAGTTAAGGACTGAAGCGTGATGACTAAAGGCCTGAAACATATTGATATTATGAGACTGGGCGTGGAGCGATAGGTAGGTATGTCCAATATTCGGAATTTAATCATATAATTAACAGAAAACTATGCTTTTACATAGGCAATAGAGAAACACAGAGGATACGATTAAAAAAAACCACTTACCAAAATACTTTGGCCTTTAGGAACAAACAATTGATCACGCTGCTCTTTTTCGGCTCACAAAGAAATCTGCGTAAGGCGCTTTGGTGCTGAAATAACGGATTAGCCACCCTAGATCTATGAGCGAAAACTGGACAACTCAGAAATCGGCAAAATGTGCCTGAGGAATTTTCCCGAACACTTAAGCGTGGAAAGTCCTTGACCTGAATGACCTCTGCTTGTCCCTTCAATGTCCTTTAAAAAGGTTCTTCTGTCAAAACTCCAAGGTGGAGTTGGTGATGGTAGTTGGGGCATGGGACTTATTTAAATTAAGTTGGTACCGGTCATTGGCCTTATTTGGAGCGCTGTCAATCTAGTCAATCTAATCGGATCAGACAATCAGCTGTTCTAATGTAAATATTGTGATTTTGTTTATTAATAAATCAATTGACTATTTATTTTAACCCTACTAAAAGGAAATCAATTCCATTATTCAACCACTAACTCAATGATTCTGGGAAGAATGAAAAGTTTAAAGAAAAGTGTGGTCACAACTATTGGGAAAGAAAACAGTGGCTTGACATTTTGACCCAGGAAAAATCATCCCGTAACACTACATACAGGCCTAGTTTTAGTCCCATTTACTAAAGAGGCATGTTTCCCTAAATTTCATGTGCTCCTTCTTCTAAGGTCAATTGAATGGTCCTTCATGACACCTCGACTTGGAAGTAGCGACCACAGGTTTCTTCACGTTTAAATTTTACCTTTTATATTATATTTTTATATTGAGTATTACCCATTTGGAATGTCCTATTTCTATGTTCAGTTCGCTGTTCGGCTGAGCATATGAATTTTCAGAGCAGATAGACTCAACGAAGACGTTTTATATTTTTATTGAGCATTATCTAATTGGAATGTCTCATTTCTATGTTCAGTTTGCTGTTCGGTTGAGCATATGAGGCAGATAGACCAGTAGGAAGGGTCCCAATTTAAATAAAATGATCGATCATTATTATTATTTTCCACAATAATATTTAGTTAAGGGTGGTACAGGAACCAAATTATTCTTACATTTATATTCTTATTGAATTGACATAGGTATAGCCTAAATACAATTTCTAAAAAAAACTAAGACTTAAGCAGCAAGCACAGCTTTAATGCATATTGAAAACTATCAGTGAAACCAACGAAAGCTCCGTTAATTTATCTTCTCTAAATTATAACCCTTTGGGGATTTTAAAATTTCATGCCGCATTCACCAGAAACAACCTCAAGTGAGTCGATAAAATCTTTTCAGGTGAGTTAATCACTTTAATGCCTAAAACTCTGTGATTTATCTAGACATTTTTGGTCCGTGCCATCCTACTTAAGGTAGTGAATTTATGATAATTGAGGCACTTCTTTGATTCATTATAGGAATAGATTACCTACCTATATCAGAAATGGTCTAATATAAAACATACACTAGCCAAAGAATAAAAGCTTTATTCTGAAGTTGAATGATAATGTGCAGCAAGCAGCTATTTATTGAAAGGACTCACCTGAACCCAGCAAGACTAGAATAAAATAGAGATTTATTTATAGTATATGTTAACAACTCTCATAAATATTTTTATTATCTAAATTTTGTATTTTGAAAACTTCCAGTTTATCCAGGAAAAATCCAATGAATATTGACGAACCGTAAAACTAAATCTATCAGATTTTCTTTTGCCCTGAGCGTAACGGTTTCATAAAATCTTAAAGGCTAATAAATAATTTATAAGGTTATTATGTTTTATGTCTTAAAGAAGAGAAAATATAATTCAATGTTTATTATGAAATTATACAGTTTGTTTCATGTTTACCATAAGGCACACAAGTTCAAAAGGGCAATAATATTGACCTGTTTTGCTAGCTTTTTTTTTGAAATAATAGAAGAAGCTACTGTGTAAGGTTTAACATCGTCATTTTACCCCACAGCTATATACCAAGTAACAATCTAATCTAATCTTGGAATAAGATTTTTACAATTACCTTCAACTATTGGTAGAATCCGAACATCGTGACTTTCTCACAAGAAGCAGATGCTTGAATGCATTTTACCTAACAAAAGAAGTATCTGTCGGTCAGATTCGCAAAAGCCATCGGTCAACGGCGAAGACACGGTATTGAGTTGTCAGCATGCTAACAAGCTATTGCCTTGTTTATCTGTCTCATTAGATGCACGAAACTCGGGTTTCTCGTTGTATAATTATTAAGAATTTACATTTTGAATCAAGTTTTAAAATTTTTATCGTATAAAGTGTCACTTTCAGTTCAGTCACAGTCTTCCAAAGTTGAATATCCTACTTTTGTGGTCTAGACGTTTTTAGATACCGATTGATAATGGAATAGAACTTGTAAAATTCTAAATCCAATTCCTTACAACGTCTTTTGGACATCAATTTTGAAGGGCTTTACCATGCAAATTAATTCCAGATTTAAACTCACTCAATAGGGCTCATTTAAATTCTTTGTTGAACCGATTCCAGGGCCCTACTTACCGAAATTGCACTTGAACATTTACAAAACGAAATTCTAGAAAATGACGTCGGTACGAGAAATTAAATTAAAATCTCGGTCGGTAATATGCTATCTCAAGCCGCTGCCGGTTTTATGCTGATTCTCTCTCCGTGCCGCTACCTTGGGTTTTCCATTATACGAAATTCTCCATTTCTGGTTCGAAATAGATTATTCCGGACTCGACGCCTTTGTCAGGAAGTTACATTTATTTTATTTGAGAAGCTGTGAACATTTAATTGTTCGTGTAGTAACTAATTGAATCGGAAAAGAGTTCATGTAGGGCAAGTTTTTTATTATTATAAAGTTTTCGAGGATTTCGCGGCCTAGGTTTATTGATAAGGGGTTTTCATTCGGGCCTAATGGCCGTCGTAAGTTGAAATTTCTTCCTGACGTTTCGCTAGCACGCGTGGCTAGCTTCGTCAGAGGTGCGATTCTGGTAGTAGACTGACGCGTTCTCGACATCCAAGAAGGCGCCTTATTAGATGTGCTCATAAAGAAATCTGAGGAATACTAAGCCACACGGTGTACCGAAAACCTGCACACACAGACAGGTACTTGCATGCACTCTCAAACCATCATCCAAGGCAAAAACGTGGAATTATAACAACGTTAACAGAACGTGCTCGGAACATCTGCGAGCCACAATATCTCGAGCAAGAACTGGATCATCTCAAGTCGGCCTTTCTATCAAATGGTTACAATGCATCTGAAATCGACTGGGCCATGCGACCCAAAACTGCCACATGACAAAAAGTGTATGAACAACCAATGGTGGCAAATGCATATCTGCCTTTCATTTCTCGGGTGACAGACAGGATAGGGAAAGTCTTGAAGAAACGCGACATAAAAACAATCTTCAAGCCAACAAGAAAAATACAGCAATCAATCAGATCAGCCAAGGATAAGAGGAACCCACTGTCAAGCGTTGGAGTCTATCGTATACCATACACATGGGAACCAGGATGAACGAGCACTGAAGAAGCTGAAGACTAGGACAATCGAAAAAATCGGCAGATGCGGAACATGCGCTTAGTGAAGGGAATTATGAAATATTCTTTGGTGAGGTCAAGCTTCTTGCACCGACTACCGGATACCACAATCGTCTTGTACCTGAAGCAACACATAAATACAACTTACGGTCGAAAACGCGTCAGTCTGCTACCAGAATCGGACATGAAAGCACCTCTGAAGATGCTAGCCACGCGTACTAGCCAAACGTCAGGAAGAAATCCCAACTTACGGCAGCCATGAAGCCCGAATGAAAACCCCTTATTTCTTATTATTATTGATAAAGGTTTATGTTTTTTGATTACTTTACCCATTTTGGAATTATTCACAACATTGAGAAACTTTTTCACAAAACCAAAGAAAAACCCTCCTATAGGAAAATCAAAAGTTTTTAATCGAATCTCCAAGCCAATGATGAAATTTAGTGGTTTTTTTATTAATTTTTTAAAAACAATAAATTCAGCACCATTTCAAACGCCGAAAATACCTACCCACCGAATATGACGTCATCCGTTGCAACTAGCAATAATATACTGCAAATTAGTAGATATTCTAACGTAGTCAGATTCTCGTTGCCATTGTTGATTTCCAAGAGTGCCTCATATTTAGAACGTTTGCTAACCACATCATTGCTGAATCTCAAAGATATAGTTGTGCGAGAAATTTTTTTTAATGAAAACGCAAAATATAAATCAATGATTACAACGTGCTTGCCCGAGACCCTTGGAAGACAAACTATCACTGTCATTCCTTGACATCTCTTATCACTAGAGTTATACTTGCTACGATAAGTTTATCATTTACGTAACATGATCCATCTCTTCTTATTTTCATTATAAAGTTGTATTTTTTCCATTTCAGAATCAGCAAAATAATAATTCCTAATAATTTAAAAATATCCACAAAATTCAAAATAAGACCAGTGCTGCCATTGCATCCATCCTTCATGTGCGTAAAATGAAAATATCTTTTATTCATTTACTAGTGCTGCCATCTAGTACCGGATGAGTCAATTTTTTTTAAATTGTGATAGTTTTCCTTGGCTATTTTTATTTGACATTCATTTGTTTTTTCGTTCAAAGAAATTATATTTATCTCACTTTTAGCAAATGGATATATTTCTGTCTTTCTCTTAGTTTTGATTCTGAAATATTCATTTTTGGCTTATTGACCTAATTAATTAGCAGTTTTTTATTTTTGACATAACCTTAATTTAAATTATTGTAAAGTGAATATGAACTTTTAGGTGTACTCTTCTAATTGGTTGAACTAGTTGAAATGCAGTTAAGTAAAAAAAACACAGGATTGTTTTCCTGTGGGGTTTGATTTCTAAAACGCTCTCTTTTCTTGGCGGTAGTCTAGCAGGGAAGTCATTTTTATGTTTAATAATTTTTGCTTTGTATTCTCCCTCATAGATTTTTCAATATATCTTGATATCAATGCATATTATCATATCATTGTTAGGTTTTTACCTGATAAATCTTATCTTAACTGTTATTGAAATATGAATATTATATTTTAATTTTTTATATAATTGTGGGCTTCCATTTTATATGAGTACCGATTGGTTGTGCCAAGTTTTTCTGAGGTAAGTCAATTCAGATTTTTGGACTAATAAATAGGTACAGCTGCTCTGGTTTTCAGAATCTATTGTTAGTTTGGGAATATCGGACCATTTGCTCTAGATAGAGTCGGTGAAAACCAAATTTGTGTGTCCATCCTTATCAACTCTTTATTAAATCCAGGCAGAGGCCTGAATAGCCATTTTCTGTTTGACTCCGTCAATTATTATCTCGACTAAAGGGTGTAATTTTTTTTAATAGAAATCCAGACAGGTCAAAAATTCAATTGAAAAGTTTTAACTAAAACATGTCAAGAATTTTGACATATTCTGGATTTGATTGATTTCACCGTCAGGTTTATCTTGTAGTATCTATAGTAGCTACCTTAATTTAAAAGGAAAATTTTGTCTATTTGGGGGAGAATCTAAAGATTTAATTTCTTATTGTTTTAATCTTATTTTGTTCATATTTTTTGCCTGCTAGTGCTACTTCCAGAAAAGCAGCATTTTGCTCAATCATAACGAGCATTTTAAATTGATATTCCTGTTATTATTTTAATTTTACTATTATCTTGCCATTATTTTCAATTATTTAGTTGTATTTTTTTATATTAATTTATTTTATTTTTCTCAATTTGCAATAGCTGTTCATACCTGATTGTGTTGGAAGGGAGTGTCTCTACAACAATAGTTTTGTATTAAATTTCAATTTAAATTTTCTTTGCAAGACACTCACTTTTTGACAGAATTCAGGGATTTAATATTCCAAATATTGGTGAACCTGATACTGCTTTATTCTTTTCTGGGTACCTACTTCACATAAAGATCACTGTTTGGAGTCTGGATCAGCTAGAGTGACGTCACCCCAGCAATCTATCCTCTTTCCTGGATACAGGAAACAACACGAAAAGCTCTAGTACATGAAAGTGAAACCCCAACACCTATTGAAGAGCTCAGGATTGGAAAGGTACATGGTAAAAGATTCACCGGAAAAAACCAAGCTGTCAACACTAAAATTTTACAGAAAGTAACATAAAATAATTGTTTGTTGGATTTTGAGTGGTTTCATTTGCACGTTATCTTAATTTTTTGAATTTCACGACCCTAGGTTATCTTGTCTTGAAGTGACAAATTTCAATTTATTTGTAACAAGTTCTGCTCCAGATGTGGATCTAGAGATGTGAACCACAAAATTTTCCCGGCAATAAACGTCGTCTGTAAATGTAAATTCAGAGGTCATTTTGAAAGTTACTGCAAATCAACAAGAATATTTCATCCTAGTATTAAATCAGTCACAACAGGACCACCAAAGAAGAAATTTAAAGCTAGACAAAACGATAACAACGTTCATAATGTTTTCGATGCAGCAGATGACACCGCATACGTAGGTATTCCATTTTGATGGTGACGAAGACACTGTGACCTAGGTGGCGTCAATATTGATCTGGAAGTAAGTTTAATATAATCTCTGAAAAATCCTGGGAAGTCCTAAAGAAAGGTTTAAGCCAAGAGAATGGGCAAGTTTTTACGTAATAAAAGATGGTAAGAAATTTCATTAGGAGTTCTCAAAATATGCTTAAATATAAGTAATGTAACGGATATAGGACCATTCCCAAAATGTATTAAGGACGTGTTGATACATATGCCAATAGACAGAGACATTATCACATTTAGCCAACCTTATAGATGGGTGCCCATTCCGCTGGAGACAAAAATTAATTCGAAATTAGATGAACTTCTCAAGCTTGATATAATTGAGAAAGTCAATGGTCCATCAGAATGAATATCCCCCATGGTGCCAGTTCTATAAAGGAAAATGGAGATGTCAGAATAGGTATCGACATGCGCAAAGCTAACACCGTAATACAAAGAGAAAACTACTCTCTAACCACAATTGACGCACTTTTAACAAATTTTCGTAAAGCAAAGTTCTTTTCAAGACTAGATACTAAAAAAGCATTTCACCAAATTGAAATCGATATCTAGATACATAACAACGTTTATATCCAGCAGAGGGTTATATAGATATAAGCGACTTTTGTTTGGGATAAACACTGCCCCCGAAATATTTCAAAAAACCATGGAAAGAATGTTACTTCCTTGCTAGCCTCATAGATGATATCTTGATATATGGCATATCGGTAGAAGAACATGATCATCGGGTATCTTTCACTATGGAAGTATTGAAGGAAAATAACATTCTTTTGAATAAGAAAAATGTTTGTTTAAAATATCTGAAATGAAATTTTTGAATTGTGACGGTGTTATCCCCTCTAGGAATAAGACCCTTGGATATTGAGTAGGGGTAGTTAAATCATTCAGTTCTCCGAGAACTTACGACGAGTTACACAGTTTCTTGGGATTAGTAAACCTTATTGGCAAATGGTTACCAAATTTAGCCACGTTGACAGAACCCCTAAGAGTTATTCTAAAACTTAAGCTGTCGAGGAACGCTGATATTTCAACATTCTGGAGAGATAAACAACCCCTAAGCTAAAAATATGTTTTTTCTACGAGCGTGCGTTCCGCACGCTTTTTAGGTCATAAAAGTACCACTCTTCCGCACTGAGTGGGGAAAAATAGAATAGGTAGGTACCTAAAATTTTTAGGTATACAGGTTATACAGGTATCAGGTACACTACAGGTACAGGTACGGAAAAGAACTGTATCAAATTGGTAAATATATAGGAAAAAATATTAACTTCCATCTCGTAGAAAAAAAAGTGTTCCTAACTCGTGCGGAAAGTCTCTCTTCCGCACTTGATTGCTTGCCGAACTCCGCCAATCGCGTGCGGAAAAGTGGCACTTTCCGCACTAGTTAGGAAATATAGTATATCCGAAATAAAGACCTTAGAATATTATGACCCAAATGATCGAACTCAGTAGGTTTAGGGTCCGTTCTTATCCAGTTCGATAATAACGGACCTAGAATAATTATTGCGTATGGAAACAAAAGTCTAACAGAGAGACTACAAGAGAAACGATATTGTCAGACTGAAAAAGAAGCCTTTGCCTTAGTTTCGACAGTTGAACATTTTAAGATGTATGGTAAGGACTAAGACCAAGATCTCGTCCCTGTGCACGGATAGAAGGTTGGGTTTTGAGGTTTCAGTCATTCAATTTCAAAGGTAATAGGTATATCGTCTAGAAAAAGAAAAACCAATCTTGCGGAAATATATTGAAAAATCTATAAGGGAGAATCTAAAAATACAAAGCAAAAATTATTCAAAGTAAGGAGGACTTGCCTGCCAGACTTCTATCGAAAAAAGAGAACGTTTTAGTAGTTCGAAAGTGTTAGTTGAAAGGTATTGAATAAATGTTTAATAAAGTTTGTGAGGCTTTCGCAGTCTGGTTTTATTGATGAAGTGTTTTCATTCGGGCTAAATGGCCGTCGTAAGTTGGAATTTCCTCCTGAAGTTTCGATAGCACGCGTGGCTAGCATCTTCGGAGGTGCTTCCATGTACGACTCTGGTAGCAGACTGACTGACATCTTCTTTTTTCTCAATCACATCCGTTGGCGAGCGCTTGCGTTTCTCCATCGCGTCTGCACTTCCTGCTCGATTTGCAGATCCACTAGCCCAGGAAAAGAAGAGGAGGAAGATTTGGCAACATTGGTATGCCTTGTTTGAACTTGAACAGTTGTTAAATTATTTGTCACTCTGAAAGGGGGGGGAAAGCGGCGCTGCCACGTCTACCCCGGTTTCCAGTAAGTTAGGTTCTTATTTTTTTTGTCCTTTCAGCAAAAATCGCACCAGCTTCTTCTTGCTCTCCAAGACAACTTTGAACATGGCATCAAACTTTTCAATTAAAAGTCCTTCCAGCACTTCCAGGATTTCATTAAGTATAGGCGTGTGGTTACTTCATTATTACTAGTTAGCAATTGTGTAGAGTTCGCAGAGTCCTCGGGATTATCTAAATTCTTACCCGCATTATAGAATTCAGAAAACTTCTTCATGCAATCCCTGCACCATATCAGGACAGTTCTAGTTTTAGCAACTCTTCCATAATTCTCAAGAAATTCTGACGAGATGCAATGGCAACGCTGCAAAAACCCTAGTTTCTAAACAATGCCAAATCTTCAAGGAATTCGACTATATTCACAATTATTTCACGTAATTAACAAGCACAAAACTATACTTGTGAATTCTTGCGCTGATTTTCACATTAATTGTGTATTTGAGCCACTCACAAATACTCTCAAAGACAATTCAATGTCCATTGTGGTCGGTCATATTGTCATGGAATGTATCCGCATGTTTTTCTAGAGCATCTAACATGAAATAAGGAAACATTTTTTTATACAATGATTCTACAAATGGAAATCGCTATAAGTATTTTTGTTGTTTTATCATCATTGTCACTGTTCAGAGCTTAGACAAGCGAGGCATCAGAGATGTGCGTCAGGTCAAATCATACACTGGCGCTATTCTAGCAGGTTTGTATGTGGTATCAAAAATTATCTATTGAAAAAATAGGACACATTAAAGTCAACTGGAAACAAGGATATTTTTTTTAGATCATTCAACTGTTCAAATCATACCAACTCAGAGAAACATAAACCTTTCATAGCGTGTGGCTCCATCTCCAAGTTTTACAAATCAAAACCAATAAAAGACACATTTTGGGTTACTCTCGAATTTAGCTTACTTTTACAGATTTCCACAATTATGATCTTCTGACTTGAACATGACTAGTCTAATAATGCTCAGATTGACTATTCTTTAAAATTTCTGAATTAGTTTCATTCAATCTAGTGGTGCCCTTCTTAGAATAAGGACAACTTCAAGCTGAGAACATCGATGCAAATAGATTGGCAAATTATAAAAAATCATCAAACAATTCATCTTCACCTGGTTTTTGTACAGATATCCAAAACTTAAATTTTTTCGCTATTTAGAACCTTTTGATGGGACTATAATGCTCGACTAATTTAGTTTTCAGGACATCATGTGTTTTGACACTTTCATTTCTTCTTCGATAGCATTACAAACAAATAACTGTTCTAACCTCTCCATATAAATGGTTATTTTCCCAGACTTGGGACAAAATTGTTCAATGTTTCCAATCGACGTATCTTTTTTACCCTAACTGCGGGCGCACCTCGTGGGTCGCAGGTGAGCGTCCAATGAGAAGCGAGTTTGTTAGGGGCTTGCGTCATATTTGTATTCAGGGGCGAGTTCAGAATTGATCGTTCCTTCTTTCTTTGTAAGGTGAAGTTTGTATTTTAATATATAAACTCGTGAATAGGTAATATTTTTACTAGGTTTGGAATACCATTGGAACTTCTTTCAGATCAAGGGCGCAAGTTCCCATCCCAATTATAGTTTATTTGTGGAGACAGACTTTGTGTTTTATTTGGTCAATACAATTCTAATTGCTCCTTCTTTCAAATCTTGACTTTTGGTAATTTCAATATTCAATTTTTTAGGATTTCTACATTTACTAATTTGTTCTCTTGTTACTCTATTATCTTTACCAGATAATGTATGTATTATTTTATTTGCAACGCAATAGAGTAGAAAAGATTATTACACTAAAGTAAAACTTAGTAACTTACCTAACGTTTTGAGATACCTACGCTATGGCAAGGTGTTTTGAAAATTTGCCTTATTTTCACTTCTTACCTGAAAATAGAAAAAATGCATTAGTAAATTGTCTCATTACGCTTTGAATATACCGGTCCCCTTTTGACAATACAAGAGGTGCTATTAAGCACACAATTTCTAGTTCACATATGGTGAACTATTACTCAAAATCATATCAGTGGCTCTTGCAATGAATGAAAACACCAAGTCACGAAAAGCATTCCTGCTATTCATGATAGTGTTCACTTTACTAAAATTATTGTAATACCTTATAATTTAGACACTCTATTAAATTATTAGCCGGAGAATTACCCGCACACTCGCTGGTTAGACGACACTCGCTGGTGGTAAATTGAAATCGCTACTCTGTCCAACCAACCTACGGAGTGAAAAACAACAAAACCTTTAAAAAGGTTTGTTACTATTGGTCATTCATCAGCCCGCTTTACACTGTAAAGTGATGTTTTGTAAGATTTTGAAATAAATGAACGGCATAAATCAGTGTTTAGTGTAAACCTGGCCGCCATTTTGACTCTGTCATATTCCGTAGGTTCGTTGGACAGCGCAATAAGCTAAATTGGATACAATTTAAAACTTGATTCGATTGATTGACATATAAGGTGTTTCCTTATATTTTGACCCATACCTACAGCTTTAGCTATACAAGGTGGAAAAAAACTTACAGTATAAAAATTGTAGAGTTTTATGTCTATTATCTTTTGCGAATCTCCGAATGGGCAAATGACAGGTGCCAACTGTCACAATGACAAACACTTGAATTTTTCAAATGGAACACCCTGTATAGTTTTGGCTAGGACGATAGATTTTTTTTCTTCTGATTCCAAATATACCATATACAGGGTGTATATTTTAAGTGATACCACTATTGCTATATACGAAACGGTGAGAGCTACAAGGTCGGTTAAATTAGAAAAAAGTTGACTTTTTTGATGCCCATTTAAGACTCGTTTACAGTGTTGCCAAATTCCTTTTTTTTTATGAAAAACAGGGTGATTTTTAAGAAACGTCCAAAAATATTCCATCAATTATCTCGAAAACTATTGATTTTCGAGAAATAATAGACTTCTTGCACTCAATCAAAATTAGGTATATAATTTATCTGTAACGAAAGTGTATTTTATGAACTACATAACAGTAGGGTTGGTAATTTTTTTTTTAAATCTTGAAGCCAGAAATTGAAGGAAAAAAAAAGCAGATTATTTGAATTTTGCGCTATATTTTTCCACCAATCAAAAATTACTGATTGTCAAATTTCCATGTTCCAAACGAATCATTTTTTTTTTCTTTTTGAACACATCGGACAAAAAAGGAGGCATATATTTATCAAAATCGCTTTGCGTATCGACTTTGGTACAGCTCTACTTTTCACTTGAAGCTTGAAAGAGGAGAACGACATCTAATAATTGAAGTATCGACTAGTATCGACAATTTTTTTTCCTTGTCTATAAATGCGAAATAAACAAAGAAATTGATATCTGTACTAATCCGGCACAGTATAAAGTACGAAAACGATAAAAGCGATTTTTGTTTACCATAGGTCAGTGACCCCTGGCTGGCCAATTTATACCTATCATCACAAAATAGACTAATTAACAACAAAAAACAGTAGGCTGGGGCAGTATAATTTGAAGAAAAAAGAGAAATGATGTTTTTCCCTGGGAAAATTTGAAAAGGTCTTTAGGGAAACTGGAAGGTATGGATACACACACATAAAAATTATACTCGTGTTTTATTTCCCATAAACCACTAAGGAAAATAATCCCAATTATCTTTAAAAAAAAAAACAGACTTTAGGTACTCGGTAGATAGGTATTAGTAAAATGCAGGTGGAGTAGAGCAACCTTCTACAAATAATGATTCCCTTATATGCTTATTAGGTAGAAACCTCTAAAATTTAGAAGCACACACTCACTAGTAAATGAGTACCAGGGGTATTCAATTATGAACGACATAATGTCCTTATGCTCGGGTTTATTGTTTGTTTCTTGATGGTTTGTGTGCCTTCTCTGCCTTCTGTCTGTTTTGGAGAGGCTAATAATAAATAAATAAAAATAAATAATGATTATAATAAATGAATTGAAAAGTTGGGTTAAGTTTTCCATAGGGATGAGAATCGATTCCATCCGATACTTACAAATCTGTGAATTCGATATCGATACCTAAGTTCTAATATGGCGTATCCCCTAAAATACAAATTTTACAGTAGAGGAAAAAAACTTGTTGTTTTCAATGTAATTGAGTATTTAGAATTTTTGGTGCTTATAGCTCTATATTTGAGATTAGTTACGACTTTTTTATAAAAATATTTTCTTATATCAAAACGCCCCTAACCTGTGTGTTGGATACGACGTACTGTAATTTGAGACTAATGTTGGATACGACTTTTTGCACTTAAAAAGTAGGATACGTCTTGTTTACTTCTTGAGAATATTTGAGATAAGATACATTGTATTGAAAGTAAATAGTTGACAGTATTACAGAGGATCGTCTTTTTTGATGAAAACATCTGTCATTATAGACCCTGAGATAGGGCCTGTTTAGTGGAGTCATTTTTTGTTATCTGGCATTTTGAGGGATGAATGTGGCTAGTTAGCTGATGATAATATAAGTGGTTTTAATGCCTGCCCCCTGTTCGAAATGTCCACAGAATGTTTCACCAGAAAACTTGACTTCGAACTGTGATTATCGTCTGGCGATCTTTCAGCGTTATTTTCACAACAAAACCTTCCATTCTCTCGATTACCAGACAAAAAGTAAACGCGGAAGGTTCTTTTCTTTCCTCTTGGAAGTTGACACTCATCCTCACTTTTTCAGCTATTGAAAAGCATCTGGTATTTTTTATGGGTGAACTATTCATCAAAGTCAACCTTTTATTTAGAAGCCAAAAAATTTGAGATCATTTAAAAAAAAATTCTTCATGTGAATCAATTTTTTTCTTCTGCAAATTTTCGAACGGGAGGCAGGCATTAAAATCACCGATATTCTCATCAGCTTAGTAGCCACATTCAGCCCTCAAAATGCCAGACAAAAAAAAATTACTCCACTAAATAGCCCCTATCTCACAGTCTATTAAAACAACATGCATAATAAATAACCAAATACCTAAATCAATTCGTAAATTTTTGTTTATTTCATAGACTTTGATAGCTATAATTGTATAATTTTTTATGCTGCACTGTTTTTAATTATTTCTTGGTTCTATCAGACTTTCTGCATTCCTCAGGTTTCCTAGAAAAAAAAAACATTGAAAGGCCTATTATAACTAGAAAATAAATGTATTTTACTTTTTATTCTCTTTTCCCGACTTTTGATTTTGTTTTATTTTATAATTAAGTTTAACCTTCGCTACCTGGTTCATTTTAATATTGTTAGCAGCTTTTTCAGATTTTGTAGTTGGCCTGAAAATAATACTTGGTTAGTACTTAATGCTTTTAAGGTGATATTTTTCTTACTTTTTGCCAATGCTGCGTTCTACTTTGGGCTTCTCGCTGTCAGATATTTCATCTGGATCTTCTTCGACGGTTTTTGGTTTTCCACATTCTTTCACTTTCCCTTTTTCTTCATATTGTAGGGCATCATAAAAAAAATGTACATCTTTAGGCAATACACTTTTAAACTCCTGCAAGTGAGTCCATTTTACTTTTTTAATTTTGAGCCTTTCTTGGTACAGGGGTTTAGGTACATAATTGATATCAACTGCTTTTTGCCGCTGAGGTAATAGCTCGTAATTATCTGCGAATTTGCACTTATAAAATATTTCTCCATTAGCTTCATATTTTAGGCATCTTAAATTATTGACTTTCAAGTCATTTTTCTTACTTCCAGGGCGGATGGAATTGTATCTCTTGCAGTTTATATCTTCGAAGTTTAGGAAATACGTATGATTTAAATATTCTACATCTAATGGAAATGGATTTTTCCTTGCATCTTTAATAATGTTTATGTAATCAGTAGGTAAATACATGTCTTTTCCTTTAAGGCGCCTCTCGATAAGACTATGAGTAGAGTCACACTCCATTTGAGTGTGACCCTTCTCAAGATATTTTTGCTCGACAGTTACGCTGTATTTTGTAGCTAGCAGAGACAAAGCATTTGACAGAATGTTATTTTTATTCTGGTATCCACAGCTGTCTGACCATAAAACAACAGGCTTAACTTTAATATTTAAAAACGATTCTAAATGTTTAACTATGCAAGTTGCAAAAACTGAGGAACATAGTTCGCCTTCAGACTCGTTCCACATAAAGTTTTTACTTTGATGTGTTTTCAAATTGTACATAGTAAAGTTGTGCACTTGCAATTTGGTTTTGTAATAAGCAGTGCTAACTTCTAGTTTTGGGCACAACTTCACAGCCTGCACATCTATTGTAAAACAGTAGATTAAGTCTGCTTCCGATTTTTCTTGTCAACGCTTTTTTGGTCTCGTGCTGCTGCCTTTGCTTTGATATGCTCTTGGTATTCACATTCTTCAATCTGCTTTATTTTGTAAGCAAAACAAAGATCACCTTGATCTTTGCGTCGCTTAAATAACCCTATATTGTTGGCGTCCATTTCCCTTGAAAACGAGAACATGGATAATGGTGTAACTGAATCTGCTATGCACTTCTCTTTATACAATTCGTAAACTTCCGTTTTGGATTTAAAATCTTCTTCCAAGTACAATTTATCAGTATTTTCCCGACAATAATGGCTTTCCATTTTTGGCAGTTCATTAAAAAAATTCTCTAGGTGTTTCCTTCTTTCTTTGGTATCTGCAAATAATTTAGATGTTCTTTTTTTTCCATCTTTTTTTCGTCCAAACTTTTTCCCTTCGTTAATCCAATTCACAACCATTTTTTTCTTTAATTCCAAGAGTTCCCAAAAAAGTTTTTTTACAAACTTGAAATTTTCCAGTTTCATGTTTTAAGTAATACTGAAATGACCCAGTTCTTCTGGAAGGAGTGTGTACATAACTTCGATGTTTTTCCGTATAATTACCCATGTGAACAATATACAATCTTTTCTGCTCCCAATCCATAGCCCAAAACTTGTCGAAAATTGTTTCCCTGATTTCTTCAGTAAACAAATTACAGTGTCTGTTGGACGCTCGTTTGCAAAAGTTAGATTCATATTTGGGGCCTATCTGTCTTTGGTTTCTTTTTATGTTGTGTTTTACTACTCCATTTTTCCTGGTATAACCTATGTATTCGTTTCCATGCATTCTCATTTTCTGATTTACGTACTTATCCCAACTGTTTCTGTCCGCTACCTTCCTTCTCTTTTTTAATGGCAATTTTTCAGTCTCGTCTTCTTCGCTATCTTGCACGAGTACATTATCGGAGTCAATAACGTCGGATCTATCTGAATCAAATTCATTGTGATCTGTTTGGGAATTATTGTCATTATCGTCGTCACCATCATCATCATCATCATTTAGCAAGGGTGCATAATCGGGATTATTATCGTTCGATTCATCCAAACCAGATTCAATTTGATTTGTTCGCAAATTATTGTCATATTCATTGATAATGTCTATAATATTATTATTGTTTTTGAAAGTATCCGCATTAGCAGGCGATGGGGCTCTATTATTTATGAACTTTTCGGGCAAGTTTTCTTGTAATGTAGCTATTTCGGTCTCTGATTCTGTCATAAATATGAGATCAATATTATTATCATTATTTGCTACCAGGTCATCATTATTAGTTTGTTCTTCGTAAGATAATAAAATGTCATTATTATCTGTAGGCAGGGTATTATTAATAGTTTGGTTTTCAATGAGTAAAGGTGATAATATTCGGGAAGATTCTAATGGCAGGACATGTTGTACAGGAGAAATATCATATTCTTCAACTTCTTGTATAATTTGATAAGGTTGTTCATCAACTTTTTGATCATCCGAATTATTTACTTTGAAATTATAAGTTACAAAAGGTTCAAGATCGTTCAGATTAGCTGCAGCATTTGACACTGGATTATTTTCATCCTCCAAAACTAATGCAAGCAGTTTTGCTCCTCTACTGTTACCATACATCTAGAAATATCAAAAATTCAACGTCGTGAAAATAATAATTCCACTTATGAAACGATCAGACATGATTTTAAAAAAAAATCAACTAGGTATCTAAAGGAGAAAAATACGTTGACACCCTTTTAAGTTTTCCATTAAAAAATTATTCTAGTTTGTCGTAACTGACGTAATCGCCTATTTTTTAGGGTAAGTAGGTAATGGTATACATCCTATTAGATCAAGATCTAGTAGGACCTATCCCACCACTTTCAGATCTTAATCTAATAGGACGTATCCCAATACTATTTTGAATAAAGACTTTTTTGTAATTAACAAACGAAATATTATGCGAAAATCGCTGATTTGCGGTTCTTATTCATAAGTACTTACCTTAAAAGTATTATTTAATTATAAAATGCATATAAATATCTATGAAAATGCCCACCACTGAAATACACAAACGGCATGGCGCGCGCGGACCGAAAACAAGGGTATACTGAGGGATACGTCTTATTGGAACTAAAAAAATCAGGTGACTTTGATACCATATATTAGAACAGGCCGGAAAAATATATTAAATTTATAATGTTGCTTAAGACATATTATCAAATGATAGAAAATGGAGCCCTTCAATGATATTTATCAAAAAGTGAATTTCAGAGATTTTGTGGGTTAGGTCATATTAGAACTAGGCTATCGATATATCGATTCAGTTGTCGCCCCCAGGAAAAGTTTACATGAAATTCTTGACATCTGGGCAACACTGAATAAAATTGACCAATCAGAAATTTGGTGCCGTGACGTCACGGCACCAAGAAATTGGAACTTCAAATAGAAATTTAGAGCCTTTGCAAGTCCGAAAAAAATCGGATAAAAATACAGTTGAGCTTTATTTTGACTCCTCTTTCCAATAAGCAAATAAAAAAAATTCATGCAAGAGGTCCATTTAAATTTGAAAGTTTTATAATTTTTTCCGCTCTACAACATGGCATCTTCAAATTTTAAATCCGACGTTTCGTGATCGAGATATCATCATCAACTTCATTTTTTCAAATACGGATCTGAATTTTTTATGTCATTTTTCGGAAGCGCCTTTCATTCCCTTTCCAAAAATGATATAAAAAATCCAGATCCGTATTTTAAAAAATAAAGTTGATGGTAGCTCGATCACGAAACGTCGGATTTAAAATTTGAAGATGCCATGTTGTTGAGCGAAAAAGATTCTAAAACTTTCAAATTCAAATTGTGTCTCGAATATCAATAGTTTTCGAAATAATTGATGAATTAATTTCAGGCCTTTTTTACAAATCACCCTGTATTTCATAAACTAAAAGGAATTTGGCAACACTGTAGACAAGTCTTGAATGGGCATCAAAAAAGGCAAGTTTTTTTCTAATTTAACCGACCTTGTAGCTCTTACCGTTTTGGATATAGCCATAGTGGTATCACTTAAAATACACACCCTGTATGTTGATATTTGGTTGAGCTATTTTTACGCTATTCAAGTTTAAAAATGCATTTACATTACCCTTTATTTAATCTGTTCTGGTTTCTTATATCAATGCTGAGGTTTGCTCAATGCAATTTCAAAATTTAATAGCGCAAAAACAACTGAACCATATATCAACGTATATGGTATATTTAGAATCAGAAGGAAAAAAGCTACCATTTTAGCCAAAAATATACAGGATGTTCCATTTGAAAAATGCAAGTGTTTGTCATTGTGACAGATGGGACCTGTCATTCGCCCATTTTGACATTCGCAAAAGATAATAGACATAAAACCTTACAACTTTCGTATTTAAAGTTTTAGGTAGGGAACAGAATACAGGGTGTCCCACGGTGGATGGCGTATTAGACGTTTATGTAGAACTAAAAAGCGAATCATTTTGAAAATTTGGCAACCGGGATAAACGACCATGATCTACACTTTAAAAATATTTTTGACCATGCGGTGTTGCCGCTTCTACTCCAAACTAGTGGCAACATCACTATTTTAAATAGAACACTCCGTATTAAATTGCATATTTGGATTCTACGTAAAATTCTGAGCAGAATTCATGTGATATACCCTATACCTAAGTTCAACTGTTTTGGAAATATTGACAGTTGAAAATTGACTTTTTGCAACTTTGACAGGCTGTCAAACCTAATTGGGTAATTTTAGAGGAAAACCGATTTCACATTCCTATCTTAGATTTTGATAAACTATCATTTGACACCAACTTTGAACTTAACCGGAGATTAAATTTAACTGAAATTTTTAATCATGGATTTAATTCTAAGTTGGTGTCAAATGATAGTTTATAAAAATCTAAGATAGGAATGTAAAATCGGTATTCCTCTAAAATTAACCGTTCAGGTTCTACAGCCTGTCAAAGTTGCAAAAAGTCAATTTTCAATTGTCAATATTTCCAAAACAGTTGAACTTAGGTATAGGGTATATCACATGAAATCTGCTTAGAATTTTACGTAGAATCCAAATATGCAATTTAATACGGGGTGTTCCATTTAAAATAGTGATGTTGCCACTAGTTTAGAGTAGAAGCGGCAACACCGCATGGTCAAAAATATTTTTAAAGTGTAGACCATGGTTGTTTATCCCGGTTGCCGAATTTTCAAAATGATCCGCTTTTTAGTTCTCCATAAACGTCTAATACGCCTTCCACCGTGGGACACCCTGTATAAGGAAACACCCTGTACATCAACAAACTAAGGTGGAATTTTTTTTATAGGTAGATACCTACAGCGCAAAACAAATTCAGATGACTTACTTCTATAACATACATACACGTGTTCAACATTTGTAACATCAATTTTAGTCTTCTTCTTAGTATGCACAAAATTTTTGAAAATTTGACAGTGTATACTGTCAATTGGGGCAACCTGGCTAAAATCTTTTCAAGGTGGTGGCATTTCCGGTAATACCGGAAGTAGACGTCAACTTGCTTATTTTAAATGTATGTGATTGCATATTTGGATTCTACGTAAAATTCTGTTCCAAAGTCCATTAAAACATCGAAAATGGGCCACCCTGTACAGGGTATCCCACGGTGGATGGCGTATCAGACGTTTATGGAGAACTAAAAAGCGGATCATTTTGAAAATTTGGCAACCGGGATAAACGACCATGATCTACCCTTTAAAAATATTTTTGTTTATGCGGTGTTGCCACTTCTACTCTAAACCAGTGGCAACAGCGCTATTTTAAATGGAACACCCTGTATGTGATTACATATTTGGATTCTACGTAAAATTCTGAGCAGATTTCATGTGATATATCCTATAACTAAGTTCAACTGTTTTAGAAATATTGACAGTTGAAAATTGACTTTTTGCAATTTTGACAGGCTGTAAAACCTGAACGGTTCATTTTAGAGAAAAACCGATTTTACATTCCTATCTTAGATTTCTATAAACAAACCAATATTATATTATATTATTTCAACTATTTTTTCTGGGGTTCCTTGAAGGGTCCTCCACGACGTAGTGGGGAGCTTATACGCCATTCTGGAATCACCCTGTATATCATAGGACAATAGCGTGTCACACAACATTTGCCCAAAACAAAGAGTCTAGTTTCCGGTGCCTTGATCTTCTCGGCCGACTTTCTCATCAGTTCGTATATCTCCTCCATGAAAGTTCCTTTTTGTCGAAAATACGAATTATACGGTCAAAAAGATTCACCTAAGAGTTTTCGGCAAAAGTCACATAGTAAATAAAAATCTTATTTCAGTTAAGGATAGTCACTTACTAGAATCCTGAATCTTTCGTTGAGTGAAAAAGCTTTGCTAGATTAAGCAGAAACACATAATTTTCTCTAATAAACTATTTCTATAATATATCATTAAGCTGAAAATATTCTTAATCTATTGCATTGTCTCTCTGTTAGCTCAGCAGCGCATTATTTATTGTTTCGTGCTATTATATTATAAAGCACAAAAACGTTACTGACTTTTTGCCCTAAGCGGTGATATATGGTGGTAATTATTTTCAAAGAAGTATATGAACAATTCTAGGAGACAAGGGTAGTATCTTAGATGTTACTACCATAGAAACAAATGGGTACATACCGCTTCTTACTATTCTGGGTAGGTACATATTTTCTATAATATGATATATTAAATTTTACCTTCGCGTGGAGATGAAACAGAGTCTCAAGACTTTTTAAACAGCCTTAGAACATTCACAATCTAAAATAAATCCAACTTGAAATACTTGTCAAAGAATTCCCATTTAAATTATAAAACCTGCTAGGTATATACCGTACCGATTCGTCTTATAAAAGCCATAGCAATTTCAATTTAATTCCGGAAGCTTCACTGCATTTTATAAACTTCGCATTCACCTGTCAAATGGGAAGAAGTTACTAAACTCAAAAATCGTTAAGGAATAATTAGTAAAAGTCAAGTAAACATAATATTATAAAATGCAAGTTTAATCTTTAGGTTTCGTCGCGGGCTGTCAACGTCGAGACTCTTGCATACATACAAGCTAAAGCTGTTGACCACCTCAAAGCTAAAAGTTGCTTATGCGAATAAATACAAAATATTTCCTGCACGCCATGGTTTTAGCATTGAATGGATTCTTAGCATTGCCGCCTGTTAGATTCTTTCAGTAGTCGCGGTAATATTTAATACCACCCAGGTCTGAAGAAAATTCCCTAGACCAAATAAATTGCTTTTTGATTTAATAAGCAGCCTGGATAGCTGACAGCTTCATAGTTTTTAGTTGCTTGTACGGCCCTTTAATGTTACGTTTATATTATGGTAATATTAAAAGAATTAGCTTGCTATAAATCTCAATGTTTTTATTTTGATAATGCGGGTACGGTAAAATTATAAATCTTGTTAAATTAAGAGTAACGGGCTTGTGTCATGAAATTCTCAACACATGAATTTAAATTAGGTTAAGTATGAATTGAAAATAAAGCAAAACAACTATAATACCAACAAGGTGAAATATTTAAGGCAATCATGAGTTTAACAAAACAAAAAATTTCAATCAGCTTAAATTTTCTCCATCAACCAAATCCAAAATAATCCGTAAAGATAAAAATCGTGTACCGTTGGCTTTCGATTCCAATGTAGCCGGAAACTACGAATTGCCCGGAGTTTGTTTTAGTATAGAGCAACCGGAAATTGGCACGACTGCCAAAACCCGATTTTAAAATGTTTTTCCTTCGCCTTTTCTCTGGAAACCTCAAATGCATCGGCTTTTTCCATTCCGAAATCTGGACCGCAACGGCGTTGGACTACAAATGGCTTAATTAAAATTAAATGGATAGGTAGTGAATTGTTCGGGGATAATTTTCATAATCTGCCCATCTATTTTCGGATGTTTTCAGTTTGTAGTTGACCTAAGTATAGAAAGGGGGGCCACTAGATTGAATGAAACTAATTATATTTTAAAAAGTGTTGGTGATATGCAGCACCCCTGTTCTTCAGTTGCTGTAAAGCCTTTACTGATTATACTTCCCTGTTTGATCTGGGTCTTTGTATCACTATAGAGCTTTTTAGCTGCCTTTATTAGTTCTAAGTTGATATTGATCTTTTCTAATACTTCCCAAAGCTTTTTCAACGGAATATTGTCATATTATGCTTTCTTAAATCTACAAAGAGTTATTATTATTATGAGTATAGCAATAGGAAGCGCTCTATTGCTTTCAATTGTTCGGATTTTGGTTTCATTTTTAAATAGTTTGTAACCCCTTTTGTTAACGAATTAACAAGAGGCCCATAATATGCTCAGTTTCCTCGGCGAATAAATACAAAGTGAATTTCCCTTTTCGAACACGTTCTGTACATCCAACTTAATATTTGTGGAGGGGTTAGCACCGGCAATATACGGCGACTGTTTTCGGATTATCAGTAAACATGGAGCAGTGGTCGAACAAGCAACGTGCGTTTAGTATCGAGGCGTTTTTCAAATCAAACGATTCCTATGTCGCGTTACGGCGGCGTTTTTGTAACCGTTACAATATTCGGCGTATATGTGATACTCCGTCAAAAAATTTATTGAAATTATGGGTTCAAGGATTCAGAGAAAGTGGTCCAATGGTAAATCCGAAGCGTCCCGGCCAACAGAAGTCCATCAAAACGCCAGAGAACATTGGAATTGTGCGACCGAAAATCCGAGGCGCTCAATTCGAAAACATGGCGGGACGCTTCTGATTTGACAATTGCCACTGTACCACTTTGAATCTTTGAACCCACGATTTCAATAAATTTTTTGACGTAGCGTCTCGTATACGTCGGATATGGTTACGGTTACAAAAACGTCGCCGTGCCGCGACATAAGAATCATTCGATTTTAAAAACGCCTCAACCATGAACGCGCGTTGCTCGTTCGACCACTGCTCCATGTTCACTGATAATCCGCACGCAGTCGCCGCATATTGCCAATGCTAACCTCCCCACAAATATTAAGTTGGATGTACAGGGCGCGTTCGAAAAGGGAAATTTACTCTGAGTCACCCTGTATTAGGGGTAGATCAATAGTTAAATAAGTACAGAATGGCAACAGCGCCACTGAATTTGTAAAAATAAATGAATAACTAAATTACATAAAAAGTGTGAGAATTCAGAAACACACCAAAAAAAAAATTAATTAGCCAAAGATAATTAATAATTCTGAAAAAGGAACAAATGAGGCATACAACTCAACCAAATCCTGACAGCAATTTTTAGATTAAATAGTGGTTTTCCTAATCAGTGCGCAAAGTTATGTTTTCCCGCACGCGAAAGCAGTTAGACGAACGAAGCGAAGCGGAGTTCGGATAAGCTTTAAGTGCGGGGAAAACTACTTTGCGCACGTGTTAGGAACAATATTTTTTCTACAAGTGATATAACTATAAACTGTGTTTTTTTTTTAAGATAAAAGTCAAAATGACATTATGTTGGCAATACAATGTGAAATTGTCAATGCTTTCAATTTTTTTATGTAGAAAAGGCTTGTGTTGCCAACATAGTTACTAAATTTTTGACTTGGAGAATTATCTTTAAAAAAAAAAACAGAATTTACTTCTTTTTCAAATTTTTAATTTTTATATTCATCAAAAACGACAACTTGCTATAACTAACTATGCAAAATATTTTTTTGGCCCCCTCGCCGCAGGGCTTTGCCCCCTCAAATAGGGGGCCCACCCCCCCCCCAAAAGGGGGCTCCCGTGGGGCCCCGCCCCCCCAAATAGGAGAATCTCGCAGGGCTTTGCCCCCCAAATAGGGGGCTCCCGGATTTTATTATGGGTACCAGAAAAAAAGTGTGCGGGAAAAAAAATTTCCCGCATAGTGTGCGCAATGTAGTTACTTTGCGCACACTTTTGGGTTAGGGTTTCTTTGCGTACGCAAAAGTGTGCGCAAAGTAGATACTTTGCGCACACCCGTAGAAAAATTTAATAACACGTAAGTCAATGCTATAACCCAGAATAAATCGATACAAGATCGATTTACTTTGCATGCCACGCTCTTTGACCAAAATACCGAACGCAAGCTTTCCAATCAATTACAGTTTTCTATGCACATTTTCGTTGTTTCCGATTCCCACCATTCGTCTAAATACCTATTGTCAAGTTTACAGTCAAAATTTTCAAAAACTCAAAATGATAAATCAATATCTGCTCCTAATCTACTTAGTTTCAAGTCATTATACTTTGTCGGCCTCCAGTTCTAATGAGACTAAAAGTCGGGAAGAGCATACGCTGTCGGCCTCCAGTCCTAATGAGATTAAAAGTCCGGAAGAGCATACGTTGTCGGCCTCCAGTCCCGATGAGACTAAAAGTCCGGAAGAGCGTGCATTGTCGGATTCCAGTCCTAGACCTAATGAGACTAAAACTCCGGAAGAGCGAAGTATAACTGCAGAAACACTTTCTACATACACGTATCCATATGTCGTTAAAGTGGAGTCGGAACACCATAATCAGTTCAGACTCCTGGGTGGAGGAACGCTGATTGCACCAGCATTTGTACTAACTTCAGGTATCGTTACTGATCTGATGAGTAGCTACCGCCATTGTAGGATAGTAGTATTAGCTGATCGTACTAAGAATAGTCGAACGGTTAACATTAAGAAAAATTTCACTCATCCAACAAAATCAGTTGCCCTTCTGGAATTGTCAGAATCATTACATGCGGGTCCAGGCAACATCGGATTTGTAACTCTTCCCAATCGGCAAGGAACCAGTAATTTTTCTGTAGAATATAGAGGTTCATTTAAGATCATGGGATTTGGATTCACACAATCAAGTTTCTGGTCAATCCCAAACCTAGCTGACATCACTCAAAATATTCTCCGAGGTGGTTATGTTGCAATAGTTCCTAATAAAGAGTGCGAGGAAGAAGGAGATAATGTTTTTTGCTTTAAACTCGATACGAACAACGTTCACCCAAGTTCTTCCGACCGTGGAGGGCCATTGATATACGAAGATAAGCAGGTTGGTATTATTGGTATCGCCCATAAAGAGAAACTTTCTATGATTGTCAATGCTAAAGTAGCGCATTATTTGGATTTTATCGAAGAGACCATAGACAAGAGCTCTTGTACTACCGTTTACTCTGGCTCCATCGTAATCACCATAATTATTTTCGAATTATACTCTACTCTACTGTACAATTTTAATTAATAAACTTATCTAATGTTCAGTATTACTTATGTTTAGAGATGCTTAAACGGTATGATTCTAAATGATTTCGTCAACGACAGACCGGAGTTGATACTCTTCAGTACTTCAGTACAGCCCACCCATTATTCTAGCACTAACACGACACCGACTTACATCGACCTTGTGATCAGCAAAGGACTCAGGGAACTCTTCGATCCTGTCGCAATCAATGCCCTGAGCTCGAACCATCTACCCGTCTTTTTCACCTGGGGGGCGAACTTGATCCTCTCCGCCCACAAGTGATAAAAACTTCAATTGGCAGACACTCAACACCTTAACCCATGCTCCTGGTCAAATTTACACCATAGACGCTCTCGAGCAACCTTGACCAGGGACGTCCAGGAAACCAAAACTTTCCACGCAACTAGGGTGACTGTCAGCGCCGGTTTTACCACTAGGCGGCCGCCTAGGGCCCGGACGAAATTGACTCTGAAATCAAATATCTTTTGGTTACCTCGCGCCCTGAGACGTACCACACCACCACGCATACTATCGGAAATACTGTTCTGTAGCTGTGGGATTCCCAACTCGGGTAGAGTCCACCGAACTTAATTTCACATTCCCGATGAACGCCTGTTAAAAGAGTAATTGATAATAGATACGAGATGGTCAGCTACCCAGACAGCTCACAAAGTCTTATAGACGTCTTTTTAAGGTCTGAATTACATCAGAACGTCTACAGATCAGAAAAACTCCGAGAAGACGTTGTTTTGAAGATGACCATAACATATCGTAGATTCATATCTTACAGACAACTATTTGGTACAAACAAGCCAAACAGTGAATAATGGTTTATGTATTGAAAAGAGATTCAAAAACGTCTTTAAGACATCTCGTTGGAAAAAGTCTTTAGAATGTCTCAGTCCTAAAGACGTCTCTAAGCAGATATCTCTCGACATTGGGTTTTGTAACATTACGGCGTCTTAAAGATATCTTTGAGATGCCTTATTAAAGACGTAAGCAAGACGTTTTAAATGTCGTTTGTAAACATCAAACGTCTTTGAGATTGTAACAAGCATTTTAATATGCTCTTTCCAATGATGTTAATCAGTGCTGAACTCTGCACCGAGTATGGTTTTCGAGCGCGCTCGGAATACATTTGTCAATTAGTGTTCGAACCACTGTTCGAACACGGAAATGGTGCTGTGAGGGGCAGCAGCTGGTGACAACCAGACCTCATATACTCGTGGGAATCAAAATGAATCCTGAAAAACCTGTGTGAAAAACCAAATAAAAAAAAACAAATGTGGAGGCGAGTCGCAAGACCTGCCCGACACAAAAAACGAGGGAAATCCAGCAGCACCCTCAAATGTAACCTCGACTGAACAGGGAACCTGACAGAGACCCAGCTCAGACAGGCTAAGAGATGCTCGTCCAGGAGGCAAGGAACTGAAAGGAACCTTAGACGTGGAGGGCTTCTCGAAAAGCCTGAAAAAGATCAGGGTAAAAAGGTCCAACATATGTGGGGCCGAACGCAGAAGACGGAAGAAGACAAAGTTGCATGAGGCTGCCCAACAAGACCCCGTTGACACGCTTTTTCGCTGATTAAAAAAAGTTTATTAAAAAAAATAAAAAAAAATAAAAGTCGAAAATAAAAAAAAATAAAATAAAAATTAGAAAAAAAAAAAAAAAAAAATAAATAATAGTTATTTATGATATAAGTGTTAAAAGTACATTTTTAAGGCACGCATGTGAAAGTTTGCAGAATGAGCGAAGCGAATTCTGCAATTCACATAAGTGCCTTAAAAATACTTTTAACACAAATATCATACAATATTTTTTCTACAAACGGCAATAACAAGCAATAACCAGTGACAAATTGGATTTTTAAATGAATAATAAATTGGAAGCATCTTTCCTACGTAAAATTATTGAATTTGATATTTGTCAAAAAATTCAAACAACCAGCACCTTGTTTTACAGGTAATGAAATGTCTCGTCAGTTTCTTGAAAGTCTGTCGTATGGTCTATCGTGGTCAGTAAGCTTTTTGCTAAAAATGCAACAAAATACACAAGAAAGAGAGGGTTGCATCAATCCCTTGAAAAATATAGAGGAGGCGGCCGATGGAGCTTCCTCAGTTGTTCAAATTTTACCATTAATATTAATGTAAATAATTAAAAATACAAACTTTTTTTGACGTTTGCTTTCAAATTTTGATGTTTCATTTTTAACACTAGTGCCTTAAAGACTTTTAACACTAGTGCAATAAAGTAACATTTTTAAGGCTTCGAGGGGGTGTTAAAAATTGCATTTTTAACACGTTTGTAGAAAAAAATAATTGAATGGAGAACTTGAGATTGTAGGACTGAAGGTCAAAGTGCGTGCAAATTATGCCCTAGCTCAGAACTAAATAATTCGGAGAGTAGGGGTGGGTTTTTAGTTTTGGGCGCCACCGACTCCGAACAGATGAGTCGGACTCTCCAGGATGGTATCTGGCTTCAGGTCCTTACAATTCAAATAATAATTTAGATAAAGTAAAATATTAGCAAAAACTAGGCTGTGTGCATAAAACCAAATAAAAGTCAATTCAAATCAAGTGCTATAGTAAGTTTATTTACCAAATGCTACCAAATGTAACGATATGGGCATTGACATAAAAAAATAATAATAACGATAATCAAGTAAATGAGCAATTAAAAAAATGACCTTGTCATGAAGCGTTAACTAACAAATACAGAATTGCTATACTTTTGAAATAATTGCTATAGTCATGAACAATGAAATTTAAATGCAAAAATGTTATCGAAACTCAATAACCAAATGAAAAATAAAAAAAGGTATAAATAGAAAAGTTGTAAATATAAATTGAAGAGAAATAAAAAATAAATAAATGAATAATAAGTTGGAGCGGTTATCTTACACTTATGTAACCAGAACTACCAGTAGGTTGACATAAATTCATCAGGTTGTGCCTAGCTAAGTTACCTATTTAATAGTTCATTTGCCACACTGGGGCAAGCAATGAATTATTCCCTGAAATAACGAAAGTGATCACTGTGGTGTACAAATAGGGACAGGATGTAAATAAACAATAATAATATATAAGTTAACTAAAACTAGTACGATACCAAAATGTTTCAGGTGGTAGTAGTAGATACAATTAACCAGATTAGTCCTGGCTACTGGTTGTGGTTAACTTGATTGATGACTTGAGTAACCGTCCAATTACTTAGGCTGGTGTCTAATAGCCTTTTAGTTCAATTTCGGTTACGATTGAACGTCTATTGTTGTAACCGGGAGTAAAAATTCGGTGGTGAAATAAATCCCCTCGTAAAACCCTAAGAGAAAAATTGTTATACACACTGTATTTGTAATTGAACCAATAGCGAAGCACTTCATGAATAAATTGAATTAAAAAATGAAGCTATAATGTAACTCAATTAGCTTCCAATAGCAAATTTACTTGATAAAAAGACTATAGGTCTTGAAAATTATTTTAATAGAAAAATTGAACAATAATGTATTAATTAATTAAATTAGATAGAATCATAATAAAGCTTTGATATTAATTAAGAAAAATGTGCCTCGAGTTTGCAAAAATTTAAGTTAATAAGGTTTTTACCTGTTGGAAATAGGGTTTGTTTGCCTCGAAAATCTCTGGAAATCTGGATCGAGGATTGGATATCCTAGAGTGAGTGAGAATACTCTACTCTTTAGGGCAGCTTTTAACTAAATTAAATTGAAAAAGTCAGAATCTACTATGGGAAAAAAAACGTGTAAGCAACTTACCACATGGAGTTGTAAAAATCCGAATTAATCGGCGAAAATTATAACACTACGAAAACGTAAGGCAAAAAGGCAACTAAATATGTTATAATTTCAAATGAGAATTTAGGGTCGAAATCCCACAAGGGCGAAGACAATCTTCAAAAAGACCCTAATTCTCCAACGTCCAGATGTGAAAAGAAATGTGCTACACATTCGATTAATAGGCTAACCTAAAGGGAGGAATTCAGACTCAGAGATGACTCGGAATAACGACAAACATCAAAAATTAATCGATAGAATTTTTACTTACCAAAAATTGCACACAACAATACAATCCGAGAAAAATGACAACGGCTGATGAATAATGATATTAACAACAAATAATTATCCCATAAAACAATAATAACTTGAAGAATCCAAAATAGAGAAAGTGATCCGTTTGCAAAATTAGCGGGCTTAAAGAAGAATCGACGATACCAAAAACATTACTAATGGACCGCCGGTTGACAGAAATTATGGACAAGCAAAAGTCAAAAAACCGAAAGCAAGGATAATGCATCAAATCTCAAAAGGCTATCGAACCAATGATCGACCCGGGGTTCACTAGAAGTTGCACCGATATCAATAGCGCTCAATAACCGAACAGAGTAAGTACGAACGGAGTAGTTCTGTACATACACTTGAAAACGGATCATTATAATTTCGGAACCTAACCCCACGAAATATTTTTGACACATGAATTAATTATTTTTGTTATGAAAACAGATGGTTGAATTTAAAATTGGAATCAAAATATTGATTTGTTTTGATTTTGAAATTGAATTAAAATATGGATTAACAGGAACTAGTAACAAATGAAAATAGAATTTGACTATTGAAAATTAGGAAATTTACAGGATTGTACAACCGTTGAGATTGTTGTTGAAATTTTATAGAGTGAAAATGTTGACAAATTTAAGGAGAGTTTGGATAGAAAATTGAAAGTAGGTAAGAATTATTTATGCAATTTTAGCCTGTTACACCGTCTCAAAGCTAGTATCCGGAGGCTCCCACACAAGTTAATCGGGGCAACAAGCCTGGTAACCAGAAGGGTGCACAGAGGCCGGCCAAAGGCAATCCATCACTCAACAATGTACCCAAAGGGCCCCTAACCAACAAAAGCTTGAGAATCCCAGGTGCCACACCACCAGGAGGGCATCAGCCAAACGTCCAAGGGCCGCGACAAGCGGTCCTGGATGGGTCGAGTACTCCCAAGTGGTGAAGGAGCTCCCTGCAAATGGTGATGACCCGGGACGGCCATGTCGATACCGACCTCACCAACGACCACTTGCTGGAATTCCTGGAATCCATCGGTGATGCTGTGACCGAAACCGCCACGGGCAGCGGCACAGAGCTCCAATTTGACTCGACAAGGCTGTGGAGGGGACAGCGAATCGAGCCTCAAGAGACTGGTTGCTCAGGGAATCACCCAATCTAAGACCCTGGGGCAACGTCGTCCAACTTATTGCGGTGGATCCAGCCAGGTATAGGCTCAAAAAAGCCTTGATCCGGATCCCCGATAAAAAAAAAAACACAAACTCAATGAGGATACGTTGAGGGCCCTGGAGAAACAAACCCCTGGGCTCGAGTGTACCCGCTGGAGACTGTAGAAAAGACGAGAGGAACCGAACGTTCTTCGGCTCGTCGTGGGCATGGATGATGCATCCGTGCCCACCTTGGTTAATTCGCAGTTCTACTACAGTCCTGCGAGGGCTCAGGTGACGACGAAACCCTCTGGCCAGCAGGGGATCCCTGAGAATCGCAGCACAGCAGGAAGCGACGCAAACTGATCAGGAACAGCCAATGGACTTGAATCAGGAACTTGAAGGGCGAGAGCCCAAGAACGATGCCGATACCGTCAACCAGGAGGACGGTAGCTCAGGATAATGCCTATAAAAATTTTACAGGCCAACCTGCAGTACAGGAGGCATCAAAACATTCTGCCACCCAATCTAGCCATAGCCCGGAAACGTGACCAATTAAATTCGATGTGGCTATTTTGGGTGGCATAATGTTACTACTGGCGCTCTATCAGGGGTCAGAATGTTGGGACGATGATGGAGCTATTTAAAGGGTCAGAATGTTATTGCATGGGCTGGATTCAGGGTCAAAATGTTACAGGCGATAGAGCATTAGAATTAAATTTAACAAATAATGTTTGATGTTAAAAAATCTCTAACTGTCTTTTGTACGTGTTATACAATTCAGAAATTTAAATTTTATTTGTGTTCCCTATGGATTATTTTCATAAAAATATTGATTAAATTGATAGTTTTTTGATTGAAGCGGAGGAATTAAGAAATATATCTACAGGGTGTTTACGGTCTTGTGATTTTATTTTTAAGGGGTGAATAAACACCTCAAAAAAAAATGTGATTAACGCTAAAACACCCTAATAAAAGTCAAACACTAAGGAAGATATGATTTTTTTAAAATTTATAACAATTTTATTTTCAAAAATTATGTAATCACTTAATAATTAGAAAAACACTACAACAGGTACTCAACTTAATCGCCCTGTTGTTATTCGATACAAAGTTTCACTCGACGTATCCATGAATCGGCATAACGTTCAGGCCTTGCTGTCTAATGATGTTCGCAGCACGGTTACGAAGATCTGCTAGATCAAGTATTTCATCGGTGTATATCATGCTTTTCATCAAGCCCCAAAAGTAACCATTGAGTGGAGTAAGGTCGGGTGACCGTGGAGGCCATCTAACCGGACCCTCCCTACGTCGGTAGATGTGGTTTTTATAAATTTAAAAAATTCATATCTCCCTTAGTGTGTGACTTTTATTGGGGTGTTTTAGCGTTAATCACATTTTTTTAAGGTGTTTATTTACGACTAATGTATAATGTGTGTGTTATATTTGTGATTTTGGCAGTATAATGACATATGTTATTCCCCTCAGAGAATAATGACGAGTAGCGGGATTAATGGTCATTATTCCTCAAAAGTGTCGATGTTAAACGTGTAGTGCTTGTGGATTTGTATTGAAAATTATGAGACGGATGAAATTTGTTTATTGAAAATCTCAAATAAATTAATTTGTCGTAAATAAAGTAGAGTATACTACTCGCAATAATGGCTATTATTCCCTCGGAATGTTACTCCCTCGCCGCTAACGCGGCTCAGTTCGTAATAATCCTCGGGAATAATAACTATCATTATTGACTCGTGGTATAATCTACTATTATTCACCCCTTAAAAATAAAATCACAAGATCATAAACACCCTGTATTTTGCATACAAAGGGTTAATAAATTTAGATTTAGATTCAGATTTATAATATCTTGGCCGGAAATGCGTCTGCTTCCTATAAGCTAGGACTCAAATGCGAATTATGATGAAATAAACAGTTTTCATGTCCACAGGTAGGTACAGGTAAAATCACCTTCAATGCTATTTAATAGAGAAACGTGATAAATTTACCTTCACCTGTGGACATCGGATTGTGAACAGGATATATTATCCGTTCACAATCCGATGTCCACAGGTAGGTACAGGTAAAATCACCTTTCAATGCTATTTGATAGGGAAAGGTGATAAATTTACCTGCACCTGTGGACATCGGATTGGGAACAGGATATAAGTCATCATATTCGCATTTTTAGCACCCTGTTAGCATAATGTATGTACAGGGTGTCCCAAGAGTAATGCTAAATATTTTATTGATAGTCGATTTAATAGAGTCCGTCCATAAACTACAGTAGCGCCCTCTTTCGACAGCAGCGTATGTTCTTGTATTATGACAAGTGCTTGATTCCTATTACACAAATGTAATTTTTCTTATTGAAAACGATTTCAAACTTCAAAGCGAAATATTTTTCATTATAAAGGTATGGTTGTTTACACGAAACCATTATATTTAATTACACTTTTTTTCTTGTTATTATTATTTGCCAAACACTTTTTATTATCATTAATTCAGGTTATTGTGCATACCCACTACTTGTCATGCCTTTACCCAGGAACAGTTTCACAAATTGTTGTGTTGTTAACAGTAGCAATAATTATGCCAACACAAGTTAGTTTTGGAGGCGACCACGCCTGAAATATCTTTTAACAAATTACTAGCAAATTGAAAAAAAACGTAACACTACGCCCATCGAGTTATGCCCTAAGTAGGGTATCAGATTGAAGGTCTCGATGTCCTCTATCTAAATCGTCGATCCTGCCTCGTGAGAACTTGCCGGAAAAAGGTGGCAGGGCAGCTTATTGGGGCTGCGGTCTCAGCTTTGATACCTATCAAGTTCTGCACTGAACATAAGCACTGAATGATGTGTCAAATTGAAGGTGTCAATAATTTGATTTAAGGTCTATTCGCGCAGAAATCACAAACCAGTCAGAGCGAATTTCATTGGTTGGGAACAGTCAGGAAACTAGTTTCAACCAATGAAATTCATTCCTGGTTTGGGATTTGTGTGCGAAGAGACCTTGGATCAACTTCGACACCTTTAATTTGACACATCATTCAGGGCAAAAGGCAAAACTTGATAGGTGTCAAAGCTGAGACGGGAGACCGCGGGCCCTTGCCCCAATAAGCTGCCTTGCCACATTTTATACGCATTTATTTATGTTTATATTTGTATTATTAGTTAACTATGCGCTAATTCAAATTTTTTTAGTTAGCAGACGATGGTATTCATTCCCTTCGACAAAGTGCAATTTTCACGATGCAAGTTCAAGATAATTGAAAAAAATTATACATTTTTGTAAAGTAGAAAAATCAGGGTTTTCTGACGGTGACAAAATATACAGGGTGTTTCATTAAAAATAAGGCAGTCATTTTATTTCAAAAAATCGCATGTCTGTGAAACCAAATTTCAGCAAATTTTAGGATTCGGCAATAATGTTAAAAAAAACTTTAAAAAATCCTAATTCTCCTAGAACAAACCGCATCTCGTTATCTTTTCCCGTTTTCGAGATTTTCACCTGCAAAATGTGTCAGTTTATCTAAGGACACCCTGTACTTCGCTTCGTGGTGATTAAATTTGATATTTTGGAAACCAAAATGTATTTCCAGCCATTTTTCGAAATTCTAATGAAAATTTGACAAACTATTAATACAAAAACTTTTGACATCTCCCACTAGGGGTCGCGGATTTAAATTTGTGACCGGTCCCTATAGCTTTGTTTGTTCAATTGTATCAAAGGCCAAGTAACACCAAGCTGCACCAGGTGATGACCAGGTGTAGAATGAGGAGCAAAATTTTCAAATTCAAATCAAAATTCAAAAGCAAAAGGACATACTGACAGACATGTAATTGCGAAATTTATGACTCAAAATATCTACCATTACTGACCTTAACAAATTTGTCCCTTCTAATTGTGTTTTTTCTCATTTTTATTATGTCGTTTTCGAATAACAAGTTTGCACGATAAGTGTTTTCGCTAACATCAGAATAAAGAAACGTTATGGGTAGTTTTATCGCATCCATTTCCATTATGAATAAATCTTAAAATGTCTTCGCGGAAATATCAATAGAGCAATGAGCGGGAAATAGACAAAACATGCGGCACTTCTAACGGACAAGTGCAACAGGCTGCCCCAACATTCTGACGCCTGATCTAGCCCATGTAGTAACATTATGCCGCTCAAAATAGCCACATCGAATTTGATTGGTCAGATTTCCGGGGTATAGCTAGATTGAGCGGCAGAATGTTTTGATGCGTACGGGAGGGCTCCTTCGGCACTCCTGTGTAGGAAAATGGCTTTTGCCAAGACATGCGTACCTCTGATCATGAATATATATCGGCTTTAGCAGGCTTTAGCCATTGAGACGCTCGTTTTTGGCAATCGCGGCCATATTGGTGTATCACCATTGCCGACGTCATAAACTCAGTCGTCAGCTTTTTGCGCCAGCGGTCTTAGTTTAGAATTTAAATTTATGATGAAAAATATCATTCAATTTTGTTTAACATAAGAGGAAGATGCAAACGAGATCTAAAAAGTTGTTTCAAGTAGGTATATTAATTAATGTAGTAAAGTAAAACCAAGAATGCATGCATAAAGCAAAAGCCCGTGGATGCAGAATCATAACCTGTGGTGCTAATCGTACCCTGGGTATATAAGGGTGGGATCAGAGGCCTGGGAGGAGGTGAAGTGGTACTTCTGCACCTCCACGGAAAAAACCAGGGCCTGCATCTACGCTAAAGGCGAGGAGTAAATATTGCCAAAATTTTCCCAAAAGCTGGCTTAACAAGATTATAAACCTCTAACTATGTTGCCATATTGAATCACAACATGGCTCGATAGATGGCGCAGTGAACCAATAGTTATTATCCTCCGCGAATTAAATGATGTCACTGTTGAAGCTCACGTGATCTTTCATTCGAAGTAATAGAACTGATCATGTGACCCCACGTCATCTTTCTGCTCGCGGAGGATAAACCGAACTCGCCTTATACCAGAGTGGCGACAATTGCCGTCTCATTTTTTATTGGTTCTCTAAAATCCGTTATATTCATATGGAAAACGCCGCCATTTTGGGGCTTACCTCTTGCTAAATTTGAATATGAATATATAGGATTCGAATAAACATCTATGATAACAAAATGAATACAACGTATTTAATGTATACCTAATTATAGCCATCAGATACATTGTTTTCAATGTTTTATGATAGATGTCCATTCAATGGCCGTTTGCACCAATCATTTCAAAAAAGCCTTAGCGATAAGTATTCCTGAGGCCCGGTTTCACAATTGGTGGTAACTGCACTGGTTATCAAACTAAGGGCCAGTATCTCAAACAGCGGCAACCCAACAGTGACTACGACACACTGTCATTCCACAATAGGAACCTATATCTGTTTCATAATATATGGTTTAGCCAAACCAAAACCATTGGTCAAGCTACAGAATATTTAACTCAATACTTATTTTGCAAACTTGTGGTCAACCCGCAAATATTAGTTCAATAACCACTGCAGGTTACCACCATTTGTGAAACTGGGCCTAATAGTTGCGGTTCAACCACAAGTTCACAAAATAAGAATTGAGCTAAATAACCTGAACTTTGATTAAGGCTTTTGGCTCAACGACACATTATAAAACCAGATATATTGTGGGTTACCAGTGTCCTGTGCACATACCACGTCCTCTGGTTAACGCTGTTCGTGAAATTGGCCCTTAAAATGACATTTTCACATGAAGAAATGTCACTTTAAGGAATACTTATCGGTAACCTTAAAATGGTCGGTGCAAACGGCCATAAATCCTATAAAAGTTTATGTCACTGTAATATTCAATACAGGATACAGGAAAGACCACATACATACCTATTATACTGACGTATATCGCGCCTTTCCTATTTACCTAATGTGCGGATTTTGAAGCAAAAAAAAGAGAAATAGAGATATATGATCGCGCATAAATCTATCTTTGTCAAAAAAAGTAAAACGAGGTCATGAACTGCGCAGGCGTTAAGTGCTAGATTCTTATTGATCGGCTGTTGGCATTTTGTAACGTGGTTCTTGTACGGTGTTGTCGCACCAAGTTGAGGATATTATGCGTCATTTTGACTTGCTCTGATTTTCTGGTGGTTTATTTATTATCATTTTTTTATGACAGGCAACCCTGCAATATCAGCTGCTTAAAATTGATGCTTATTGGTGGAATAATTTTATATTAACGCATGCGCATTAGAAAACAAAATTCTCCCTAGACAAAGATGGGGTACTAACAATATGAAATAAAATATTGTTTGCGTCACCAGCTCGAAATAAACCCGCGATATACGTTAGTATAAATAGGTACAGTCGTGAGCATAAAAAGTGGGAAGTGGACACCCGCTTTTTCTTATTGTAAAACGAGCTCATCAGTTATACCTACCGCAATGACAAGGATTGTCATATTTGACAAAAAACCTATTGTAGAGAACAGACTGATTTACCCAAAATAGCGAAAAATGACAAGACCTGTCAGTCGGGTGTCCCACTTTTTATGCTCACGACTGTAGGTATATAAAGCCTGTTTTTTTTTTTAAAGATAATTCCCCAAATCAAAAATTTAGTAACTATGTTGGCAACACAAGCCTTTTCTACATAAAAAAATTGAAAGCATTGACAATTTTACATTGTATTGCCAACAAAACGTCAATATGACTTTTATCTTAAAAAAAAACACCATTTAAGAATGAGAAAGACGCACCTTTCTTTGACAGTATAATCATCAATAGTTCTAGGTTAGGTGATTCGTGCGTGAATCTCCGTGAAAGCCAAATTTATGTATTATTGAATGTTGGTGTTAGTATAATGACTGATGATGATTTTTTTTCATTCCTTTCATTATCTAAAAAAACAGGGGCCCCAAAAAATAAATAAACACCGGGCCCATCACCAGTGTCTTAATCCGCCTCTGCTTAGCCCAGAGAACGCTTGTTCAGTTAACTCGACATGAAAAATGTATTCATCTTCTCTGTTCAAAAATTCTTCTTTCCAACGTCTACGAAGACGATGTCGTTTCCAGCTCCACAGCGGGACCTAATTTCTTTGCTAAAAAAAGGTGGGTTTGAACTCAGAAAATGGGTTAGCAATCATTCGTGGCTTCTTGCCAATATTCCGGCCGAAGAAAGGCTCGAACAATCATTATCTTTCAACCCAGAAGCTTGAAACCTTGTCCCGTAAAAATTCTCGTGCTCAAGTGAAATGCTGTCAGTGATTCATTCTCGTATTCTAGACATAGTGTCGGAACGCGTCATACTCTCCAATTGACGTTTTCAATTAAAAGAGATGGATGATATAGTATGAAAACATTCATATTCCCGCCAACATTTGCTTGCTTGTCAATGTCAATGTGTATTGGATGTTTAGCACCGATGGGTTAGATATCTTTGTTTAGTGAATGGAAAATGACAATGACCGACATAGAATGGTGAAATTTGGAATTGGAAAGAAAATGTGGGAAGCAAACAGCTTCCGCAAACTAAACTTGAACGTGGATTACTTTGTATACTTGATGAACCGTGGATTTCCCTTTTTTTGCGTGTTTCCTTTCTGATTTTCTGTTACAAATTTTGACAAATGTAGGATTTGATGAAAACTTATGGAAAGACATGTCGGCCGGTGAATAGGAATTATTTTCACGAAAAGCCACACTACACACAATCACCATTGTTAGGAAAAAACCTTGAAAAAACCGAGGAAATAATAGTTTCCAGTCTCCACACGTATAAACGTCTTGTCAACAAACCACTGTCAATCATTGTTTTCATGCTCTTTTGACAGTGACAGTTTGACGCCAGTGAGAGAGGCTTCTAAATTGAAAAGTCTTGCCCCTCTCACATTTTTCGCCAAGCATATTATTCAGCACTTGGTCTAGAATGGAACCAAAATCCTCCCGATAATGTCTGTGCCAAATGGAATCAGTACAAAGCGGAACTTCCCGACTTATCCTCTGTTCAAATTCCTAGGGCATTATTTCAAGGACAAGTTGTTTCATGCCAGATGCATGGATTTGCCGATAGTTTGGAGCGTGGCTACGCCGCAGTGGTTTACCTAAGAATTGTGACGAGCAAAGATGTTCAGATTTCGTTGGTAGCAGGCAAGTCCAAAGTAGCCCCTGTCCAGAGAGTATGTTTCCCTCGGTTGGAATTGTGCGCCGCGCACCTTCTTAGTAAGCTCATGCAACACATTCTAATTACCTACTCCGATAAAATCAATGTTGAGAAAACCTATGCATTCTCAAACTCAACTGTCGCTCTGGCTTGGATCAGAAAATCACCCCATATTCTAAAAAATCTCAAACCAAGTGGCCGAAATTTAGGAGAAAATACCTCCTTCGTGTTGGTATCATGTGCATTCAGAGCACAATCCCGCTGACTGCGCATCACGGGGTCTATGTCCCCAGGAACTCGTGGACCATTCCCTACGGTGTGCGGGCCCAACTTTGCTTAAGGATCCTCCCGAATCACGGCCCATTTCTAAAGAGATTGCCCTCGATAATCCTATTATGGCTGAAGAAGAAAAAACTATTTCTTTAGAATCTTTCTCATTCTTTTCAGTCATAGATTCTTACTTAGAGCAATATTCGTCCCCCAGTTGTATACAACGTATTGTTGCTTATTCGCTCAGATCTATCAACAATCTTCGCCTTAAAAAAGAATTTCGAGCGTTCGAACCCTTCAACCAATTTGAATTGTGTCCTCAGGGTGGGCGGTAGACTGGTTCACTCGAATCTGGCCTACGATTATAAGCACCCCGCGCTATTACCTAGGCAACATCGCTTCACGGACTTGATTATGGAGGAAGCCCAGCGAAAGAATTTCCATGCTGATCCTCAGACCCTCTAATACCTAATATCTCAAAATGTCTGGATATTATCAGCTCGTTGAGCTATTCGTCAGAGATAAGGTTAATGTTTAAAATGCTGTCGACTTCGACCCACGACTTTGGAACCACCAATGGGAAATTTACCCTCCCATTTTCCATTGTTGGAATAGACTATGGTGGCTTTATCCAAGTCCCGCGGTTGCAAGACCCAAAAGGCTTACATCTGCCTATTTGTGTGTGCAGCTACCAAGGCCATACATTGAGAGCCTCCGACTTGACCATGAAAGCCTGCATTGCTGCGTTGCGCAGGTTCTTCACCAGACGAGGGCGATGCAGCATGCTAATCAGCGATCAAGGTACTAACTTTGTCGCCACTGCTAAAGAGCTCGATAAAATGTTCGAGATGTCTTGCCATGCAGAAAAGGTAAAATGGTTTTTCAATACTCCTTCCTCCCCCCATTTTGGTGGGCTATTCGAGGCGGGAGTCAAGGCCGCTAAAACCTTTTTCGTCAAAATAATTGGTGAGCAGGTTCTATTATATGAGGAACTACACCATTTCCACTTTTAGTTCAAAATAGATAAAGTTGATTTCAAAAAGCATCAAATGTATTTCAAAACAACAACTTTAATTTTAAAAAATATCAAATGTATTTCAAAATCATCAATTGAATATCAAAAAGCATCAATTTGATTTCAATCTTTATGAATTTTATTCCAAAATATATCAAATGTATTTCAAAATAACCAAATTTATTTCGAAATACATCAAATGTATTTCAAATTAGTGAAATGTATTCCAAAAATGGTCAGTTTTATTTCAAAGATTATCAATTCGGTTAAAAAATAAGGTATGTGTTTATATCCTACTGTTAAAAAAATCAAATTATAACCAGACACCCTGTACCTCCCTTACAGTTTTTTATGATATAAGAAATGATGATTTTGAAATACATCTGAGTTTTTTGGAAGTATAAATGGTATAGTTTGAAATACATTTGATTAATTTGAAATACAAATGACATATTTGGAAATAAAAGTGACAAACTGGAAATTAAAATATCAATTTTTGAAATAAAAGTGATTATTTTGAAATACATTTGACCGATTTTGAAATACTGTTGGAAATGGTGTAGCTGTTGCCCGGGGCTTCGCATGCCCTATACAAATTTTGTAGGTGTAGGGTGTAGGTAGCATTAGGTAATCTTCTTTCAAAGAGATAAGGGGATAGCTGCGTCAGACATATGGTCATGTAACTCTTATTTTTGTAGCACCTCTCTGTAAACCACATTTTTTGTTCTGCTTTGTGGCTGCAGAATATGAAGACTATTTTTTGACAGCTGACGGTAAATTTTTTGAAGTGCCACTCGCTGCTAATAGCGGATCATATTTTGAACCGATTCCGAACCAGTCCGGAACTAATTGAGGACTATCGTAGAGCGCATGCCCAGTTATAGCTGGGTTCGGCTTGCTCACGCCGTGCACTCCGAGTGATTCCGTTCGCACTTCAGCCGTTCGGGTATTACCTTTTAGCTTATTTATCAGATAACGGCTGGAGTGCAATCGGAGTAACTCGGAGTGAGCAACCCGAACCCAACTTGTGAATGGGTTCAGGTTCCTATTTTATCGCGAACAGTTTTGGAATCGAACAAAAACTCCAGAACCTTGCTCCAGACTGTCGAATACGTGAACGAAGTGCGAATGTCATGTCTCAAACTTGAAGTTAGCTTAGCCTGGGACCGGTGGAATTTGTTCAGAATCGGTTCCGAATCGTTTCTGGTGAAAGCATGAAAATATAACGACAAAAACACATTTTTTTTGCACTGATTCTGCAAATGGAAATCGCTATGAATTTGATTCTGCTTGCCATATTTCTGAATTTAACAGCTGACACGTCGTCTGTATCTGTTTACACTTTTTTCCCCGCACTCCCGCACCACACCGTTTCTTATTTTTGGTTATTTAAGGCGATTGCTTGAGGCCATGTTGATATTATTTCTTAGTGAGCATTTCCAACCTATAACCTACATGTTCGCAAAATTTCAACTCGATTGGTTTAGGAGTTTTCGAGATTTCGTGTTTAAGTCAGTCAGTGAGTGAGTGAATTTCACGTTTATATATATATAGATTATATACGGTAATTTGTCAAGTAGAGTCTATTCTGAAATCCAGACCTTTACATCCGTTAAGTAATGACCCCCACGACCTATCGGTACTTACCTCGGGTCACTTCTTAACTCTAGAACCTCTTACTTGCCTTCCAGATCCAGACCTCACACTTCTTTTTTATAAGTGAAACAGGAGATCATACCAGTATTCGCGAAAATTATACCTACCGGGCTTGTGGTTTTTTTTTTTCAATGGGCATGGAGCATGGACAATTTTAATTAATTTCTAAAAATAAAATAGGCAATTTCTAGAGTAAAACGAGTCATGGTTAAATTATAAATATTTTGGATAAATTCGAAAAATTATGCCGACGCTTATGATATAATCAAATTTGACTTAGCGACTCGTTTTTAAAAATTTTGACATCGACTTGTCGCTTATACCTATCTAACTGCGTTCGGTATTTTGAGCTGATTTCTCCGAGCTTGAATTCACCGTTTGTGTATTTGAAAAGTGTGCTCGGTGCAGGCTCATTCGCTATCGTTTATTTGATCAAACTGATCTGATACAGCTTTAACTGCTCTGTGCGTCACGTGATTACGGTTCCGCTTCAGCACGCCCAGCTCTTTAAGCAAAATACCGAACGCAAGCTTTTCAATCAATTACAGTTTCCTATGCACATTTCTGTTGTTTCCGATTCCCACCATTCGTCTAAATGCCTACCGTCAAGTTTACAGTCAAATCTGTCAAAAACTAAAAATGATAAAGCAATATCTGCAACTGATATTCTTAGTTTCATGTCATTATACGTTGTCGGCCTCCAGTCCTAATGAGACTAAAAGTCCAGAAGAGCATACGTTGTCGGCCTCCAGTCCTAACGAGATTAAAAGTACGGAAGAGCAGACGTTGTCGGCCTCCAGTCCTAATGAGATTGAAAGTACGGAAGAGCCTACGTTGTCGGCCTCCGGTCCTGATGAGAATGAAAGTCCTGAAGAGCGTTTAAAGGATTCACATGTATGTAAGACAGGCCAGTATCCATATGTTGTTAAAGTGGAGTCGGAAAAAAGCAATACATTCTATTGCATGGGTGCAGGAACGTTGATTGCACCACAATTTGTACTAACTTCAGCTGTCGTTACTGGTTATATGAGTCAATATCACCATGGTAGGATAGTAGCATTAGCTGATCAAGAGAATCCTCTAAGGGCTAACGTCAAGGAAAATTTTACTGATCCATCAAACTCAATTGCCCTACTGAAATTGTCAGAATCATTAGATGAAAGTGATGGCAACATCAAATTTGCACCTCTTGTCGATCGGCAACAGTATGATGTCAGCAATTTTACTCTACATTGCAAAACAGTTGAAATCATGGGATATGGACTCACAAAATCTAGTTCCTGGAACATTCTCCCATCATTATCCATAGAGGTTCCAAATGTTCTCTATTGTAGTTTTGTTACACTAATTTCTAATGAACAGTGCAAAGAAAAGTTTCGGGCGCTGAAAGTGAGACCAACGAAAGTGATAGTTCCCGAGGATAATGAAGATAGTTATTTATGCTTCGAACTCAAACAGGCCGATAGTCACCCAGGCGTTACCGACTTTGGAGGGCCAATATTATGCCATGAAGTCCAGGTTGGTATTATCGGTTACTACTATGAGAAACTGGAGACCACCACTATCAATGCTAAAGTAGAGCATTATTTGGATTTTATCGACAAGATCATGGAGAAGAACTCTTCTACTACCGCTTACTCTGGCTCTATCGTAATCACCATAATTATTTTTGGATTATATTATACCTGCTCTACTGTACAATTTTAATTAATAAACTTATCTGATTTTCTAGTATTACTTATGCTCAGAGATGCTCAAGCACAAATTAAAATGCTCTTGAGTAAAATAATGAAAACAGTGTAAATTTCTACACCTACCTCGCTCTAAACTCCTTTCAGAGGCGGCATCCTGTATCAGATAGACATCGTTATTGATAATAATGTTATGACACTTGGTCAACTTGGTGTCTTCTTTTCTCTTTTGGGATCTCGGAAACCGCAAGAGATACGGAGTTGGTTAAATTATGACTGAGGATGCAATTAATACGGTTGAATTATTAGTGGACTGTATAGCGAATATTGCGTCCTTATTACACGAAAAAAATAAGAAATGAAGTGAGGTTGTTTGTCGCTTACCCAATTTGGCTTCTGTGTTCTTATAACTTGGGGGCGCCCCTGGAAGGCTTAAGCACACGATCAATTGTTAAACGGCGAAAAATGGACGATAAGCTCAACGGTCGCGAAAATCTTTTGCGAAAGGAACCGCTGAAATGGAGTGGGTTCGCACCAAAACCAATCTGACGTATCGATGGTACTGACAAATAATTGACTGTCCTACCTTTTTCGCTAGGTATTTCTAGGAGGCGCGCGATGCGCTTCTATGCCCTCAGCGATATATGGAACGCAGAATGCATGCCTCTATTATACAGGGTCGAATTTGACCCACAAAAAAGTTAACGCGAAATCATTGCATCAACAATGACAGTTGCGCATTTTGATGCTTAACATAATGCGATTTTGAAATTAACGAAATTCCGAATACTTCCGGAAATATCCGGAAAATTGCTACTCTGGTTTTTATTTATTCCTAGATTTATTTCAAGAGATCGAGAAAAATCAAGATAACTTTCTTGAAGCACTTTTGAGTGGACTTTATTGTGGTGATATTATTTTACAAATTCGACGTTTCGATTTTCTAAAGCCATCATCAACGCGTTATTAGACACTTTAAGCAAACCCTGAATTTTTCTACGGATCCGTATCCGCATCCGTAAACGCATCGACTTACGTTGACCGTCTAAAAGTCTTTTTAGCATGGTCATACATTACGTAAACGATCTTATCCTCGGATGAAACGTTTTCTAACCTCAAAAAGTAAACACTTTAAGCAAATCCTAAATTTTTCTACGTATCCGTATACGCATCCGTAAACGCATCGACTTACGTTGACTGTTCGCACTCAAAATAAGGATCTTTGCTGTTGCTATTACAGGTGTAAGTTTTTAGTAATGTTTATTTAATTCAAAATAAATAAAAGCCAATTGCGTAAGGAAAAATACTCTCTCGATTTAATAGCACAATATTCGAACCACATCTACCTCCAACCGAAAAGGGTACTAGACTACCTGCGTCAAACCGACCCCTTCGAAAGCAAAACTCTCTCCCCGCCGCCTGCAATTGTTCTCTTACTGCCCATTTTATTGCACCCTTTGTTTGACATTCTTGGGCTTTCGGAACTGAACTTTTCTTTCCAAGGAGCCAACTTGTTCGTTATACAATATAAAGATTTCGTTCAATTAAATAAAATCTTACATTCGGCCATCCTAAACTTAGTGGTTGTCCTCAACCAACACAATATTTCTAAACACTAATTATTCTAGGTTTGATAAGCTAATACTATAAATCTAACTTTTTTTTTTTACTACACAATAAAAAATTCTCATCACCATGGTTGCAATGGTTTTACAACTGGGGGCAATACATCTATCAATGGGACAACAGTCCCCACTTCACATACAGAGCGACTACTCATCTTTGGAGCGACAACTCAAGTCCATAGAGCTACAACTCCTCACGTATGGGCGACAACCCATTTGCACCTTCCCAGAGCGACAACTCTTCTTCAGGGAGCTACAACTCCCAACAAGTATGGGCGACAACCCGATTCTCGACTCTCAGAGCGACAACTCTATACCGGCTGAGCTACAACTCATTTTTATGGAGCTACAACTCCTTCCGGCTGGGCGGCAACCCAATCTTCATTTCACAGAGCGACAACTCTATACCGGTTGAGCTACAACTCATTTTTATGGAGCGACAACTCCTTCCGGCTGGGCGGCAACCCATTTTTTAAACTAACTTACATAAACATACTTGGGAGTAGAAGAAGAACGTCTTCTACTCTTTCACTAATCATATTGAACAGCTACCCAATGCTTCATCAAATCCGTAGCCACGGTAGTTCGCCTTTTCCTACCACCTTCTCTGAGGTCTTCAACTTCATAGCGATCGTTAAATAGCTCCTTCGTAACTCTGAACGGGCCCTTGAATTTGGCGTTCAGTTTTCGGCTACTTCCGGTACTCGGATCGCTAGATATCTTTATCAAGACCAATTCTCCAACTTTATACTTTTTCACACTTTTCCTAGTTTCATCATACCTCTTTTTCTGTTTTCTTTGATCAATCGTTATGTGATCTTTGACTTTTTCCCTTAATTCTTCAAGGTCTAGTCGGTGAAACTCATTTGCGATCGAATTTAGCAACGACGCTTCCACTGTACTCTTGGGCTGGTAACCAAATAGAAGTTTTGCGGGAGTCGTATTAATCCCTTTATTATGCGCACTATTCATGGCGCTCTGGATTCGTTTTACGTGCGTATCCCATAAATCACTGCTAGTTTCCATACTCATCGTAGCCAACATATTCAAGATGGTTCTATTGTATCTCTCGCACTGTCCATTTGCTCTAGGACACGCTACAGCATTCAACACGTGCTTGATACCATAGTTTTCGCAAAACAACTTGAACGTCTTGGATGTAAACGCGCTCCCTCTATCACTTATTATGCGACTTGGAGAACCAAATATACACATAATATTTTCCAAACTTCTCACAACGAATTTCACCTTTGTTGATTTTACTGGTTCCACAATGGCGTATTTCGTGAACCCATCCACGAAAACTGCCAAGTATTTGTTACCTTTGACGCTTGTTTCGAAAGGACCCAGATGGTCAACATGTATGGTGTGAAAGGGCACCGGTATCTTCTCTATGGGGTGCAATCGTCCTTGATTTTTATTACTAGTGTTTTTATAATATGAACAGTTTAGGCACGCTCGAACATATTTGGTAACAAACCGACGCATTTTTGGGAACCAATAATTTTCTTTTATCCTTCGGACAGTCTGATCGATTCCACCATGTCCGTTCTTGTCATGACACAGTATACAGATTTGCCAGCGCGCTGTCTTAGGTACTACCCATAGTTTTTCACCCGTAGGAAGTTTGCGGAAGACTATACCATCCTTCAGTTCATACTCTTCAAAATATTTCTTATTGGCTTTGTTTTTCAATCCAGATCTTAGTATTTTCCAAATTCTATCAACTTGTTCGTCTTGTAACTGAGCGCTTACAATCCAGTCACCTTCCGTTATATCCACGATATTAACTTCCATATTTACGTATCTACTCAAGGCATCTGCATGACTCATTTGGGCTCCTTGTCTATATCTGATTTCAAAATCGTAATCCTGAACTTCTAACCACCATCTAGCAACCCTGGGAATCAAGTCCCTTTTGGAGAGTGCTGTTCTCAAGGCATTGCAATCCGTGATGACTGTGAAGTGGAGTCCTACAAGATAAGTTCTAAAATGTTTTAGGGCATAGACGACAGCCATTGTCTCCAACTCATATGAATGGTAGTGCTTCTGATCTATAGTCGTTTGGCGACTGTAGTAAGCAACTACGTGAGCGATTCCATTTTTTATCTGCATTAGTACTGCACCGAATCCGTCAGAACTAGCGTCAGTATGAAGTTCTGTCAACAATTCTGGATCAAAGATATTTAATATGGGTCTGGATACTAGCATATTTTTTATGGCATCGAAAGCATTTTGTTGTTGCTCTCCCCAATGCCAGGCTGCATCTTTTCTTGTGAGCATCGTGAGAGGTTGTGATACCTTTGCGAAATCCTTACAAAATTTTCGGAAATATCCTGCTAGTCCTATAAACTGCCGAACTTGTTTCACGTTTTGAGCTGGTTGAATTCTTAACACAGCTTCGATTTTTTCTCGCCCAGGTCGCACACCTTCTTCTGATATTTCTCGACCTAGGTAACTTATCGCAGTTTGGAAGAACTTGCATTTTTTCAGTTTGAGAGTCAAATTTCCCCGTCTTAGTGCTTCCAACACCTGTTTTAGATTGGCTAATCCTTCTTCAACTGTTTTTGAGGGAATTATTATATCGTCTATATACGGAAATGCTACTGAGTTTTTAAGCTTGCCAAGTACATTATTCATCAACTTTTGAAAAATTGCTGCTGAATTACAAAGCCCGAATGGCATTCTCAAAAATTCGTAATGAGAATCGGGAGTTATGAAGGCCGTTTTTGCAATGGAGCCTTCATCTACGGGGACTTGATAATATCCTGATGCCAAATCTAGTGCCGTAAAATATTTGTTGTTTCCTAGCTTGTCTATTTGCTCGTCAATGACTGGCAGTGGATACTTCATTTTAATTGTCACTGCATTTAGTTTGCGGTAGTCCACTACCATACGATAATCTTCAGTTTTCTTTTTCACTAAGAGCACAGGGCTCGCATATGGTGAATCAGATTCTCTGATTATGTCATTTTGCAACAATTCTTCACAAATTTCTTGAAGTATTTTCTTTTCCGACACTGACATTCGATATGGGTTGTAAACAATTGGGTCCTCCGTTAAGCAATTAATCACCATTTTTGCAGAATCTGTTTTACCTAATGTCGCCATAGAAGTGGTTATTCTGTCGTTATATTCTTCGAGCAGCATCTGACATTTGTTTTTATCCTTTTTCGAGATACTACCAATCGTAATTATATCATTTTTCCCAGTTACTTCACAACAGGTCAATTCTGAGTATAACTTAAGTTCTGTTAATTCTTTGATGATCATGGTTTGGCCAAGTTTATACCAGAGAATATTGGGCAATTGCAGGAAATCACAACCAATGATACAATGATGGTTCATTTGGTGATTTTCCACAACTATAGCTTTCAATTGAGCAGTGGCTTCTCCTAATTTTATTTTTATATGTGTCATCCCAGCACTAAGCACTCGTTCTCCAGCGAACCCTTTTAACACCGGATTATGGGAAGTACTATCGAGAGGTAAGCCCAGCTTATTTACTACGTCTCGACGTATTAAAGAACATATGCTGCCAGTATCAAGCAAACATTTGAATTTTTGACCATCAATAAAAATAGGCATCACATAAGGATTCTGTACGGCGCCTCTCTCAACTTCATTTATAGACTTATTTCTGGAGCTGCTTGATTTTGTTTGACAATCTGCTTGCTTGTGTCCAATTCTCTTACACAGATAACATTTTATTAGAGGTTTAGGGCAGTTTTTGACATAATGATCTCCTTTGCAATTGAAACAATTCAATTTCGATTGATTCCCAGATAGTTGGGCACTTGATTGAACATGTTTCGAGGAGCCTGGTTGCGGATTAGTTATTTTAACTTTTGACGAATTCGACGTACTGTTTCTTAATGTACTTAAAAACGAATACAGCTCCGATGTTGTTGTAAATCTAGACGATCTAGCTGCCTGTGTAATATTCTCATTAGCTACTCCGCTTATAACTGCGTCTACCAAATATTCTTGCGGAATATGTATTTGCAATGCCTTCAGTTTATTTAATTTCACAAGACAGTACTCACCCATATCTTGTCCGGGCTTAGCTTCATAAGTTGCGGCCTCCTTTAAAAGGACTCCGAAAGCTAGTGGGCGCTTAAATTGTTTAATTAGCTTACCCTTCATGCATTCCCAACTCCATGATAGTTTATTTTCAGTATCATACCAGTATCTAGCCATGCCCTCTAACCGACTTGCCACTAGCTTAGTAACGGTTAGGTCACTCCACTCATATCGCTCCGCTAAATCATCCACCTTTTTCACCCACTTTTCTACACTTAACCCATCCTGATTTTGGGGATCAAAAGGGGGAATGGCTTCTCTGTCAAAGCTAGTCACGCTCACATCATTGTTCATTTTCACAACGCGTTCTAACTTTTCTAAACGTCTTAGCTTACTTTTTACGCGCTCGACACTCGACGAACTCGAGGAACTGCTCGATGAACTCGAGGAACTACTCGACGAACTATTCCTGCGCTTTCGCTTTCGCTCCGTTCGCGACTTCCGCGAACGATCACAAGGCTCGTCCTTGGACTTGCGATGTTTGGATCGGCCCATTGTTTTTCACGCTCGCGCTCACAATTTCGCGAAAAAATCCTCCGAACGCGACACGTGAAGGGGTAATCCCACTTCTGATTTGTAAGTTTTTAGTAATGTTTATTTAATTCAAAATAAATAAAAGCCAATTGCGTAAGGAAAAATACTCTCTCGATTTAATAGCACAATATTCGAACCACATCTACCTCCAACCGAAAAGGGTACTAGACTACCTGCGTCAAACCGACCCCTTCGAAAGCAAAACTCTCTCCCCGCCGCCTGCAATTGTTCTCTTACTGCCCATTTTATTGCACCCTTTGTTTGACATTCTTGGGCTTTCGGAACTGAACTTTTCTTTCCAAGGAGCCAACTTGTTCGTTATACAATATAAAGATTTCGTTCAATTAAATAAAATCTTACACAGGGTCTACAAATTCATGCACGACATTTCGTGCATTGGATCTGTTGTGGAAACACAAACAGCAAACAAATCAAATAATATTCAATTATTATTTATTAATTTTTGTTCACAGTGGCAACAGCGCCAAAGCGCACCGCCGTACAATACTCTTCATGTTGCTATGCAAAAAGTCATTCTTAATTCTTTTAGGCATGAAAAATATAAAATATTGCGACGGCCGTGCCAGGCTGTATCACCTTCCCGCTCCAGGTGGCAGCTTGTCGCCTACAAATTGAACCTGCTCGCAGAGGAGTTTCGTTTTCTCCAGTGCACCCTTGTGCTTTCTCACTCTTGCTCTTTTTTATAAGATTTAATCACCTCTCTCATTGTTAAGAAAAGTGAAAAACTATCTTTTATTGAATTAATTCACTCTCTCCCTGCTTATAAGTGCTCATTTAAAAGACTCAGTAAAAATACTCGCTAAATTCCCGAAGATTTATATTAAAAAAGAATAAAGTCAACTGATGAATTGTGAAGTTACTCGAATTTTTTAGTCTGGGAGACGACTGCGTTTTTTTCTACCCCGATTGAGTTATGTGTCAACACTATTATCAATATATAGTATTATGTGCATCTATTAACCAGTATTCCTGCCTGAGAGCAAATGCTGCCGGAAATATCTTTTAACAAATTATTAACAAATTGAAAAAAACGTAACACTACCCCCATCGAGTTATGCCCTAAGTAGGGTATCAGATTAAAGGTCTCGATGTCCTCTATCTAAAAAGTCGATCCTGCCTCGTGAGAACTTGCCAGAAAAAGGTGGCAGGGCAGCTTATTGGGGCAAGGGCCCGCGGTCTCACCTTTGACACCTATCAAGTTTTGCTCTGAATGATGTTTCAAATTAAAGGTGTCAATAAGTTGATTTATAAGGTCTCTTCGCACAGAAATCACAAACCAGTCAGAGCGGATTTTATTGGTTGGAAACAGTCAGGAAACTAGTTTCAACCAATGAAATTAATTCCTTTCCTTCACCTATACCTGTCTGTACAGGCAAAGAATATTATAGTTAACTATAGAAAACCTACGCTTATGGGCGACGGCAGACCGCTAGAGGTGCTGCTCCGGTGTTATAAATTGAAATAATTTATATTCGCGCTAGCTTTTCGGCAAACAAATTTCAGCAGCGTTGCGCGCTCCTCCTCTGAGGCATTTAATATTTTCTGTGATTTTACCTTGTAAGATGATAGACTAACTGGCGCGGCAGTTTTAGAATTTTTTACATCGACATATTAGATGATGTGTAAAAAAAACAAAAGTTACAATAAATCATATAATAGACATTCATAAAATAATACAGTTACTACTGAATACCTAGTTGCTACGTCTAATTTGTTGTATAAATAGAAAATATATAAACTAAAACAAAATTATGCTCTGCGTGAGATAGGGAATGTTGAGTGGAGTCATTTTTTTTTTGTCTGGCATTTTCAGGATGTGCATAAACGCAACTAGGCTCCAAATTCGAAGGGTGCTAACGAAATGAGACGCGTAAAAAAATTTAGTTTTACGAGGGTTTGTACTTACGTCATCATTTGCCTTTTTGAAAAATAGGTTTTTTTATGTCTAAAATTTCAACCAAATATATGTATAGTTGGTTGCACGGCACGAGGGTTTTTACTTACGTCATCAATGACTTCATAACAACTTAAAGAGAAGATTAAGTCACAGATTATTTCAAAGAGCACCTTCGGAGTTATTGTTTTGTAATACACTTTTTCTACGAGAGTGCGGAAAAGTGTACTTTTCCGCACGCATTTTAGGTCATTTAAGTATCACCTTTCCGCACTAGTGCTTTTTCATTTTTTTCCGCACTGAGTGCGGAAAAATGATTACTTTTAGTAGAATGCCTGAAATTTTTAGGTATACAGGTACAGGGTGGCCCAAATTCGAGCCTCATCATTGGGATTTCGGAAACCGTAAGAGATACAGGGTCGGTTAAGTTATGGCAAAGTTGCGCATTTTCATGCTCAACAAAATGCCGCTTTGATATTTAGGATATTCCGAATACTTCCGGAGATATCCAGAAAAAACCGAAATTTTGCAAAATGATTTTTATTTTTTCCTGACTTTATTTGAAGTGATACTTCAAAAAAAAATATATTACTTCATCTTAGCCACTTTTTCTCAAAATTGAAACAATTTGAGATTTTGAAAAATTAATTAAACCACTTCAATTTTTCTGCCGGTGTAAAGGTACATTATTTATCTAAAATCCATAGTAACAAAACATGTTTCAGACGGGAGAAAATTGTTTCAACATCTCAGCATTTTGATGCAACTTCAAAGATTGTTAAATATTATTATACCAACCGAGATTTTCTGCTATTTACTTATTGATTATTACATCGTAAATGTAACATAACTTTAATTTGGCAGACGGGAGGTCGTTGATCCACATGTCCGATTTTGGCGACATTTTAAAATTAGTCATATAACACTTTATACTAACCTAGGGTTTTCGCCGTTTAGCTTCCTTCTACTGATTTTTGTTTAAATTACCTTCACAATGTGTGGCAGACAGGATAATATTGATCCAAATCTCCACTTCTCATTACATTTTCAAATTAGCATATCATTGTATTGTCACACGCGGCGCTCTTTGAAATTTGAGCCATTCCACTTCTTATTGCATAAAGAATAACCACCCTTAATGGCAGACGGGAGAAAATCGTTTTGAAAATATGGTCGTTATGCACCGGTCTATAAGGATGCATCAGTGGCGTAAAAAGACCTGTATTCCCCTCTGAACCAGTCATTCACTTGACCAAAATAATGAAGAAATGCTGATTTAACCTTAGATCTATTCTAGACATTATATTCTATTAGGCTCTCCAAACCACGTGATTTTTCAATATGGCGACCGTGGCAAATTTGACGTTTGTTTGTTTATCTTGAGTTTATTTGGAATATTTTCAAGCTAATTACAACAGTTTACTTGTTATAATATACTTTTTTAAATGCAGAGAGTGAATATTTAAAGACTTGAATGCAGGAAAATCGGGATTTGCGCGAACGGTTAGTTTAAAAAAATGTCCAGATGACATTTTGATTTACAGTTCACATTAATGAGCAAATGAAGACCTACAAAAGCTTAGATTCCTACGAATATTTCGAAAATGGCTTTATTTCAGATGCAGGAACAGTGGTAGTCAAAAATCTTCACGTTTTAATTGGAAAATTTTGAAACAAAGGGCAATGAAAAAAGCCTGACATCATCCTTGTTACCTTGTTGAAACTACTTCCAAAATCAACTTCAAGACCCGTTTGTGGCATTTTTAATTGGAAGAAACACTAATGAAGTCAATAAAATAAAAAAATAAACAGAGTTCATTCACAAAACAACCACAAAATTCACTTTAAAAAGCTTTAAATTACATATAGTCCAGGAGGTGGCGCCAAAAACATGCAAGAGTTTTCGCAAGGCCGATATTTTCAAAATAGGTCGTACTTTAGTGCTAGAATGCTAGTGTACAGTCAGCACTCACAGTTCCGGGACAGCTGGATCTGGGACGCGGGCAAAGTTGTAATTTTAAGAAGCATCTAAACTGTTTTCTCAAAGCTCAAAATTTATAGAAATTTTGCACATTATCTGTTTGAAGGTCACAGATAACGTATGTAAATCGTCAGACGTCTAGTTCGTTGCAAAAAGGGGGTCAGACGTCCTCAAAGTTCTTATTTTATGGCATTTTCTTCGGTGTCCTGTCAAAATATATTTTTGCAGGTATTTGACAAATATATTTGAAGAAAATGCCATAAAATAAGAACTTTGAGGACGTCTGATCCCCTTTTTGCAACGAACTAGATGTCTGACGATTTACATACGTTATCTGTGACCTTCAAACAGATAATGTGCAAAATTTCTATAAATTTTGAGTTTTGAGAAAACAGTTTAGATGCTTCTTAAAATTACAACTTTGTCCGCGTTCCAGAGCCAGCTGTCCCGGAACTGTGAGCGCTGACTGTACACTAGCATTCTAGCACTAAAGTACGACCTATTTTGAAAATATCCGCCTTGCGAAAACTCTTGCATGTTTTTGACGCCAGCTCCCCAACTAATACTCTCATATACGGGATAATGAACTTCTGCCACAACGCACTTTTTGACAGGTCGTTGGAATGCCTAATTGCATTAAAATTGACCTGTAAGATGTTCACTTGTCAGACCCGTATAAAAAAAAGTTTAATTTATAAAGTGTTTCAATTATTTTCGTTTTTATCCAAAGACCAGGCACCTGATTCTCGAAACGCCCAGCGCTCGTCTGGGAACAAGTGCGCCCTGTCCTTCGTCCTTCTCAGTTCCATGTTCTATGTGAAATCTTCTTATATGAGTGTCAAAGAGTAAAAATTAATAGAACCATGCCCTGCGCCCTTGTGCTTATCAAGCGAGAATTGGGCTGCAAAACCGTAAAATCCCAACTTAGGTCCTAAGCATGCGCACATTAGGTTTATTTGCGTCAAATATGTTACCGGAAACGCAACGCAAAGGTACGGTTTGTTAGGATAGAACGCGACGCACAACTGACACCGTAACCGTCGTCATTGATTCAGGTATGACGTACACCCGTTATCTGACGTTGTCTGACGCTGGCGCTGACGTCAGAAACCTGGTGTACGTCATACTTGAACCAATGACGTCGTTTACGTTGTCAGTTGTGCGTCGCGTACTATCCTAACAAACCGTACCATCGTCACCAAAAGTATCTGGGACACAAATAATGCATAATAATCTCCTGGACTAATTCTACTGTCATTTATTTCAATGCATTTGATTCATAACTTGACAAATATTTGACAATAAAATTCATATAATAGGACAAGAGCTTATGTGATTCTGTCCCAGTTACTTTTGGTGACGATGGTACCTTACGTTGCGTTCCCGGTGACATATTTGACGCAAATAGGGCGAGTTCTCATGAGCGTAAGTTGACATTTCTAGCGTAATCACGTAATAATATGCTGTAATTTGATTGGTAAAATCTCCAGCATTTTACCAATAAAATCCAACCATTTTATCATGTGATTACGCCAAAAATGTCAACCTACGCTCATGAGAACTCGCCCATAAATCTAATGTGCGCAAGCTCAGAACTTATGTTAGGTCTTTACGGTTACGCGTCGTAAAATGGGCTTCAGCTCCGTAAAGCCAAAGGGCCAATTTTCCTGTTGCCTCTTGCAAAATTACTCGGACTATTATTATTTATGTAGGTAATTATTAAAAAACATGACAAAACTCTTGCGCTTTTTTTTTAAATCTGACTCTGACTAGGGGCCAGGGGGCGCCAAAACATGAAATCGCACGCAAGCGGCTTCAGGTCTGGCGGGAGCCCTGCTAGTCCGATGCTGTGCGCGGAGCCTCATTTAATTTCATGTGTATCAAAAACTGCCGACTGCTCTTCGCCGAGTCGATTCACTGCGCATCCTGCTTAAGACGGTCCTGTCTAGCCAATAAAATTCGACTTACCTGTCAAAGTAGACTACTTTCATTATCTCGTTTTGTGAAATGAACTTTCGTTGCGTTCGGTATTTTGCTCAAAGAGCAGAGCGTGCAGAGCAAAGCCGTAATCACGTGACCAGCGAGCGCACAGAGCAGTTAAACACTCTATCAGAGGGCTCGAAATTTTAATAAACGAACGTGAATGAGCCTGCACCTAGTACACTGTTCAAATAAACGAACGGTAAATTTATGCTCGGAGAACTTAGATCAAAATACCGAACGCGCGGTTTATGTTCTTTTCTGTTGTTTCCGATTCCACCATTCATCTAAATGTCTACCGTCAAGTTTTCAGTTAAAATTGTCAGAAACTAAAAATGATAAAACGATATTTGCTACTAATATTATTTGTTTTTAGTCCTTATAAGTTGTCGGCTCCCCGTCTTAATGAGACTGAAAGTCCGGAAGAGCGTATAGTCCATGGATACGATTGTTCCACAAACGATTATCAATATTTCGTTAAAGTGGAGTCCAAAAAATCGGATGACTTCAATATGCTAGGCGGCGGAGCGCTGATTGGAATAAACTCTGTACTAACTTCAAGTATTGTTACTGACTTGTTAGCCGAATTTGGCATTGACAATTCTTGGATAATAGCATCAGCTGATGGTGATTCTCGGAAGGTTATGATTATAGGAAATTTTACTCATCCATCAGGCGGAGTTGCCGTTCTGAAATTAAAAGAATCATTACGAAACATCAAATTTGCAACTCTTCCCAATCGGAACGATGAAAATTTTTTTAATAAATGCGCGTCAGTTTTAATCATGGGATATGGACGCACAAAATTTGGTATCGGTCATGGCGATTTGCCAAAAACTCTACAATGTGGTGCTGCCACAACAATACCTGGTAAAAAGTGCATGGAACTAACGCAGGAGTCGCTGGAGAAGTCGGCGGATAGTGAAATACCTGATGATGATGATGTTTTTTGCTTTTCTATCGATAAGTTCGGGCATCAATCTGCCCCATCTTTTCCCGACTTTGGAACCCCGATAATATGCAGTGATGTCCAAGTTGGTATTATTGGTTACTTCGATCCCAATGTTCCGGGAATGGTTTTTAATGTTAAAGTACAGCCCTTTTTGGACTTTATCGAGGAGCATATGAAGAACTGTTGCACTGCCGTTTATTCTGGCTTCATAGTAATCACCATAATTATCTTTGGATTATATTATACCTACTCTACTGTACAGTTTTAATTAATAAACTTATCTGATTTTCTAGTATTACTCAAGGTTCCTGAAAGTATTAGGTACTTAGGTTTAGAGATGCTCAAGCACAAATTAGAATGTTGTTGATGAAAATAATGGCAACAGCTAAATTCGTACACCTACTTTGCTTTAAAATCCTTACTGGAGAATGCGTTGATTTTGTTTTGCAAAACCATTCCGGGTTCTGGCAGAGGGCAACTACGTTGGTTAAGAGCTGAAAAACCGTTTTTTTTGAAAACCTTGATCTCGAAAACTAAGCATTTGCGGATCCATGTTTCTAAAAACTTTTTTTGTCTATTTTGTTGAGTACTACTTGAAAGAAATTGCTGAATAGGTAACAATCAAAAGTTTTGGACATTAGATTGAACATTTATTCACAGTGGCTTAGCAAGGTTGGACGGGGCCCCAGTGCAAATAAATTGCAGAGACCCCCGAGTAAATAATTCTTTGTAATGTTTAATTTGCTGAAGGAGCGTTCAACAGTGGTAACTGTCAGCTGTCATAGGCATAACAAGAATGCCGTATATACTTGAGATAAGTCACATTCTAATATTCCAAATTTTTCAAGTATTTATTTAAAATATTGCCTGACGCTCACAGAGTCGTTCAGATGGTCATTGGCTAAAGTGATAAAGGTGAACATATTGAGGTATTAGAGAATGACCGACTAACAGTATTTGATACAAATTTTTTTGAATTTATGAACGATTGTCGATTCAGAAGAAGTAAGAATATTATTTTGTTGTGAAAAGTCATAAGAATATTATTTTGTTGTGAAAAGTCAATATAGTCTTTAACATATTCCATATACCAACCTGTGTAATAGTTGACCAACTAGGTACTTCGTCAATAACACGATAATAAATAGTCACTTTAAATTTGGTTCTAGAACTATCAAATCTGTGGTCGTTAACGAATTCATTCATCGAGATGCTTTTTATGTCGGACTTGCTTTTTTCTGGAAACACTGGATTAATATTCCACTTTCTTGCTAATTCCACTGCTTCACCTTTAACTTCTTCGTATGAATGTCTTAGCTGTAATACATTATTTCCGAACATCTTTTAAAACTTTTGTCCCTGTGAGTTTTCGCTAGTAGGTATATTTTTCGTACAAATTTTTTGACGTGACTTCGGGGCCCCTTTACCTCCGGGGCGCCGCTCCGAATTGCCCTACGATAGCTACGCCACTGTTTATTCATTATGTTGAACAGATTAATAATGACTTATTAACCCTTTTCACGTGGCTCCGGTTTAACAAACCGCAACATACCGCTCAAATTCGAGTGGTAGGTATCCATCACGTCACTTTGTAACCGGGTTAGAAAACGGTATGTCATTTCTCTAATCGTGAAAAGGGTTATTGCGTTGTTTTTATTAACAAAATGGAGTAAAATGTAAATACGGTGAACACAGTGTTTTTTTTTTTGATCGATTATGTCCAATAATTCCACACCGCAAAACGTCATCGAGGGGGCGCGCGAAGCCAGCTGTCGTCTGTCTTCCATCGTAAGGCGCCTTCACACGCGGACTGCAAAACGACGCAAATATGGTGTATCCGTGCGAGGGCCCATTTTAAGAGCTAGAGCGGCGCTAATATGCCCCCCGCCTTGAAATTACTGGGCATTTCAATCGGTAAAACGCAAAGTTTATTGAAGCTGCGTCTAACTACTCCATTCCTGGTTTGCACTGAAGCGACGCGCGCTATCTTGTCTGATCCATTATGCAGAGAAATTATTCGTCAGTCAGTAGGACTAACACAATTGTCCTTAACCCTCGGGCAGGCGCGCTATCGGCCTTTTATGCCGCCTTTTCACTAATTCAAGGATTCCACAAATATTGTGGATTTTATCATATTGTCCGTCTAGCTATGTTCAAATGACTACACTTAATTTTTTCCCAAGATAGATTTTGACATTGAAAACTTTGAAACATAAACAATAACGCTTGACCCTGACTGGTCGCAAAATGAGGTGTTTTTGCAGGTTGACATCAGGTTTGCAATAGTGACCAATAGGCGGCATTAGCGGCATTGTTTATGTTTCAAAGTTGACAATGCCAAATTCTATCTTGGAAAAAAATAAACCATATATCAGTAAGCCTACTACACACAATTTATGACCTTCGAGCGCTTGTGCAGATGTCAGTGAGTTCTTGAACTTGCAGGTGTTGAATTTTCGGCATTCCGTACCGCCAGCGCGCCTGGTCATGTAAGTAAAATTACAAGGGAATAGTACAAATATTATGAATATTATTTTTTGGTTTTTGCGAAATTAGTATAAAAGATTTCATTTAGTTGCCTGGAATTACAATTTATTTTAATTTTTTACTATATTTGAAAATAAATTTTGATGTTTTTAATTATTTCGTATGTTTTTCCGCTGGCGGCGCGCAGTGCCGCAGCGCGCCTGCTAATGGGATTTTCAAATGCGCGCCTGCCCTAGGGTTAACAATATGACGTTTTTGAGAAATTCCTAATACTTTCGGAAATATACAGTCGCATTATCATCAACCAGCCCTCTGCGTCCACTGTTGAACATTGGCCTCCCTAATCATTTTCCATTCCAATAGATTTTCTGCTGTTTGTATCCAGTCGCTACGGGTCCTCTTAATAACGTCCGACCAACGCGTAGGCGGTCTTCCTTTACTTCGCTTGTCCGTTCTAGGTCTCCACTCAAGAAGCCTCTTCTCCCATAGATCATCCCGCATCCGTGCAACGTGGCCAGCCCTTCTTTTTAGATTGACGGGAATGTCACTCTTGAAAACGTCTTTAAGTCTTCCAAAAGCTGCCCATGAGAGAGTAAGTCTTCCCTTTAGTTCGCATGTCTGGTTATCCCTTGAGATGTTGACCTCATGGCTAAGGTACACATATCTATCTACCATTTGAATTTCAGCTCCGTCAATCTTCAAGCCACAGCTGGGAACAAAATTTGTCATGAATTTTGTTTCTGACATATTGATATTAAGACCGACTTTTTCACACACCTCTTGCAGGTCCTGCAACATCAGTCGCATTTCTTCTAGATCATCCGAGAATAGCACTATTTCATCTGCGAAACGTAAGTTGTTTAGGTTCTTGCCATCTATGTTTATACCTCTCCGACTCCAGTACAATTGCTTGGATGCACTCTACATGACTGTAATGAACAGTTTTGGTGACATCATGTCGCCCTGCCGAACCCCACGTTCAATAGTTATGAGGTTGGTATTTTTATGTAGTTTCACCGTCATTGTTGCATTTTTGTAGATATTGTGGATGAGTTTGGTATATCGGTAGTCGATTCTACATTCCTGAAGTGCATTCCACACTGTATTTAGCTTTATTGTATGTCAAAGGCTTTGTGGAAGTCCACGAATGTCATTACTAAAGTTCTGTTGTATTCCATTGTGTTTTCTATGAGTGTTTTGACGCTTTGAAGGTGGTTATTCGTTCCAAATCCACGACGAAAACCTGCCTGTTCCACAGGTTGGTAGAAATCCAATTTATTTTCTAGTCGGGTAGGTATAATATTTACTCGTATTATACCTACCCGGTACGTACGTACGTACAGTAAATTCCGGAAATTGTGATTCTGGTTTTTATTTTTTTCCAGGATTTATTTTAGGAGATCGAGAAAAATGAAGATAACTTTCTTAACGAACTTTTGGTTGGTCTTTACTGTGGTGATATTATTTTAGAAATTCGACGTTTCGGTTTTCAAACGCCATCATCAACCTAATTTTTTGTAATACGGACCTGGATATTTTCCGCTAGCCTAGTTTCACGTGTCCGCAAGTGATTTGCCGGTAATGTTTTGGTGTTATTTGAGAGCTGCCGCCAATTGTCAAGGATGATACACACCTACAAGGATTGCTTATCAGCCTCGTTTTTGGTAATCGCCGCCATATTGATGTGTTACCATTTCCGACGTCATAACTAAGTTGTCAGCTGTTTAAACAGCCTACGACAAGGCGAGATATAACATGCTGCCTTCGTCACAACTGGTAATTTGACGTGTGAAAAAGGGGGGGTTAAGGCGGAAACCCATTAGCAACACGCCACGCCATGCTATGCCACGCCACGCCATGTGACGAAAATGTATGCGTATATTCTTCCATTTATTTACACGTGCCGCGTACACACTTGCCACGCGCCATACTAAGTCATGGCACTCCACGCCACCCGACGTGTGACAATTTCAAATCCCCAGATGCTGCTCATGCGTGTTGGTACGTGTAGATGTTCTCCGGCCGCCTCTCTAGCCTCGCCGCAAGCTGTTTCTGTATTTATTCAATATTTTGTCGCATCGCAAATAGTACAGAACCATATTTTTCTCGATTCCTGTTTATTTAGTACACCCAGTAGCTTCTATTATTTTTCTTCTGTAAAATCAGAGCCGCAGCAGCACATTGTTCTAGAAACTCTAAGTCACTAGACGAACTGCTTCTATAGGTTGGGGAGAGTGGGGCAACCTCGACATGCGGGGCAAGTTTGTCACCACGCTTTACTAGGAATCAGATGGATTCGGAAATTCCGAAACTGGCTTGAGGGTGCATCGTACCTATCAGTTAGTTGCTCCTTAAGTCTGGAGAAGGTAGCTACTCAATTTGTCGCATGAAACGCAATTATCGAGTTTTTGAATTTCTGATCTAAGGATTGGCTATAACTTTAATAATACTTTCGTTCCGTTAGAGCGTTCTATTTCGCAAGTTAATTTTTTCAGAGTGACTTTGACCTATCTTTTGTAGAAATATTTGATAATAGGCGATAAAAAAGACTTCTGTAAGATGTTTTTAAATATTTTACTAGAATCCGCTTGGGTGGGGCAACTTCGCCAATCGTTATTTCGGCACTGTCGAAATTTTATTTTTATTTCCAGGATGCTTAGAGATTATAAAAAAAACGATCTGATGCATACGAAGAAGAGTAGTTAATTTTTGCTGTGATTTAGGTAAAAAATAAAATTTAGGTATTTGTATCAGAATAATGCTGTCGAATTTGCCCCCTAGGGGAGGGCAAGTTCGTCATTTGACATTGATGCAAAAAAATAAATTTTTCTCTTTGAATTTATACGATATTGGTTCTAAATGCCTATTACCTACTAAAGAAATGTTATCACTATGTTTGGATAAAGTTGTGTTTATTTCTGTAAATATAAATCGTTTTTAAAATCTTGCAAACCTTAACATGTCGAAGCTGCCCCACTCTCCCCTACTCCTAATTAACTCAAAACGATAGAATAAAACGAGCGTGTCATCACGTGGTGTGTTACAAATTTGCACACAAACTGTCCAACGTAAACATATGTCACATGGCCTGGGGTGGCGTAGCATGGCGTGGCGTGTTGCTAGTGGGTTTCGGCCTTTTATTCCATAAAAAATTTAAACATAATAAAAATATAATATATGTATATCATATAAGGACAGTGGACAAAATTAAAATCAAAAGTAAGCTTAGCAAATAGGCGCCAGAATTTCAAAATTACTATGGGGGCTTGGGCTCCAAAAATTAACATAAGTCGAAATAATTAGACAGACAGGACTAAGCTACTACACCTTTTCCAATTGTAATTCAGAAACCGTCACGTGTAATTGAGAATAATCAAATGTAATTGAGAAAGCGTTACATGTAATTGAGAATAGTTAAATGTTATTCAGTATTCGTTAACTGTAATTGAGAATAGTCAAATGTTATTGAGAAACCGTCAAATGTCTGTCGGCCCTCAGGGCATAATCATCTACTTAGTACCCTTGATACATAAATAACTATTACTATACTAAACAAAAAATATTCAAACTGGTTGTCAAAGTGGGTATAGCAAAAACAACAAAAGCATAAAACACACAAGTTTGATATAAAAATAAATACTTAGGAATATTAGAATCAGAAACTCAATATTTTTCTACCTACTCACTACATACAATGCCAAAATCAAAGTTCACTACGGGGGCTACAACCCCTATTGCCCCCATGGTTCCGGCGCCTATGGTAGTACCGAGGGTAGTACTGGAACTACAAAGTAGGAAAGTAATCGGTAAGAGGGGCGGCAAAAATACCTTTTGCACGGGGCGCTGAAATGTCTAGAGCCGGCCCTGCCTGGAGTGAGTGAGATGATACTCTACTCTTTAGGGCAGCTTTCCACTAATGATTACATAGAAAAAGTCAGTATCTACTGTGGGGAAAAAACGTGTACAGCAACTTACCACATGCAGTTGTAAAAATCCGAATTAAACGGCGAAAATTATAACACTCTACAGAAACGTAAGGCAACGAAGGCAACAAAATGTGTTATAAATTCAATTCAGAATATAAGGTCGAAATCCCACAAGGGCAAAGACAATCTTCAAAAATACCTTATTTCTCCAACGTCCAGATGTGAGAAGAAATGTGCTGAGTTCAATAGCCGAACCGAGTAGTTCGGTATATAGGTAGGTACACTTTGAAAACGGGTCAAACGGTTGGGAAACATTATCCCAAAAGAAATCGATTTATTTACAGGCAAATTGAATTTTAAATTAGAATTAAAATATTGAATTGTTTTGATTTTGAAATTGAATCAAAATATGGATTAAAATCGAGGAAAAATCATGACAGCACAGGAACTAGTAACAAATGAAAATAGAATTTGACTATTGAAAATTAGAAAATTTACAGGATCAGCAATTACTCTTATTGTTGTTGAAATCTTATAGAGAGAAAATGTTAACAAATTTAAAGGAATTTTGAATAGAAAACTGAAAGCAGGTACGAATTAGCTAGGCAATTTTGGCTTGTTACATCCGATAATTTTATTATGTAGGATCCCTCTCAACACAGGATAAGACTGGATGACCTTAGGAACAAGCTGGACCGCAAGAGAATACAGCCAAGAATCACGGAAACGATCAGAAAGCCCAACACAAACATCACCACAACAATACGAACAAAATTAACAACAACAGAAAAAATGGAACAAAACACAGGGATACGACAGGGACACAGTCTCACTCCATTATACTGTTCAACATCATAATGGACAGAATAATAGAGCAAGTGCGCAAGATAAACGATACAAGATGGGAAACCAACAAATAATAATAATAATAAATATTATGTTACGCAGACGACGCAATGCTATTCGCGGACACGGAAGACGGACTGTAATGCTGCCCTCCTAAGAATAAACGCGGTATGTTCATGAGGCGGTGAACTGAAATATTCACTTTTGAAGTTTTTGGCTTGGCCCTTTCGCATTTATGACATTTAAATAATTTTTATTGTGGATTCTTGTAATAAATATCTCCAAAATTCTATAGAAATTTTTTTAATTTGATAAAATTCACGTATCAAAGATAAACGCGGTAAGTTCGCAGGCAGCCAGTATTTTTACCGCCTTTATTACTGGAAGAACCTAGATACCGCATTCATATTTGGCACAAATTGGCAATAGGCAGGATTTTTGTGCATAGTTTTAAATAGTTCTAGTTAAGAAACGGCGTTTATATATGGCAGACAGCTAAGTTAAAGCAAAAGAACATTTTTGGCAACAAAAACTCGATATTCGAAATTGTTAAACATACGGCGTTTATTCTTAGGAGGGCAGAATGGCTCTTACAGGCATTTAAGAAAGAGGCCGAAAAAGTTAACATGGAAATATCTACCACCAAAACAAAAAGCATGGTGATCGCCAGGGAACCACGCAGATGCAAACTAGAACTAAACAACGAAATAATAGACCAGGTTTTTCAATTCAATTATATATTATTGTGGTTATACAACTCACTGTACATTATTCCCATATGACAGGGGAGGCTTAAGAAGTGATAAGCCTTTTGGGATTATCGCGCTTGGTGCCATTTATGGCAAATTCTATTATAGATTTTTTTTTTAAATTTTGAAGTATTAAAGTCTAGTTCGTTGTACAACCTTTTGAATACCACTCGATGTTTCAGGATTATCGAATACTTTTACCTGACACTCAACGCGTTACCAGCAACACCACTCCTCCTTCGGAGTCTTGGTGTTGCTGCGTAACGCGTTTCGTGACAAGTAAAAGTATTATTCGGTAATCCTGAAACCTCTTGTGGTATTACATTGGAGAATAACAATATCACCATGGCGTACGGAACCAGGTAAACAAGGCAGCCAGGATAACAGGAGCGTTACGAACAACCATATGGAAAAATACATGCATATCAACCCCGACCAAAGCACGTACCAATGAAAAGAGAATACTAAGATCGATCACAGGGAACACACTTTGGGATCAAAAAAGGAGTAACGAAATCAGGGAAGAGAACAAGACAGAGGATGTGATTAGATGGATACGCGCTAGGAGACGCTTCGGGAACGAGCACATACCCAGGATGGAAAACCAGCATCCAGCAGACCACCAGGACGGCCTCCCAAGAGGTGAAAGGACAGCTAGTCGTCGGCATCCCAGGAGGGACAAATAAATGGGTAGAACAAGCCTTAAGGCTTCCGCAAAGAAGAAGAAAAAGAAGTAAATATTTTACTTACCAAACCTGGGAAACTTTTGGTTTTGAATGATGCCTGAACTGGAATATTTCAATGTCACATCACGATACGGAACACGGCTCTCAAACTATAAAGCTTTGTCAAAGATATTTTCCACATTTCCCTTTATTCCCTTGTTAACTATCAATCAATATTCTGAATTTTTCGAATAGCTTATTATTTTCAACTTTCTTCCGCTCGTGGGGCTGCTAATTAAACAAAATTTGAAAAAAAAATTCTTTAAAAATTCCCGCACTTTCTCTTTTTTTTTTAATGAAACAAAAAGTTAATTAAATTCCCTTCCAAGTGCCCAACCAGCCTGACGACGTCCGAAAATTCGCATTCCTTCCGTGGTTAGTTTTTTTTTTTTTTTCCAGTCAGCTCCAGATATTAAATGAAAGGTCTGGATAATTGCCAAGCGCCAGGCCAACCACATCTCACGTACAATTGAGGTTTGCTCTATAGTTGCCAAAAGCTTATTATATCGTAATTAAATTGTCGTTGTTACAAATTAATGTATAGGTATTGGTATATTATTATTTATTTTGTTAAATGGAAGTATCTAGTAAAATCTCTCTTATATTTTCTAAGTGAGAGTAATAGAATCAGTTTCAAGTGGGTAGGATATTTTCCTTCATAATTCGATTCCATACAACATCACATAATATCCAGATCCGCAAAAATTTAATTTACCGAGAGGAAGTAGGTACTTTCCGGCCTCAGCTTTTTTGGTCGTAAAAAAGCTGGGGCGCGTTTGGCAATTACCCAAAAGCTTTCCATTATCTCTGACAAACCGGATGAACGTGTACAAAAGGCAGACGAATATGGAACTTTTGCCGATCCGGACCAAAATTAGTTTTTGCGACCTTGCATATAGTATTTTATACAGGGTGGTCCAAAAAGATTTTACCAATCATATATGGTGCTACATAATTTTGGATTGTCTAGAAATATTTGAATGGTAGTAGACATATTAAGTTTGCAACAGTAGTAGAAAATTGAAAATTTTATAGAACCATAATATGAGTGGTAACATCTTTTTGGACAACCCTGTTTTATGTAAGATTTTGATTTGATTCCATCAAATAAGTAGGAGCAAGAAAACTATATAATAGATAAAATAAATTTTCAAAAAAATCTGTCTCTGACATTCCTCGTTCATGTTGGATTCCAAATTATACTTAATTTCTCGATTAATTACTAAACAGTTTCTCTTTGTCTGAGGGTCAAAGGCATATGCCGACCTACACATATTTTATATTATTTTATATCGGCCCTGTTTCCAGGAAACACTAGTACCCGCCTCGTTTTATAATCGTGTAAATCACAAGGTAACCGAAAAGCCCGTGTCAAACACTTGAAAATTACCGCCTACAAAAGAGACCCTAAAAATTAATTGGACCGTGGCCCTTTACAAGATTAGGGAATATTTCAGTGGTTGCTTTTTTCACTGTTTTTTTTTTGCCTTTGTTCTATCGTAAACAAATTTAAGCAATTATCAAAAACACAGGGCTACAATTTCATTTATATCTAAAATTTCGCTGTGGTTGGAAAATTTCCGGCTAGGCAGCGTTAAAGAAAAGTTTCTTTCACGATAAATTTCACCCGCAATGTTTCAAATCTTTTTCCCAGGTGTTGAAATTTGAAAATCATCTGGTTGGTAAATCAGCTCAATCAAAATAGAGAAAACGCAATAGCCTCCAAATTCGGCTCTATGTCAATTCATCCCAAAGTCAATTCGTCTTACGTCAATTCGTCGTAAAGTTAAGACGCCGTGAAGTCAGTTCGTCGTACGTCAATTAGTCGTAAAGTCAATTGGTCGTATACGTCACTTAGTCGTAGAATCAATTCGTCGTAGCGTTAATTCGTCGAATAAATACGTCTATTCGTCGTATTGTTAATTCGTCGTATTTCAGGTATAATGTCAAAATATATAAATTCACACTTTTTGGTTAGGCAAAAGAGAGAAATCATTAAAACTCTATCTGACAGGACAATCCGGATTTGTGAACCCAGATCCTTTCAGGACGAGATGCAACACCTAAAATCACCACTTGAAGGAAATGGGTACTCCAAGCAGGAGATAAATAGAGCTATAAAACCGAAACAACAGCGCACATATAACAAGGAACCAGCACAGGTGGTAGGGAGAGCCTTTCTTCCCTACATCAAAAATGTCACAGATCGCATAGGACGAACGCTAGAAAGACACAACTAAGCCTATCTACAAGCCCACAAGAACAATTCAGCAAAGTCTACGATCGACCAAGGATCCTAGGGCACCTCTTGAAACGGCTGGCGTCTATAGAATTCCTTGCTCTTGTGGATCTGTCTATGTAGGAACAACCAAACGCTGTATCAACACCAGAGTCAGAGAACACAAAAGAAACTGTCAGCAGGGACAAATAGATAGATCAGCAATCGTCGAACACGTGCTAACACAAACAAACAATGTCATTCGTTTCGACCAGACTCAAGCATTGGATAGAACCAAACATGTTTACACCAGACTCCACAGAAAAGCCAAAGAGATACAGAAACATCACAACAACTTCAACCGAAAAGGAGAAGGGTATGAACCTCAACAAAAGCTGGTTGTCGGTTCTCCGAAAAGCAAAGACCGTTCCTTTCCGAGAACGGGACAAGGAAAATAGCGTTATACAAGCCACGCCCACAACCCTGGATATAAATAACGGAGGTGCAACAACGTCGAATCCATTCTAAGTCGAGCTCCCAAATTGAAAGATCTGCCTAGCGGAGAGGGATCTCAATTCAAGTTAGTTAGTTTTTGCGCCGAGGGGAATGTTGACTAGTGTCAGTTAGTGTGTGCCTCCAAGTATCAAAATGCCAAACCAGACGATGGTAGAGTGGAAAGGCAAGATTGCACGTCAAATCGAAGAGCTGCAACAAGAATATCAAGCCTTGAAGAGCGACTTAGTCCAGCTCCAATCCGACAACGCCAAGCTGAAACAAGGGCTAGATCTGAAGAAAGAAAACTTTAAGCTCAAGGTCGCCGAAAGCGCATTTCATACGGCCGACAATGTCAAGACCGCCGAAATTCTTCGACTCTCCAAGCTAGTCGACCACCAAAATATGGAGATCGGCAACAACAGCGACAGTGGTGCCGACTCCAGCGACACCGACAACGAATTACAGGTCTCAGTCCAGTCACGCCGCCGTAAAAAGTTTATCAGCAGCGACGAAAGCCATCAGCCGCAGAAAAAAAAGTACTGAAAACGCCAGTGCCATCGACCACCGCGGTCATCGTCGCCAACAAAAAACCCTCAGGTGAGCAAGCTAAAACCCTACGCACCACCAACCTCCCCGTCAAAAAGGACTTCCAACAACCAAACGGCCCCCCAATCGCCAAGGGATAGAGTCCCCCCAATAGTACTTCAGAACAAGGAGAAGTACATTATTGCTCACTTCAAACAACAGAAAATCCAGTTTGGCCCTTCGACGAACACCAGTGAAGGGATTAAAATGCACCCCGCCACGGCTGAGGCCTATCGCAAGATGCAAGCCTTTCTGGAGAAAAACTGTGAGCCCTTCCACTCTTTCTCATTCCCAGAAGAGTGGCCCCCTCGAACATTGGATAACCGACTTTATTAAAGGCGAATTGAGGAGCCTGAACTTCCATCCGACGTCCAAGGTGGTACAACGCCAAAGGACTCCCTGTGCCACTGGTGCTAGTGATTGTACCGATTGCCGAGAAATCTATCTACCAGGTCAATTTATCAACAACATCAAAGTCAGAGTGGAAAACGTAAAATGCGCTGGGGACCACGCTTCTCCCACCTGCGTCAAACCCAAAGAGACCGCTGCGACCTGTTCCAACTGCGGCGGGGCCCACCGGGTCTCCTACCAGGGCTGCCCCAAGCACCCGCAGCACGAAAAAAAAACAGCATTCAAACCTGCGCCTCCGTCAACATTTGTTTGAGGCCAACAACCTAAAATGAACCCCGGAGTCCAAGTCCAAGCGCAACGCTAGCAAGTCCTGCCCCAACCATCACTGGAGGCAATAATGAAGGAGATGATGTCCCTTTAGCAACAGCTGAATGCCATTTTGAGCCACAGAACTCCGCACTGAATGGCTGAAAACCCACGAGCACCCGCATTCCTCCGGATCGCAACTTGGAATTGCAATTAAGTCGTCTAAAAAGCTCGAATTACAAAGGAAGGGCAGCAGATCCTCAGGTCCTCCTACTACAAGAGACCCTTCTGAAACCTTCATCCCGCTTCTCACTACAGAATTACGCCATCATCAGACAGCACAGGAACGACAGAGGGGGTGGAACCCTCATAGCAATTAAGAAAAACATCCCTCATCACGAACTAGCAAACCCCGCTGACGGACCTGAAGGCACTTTTGCTTCAATCCAAACAAGAGACCGTCATCTTATAGTAGGGTCCATCTATCTGCAAGCTAACAACTACCCCACATTTCACCAACTCGACGAACTTTTCCACGACCCAGTCCTACTAGTTTTATTGGGCGGTGACTTCAATGCTAAAAATAAAGACTGGGGCGACTCCACCAACAACCAAAAAGGACTGGCTATTCAATACGGCGCAGACAGACTAAAGGTGCGGTTTGTTAGGGCAGTGCGCGACGCACAACTCACATTCTGTCGAACGCCACGCACGTGTGCTTAAATCAACCGAGTGTTAATTATATGGACCGGTTTGTTCGGTTTGCGCAGGTGAGCGCGACGTACAGCGTCAGTAGTGTGTCAATATCGTGTTAAACAGATTCTGCTGACGTTTCCGTCGTGAGTTGTGCGTCGCGCATTGTCCTAACAAACCGTACCTTAAACTTCCACATCTCGAGACCCGACGAACCTACTCGGATGGGAAATGGCGCCCCAAGCATTCTGGACTTCTTCCGCCACCCCGCGTCTCTCCCACGGGTTGTCCACGAGCTGACTTCCGACCACCTTCCTGTGGTAATTGAATTCGGGAACATTCAACTGGACTACCTCCAGTAACCACCTTTCAAATCAAGAAGCTCTTGAGGATATCCAGAACACACAGGACCTAGAACAAGCGATTGACTCACTCACCGGAGCCATCTTCCAAACTCTGGAGATAGCAAAAACGACGGTTCACCTCATTAGACACCAACAGCAACTACCTCCCGAATTGATTGAGGAAATCAACCGCAGAAACCGCTTAAGAAGGCTCACAGTTCGAACAGGTGACCCTTCCTTAAACGGCGAGTCAACCAGCTAAACCATAGTATCAAATAAACAGTGAATGAAGCCTACAACGCTCAATGGCAGGAAAAGCTGAAATCCATCCATCAGCTTGGGAAAGACCTATTCCTGTTGGCAAAAAACCTGACCAACGGCCCCCGTCAGCAAATGCCATGTATCAAGGTCAACAACACCATCGTTAATGACCCAGCCCTAAAAGCTGAAGTATTCGCCGACAGTCTACAGAACCAATTCACAAACATCCCGTCACTCTCCCCTGAATACGAACAATACGTGGATCAGGCAATTCCTCTGATTTTCATTCAGCCGCAAATACACCATCCACCACCACTTATTACCAGCGAACAAGTGAGACAAACCATAGCCGCCCTGGACCGGTAAAAAGCCCCGGGCATTGACGACATCACCAACATGGCCCTCAAAAAACTGCCTCAAAATCGAATCGAAGACTTAATCGAAATTATCCAAGCCACGTTCAACCTGGGCCACTTCCCCTCCAGATGGAAGCTGGCAAACATAATCCTGATCAGGAAAAGCGGAGAGTCCGGCCAAAATCCCAAAAGCTACCGTCCAATAAGCTTACTGCCAGCCTTGGGGAAAATAACCGAAAGGATAATCAAATGGGACCTACAAGACTCGGCTCACCGCCTAAACGTGATTCCCAATGAACCGATGGGTTTCAGATCCAAACATTCCACCGTCCGCCAAGCCACCAGATTAACATCCCTGATTTCACAAGGTGCCAATGGACGCATGGAAACTAGAGCAGTCTTCTTAAATATCGCCAAGGCCTTCGACAGGTAGTGGCACCAGGGCCTTCTATTAAAACTACTCAGAGCAGGTTTTTCGCACTACCAGGTCCGCTTGGTGGCGGCCTTCCTTGAAAACAGGAGCTTTTGCGTCTCCATAAACACCAACACGGCCAACGCAGCCAAATCAACGTGGCGACCCATCCAAGCTGGCGTCCCCCAAGGCTCCTCAATCAGCCCGTTCCTTTTTAATATCTTCATTTCCGACATACTAAAGCCCAGAGAGTCCTCTCTGCTGTCCTACGCCGACGACACGGCTATCCTGACTACCGCCAGAACTAGGCCAATAATCAGGGCACGCCTCCATAGACACCTGTCCGATCTGGAAGCTTGGCTGGATAGATGGCGACTCCAAGTCAATCCCAGGAAAACCCAGGCCATATTGTTCAGGCGTAACCGCAAACACCCGCCCCGAGAAAAATTCAAATGGAAGAACACAGAGCTACCATGGAAGACACACATAAAGTATCTGGGCATCATTTACGACAAGAGCCTCAACTGGAAACGCCAAGTCCGGTACGCCAGGAAAAAGGCCCGAGCCCAGTACAAACATCTGCAACCGCCTCAGCAAGTTGAATACAAGAACAAAATTGGACACTTATAAACTATATATCCGGCCTATTCTGACATAATATGGTGCTTCAGCCTGGTACACTACGACTACTCCAGACAACCGCCTTCCACTCCAAAGCCTGGAAAATCGCTCCTTCGGAACATCATGAACGCTCCAAGGTTCGTCAGGAACACTACACTCAGAAGGGACTCCGAGCTTCAACCAATAGATCGACACATTAAAAATCTTTGCGATAATCATTTCGTCAAAGCCGACCACTCTAAAAACCCCCTGATCAGGGACAGTCACACCCCAGGCCCCCCCCGAGATAATCCACACCCTACTAGGGAATTACACACAGAGGTAGACACCTATCGCCTCACACAGGATTCGATATGGCAGGATCATCACAATCACTCTACATAAGATGACCTGGGAATCCAGAACATTTTCTACCATAAACATGGGAGCATAAAGTTACCATACATACTTTTCCCACAAAATAAAATTCAATTTAGCCAGGACAAAAAAAAAAAAAAAAACGTCGAATCCAGTCATGGGAGGAACACGGAAGAGAACAGTTCGTCCTCTACCACACCGCCTCTGAAGATGTCTACTGTAGCAGTATACGAAACGTTACTTAGAAATACTAATGGACCACGGCATTATAGCCCGGGAAAACCTTTTTCCTACGAGCGTGCGCAAAGTAGTACTTTTCCGCACGCATTTCCGGGCTCAAAGTTTCACTTTTCCGCACTCAGTGCGGATACAGGCCTTATCCGCACTGAGTGCCGAAAAGTAATTATAATTGGCAAGCAACAATAAGTGCAACTGTCGACTTTGACACATGATGACAAATTTTTCCTCTATTTCTATATCAGCCAACATCTATACAAACACCAATTATAAGTTAACTTTGACACATTGTCAGATTTGTTCTCTATTTATATGCAAAAATCTACAAACTTTCTCATCAAATTTAAACGCTCTAAGATGAACAGCAGTTAATTAAAAATAATTAAACAAATTATTTTTTTTTTTAAATTTTTGTTATTACCTACCTGATATGAAGCTCGTAGGAAAAATTTTGTTCCTAACACGTGCGCAATGTGTCTTTCCCGCACGCAAACACAGTTATACGAACGACGCGAAGCGGAGTAACACTTTGCGCACTTGTTAGGAAAATAACTATTTTACTAGATTTAACCGGCCGTGAAAGCCTTCATTCTTTATAACCAAACTTATCGATAATAACCTGATTAGTTTGGTTTAGTTTGCAATTTTAATCTAATCCTAACTAACCGGTATTGGTAATTATGATAATGTCTGATTAAAATTGCAAAATATTAACACATTGGCTACCATATGAGTCACCAGTGATGCATAAGATTCAGTTATACCGACAGAGATGTTTGATCCAATTTACCCTCATACGGGCTAGTCGACGTTACTTTGCGACAAATTATTGTATACGACAAATTAACTTTACGACGAATTGACGCATACGTCGAATCAACGCTACGACGAATTTACTTTACGACGAGTTGACGTATACGACAATTGACTCTTCGACAAATTGGTGTACGACGAATTGACGTATGACATTGATTTACGACGAATTGACCCTCCAAGTTCAGCCTTTTATATTTTTCGACAATCCTTCAAATGTTAAAGCACCTCCTAACATAGCTGGAAGCAGTTTGAAAAAACTATTGGCAAAATATAATATTGAATGAAAATCTTTTCAGTTCATTCGTACTCAAAAAGGTAATACATCGAGCTTTGTGATCGCTTTCGAGCTTAATGATGAACTGCTTTCAAGAGAAGTTGTAGTCAATGATCAGACAATGAGGCGTTTCAAGCAGATCAATCTAAACTGACAGATGTATCCACTGACTTTAGTCAAAGGAAATAAATCTACATCTTATCTATGGGTTCAGTATTGTTTATGAATAAAAATGATCACAAAGACCGCTCAATTCAATATCGTATTTTCAAGATTTCAACATGTGGGCAATGGAAGAAAACTTGAATGCAAGAGAGTATGAAGGATTTACGAAATCTACGAATCAAATGACTCATCACACATGTTTTTACCGAAGTTTCAGTATTTTTCATAAAATAAGTGCGCCTCCCGCTTCGACTTAATTTAATTATCAATTGCGTGACTTGATTTTCAATATTCACGGCGATATTATTTTAAATCCTCTTTATATAATTTTTTAAATATCAAATACATAATCATAATTTCGCGTGACCTTGCCTGGAATCTACCGATCCCAGCAGAGTTTCGGCCGGTATCAGCTAATTTGCATATTTCCGTGTACCCCGCCGAGTCCCTGACCCATCTTTTTGGCTATAAATTGGGCAGAATTTGCTGGTGAAGGACAGTCTTCAACCGATCTCCGAAAAGCCAGTCGACCTGACAGCAGTGATAGTAGCCCCACCACCAGAACCGTCCGAGGTAAGCCAAGCCGCCGTAACCACAGTGGGGGTCAGTTCATGCGGGGTCGCGAATTACACCAGAAGGTAAAAATCAATTATGTAGGCTTCACTAAAATTTTCGCCCGGTGCCTTGGACGGGTAGATATTTTCCTGCTATCGGGGTTTCGCCCGGTACCTTGGACGGGTAGTCTCTATTGTTCTTAGAACTTCGCCCGGTAGCTTGGACGGGTAGTTTTGTATGAGATATTTTCGCCTGGAACCTGGGACAGGTATTTCTCTCCAATGCTTATATAGTATCTCTAATCCGTTAAATGCACGATTCGAGAACTGAAGCTCATGTAGTTTCAGGTGGCGTCCGTACATTTGCTTGGGTCACCGGAGTTTGTTTAACCGCATTATTGGTATTCAACATTTGCCGTTAGCGTTAACGTTACCGGAACCTTTAGAGCTACCGGAAGGCTGACCGTTCCGTTATCGCTATCGTTAACTTTTTCGGACACGCTTTTCACCGCCCGCATGGTCACGCTTTTACTGCACGCACATAATTTTTCACGCATCCCCGTTCATTCTTTCGCAGGTTCACCTGGTTAATTAAGGGTTTTCCTGTCAATATTTTCCGGTAATACAGAGTGTTATATTTATTTAAATTTATCGACTGTTGCCTATTTCTTTTCCCCAAACCAAGATTTTCAGAAAATTTCACAGAACAAGCGTTTGTGACCCCTGGATTACCGTTTCCCTACTGTAACAAGCTACCTAGTGCACGTGGGCCCTCAACCACTTTAATCTTGAGGGTGGCGCCCGAGGCAAACCGTAAGATGAACCGACTTACACTGAACCCGCGTCGATTACGCAACATAAGCGCCTTACATATTTTGTTGAAGAATTCGGTCTGACATCACCATCGAATAAATTGATGAGGACATCTTGACCGGAAGACACCGTAATTAATCGAATTATAGACAGTTCTATCTGTGGTGTTAAATAGGGAGCCTTAGAATCACATGTAGAGACAGGGCCTGCCCGAATTCAGAGAGTTGATCATTTCGGTCAAACTCTTATTGATAAGTGTGCTTCTTCGAGGATAGCAAGGTCACCATACACACCAGGAACGTCAAAAATTAGGAAGATTAATTTACTACTACCTACCTGAACTTTTTTCTCTTTTATGTTAATAATAATAAAAAAATAGCTCTTTCTGATTCCTATTTTTTCTTCTTCTTCACGTTATTGGAAAACTTTATTCAGAAATATGTTCCAATCGAATTGGGAGAGATAAAGGCAAAATTGCTTTTGCCGAAACCAAAACTATAATAAATCCCAAAACAATTTACAAACATAATGGAAAACTGGAAATGCTAGAACATAATAATAAATTGTTATCGGACAAAGTTTCTCCATTAAGAATCACACTTTATTAATTCAGAAGTATGGACAAGATTTCATTTGTCCTAAATATACCTCTGTGTTTGATATAAAATTGGTTGGATGCTTTATAGTGACGTTTCGGCTAAGACCATATTCAAAGTGTAATGTTAGCGTTGTTTCTTTCACCTGCGAGCAATCAAATTGAGATATTCACAAATGAATAATTGTTATATTTATAATAATTAAAATAACCTTACCAAATTGTTGGACAATGTTCAGTCAGAAGGCAAAGCGTAGGTAGGTACTAACCTGGAATAAAAAAATGCATTAGTAATTTTTGATTAAAAAAAAAAGATTTCTAGATATGTTTACACCACATAAAAACTAATTTAATGCTCTGTTTCGTTTCCACAAAAAGATGAAGTTTATTAGGCATAAACCTCGGTATAAACAATAGAAACCTTTCAAACAAAACAGAAATGAGTATCGTTTTTGTGTTTTATAATAGCATGGAACAATAAAAATTGGAAGATAATTAGGAGAATGGATGTCAATACAGCTAGTTAGTCAGGCACAATCTCTAATAAAATAATGCCAGTTCGGTTTTAGAGCAGGAAATTCGAACGGAGCTGAACTCTGGACGGTGCTAACTCAGCACGATCCCTTAACTGTCCATTAATTCTTTTTCTCATGAAAAAAGTCAAGTTCTATCAGCATTTAACCCGACATAAAGATGATAAGTGGAGAGTCCCACGCCATCTTTCCATTTGCTTTTTGTTGCTTCGCCTTCTAAACTTCTGCAAATTAGTGTGGCGTTACGTTCTGCTAAACATTCGACAAGCAGGAAACCCAAAAAAGGCTGTCCCGGTTTTCTTCTTCTTCCTATTTTTGATGCGTATCCATTACTTCTATCCATGCTTCTCTCTTTCTTGGAGTTATTGTATCAGCGACTGTATACCATGCAGGCCTATCCCCTTGTCTGATTTTTTGCAGCCAAGATATTATCTTCCTTCCGATTTCTTAAGGATCTTGCGATAAAACCACATCTCAAAAGACTCGAATTTGGTATTTGCACTTTCCCTCCGCATACCGTAAAAAACCACCGACAAAACGTAGCACTTTATGAAGCTAGTCTTAGGTTGGAGGAGGTATTCTTCAGGTACAGAACCGACAGAGCGATCAAGTCTAATCATACAGATACCTTGATACCTAGGATATCAGGTTAATGAAGACTGGAATAACATGCGGAAGGTTTGTGCCAGGATTGAACAAGCCAGAGCATCATTTGTAAAAATTAAATCCGTGTTGTGTAGTCGAGGTATCTCGCTCTCCGTTCACACTCGACGTTGCTACGTCTTCAGTATCCTCTATTATGGGATTGAGGCGTGTTCTCTGACATACGCCATGTGTAAAACGCTAGAAAAAATTTGCGTCAGTAATGGTATGATGAAACCACGACAAATCTATTCAGAAAAGCTGTCAACGAAGCACAGATAGCGCTGATGATCGCCAGCGTTCATAGAGGATAAGGCACTTGAAGAGAAAGTAGAAGAAGTCTTAGGTTGAGATTAAAATCGGAACTGTTCCGAATTTCCAGAATGTTTGTTGGGATTAATCAATGCGCCATTTTATATCCTTGTCCGATGTCCAGTTTTCGAACAGTCAGGTGCCCAAGTATTTGAATTTATCCACTTTTTCTATGGGCATTGCGTTGAATATTATGGCGGAGTTTTCAAACACATTTAGGTTTCTTGATCATACATTTTGTTTTGTTGGTGTTGATATTTCAACCCATTGATCTCCCACCGTATTGACCAGTTGTTGTAGGTCGTGTATATTATCAGGGATTGAGACCGCATCAATCGAATATTGTTAATCCACACTCCATTAAATTTGACTCCCACTTCTACGTCTTCCAAAATCTCTTGAGAAATTGCTTCCGAATATGTTAAATAGGAGTGGAGACAGTGCGCAGCCCTGTAATTTGTATGGTGTTGGATACATTATTTTCCAGTTTCATTTCTGCCATTTATTGCCTATACGCATAAGTTCTCAATGGATCGGATTGGATATCTTTCTGTCTTTATCAAGTCTTTTGAGAAGCTGAGGTGTTGCACGTGAACGAATGCCTTCTCGTAATCTATTATATAGGCACACGTCCTTTCTCTGATTGTAGCGATTCTAAACAAGCGACCATCGCTAGTATGGCTTCTCTTGTATCTAACCCCTGTCCAAACCCAAATTGTGAGTCATAAAAAGTGTGAAAGTGTGATACAAGCACTTTCACACTTTTTATATATTCTTTGGTCTATAATTTTAAGAAATACTTCTGAGGTGTTACTTATCAGGCTAATAAGTTTATGATCTCTATGTTTTCTTGCATTGGTCTTTTTAGGCAGGGGAATAATAATTGTAGAGAAAAATCATTATAGAGTCTCATATATAATGTTGAACACTTTATGTAATGATGTGATTCCTCTTTCATCAAATAGTTCAAGCATTTCTGAAGAAGCTTCTTCTTTTTCAATCTCGTCTTAAGTGATCGATGGTCCAGTTGTCATCGTCAACAAGTTCTTTTATATACAGGGTGACTCAGAGTAAATTTCTCTTTTCGAACGCGTCCTGTACATCCAACTTAATATTTGTGGTGAAGTTAGCGCTGGTGATATGAGGCGACTGCGTGCGGATTTTCAGTAAACATGAAGCAGTGGTCGAACGAGCAACGCGCGTTTATGGGTCGAAGCGTTTCTTAAATCAAACGATTTCTATGTCGCGGCACGGCGACGTTTTTGTGTACGTTACAATATTCGGCGTCTACGTGATAGTCCGTAAAAATTTTTTATTAAAATTATGGGTTCAAAGATTTAGACAAAGTGGTCTAATGGCAATGGATTGTGTGACGTGCTGCGACTGAAAATCCGAGGCGCTCAATTCGGAAACATGGCAAGACGCTTCTGATTTGCCAATTGCCACTGTACCACTTTGAATCTTTGAACCCACGATTTCAATACATTTTTTGACGTAGCGTCACGTATACGCCGGATATCGTTCCGGTTACAAAAACGTCGCCGTGTCGCGACATAAGAAACATTCCATTTAGAAAACGCTTTGACCATAAACGCGCGTCGCTCGTTCGATCACTGCTCCATGTTTACTGATAATCCGCATGCAGTCGTCGCATATTGCCAGCGCTAACTTCCCCACAAATATTAAGTTGGGTGAACAGGGCGCGTTCGAAGAGGGAAATTTACTCTGAGTCACCCTGTACTTTTCCGAAACATAAATCTCCTCCTTGCCCTTGCTGTCAAGAACTATCTAGTTGTCCTCATTTTTATGTTACAGTTGGTCTCATTTATTTATATATGCCAGTAGTCCCCTTTAGCTTTTTGTGTAGGTCAGTGATACCCACGAGAGTCTCGTCTCGTCTCGTCTCGTTTTCGAGACAGACTCGAGACGATACTCGGAAAAGACGAGACGATACTTTCATTGGTCTCGTGCAAGACGTCTCTTGTCTCGTGCGAGAATCTCGCAGGTGAATATTTATGCGTGCACACAAAGTACACAGAATATAAATATATACTGTAGCCGGACTCTCGTGAAACCGTTATCCGCCTACCTCTAATAAACTATATACTAAACGCAACTGGAACGGCAACGAAGCACAAAATTGTGTAACCTTTTTGGTTTCGTTTAGGTACCCATCATTGTCTGACTCTAGCAGCAGACAAGGACGAAGATACCTACGTTGTAGTAGACAATGTAGGTATATTCATCCTTATCTGACATGCAGTATGAATGACACAGAGGAGGACTACTGATAGTCTTTCTTGACAAAATTTCACAACTTTATCAGTGGTGTGTAAATGCAGGGCCGCAACTAGGGGGTAGCGAATTAGGCGCAAGCCCAGAGCAAAAAACATGCTAGACTACCGAGGCGCCAAATATCGGCCACTCTGTATCTTTATACAATGGTAGAATTATTATTTTCGAATATTACCGGCTTTCGTGCAAAATTTCCTACAAGAGCTGCCGGGAATTATTAAATATTAATCACTCTGTATCTTTATACAGTGACTTATTTTTGTTGAGTCAAATTAGAGTTGTTTTCTATCACCGGCTCTCGTGCCTCTCGTCAAAGATTTTCTCCATTTAGAACCAGGGATAAGGAAATATTGATCACCATGTATCTTTATACAGTGGTAGAATTGTTCTCAATAACCGGCTTCCGTGAAAGATTTTCTACAAGAGTTGGGAATAATGGAATATTGCTTACTCTGTATCTTTATATAGTGGCTTATTATTGTTGGGTCATATTACAGTGGGTAGAATTGTTTTCTATTACCGGCTTTCGTGAAAAATTTTATACATTAAGAGCCAGGGACAATGAAATAATGATCACCCTGTATCTCTACACAGTGGTAGAATTGTTCTCGATTACCGGCTTCCGTGAAAGATTTCCTACAAAAGCCAGGAATAATTAAATATTAATCACTCAGTATCTTTATACAGTGGGTTATTTTTAGTGCGTCAAATTACAGCGGTAGGTAGGGGGCCAAAACTATAGCATCAAATGGATACTTTATTTTCAAGGCAGCGGTGGGAAGAGGGGGTAGGCGCCAAAATTTGGTTGGCCTTGGGCGCCGAGGGTTCTAGTTGCGTCCCTGTGTAAATGAGCGTGGCCGTTACAGTTGCGTTTAGTATACAGGCCTGACAGGTCAGTATCTTACGCTTACGGGACAATTCAAATGCAATATAATGAAACATGTAGAAAAAGTCTAAGGTTGAATAGAGAAGAATAACGATTTCCCCTGTTCCATCTCCAGCATTCTCAGCACTCCATGCTGGAGGTGGAACAGGAAAAATCGTTTTCGTTCTCTATTTAACCTTAGACTTTTTCTAGACATTTAATTCTATTGCATTAAAAATGGCCTTCAAGATGTTCACTTGCCAGACCAGTATAGTTCATTGCCTACTCCTTCCCTCAGAATGTTGTTGGGTATTATAACCTATCGTAAAACTTCCCGAAAACAAACGGAAATAACTTCAATTTTCCTAACCCTTTCCCCAAAATTTCGGAACATGAAACACCGCAATATAGGTGAGTGCCCGAGGAGACAGGGGATAACAGAAATTAGTAATTTGATCGTATGACATTAGCAGTCTAAGTAACACTGGAACGGCGCAGAGTAATTGCGGAGCACTCCTGCGCTTTTCCAGCGTAACTCAAGTGGGTCACTGGAAAGCATCTTATCTCTGTGATCTTGTTATGCATGACGAGATTTGGATACATTTGCGAGAGTCTCGCACGAGACAAGACGAGATGAGACTCAAGGCTACGACACAAGACTTCTTATTTCATCGGCGAGACGAAACAAGACTTGTCAGCTGTTCCATTTCAGTGTATTCACGTTTAACCTATTAATTTTTTGCTATTCTTATATGAGTTTGCATATGTTGCCGTCTGTCATCATCCATTACCAACGTCTCGTCCGTCATCCATTATCTTTGTGCATGATGGCGTTAGCTCTTCTCCATTGTATTGTTTGAATTCGTGCGTTTATCTCGTTACCCATTTCGGCTTTCATAATTAGATTCCCGATTTTGTCCAGCACTACAGGATATCTGCTGTCCAGGATATACGCGGTCTGTCCGCGAGGGCCTTCCAAGTATAAATACGGCGAGAATGGGATTGAAACCATGTATTTGTAACTTTCATGGTTACTTCTTGACAGAATTGTAAAAGTCCATCACCCCCTTCAAGGCCATAAGGCCCACCATCTGTGATCCCTTTTGTAAATGAATTAAAAAGAGGCCCATAATATGCTCGGTTTGCTCAGCGAATAAATATTAGGGGTGGGTTCAATAAGTACAGAATGGTATGGATTTAAGTTTCCAGGAAACTAATTAAAAAAATAAATGATTGAAAAATTCTATTGACAAATATGGTCAGCTTCTGCAAAAAAAATAAATTCGATAAAATCAATTTGTACCTGAAAGAAATCGAAAGTTGGGCTATTATAACGGTAAATGGTCTGGAGATTCAATAGAAATCCTCAAATATATAAGTCGTAGGACCCAGGGTTGAAAATTGATCAACTTTTGACGTTATTGGCACTTACTCAATAATTCTAAATTCAGAACATGTTGTCCAACCTTTACCTTTGTTCACATTACTTATGGATTATTATTGATAAAAATTATAAAATATAAGGCAGCATTAAAAATTATGCAAATCCAAATCCATAATAAATTTGATAATTCGAAAACTAATTCTCCATCATCGTGTCAAGAATCAGAGAATTTAAATGTTGCATGAAAATCATATAAAAAAAATTATATTAAATTTGTTAATTGACTATAAAACGGATTTAATAGAAGAGAAGGTATTAAAAGTTATTGGAGAAACTTAATACAAGCCTCCATTCCAACATAAGGTAGAGCATCCACCCTCGGTCAGGGAACCGCACATGGAACTTGCGGATTCCAGCCCAGAATCCAGGCAGATGAGGGACTAGAATTGTCGTCAAATGTGGGACACACGTATCGACTTGTGGGGGTCTTGATTCTTGTAGAGTACGAATCCCTTCAAAAGCTGTATGCCACACTCCACGGAGCTGGGGTTACTAATGAAAATGTGCCATTTTTGGAATGGACTTGTTGAGTGAAACGACTCTCCGAAAGACCCTAAGTAATAATGCATTCCATGAACAACCATTACTTGAAAAAAAAATATTAAAAAAACCTACTATGGGTGGGGTCGAAATTCAAATTGAATAAAACGGTAATCACAAGACTTCTTTTAAATTTTCTCGGTAATCAATGGATTATTGCTCTACGCAACTTTATTTCGTCACGATAATGCCTGAAGGCCGATAAGGCACCTTTTCCACGAGAACGGTAATCGATAATTCATTCAGGAAGATGACTGCCCCCCTAAGCCACAGTCCAGCTGTCAGGGCAAAAGTCAGATTATAAAAGGGTCTCTTCAATTTTTTCTTCCAGAATAAATAGATTTCAAGATTTCACTTGACATTTTTGGAGGAAAACACTGTCAACCTGTCGGTGCCGAACCTCAGTTATGTGAAAAGTACTGCGTTCGAAAACTATTAACGAGGTTAAAGAGCAACGAAGTACAAGGGTCGAGTAGATTAAGGTAGTACAAAAGAAAGCGCCTATTCCCTTCTCGAGGTCACCGATAAAATAATTGATTCAGCCGGCAATAGATGCCGCCATATGGCTGAATAATTATATAAAATAATAAAATGTAAAAATTATTGATATATAAAAAGCAAGTGACATTTGCAATGTTACACGTCATTGGGCCCAACTGTTTCCTCAAATTCACCTTTTCCCATTTTGGCATTGGAATCTCCCATAATCCCATTAGTCAAATAGCTGTTTTTTGATTTCATCATAAAAATTTTCCACATCTTGCTCCGGCGACTCTGCAATGGCATGTAATATTGACAGTTGAGTTGAAGAGGGCGCTTCTGTACTTGGAGCTATTTAAATTTTGGCGCGTAAATAATTGATTGTCATTTTAACCCCAAAAGTTAAGTCTGATGTGTGGTTTCAAGACAAGCTGACGCTGACACTTTTAAAAATATTCTCTAGGGCCACTGAATGCTTTGGAAGATATTTTAACTTATTCATTGTTCATTGTTCATATTGTAGTCATCTTTCTTTCTACTCAATTTAAACGGATTAAAACTATTGACATTTGCCGCCAAAATTTGAAGCACTCCAAGTTCACTCGCGCCCTCTACAAAATTTTGGAGAACTTAACTGGATATTTGCTGCCATTGGTGCGTATACCTGTGTTATATTAAGATCGCTTGGCTCAACTCTGAGTTCAATGAAGGAATGCGGTCTGAGTATGGGACGAAGTATACAACAGGTTTCAGCAAAAGCTAGGTCTAGGTTTAGGTTAGTTTGAGTCTGCTCATTTGCTGTGTAAGGTTTGTCAGCTTTCCAGCTTCGGATAAGCTTCTTACATTCCCCTCCCCTTCAATGGTTTTCTTATTTTTGATCGTATGTTCAAAGCTGTTCTCTCAGGAGATCCGATTGGGGAACTATTTATAGTTCGGAAAAAAAGAGGTGATATCCTATCGCCTTCCTCTATGCATGCCGAATATTGGCTTGGATATCGGCTGCCCAAGTAGGGAACAGGCTTCTCGGTTTCCAATAGAATTTAATTTTAAAAATATCTATAACTGAAAATCCCATTTTCGTCTATGACTTCTGCGTTCAACTCGAACAATGTGAAAGAGCCAAATAACTCGCTCCAATATCAATAATTTTCTCATACCTGCTACGTGGTTTTCGAACCCACCATTCGTCTAAATCCCTTCCGTCAAGTTTACAATTAAAATTGTCAAAAATTAAAAATGATAAAACAATATCTGCTACTAATATTCCTAGTTTCTATTCATTATAAGTTGTCGGATTCTAGTCCTGAGAATGAAAGTCTACAAGAGGGCAGAGTGCGTGACTACAGTTGTACCACAGAGATGTATCCATTTATGGTAAAAGTGGAAATGAAAAATGACAAGAAATGCATTGTTATAGGTGCAGGGACGATGATTGGACCCAACTCTGTACTAACTTCAGGTCTCGTTACTGATTTAATATATCTTATGCGTGAAAGCGTTTGTAGAATAATATCATCTCCTGATCACAAAGATGGCGATTTCCTGAAGGTTAACGTTATAGCAAATTATACTCATCCATCAGGCGATATTGCCGTCCTGAAATTGCAAAAAAAATTATTTCACATTCAACTTGCAACTCTTCCCGGTCAAGACTTTGTCGATTTTGCTCTCCAATGCGGGTCACTTAATGTTATGGGATTTGGACCTACACAATTTGATCAACATTACAAAAAGATAGCGAGAACTCTCCAATGTAGTTTTGTCTCACCAATTCCTAGTGAACGGTGCCAAAAAATAGCGAATATGGTACTTTCTGGAGACAGACATTTTTGCTTTAGAATCAGAGCTTCCGACATCCAAAGGTCCTTGAATAATATCGACTATGGAGGGCCACTTTTCTGTGTCGGATACCAAGTTGGTATTATTGGTAGATTCGATCCCCAGGATCCTAAAGGTTTGGTTGTTAATTTTAAAGTACAACATTATTTGGATTTTATCCAGAAGAACTCTTGTACCACCATTTACTCTAGCTCCATCTTAATAATCATAATTAAAGTTGGTTTATGTTATACTTATCTGATACTGTAATATTACTTATATGCTCAAACACAAATTATGCTAATATAAAATATTCTGGATGAAAATAATAACAGTGTAAATTATTCCTATACCTTCCCCGCTTTCTGATTAATGTAGAATGCATTAATATTTCTTTGCAGAACCATTCTGCGGGTTTATCTACTATTTGTGCGAAGGTAAATTATAATGAATAATTTCCCAAATTTGACTCAGCCACAGAACATTCATCATACCTACTTATAGAATATCGAGCCAAGAAAGTGGAAACTGGCACGGAATTTTCCGGATGGGAAGATTGAAAACGGACAAATTATTATCCTTTCTTCCTGTTGTTTCCTGCAATAAAGGCTCTCCATTGTAAAACACAAAAGACGAAACGAACGAGTTGAAAACAACACAACAATACATTTCGCTTGTATTTTAGAAAAATAACGAGGAAAATGGCTCTATGGTTTTTGAAGTTAGTGTCTAATTATGAAAGAGGAGAAATAATAATTGAATACAATTTGTTATTATTTTATAAAATGAATTGCTGAAATCATATTCAGAGCGTATAATATTTGATACTTTTATGTACCTATTTGTGCCCCAAACCATCCATTATTTTACAAAAATAAATATTAATTTATGTATTTCTGTTCAATTATTATTTAATAGTGCCTCAAAATATGATAAAATTTGTTACCAAAAGCAACAAAGCTTTTATTCAATAATCACAGCACAGTCTCGGTTTGTTTGTTGAAGTTGTTGGGCCTCTTTTTTTTCATGCCAATAAAACCTTCAATAATTATTCAAATTGATACATACAGGGTGTTTGGTACATCGATAGTGATGTACGTACACTAACCACTCTCACTAACCCATCGTTTCCAGCGTGCACATCTACAACTCTTACCAATCTCCACATGAGTGGTGGATTATTTCCTCCCTTAAGAACAATCATGGCTCCATTTTCAATGTTCGACTGCATGTCGTTCCACTTGGAACGGTGTATTAAGGTGGTCAAATATTGTCACAACCCCTATACGTTTCATCCTGGGACGTCACAACAGGAGCGTGACTTAGGGGCGTAGGTGGGGTTCAGGTAGAGAGAAACTCGCTTGGTATAGGTATAATGAGATGTGTATTGAATAATAATAGTATTACCCTAGAAATGGTATCATGACGTCTGTTCTACGGAGGAACGTACTGCTTATGGGCCACTCTGTATTAATTAGGTACCCTCTGTACACTTGGCGTGACTGAAGACTGAAACTAAGTTTGAGACAGGTCCAGAAAAGCATTTCCCATTAAAGGTAGTTTGCACTGGACCTAGTCCGCTGCGTTCAATTCTCCCAGAGGGCCGTTTCCCATTTAAGGTAGTTTGCACTGGGAGGAGATTTAGCTAGAAGGGCTTTTCCCATTGGAGGTAGTTCGCACTAGCTTTAGTCTGCCGGTAATGGATTCCGGCGCTGTATTTATACCAAATCAATGCTGACTCGTCGACACACTTTAGTAAAATTGATGTACAGAGTGGTATTTACTTAAGTAGTTAACATATGCCCCGCCCCCCCCCTCTGAAGAGCATTGGCCTCCAATGCTTGTAGAAGAGACATCAAAAATAAAAATGAAAAAATTACAAGATACCTAATAGAATTACAATACAATAAAATACAATACTTTACAATACAATATAATATACAATAAAATACAATACAATATAATATAATATACAATACAACCAATAAAATACAAAACAATACAATACAATATAATACAAAAATATCGAAAAGGAATAGGGGCGATGCAATTACTAAAAATGGATAAAAACTGTGGTGCGCCAGGGGAGATTCTGTCACGGGTTGGGTTTTGCCGTCTGACCAGATGCGTCTTCTCAGTAAAAACGGTAGATAATCCAGGTAGGTACCATAACGTTTATGCTTCCTTGGGGTCCGTTTTTGGTTGACGAAAATTTTCATAGTTGTCTGGTTCCTTGCTTCTAATGGTACTCGTAGATCTTTGGATCAGAGATGCCCCTGCTCAATCCAGAGTGGTGTCATTGGTTTCTTGGCCTCGCTTGTCCTCAGCGGGCCGATCCTCGAGCTAGGGAGTAGATCTCCTCGAGAGAACAAATTTTTCGTCTTTATCATTCTCATTTACTTTTCGATTACGTTGACAAAGACAAAACATTCGTTCTATCGGGGAGCTCTTCTCCCTGGCCCGAGGATCGGGCTTCTGGTCGGTTGATGCGATTTTGTGCGTATGAAACAAAAATTATGTGTGTTAAAAAAACAAAAATGATGTGTGTTAAAAATTGAATTACCAAAAATGAAATAAAATTGCTCTTTGTCTACAGTCGATGCTATTCCTTCCATATACAATAGATCTCAAATCCTACTTTCTCTGAATCTTGACACTTCCTGCCTCCCAATATTGTTGGTTCTAAAGGCTCTTCAAGCCATGATACTGTGTATGTTAATGGGATTGACCCTTCGCATGAAATTGTATCTAATAGAAGTTTCCAGATTGCGCCGGCGGATACTTCTACCTCCTGGCTTATAGCGCTATGAGTCAGTATCACCAAAAATCCGGAAGGAAGAGAGTTTGATAAATCCTGTTTAAATTTATTTAATACTAAGCTGTGTTTCTCTTAGTCCTAAACTCTTTATAATATACATGTGGGCACTTTCTTCTACTGCTTATTTTCTCCTTCTTCTCTTACTTCTTCTCTTCGTCTTCTTCTTCTTCCTCTTTTTCTTCTTCGTCTTCTTCATCTCTTACTTCTTCGTCTTCGTCATCTTCACTATACTCTTCTATAGGTGCACCTTCTGTCCACGGGTCATTGTAGGGCAGCATCCTACTGACGTGGACCGCATCTTTATTCTTTTTTCTACTACCAATTTTTTCTACTTCATAATTTACTTCTCCAAGTTTTCTAAGTACTCTATATGGTCCAAACCATCTTAAAAGTAACTTTTCACTTCTTTCAACCTTTCTGATTAACACTAACTTTGTCTCCAACTTCAAAGTCCAATTCTCTATGTCTTTCATCAAAACGCCCTTGTCTTTTCCGTATATTTTCCACTGCTATAGATCGTATTAAGAGTGCATTTTCCCTGATTTGTAGTATGTCCGTTCCATTTTCAGCATCCAATAGCACTGCTTCAGCAGGTAGTGTAGGTTCCCTTGCGTACGTTAACATAAATGGGCTAAAACGAGTCGTATCTTGCATTGCTGTATTATAAGCAAACGTAATAAATGGTAAATAGCTACACCAGTCTGTTTTCTGTGTGTTACAATACATTGACAGCATGGCAGCTATTGTCTTATTCAGCCTTTCTGTTAATCTGTTACAGCATTGATGATATGCTGTGTTAGCTGGCTTCTCACTCCCATTAAACTTACTTACTCCGATTGGAAGACTTTTCCCCTATCGCTAAGCAGATTTCTTGGCATTCCATGTATCAAAAATACTTTTTCTAATAAAAATTTTGCGACTGGTCGTGCTTTTCCATTTGGCAAGGCGGCTGCGATGACATATCTTGAGGCATAATCGGTAACTACTACTATCATTGTTTTTCCCTTATTACTTCTTCTAAATGGACCCAATAGGTCGATGCCAATCTTGTCGAAAATCGTTCCTACTTGTATTGGTTGTGATAACCCTGGTGTTTTTCTATAAGGTTCCCCCTTCCTTGCCTGGCAATCCGGACATACTTTCACGTATTTTTCTATATCCATCCCAATAAAATCTGCTAGTAATTTTCTCTGTCGTTTTGCTGAGGCTTAAATGTCCGCTTGTTGGTGATGCATGTAGTTCCCATAGAATTTCTTTTCTTATTGTTTGTGGCACTACCAATACTTTTTCTAATGCCTTCTGTGTTTTATTCACTTTGTATAATAGGCCTGCTTCGATCCTGAAATTTTTTGTTCCAATATCAATTTCTGGATCGTCTGGACTTCCTACAGCTTTAGGAAGTTGCTTCAAGCTTGGGTCTGTTTTTTGGAACGTAGACATTTTCGATGTTTGTAGTGCAAATGTGGGGAGTTCTTCTTGGTCTTCTTGTTCATGCGCTTCTGGCTGCAGTACCGGGTTGCGAAACATGCATCCGCGTCCGTGTGGGGCGAGCCTTCCTTATACACAACTGAATAGTCGAGTTCGGCTAGTTTCAATGCCCATCTGGCTAAGCGTCTGTTGCTTTCCTTAATAGTGTCCATCCAGCAGAGCGCGTGGTGATCAGTCACGATTTTCACTGGTCGGCCGTATATTAACTGCCTCAAGTAACCTAAGGCCCAGACTACGCCTAAGAGCTCTAATTCACTAATTGAATAATTCTTTTCGCTGTTTGACAGGCTACGGATGTGCTATTGGATGTGCTTCTCTCTTGTTATCCTCTTGTAAAAAAACTGCCCCTATTCCACAGGTTGCTGCGTCAGTGTGCAGGATAGTATATTTGTTTGGATTGAAATGCTGTAGTACTGGTGTAGAGTAGAGACAAGCTTTTCTTTGAGAGTGTTGAATGCTTTTTCTTGCTTTGTACCCCGTTTGAAGCCTATGCTTTTCTTTGTTACTTCATGCAATGGGCTGGCTATTGATGCGAAATTGTGAATATACTTTCTATAAAAGTTGCACAGTCCAAGAAAGCTTTGTACATCCCTAACTTTTTTTGGTGTGGGAAATTTTCTTATGCAACTATTTTTTCTTTATCTGGTAAAATTCCTTGCTCATTTACATTAAAGCCTAGTATATTGATTTCCTGTCTTTGATTTGCAACTTATGGCGGTTGGTTGATGGTTAAGATCTGAGGGATCGTCAAATACGCCCAATAGGGCACCTTGCCTGAACGTGTTTCTCCCTGATTTCCGTTCTTCTGTGTTTTGGCCTGAACGGTGATGCCCCTGTGCTATCATCAGCATCAGGTGCTGTAGGATTCTTCACCAGTGCCTTTGCAAGGAAACTTCAATGGTACGTCTCGTCAAAAATGGAGAAACCAACAAAAAAATTGGTTTAATTAGAAACGTCTTCGCCACTATATCAGGAATCTTCTATTCCTCGCCGTTTGTGATTTTTTGCTTAGTGACCTAGTTTTATAAACAATTTGTCGTCAGCATATCCGGTCTGCTTCTAATTACCTGGGTCACTAAAATTTGTTTAATTATATGTATATTTTATTTTGAGCCCTGTTTTTTTTTTCCCCAATATGGTGACGTCAGGATTCTGCATAATTTCTTCTGTACTGCCGTTTTTGGTTCCTGGGTGCCCGGGTGTCGAAACGGCACCTCCACCAAATATGTCACAACCCCTATAATACGTTTCGTCCTGGGACAGGAGCGTGACTTAGGGGCGTAGGTGGGGTTCAAATAGAGAGAAACTCGCTTGGTATAGGTATAATAAGATGATTATTGATTAATATTAGTATTACCCTAGAAATGGTATCATGACGTCTCTTCTACGGAGGGACGTACTACTTATGGGCCACTCTGTATTAATTATGTACCCTCTGTACACTTGGCGTGATTGAAGCCTGAAACTAGGTTTGAGAAAGGTCCAGAAGGGCGTTTCCCATTAACGGTAGTTTGCACTGGCCCTAGTCTGCGGCGTTCAATACTTCCAGAGGGACGTTTCCCATTAAAGGTAGTTTGCACTGGGAGGAGACTTAGCTAGAAGGGTTTGTCCCATTATAGGTAGTTCGTACTAGCTTTAGTCTGCCGGTAATGGATTTCGGCGCTGTATGTATACCAAATAAATGCTGACTCGTCGACACACTTTAGTAAAATTGATGTACAGAGTGGTATTTACTCAAGTAGTTGACAATATCCTAAAGACCACCGAGTCCAAATATGTTGTAGCATGTGATAATTACTCAGGCAATCGACTGGAGCATTGGAAAGATCACTTTAGGGTATGGCATTTAATGGATCTCCAATCAGGAACTGACCGGGGGTTAAAACTTGGAAGTTGTTTTGGATGGGAGGACAAGGGCGTGAGCTGTCACGAATTCAGCACTGCGCTTCCACTTGGCAAAACACAGTTGATAATTGTTCAGAAGTCAAATTTGAATTTCCTACCACTCTACTAACAAATCACCTAGCAGACTTAACTGACGACTCCTATAAACCACTTTGGTGTGGTGATCAAGGAAGAATATATTGCCACTCGAAACCTTGCTGGGTACAATATCCTAGGATCTCAACATCTTTTTCAATTTTAGCCAAAGTTTCACATAAAGTTTTCAATTCCTTATTCGCTCCATTAAAGTTGGCTCCATTATCGGAATATATTTTAGAACAGAGAACCGATTCAGACAATTCAGAAAACCTTGAGTGCTAAAATCACCCACTAGCTCAATGTGAACCGCTTTAGTCACAAAGCAAATAAAATACACATATAACCTTTGACTACAGTCCTATTCCAAAGCTTACCATCCTTTACGTTAAAAAGGACCTGCATAATTTACGCCACATACATGAAAGGGTCTTTGATATGTAACCCTCTCACGAGACAAATTCCCCATTTTTTGAATTTAAGTAGTGGAGTTTTATCTGAAACATGGTACACATTTTGACAATACACTACGAACTTCCCGTCTCATTTATTATCCAAAACTGCTGGCGTAATTTGGCCAATAAAGTTTGAGAACCAACATGTAGTTGCTTTAAGTGTTCCTCAAGGATTAGCAACCTGGTTAAAGGATGCCTCTTGGGAAAAGAAATCTTGGGTTCGTTGTTCGTTTATTCCAAAATCAAAGTCCAATTAACACAGCAATAATTTATTCCACTTAACTATAGACTCTGACACTAATTACTTTAGTAACTAATTCAACAATTAAACTCTTCACAACTCGCAACAATAATCACTATTTAAATCAAATCAGAGTCAAACTTAAACTTTAAACTTCCAACCAATGCTGGCCCTTATATATCTGCAAATCCATTCATGTACAATCTAGAATACACGCGATAACTATCCTTCTCGAAAACACTGCAAGAATCCCGTTAAATTAGGTTCTTGAGATCCTGACGGCGGCGTTATTCTGGCGGAGGCGTAATCGTAATACTGTCCTCCTCTTAAGGTTGATCGTCCTGATCAACTTCACGCTTATGATATCTCGTTATCTGTCTAGATGTATAACTTTCATCTTACTCCTGGTGTTGTGCAGGACTCGATAAGCCAAATCATTGATCCTCTTGAATATTCTGGAGGACCCTCCTGAAGACAATTTCGGCGATACTCCTTTCTTTTTGGCTGGATTATACAGCCACACTAAATCACCTTCTTGAAATCCGGCTGAATTGGCTTTCAAATCGTATCTAGTCTAGTGGATACCCAGAAGTCGTGCCCTTACTTCGTCGGCATAATCTCGGATTTCTTTTCGTTCTTCTCCAGGTATCCCAAACATCAGATCGCAAGGTAACCTGAGTACTCTTCCAGAAACGATTCTGGCTGGACTTTCACCTGTTGACTCATGAACAGCTGCTCTGTAAGCCATTAATAAATAAATAGAGGCAAATGCTTGTCCCAATCTCGCTGGTTCCTTGTGACCACTTTTGTCAGGTGTCCCTCTATGGTCTTATTGAATCGTTCTATCCTGCCATCAGATTATGGATGTAAAGGTGTTGTCCTTGTCTTACGAATGCCCATGATCTCACAAATTTTCTTGAAGATGGCAGATTCGAAGTTTCGTCCCTAATCTGAATGCAACCCTAGTGGCACACCATGACGACTGAAAATTTCGTCCACTAGCACCTGGACAATCCTGATGGCTTCTTGATTGGGAATAGCGAAAACTTCTGGCCATTTACTGAAGTAATCCACGATAACCAAGATGTATTTGTTACCACGCTCTGACGCAGGAAACGGTCCGGCAAAATCGATTGCTATTCTTTCAAATGGGAGACCGACGTTGTACTGTTTTATGGGCCCCCGAGATCTTAGCTTAGGGCCTTTACTGGTAGCACAGATGTTGCATTTTCTGCACCATTTTTTAACGTCTTCGTGATAGTGAACTCAGTAAAAAGGTTCCCGAATTTTGTCCAGAGTCTTGTTAACTCGAAAATGTGCCCCCGAAGATCCGTCATGTATTTATTTAATTCATCTTCCACTCGGTGTTTCGGGTTAACCAGTTGGCTCTTAGTGGATTTCCCATCGGCACTCTCCCAAACTGTTTTAAGTAAACCATTTTTTACGGCCAGAGAGTTCCACTGGGTCCACAACGCCTTGTGAATCAAGCTCTCTTTCGACACTTTCCTCCATTCCGGCTCACATTCATCATTTTCCTTAAGATGGAGAAATGCCCGCTGTCCTGGTCTGCTTCTTCATCTGCTCTCATCTGTTTGGTAGTTATCATCAACGATCAGATCTGTTCTTCTCACAGCCGGACCATTGTTTTCCTCATGCATGGCGATTCTTTGACAATGGTTGCAGTCTTCTTTGCATGGCCGTCTAGACAGAGCGTCAGCATTTTCATGCAGGTTTCCAGGTCGATGTTTGACCCGGCATTACACGCGCCAAAAAAATTACGTCGTTACACGCGTTCGGTCAAATCGACCGACTGCCCAAAAGTTCATATGAATTATTAGTTTTTTTCGCGGAAACGATTCCAAACGTATCCTGAACGCTAAGGCATGACCTACGCAATTTTACTAATCAATAGAGACATGAAACTTTCAAATATTACCTGCGTAAGTCATGCCTTAGCGTTCAGGATACGTTTTGGGACCGTCTCCGCGAAAAAAGTGTACAAGCACTATAATTCCTAGGATTCATAATTATTACAAATGGAATTATATTATGCAGTACAGTTACCGTATTATCGACAGCCAAAAGTACTCCCAATATCAGAAAATGCCAATTTTGAACATAAATATTTCAGATACTCAGGTTCACGCGCCTAGTCAAAAGCACCGACTATGAAATTAACGAACCCTTCTTCAACCAAAAACCAAAATCTTTTGGGCCAATGGGTAGTGGAAAACCTGCATCAGGCATTCCTGGATGGACAAAACTGCCACCCTTGTACCAGTGGTGTAATTACTGATTTTATCAACGATCGGTCTTTTTGACCGACACGCGTGTACTCGCGGGTTAATTTGGAAATCGTATGCTGCAACGTCTCAATCTATCTAGCAAGCTGTCCTTCGGAAGTTTTCATTTCTAAAAGCCATTTTAGAGCTGCGTGATCCGTTCGAATTAGAAATTCACGTCCGTAGAGATACTTATGGAAATGGTCGACTGCTTTTACTATGGCAAGCAACTCTCTTCTGGTGACACAATAATTTCGTTCCGGCTTTGATAAGGTTCTGTTTTAGTACTCAAGGACGTGTTCTTGTGAATTTTGGATTTGTGAAAGGAAAGCTCCAGTACTGGTGTTACTTGCATCTGTGTCCAAAATCAACATGCCTCTCTGATCGGGATAGGACAATACTGGGCTCGTACATAATGCTCCTTTCAATTTTCTAAATGCGGAGTTGTGTTGATTTTTCTTCTGTCAATCGATAAAGCGGAGCAGCTATATTGGTGAATCCTTCTACAAATCTTCGATAATAAGAACATAATCCTAAAAAACTTTTTGGTTCATGTTTGTCGCGTGGTTTTGGCCAATCCCTGACAGCATCAATTTTTCCTTCCATAACGTGTATGCCATCTTCAGATACCACGTGACCTAAGAATTCCACTTTCTTTTGGAAAAGAAAACACTTGTTTGGGTTGAGTTCCAAGTTAGCATTCCGGAAGCGGTCAAAAAGTTCATTCAGGTTATTGAGATGTTCTTACAACAAATTTCCCATTATCATGACATCATCCAAATATAGCGGGCAAGTTCTCCATGTAAGGCCTCGCAAAACAAGATGCATCAGTCGCTCAAACGTAGCTGGAGGATTACACAATCCGAAAGGCATCACATTAAACTGGTATAACCCGCTTCCGGTACTGAAGGCAGTTTTTTCTTTGTCATTTTCGTGTATTGCGACTTGCCAGTATCCACTTTTAAGATTTAAGGTGAAAAACCATTTGGAGCCTGACAGCGTTGTTAATGTATCGTTTATTCTCGGAAGAGGGAAGTTGTCCTTCTTGGTGACGTCATTAAGCTTACGGTAGTCCACACAAAATCTAAGACCCATCTTTCTTCGTAACCAATACTACTGGCGCAGACCATGGACTATTCGATTCTTCAATAATTCCCTCTTGAAGATCGTCCTTAACTTCGGCTTTTACTTCTCTAATCTTTTGTTCTAGGTTAGCGACTGATCCATGTATGGTTTGAAATATTTTCTGTAGTTGTCCAAGGTCTTCGTGCCGTTCTTTTTGTCGCCTGGACTCTTCGTCTTGTTTTTCTTGTAGTCATTTAGCCTCTTCTTGTTGTCGTCTTCTTGTTTTTCTTTTTGTCGCGTGGCTTCTTCGTCTTGTTTTTCTTGTTATCGTTTGGTCTTTTGAAGTTTCAACATTTTGCGCAGAAGTTCTTCAATTTTTTGTTCGTCCATTTTTGCTTGTTGTCTTGTGATAGGGCATATACAGAATGTTCTAGAAGTCCCCTCGAACTTTCTTCAAATATCTTTTTTGGTCTTTGCTCGAAGTTTCAAACACGCCGGTAAAGTCACAAATTGGATAACTTGCTTCATTCGAGAATAGAACGTTCTAGAATTTTCTTGAAATGTCTTTTCTGGATGTCAATAGATATAGCATATACGTCGATAAGGTCACAGATTCGACATTTCCCTTGGTTTCCAAATATAATGTTCTAGAATTTTCCCGAAACTCCTCGAATTTTTTTTTCTGAATGACGATTGATATTTCGAATACGTTGGCGAACTCAGAAATTCCATATCTCCCTTAATTTCCAAATAGAATTTTCTAGAACTCACTCGAAAATTCACTATCACAGTCAAAATCGGGTATATAGTCACTTCCGGGGTAATTTGCACGATCGGTTAAGTCTCTTTTGGTGATTGTCACTGCTTACACTGACTGACTGTGCTAGTGCTTAATATAGTGGTCACTAGTCACTAGTGTCTGTGCACCATTCCGTAATTGGATTCCACCTTGCAACAGAATTATATCCCACTTCTGACACCAATATCACGGAGTTTCGCAGGCGATATTGTGCTCATTTCAAAATATTCAGACGAGATGAAGGAAATGATGCAACAACTGAATGGGGCCTCAACCCCAATATTCCAATAAAGTTAAAACGAAAAATCTAGGACATTAGTGGCAAAGTATGGTCAACGGTATGGTCTCGAAATAACGATCACAATGCACAGCGCAAATCGTCTTTGAACAACGCAAAGAGTGATGGAACATGCAATGCTCGATGAGAAACAGGATCTGGAATGACGACATAAGAAAGCGAACAGAAGCAACCGATGTAATGCCACACATAGCCGAGATGAAATGAAAATGGGCAGGGCATGTGACAAGACAGAACAGATGAACCAGCAAAGTCATCAATTGGCGTCACAGTCAAACAAAGAGAGATAGAGGTAGACCACAGATGAGATGCTGGGTGGATGATATCAGAGAAAACGCTGGCAGGAGCTGGGTACGACAATCCCAAAATCGACAAAAATGGAAAAACCTCGAAAAGGCAAAAATGGACGGAGGAAGTTTGATGAAGAAGAAGAGTATTGTATAGGCTGTATATAAATCTAAAACTTATTTACTTCGGACTTGATAATTCTAAAATAGTTACAGACCATAAGCTCATCAATTTCGATAGTTTATAATCAAACAATGAGACATGATAGAGAATCCATGCTTGCAACGTCACAAACAAAAATTAATTAGATATAGTTTAACAAATGTGTGGATAAAAGGAAAATATCATCAAATTCCTGATGCCTTATCAAAAGATCCAGTACTGATGCGTATTGAAGCAATTTATTGGCGGAAGAAGCAGAAATACATATGCCAATGAGTGTTAAAGGAAGAAGTTGAAAACAGCGTATCAACATACTAAAATTTCAATGGAGTTGGACCTTGGCCAAAGAGCTGTTGTTTTTTGCGTTAACTACTTACATTCTTGCCTTCACATGGGTTCTATACCTTTCTCAAAATACTTAGCTTCTGAAAAATCATACCCAATTGTACTGTGGCCAAAGAATCACCATAAAAATCTGAAAAATCCTATTATCAGCCACACCTTGGTGGGTGTTTACCAGCCATACCTTATACCATCGTAACACTTACCATGTTCCAGTAATTGCGATAATAATTCAAACAAATAATATATTCACAGAATCCGATTTTTTTGTTCAACATCGAGCTTACACGATACCAATTATCAAAGACAAAACCATAAATAATAATTATTTAAAATTCATGAATATTGAGGAGCGCGCATACGTTTTAATTTCGCAATATAAATGTCACGAGCGATTTGATTCAGCGTATTTATTTACGATAAATCATTAACGTATACGTTATTATTATCAAACGAATCGAGCTGATTGGTTGGCCGATTAAATTGGAGCCACTATCCGAGATAGTAGTTGGTTATGCTCGACATGGTAATTAATGGGCAAATTCAATTTAAGCTGTTGATGGTATCGTGGTTTTAAGTTTTAATTCACCGATGATGATGCGGTTGTATAGTTAATCAATAAAGTTATGGCCTATAATTTATTTTAAGAACGCCCTATACTTACTACAAGAGGCACTCATATTGAAGAAAGCCAGGATTTTTAACAAAAGGCTACATATACATTGTGCTTTATGGTGGATAAAAATTGGTAATTATGTTTTTTATTTTCGAAAAATATTGAAAAGTAGTCTCCAAACTACTTGAAGTCTTAAAAAAGTAGAACGTAAATCGGCTTTTTATTTGCATCGTCAACATTCGACAATACATTATCTTATTATTCCTATACCAAGCGAGTTTCTCTCTACCTGAACCCCACCTACGCCCCCAGGTCACGCTCCTGTTGTGACGTCCCAGGACGAAACGTATAGGGGTTGTGACAATATGACACGAGAGGCTGAAAAGCCTTTTGGGATTATCGCGCTTGGTGTATTAAAGTTTAGTTCCTTCGGAGTCGTGGTGTTGCTGTGTAACGCGTTTCGTGTCAGGTGAAAGTATTATCCGGTAGTCCTGGAACCTCGTGTGGTATTACATCGATAATCTTTTTGCCCGAATAAGGCAGTATTTCATATTTCTAGATTTCAAGTTAGATACTGTACACCATTGCGAAAGCGCACCGTGAAGACCTTCAAATATGATTTTTGAGGTTCATAATAATTTCCAGCTGTGTAAGTCAAAGTAATCATCATACACTTGCAAATATGATTTTAGAGGCATTTCATGATTTTCCAAGTATCAAAGTGGAGAAACAATCCTAATCCCTATCTGAGCATCAAATCTGCTTCGAGAAAAACTCCAATTTATGAATCCCGAGTTGTTTTAATTGGTTTTTGACGTAAGAAATCTGTCATTCTTGAATAAATTTTTTAAATAAAATTTATGTGCCTTCTCAAGCTATTATCTCTGCATGTTATCAGATGATTGTTGCCATAGGAATTTGATCTTTTCTTCTCAGTTTACACTTCAATACTTCTGCTTATAGACACCTAGTTCCTAGAATTTTTCTTTAAATTCTAAGAAATAGTAGGTATGCCAATTTTCCTTAAATTATGATAAATTATTCTGCTCACAAAACATCAAAAGTACCTTTATCAATTTCGTATTTACCTGAATTATGCAATCACAAAACCCCTAACCAATTTTCGTAGATTTTCTCGATTCGCTTTTTTTAAGTCAAATATTGTATTGCTATTCAAATCGAAATCAGGTTCAAGTTGGCAGTCCGAATTGGAATAGCCACTAACAAAATTTAGGTGCTTGATGGAAAACTCCAAATTTAATAATAAATTCAGGCTTTCGTATCATAATTCGGTATGATGCAAAGCAAAAAATCCCACAGGTCAACATTTTTACCCAGAGGATTAGAAATGTACGATTTTGTTTTGGTTTAGTGTTTAATCAGTGTCGGTTTTATTTGCGATCCAAATTTATTGTTTGCAGCTTTAAATAATTCTTTTTCGTCCTTTGGGATACAAAACTGAGGCATACATTTATTTGTGAGTTAGTTTTTGAAGCTATTGTAGATAAGAATAGTTTATTTTTATGTCAAATATAAAATAGTCTGTGGGTTTACTGAAACAAGCAAAAACTCTATGTAAGCGCAAGAATACTGAGGTACCATAACCTAAGGCTTATTTTTCTGAATCGTTCCGTTGATTAAAGAAATAGTGTAACGCCTATATTTGCGACGCCATAGCCACTACCGTTGCCGTAGTCATAGCCACTACCATGTCTGACAATTAACATCAATCAGTCAGTTAGTTTTCTCCGATCAAGTTCATTATCAGTCAATAATCAGTAATTTTAGCTCTGTTTTGGTTCAAAAAAAGGACGGTTCTACAACGGTTCAAAACAATCGCAATTTTGCTATTATTTTGCCGACTTTGAATTTTTCCAGCTAAACTGTTAAATTAAAACATTGAAAAACAATGTGTAGTGCATGCATAGTGTTGGAGTTCCTTTCGATACCCGCTACATATTTAGCGCCCAACGTGGGGCCTGGGGTTTGGTAGTGAACCACCATCCCAATGATTTTCTGGACTAATTTTATGACTGTAGATCAATGAACTATAAAACGCGAGATATTATGGGTGTAAATGTACATTAATTGACTGAATTGTGTAAGTTTTGCCACATTCAGATATTGTTCCTACAATTTCTCGAATATTCCTATTCCACACAAACCGACATTATAGTTTCCTGTGTGTCCAAGTTTGTCCTACATTTTGTACCCACATTACAGTTTCCTGTGTGTCCGTCCAAGTTTGTTCGGAGGGTTCCTACATTATCGTCGCCTGTTTGTGAGGATTTACCCGAGTATGCTGTTTCTCAACACTACATTTCCATCGCTAAGCTTACTCCAAGCTGGATTTTCTTGTTGATGCCTTATAATCTTTGATCGTCCCAACGAAATCAAGACAAAATGGGCGACTTTGTTGTTCTGACGAATGAACAATTACAAACATTACTCGCTGTTATGAGAGATATGTTCCAGAATAGGCTATAATCTACTTCGAACCAAAGTACAGCTGCTAATTTTTCTCCGGCTCAAGGTTTTCCGAAAAGCCAGTCGAAGACGCTGAAGCATTTATTGATGCCATCACTATTTACAAAGACTGTCTGAACATCACTGACGATAACGCTGTGAAAGGTTTACCAATGCTACCAGATGGCGCTGCTGCAGCATCTTATGGTCTGAAGTTTAAGATGCGCTACGTCATGCTATTGGCTTTAACAAACCAGCACATCAGTTTTATAGAGCGCTGTTTTCTCGAGAACAAGGCAGTAAGGAACCAACCGATCTTTTCGTGAATCAAGCCCGTGCACTGCTTTCAAAGTTGACAACAATCACGTCCTTGCCAGAGGAACACAAGTTAGAATTGGTTTATGGACTCTTCCACCATAGAATCAGGGAAAAACTTCCTCGACATAGTTTCCAGAACTTTTCAAAGCTGATCGACAAATGCAGAGCAATCGAATCCAGCCTTGCTGAATCCAATGTAAAACTGACTTCCACGTCCATTGCAGAAAAGCTCAAGGACCGATGTGCATTTTGCAAAGCATATGGACATGTTCAAGCTGTTTGCAGAAAATTCAAAGCCAAGTCTGCTGAGAAAGCCTCGTCCACTACTTCTGCCCTAACAGTCCAATTCAGTAACCCGTCCTCAACAAATGTTGCATGCTATGGTTGCAGTAATTCAGGATATTATTCGTTCTCCAATGTAAACCTGCACCAACACCCATTTCATCTGTCGAAATGATCGCAGCTGTTCTCGGTGAACCTCCTAGTTTGTTATCAACGTGTGATGGTCCGCCTTTAAAACCCATCATACCTGTCATCATTAAAAGTAAATCAGGTTTTGCTTTTGTAGATTCCGAAGCAAGAGGCAGTATTGAAGGTTCAAAGTTGATAAGCCACTTAGATGCTATTCGGCATCCATTAAAAACTGCTCCAATATAACTGATATTTGCTGATGGTATACCCCGAGAAGTTGAAGCAAAGATGTACCAGTGTTCCATCGAAGTTATGAATAAATAAAGAAAACTACAAATGATTGCTGTTCCAGACCGTAAAGATAGTAAGACTTTACTTGGTGTTGATTTCATATCACAATTCGATATAGTGCTCAATATACCCAAGAAGATATACTATTTCAATGATGATCCAAGCAATTCCTTGCCATTACAGAATTAAGTTATTGATTCCAACGCAGTTTTGTCTGTTGTTGACGGGAATGATTTGTCGTTGCTGACTCTTTCCAATATTGAAGTAGGGACATTGAAATTGCTGTTGGAACATAACAAGGATTTGTTCCATGAAAATATAAGAGTTACCCCATATGTTGAGCATACTATTTTCCTCACTGATGATATTCCCATAGCTGAACCATCTTATCGCTTATCTCCTGCGAAGAGAGAAATTTTGCGTCAGGAGCTTGACAAACTTCTTACCAGCGATATCATTGAAGAGAGCGAATCGCCATACGCATTTCCAGTCGTCCTTGTACCGAAGAAAGACGAAACTTCACATAGACCTGAAGAGTGGTTATCATCAAGTACCTGTCAGAAAAGAAGATCGTGATAAAACCGGCTTTGTCACGCCATTTGGACTTTATCGATATAAGACGATGCCTTTTGGACTATCTACAGCTCCAGCAACATTTCAAAAGCTAATGAACCGTTTTTCTTCAGGTTTGCCGCATATCCAGATGTTAGGATACCTTGATGACCTAATAATTTTATCCACGACTTTTGAACAACACATCAAAAACTTGAGTGAGGTTTTCAACAGTCAACGCATTTACAAGTTGAAGGTGAACAAGAAGAAATGCACTTTCTGTATTTCGGAAGTTAAATATGTTGGTCATCTGATGATGTCAGTGCCTATTCTATTGGTGCATGTTTGCTCCAGGGGGAGGGAGCAGACGAAAGACCGGTAGAGTACGCCAGTCATTTACTTACTGCGGCCGAGAAGAACTATAGCTGTACTGATCGGGAAGCTCTTGCACTTGTCTACGCAGTCAACAAGTTTCGCGGATACATAGAAGGTTTACCAGTTTATGTCAAAACTGATCATCAACCTTTCTGATGGTTTATGACATTAAAATCACCAACTAGTAGATTGGCCCGGTGGGCACTTCAACTGCGAGCTTTCGACCTCAAGATTGACTACATATCAGGACGTACGAATGTCATCGCAGATACATTATCAACAAGACCACCCATTGACTCGGTTAGCAATGACCAGTCACTAATAGCTGTCGACACAGTTACTATTTTGCTACCTAATAAATCGGCTGCAGAGACCAGAACCCAGTAGTTAGATGATTTATTTACTAGGAGTATTATCGACTGTTTCGAGAATGCTGATTCTGATACTTTCGACTTTGCCAGATGGACCAATCGAGGCTACCTTATGGTTCAGGGGATTTTACATGGCTACGTTAGTGACTTCAATTCTGACGAAGGTCAATTAGTTGTTCCTCAAGGTCGAGTAGGGTCTATACTCAATGAGTTCCATGATTCTCCACTTGCAGGACACTACGGCGTCGTCAAAACCTTGAAACGAATCTCACAAAGGTTTTACTGGCAGACGATGAGAAAAGACATCACTGAATACATCCGAAAATGTATAGAATGTCAAAGATACAAACCAACGAATCATAAGCCTGCTGGTTTGACTCAGACTCCTGTTCTGGCTCAGTGATTTAAAACCCTAGCTATGGATTTATTTGGACCACTGCCTGAAGCATAAACAGGTGAAAGGTGGGTTTTCGCTATAGAAGATACTGCCACCAAATGGATAAAGTTATTCGCACTGGAAAATGCTACAGCTGAAGCTTGTGCGAAATGCCTTATCGATGAAGTTATTCTCATATATGGAGCTCCCAGGTCATCAGTGACAATGGTACGCAGTTTGTCACAGGTGTCATGCAACAAGTTGCTCACTGCCTCGGTTTTACCCAAAATCTTATACCGTTTCACTACCCAGCTTCCAATCCTGAACAGAGAAGAAATAGAGATTTGAAAACCCAGTTAACAATACTTGTCGAAAGGGATCATACAAAATGGAAAAAAGACTTGTCTTCTGTGAGATTTGCAAAGAACTTTGCCAACAACCTATCTACTGGTTACAGCCCTGCCTATTTATAATTTGCCCGTGAACTGCGAATCTCGCATGATGTCGAACGTAATTTCCAAGTTATCGTTAATAGCGAGCACTTCATTCCTGAGATCATTCCAAAATTAAAGATTGTCTCTAATGTTTCAAAGGATCGCAGTCTTACACATCCAAGTTCGCCCCTAGAAGAGATGGCCCCTATATAATTTTGAAGATAGTATCGCCAACCTCTTATCAGATTGCCTCCACCCAATCTCCAACAGTACCGGTGGGTACATACGGTTGATCAGCTCTCAGCAAGTACAATCGTCACCAAAAGTAACTGGGACAGCATCATATTAGCTCTTGTACTATTATATGAATTTTATTGTCAAATATTTGTCAAACTATGAAATAAATGCATGCGCGAGCCGGCGCTGGTTACCGGTAAGCGGAAACCTGCTTGCACTGTGTTTGTACACGGAGAATGTAATGCCTACACTTGCGACGCCATATAGCCACTACCGTTGCCGTAGCCATAGCCACTACCATGTCTGACAAATGTCATCAATCAATCAGTCAGTTTTCCCCAATCAAGTTCATTATCAGTCTGCTATGTCAGTCTGATTATCAGTAATTTTACTATTATTTTGCCGACTTTGCCGAAAACAATGTGTAGTGCATAGTGTTGTAGTTCCCTTCGATACTCGCTACAATAGTGCTTTTACTTTCATAAATTTAATATTAAAGACATGGCGGATTGCCATAGGAAACAAACATTATCCGAATCCGTGGTATGGAAGACAAGGTCTTATGGAGTGGTCGGCTCGTCCTCAAGATTTGAAGCCATTTGATTTTCTTCAATTTGAAGAATTAGGTACCAGAAACGAAAGCTCTGGATCTGAAGCATTATATTATGCTAAATATCTAAAATCTAGTTGAGCTTTCAATTGATTTTGTACTAATTGCATATAGAGGCTTGATTATCATCCCTCTCTAAATACCTAATCGCTCTGTGAATATTGTTTAGGTAAATTTACTGTTCTGTTCTCGAAACTATTACCATAATCCGGCAGATTGGCGTTTATTCCACATCGCAAATCGGTAATGTTCCAGCTTACAAAATAAATCCGGGTTTATGGAAATAGTTATGCTAATGAAATGGTTATACAACATGTCACATTTCAGTATCGAATAAAAATGGGTATTTTGTCGGATTATATAATGTACCAAAGATGAATCAATATTTTATGTGAATTTGAATAAAAACTAGTGTTATTTGTATTTTTACTTACAAATTAAGAAAAAAATGTTCCAAATTGATTCAGAAGATTACAAACAAATTAAAATACTTTGGAAATAGAACTGTGTTGACAAATTTGACACTGCTTGCTTGATTTTGCCTGCATTTAAGTCCTAATGAGTTTTGCTTTTAGCAGAAATTAAAGTTTAAAAAACTGGAACAATGCTGAAAACCCTCATGAAATATAAAACAGATAAAAGCAATTAAAACGTCAAGCAAGTCTTCAAAATGAGATCATATTTCTGAATAAAATTTCACAGATTTCTTTTTCAATGCCAACAACGAAACATCTGCAAAACACACATTGCATATTTTAACCCCACAATCTCTATAATAACAATAATTACCGCATGTCAGTTTCAAGTCTTGAATTACAATGTTTATATCGTTGCTGTATTTCCAAGCCCTATCTTACTGAGAGTTTCAAGTACTCACCATTTGTAAAGTTACTTTGTACAGAAGTATCGAATCAATCATTCAACATGAAAGGCGAAAGCGGCATTGTAACTTTTGAAGTGGTTGATTGCTTTGTACAATAACAATTCTGTTGATAATAATAATTATAATTCAGTTTAAATTTAGAATACATTTAGGTATTGGCTTGGCTATTCTTTAAATTTTTGAAGTAAGTTTCATAAAACCTAGTAGTGCCCTTTTTAAACTATGTTAGATTTAAGTTATTATTACTTTAGTTTATTGATTGAGGTTTTAAATTATTGTTTAATTAGAACAATTAAGCAGTGATTAACCTTCGTCGGCGTAATTTGACTGACTTCGTATATTTATATTTTATTCAATATCACGGTCAGCTTGCTATATGAGATTTTAGTTAGTAACAATGTTTGGGTAATATGAAGATATCCAAACATTGTAAGTTGCATTCCAGCATTCCAGCAGGCATTTAAGTAATTACGGTCACAGTATTTCATATTTTTGCAGTTTTTGTCACGATTAGTTTATAAAAATTCAATATGAAAAGGGATGTAAGACTGGAAATAAATCAGTATTCATCCACCCAAGCCTTCTTGGCCATTGCAGAGAGTGAGGCTGCTCTTTGACAGAAACCTATACAATCGTCCCGCTGCTCAACCATGCCGAGTTGGGCAAGCGTAATCTGCGAGCACTGCTTGCACATTGGTCCTTCGAGCCTAAAACCAGTCCAGAAGACTCGCTGTCTGTCCACAACGTCCGTCCATACAGCCAGTCCAGAAGACTCGCCGTCCGTCCATAACGTCCGTCAATACAGCCAGTCCAAAAGACTCGCCGTCCGTCCATAACGTCCGTCCATACAGCCAGTCCAGAAGATTCGCCGTCCGTCCACAACGTCCGCCAATAAAGCCAGTCCAGAAAATTCGACATCCTTCTACAACTTCATTCCATACACCGTACGTCTGTCCAGAATAAATAGTCATCAAAACAATCCAGTCACCTGTCAAACACAGCCATGGCAGAAAAAGAGGAACTTGACCGTCTCGCACGAGAACAAGAAAAATCAGGAATGCAAATCGTCCAACTACTGAGTAACTGCTAAAAAGACTCGGTCGATAGGAAAACTGAGGCCTATGTCCAAAAGCACTCGACCAATCTGGATGCGATACTACAACACTCTCGCCCAAATTAAGTCGGAACTGACGCTAGAAAAATCAGAATTCCGGTATAAACATCTGATGGATTTAAGCAACAAACAATGAGATGCAATCCAAAACCTGCATGAAGAAATCGCCGTTAGTGAAGATAGCCATCAAGATAAGTACTTCACTCTGGACGTGTACAAACCAATTCAGAGCCAATTCGATGATGTCATTGAAGCGTTAGCGGCAAAAATCCACCAGAATGTCGTCATTCCACCTCAACAAATACTAGTTAATCAACCACAACAGAACCTGCAGCTACCAAAAGTGCAAATTCCAATTTTCCATGGAGGGTATGAAAACTGGTCTTCATTTTTCGACATCTTCAGAAGGGTTATCCATGAAAATTCAGCGTTGAACAAAGCCGACAAGATGCACTACTTAAAAACTAATACCAGGGGAGAAGTACGCAAGCTAATCCAACACTTAGAAGCAATTGCGGCCAACTACGATTCAACATGGTACCTACTACAAAAGCGTTATGAGAACAAAAGGCTTCTAATATTTAAGCTCCTAAACAAGCTGATAGACCTACCAGAAGTCTCAAAAGAGAACGCCGAGAAGCTAAAGCAGCTGCATGATGTCACCAGCGAGTGTCTACAAGCACTTAAAAATCTAGACGTCAAAGTTGACACCTGGGGGCCCATAGTAATCCGAATGACAATGAGAAAGTGGAACTTGGGAACCAGCCGTCTATATGAACAAAGTCTTGAGAAGCCTCACGACGTTCCAGAGTTGGAAGAACTTATGAAATTCTTGGAAAGAAGATTCCAGTCACTAGAAACTATTCCAGGATCAGAACGGAAGCCAAGCTCAGAGAGAAAATACACTAACTCAAGCTGTCTCTTCTGCCAAGACCAACACATGACGTACCACTGTCAGAAGTTCAAAGGAATTTCAGCACAGGAAAGAAACAGATATGATCAAGAAAAACGCATCTGCTACAATTGTCTCAGCCATGACATCAATAAGAGATGTTTCAGCCACGCAAAATGTAGCATCTGCAATCGTCAACACCATACACTCCTCAACATGGAAAGACAGCAACAAATTTCCAACAGGCAGCCCAACTACGAAGAAAGACCCACAACTTCCCAATCGAGAAATACTCAACGATACCCACCAACAAGAAGAGCAAAACATTACCCACCAAGAGGCGCAATGTCTAACCACGCCATTAGAAATGAAGAAAACGTCCTACTCGCTACTACTCTAGTAGAAGTGAGCACATCAAGTTCCCCTCAAGTCTTGAGGATTCTTATTGATCAAGGGTCGCAGATATCCATTATTACTGAAGAAGCTGCAAATCGGCTGGGATCACCACGTCATAGCATCAGAGCACAAATCTCAGGAATTGGTGACGGAGAACCAAAAGTCTCTAAATGGTCTATTGACGCACAGATCAAACCACGATTTATGATCACATTCTTCATGGATGTCAATATGATTGTCCTTCCAAAACTTACTCAATCCATGCCAAAACGACACCTACCTACACATAAACAGCATAGATAGTTGGAAGAATGAAGTGCTAGCCGGTCCAACATTCATGACACCAGGTGCAATAGATGGTATATTAGGCGCAAAGGAATACGCCAATATAATTTTAAACGGCATGCAAAAAAGTACATAACCCAGAGTTAGGATGGATCGTTTCTGGCCCAATAGCCTCCGGATCTCCCGCCATCCAAGTTGTCAGCATTATCACTCACTATGAAGAAGATAGACAGCTAACCAAGTTCTGGGAAATTGAAGAAATAACCTAAGTGCAGCACCTAACAGAAGAAGAGCAAGCATGCGAAGAGATTTTCGAGGAAACCACAACTCGAGACTCTGAGGGTAGATTCATTGTTAGAATCCCATTCAAAGAGTCAGCAGATGTATTAGGTCACTTCAAACCAAGAGCCGCAGCAAGATTCAAGAATATCGAGAGAAAGTTACATAAAGATCCCAGTTTACAAGAACAATATTCTGCATTTATGAAAGAATACATAGAGTTGAATCATATGAAGAAAATCACCCAACATGAAGTGAATCAAGGAAAATATTACATCCCTCATCAAGCAGTCATCAGAGAAGCCAGCACAACTACGCGTCTAAGAGTCGTTTTCGATGCATTGTGCAAAAGCTTCACCAACATCAGCCTCAATGACATCATGTACGTCGGCCCAAGACTTCAACAAAACATCGCCGACATACTGCTGCGTTGGAGAAAGCATGAGATTGTGTTCTGCGCAGACAAAGAGAAAATGTACAGGCAAATCCGAATTCATCTAGACGATCAACAATTCCAGAGAATATTATGGAGGAAGCATTCACAGCAGCCAATGTATGAATACGAACTGACCACTGTAACCTACGGTACAGCCTCAGCACCATATCTAGCCATCAAGACACTACAGAAACTTGCAATCGAAGAATCAAACAAATTTCCGGCAGCAAGCCAAGCAGCATTGAGAGACTTCTACGTCGATGACATATTATCGGAAGCAGCAGATACAGAATCAGCCCTTGAACTACAAAACCAACTACTAAAAATGCTCAGCCTTGCTAGATTCAACCTGAGAGAATGGTCTAGCAACTCACCGGCATTACTCCAATCAATTCCAGAACAGTGCCGAGAACAGAAAATACAAGAACTACCTCAGGAAGGCTTCAAGGAATCTCTGGGCGTACTATGTTTACCAGCAGACGACACCTTCAAATTCCAAGTCAAAGTCTCCGAGATATGCGAATTGACAAAACGACAAATTTTGTCAGAAATATCCAAGTTATTTGACCCCTTAGGATGGCTGTCTCCAATCGTAATACAAGCTAAACTCATCATTTAAGACTTATGGCTAAGAAACCTGAGCTGGGATGACCTGTAGATCAAGAAATATCTTCAAGATGGATACAGTTCCAGAGCAAAATAAAAGAAGTAGAAGAAATCAAGATTCCGAGGTGGATACATCTGAGAAAAACAAAAATTGAACTCCACGGCTTATGCGATGCATTAGAAAAGGCCTATGGTGCAGTGACTTACGGTCGGATAGAAGCAGAAGATAACGCTGCTGCAAGCAAAATCAAAAGTCGCTCCAGCAAAAATCAGAACAACCCTACCTCGCTTGGAACTATGTGCAGCAGTCCTACTATCAAAATTAATTCAAAAAACTAAAACAGCACTACAAATGGGTGACACCCAGACCTTCGCTTGGAACGACTCCATGATCACTCTTGCCTGGATAAAGGGTGACTCTACCAGAATGAAAACTTTCGTGGCAAATAGAGTTTGCGAAATACACAGGAACGCCCCTCAAGCATCCTGGAACCACGTCAAGTTCCAAGAAAACCCAGCAGACATCATATCCAGGAGATTGGACCCAGACAAACTACAATCAGCTGATTTGTGGTGGAAAGGTCCTCATTGGCTGACGTTTCTCCATGAAATCCCCACAACAGACAATATTCCCGACATTCAAGAAGAAGTAAAAGCCACATGTCACAAAATTGAAGTTACGATAAGGAGCGATATATGGGAACACTTTTCAAACTTGACAAGGATGCTCAGGGTATTATTCTACTGGCGTCGATTCATCCAAAAAGAGGAAAGTCTTACTCTATCCGTTCAAAAAGTTCAAAAAACTTTCGAAAGAATCATAAAAATAGTCCAACAGCAAGAGTTTACCGAAGAATACAAGTCTTTACAACAGCAGAACGCAGTCGACAAGAAAAGTAAGTTACAGACCCTCAACCCATTTCTCGACAGCAAGGGCATAATCCGAGTCGGAGGAAGACTCGAACACTCACCTCTTCCCTATGACCAACGACAGCCGAAGATTCTTCCATACATTCTCACATATCAACGTTGGTGGTGAGAAACGCACACAAGACCACGCTACATGGAGGCAACCAAGCGACATTGTCGTACATACGAAGCAGATTCTGGATCATCAACGGTAAGCGGGCCGTCAAAGCAGTTATAAATAAGTGCGTTGTATGCATCCGTCACAAAGCCGAGACCGCACAGCAGCTCATGGGACAACTTCCAAAATCGAGAGTAACACCAGCACCACCATTTACAAACTCAGGAGTGGACTACGCCGGACCGATTCAAGTCAGAACAACAAAAGTAACAGGTCACAAATTGTACAAAGGGTACATCGCAGTATTCGTATGCCAAGCAACCAAAGCCATTCACCTAGAAGTAGTCAGCGACATGACAATAGAGGCATTCTTGGCAGCACTTCAACGTTTCACAGCCAGAAGGGGACATTGTGCGAAAATGTACAGTGATAACGGAACTACATTTATTTTGTTGGAGCAGCACGCCTATTCGAAGATGAAATCACAAAATTGATACAATCACAGTCTGTACAAAACACAATCGTCAACTTAGGAACACAATGGCACTTCATTCCACCCACATTTCGGAGTACTATGGGAGGCAGGTGTAAAGTCTATGAAACACCATCTCAAGAGTTAATGGAGATTGCACTTTGACCTATGAAGAATTAACAACGTTGGTGTATCTAATCGAAGCATGTTTGAACTCAAGACCACTCTACCCACTAACAGAAGACACAGATGATTTTAACATCTTGACCCCAGGACACTTTCTCATAGGAAGAGAACTTCTAGCACCAACAAACTTGGATTCCACAGAACATTTTAACCTATCTCAACGATGGAGACACGTGCAAAAGTTAAAGGAAAACATTTGGAGCGCATGGTGCACAATAAGGTAATAAGTATTCATCTAGCTTCAAAAGGTGTTTTACTCAAATAGTTTTCTGTGCCCAAGCCATTGCAGAGAGTGAGGCTGCTCTTTGACAGAAACCTATACAATCGTCCCGCTGCTCAACCAAGCCGAGTTGGGCAAGCGTAATATGCGAGCATAGCTTGCACAATTATTCTTCCAAGAAACTATAGAAGCGTTTTCATAACCAACTTTATTCACCGACATAACCTCCAGAACTTCCCTATCTTTGACCCATTATACAAATTTACTTTTACAAATATATTGAAGCTCGAAAAACAAGTTTTATATTTCAAAGCTCAAAAGCACAATTTTTCGGTTCACATTAATGAAACCGATGCTCCTAGGCCCTATTCCCATTAACACATAGTATCAGTTTTCATCAAAACCATATCGAAAAAAAGAAAGATATTAACGACATCGTAAGATCGAGCTTTGAAGTGCCGGTTGAATGTGTGGTTCTTCGAGCCGGATGGATGCATGTTCCGGGCCTTAATGGCGCTGAAGGCAGTCGAAAAGCCATAAAATCGCAATTAAATGAGATATCGGTGACTATAAACCGTATTAGATTTTTGAAAGGTTCTACAAAGTTATGTGGTAAAGTGAAGTGTGTTTGGTTAAAAGCATTTTTCGATTATTTAAGAGAATATGCTGGTTGAAGTATATTTGGTTTAATTTTTTAGAGTCTCAGCAACAGAGACGATTGAGATACACATCATCTCATTTCAAATTAAACCAACTTCAACAAGTTAATGATTCAATTTACGAATAAAATTGAAATAATATGAATATGTGATGAATGTTTTAATTGGTAATTGATTTTATTAAGGCGTCGCACACGAGAAGAGGCAAGTAAATAAACAATCTGATTGGATTCCGGTCGTTAATTAATCAATTTTTAGATGCAAATTGCATGCAAATGACTTTATTTAAGCGTAAATTGCAAATGTCAACATGAAAAACGATGAAAGTAAAAAAAAATTATGCGTTCGGGTTTTTTAAAACATTACAGTATTGATGATAAATGTATATAAAACACTAATTGTTATACAGGATGTTTCCTTTAAAATTTTAATGATTTTTAATGGCTACTGCGTTAACTTGCTTTCACAAAGTTGTCTAGCGGATGTTCTATTATAAATAATTGTTTTGACGACAGCTAACAAATATATTATAAGTCATATTTGCTTCGTCTAATGATCCCTGTCATTATTCGGAAACATTACGCCCTTATGCACCCTCCGATAATAAAGCAAATCAGCTGGGCCCAGGAAAAAATAATTTTTTTTTTAGTAAATTGGTTAAGCAGATGTTTTACGCCCTCGAATGAATGATGAGGGTTGGATATCGGTGCGGTTTTGGGGATAATAACGGCAATATTTCACGTGACTGAATAAATACGATCGTGAATATGTGTTACATAAAAAGAACTATCAATTTCTACTCGAAAAAAGCAGAAATCAATTTCATATTTCCTATATATTGTTTAGCCCTAGTGACACCAAATACCTGAAAAATTATTCAATATTTCCTCTTATCACCTCGAATTCCATCTCATGAATATAAAGATGCAAGAGCGTCCCGTTTCTATACATATAAACGACTTTCCAGGGGTTTTTGGTGATAAGAGCCTGGGCCATAAATATTTTCTTTCTATGCGAACATTCCAAGCGTTCAGGAATTCTATTCTCGTATTATTATAGAACAAAGGTGGACGTTTTAAATTTGTTTTAAATTGCGCGGTAGCTTTTCAGATAGAAGAGAGTTTTCTACACACTATAGGTGTGAAGAACGAGTAAAGTAAACTTCTCTGAGTGTGAGAAAATTGACTTGTAGATGAACCTGAATCAGTTCCATCATTTTTTGTAGTGCAGATTGACTCGGATCAGCTTCATGACGTCAATCACACATAACCTAACTTTCGATGGGGAGATAAACCAAGCGTGCCAGTTCAGTACCAGTTTCAGTGTCAATAAAAAATAAAATATCGTTGTTAGTGTCGAATGTTACCAGTGTTCTGACATGTTTGTCCCCATATCGAAAGAGACATTATGTGATTTGTGACGTAATAGGCGCCACAGTGGTGCAACATCCTAAATCTACAATGTAAGATCTTCGTTTTTCAGCTTTTGGAATACTTTTCCTATTTTCCTGTAATTTTTGATTCATTCAACTCTAAAAGTATTGAGGAAAACCACCTATTTAAAATATTATTTCTTCAAATCTCAACTTTTTAAAAAAGCGTTTACTATGAATGAAAATAAATGTTGCAACCATGTAATGCGCCCTCAAGTTTAGGTTTTGGGAAAACAAGAAGGCCGCGCCGCCACGAGAGAGCATGGGTACCGAGGAGGGTAGAAGACAGAAGAAGAGAAACGAAGTAAGAGCTTAGATCCGCCTTTGTGGGTCTTCCAATTTCTTTTTATTTTGTGATTAAAATTGATAGTAAAATCAAGTTTGTGTTTGGTGATTAATTTGTGTAAGGAGCGTTCACAGCTTAGTTGATTAAATGTTATTTTGTTTTGAGAGTTTAATTTATACAAGTATTATTTTTTCATTTTTATGTAATTTTTTGTTTGTTTCTAACATTTTTTTATAGCATGTGCATTGTTCATGTATTTAACAAAAATCGTTTCATGCTGTAAACAACACAAATAAAGAAGTAAATTAAAACCTAAGAAATTATGTGCTGTCTTTTTGTGCTGAGATTTTGATTTTGTGTATTCAGAACCCTGACAAGCGAATATCCTACCAAACAAAGGAAAGAGATATTGGCTCAAAATAACAACTATAGCTGGGTAGCATCCCGTATGGGACCTCAGTACCCTCCGGCAGACCGGCTAACTAACAAAAATTCTTCAGTATTCATTATAGGTAGTGTTGATTGAATGTAGTGTGTGTAATTAAAATTTTAGCACAAAAACAGGGGCGGTATCTGGTTTCAACTTTTATTGAATTATTGACTCACCATTAATAAAATGAAACAGTATGTTTCGATTTTTGGGGAATGTTATATCGAGGGTTTATCTGCCGTGCTCTTTCCCTCGTTAGTTCTAGAATGAGAACGGTACGTTTTTCTTTTGATAATAAAGAAGACGTTTCACAAATTTTTCGTTTCTTTTACATATCACAGCTTCCCTTAAATTTCCCTAATATTTGCTATGTCGGGCGCATGTCAAGTAAGTAAAATTGAGTAAGCTTCCACAACGTAGGTCCTATTTGTTTTTCATTTCATTTTTCAGAAGATTTGTTGTTTAAAAGGTAAAAATTCTCATCGTTCAATCTTACTAAACGAACCCGGGTATGTTATACTACAGTATGTCTGACATTTAACTATACATTAACTGTCAATGTTTAATTAAACAGTGTATTGCTGAACAAATAATACCACAGTTATGACAAAACGCAACAATCAGACTCATCCATAAAAAGATAACACAAAACTTGGAAATTATCGCCCCATCAGTCTTTTATCCCACTTCTACAAATTATTCACAAAAGTGCTTACAAACCGCCTAACAAACAAGTTTGATTTCTATCAACCCCCAGAACAGGCAGGGTTCAGAAGTGGATACAGTACTGTAGACCGCCTTCAGGCGACCCGCACACTCATAGAGAAAAGCACCGAGTATAACATCCCTTTATACATAGCCTTCGTAAATTATGAGAAGGCTTTCGACTCTATAGAGCTACACGCCATTCTAGAAGCCTTAAACAATGCAAGAATAAACCATAGATACTCTGGCATAATATCGTTTATCTACAAAACAGCTACGATGACTGTCAAACTAGATGAAATAACAACAACGAAGAAAATCAAAATGGAAAGAGGAGTCAGACAGGGAGATACTATTTCCCCAAAACTTTTTAAGATGGCGCTAGAAGACGTCTTTAAGACGTTGAATTGGAAAGAGTGTAACGTTTTCAATTTCTTGGCTAGTGAGCTACCTTGTTTTGCCATACTGGATATGATTCCATATAGAGCTACAATGAAGTAAATGAGTGAACGACTATCTTTTTTGTGCCCAGATTTTGTTACCTTGAGTGCTGCCTTCTACTGGAAGTTTTTTTGGTTCAGGTTTGCAAGTTTGGTTAATTGATCTGGGAAGGTTTGATTCAGTACGGCAGGGCCCGCTGTTATTGATTAGAATCTTAGGAAAAGGAGTTAGTACCATCATCATCTCTGTTTGCAAATCCAATCAATAATCTGAGGTTATGATAATAATTGTTGTTTACTCTTTGACTTTTCATTTCCATCATGTCATTGAACAGCTGTTTTGTCTAGGCGTTTTCTTCAGACCTGTTCTACCTTTTGATATATGTTCTATAGGCACTTTTCAACATTACCAGTCATTTTTTACACAACCGATTCTCAGTTCGTACTTTTGGGGTGAAACTGAACACGTCCTTTTCTATAATTTTCTTCAATGTCAAAATTAGAAGTTTGACCGATGAAAGTCTTCTTCCGAAATATAAATGAAGAATCTGCCCCTTTTGATCTGCGACCTCACGCTGAGTAGTCGTCCGGTCTCGGGCCTCGGCCCTAATTATTTTTGGGGCGAGACTTTTTGGAATTTTGTGCCAGGGAGCTCAAGTTTTAGACTAATTTCTTGCTGATAATTGTCTAGAGTCGTCCCTTGGTCATTTTTGGATTCTGTTTCGGTAAGTTTGAGATTTTCTTCAGGAAATATTAACCTACAACACGTGTTCCATTTTTTTTGATAGGACTGTTCCGAGCAGCATTTGGAATTTTAAGACTTCACCTTTGGTCTAGAGTATCCCTCAATTTGAGGTAAGATTATTTCTAATATTTGGGGCTCGATTTGTTTTTTTATACGAACATCGTTATAGGGTCCTAGTCTCAGGCTATAGTTGGACAATCCTACTCCTACTCCTAGTGCTAGGCTGTAGCTAGACAGTCTTAGGCTATAGTTGGACAGTTGCTAAGCTGTATTTGGAGAGATTCTAGACTGGATCTAGATTGCTCTCAGTTGGGGCTTTGGTAGCCTTTCTTCAGCAACTCTCTTGGTACCACTCTGGCAGAACCACGTCGAGTTCTACGTTAAACAGATACAACGTGGATAGGACTCATGACTCACTTACCATACCATAGTCTATCTAATAGTGAGACCAAACCTGTAGATAACCTCACTTTGGAAATTTTGTAGGTACATGTAAGTTGCACTTTTACTATTTAGGCAAATCATATATAAATCATCTGACGCCGAATTACGTCAGTACGTGCCCCTTAAATAAAATTCTAGAATTTTACCCTGAGGTTGCGCAAAGAATAACTTTCACCTTTCTGTGTTAAATTTGCCTGTTGGTAGAGTGTAACCCATACTGCTTTTTTAATCTTCCACAAGTGTTAATAAACAGTTAAAACTGTTTATTTTAAATCCATATATTCATTATTTACATTTTTTTTATTTATTCAAATATTCACAAATTAGGTACAAGCCTAATCCTAAACACCTTTTTTAATAACTTCGTGGCTACTTATTGGCGCAATAGTTAAGTCCTAATTACTTGGTGGCTACACTTTTTGGCGCCTTATTATTATTGTTATTATTTTTTAATAAAGAAAGCCAGATACATTATTGTACCTAATTAGTTGTTTTATTGTTAAGCGCTCCAATTGTACAAGTTTTGTTATAACATCAATAAGTAATCTTCCTAGTTAAGTCACAATTAACTTGGTGGCGCCCAAAGGTAAGATGTATACAAGGAACCCATAGACCCATGGCCGCCGAACTGATGCTGACTAGCCGTATGCAGTATAATTGGGCAATTGCCAAAATAAGTACGTTATAAGAGGAAGGTATTAAAGTGGACGGTAAAATGCTCAACCATTTGCGCTTTGCGGATGATGTTGTTATCCTTGCCCAATCATCGGAGGAACTCCAAATAATGCTCGAAAAACTCCATCATGCATCTGCGAATTAATTTGTCCAAGACTAAAATCCTAAGCGAAAACAAAGAACTGATTACGGTCAATCAACAAAGAATCGAAAACGTCAAAGAGTATGTATATCTGGGTCATGTGTCATGCCATAAGACTCGGTAAAGATAACCAAATAACTGAAATTTCGAGAAGGATTAAACTTGGAAGGGCAGCTTTTGGTAGACTGAACTATATATTCAAGAGCAAAGTTCCCAAAAACCTAAAAGAAGACTTTTCGATAAATGCGTTTTACCGGTAATGACGTATGACTTGGAGACTATGACGGTGACCGCACGAAGTACCAGCAAACTACGGCTTACTCAGAGAGCAATGGAAAGAGCCATGATGGGCATCAGCCTTCGCGACCACATTAGAAATGAGGACATCCGTCGATAAACGAAGGTGGCTGACATCGTCGAGAAAATATCCAGTTCTTAATGGTCTTGGCAGGACACTTGGCCAGACAATCAGAAGAGAGATGGGCGAAAAGACCACTATGCTGGAGACCACGCCTAAAAAAATGTTCAGTGGGTCGACCTCCTAAAAGGTGGACCGATAACATACGAACCATTGGTGGTAAAAATTGGATGAAGAGAGCACGAAACCGAAACGACTGGAAAGTATTGAAAGAGGTCTACATCTTGCAGTGGATGGATAACGGCTGAAGAAGAGGAAGAAGAAGAATTAAATAGTAGATTATCTTTTCACGTGACACGTATAGCTGCTAGATCAATTAATTTTCTCCTGTGATCTCGTTACATCAAATATTCTGCTCTATTCGGAGGATGTAGTGTTTCAGTTTAAATCGCTTCAATCGCTTTAAACTACAATAATTTTCCACCTAACTTCAAACATTCCCTAGAAAAATATTACATTAAAAATGCAATATTGACGTTGCTTTTTCGTAATTCTGGATCAAGTTAGAGAGCCCACAATCTCTTCTCACTCTGAATTTTGAGAACCCCACTGCATCTCTTCTGTACTGTCGATGAAGTTTTTTCTATTTACCCAGTTAGGTAAAGGCCACACATATTCCTATTTTTATTTGGCGCGAAAATAATCCTACTCCGTTGAACACATTTGTAAAATGTTCTTCAATAAAAGCTTCGCGTATCTAACCTGTTTAAGTTTCCGATTTAGCTTGTTCAAGAGATTTTGACATCCTATCATGTTGAAAACAAATCGATCACCTGTCGATTTGAAAATATTCAGAATGACGAGCGATATTTCTCCTTTAGGTGCGTGGTGTATCCTTTGCATTTGGAATTAAATTTTTTTGACAGTTCTAATTTTGTTATTTCTTGTCATGTGACACACACTAATCACCCAATCATGTCAAAATTATACTGAAAACAACCCATTGGTTGTTTTTACTCTATGACATTGTCACGGACATTGCTGTCAAAAAATTTTCTATCCGAATAACCCTCGAACATTGATAAATGCTCAGATAGTTATTTATGTACCAAGGGCGCAATTAAGGTGTTTGCGGCCCGCCGCGTGGAAATTAAAGCAGCCGAGGGCTTTAACCACGCGAAGGGCCTCAAACACCATTTGCGCTCGTAGTACATACAAAAAGACCGTGAATTATTATTATTATATTATATTCAAACAATAATTAGAAAAAAATTATAAAAAAAAAAGTTTATTCTATCGCAAATGGTAAACTATCATTTAATCGACTCAAAACTCGTTGTTAAAGTAACACTTTATTTGATGTAGTGGAATCGAACAATTTTTACCCATTCATTTGTCAATTTTACCCACCCATACGTCAATTTTACCCACTCATACGTCAATTATACCCACTTGCTCAAATCTTTTATAATAATTATAGTGTTTATGACAGAAATCTGATATGTTGCATGATTGACAACACCAGAAATGTGTCAGTTTGTTAGGTACTTTGTCAGTTTGTCATAATCCATGTGAAATTTTAGCACATTTTAATTTATGATTATAGTGATTGTGATAAATAAAAAGTGGCTCAAAAATAAAATAGAATATTACCCACGACGGTAAAAAAGCTTTACATGTTCGTGGAATCAACATTTTCCACTCACAGGTAAAGCTTCTTTTTACCGTCTTGTATAATAATAGTAGATTATACCACGAGTCAATAATGATAGCTATTATTCCCGAGGATTATTACGAACTGAGCCGCGTTAGCGGCGAGGGAGTAACATTCCGAGGGAATAATAGCCATTATTGCGAGTAGTATACTCTACTTTATTTACGACAAATTAATTTATTTAAGATTTTCAATGAACAAATTTCATCCGTCTCATAATTTTCAATACAAATCCACAAGCACTACACGTTTGACACTGACACTTTTGTGGAATAATGACCATTAATCCCGCTACTCGTCATTAATCCCTGGAGGAATAACATATGTCATTATACTGCCAAAATCACAAATATAATACGCACATTATACATTAGTCGTAAATAAATAACTATTAATTGTCTAGAGATTAAAACACTTTGGTTTGAACAGAATTTTAAATGAAAAATTCTACCCTAGCTTTGCATTTAAAAAACTAAAGTTCAGAGATTTATCGGCAAAACTGTAAGACTGGCAATATTGCAAATATTAGTTTTAGATCCGGCACTTTTAAAAACCCCTGTATATCAAATGTCATAACGTTGTATTGAGCCGTTGCTAGGATATTCTACCATTTCAGTTCTTAAATGAAAATGCAATATTGCCATATCTTTTAAAAACCACAGATGAAAAATTTGATATTTAAGGATTGAAAACACTTTCGTTTGACCAACATTTTTAAAGAAAAATTACTGTAGCATTTAAAAAAATAAAGTTGAGAGATTTATCGGAAAAACTATAAAACCGGCAACGTTGCAAATATCATTTTCAGATCCGGCACTATTAAGAACCCCGGTAAACCAAATTTTAAACCGTTATGTCACGCCGTGGCCGAGATATTTGACCGTTCCGGGATACTCTGCATAGTATTATTACAAAAAGGCAATAGCACGCTATACTGCGGACTCCTGATAAGATTTAGAGCAAGCTTGGGACTAAATCATATTCTCAAAGTCTGGAAAAAAATTACAGCATTTTCATCCTCAAAAACTGGGAAAATAGGTCAGGACAATGCAAAAGCTCTGAGGCCTATAAGCCTCATGTCATTTTTGTTGAAGGCTCTAGAAAAACTGCTTGAGCTCCACATTCGGGGTGGTGCATTGGCTACCAGACTAACCAGGCCAATACATCCGGACCAATATGCTTACAAAGCAGGAACCTCAACTGAAACAATACTACCTTCAGGACTGCTGCAATTTCATTCACTACTGTAGAATAATTCTCAAAAGTGAATGTAACTTTGGATAAAACCCCGCTTTAAATGAAATTTCGCTGACTTCACGCCAGCCTTCCATAAGCCGTCATGAATAGGCTGGAATGAGGTGCCACTCTATGTTAATGCTAGCACCATATTTTTCCTGCAAAGCACTGTAATTTTCCTTCAGGAAAGTACCTAATTGTCGCAGGCCCCTAAAGTGTAAATTTTTTTTTGGGAAAATATCTTGTGTGTTAGTGCATCGTTAGTGCTTCTTAGTGCTCCAAATGTTTCCGATAGTGCTTATTCCATTTTCTGTAAATCGATTTTTTTGTAATTTCAAGGTCAGCCCTGACAATCTGTCAAAATGAACGAAATTTGTTACTATGTTTTAGTGCTTCGTTAGTGCTTCGTAGTGCTTCAAATAGTTTCGAAAGTACTTTTCTTATTTCTTAGATATTTTAGATTTTCACTTCAAGGTCAGCCCTCAAAAGTTTTCCGGATTACTCAATTTTGCTGTCAGTTTTTAGTGCTTCGTTAGTGCTTCTTAGTGCTTCAAACGGTTGCATTCAAGAATACTTCCTTTTTGAGATATTCAACTTTTAATTTTCAAGGTCAGCCCTCAAATCATATGGGATTGAGTTAAATCTAGAGTCGTTTTTTTGCGCATCGTTAGTGCTTTTCAGTGCTTCAGATAGTTTTCTTAATACTCTTTCCGTATTCTGATTTTTTTTAAAATTTACCACCTAAACTTGTTCCAAAATGTACAAAAAACACAGGGACGTCAGTGAAGCCAACATCGGTTTACTAAATTACCATAAAAGAGAGATAGAGAGTGCCCCTTCCCTTTCCTCCATATTAGGAACCCAAGGATAATACACACTACTTAAGGATTGCTTATCGGCCTCGTTTTTGGTAATCGCCGCCATATTGGTGTGTCACCATTGCCAACGTCATTAACAAGTCGTCAGCTGTTTGCACTGGAGGTCGTAGCTTAGAATAATTCAAATTTATGATAAAAAATATTGTTTAATTTTGATCAACATAATAGGCAAAGAGGAAGATGAAAACGAGATCTAAATAAAGGGTTGTTTTAGAATGTTAATTATTAATCTAGTAAAACCGAGAATAAAACCAAGTATGCATTATGAAGCCAAAGCCCGCGGAATCATAACCTGTAGTGCAAAAGGCCTACGTACATCCGAGAAAGGACATGCCTACGTCACAACTGCTGATTTGGTGTATCATCCTTGCTATGAACCGATGTTGGCTTCAGTGGCGTTCCTGTGTTTTTTGTACATTTGAAATAAGTTTGGGTGCTAATTTTAAAATAAAAAATACTAAATAATCAGAATACGGAAAGAGCATTAGGAAAACTTTATTATAAAGCACTGAAAAGCACTAACGATGCGCAAAAAAACGACTCTAGATTTAACTCAATCCCATATAATTTGAGGGCTGACCTTGAAAATTTTAAGTTAAATATCGCAAAAAGGAAATATTCTCGAATGCAACTATTTGAAGCACTGAGAAGCACTAACGAAGCACTAAAAACTGACACCAAAATTGAGTAATTCGGAAAACTTTTGGGGGCTGACCTTGAAGTGAAAATCTAAAATATCTAAGAAATAAGAAAAGCACTTTCGAAACTATTTGAAGCACTAAGAAGCACTAACGAAGCACTAAAACATAGTAACAAATTCCGTTCATTTTGACAGATTGTCAGGGCTGACCTTGAAACTACAAAAAAATCGATATACAGATAACGAAAAAGGCACTAACGAAAACAATTGAAGCACTAAGAAGCACTAACGAAGCACTAACAAAAAACATATTTTTCCAAAAAAAATTTAATACTTTAGGGGCAAACTTCACGGACCTAATTCTAGCAGCTGATTGTGGGCTCCCACAAAGTTGGTGCCATTATCACTGTAAACTTTGAACAGTTTTCCCCGTTGCGCAATAAATTGTTCGAATGTTTCCAGAAACATCCTTTCTGATCTGAGACAACCTCAAGGTGCACAGCCTTTGTTACGAAAAAAATTAAAAGAGCTATGTACCATTTAGAGACCTTGCACCCTCGCCTATTTTGATCTTCAATTGAGAATGGACCTGCATAGTCAACTCCAACGTTGGGAAATGGCGAACTGGGGGAGGTTCTGACTTTTGGCAAATTTCCCATAGGAGGATTGGAAACCTTAAAATTGAAACGGCTGCAAATTAAACATTCTCGCATAGTTATTTTGGCTACGCCTGATGTGCCAGAAATTGGTCAATAGTTTTGTCAACAGGCCCACCATGGAGCAAATTTTTATGCTCTTGTTTAAATATTAGAGTTGTGAAATGGTGTCTCTGAGCTAGTATGGCAGGATGTTTCATAGTAAATGAATACGAGGAGAGCATCAACCTGCCACCTACTCTTATCATGTCCTTTTCATCCATGAAGGGTGTTAAGCTGATCAGCCTACTTCTGTTGGATACAGAACCTGTTTTTTTGAGATTACGTTGTTTAACAGGAGAAAACCCAGTTAGAGCAAGATTCAATAAAAGCTCACAAGCATTTCGCAGTTCGAGAACAGTTAATGGTCCGTTTTTTTGTTTCAGGTTTTTTCCTTTGCACAAATCTGAACATATATGCAGCTGCTCTGTTAATTCGTGGAAATGAGGAGAGGTTAACAAAGGGAAAGACGTTTGGTTTTGTTTCAACAAAGGTATAAGCAGTGTTACGAATTTCTGGGAGCTCCTCAATGGGCTGGAGTTTTTTTCTCAGAAATATCAGCAGGCCATTCGCCAAAGGACATCTTGAGCCAGGCTGGTGCATAGAACCACATAGAAGAAGTGATAAGGTCTCTTGGAGACATTCTTCTCGACAGAATATTTGCTGGATTGAATTCCACCCACGAAAACTTGTAAATTAGCTGGAGGAATGCGCAATCAGGCTAGTGCCACAGGGGAATCACACTAGAAGAATGACATGTGGATGTTCAAAGTAAGACATGATTTTACTTTATCGTACAGTTGAGCTAGGAGGAATGCGCCTCACAATTCCAAACGAGGGATGCTTATGGTTTTGAGCGGTGCAATTCGTGTTTTTGACGTGAGAAGATGCACATGGACAGTGTTATTCGAATCAACTAATCTGATATGTATGCAGGCTCCATACGCACTATTCGAAGCATCTGAAAATTCGTGAAGCTGAATTGACTGTGGACTTGCACAATAGTTATTTTCCTAACAAGTGCGCAAAGTGTTACTTTTCCGCACGCAAACACAGTTATACGAACGACGCGAAGCGGAGTTCGGATACGTGTTTGCGTGCGGAAAAGACACTTTGCGCACGTGTTAGGAACAAAATTTTTCCTACGAGCTTCATATCAGGTAGGTAATAACAAAAATTTGAAAAAAAAACCGATAATTTGTTTAATTATTTTTAATTAACTTGAAGGGAACCTATGCATTTATCAAAAAATTACATAACAAAAAAAAATAACAGAAAATCCTCGTCAGAGCTGTTCATCTTAAAGCGTTTAAATTTGATGAGAAAGTTTGTAGATTTTTGCATATAAATAGAGAACAAATCTGATGTGTCAAAGTTAATTTATAATTGGTGTTTGTATAGATGTTGGCTGATATAGAAATAGAGGAAAAATTTGTCATCATGTGTCAAAGTCGACAGGTGCACTTATTGTTGCTTGACAATTATAATTACTTTTCGGCACTCAGTGCGGATAAGGCCTGTATCCGCACTGAGTGCGGAAAAGTGTAACTTTGAGCCCGGAAATGCGTGCGGAAAAGTACTACTTTGCGCACGCTCGTAGGAAAACAACTTTTCGATTGTCATTTTAGTTTTGAAACGACATTCTTTTAAGCACTCAGTGCCTAAAAGTGACTTTTAGGCACTCAGTGCGTAAAAGTGACTTTCAAGTGCGTAAAAGTAACTTTCAAGTGCGTAAAAGTGACTTTCAAGTGCGTGAAAGTAACTTTTAAGCACTAGTGCCTAAAAGTGTCATTCATTGTTCAGAAATAAAAAACACACTAAACACAGATTTGAATTTTGTTTTGTATTTATTATGAATATTAGTCACCACCATGAACGGTGTCAAGCAAAAGCAGGTGACAAATATTGAAATAAAATTGTGTCTTTTTATTATGAAACGCAAGTAGAAAAAATCTTGTATACAATACGTTACGAAACGAAGTCTTTTAGTCACTCGACGGGTTGTCCAACTCGGCTTTGCCTCGTTGGACATTTTCCACGTCGCGTGCCTAAAAGACGCTCATTTCGCAACTTATTGTATAAATAGCTATTTCGTGATATGTTTAAAGAATTGAGTTCATGTGAATTATTTCGCAGTTGAGTCCAGCATTGCGCTAAATCTCCTAAAATTGCTTCGTCCCAGGATAAATTTTGAGACTACAGACGTTGAAGAATGATTTTTACTTTGATTATTACTGGACTAACGAAACCAAAGGGATCATACATTTTAGCAACCTCAGACAGAATCAGTAGTTTTGTGATTTGTTTCATAGGGGGTGATAGACTAATGCGAAAACAAAATTCATCTGATGCACTTGACCACTGCATCCCTAAAATTTTACTTGTTTCTGAGTTTTTAAAATGTCCGAAACGTTCCTACACAACTGCACTGCGCCTTCGACTGAATCACCTCCTGAAAGAATATCATCGACATAAAAATCCCCTGCAATAACCTGAGCTACGAGAGGATTTGAAGTCTCATTTTCAATGGCCAATTGCTTTAAGCAGCAAGTTGGTGCAAATGGTGCACTTGCAGTTCCGTACGTTACTGTGTTAAGAGAAAATGTTTCAATTTCATCCTTTGGATCCGAACGCCACAGAATCAACTACTGTAAAGAACCGGATTTCATTTTTCACCTGTATCTGACGATATATTTTGCAAATGTCTGCAGCAAAGACAATTTGGTGTTATCGGAATATCATGACAATTGATACTGAGGCCGTAGTTACCCAATTCCTTAATTCTTAATATTTGTACTTAATTCTTAAAAAGTTCAATTTATTTAACATTGATGTTTTTAAGGATAAGGAATTAAGAACCAAAACTAAGAATCAAGGAATTGGGTAACCCCGGCCTAAGTCATCCTGAACCACCGCCGGACCAATCATTTGAAGCGAATTATTTGAGAGCCCGGAACTGAAAACGACTGAACTATTGAATAGGTAACACTCTAAGCTTTGTTGTTCTACTATCCTCGCGTAAGACACGGTGATGTGAAGAATAGCATATTTTTTGATTAGGGACAGAAGAAAAAGGTGTCCTGTGTTGAAAATCTTGGTCCTCCTGCATAAATTCTACACACATTCCTTTCAATTTGGAAATTCTAGATAGCTCCAAGGATAGAAATTGACTAAGTGCTTGATTGTGATTCACCCAGTACCTCTGGAGACTGTTTCAATGGGATTGTAACTATGAAACGGTCATCTTAATCACGCTCAACAGTTTCACAGAAGTACTTCTCGGCTTGTATCTCCTCCTCAGATAGAATGGGCGTGGCTGAAACCTTTTCAAGCTCCCAGAATTTGCCTAATTGAGTTTGAATATCTGTCGTCCTGGAAAAATTTCCAATGGAATACTTTGAATCTGAGGTTCCGAGCGGACCCGAAATAAACCTACTCAGCTTACTACTTTGAATCACAGGTTTTCCAGGGCCCAACGATCTTTGGTTATCGCCTACCAGGTTCCAAAATATCTCTGCACCAATGAGAAAGTCAATGGGACCAGGCTCTTGAATCTTGGATCTGCAAAGGTGCAATGAACTGAAATATTTATTGACATGAGATCGAAATATGAACTGGGCAATTCACTTGTAATTTGCAGACGTACGAGGCAGTTTATAATTGTTTGAAAATTTGATTTGAATTCCAATTTCACACAATTGTTTGGATGGGAGACTGGTTTTGGTTAATTCCTACAATTGAAGAGTTAATTCGATTTAGTGGAATATTGAATGGATTGACACCTTCTAAAGAAATAAGTTGGACATTGAAGCGCTGTCGAGGAGTGCCTTTCACCTTTGAAATCCACCCATGGGATTGGATACTTGGAGTATAGCAGTGGCGAGCAATACTTGACCTTGGTCAACTCTATTATACATTGAAATCTTACCTGCATCTGAATCTTTTGAACTCGCTTTTGGAGCTGGAGTTGGAGTCGAATCAGGGGGATGCAGTAACAAGTTATGATGCTGCTTACAATGCCTGCATTTACTGGACCTACACTTTTTCACTTCATGGCCTGCATAGAGACAATTGCGGCACATCTTCAAGCATTTGATCTTTTCTAGCAAAACATTTTGTGCATTAATAAATGCCATGAGCTTCTTTATAAAAGTAACAGGTAAACCCTCGAGTTTCACATCCATGTGAACTTTTCCCTTGATCTCATCCACCGAAAAATGATTTCTTTGGCCTGCTTCTGTGGATGGACATCTTGTCAAATAAATCTGCCCTAGCTGACAGAAACGAAATAAGTTTGGCCAAAGTTGGAAGTTCATCGTTAAACTGTGTATGTTCCTACTCTTTTATCTTATCGACATCTAGCTTGCTGGTTACTAAATAAATGATTAAACGATCCCAATCTTTTGTGACTGTGCGAAATTGAAACTGTAAAATCCACAGGTTGCTGATAGAATGGTAATCGATGAAAGATTTTAAAATGAAATTGAAAGATATCGAAACTGAAAAGGATATTTTTTCACCTTACCTTGCCTTGCTCTACTTCCAAACTCCACTCAGCTGGCCAGCTCATTCAGGAAGTTCTGGTCCCATGCGTAGGAGTGCAACGAAACCGTCTTGATTTAACCGGTCGCGGTAAACGCTAAACCGCGGGTCTATTTTCTCGAATCACACCACACAAAGCGAGCGAAGTTTTTTGGTAACTGGTACTATTTGTCGAAAGAAAGTGTAAGGACTTTGTCGGTACTCTTTTTCATTGTTTAACGCGCGCATTATTAAAAGCAAAATTTAGCAAAGCCGCATCATTCTTAGGCATAGAGCACGCGCAATTCAATTAGAATAAGAGAAAACAAAAAATAAAGAAAAGCGAATCAATTTCCATTCCTAAATAGGATTTAACATCCTAAATACCCAATTTAAACTATATACAGGGCGCGTAGACGAAGCGGAACAGTGACCAAACCTGAATTTTGAAGCGACCTCCTATTCTTGGAGACTAGGTCCACAATATGGCGGAAGCTATGTGATGATTCACCTTTGACCTCGAATATGTTGAAGAGGGATTTTATATGGTTATGGACCATTAGTTTCCTATTTTCAAATCTCTGGCACAAAATGTCCCATGCAACAGAATAATTATCTGATGAGATAGGGATTGATTGAATACAATGTGATGCTGATCCCTCTAGCGAGGCTTTCAGGTACTGAAAATTCTGAATGGGTGAAATATAGTTGTTATCATGTACTAATGAAACGTATAAATTCCTAAATTCCAATCATTTTTCGGAATATCCCGAAAAATCTGGCAATTCTATGATTGGCAATTTGGTAACTGGCCTTGCTAGCATTTGGCACCAAATGTAATTGTGGGAGCCCCCCACCAGTTGAAGACTGTAGGTACCTACGTGACTCTGAGCTTGAGAACTTGCCTGAGAATAAACCACCAAAAACTCCTTAATTTCAGATACAGTTTGGAAATATTCTAATTCGAACTGTTCCAGTTCATATTCAGAAAACCTTTCAGAATCCAATTGCTCAAACTGTATGTCTGTGAAATCTTTAAGTATCTGAGGCTCATTGTCCAGTAGTTAAGTCTACATAACGATAATAGTAGCTTGTTACGTTAAAAAATTAAGGTAAAAATATGTATGTATATACAAAACAATATAAAAAATCAAATACCTAGTTCCTGAACAATAATAGTGAATTAAAGATATTTCTAAGTCCAAAAGACCCCAATTATAATTGAACAAGACAATCATAAAAAGATTTCTCATTTTCCTTGCAGTTTATTTGATTCAGTTTGGTTGAATTTCCATAATTATATTTGCATTCTAAGATACGGTATTGCTGAAACTTCGTAATCCTTTTTCGCTAAAGAGCTTTCCGGATAAAATTCAAATGATGCAAAAGTAACACCTTTAATTCCTCGGAATACTTTCTCAAAAGAGATAATTTTGCAACTTTAATCCTGTTTACCCTAGATTACCCTCTTCAAAAGACAGCATCAGAGATGCTAAACCGTCGAAAGCGCCAGATATAATAATTTAAAGTATATCTACTTGAAGTTTGTAAATTTCTGTTTTATCCGTAAATTTAAATGTTTTAGCTTTTTATAAATTCTCATAAAAAGTTTACTTACCAACGTTTTAGTCTAGTAATAAGCAACTATGTAGGTACCTGAAACAGAAAAAGTTGGATCAATAAATTATTGATTTTTAAAAGTCAAGACAAAATTGTACACCTTTTATATTAAGGAATTGAAAAGAAGCAATTTATCATTCTCAACGACGTACTTCCTTCCAATATCGAGTGAAAATCATTGATCAAACTGTCAATATGGATAGGGTGAGAATTTCAGTTTTTATCGAGACATTTTTGCTTGTAATGCAATGTATCTTGTTCCAAAAAAAAATCTATTCCATATAAGTATCTACAATAAATCAAGCCATTTTAACATATCATTACGTTATTATAAATCAGTCTAGGCTTGTGCTTGAATTGTTTAGCCTAATTTATCTTGATAAGTTAGTTATGCCCGTCAAATTATGGTTGAGGACAAAAGCTGTGATTGTCCTGAGGTTGAAACTTTCTAGGCTTTATACTGTCATAATAGGAAATTTAGGGCTAACTGTATTTAGAGGGAGTTATGGTTTACCAGAATAATCTTTTGTTTATTTCAAATTAATTTCATATTGCATATCGCATATCATAACGTGACATAATTGCCTTATTTATTTCACCCTTTTAAGTGAAAAATTCACTTTATTGAGTCCACGTTTGTTTGTTTATTCCATGTTGAGTTTCACCAATGTTACTTTTGTTCCGTTTCACTTTTCCAAACCTGAAGCAGGCAGTAGGAGTTAATATTATTTGTAGCTTGTGAAAATGTCCCTTATTTCGATAAGTACTAAATAGGTGTGAGTATGATAGAATATCGTTACTTTGGCCTGACGATGAGTCCATGAATGATTCATGATGAAACATGAATCAAGGATGCAATGCAATTATCTATTCCACTAACTGCTAGTTTAAATAAATTTTTCACAAGTTCTCATACTTCTTCACAGTCTATTTACACTTTCAACAATTATTTTCATAAAACAATATTTGTTATTACCTACTTCAGGGTATGACCTTTTCGCGCCTCAAAAACATTATTTAAGTCTTGTTAGCATACCACCTACAAGACAAGATTGCCGTAAAATCGATTGGTTCAAATATTTGAATTTCCAATTACGGTAATTGAAAGCAATTTCAGAACGTGTGGGAATTTAAAGGGAAATTTAATATAACTAGGCAAAAGCGATGTTTTTTTTTAAAGTGGTCATAAATCAAATTAATGTTTCAAACAATTATCATTGGGGATAGTAATTTGTATGACTAAAACAAACTAAATACATTATAATAAACATTGCCATGTAATTTTCATTCATTGAAAGCGCTATTTGAAAATTGCGTAAAGCAATTTGTTGTACAACGTGTGTCATAACTTACCAGGAATTCAATATTTTACAATCTGCACTATAAAATATGAAGAAAAACACTATACTTTGTAACAATTTTTCTTACAGAAAAGGCTCATGTAAGTGTGGTTGTTGGATTCATTTGAAATTTTAGTATAATAGGCTTCTAACCTTCCTCTTTCTATACTGAGAATTTCAGAATGTTCTCTTCAACAATTCTTTGGAAAAATATGAGAGTGCAAGAGGATGTTCCAATTTATATTAATTTTTTTGGTCATTTTCATAGTCCATCCAACCATCCACCTCTACTTTGAATATTCTGAGAAAGAGTATAAATCTGGGCTAAATTGATTTTGATACCTTAAATAGTTTTTGATATTGGGGCACTTGAGCCTAGGAACTTTTTCGATACCGTGGGAAAATCTCCAGATTGGCGGTGCCTTTGTACTGATTTTTCGTGAAATCCTGACAAGGACTGTTCATGTTCGATTGTTGAATCCATAGGAAATTCTAGTTTAATGGGCTTCTAACCTTCCTCTTTCTATACTGAAAGTTTCAAAATGTTCTCCTCAATAGTTCTTTGGGAAAATATAAAAGTACAAGAGGATGTTCCTATTTATACTAATTTTGTTGGTAATTTTCCTAGTCTTAGCCCAAGAACTCTTCATGTGGTTGTTGAATACATTTAAAATTCTAGTATAATGGGCTTCTAACCTTCTTCTTTCTATACTGAAAGTTTCAGAATGTTCTATTGAACATTTCTTTGGGGAAATATAAGAGTGCAAGAGGATGTTCTTATTTATATTAATTTTATTGGTCATTTTCATAGTCTAAGCCCAAGAATTGTTCATGTGGTTGTCGGATTCATTTGAAGTTCTAATATAATGAGTCCCCAATCTTCATCTTTCCGTACTGAAAATTTCAAAATGTTCTCCTTAACAGTTATTTGGGAAAATATAAAAGTGCAAGAGGATGTGTCTATGTATATAAATTTTATTAGTCATTTTCATAGTCCATCCAACCATCCACCTCTACTTTAAATATTCTGAGAAAGAGTATAAATCTGTGTTAAATTGATTTTGATAGCTCAAATAGTTTTTGATAGTGAGGCACTTGAGCCTGGGAACTTTTTCGATACCCTGGGAAAATCTCCAGATTTTCGGCACCATTAATCTGAAATTTCATTTGAGCGTAGTAGGTACTTTAGGAAAATACCAGATTTTGATCTGAAATTTCATTGAAAAGACTGGGAACTTTTTTGGTACCGTGGGAAAATCCCCAAATCGGCGGTGCCTTTGTACTGATTTTCAATGAAATCCTGACATGGACTGTTTATGTTCGGTTGTTGGGTCCATAGGAAATTTTAGTTTAATGGGCCTCTAACCTTCCTCTTTATATACTGAAACTTTCAAAATGTTCTTCTCAATAGTTCTTTGGAAAAATATAAGAGTGCAAAAGGAATTTTTATAATCTGCACTATAAAATATGAAGGAAAACACTATACTTTGTAATATCAGGTTTTCTGACTAAAAAGGTTTATGTAAGTTATCTACAAATTGTAAAAATCTCATTGTAGCTAAATCAAAAATATGACCCAAGCTATCAAATACAAAATAATTTTTCTATTACGTTATTGAACTTCAAAGCCTACGACTATCTTGAGGCTGTTGAATATCAACAATCTGCTACAAAGCTAAAGAACCTAATCTGTATTTTCTTTACTCGAATGTTCCATATACTTGTAGGTATTTGTATCAAAAAATCGTCCAACAGTTCCTTGACTTTCAGTTCTGTTATCACTCAAAATTCCATGCCCCTTCTTTTTTCTATGAAACGGAGAAAACAACAATTCTGGACATGGACAACAGATGAAGGTCAAAAGAATACCGAAGCTGTTACAAGTACTTCGAGAAGAAACAAAACTCTAACCAGGAATTGGAAATGATGGCTGGCTAGATGACGAACTATGACCTATGGAGGGCAGGAAATTTCCACCTGATCACTCGTAAATGGAAGAGTCCATCTGAAAGAAACCAGTTCTGTGGCAATATCTGATACGAGGTAAAGCTAAAATCGTGGTTGCCAGTAAAGCTGCAAAGGAGTTAGGCTGGATTAAGGACATCAAGAAGAAGCTGATGATTTAAAATAAATTTCCTGAATTCCATTCACTAGCACAACATAAAAGAATAGCGCGTTGATTTTCTTGGCCTCATAGTTTCATTCGAGGGAATTCATACTGACGAGAGAAAAATCCAAGCAATTCGTGAATGGCTTTGACCTCGAGCCGAACATGAGCTCAGAAGTTTCCTTGGGCTTTGTACAAACTATAGATGATTTGTCGAAGGATTTGCTAAAGTAGCAGCGCCATTGCATAAACTTACAGAAGGAAAAGCTATTTTTGATTGGACCACCGAATGTGAGGCATAGCTTCTAGGAGGCTGAAGGCAGCTCTTCTATGTTCCAGTTCTATATTAGGCTATCCACGAGTACTTACATGGAAAATTTATTTTGGACACTGATGCGAGCCATCGGAGCTGTCCTGTCGCAAATACAAGATGGAGAAGGAAGGGGGAAGGGTCATTGAATACTACAGTAGAGTGCTTACGCTTATCGCGTTACAACAAACGAGCTGTTTGTAATAGTCAGAGGGTTGACCATTTCCACAAGTACCTATAGGGAGCAGAATTTCTCATTACAACAGACCTAGGAATAAGATTACACTTTTTTTTCTCCTTTCTATGGGCGAATGTACATTCCTTGCACGTAGGCCGCCTGTGCGCTCCCGTTGTGCGCCCACTTTTGTTTAAACTAGCTCCGCAGCTCTGGCAAATGCACAGAGCTTTCGGGGTTAAATCTTTCCTATGTTTTCGGGGTCAATAATGTGTCTGCCGAAGTACACATTTCTGATCCTGGCAATAGCTGGACATTCGATAAGAACATGGATGGAGGTTTCTTCATCCTCCAGACAGAATCTGCTTTCAGGGTCATCTACGATCCCCATCAAGTGCAGATGTCTGTTGAGCTGACAGTGTCCGCTTGGCTTCCTGGTTCTCATTAGGAATTTGGCCTGTCTCATTCCGCTGCAGCTCCTCCAAAGCTCCTCGGCTTTACGAAGCATTTCCTCTAAGAGTGCCACTGCTGTCGAGTATGGCAGGCCTATTACTGGTTCAGGACCCATTACTGAATCTACCGAGCCTTTTCTCGCCAAAAGGTCAGCCTCTTCGTTGCCTCGGACGCTGGAATGTCCCGGTACCCATACGAGGTTGACCCTTTTGTGTCTGGCTAGTGCACAGCGTAGTTTTACACTCTGCCACTATCGCTGAGTCCACCCTTTCGGATGACAGTGCCTGCAGTGCCGCTCTGCTGTCTGAGTAGACATAAATATCCTTATTTGTAAAGGCATGTTAGAGGTTTTCGTGACTACGTTTTAGGATGGCATAGATCTCTGCCTGAAAGACGGATACGTATGAGCCAAGAGCATAGGATAACCTAGCGCCCATGGTTTCCCCATAGAGGCCCGCCCCTGCGCCGCTGCCCGTCTTTGAGCCGTCTGTGAACCAGACCACTTGGTTGGCGGGCCTTGGCGTATCTGCTGTGTTTCCTGGTTGGTAGGTAGAGTCTTATCCCGTTTCATCAGCAGGGCTGGGCAGCTTTGTGTTGACATTTTTGGTCCCTCAGATGTCCAAGTCCCTGCAGCCTGTATTCCGACCTCAGGGCTCCGTTTTCCAGAGATAGGTGAAGAGGTGGCAGATTGGGCGGAACGATTTTGCCTGCAGGAAGTCCGACTTTCCCGGTTTGGGGATGAACACGACTCTGACTGCTCTCCAGGCCTTCGGTATGTAGCCTAGAGCTAGGCAGTGTCTAAGTATAGCCAGATATAGGCTTTCAGGGGCTCTTTGTAGGAGCCCCGGAAACACCCCATCTTCACCTGGCGATTTGAATGGTGAGGTATCCATAGCCCATTTCACTCTTTCATATGTGATGACCTTGGACGCCAGCTTATAATCAGGCCTAGGGCCCGCCACGAACACAGCGGTACTGGTTCTTTGGGAATCCATGGGTGATCCAGGGAAGTGTGACGTCAGGAGGAGGTTCAATGTCGCCTTCGCAGAGGTGGTGTATTCCCCTCCTGGCACAGCTAACGTCCCTATTTTCGTGTATGGGTCTTTTTTAGGACTTTGCAGAGTCTGGATGCTTGGGCCACAGTGTTAATTCTATCACAGTAGGCCCTCCACGAGTCCCCAAGAGTACACTTAAAAATAATTGTATTCATGATGCTTTTCAGGTATTTTCTGAGGTTACGAGTCACAACTTTTTCTCCACTAACAAAAATAGTTTCTGGCTGCTCGTTGTAGGCGTCCCCACTTCTAACAATCCAAGAATCTTGCAATTTTCTAGTTCTTACATATTTATTTCTTAGGTTTCCTCTTATTCTTGAGTTATAGTTATGTGAGACACAGTTTAATTTAAGTTCCACATTGGTTTTCAGCAATTTGTTTTTATTTTGTGTGAGTATGAGTTTTGCTTTCTCAAAAGTTTTCAAATGTCCCATTTTCAAAAAAGGATATTCACTATAAATATTTAGACAAGGTTTGCGGATTTGGATGATGCTCTCAGTACGCTGGCCCTCCGAGTATAAAGACAGCGAGAATGGAGTTGAAATCATATATGTATTTGTGACTTTCATCGTGCTTTATTCTTTGCAGAATTGTAAAAGTGACCCTTCTGGGTTTTTTTTGGAAAAGTTAAAAGTAATTTATGTTGAGGGTGAGATGAGGCTAGTCACTCTGTCTGGAGGGATTCAAGGTATATATTTAGTGGGTTTGATTTATATTAACTATATGGACACTTTCAAATGTTACAACTTTGTATAAATTTTACCATTCATCGGAAACGAAACAAACAGGAAACATAAACGAGCTCCTTCTTGGCAGTCGGTGCAACTTAAACCTTTGGGAACATTCCTGAAATTTAACGATCTAAAATTGCATTTTATTACCCACCAATAATGGTTTTCTTGGCAGCCAATTGTCCCTTAAGAGAGAAACAAAATAACTATAGAAATATAATGGGCTTGACATAAACGCATAACGATTATTTAATGGCTGAGCTTTTCAGGAAATCACGACCGAGTGTTAACAAGAGTTTATTGTCGTCGATTGCTTGAAGAATCGTCAACTACCTACCGTAACGGATTTTGGAACTAATTTGGTTTAAATTTTGAAAAAAAAAAACGCAGTAGTCGCGAGGATATTGTGATATGAAAGTAAAATGGATGGAGGTTCTTTTTTTAAGTACCCATAGATTTTTGAAGGATACTTTTGAAGAGAGTAACTACTGACACAAGAAGTAAAATATTATCGGACCTCGGGGTTATGAGGGGGTGGGAATCAAAACTAGAGCCAAGTACAAAAATAGGAAATAGGAAATTACAATAATTACCAGTAAACTGTCATTAACATTGACCCTCCATGGGTTTAGGTTCCTTGTACGTACAAATTAATAATTCAATAATTTGTTCAACTTGCAACGGAATGTTATTTAAATGTAACGTGATCAATGATTTTCCTGAATCCCATGAACCTCTTTTGGAAGATGATTGGGTTTAATTAATCTAAGGTACATGCCCTATTATCCTAGATACGACAATATCACCAGGAATTTTGCTTGGCGGGAAAGTTAATCGTTTCTTTCTGGATCAGTTTTCATCAGACATAATGATTGTCCATATTTGTTGCCGTTATGTTCCTAATATTTCCTGATTTATGATCTTATTATATCGAAAACTATCGAATTACAAACAGGAAACATCTATCGCGTATCTCTTATCTTTTTTGGATGAATAAATTACATAAATGTCAATATTTATTGTGAAAATATTATCAATTTGTAGATAATTTGGTATTTAAAAAGTTCATGATTAACTTAGTTCAAATTTCCCATTTCAGTTTTGGATTTGAATAGAGGTAACTAATTAAAATGTTACTTTCAAATGAAACAAGAAACTGTTGTATCTATAGTTTGGAAAATTATCAACATCAATAAGTATTTTCCTGAATATTCGTCCTTTATCTATTTGTTTATTTCTGTAATAGAAAATTTCCAAACAAGTTTTGCATATAATGCGCTTCTCATTGTACCATTGTGTGTCCATTCAATTTAAACAAAATAGCCCAGAGCTATATCAACCATAGAAAACAATGGGTATATTTTCCGAGGCAAAAATCCAATTGGCGTTTTCATATTCTGTGCTGTGGTTGAGGTCAGTATAAAGGGAAGGATCAAACAAAATTTAAATAAAGATAAAATGTTTTTAGCAAGTTATATAAGAATATGGATCAATTCGCTTCAAAAGTTGAAACTTTCTAAATATCCTTTACCAAGTAGAAGTTTATGATGCCAATAATAATAGTCGCTTTGATGTCGCCAGTGTACTGAATTTCATCCTACGTGGGATGCAAATTGGTCCGGGAAGTCATAAATAGACGCATAATTGATTTTAAAGACCCATAATTGATTTTGAAGACCCATTACTGAATTTACTTTGAGGAGTTGTAATTTGATTAAACGATAACCTTTGCATAATCCGTTAACAATAAAGTTTGAAAACTATAGTGTGAATATCACATAAAGGATCATGAATAGCCAAAAAATATCGAAATGCCACCCATACATGCATGCATTATTACAATTTCTGGTTAATATGGACATCCAATGCCATCCTATACAATGGGGATAATTTAGTCATTTATCTTGACATCTTTGCGTAAGGCACAATGGAAGACTTAAATCGATGTGACTCTGCAATTTTCATTTTTGTACTCTCAAGGTGGCCCAACAAAAGGGCTTTATGATTGGGCCCAAACAACAATCCAGTCTTATATTCTGAGGAAGATAAGTTGTACGGTGGTTTAAAAAGATAATTTGATTTCAAGATATTTGTTTATTTTTGTATATAAGTTTAGGGTTTGATTATCTATTATTTGTTATTAAATCGAATATTTACTTTTACTATTCTGAAATTAATCACAGTTAACGCGTTTGGTTGTTGAGAAGAATTTTTGGTAGGAAGTACAAAAAATAACGTGATAAATGAATAAGAAAAGGGGTCACATAGAGCGAGGAAAGTAGAGATTTGGGTGAGGCAGAACAAAGAAGAAGAAGAAGAGAACGAGAACAGACATGAAAGAAAACAGTCAAGTCAAAAATTGAGGAGAGAGTAAAATTCAAGTAACAAACTTTGACCCTAAAGAACGTAGAAAGAGAGCAATTAAAATTAATAAAGGAGCTCGAAAGTCAGAAGATAAAAATTTGGGTTCAAACACCCAATTTGTCAGATTAAAGTCCACAGAACATGATAAATGCATAAGAAATGTGAAACCAAACTATTGAAGAATAAGGAGCCACATAGATCGAGGAAAGTAGAGATTTGGAAGAGGCAGAAGAACGAAGAAGAAGAAGAAGAAGAAGAAGAGAACGAGAACAGACATGGAAGAAAACAGTCAAAGATTGAGGAAAAAATGACATTGTAACATAACATGATTTTGAAATCCCCTATGATGTTGGGGTGATTAAAGAAAGGGCCTAGTTTAATATTGTCAAAAATGAATTTGAAAGTAATGTCAATGTCAAGTTGTTTTTTTCTTTCATTAATTGACCTTTTGTTTGGACGCCATATTGCGGTGCGTGAACATAGTTGCCAAAAGTAGAAAAAAAAAAAAATACTAGCGTACTGTCAACATTAAAAACAAAAGTTACTAAATAAATTACATTTAAAATTTAAATTTGCCGCCTATTACGAATGTTTTTGAAAAAAGCCATCCATTTTAGCTTATATTGGGCAAAATAGAAATAATAAAATATCTACCTGTTTACTTTCATTGTCTTTCATCAATCAAAGAGAGAAAGTAAACAAACAAAAAGGATAGCGAGGATCAATCATTTAGTTACTTTTGTTTTTAATGTTGACAGCCCGCTAGTAATTTTTATTTTCTTCTTTTGGCAACTATGTTCGCGCACCGCAATATGGCGTCCAAACAAAAGGTCAATTGGTCCCAAGTAAATCCAGCACTTCTGTCACCGTCGACCATCGTTTGTGCAGAGATCACTGAACCCGATACTACCCAGTGTCACATTGGCGCCCAACGTGAGGCATCTCGGAAGGACTGTGACCCAGACATTAGAATCGACACTGTGTTTCGTTCAATAGGTTCGTTTTAATCATTTTAAAGTGTTTCTCCATGATTATGTAAGTTTTGCCTGTGAGCAAATCCAGTTTAGCATATGATCCGATATCATGAATTGAAATCATACGTGTCCTGCCTCATACGAGTTCGACCATATGATTTTACGTAGTGGGACAATTGTACCAAGTAATTCAGAATTAGACAAGATGACTGATAATAACGACGAAACCCATATTGTTCAAATTTTTATGATGCCAGAGATGCTGCAATCTTTACTAACTGGAATACAGAATGTTCATGTAAGTCAGCCTACCCAACAACCAAGTCTAAGTGTGCAGGCCAATTTTCAAGAGAGAGATGTTGCAACATTCATTGATGCTATTGTGGTCTATAAAGATGGCGTTAAGGCCGCGTTAATGGCCGCCATGTTTAAATTTAGTTTTTGAAAATGAAGACTGCGTCACTCTACACATACGGTTCAATATTTTACTATTTGTCCAAAACAAATTATGTTTGTCGGTGAAACACTTAGTGACACAGAAAGACAAATATACAATTATGATGCTCGCAATGTAGGTAGCTTTTTTGCCTTGGCGCCATCTACTTGAAATTGTTTGAACTGTTTTCACCTTCAAAATTCGTTTTAAGGTCATCTCAAAAAATCCGCAATAATTTCCAAAATCCTTTGGCATAAACATTATTTGATATATTATCTACAATCTCTACAATTAGCTTTTTTTTTAGTTTTTCGTGGTTATCAATAAAATATGCTTTTCACGGATCCAAGCTTGATAAACATGCAAATATGCAACCACCAACACATTTAATTGTTTTGGTGGTTGCGAACATAATTTTTGAATTAAAAAAAAAAGACTGAATATCGAAAAACCAAAATAAGGAATTGTAGATAATCGATCAAATAATGTTTATGCCAAATTTGAGCCAATTCTTATGTGCCGTTTTTTTAAAGACCTTAAAACAAGTTTCGAAAAATCAACCAATCACAGTTTAAACATGGCGGCCATTAACGCGGCCTTGAGGCGATATTCAGCCTGGAATGATTATCATTTGGTTTTAACCAATGCATTTTCGCTGTCGTGGTTATTACCAAAGTAGGGGAAGTTGTGACGTCACAGATCAGCTGATTTGCTTTTGGTATTTACCACTTATTACCGTTTATAACCCAGCTTTGGACAGCTTTTTGATGTTATTGTTATTATTTCGGGGATTGGTATTGGTGTTTTGTGATTATGCAGTTGTGTTGTGGCCTGGCACAACGGAAAAAGTATACACTCACTGTAACTCACCATGCTTAGAGTTTAGATCACAGTGGATCATCCCCAAAGAAAATCTCTTCGATTAACGAGAGATTTCGCTCCATTTTTTGTACCTGAACAAGAAATCATTGTTGAAACGAAAAAACAAATAGGAATGATAAACATAACCCTACACTGCTATAACCAAATCATTTCAGCGGTCGGCGGTCGGTTCCTTGGGTTATGATTCTTGAGTGGTGGGGGGCTATGGCGTCACACTTGACTGTCAAAGCTGTCAACCAAAAGAATAACCACGGTATTTACCAATGAATAATCATTCCAGGCTGAAAATCACCTTTATTATTCTAGATCAGCATGCTCTGAAAGGCCTGTCAATGTTGTTGGAAGATTCTGCAGCTACATAGTGGCAGGGCATTAAATTCTCCGTCAATACCTTCGATGAGGCTATAGATTCTTTACGACATGCTTATGGATATCTAAAACCTCCACATCAAATATACAGAGAACTTTTTTCACACGAACAAGGTGAAGAGAGAACAGATATTTTTGTGAGCAAAGCGTGATGTCAAGAGGTGACTCTGCAATCTCCAAACATATCCAATTAGATATGATTTACGGTTTATTGAACGTACGTGTGAAGAAAAAAATGCAAAGTGAAAGTGTCAAGACATTTAAAGAACTTATCAAAGCTGTTCGCATCATTGAACAAACTTTTTTTGATAATGCGTTTATCAGTAAAGTGAATGAGATCGTCCGTAAACAAAAGTGTAATTATTGTAAGAATTTTGGGCACACTCAAGAAAATTGTCGTAAACTGGATCGTATACGTTCTGAATAAGGAAAAGCCCGCAGCAATGAGTCAAGCCCTCCAAATGATACGAGTCCACCAATGAATAATCGTCAACCTAATGCAACAGAAAATAGAAGACCGAATACCCTGTTATGCTACGGTTGTGGAACACCAGGTTATGTTAAAAGTAACTGCCCCAAGTGCTCCAAACATTCAGTTACTCCAACGGATCCTACCAAAACCGCAATGTTTGCAGAGTTCCTCAGTACTTAACTTACCTGGCACAATCTGGTCGAACAGGCTCAGATGATTCTAGTCGCCCACTCGCCTCTGTTACTATTCAAGATCATGATGGTCCCACATACTTTGATTCCGGTGCTCAGTCAAGCATCGCCGGCTCCCGATTGGGTGAAATTTTATTCGTATAAGGAACATATAAACAAAGACAGTTAAACACTCTACCAGATGGTAAAACTACCCAAGTCGATGCTTATGTATTTTGTGTCAGAATCGCGTTGGAAGGCAGAATTCATCACACAGCAGTCATTTCCATTCCTGAACATATTAATTTTCTGAAATCTGCCAATGTAGTGCTGCATATACCAAATGACTCATGGTTTTATAGCGATGCTCCTGATCAAAATTATAGGTTTGCTCGTGACCCATCAATCAACAACTCTGCTCTGAATGCACAACAATTGACACTAGCCATATGGCCTTGTCTGAACAACTGTCACTACGTGCAGATGCAGATTTGTTCCAACCAAGTTCTGAACCATCACCGTTTGCTGAACATTCTATTGATTTAATCGACGATATTCCAGTGGCTGTTCCACCATATCGTATGTCAGAAACCGAGAAGCTAGAATTAAAAAAACAAATTGATGAGTTGCTCGCACAGGAAATTATTGAAGAGTGTGAATCTCCTTATGCTGCGCCTGTGATGCTGGTTCCGAAGAAGGATGAAGGAATAAGGCTGAGGGTGGACTACCGCAAGCTTAATGCCAAAACACACCCATTGCCTAGGATCGATGATACCCTCCACGCAGCAAAGAGACTCAGAACATGACAACCTTAGATTTGAGATCCGGTTATCACCAAATAACTGTTAAGCCTAGCGATAGAGACAAAACCACTTTCATCTGTCCTTTTGGGACATTTCGTTACACACGAATGCCGTTCGGCTTACGAAAGGCACCCTCGACGTTCCAAAGGCTGATTGACAGATTCCGTTCTGGCCTTCAGGTTCTGAACATACTCGCATATCTTGATGAACAGGGCCGGTATTCTCGTTCATGAAAATGCTCATCGCTTTTCAGTCGCTCGGCACTTTTAATGTAAATTTACATTAGAAGTGCCGAGCGACTGAAAAACGGTTAGCGTTTTCGAGGACCAGAATAGCAGCCCTGGGCCGGTATTCTGGTTCTCAAAAACGCTCACCGCTTTCTAGTCACTCGGCACTTTAAATGTAAATTTACATTGAAAGTGCCGAGCGACTGAAAAGCGATGAGCGTTTTCGAGAACGAGAATACCGGCCCTGATCATTTTGTCAGAATCGTTCGAATCCCATGTGAAGCATCTACAGCGAGTATTCGACCGCCTACGAATATTCAAATTCAAACTAAAACGATCCAAATGTAGCTTTCTCTGTACTTCTGTTACGTACCTTGGTCATGTGATCTCACCTCAAAGTCTCACTCCAAATCCAGATAAGATAACTGCGATTTCCAAGATATCGCCTTCCCGAAGCGTTAAAGAACTGCTGTCGTTCCTGCAGACGTGTTCCTGGTATAGGCGCTTTATCGAGAGTTTTTCGGAAATAGCCATACCTTTGACCTCGCTCACAAAGAAGAAAGCTACGTGGTTTTGGGGCATCGATCAAAAGCACTCATTTGAACATTCAAAGGCCCTTTTGACATCCAGTCTTATTCTACAACAAGCCGATCCGCCTAAGGGAGGATTTTCATGCATCCGTTTTTCCGTCGAAATATGTCCGTTTAACATTCTATTCTGACATAATCGTATATAAATATGTCAGAATATAATGTTAAACGGACATATTTCGACGGAAAAACGGATGCATGAAAATCCTCCCTAAGCCTTATACCATGGGCGTGTTTGGGTTGATGCTCGGCGGAGCGAGTAGAGCGATTACAGAGTAAGGTGAAGTCACAGGGAGTACACTACTGTGTGAAACCAAACAAACTCGTGCAAAAGTGCTGGGTTGAGCGATCAGCTGATTATTGTTTATTTTATTAAGGATATGTTTTTTGGGAGTCCGAGTCCGTATGCCGCTTATTCCGCATTTCACCAGAGTTTTCTAGTTTGTTTTTTATTTTAGTCGATATTTTTCAAACAGCCCCATTTTCTTATGTGTTCTGCTAAAATTGTGTCGTGCTAAATAAACAATAATGGACCTTAACACTCCTATGAGCCCTATAGCTGCCAAGTTCACTTGGGAAAATATGTCCAATAATACCAGTGATGAGGACCAGCGAGAAAATTTAATTAAAAGTAAACGATAAAATGATTGTTAACATTTCGATAAAATAAAAATGAAAATAGGATCTCATCTGCGCATGCACACTCCATCTGCCCACTCCAGAAACTCGGAGTTTATCGAGCTCGCTCGGAGCGCTCAAAATATGTCAAACCAAACACAATCAAGCGTTGTCGGAGCTTCAAAAATAACAGAAAAGAGACAAAAGTGCGAGCTCTGAGTGCACCGAGCGTGAACCCAAACGCGGCCCATTAGTGCATGCCTGCTTCAGGGGGAGGGTAACGAGAAACTGCCCATTGAGTACGCCAGCCGACCCCTAACATCCGCTGAACAAAATTATTCAATGACTGAAAGGGAGGCCTTAGCACTAGTCTGGGCTATGACCCATAAGTTCCGTAGTTCCGTGGTTATTTAGAGTGCGCATCACAGTTATCATCAAATGTGATTATCAACCGTTGGAGTGGCTGATGTCAATAGGATCACCTACAGGTCGTCTTGCCAGATGGGCATTGGCTCTGCAAGCATATGAACGCCTGGCCGAACAAATGTTGTCGCAGATATGCTGTCACGTCCTCCAATCTCAGATTTAAAAGCTAATCATCTCCCACATAGCATTGAAAGAACATTCACATGCTGAGTATATGCGCTCAGTGTTCCTTAAAGGACATTCTTTAAGGTATATGCTTAGCATGTGCTTACTATATATATTTTAGGAATGTTCTTTTCAGTAAATGTATAGCATATGATAAGTATATACCAATTGAAATATTCCTTAGCGCACATGCTGAGCATATTCGGGAAAGGAACATAAAAAGTACACTTACTTCAAGTATATTCGAAGTATATGCCAGGTACATCCGAAAAAGCATATTTTAAGTAAAACAAAAATTAGATAGGTATTATCCCATCAAAAACTGAAATAAGTAATTATTTCAATAGATTTTATGAAAATGTAAGTAATAATTATTATCATAATAATATGAATTTTAAAAGTACAGATATTCTCTCGAGTACATTCTTAACATGTGTTAAGAATATTCTAAAAGTGTATTCTCTCTAACACACCTACCGCGTCAATTCGCGCAGGTGCAAACAGCGCTTATAAAATTTATTGAATGATGAGAAATCCTCGATTTTTAATTTAATAAGAAATGCCTCCTCGCTAGACTCAGATATATTTTAATCTCATAATAAAATACCATTCGCGGATATTGGTACATAGGCTACGTTCCAGTTTCAAATCGCTGTCAACTGTCACGCCGCGCTCGCGCTTTTTTCTTCTCAGTTGCCAACCTAACCTATACAGGCTCTTAGTCTTCATTTCACATCAAACATTTTCATTTTAATTATTGTAATTTTCTCAATTTAAGATTTCCATTCTTTCTAGTTTCTTTTTTGATTCTGGGTTATCTCGATTCTCAGTACGTGCGTGCTCGCGGCTTCGTCTGTTTTATCTTGTTCACAAAAGTCAAAAGATCTTTTGTGGCAGTTGTGGCCTTTGTTTTTGTGTATGTTTTCAGTGATTTCTTTATTTTTTCTATTTTCTTTCACAGAAAAAACTGGAAGATAAGGTTAAGTATAGTTGTTAATATTTTATTTCGATATTGTTTACCCCATATGTGAGAATGTGAATTAGGTTTATAATTACACTAATTAAAAATAATTCAGGAAAATCTTAGGGTTGAGACACTTATGGCTGCCTATTCCAGCAGTGAAAGAAACTCTTCCGCTAGTAATGTTGATCGGCAGCCACAAATTCCAGTCTAAATTGTGGTTTTCCCAAACATTGACACTCCTTCTCCCAGGTTTGTTTCCCATTCAAGCTCTTGGGCTGTGGAAGAAAGAATTTCACATTCAAGTCTGCTGAAGCTGTTGCAAATTTTATTCATTCCATACATTATTTACACACTTCATATTTTTTGTAATATTGAAAAGCTTATTTAAATATATGTTCATATGGGTTTGTTAACAATTTATTTTTTTAGCCTAATTTCCAATTATAATTATTTGTTCCTGAGTGTGAAAAGACAGTTTTTTCGCTAGGACAAAAGGTGTCACAGCAAAAGAAGAAAGGTAGGTCAGCTTAATCTGATGTCTGTCCCAAAATTAAATAGAACAGCAGGTAACAGGTGGAAATGCTTTTTGCGACCACACTGTGGTATTTACGATCGTTGTAACTAATTGCACATTTGGATAGGATTCCTAGCTAACTGTACGCTTGGTCAGATCAATTGCAAATACTACAGGGTCCCCTCAAAAAGCGTTTACACTAACTTTTTACCTGTTCTATTTAATATTGAAACAGACACTATTGTCGCATATTTGTGGAATTCATGTCATATACTATTTATACACTATAGATGTGCCAAGGCATATGTCATGAATATAAATAATAATGATATGTACATTCCTGAAGAATATAGTAGGTACATTTGGAGCATATTCTGTGGATATGTGTTCAGTACATGCTGAGCTTGTGACTAGGACATACTTGAGGATATTATAAGCACATACCTAACATCTGTTACGGTGGGTCTGTAACATATACCTACTCAGGATGTACTGTGGATGTGCGCAATGCTTTTTTGGAACATATCTAGCATATACTTTTCCTTGTCTGGAATATTCTGTACATGTGCTAAGCATGTACAATTGCTATGTGGATAGTTACCGTCGAATTACCCAGACAGACAGCTGCTGACATGAGAATGGAACGACTTGAAGATCCGGAAGTGGCAAAAATTATCCAGTGTTTTGAAAACCCTGACCAACAAGACAGGCTTTAAGATGTGGACCGAACGTGGATACCTAATGACTAATGGTATCCTTTATCGTCATGTTCCTGAATTAGAAAAAAAAGAGGATTAACTAGTCCTCCCAAAGTCCAAATTAGTAATTACCACAGATATTGTCAGATTACCATGACTCTCCTTTAAGTAGACACTATGGCGTTGAACACACTTATCAGCGGATCGCCAGTCGGTACTTTTGGCCAGGTATGCGTCGAAGTATAGTTGACTATGACCGAATTTTCGCGACAAGTGTCAAGGAAGAACCATAGTTCGTCTGTGACGTCATGAGTTTGAACGCTGGCTAGAAGCTGCGTCCATGCTTCCGTCGAACTACGTTCAATATGACGTCATGAGTTTCTCGCGAAAGCGTTTGTGTTCATCAAATCATGGAAGTAGTTCGTCGCGAAAGTTCGGTTTTGGTCAGCAAGTGCATTGAATCTCAACTTTATAAGGCATCCAACCTTAAACCTGCAGGACACTTACAAACACTCGCGCAATCACAAAACGATTGGAAACCTTATCTTCAGACCTATTTGGACCACTACCTGAAACCGACGATTACTGTAGATGAGTCCTCATAGCAGAAGATACTGCCAGTCGATGGGTTGAACTATTCCCAATCCAAATAACTTCAGCTGAAGCATGTGCACGTTGCCTTTCGGACGAGGTCATTCTGCGTTATGGTATGCCAAGAGAAGTAATCAGTGACAATGGTGTACAATTTGTGAGTTCCGTCATGCACCCCAATACCTTGGTTTCCAGCAATCATTAACTCCAGTATACCATCCAGATGCTAAGCCGGTGAAGCGTAAGAATCGGGACCTCAAAACACAGCTTGCTATTCTACATAGTTGCAGATAGTCACACTTCGTGAAAGGAGAGATTACCCGCAATTTGTTTTGCAATGAACAGTTTCCGTTCCCATACAATTGGTTATAGTGCCGCTTACCTAACTTTCGGCCGAGAACTTAGAACGTCCGATGATGTTAACCGAGATCTACCAGCTAAAGTAGATAATGAGAATTTTGTGTGCCAAATTACACCCTATCTCCAAAGTAAGCGGATGTTAGTTCTGGAGGGAAACAACTATCTTCCTTAATATCTACATTTTATTTGTTGTATCTGGATAGTAATTTTGAATTCATTCAAGTTCAAATTATAAATACATATATTTTACATTCTTTATATTACCTTAGTTCTCGAGTTTGCTTAGATTATCGTCGGAAAAGTTTCTTTCTAACTTTCCCTCCTATCGTAAGAGAGGGGGAGTTGTAACAAGCCAAAATTGCCTAACTAATTCAACTTATTTCAGTTTTTCATTTAAGAATTCTTCAATTTTGTTTATTTTGATGTGTTTGTTGCCGAAATTTTGATATTAAAAAGTATTAAATTCAAGTGTAGTGTAATAATTGGTCCCAAGGCTCATGTAAATCTAGCACTTCTGTCACCGTTGACCATCCTTTGTGCAGAGATCACCGAACCCAACACTACCCAGTGTCACAACATTCAAAATGTAACAAATTTTGATCTTAAAGAACGTAGGAAAAAAGAAATTTAAATTAATAAAAGAACTCGACAGTCAGCAGATTTGACAATTTGTCAAATTTAAGACCACAAAAAGATGAAAAATGCATAAGAAATGAGTATCCATATTATTGAAGGATAAGGAGCTACATAGAACGAGGAGTAGAAATTTGGAAGGGACAGAAGATGGAAGAAGTAGGCATGAAAAAAAAAAAAAAAAAAAAAAAAACAGTCAAAAATTGAGGAAAGAATGAAATTCAAAGAGTAACAAATTTTGATCCTAAAAGATGTAGAAGAGAAATTAAAGATTAATAACTAAAAGTTTGATTTCAAACTTCCAATTTGTCAAATTAACGATCACGAAAATATGATAAATGCATAAGAAATTACTAAACCAAACTAAAGAATAAAGAGCTACATATAGCGAGGAAAGTAGAAATTCGAACGACGCAGAAGAAGGGAGAAGAAGAAGAGAACGAAAACAGACATGAAAGAAAACAGTCAAAAATTGAGAAAAAAATTAAGTGCAAAGAGTAGCAAATTTTGATCCTAAAGAGCGTAGGAAGGGAGAAATTAAAAATATTAATTCTTGAGCGAGGAGCGAAAAAATTTAAAAAACTAAAAAAACAAACTTGAGGAGCGAGGAAATTAAAAAAACTGATGAAAAGTACGAACAGAAAAATCCCGTACCGAGTGTTTATGTAAGTACTTTGAAGAAATCTAATAGCCAATCCCGAAGCTCTTTATGCCCATTATAAAAGGTCACGGTTATGCCGCTTGAAACAGGATAGCTATTATATCAAAATCCCAAACGGATTCGAATAAATGACGTGTCATAGAGAGGAGAAATTACTTTTCCGGCAACTCCGTGGCATGGCAATTTATCAAAAAACGATCATATGACTCTAAATGCAATGACACCGTTGCACGACTTTAGGGCGCGTGGGTATGCGTCATCGATAGCAGAGAACACGACTCCGATAAATTACAATATTGCTGGAGAATAAATAATGATGAAAACGACTAAACAATTATTTATTTCATAAAAATCTTTGTAATCCAATTTCATTGTAATTACCTCTGAAACAGCATCTAATTTATCAAAAGAGAGGTAAACAGTTATTCTGTTTGAGCAGCCAACTCATAAATCTGAAATTCATGTTTGCCAACATGTTAACCAGTCCTTATCCGTAAGAGTTGTCTGTTAACAAGACATTAATCAAGATATATTAGTGCAAATAGGCTCGATGTAATTTTTATCGAATCTAGGAGATTAGAAGCGTTCCTGTAATGTTGACAAATCTGTCTCGTAGTTTTTGGAATTGTAAATATTTATTTTGTAGTTGTGGGATTAGTGAAGTCTAATGAAGAAATTCCAGCTTCATCTAAAATTGCACAAACTCATTATTTAGATTAGATATTAAAGGTGTCGTTTTAAGATGTAGCTTTCTCTGCTAAAAAATTAATAAGTACCTACTCAATAGGACAACACGAGCCAATACCATTTCTAACAACATTGAAAAAACCGTCTGACCCTAATAAGATACAGTTTCTATAACTATAATAAGGTGATATACGAGATTTTTTGTTGTTAAAACAGGATAAGTAATTGAAAGAATCCGTTCAAATGCAGAGAAATAAAGATATCGGGTGCAGGTTTCCTAATGTGGATTTTATACGCTCGTACATTATTCGCTTTATGACCACATGAAAGTTCATCGGGTGTGAAAGTTTTTGGCAAAAAAAAACATGGTCAGTGGATTATAGAATCTTTATCAAATAGGACGATAATTCAAATCTCCACAAAAAAAAAAATGTACAAAGATTTATCGTGAATAACTGTTTAAGGCAACGCTTTGCCACCTACCTATAAATTTATTAGAATTGATCATGTATCGATAATATAAAGTGTTGTAAGAGAGAAAACGTTAGCATCAGCTGACTAAACAAATTGCATCCTTTTCCGCAATAGCCTATTATTAAAAGATCCTAATAAATGTTTGACTCGAGTGGGCGTCCATTAAAAGTCAAGGCTAATGATAATTTTAATAGTTATCCATGAATTTTTCCCATAACTGCAACAAATAAAGCCCTAATATTACGAAACCAACAAAAGCAACAACAAGATAAGGTTCTGGAAATGGCAAAATGAAAAATGACGTTCGTACATCGGAAGTTAATGCGTCCGATATTTCATCGAGCGAAAACACCGGCAGTTATAAATAATGGTGGTGTTTAAGTGGGCGGTGCAGAAAATAGTCTTTCATTCATAACTTATGATCAATAAGAAAAAATGCTCACGTTCAACATTGGAACGATACAGTTTTTCCGATATCTTCAAATGAAATCGGCTTATGTCCAAGAGGAGGCGAAGATTTTATTAATTTACGAGGGATTTTTTCTCCAGGCATTCGTTTATTACAGTGAATGATATTGGAATGGGACATCTGATAAAAATAAAAATGATTTTCCTTTGTGTGTTTAAAGTGTGTTGCTTGAAGTTTGCATATAACATGTAAATTTTAGGAATTTTTATCGGATCTGGATCTATAGAGTGATTTTGAGACATAATTATGCGGAGGAAAATCATGAATTCAGGAAATATCGTGGTTTTTCTTTTTTATTTTGGCTCTGGTAATGAGCAGCAGCCGGATTACAATTTCACTAGTCGATACGAGTCGAGCGTCTCGTATATGCAACATCAATGTTATTTCCAAGTCGCATCCTTCGACTTCGAGTAATTAGAATCCCTATCCTGATGTTGCCTTCAGGTGACACTTTTATCATAATATAGAGGCTGAGGTATGGTAGTTAGAGTGAAATCGGAATGAAACCAAGACCAGGTCGTTGGAGAAGACCCAAGGAAACAATGTTTCAAATGGAATTGATAAGGGGTTTTAATTCGGGCTTAATGGCCGTCGGTGTCGTAAGGTGCAATTTCTTCCTGACGCTTCGCTAGCACGCGTGGCTAGCAGCTTCAGATGTGCTTCCATGACCGATTCTGGTAGCAGACTGACGCGTTCCCGACCGTAAGTTGTATTTATGTGTGAGTGGCTGTGGTGGGGGAGCGGCGGGGCTTTGTGGCACTTGGCTAATCTCAACTTTCTCTGTACTGCATGGGTTCTTTCTTGCGTTTTTGAGAATCGGGTTCCAGATTTAGTTAAGTTTTAGTGTTTCTTCTTTCCTGTTGAAGTTCTCCGTATGTTTGTGGATTTCTATAGCTTCACGTACAAGACAATTGTGGTATGCGGAAGTCGGTGCAAGAAGCTTGACCTCACCAAAGAGTATTTCATGATTCCCTTCACTAAGCGCATGTTCCGCAACTGCCGATTTTTCCGATTGTCCTAGTCTGCAGTTTCTTTTGTGTTCGTTTATCCTGGTTCTCATGGATCTTTTTGTCGTTCCTATGTATAACTTATCACATGTGCATGGTATACGATAGACTCCAGCGCTTGATTATGGGTTCCTCTTATTCTTGGCTGATCTGATTGAATGCTGTATTTTCCTTGTTGGCTTGAAGATTGTTTTTATGTTGTGTTTCTTCAAGACTTTCCCTATCCTGTCTGTCACCCGAGAAATGAAAGGCAGATATGCATTAGCCACCACTGGTTGTTCATCCACGTTTTGTCGTGTGGCAGTTTTGAGTCGCATGGCTCTGTCGATTTCAGATGCATTGTAACCATTTGAAGGGCCGACTTGAGATGATCCAGTTCTTGCTCGAGATATTGTGGCTCGCAGATGTTCCGAGCACATTCTGTCAACGTTGTTATAATTCCACGTTTTTGCTTTGGATGGTAATTTGATAGAGCATGCAGGTACATGTCTGTGTGTGTAAGTTTCCGGTACACCGTGTGGCTTAGTTTTCCTCTAGATTTCTTTATGAGCACATCTGAGAAGGCGATTTCCTGGGTTTTTCTCCTTTTCCATGGTAAATTCTATGCTGTTCCTCGTTCAGGTGGCCTAGGACCTGGTTAAGCTTCTCTTTCCCATGAATCCAAACCACAAAAGTATCATCTACGTATCGAAGCCATACCGTTGGTTTGTGGTCAAAAGATGCTATTGTTTTCCTCTCGAATTCCTCCATAAAGAAGTTGGCTATGACCGGGCTGAAAGGACTTCCCATAGCTACACTTCCGTTTACTCGTAGAAATCGTAGTTCCACAGGAAGTAACTACCAGTGGGACATGTCCGGAAAAACTCAACTATGTCGTTGGGGAAGGTACTTGATATCAAGTCAAGAGATTCTGTCAATGGCACTTTTGTGAATGTCGTGCTTTGATGTCGTGTGAAACACGACATCAAAGCTGACTAGGATATCGTTAGGTTGAAGAATAATATCCTTCTAATTTTCCGGACAATGTGAGTGGATTCCTTGACGTAAGAGCTAGTTTTTCCTACATGCGGTTGAAGAAGCGATGCAAGATGTTTCGCTAGGTTGTACGTTGGTGCTCCAGGTGAACTCACTATTGGTCTTAGCGGGACTTCCGGTTTGTGAATTTTGGGTAGTCCGTAGAGTCGTGGTGGAACTGCTTCTGTTTTTATGATGCCTTTTTTAACCGTGTCTGTTAGGGTATCTACCTTATCAGTTTGTTGGTATTCCGGAGTGTGAGATACTTCTTTAGCTTTCGGTAGGTAGATGCATCAAGGAGTTCCTGGAATAATGTCACAACTTTAAGCATTATGGGACGCGAGCTTCAACTGCAAAGCGGCTTTTGAATGGGTGAAGTGTGCGGACAACCAAAACCACAAAAACTATTCTCCGGAGCCGACCGAGCCAAGGTAACACCCAGAACCGCCACCGCAACACCACCTCAAACAACTAGTTAGTGCAGCCTCACAACTAATAGCTGAAGTTCCTCCTACATAGACAAGATGAACAAAAGCTTCTTTACCAAAAACAACTAACATGGCGAACGTGACTTGCTGGCATGCCTCGTCCAACAACTGTATCCAGAATCCACCGGTAATGGTCGCTAAAACCAATCCGCAGATGCTATGCGTCATATCATGGAAATCTTTTCGAAACCACCACATAAATTCAATATCCCATTTCCCCAACTTCTTCATCTACAGGGCGTACAGCACTAGCGCGTTCGATGAAGGCGCAGCTGTCGTACTGAAGAAGAGCGTCAAACATTACCAGATCCAGTCGGTCCAAGGATAAAAAGTCGACAGCGGTCCAGGTCAGGGAATACATTTTAGCAGAAGAACATCAACAACTCGGTTTATACTGCCCAACTAAATGTTAAACGGAGAAGACGTGGTGACCCTCATCGTGGTTGAACAGAGTATCACACCTTGACCAAAGCCTCACGTGAAGACCCCCACATGCTCATTACCAGAGACAAAGCAAAAACAGTACCTAGATACTGCAAACGGTCTCCAGGAGGACGAGAAAAGGATCCAACAGAAACCCAGCTGCTGATAATGAGGCGCAGTTCCAAAGTAATGAAAAAAAAAAAAAAAAAATTGACAACAGCACGTGGTGTTCCCAAGCGGTCACCCATCCAAGTACTAACCACGCTCGACGCTGCTTGGCTTCAGTGATCGGACGAGAACTCAACTCAACTCAACTCAAAATCTTTATTTCAATAATTTCATTGTTTTACATTTCCAGGTAGGAGGGTTAGGCCCCCCTTACTAAACTAAAAACATACAACATACTTAAATCTAGGACATAGAACTTAACCTAAAACTCAGTGGGACGCAGCCCACTGTGCGCACAGACACGCCTAGCGTGCTGTTTGCGCTGTTTCACGCTGGTCGATGTTATGACCACCAAGCCCCTTATCCTATCCTTGCTTATGTGACTCAACTCGGCGTTACCAGGTTGCCCTTACACGCCGTTTTTCTGACCCTGGGGTCGTTGATAAATATCATGAATGATACGCATCGGGCCATTACATTGGCCTACTCAGGGGTATTGGGTGATGTTCAGAGTCGGGGGTTGCAGAGCGCCAGCGCCCTTCTGCGAGGAAAAAGTTTAAAAAACCTCGCTTTTAATTAATTATATTTTAACCAAAAAACTAAAAACTAAAAAACTTCGTGCCTTGTCGGCGGTGGGGCCCAATGGACGTAGGCTCAACAGCAAAGGATGAGCTCTTTGGGTTTATGCGCGTCAGCGCGGGTTTGGTGCTGAGGGTTGAAAGCCCTGCATCATAACCAATTCGGTGATCTGATGGATCACCGATAATGACTTGATACAGGTGGAGGGGATTGTATGGGATGCCAGAGAATGTGGGTTGGAAGGATTTCAAGAATTGCCAGGGTTTATGGGGGTTCAAAGTAGATTGGCAGATTCTTGTAGGGAGGGCCATGCACTATGGGGTTGTCTGGGTCATATCTGGTCGCAGTGAGGCTGCGCGTGAGTGGGGAACCTTGTATTTGTAGTCTATAAAATTTGTCGCTGACTTCGTCCAGGTAGTCAGTGATATAGGGAATGGATGTTTGCACATGCATGTCCCTTATCCTGGCGTACCTGGACTCAGACAGGACTCCCCTCAGGATTCGATTTTGGAACCGCTGAAGGCGGTTCCTCTGTGTCCTAGATATGATGTTCCAGACAGGGGCCCCATAGGTAAGCATCGGCCTTATTACCTGTTTATAAATTCTCAGTTTATTATCGGGAGATAAAGGGGAGTTGGGACCTATTAGGGGATAGAGTTTCTGCTGCGCACTGAAGGTGCGAGCCAAAGCATGGGAAACGTGATGATGGAATTTCATTCTCTGGTCGAAGATGATTCCGAGGTATTTGACTTTTGGGGATAAATTGACCGGGATGTTGTTTACGATAAGTGGGTTGGGCATGGTGCTATTGGTATGCTTTTTATGGAAGCATATAAGCTCTGTCTTTTGTCCATTAACACCAAGCTTCCACTTATCGTAGTAAGGTTGAAGGATCGCAAGGTGATGGGCTAGTTGAAATTTTGTTGCTTGGGTGTAAAAGGATTGAGCGTAAACAGCAGTGTCATCTGCGTACAGCGCCAGATTTGTATTCTGGAATTTTGGAATGTCCGCTGTGTACAGAGAGTACAGCAGTGGACTGAGTGCCGACCCCTGCGGCACTCCGGCCTGAATGGGTTTGGAATTTGAGAGGGCGTCGTCTTGTTTGACGCAGAAAGTGCGGCCGCTGATAAATGACTGAATTAGGGAGATGATGTGCAGTGGGAAATTGAAGGTTGCGAGTAATTTGTAGATAAGGCCTGCGTGCCAGACCCTATCGAAGGCGCGCTCCATATCTAGGAGTAGAAGAGTCGTGTTCATGCGCCTGTTGAACGCTTGGAAGGTGTCGCAGCAGATTTTGGCTGCAAGAAGAGTGGTGTTGTGACGTGGGCGGAATCCGAACTGCTCGTTTGGGAGGATGGAGAAGTTTTCGACGATCCTGTTGACCCTGGACAGGATTAACTTCTCCACGAGCTTGGCAAAGGAGTTTAGAAGGGAGATTGGGCGGTAAGAGGATGGGAGCGATAGGTTTTTTCCTGGTTTTGGGATCATAACCACTACAGCCATTTTCCATTGAAAAGGAAAATGTTGCAGTTTTAGGATTGCGTTTGTTATTTGTACTAGCTGGACAATAACTTTACGCGGGAGATTTTTGAGGGCTCGATATGGGATGCCATCTGGTCCGGGGGCCTTCTCGCTTGGGAGCCGGCGGATAACTTGGGTCATCTCGCCGGGCGTGACAATGAGTTCAGCGAGCAAGTGCTGGGGGATGGGGTATTTCTGAATAGCAAAGGCTGCCGCTGCACGCTCGATTTCTTCCTGTTCTGGGGAGTTTGGTGGGAGACCGGAATGAACCCTCTCTAGGAAAGAAGCCAGAGCTTTCGCCTTTTCTGGGGCAGTGACGCAATCCCTGCCATTACTAGTAAGTGCAGGGGTACGCACAGGCTGCCGCCTCATCCTTGACGTAAGGCGCCATAGAGAGTTATCTTGGGGACGAAGGTTGTCTAGAGTTTGTGCCCATCTACGGTTCTTGAGCTCGCTGATGCCATCTTTGATAGCACCCTCGAGTTCCCGAACGCGTAGGCGATCCTCGTCCCTTCGGAGGCGTTGCCACCTCCTCCGGGTGCGATTCTTCAGCGCGATTAGTGCAATGAGCTCTCGGGAGAGCTCTTCGCGGCCTTGACGGACAGTCACTCTAGTGGCGAGGGAAGTTTGGGTACGCTGGACGTTCCTGGTCAAGGTTGAGACCTCTTGCTCTAAAGCTTCTATGGTATCAATTTGACCAGGAACCTGGGTTAGGGTATTGAGTGTCTGCCGGAACAGGGGCCAGTTAAAGTTTTTGTAACTTAGACGAACTTGTGGGCGGGGAGGATCAAGTTCGCCATAAGTGAAAAAGACGGGTAAGTGATCTGAACTCAGGGCGTTGATCGTAACGAGATCGGAAAGTTCCCTGAGTCCTTTGCTGATGGCAAGGTCGATGTAGGTCGGTGTCATGTTATTACTAGGATAATGGGTGGGCGATTCAGTACTGAGGAGTATCAACTCCGGTCTGTCGTTGACGAAATCATTTAGGATCATACCGTTGGCCTCTATGATTCCGCCAAAGTCTGTGTCTGGCGTTTAGGTCTCCAAGCAACAAGGAGCGAGTGTTTTGGGGGAAAAATGGGGATAGGTTAGCTACTGACAGACGGGTCTGCGGGGCGTTGTAGCAGCCATTGATCAGTACGCTAGCTTGATGCACACGTGCTCGACGGCACTTTGCCACTGTGGCATACGCTTGTACGCGATCGGGGTCCTGATCAATATCGCCACACCACCAGCGCGGCGGCCGGCTCTGTCAGAGCGTTCACAGGAATAGTTTTTCACCACGAGAGGATCTCCTTCGCCTAGCCATGTTTCCACGATTATGGCGATATCAATCCTCTCACGGTGAAGGAAGTGGATCAGCTCACCTAATTTGCCGTTGAGGCTATTTGCGTTCCATTGAACTACCCTGAACGCGACTCAAGTTGAAGTTCTTTAAGTCTGTGCTGAAAAATTGGCGACTGGCGTTAAACAACTCCGCGTCTCCATTACATCGTTCAAGCATACCAATGTAATGATCCAATGCATTCATCATTCCTTCCATATTTATCAACGAGTCCAGGCGGGCGAATTTTGCCTGGAACGCGCTGAATGTTTCGCCTAGGTTGGTAGGGGATTGGTGGTCGTTTCGAGTTGGCACTGTTACGCGCTCGCGCACTGCGGTTCCAGCGGACTCGCGCACTCCGCTGTCGCGCACAAGCCCCGATGGGAAGTCCCTTTCATACCTGAAGGTCTGTCGTTGGGGTGGTGGGGGATGTCTTGGCGCCTGCGCCGTACTTCGGCCCCAGGCTGGATTTTGCGGCAGCGGGGCAGGAATAAATGCTGGTTTGGGGGCGCTTCTAGATTCTAGCATCTGCTTTTTGAATTTGTACACCGGGCAGCTTGTACTCATTGCCCGGTGTGCGCCTTTGCAATTTGCGCAGACCGACTGCTTGTCTCTATTTGGGCAGTCGGCCGTCATGTGCGCCCCCGCGCATTTGGAGCATTTGGACTGTCTATGGCAGCCAGTCATCGTGTGGCCCCATGTTTGGCACCTGACGCACTGGCTTATTTGCTTGCGATTTTTCCGCTCCTCCCACTGTACCCTGGATGCGAAGACGGTGCTCACTTTGGCATTGAGCTTGGCCACTGTCCACTCAGGGCTTGTTACAACCAGGTACAGTGGGTTATCCTGCCCCGTGTTCTTCATGGCATAAACTTCCTTCACCGTCATTGAATACCTGTCTACCAGGTATTCCTTAATCTCCTGGGTGGAGTAATTCCCCTTCATGCGCCTTAGGACGAAGGCGTGGGTTTTATCTTCTGGCACGGAGTATGTGTGAAACTCGGCCCCGTCATTTTCTAGGTGTCTAGCTAGGCTATCGTGATCTGCCATGTTCTTTGTATAAACGATGACCGAGTTTCTTGCATATTTGAGCTCAAGTTGCTCGGAGGTTATCCTTGCCGTCATTTCGAGGAACTGCTTGTGATTATTGAGCTTCCCCCTTATGACGATTGGTGGGGGAAGCGCTTTTTTCCCCGTGCCAGTTGGTTTTGCTGCTAATGGTGCTTCTGCAGCCACCTTCGTCCTAATTGCTTCTTGCGAGGTGTTAAGGGACGTTATTGTCTCGGCTTCCACATCAGGGGTTTCTAGAGGCTGGAACCTGTTTGCAGTCGGAACCTTGAAAAGGCTGCCAAAGCCGGTTTCTTTGATTAGTGCCGGGGATCTGGTCTTGGGTGGGGATGAGAACTGGCATTTCACAACGTGATGTGGCCGTTGCCTGTAAGAATTGTGAGTTTTCTCGAGAACAAGATTCTTGTGTTTTCCGTTTTTGACCTATTTTTGAAATATTATCGGAAATCATTAGTTGATTGTGATTCGTTGCCTGTCATTTCCATCTGAAAGTTTCTTGCAGTTGCTAAAGATAGCAACTGCCGAAAGACTAATTAGTTTTCTTTCCCATCCCTAAACCTAAGAAACTTTCAGATTATCCAAAATGCGTTTTAAAGGAAAATGAAAAAATGGTTGCCACAAAGTCGCAGACTTGTAGATTATTTTATTTATAATTTAGATAACCGAGTGAGGGTGGATAGAATAGAGTCGAGCTGGGGAAAGAATTATTGAAGTTTGGCTAATATAGCAATGGTTAACACTGTTGACAGTTGCATGAGAGAGACATGCCTACCATACGTACCTATGTTTGTGTATTGTTTCCAGACGTTTTCTCTTCAAAACAAAACAACAGATTTTTACACAGAATGCACGAAACTTGTCTCTACAGAAACGAAAAAAAAAACAAAAATTAGGTAATATAAAAAGTAAGGTTATGAGAAGATTGATGAACCGGACCTAAAGCAGTTAAAAATAAAAAACCTTATGAAGCATAGTTCAAGAAGAAGCCAGACTAAAGAATATTTTGTTTGTAGGCGATGGATCATGTACCAGGTGCATTAAGGACAAAGTGGGACGCAAAATCTCAGAAATTACTTTTTATGGGCTACGGCAGAAATACGAAAGGTTTTAGGCTATTAGACCTAAAGGCAAAAAAAATAACACATTGCAGAGATGTGGTTTTCTTTGAGAAGAAGAATAAAAATGAAGTATTTCTTCATCCAGGGGAACAAACCTGCAGAAAAAGATGGTTTAGTAGTATGTCCTATGCAAAACGAAGAATTGACTCAAAAAGGTTAAGTGACTCGGAAAGTGGGGACAGTTCTGAACAGGACAATTCAATAGAAGCCGACAAAAGTGCATCTGATGATTTACATGATAAAATGCAAGAATATCAAGAACCAGCAATTACAAGAGTTGGAAGGAAGGTAAATAAACCACAAAACCTAAATGATTTATGAGATATATTATGCTGCCTACGACACCATTGGGTCACAGGATGATCATCAAACTTTTCCTGATGCTCAGGAATACGTTGAATGGCAAAATGCAATAGCAAGTGAGTTAGAGTCACATAATAATCTTCAAATTTGCACTGTATTTAAACTTCCACAGAGCAAATCAACCATTGATATCTCATGGTTCAAAGAAGGCACGGTTAGTAGCTAAGGGGTCCCAGATTAAAGAAGAAAATCCTTTGGGCCCTATGTATGCTCCAGTTGCAAGATTGTCGACCATAAGGGCATTTCTCGTAAATGGATTAATATATACAGGGTTGGAATATATGTCAGTTGGATATTCCAACAGCCTTCCCAAATGGCAATGTTGAGTCTGATGTTTATATCAGTACGTTTAAGTAGAGCACTGTACGGTCTTGAGGTAAGCTCGAGATGTTGGAACAACAACTTCAATCACATCATGATAGATTTGGGTTTTAGAAGATCTAGACATAATTTTTGGGTCTATTCAAAAGCAGCTGCTCTTTGTGTTCGTGGATGACTTGATTACCAGATTACCTACAACTGAAAATGAAGACAAGCTAAGGTAGAAAGTCTGGTTAATATACCTACTGAAAAAATGCTAAATTTTTGGGTGAAGTTAAAAAGTTCATAGGGATGGAAATAACATCTTAGAAAGTAACAATAACATAGAAAAGCTACTCACAAAAGATTCTCAAAAAATTTAACATGGCTGTGCTACATTTCCAATACAGGTCACTGGATTTGAAGTGAAAAAATCTGATGGGACTCTAAGTATTCCTTACAGAAGACTGATTGGATCATTAATGTACCTAGCACACACGACGTTAATTTCTCTTGTTATATAAGTAAAACTACCATTGCATTCTGACACCTTTATGTGTACCCTCTGATTAAAAAACATAGTACATATAGAAGACTACAGGCGAGATGCAACTTAGGACTAGTTAGCTCTTAAAAATAATACTTTTTAAAATTTCAATTTTTCTTTTTCCATTTTTCTCTAAAAACGACATAAAATGAAGAGGCCAAGTATTCATCATCGTAAGTGCATGTATAATAAAAAGGCAATTTCTTAATGAAAATGTAACCCAATCTTTATTTACCTAAGTAACTTTTTCCTAAAGTAAACGACAAACAAGCAGATTATGAAACTAATTTGTAATGCAGCATAACAGCCGTGCAACGAACCCCGCCATTTAATAAAAAAGTTTACCCAGATAAAATTTAATCGAATGAGAGCTCTCTCCCATTCTCTCCACACGGCTACTCCCGTATCGATCATCCTCTCCCATTGTTGTCGTTCCGCCAAGGCGAAGGTCGAACGCAATATGCTAAGCGGCGCGACTAATTCACTAAAGTGTAAATAATGTTGGTTGGCCTTTAGTAAAAATTTAATGATTCGCCGACGTCGGAAGGCAAGAAGGCGTCTCTTTAAGGTCACAGAGCAGACAAATTAACCCTCAATCCTATGGCGGCTGATTTTAATTAAATTTATCTGCGTTTTGTTTGATTTTTATTAATTTTTGTTTTTTTTTGTTTTATCAAGTAGAGATATACTTATCATACAATGATCTTTATTTTGTGTTTTTCCATATTATCCATTTTTGCTTTGTATCCCATCTCCCTTCTTCCTATTCATATTTATGTCGATGACTTCTGCGTTGATTTTTTATTCGATTTTTACTTATTACTTCTTTGAGTTATACATTATTTAAGTTTTGCATTCAGCTAGGATAACCTATTGATATTTGGACTCACATGTTTTTATCTCTAAACTTCCTAGATGTTTGTATGATTTTATAATTTTGTTAAATTCAATTTCCTCTTGATTGTTTGCTTCTTTTCGTAATTCAACCATTGGTTTGTCATCTCAAACTTAAACTTTGATTAGATGGGATTGTATTGCAACAGTGCATCAAGCTTTATTGGAACACCGGCGTATACAAGGGGGGGGGTAATGGGGGTAATTACCCCCCCCCCAAGATCGTTACGATGGACGAAAAAAATGTACCCTACACCTTACAAATAAATCTATTTTTTATATTTTTACTTTTCAGCAACTGGCCCTAACTTGTTTTCTAGTTTGCACAGTGTCCGCACTGCCCGCATGCCATTTATAGCGAATTCTAGTCAAAGGGATAGTGCACACTGAGTGTATTCATATCTTTCTCTACTAGCTTGCATAAGAAAGAGATAAATATTTTTTTTGTATTCATCCTACCAATAGAATTCGCTATGCCTATAATTGAAAAGTTTTAGGCGATTCTCATAGCGAATTCCATTGGTAAAATCAGTGCGAAAGAGCGTATTTTTATCTCTTTCTTATATAAGCTGGTAGAATAAGATACGAATACACTCGGTGCGCACTAACCTTTATTCCAGTGGAATTCGCTATCAGAGTTCGGTTTCGTTATTTGTTGGTAGTACAGAATATATTTACCTAACAAGTGCGAAAAATGAATTTTTCCGCACGAGTCTGTCGTTCACCCAAAGACGCGTAGCGGAATTCGGTGAAGCAGCCAAGTTCGGAAGACAGATTTTCCGCATGTGTTAGGTACAATAGTTTTTTTACAGACGTGCGGAAATAAGTAGGTACATATATCCAAGGATGATACACACTACTACTACTTACTACAGGATGGCTTATCCTCATAAGGCCTGTTTGTAAAAAATCCCCCTCTAACCAGTTGTGACGTAAGCAGCATGGCGTTTTTCGCCTTGACGTAGGCTGTTTAAACAGCTGAAAACTTAGTTATGACGTCGACAATGGTTGAAAACAGTTGAAAACCAACATGGCGGCGATTACCAAAAACGAGAAAGAGTTGTTTCAGAATATTAATTAATGTAGTGAAACCAAGTTTTGCATAAAGGAAAAGCCCGCGGAATCATAACCTGTGGTACAAACACCCTACGTGAAGACGAGAAACGACACGCTGTCTACGTCATCACTGATATTTTGGCATGGCAGCGGCGGCTTCAGATTGAACTACACAGGCCTTATGAGGATAGACTATCCTATAGTAGTAGTGTGTAGTATCCTTGCAGGAAACTGAGGTCCAAAAGTAACCTCTTTTCCAGGAACCAGTAATTAGTAATTCGATTACTTTCGGAACGCTTTTCTGTAGTTGCCACATTTTTATTTTTCGTTGAGGAATTATGATCAGGAGCATTAACCCTCAGATTTGACTGGATTACGATTTAACCCATTTCCCAAAATCACAAAAAAAATACTTGCTTCTTGATGTTACAGATTGGGTACCAAGATCGTGTGTCAAAATCGTGTAATTGTGAAAAATGAAAGCGTGTAAAAACGTGTAATTTTACCAGCATATCGTGCAATTTCACAAATTCAGATTGACAACACTGCCTTGCATATACCTACATAATTTGTAGTCATTTATTGTTTTTTTTTTAAAGCCATGCGGAAAAGATTTAGATTTTTCCGCACCGATATCCGTGCGGAAAAAAATTCGCCGCACCGTGCGAGAAAATCGATTTTCCGCACTGTTTAATTGTGCTCATTCTCATAGAAAAAAAAGATTTTGAAGGCTCAAAGTAAACGTTTTTGGGCGTGGCACCCGGGAAAAAATGGGCTGATTACCCCCCCCCCCCCCCCCCCCCCAGACGCATGGGCTGGATACGCCGGTGTATTGGAATTGAAATTTATATCACCCTTCAATTTGTTTTTTATGTAAACACGTTAGGTTCATGTTTTAAATTTGCAATAATAATGTTAAACATCTAAAGTGCTAAATGTTATCTCTTTCAAGAACACGCAAACCCGTGCACGATTACAAATTATTCCTAAGTAAATGCAGTTGCCATTGCTGAAACTGGCGACTATTAACTTTTTTTTTTTCTGCGTCTATGGCCGATGCCGAGGTTCGATAGCACATGCCCGCTAATAGTAAAAAGACAACAATTTCACGTACGGTGTTTAGAATCACGGTCTAGATCACGGCGAATAATTTCACTCTGCAGCATATATAAAGGAAATTTATCCGACATTCAACCGAATAAATGAATGAACCGTGGCACGCAATTAAAGCTTTAACAACGTTTGGGAGCGTGCAATTTTCTGCTGGTTCAAACATACTACTGGCTGCAAACGAAGACAAGAAGCAGATTCGCAATTAAGAAGCTGAAACGAACGCTATCTTGCTCTCTACGTTGCCTGCTTTTAAATGTCGTAGTTTGCCTTTTTGCCATTTCATCGAGGTGTAGGCTCGAGGGACACAGTTATGTTCAACGTCAATTTAAATTTAAAGATCTTATCTTTTGTAGAAGTCAAGGATATTGGGGTGGCATATTTCTCATTTGTTGGAGAAGACGGGGATATGTAAATTTGGGTCTCTTGAAATTTTCTGGAACTGTATAGTGTATATGAGTTAATTTTGTAACGTCGTTACTCATTTGGATGTTGGGAGTGAATTGTGGTGCAATTGAAAGTTTAAGCAGATAAAAATGTTATGGAAGTTATAAATATGATGCACGTTATATAAGTACATGTGCTACCTGTTACATGTTACCAAAGCTCAGTATTTAATTCCATCGAATGTGAAACACTTCTGGTCATTTATAAGATTGTTGAAGAGAGATGCAGGCTTGCCGAATCAGATGCACTTCAACAATATCCGTTTTTTAAATCCTCAACAGGTTGCTGAACTCTTTGCCACACACTTCAAGAATTTTTACTCTGACCACAAAGATGTTGAGATAAAAAAAGACTACTGAATCCCGAAGATATACAGAAAAAAAATCTGGATCTTGATGTCTCAAAGAGTCCTGGACTGGATGGTCTCTCCCCAGTGTTTCTTTGATGCTGTTGCACATCTCTAATAGAATCTCTAAAGCATATATATATATATATATATATATATATATATATATATATATATATATATATATATATATATATATACGTATAAAGTCACCTATACGAAGCCCGTTATGTACTATCGACGAATGGAAGCCCGGTTTAGGGGGTGCCGGCGGTAAACTGAAATATACATCGTGTTTATATTGCTTCGATTTTACGAAGCCCAGCGGTGTTGCCGCGAAAACCTAAATTATATTTTTTAGTGTAAAGTGCAATTATTATCCCAATTGATCTGTGAGGTGAACACCTGGGCTAGTTTGTTGAATTTTATTCCAAAGCAGCACGGTTAAAGGAATCTTATTATCTTATACGAGTATAAACTGTATGTATGTATGTATGTATTTTCATTCATGCTATCTTGAGAACGGCTCTAACAATTTTTTCGATAGTTGGTATTTAAGGGTTTTTCAACCTCGAGAATCCAATGGGCTTGGTCAAATTTTCCGGAAAACTCGTGTCATTTGTCAAATGTGACAGGTGCAGATTTTTGAACCATTTCTTCGCAACGGATTTTGCTAAAATTTTGCATACACTTTAAGTTCGGGTGATAATACATCTTACACCAAAAATGACAGGTGTCAACGTGTAACTGTCAAATGTGACAGGTGCAGATTTTGGAACTATTTCTTTGCAACAAATTTTGCTTAAATTTTGCATACCCTCTAAGTTCGGGTGATGATACATTTTAGTCCACTAATGACAGATTTCAACTGTCAAATGTGACAGGTGCAGATTTTTGAACCATTTCCTCGCAACGAATTTTACTGAAATTTTGCATACACTTTAAGTTCGGATGGTAATACATTTTAGAATACTAATGTTTTTTACTGGCATTTGTTTACTTAAGACCTAGTTTAGATCTTAATACTTTGTTAGAATTGTTGCAGTTGGCTTTTGACGATGCGAGGGATGCTAGCCCGGACGTGGCTTTTTACATCTGTGGCGATTTTAATAGCCGAATTGGCAGTAGTAATACGCTGGATGAGGAAGCTTTGATGGGCTCGCGTCTCTTGCATCCCCGTACATCTTTAGATCCCTTAACTAATACCAGAGGGCGTTTACTGTTGGACTTCGTTACCATCAACAACCTAGCGGTAATAAATGGAAGAACAGTAAATGATTCTCCTGCACAATTCACTTTCAGTAATGCACGGGGAAACAGTACAATCGATTTATTTTTATCAAATGCTGAGGGTTTAAATTGTGTTGAGAACCTGCAGGTTAACTCAGAATTTTTTTCTTCAACGCATTTCCCGGTTTGTGTCGAGTTAAATATTTTTAGAAGCAATATTAGAAATGTTCAAATTTCGCCTCCAATCGTGCAGTCGACACGCTCCCTTCAGTGGAAGGACGATCGCTTGGCTCGAAATACATATCAGCAGCATTTGCAGTTCTCACCACTAGTTATTCCTAATAATGATATTAATGGCTGTTTTTCAAATTTCTGCGCAGCCTTGAATAATGCGGCAGCGGCAGCGAATTTGATTGTGACGAGGTCCAACTCTGGTATGCCTATGCGAAAAGCTCGCCATAAACCATGGTACGACTATCAATGTTTAGATGGGAAAAAACTAGTACGTCAAAGTTTGAAAGAAGCAAAACTAAACAACTTTAGCCAGCTGTTTAGGGCAGTTTATTTCGAGCACAAGGCGGAGTACAAACGGCTCTTATCATGTAAGAAGCGCAACTACAACAAGTTGTTGTCCGAAACTTTTAGGAATACGCGCGACTCAAGGTCTTTTTGGGAAAATATAAAAAAATTAAAGGGTTTATCGGTTAGGTCTGACTTGAGCATTGAAACGTGGGAAGGTTTTTTTACCGGTGTTTATCATCACAGTGCTAAACTCGAACTGAACTTTTTCGGAACCTTTGACCCGCTATTGGATAAAATAGTCGAACTAAAAGAGCTTCAAATTGTCTTGCAGTCGTGTAAAAATAATAAAGCTCCTGGCAATGATCAAATCCCCTACGAGTTTTTAAAGAACCTGCCACAGAACTGGTTATTGTATTTGTGTACTTTGTTCTCAAATGTAATTAAATGTCACACTGTTCCGGACTCCTGGACAAAAGTAATTTTTTCAATGCTTTACAAAAAGGGCGAGCAACAAGACCCAAATAATTACAGGTCCATCGCTTTGGTTAGCTGCTGTTTGAAAGTTTTTACTCAAGTCTTGTTGAATAGGCTTCTGACCTGGCTAGATACCTATAATGTAATCCCTGAAAGTCAAAGTGGCTTTAGAAAGAATCGAGGGTGCACTGACAATGTTTTTGTACTTCATACTGTCATACAAAATCATCTAAGACTGAAGAGACGAAGGGTGTTTGCTGCCTTTATTGATTTCCGCAGAGCTTTTGACTCGATTTCACATAACCTACTGTGGCACAAAATGTACCAAGTAGGAATCAGTTCAAATCTCATAATGACCATAAAAGACCTTTACGATAAAGCCACGGTTCAGATAAGAGCAACCGAGGGATTAACAAGGCCCTTTCCCATTTCTTCTGGGGTCTTGCAGGGTGAAACTCTTAGTCCTACCCTGTTTAATATTTTTCTGTACGATATTGTCCAGTTTTTTCTGGATCGCGGTGTGGGGGTGTTGAGCATGGACGCTACTAACGATATAACTCTTCTACTGTATTGTGACGACCTTATACTACTCAGCGACTCGGAAATTGATTTACAGAAAAAACTAAATATACTTCAGCAATACGCCAGTGAAAACAATCTTATCATAAATTCAAACAAATCAAAAATAATGTGTTTCAACAGACCAGGACTGCCCTATACAGGTGGGTTCAAATTCTTATTTAATGGGGATCCTCTAGAAGTGGTAAACAAATTTGTCTATTTGGGAGTCGTGTTCACCCCATCGAACTGCTTTCGGATAATGACGGACAATACAATTTTACGTGCATGTCAAGCGGCAGGTGCGGTTATGTCACTAACATCTAAAATAAAATACAATTCATTTTCTGTTAATAAGAAGCTGTTTTCTGGTTCCGTTATGAACTCGTTTAGTAATTGTTTACCAGTCTGGGGGCCTCGATATGCTGATGTCCTGGAGAAGGTTCAGTCCTCGTTCTTTAAGTCCGTTTTAAGGCTCCCAAAGAATACCTCCCATGCCATAATTAGAGTTGAAACAGACAGTCTGCCTCTGTCGTATTTCGTGTTCAAGTCAACGCTAAACTATTTTATTAAACTATTAGGCATGGAGAATCACAGGTTGCCCAAAATTTGTCTAAATCGCCAGCTCAATTTATTTGGTGGTAGTGCCTCCCCTAAGTTTAATTGGGCTTACAGCTTTTACACATGGTTTCAAGAAATCGGAATAACCCACTTGTGGTCTTTAAATAACATTTCTTTAAAACGTAGTAAACCAGAGATATTAAAACATTTTCGTGAAAGATGTTTGCAGACCGACTATCGAGTGGCACGAAATTCTACGTATACTTTGTTTTATAGTCAATTTGATTTAAATAAGCATTCGTTGAAGTACCTTTATTCTGACTGTGCTTTTTACATGATCAGAGTTATTACACAAATACGACTTTGTTCGAGTTATAACTGCAATATATTCTGGAATGGCATAGCTTATAGAATTAATCAAGAAGAACTCTGTTCGGTTTGTAACCTAAGAGTGCCTGAAACATTTCTTCACGTTCTCTTTGAATGTCCTTTATATCGTAGTGTTAGGCCGGCAGATTGGGGTGATATACCGAATTTTGCTCATAATTTGGACAATCTAAACCCTCAACTGGTGAGGGTTATTTTCCAAACCGTTACTAGTATTCTTAAACTTAGATCGTTCTTAAGAAATGAATAGACCTATTCTTTAGATTTTAATTTTATCTTCCTATTCTCCTCGTACCTGAATTATTATAGAGTATTATTTTTTGTTCTTTTTCAATTTCAAATTTGGGTTTACATATTTAAACGTGTAGCTTATAAGTATGAGAAATGTAGCATTACTTAGATTAAGTTTATTATTGTGCAGAACCTACTGTTATAAGAATGTATATTCTTTTTAAACAATAAAGAATTGATTGATTGATTGAATTGATAGAATACTAATGACAAATGTCAACTGTCAAATTTCGACAGGTGCAGATTTTTGAACCATTTCTTCGCAGCGGATTTCGCTGAAATTTTGCATACACTTTAAGTTCGGGTGATAATACATCTTAGACCAGAAATGACAGGTGTCAACGTGTAACTGTCAAATGTGACAGGTGCAGATTTTGGAACTATTTCTTTGCAACGAATTTTACTTAAATTTTGCATACCCTCTAAGTTCGGGTGATGATACATTTTAGTCCAATAATGACAGATTTCAACTGTCAAATGTGACAGGTGCAGATTTTTGAAACCATTCCCTCGCAACGAATTTTACTGAAATTTCGCATAAACTCCAAGTTCGGGTGATGAAACATTTTACTCCACTAATGACAGATTTCAACTGTCAAATGTGACAGGTGCAGACTTTTGAACCATTTCCTCGCAACGAATTTCACTGAAATTTTGCATACACTTTAAGTTCGGGTGGTAATACATTTTAGAATACTAATGACAAATGTCAACTGTCAAATTTTGACAGGTGCAGATTTTTAAACCATTTCTTCGCAGGGGATTTCGCTGAAATTTTGCATACACTTTAAGTTCGGGTGATAATACATCTTAGACCAGAAATGACAGGTGTCAACGTGTAACTGTCAAATGTGACAGGTGCAGATTTTGGAACTATTTCTTTGCAACAAATTTTGCTTAAATTTTGCATACCCTCTAAGTTCGGGTGATGATACATTTTAGTCCACTAATGACAGATTTCAACTGTCAAATGTGACAGGTGCAGATTTTTGAACCATTTCCTCGCAACGAATTTTACTGAAATTTTGCATACATTTTAAGTTCGGGTGGTAATACATTTTAGAATACTAATGACAAATGTCAACTGTCAAATTTTGACAGGTGCAGATTTTTGAACCATTTCTTCGCAGCGGATTTGAAATTTTGCATGCACTTTAGGTTCGGGTGATAATACATTTTAGACCAGAAATGACAGGTGTCAACGTGTAACTGTCAAATGTGACAGGTGCAGATTTTGGAACTGTTTCTACATATTTGGTTCTTTGGACTTATTGATTTTTTAAATAAATGTTTTCGAAATGATTGATTCTCGAAAAAAAAAGCATTCCAAATAAAAGATTCGAAATATCTTTCTCCAAAATATGAACATAGACCCCAATATTTTATATTAAAATATTTTGACCTTGCGTTTTTGATGAAAATCAAATATTTATCCGCCTTTTATTTTCTTTCTACTAAAAACGCAAGTTTTAAATATTTCAGAATAAAATGTTGCGTTGAAATTCCAGTTTTGACAGATGTATGAAATTCTCAAGTGAACATGAGTAGTGTTGGAGTTCACTTTAGTTGTTGCTGGGGCTAGAATATGAGGCTTACTTGATGTAAGATGCTGGTGGAGAGTTTATTTCGGTGGTGATGCTTCTTATGTTGCAGAAGTTCAGTCGCAGTCTATTTTCTGGCTTGGATGAGCTCAGGCCTGATGGTTCTTCCAAGCCAGCCTCCACCAGGAAATTCGAATGAGAGGCTATTATTATAAATAATTGACCAGGAAGGGATTTACTACAGGTTCTTATTCTCTATAAAACATTTTCCTTTCATCCTAAAAATACCGTTCATGGATTCAAAAGCAAAATTTATCATCTGCAGCGTTACGGTTTAAAGTATCCCGTTTTAACTACAAACTTGCGGGAAACCGATCAACGATCGGGTTATGGTCTCATTCATAAACATAATCTATCACAATGTGTACCTACACTATTAGAATCGATTTTTAGCGGATACCCGGCGTGTGTTACTACGCTAAAAAAACAAGTACAGTTTGTTTGTTGAAAAAAGCAAATTTTTGAAGGCGGGTTTTTAAAGTCCTGACAACCTGCCCACCTCTCCATCTGTCACATTTGACAGTTGACATCTGTCAATTTTTTTCAACGTCTTATGGCTTTTCCAATTCTGAACACCAGGCAGGCATATGACCCCCTTTTGTCATATTTTGACCGCTGACATCTGTTAAAAATAACATTTGACAGCTGTTGAGTATTCCAAATTGTATTATCACCCGAACTTGAAGTGTATGCAAAATTTCAGTAAAATGCGTAGCGAAGAAATGGTTCCAAAATCTGCACCTATCGCATTTGACAGTTGACACCTGTCATTAGTGTTCTTAAATGTATAATCACCTAAAATTAAAATGTGAGCAAAATTTTAGCAAAATCCGTTACGAAGAATGGTTCAAAAATCTGCACCTGTCAGATTGAACAGTTGACACCTGTCATTAGTAGTCTAAAATGTATTATCACCCGAACTTTAAATGTATGCAAAATTTCAGCAAAATCCGTTGCGAAGAAATGGTTCTAAAATCAGCACCTGTCACATTTGACAGTTGATACCTGTCCTTAGTGCTCTAAAATATTATCACCCGAACTTGAAGTGTATGCAAGATTTCAGCAAAATCTGTTGCAAAGAAATGGTTCAAAAATCTACACCTGTCAAATTTGACAGTTGACACCTGTCATTAGTAGTTCAAAATGTATTATTAACCGAACTTGAAGTGTATCCAAAATTTTAGCAAAATCCGTTGCGACGAAATGGTTCAAAAATTTGCACCTGTCACATTTGACAGTTGACACCTGTCATTAGTGGTCTAAAATGTATCATCACCCAAACTTGAAGTGTATGCAAAATTTCAGCAAAATCCGTTGCGAAAAAATAGTTCAAAAATGTGCACCTGTCACATTTGACAGGTGATACCTGTCATAAGTGATCTAAAATGGATTATCGCCCGAACTTGACAGTTGACATTTGTCATTAGTGGTCTGAAATGTATTATCACCCGAACTTGAAGTGTATGCAAAATTTTAACAAAATCCGTTGCGAAGAAATAGTTCAAAAATGTGCACCTGTCACATTTGACAGGTGATACCTGTCATTAGTGATCTAAAATGTATTATCACCCGAACTTGAAGTGTATGCGAAATTTCAGCAAAATCCGTTGCGAAGAAATGGTCCAAAAATCTGCACCTGTCAAATTTGACAGTTGATACCTGTCATTAGTGGTTCAAAATGTATTATCAACCGAACTTGAAGTGTATGCAAAATTTAAGCAAAATCCGTTGAAGCAAAATGGTTCAAAAATTTGCACCTGTCACATTCAACCGAACTTGAAGTGTATGCAAAATTTAAGCAAAATCCGTTGAAGCAAAATGGTTCAAAAATTTGCACCTGTCACATTTGACAGTTGACACCTGTCATTAGTAGTCTGAAATGTATTATCACACGAACTTGAAGTGTATGCAAAATTTCATCAAAATCCGTTCCGAAAAAATAATTCAAAAATCTGCACCTGTCAAATTTGACAGTTGAAACCTGTCATTAGTGGTTCAAGATGTATTATCAACTGAACTTGAAGTGTATGCAAAATTTTAGCAAAATCCGTTGCGACCAAATGGTTCAAAAATTTACACCTGTCACATTTGACAGTTGAAACCTGTCATTATTGGTCTGAAATGTATTATCACCCGAACTTGAAGTGCATGCAAAATTTTAGCAAAATCCGTTGCGAAAAAATAGTTTAGTTTTCTAAAATGTATTATCACCTAAAATTAAAATGTGAGCAAAATTTTAGCAAAATCCGTTACGAAGAATGGTTCAAAAATCTGTACCTGTCAGATTGAACAGTTGACACCTGTCATTAGTAGTCTAAAATGTATTATCACCCGAACTTTAAGTGTATGCAAAATTTCAGCAAAATCCGTTGCGAAGAAATGGTTCCAAAATCTGCACCTGTCACATTTGACAGGTGATACCTGTCATTAGTGATCTAAAATGTATTATCACTCGAACTTGAATTGTATGCAAAATTTCAGCAAAATCTGTTGCGAAGAAATGGTTCAAAAATCTGCACCAGTCAAATTTGACAGTTAATACCTGTCATTAGTGGTTCAAAATGTATTATCAACCGAACTTGAAGTGTATGCAAAATTTTAGGAAAATCCGTTGCGACGAAATGGTTAAAAAATTTGCACCTGTCACATTTGACAGTTGACACCTGTCACATTTGACAGTTGACACCTGTCATAGGTGGTCTGAAATGTATTATCACACGAACTTGAAGTGTATGCAAAATTTTATCAGAATCCATTGCGAAGAAATAGTTCAAAAATCTGCACCTGTCAAATTTGACAGTTGACACCTGTCATTAGTGGTTCAAAATGTATTATCAACTGAACTTGAAGTGTATGCAAAATTTTAGCGAAATCCGTTTTGACGAAATGGTTCAAAAATGTACACCTGTCACATTTGACAGTTGACACTTGTCATTATTGGTCTGAAATGTATTATCACCCGAACTTGAAGTGCATGCAAAATTTTAGCAAAATCCGTTGCGAAAAAATAGTTTAGTTTTCTAAAATGTATTATCACCTAAAATTAAAATGTGAGCAAAATTTTAGGAAAATCCGTTACGAAGAATGGTTCAAAAATCTGTACCTGTCAGATTGAACAGTTGACACCTGTCATTAGTGGTCTAAAATGTATTATCACCCGAACTTGAGGTGTATGCAAAATTTCAACAAAATCTGTTGCGAAGAAATGATTCAAAAATTGAAAAATCTGCACCTGTCATAATTTGACAGTTAACACGAGTTTTCCGGAAAATTTGACCAATCCCATTGGATTCCTGAGGTTGCAAAACCCTTGAATATCAACTTACGAGAAAATTGTTCGGGCCGTTCTCAAGATCGCATGACTGAAAATACATATTCAGTAGAACTATGCGGTACGAGCGTAGCAAGATTGAAAAAAAATAAGATTTTGAGGACATGAAATATCAGAAATTGATCCCGATAATAAGCTCCTGATGTAAGTAATATTAACATCAATGTTGCCAGATTTGCGGGCTTCATATAGTCGACGAAGTATCACCGGGCTTCCTAAAGTTGATTACACACATACATGTTTATACACATCGACCGACGCGCCCCCTGGTGTGAGATATGATGAACCCGGTGGTGTATAAGTGCAGATGTATTGCGACCTTACGAAGCCCGCCCTTTTTTCGGCAAACGACTCAGGGAGCCATATCTGTTATTATAACAAAGATATACACGCTGTTTTTACGAAGCCCGGTGCGGGCTTCCCAAACCTGCAAACGGGCTTCGTATAGTCGGTTGATAGAAATTTTGGGCTCCATAAAGTTGGTTTACATATCTATATATATATATATATATATATATATATATATATATATATATATATATATATATATATATATATATATATACATTGCTAACGAATAGCACGGTTTCTGTAAGGGAAAACCCACTGCTATAAATTTTGCTGTCTACCAACAGTTTCTAACGGAAGCTTTAGAATCAGAAAAACAGGTGGACGGGATCCTCATGGACATTTGATGAAGTGTGCCATAAGATGTCACTAAAAAACTCTCAGATATGGGCTCCGGTGAATCGTACTTTACGGAAACATGTCAAAGAGTTGGTGTGTGCGGTGCAGTATCCCAAGAGTTCAAATTTTAATCCGGGGTCCCTCAGGAATCGCACGCCGGACCGATTATCTTTGTTCTTTTCATAAATGTCGTCATCCAATACTTCTAATCATCCATCCCCTTGCTTACTATACGCTGACGCTTGAAGTTTTTCTGAGTTTGGACGAACACTCAACCTCTCTCCAGTCGCATTTAGACAGGTTGGTCGCTTGGTGCAACTCAAATCTTCTCAAACTCAATGTTACTAAGTGTAAACACATGATTTTTTTCAGGAGACCCTAATCCTATGCTGCCCAAATACACCATCAACAACGCAAATCTGAAAACAGACGACACCTTCGAAGATCTAGGAGTCACCTTTGCAAAAGACCTATTTCTTTTAACAAATTTATGGACAACATAGTCAGAAAAAGTTCTAGACGTTTAGATTTCATCAAACTAAACACCAGAGACATATATGATACGATGTCCATTATCTGTCTATGTATCAATTTCAGTCGATCCACACTTGAATACTGCAGCCCAGTTTGGACTCCAAGTTACGTATGCCACATTATAAGGATACTAGACGCTTGAGTATGAGACTTGTCTACAGCTCTACAGCATACCAAGCCTTGAGAATCGACGTAAAAATGCCTAGGTTATTTTTCCCTACAAAATTCGCTCGAACTTCTGACAAAAATTATATTTCTGGCTCCTGAGCAAAGGATCCGACAGAGGCAACTCTTTTTCCAACCTGTGCATGCATAGAACTAACTGTGAATTGCATCATGACGCGTCTAGTCACTAATTACAATCAGGACTTTTTCATTATCGCTCTGAATGTAATAAAAAGAGAAATCAGTACATAATTACATAATTACAAAGGCTGAAGTTTACTTTCTTCAGGGTACCATCTAGAAATTTGAAATTTGTTTTGTAGAGCACTTAAACATAAATCAATAAATTAATTAATAGAATAGATGGAAGATGATACTGGAATTTGTTAAATTGACCAATATAACATTTTACAGAAAAACGCGATTTTTCTGCATTTTTGGAAATATTTTTTCACTTGAACGCCTTCTACGAATTTTGGAGTGTTGTTAGATTTCCTCTGTTTTTCTTGTATAACTTTAGTGGGAGAAATCACAGAAGTACAACGTCCAAATCAAACATTACAAAGGAAGGAAGAAGAAACCAACGTTAATGTACTAATCATGGAGATCAACTCTTGAAAACTTTGCCAAAAATTCCATGCCCCTCTTTTTCTCCATGAAACGGAAGAAACAAAAATTCTCGACATGGTCATCAGATGAAAGTCAAGAATACCGAAGCTGTTACTAATACTTACGAGGACTTCGAAAAAGAACAAAATTCTGACCAGAAACAATTGGAAAATTCCTCTGTAAAGTTCAGCAATTATTGCAGTGGTTGCGGATCCTGTGAGTTTTCTAGTCTTCAGTGTTTGGATTTAGTTTTCACTTGTAACGATTAGTGATTTTCCTCGGTTTTGACCAATATTTTAATTCCATTCCAAAATCCGTTTTTCATAGCTGCTTTTGGGTGCCACCCTTTGAGCGCTCCCGAGTTACTCCGAAGTACTCCGGTTACAGTTTGACCCGGTCGGTTTCCAGCGTTCAAGTGCAAAACGCATGGAGTATGACAGGTCACTGACAGGTGTGAAGTGTTCTAGAAGCACCCGAAAGCAACTCATGTAAACAAATCAAATATTCATTTGCCAAAAAATATTATTCTAAGGTTGTTTCCCAAATCGTGATCTGTTTTCAAAGTATGTACCGTATGCTGTTCGTACTTTCGTGCTCTCTTCGTTTGCTGAACTCAGTACCAGTTTTAGTTCTGCTCCAGGTCCCATCATTGGTTCCATAAACCACCGGATTGCTCTCCTTGTTCTCTATTTTATAATGACACTTGAAGCTTAAGTCATGTAACTCTTGATTTGTATCCCAGTTGACTGGTGGAGTGTCGTTCATTTTTGTCAGTTGGCTTACGATTAGTGATGTTTTTGGGATCATCGATTCCTAGTGAGCGCTTGCGTTTTGCGACACGGATTGCTTACTCAATGTCATATTCTTCAATTTATGATTGTTCTATTGGATAATTAGTTTTTTCCCACAAGATTCTGACTTTCTCTATTTGCTCATTAGTGAAAAGCTGCCCTAGAAACCACCATATTCTATCCAGGATCTCGAATCCTGACTAGTCCAACGGATAAGAATATTTCTGTGGCAAATAAAACCCATTCCAACAGGTGAGACATAACCTAATAACCTTAAATTTTCTTTGCAAACTCGTTACGGTTTTAACATAGTTGATCTATCTTATTTGGGGTCTTCCCGTGCTTCTTTTGGTTTCCCTTGGTCTTCACAAGGTTACTTTGTGTGACCACCCTTTTGGTCTTTGCCTTGCGACGTGGCCCACCCATTTCCATTTGAGGCTTGCAGTGCGTTCCATGATATTGGTTATTTTGGTTGTTCTTCGAATTTCGCTATTTCGCATTTTGTGTCTGAGGGTGAGACCCAGCATTGTTATGAGCCGTCGATGTTCAGGCCGGTCTTGTCCCATGCCAGTTGTTTAAAGATCAAAGTAAATAATTTGAGATACTGTGTCCCCTAACGGTACACCTTTACCAAGTGATATTTTATCGGTGTTTAGATCGTCGTCTATTCATTAAAATAGAAGGAAGCTCGCATCTTTGTATATTTTCTTTATTAGCGTGGAGTACCGAGTACCTCTCGCATCTTCCATGGCAATCATGAATCATGAATGACCAAGTCTCAATACTATCGAACGCGTTCTGATTTCTGATAATCTATGAAGGCCATGTGTATGGGGATATTATACTCTGTTGTCTTTTCTATGATTGTTCTGTTGTTCTGAACCCTTGTCGGAACCCTGCTTGTTCCACCAGTTGGTAGTCGGGTCCATTTTTGTTGTTAGTCTGTTGTTGATGATCCTACTCATTAGCTTGTACAGGTGTGATAGAAGACTTATTGGGCGGTAGTTGCCTATATTTGTGTAGTCTCCTTTCTTGTGTATAATAATGAGTTCTGTGTTTCTCTATACTTTCGGTATTTTCCCTTTCTATAGGCATTTATTTAATAATACTTTCAGGATTTAAAGTAAATGGTCGCCCCCCATTTTAAGCATCTCCATTGTTATTTGGTCCTCTCTTGGGGCCTTCCGATTTTCCATTTGCTGTAAGGTATGTTTAACAGACCATGCATCGCTCATATGGCTTCTAAATATAAAATAACCAGAAAGACAGGTAGCAAGATGGCTGGAAAGGTTGCATTACAGTGTTCAGATCAAACACCGTTGACCGACAATGCCAACACTACCTCAGAATAGACCAGTATGAAAGAGTTCCTATTAGAAGCCTCCGATTTGAAACGGATCAAGAATAAAGTTCCGAACAGCTTAGAAGTGACAATTACAAAATAGTGACATCAAGCCATTTTTGAATCTAAAGGAATCCGGAATATCCAGACCAACCTGGCAAGAAATATTGTCAACTCATAAATGTCTACAAACCCATAGACAGACAAGCCACACAAATTAACTGACTCTGCCGACGGTAGCAATAATTCTTGTATAAATTACTCGCACCGCAATGCAGTCAGGTAGAGGTTAGTCTCCACAGCCTTAAGCTCCTCAATGGTACAGGCCTTAAGACTTTCTCTCCAAGTTGGGTGTGACTTGCTACAGTACAACTGAGATCCCAAGGTGAATGTCATGCTGTAGAAGCCCCACTCAACGCCCCAAACCTAGACCTATGGAAACTAAGCTCCTCGAGGGTACATTTTCATAGGGCTGTTTGGGTACTATTGACAGAGTATGGCTTTTTCTAAAAATAGGCATTCCAAGGAAATGTTAAATGATGGCCCACCAGGGAAGAACATTTACTGCGATCTATTTTTGATAAACCCTATTTAATCATCTCCTACATAAATAAAGGTGTAACAATAGATGTATTAACTACTAGTGGTGAAATCTTTCCTTTTCCTCCATGAGCTCTTTTCAGGATAAACCCTTAGCCGACGCAGCCAAGTGTAGATAAAGTGGTGGCACCGCTGACCACAAAAAACCTAAGCGTGACGCATGGTGGAGGCGCCCTCTTTCCTGAACCACCTTGATGACCTAGCCAAAGAGTCGATACCAGAACCACCCCAGAGGATTGAAAGCCAACAGGACCACTAACGAAAACAGAAGAGGAGGAAAAGATAAGTGATCACAATTAAATTGAACATTCCTTGCGAAATTTAAAATAGCCAGTCGATAAAACAAAAATACTGTTATGCATCCAAGCGTAGATAAAGTGGTAGCACCGCTGACCACAAACAATATCACCTAGAAGCTTAACTTGTGAGGCGCTGTGGGCTCTCCCTGTTAGTCGAAAATGATTTACTGAAGGAGAGAGTGCAGATGCTGAAATCAACAAAACGCAATTGGTCGTGCCTAGGACAAAAGTTGTTCGTGTTATAGAAGAAGTTCAGAATGGAACATCCGGATCTCATGGGGGGCAACAAGACATTGGATAAGATTCTATTGGGTGAACTATTACCAGGATGTCAATGTGCGACATGCGCGGCAAGTCAAGGAACCAAAACAAGATCTAAGGGACAAATGAAGCAGTACAGTACAACGTAGGGATGCCCTTTCCAACAAGTGGCAATAGACGTAGTCGTTCCATTTCTCGCTAGGCGGAGTGGCAACAAATATATCTTAGTTGCAATGGATTATTTCAGCAAGTGGCCAGAAGTTCGCGCTATTCCAAATCAAGAAGCATCTACAAATGAAAAAATCCTCATCGATAATGTTTCTACTCCTATTGGAACTTCATTCAGATCAAGGGCGCAATTTCGAGTCACGACTATTTCAAAAACTTTGCAAACTGTTAGGCATTCAAAAGATCAGAACCACGGCATAACTATAAAGTAGTTGACAAGCATCAAGATGATTGGGATGAGTATATACCTCTATACAGGTCAGGCGTGCATAGCACAACAAGAATTACACCAGGCAAAGTTTTGTTGGGAAGGGAGCTTCGTTTACCCTGTGACTTGGTAATTGGGTCACCAGATGTCGCCGACATGCAAGCTGAAGACTATGCTAACGATCTGCGAAAAAGGCTGCTTGACATCCATGACATAATTAGAGAAAGAACAACGGAGTGATTGTGATCGAATGGAATGAAGACAAGATATAATCTTGAGGCGAAATCTACAGGCTTCCAGGGGGGGTTTATTTGAAATGTGCAATTCAAATTCGTCTGACTAAGTCGCATTTTTTAGCATTGAAATACCGGCAAAAATTGCGACTTAGTCAGACGTATTTGACTTGCACATTTCAAATAAACCCCCCCAGGCTCTATAACTTACACCTATTGTTTAAACAAACATTTGGAAAATAATATATTTTTTTTCTTGCAGTAGACTCACTTAAGGATTTAATTCATTTAAAATAATGTCCTTTGCAGTTTCCATCCAACAAATCTTCATTAATGTAAAACTTAGTAACTTACCTACTGTTTTGAGATACGCTCTGGCAAGATGTTTTTTTCAAAATTTTGCCTCATGTTCACTATTTTACCTGAAAATAGAAAAAAGCGCATTAGTAAATTGTCTCATTACGCTTTAAATACCCGGTCCCCGTTTAACAATACAAGAGGTGCTATTAAGCACACAATTTCCGGTTCACAGTTCCATTCAAATTCGGCGAACCGCACGTTCCATTTTTACAGGAAACGAACAAAAGGCGTTGTCAGTTGTACAATTCCCCCTAGAGCGAGCTACCAGAAGAGGAGGCAAACAAAATGTTTATGACTTTATTTACAATTCATTTCACACCCTCATCCTCAATTTACAGTAACGACCTTCGCAACCCCTTATATTTGAACCATTTTAGCGGGTACTTAAATGGGATATCAAATTTTGACTACCTACTTTCTTGAATCTTATTGGGATAATTATCAACAATTATTATCCTGTTACTGTTATTTCAAAAAAAAAAAAAACAAACTAGAAGCAATAAAACCTATCAACGGAACTGTTTAATACCCATACTCGTTTAATTTTACAACTTAATCTAGATTAACATCATTCAACCGCGACGAAGGCATTTAGCAAAATTGATATCAAAGATTATAATCGATCTGAAGAAATGTTACAAGGGTGTCCGAGATCTAATTAGCTGCATCCATTAAAACTAGGTAATAAAATTAATTATCTCAAGAAAGCTTAATAATATCGTTTAGAGCCGTTCCGTGTTACACCCACCGACACCAATTGGTATGCAGCAGGAATATAACTGTGGTTTTTAGAGATCGAGTTAGATAGATTTTGAAAATAACTGTTTGTGCTATTAATTTGTCACATGAAGTGGCTTCTTGAGAATTATAATTTTCTTTGTCCATTCAAAAAGCCTATAAGATCTTGGCATCTGATGTAACCTGTAATTTTCAAATTTAAACTGGCTCAAGACCAAAACTCTTTTCAAAAGAAAATACCTATAATTAAACTAAATACATACCTACCTCTATTGAAATTTCAGTTTTTCTTTCAGGTATGTTTTATATTTAAAAACGTTTTAACTTATTTTTTCTGGATAACAGGGAATCGGTCAATCAATAGTTCAATTATTAATTCTTTTTACAAATGCCCAAATATTTTGTTGAGTTTACTTCCTCTATGTCAGCATTCAGATTAGGGCAAGACAATTTATCAAATGTTGGTCGGTCAGCTGAGAAGGCAATATAATTAGTTTTGCTAACATTTAATGATAGCTTGAAAACAGCCAACCAATTTTTGACCAATTCAGTCCCTATCTGGGCATTTGTCCTTATATCTATCCAGTTTTCGCCAGTGAACACAATGGCAGTATCATCAGCAGCATAGGATGACTTTTTCTTGAATATTTATTTCATTCAGGATTTCGATGTATAGGTTGAATAGAATCGGTCCCAATACAGTTTCTTGTAGCACCCCCACTAAAACAGGTTCAAAATTGCTTACACTGTCCCTTATTCTAACCTGCTGAACCCTGCCTACCAAGTAGTTTTAGACGTCCAACACAGTACCACGAATTCCAATGTGTTCAAGCTCACAGGTAAATTTTTGATGGGGCACTATGTCAAACGCCTTAGCCAAATCAAGAAAAACAGCCATACATTTTTTGTTGTCATTCATCTCATCTGCTACATGTGAAATGAGTTTATGCAAACAGTAACTGGAGTTGAGGCCCTCAGTAAATCCAAACTGATTCTTTGTTAATAGGTCGTTTACTTTCAAGTAGTCAGTTAACCTTTCTTTTAGGCACTTCTCAAAAATTTTTGCTACATTACTAATAAGATTAATGGGTCTATAATTGTTAATTAAATTAGGATCGCCAGCCTTATAAATAGGAGTTATTATGGATTGTTTGAATTGCTTGGGCACCATCCCAGTTGAAAAAATTAAATTGATGATATGTTTAATTGGCTTAGTAATATACAGATGTAGCAGTTGGAGATGCTTAACAGTGAAATTGTCTGAACCAGGAGCGCTATTACTTTTAAGGCTTAAAATTTGTTTGATGATATCGTTATCACATACAGGGCCCAGAAACATAGACCGAGCGCTAGTCTTTTGGGGGAAATTTGCACTGCAGTCAGGTATCTTATTATACATGCTAATGCCAATCGAAGAGATATATGTGTTGCAATAATTGGCAATATTTACATCATTGTCAAACTGTTTATTTTGATCGTAAACAATCATTATTGCTCTATTAGTCTTTTTTTGAGGCCCATTAGTTGCATCAGATATTATTTTTCGTAAATATTTTAAAAGCTATTTTTATTTCTGTCAATTTTTTCCCTGTAGTAATTATTTTTGGTTTTCGATATCAATTTATTAAGGTTATTTCTATATGCTCTATAATTATTACCTACTTTCAAGTTCAGGAGAATGGTTTTTTAGTAGTTGCTTTCTTATGGTTTTTTAGTAGTTGCTTTCTTAGCTTATTTCTGTTCCTTATTGACGCGATCAAGCCATTAGTTATCCAAGGTTCTATCTTTTCGCTGACTTTGGGTCTTACCCTCTTTACAGTTTTACAGCCCTCAAGGATTTCAGAATATGGGTCAAAGAACTGCTGAGCAGCAGTCTCTGAGTCAGTTTCATTGCATACACTATGCCATGCTTCAAGCTCGAAATCGCTCAGTAACCTGCCTATATCGAACTGTATAACATCTCCACTAGAACCATGGTTGTCACTTTTACCTGCCAGTGAATTTGGAATATCTACCATTATGGGATTATGATCAGTCAAATCAAAATCAATTACATATGAACTGATGGCCATGTTTTGAGATTTTATATTATATCTAAGAAAAATATGGTCCTAGCATGACTGACTTTGTGGCCTGGTTATGGTATTTAGAGTCAATTAAAGGCGATTAACCAGTCGATTATATTGACAGATGAACAATGCATTAAACGTCATTTATTACCGATTGGTTGACAAATGACGTTTGCTTCATTGGTTAACTGTCAACTATGACCAACCGGTTAATCGCCTTTAATCAGTGTATGTATGGGATAAAACCATGAGTGAAGAAAGTTGCAAGGTAATCGTTTGTATTATTACTTTTGGAATCCAAGAGGTCAACATTTAGGTCACCTATCAAAATTTCTATGTTTTTATTTAAGTGATTTGAGATATATATGTCTATATCTCTGATGAACAATTGTACCGAGGTTTGGGGAGATCTATAAACACCACTGATTCCCAAAGTTATATTACTAATTTTTATGTCAGTCTTGATAATAGCTATGCCAGACAATTCAAGTTTAATGGAAGTAACTTCTGCATTAAGACAAGACCTTACTAACATTACGACACTATCATTTTTGTTAATATCACCACAGTTGTAATGACTGGTATAACCGTTTATATTAAATTGAGATATAGATTCCAATTGAAAGCATTCAGATAAAACAATAATATCACAGAATTTTACATTAAAAGCCTCAAGAAACATTAATAACTCTTCAAAGTTCCTCTTTATGCTTCTAATATTAAAATGCAGTCAGTTTATAAGCTCCTCGCCGACATTGATCCTACCCGACACATCACCCGCATCTAGGGTTTCATTTATGACAATCAGGCCTATGATGTATCATTTTCTGTTATTTTAACAGCAACGTTAAGTTATCTGTCACTGTTCATTCTACACGTAAAAATAGAGACAGCTATGGATTTTGAGCTATAACACAAGTTTTCCTTTTCATGGAAAAAACCACAGCAGTTGAAATACCTTCGTATATCCAGATCCTCATATACAGGACATCTTTCCTAACCAATGCACAGTTTCTTCTTGTACATAATTTGACCATATGTGATGGTAGAACATTCACAGTACAAAGTTTTAATACCATTCCTATTCTTTCTGATGTAGGTGGTTCTGATCCCGAGATCATTTTGCTGGATTATACTCTCATCAATTTCTTGTTTAGTCATGTTGCCCGAGTAGTAGGTGATTTTAATTCGAGGCTTCCTTAGCTTGGTAAGTTCTACATCACACGGACCATATTTTTGGCCTTTGGTGCCAATTTCCATTTTTGGATATGGCTTACTTGGACACTGGTGCAAAATCAAGTGTGGCTGGTTCTGTGTTATCGAAATTATTGATTCAATACAACGTACCCTATCATGTTATTAACGACCTAGACATGAATGAGCTGATGGTGTAAAAAGGAAGGTCACAGCTAATATTTTTCAACTAAGCATAGATCTACAAGGTAAATCAAAAGAAGTCCAGATTTTGTCCATTCCTGATCATGAAAACAGTCGTACGCTGCTTGGGATCATTGACGTACCTAACAGTATTTATTATTTTTCTGAGGATCCTCATAAACCATACACTTTCTGCTCCGAAGAAGACATAGCTCTACAACTACAACTACACAATGTCGATTTTTCAGAAATTTCTCTCCAAGAGACTGAAGGTCTTATCTTGCAGCCAAAGAGAAAAGAGAAGCCGAATGCTGTATTGTGCCAAAACGCCTAATAGCGAACCTACTCCATTTGCAGAGCATGCAATTGTCGGAGATAAAGAAGCAGCAGCTGCGCACTGAATTGGACAAGTGCTGCAGAGTGGTACCATAGAGGAGTGTGAGTCGCCCTATGCCGCCGCAGTGGTCATAATGCCCAAGAAGGATGGTGGGATCCGATTGGTAGTGGATTACCGACAACTCGATTCAATTACCAGAGCAGATCGATACCCAAAACCAAGAATAGACGACTCATTACACGAAGCGAAAAAGACTCATTTCATGACGACATTAGATCTGAGAAATGCATACCAACACATCAGTGTGAAACTCAAAGATAGAGATAAGACAGCTTTTGTTACACCATTTGGAACATTTAGATATACTAGAATGCCTTTTGGTCTTTCCACAGCCCCTTCCACTTTCCAGAGGCTCATGGTCGTTTTCGTGCTGGCATACCTGACATTTTTATGTTGGTGTATCTTGACGACCTGATAGTCATTTTATCGAGTTTCACAGAACATCTCCAAGATCTAAAAAAGATTTTCAATAGATTGAACTTGTTCAAACCGCCTTAAGTGTCATTTCTCCTGCGATTCGATCAAGTACCTTGGACACCCCAGAAGGGATCTTTCCCGATAACTCCGAGATTGCTGCGATTATAAATATGCCACCTCCCAAAAACGTCAAAGAGCTCTAAAGTTTCCTGCAAACCTGTTCCTGGTTCAGAAGATTTATCGACAATTTTGCAAGTAGTATTTCCAAACCTCTCACATCACTGACAAAGAAGAATGTGAAATGGCAGTGGGAAGAAACTCAATTAAATGCTTTTCACCAGTTAAAAATTGCACTGAGCTCTGCACCAATCTTAAGATAGGCTGACTGAAAAAATCATCATTGGCTTAAAAACTAATGCAACGGGACAAGATGGCATTAATTCGAAAATGTTAGCTTTAATCGTGATTCACCTGTAGGATCACATAACGTTCATTATTAATCATTGCCTCTCTCTTGGTGTGTTTCCGTCGATGTGGAAAACTGGCAATGTCGTTCCTGTTCCTAAGGTATCGCGCCCTACTCAGTTGGCTGATTTCAGACCAATCAATATATTGCCTACGATATAAAAGATCCTTGAAAGAGTTGTTGCTGACCAAATTACAGCGTTTCTGTCAAGTAATAACTTATTACCATCTACTCAGTCAGGATTCCGTAAACACCACAGTACATCGACTGCTTTGTTATATATAACTGACGATATTTTTTCTGCATGGGACCATGGTCTTTGCACCTGTCTGATTTTGCGGGACTATAGTAAAGCATTTGATACTATAAACCATGACGTTCTGCGGATGAAACTTCAGTATTTTGGTTTGGGCGCAATGTCCTTGAATTTTTTCAGCAGCTTTTTTACTGATAGTTCTCAAAGAGTGGTAATTGGCAGACAGGTTTCAGAAATCACTCATCTTAATAGAGGTGTTGCTCAAGGAAGCATCTTGGGCCCCCTACTGTTCTCTTTATATACTTCAGACTTTTCATCTTTCTTAAAATTTTGTCACAGCCACCAGTATGCAGATGACACCCAAATAAATTTTTCTTTTAAACCTGAGAATATCATAAACGCCATCGAATATATCAACTCAGATCTCAAAACAATTGCTGAAATATCCAAAGCACATCAGCTGTCATTGAATGAGACAAAAACACATTATAATAATTAATGATGTTGTTTTAAGGCCTTTAACTGCATGTAAAAATCTGGGTCTCACTATCGACACTGATCTGAGATTTTCTGCTCATGTTTCCAGCCTAGTTCAAAAGACATTCAGTAAACTGAAGCTTCTATATATGGATAGGAATAGCTCGAGGAATAGCTTTAACACTGACTCGATGTTGAGATTGTGCGACTCCTTGTTGCTGTCTCATTTAGGTTATTGTGATGTAGTGTACTGGCCTGCCTTGACCCAACGGTATAGGTCCACCTTGCAAAAGATAAAGAATGCCTGTCTGCGATATGCTTATGGTGTCAGAAAATTTGACCATACCTATATCTCCATTTTTTATCCAGACTGGTTGGTTAAATTTGTCCGAAAGATTTTTTAGCCACATATCAACTTTGGTTTATAAAATCAATAAGCTTAACGCCCCTAAGTATCTTGCCAAAAAACTGGTCAAACGATCTGACATACATGAGAGACACACTCGTCAGTGTGACACACTTTCCATGCCCCGTCATACCACGAACCTCTTCCAACGATCTTTTAGATTTAACGCGGTTTCTGCTTTTAATTCTTTGCCTGATGACGTCAGAAAAGCTGACTCTCTAGAAATGTTAGGGAGGGAGTTGAGGGCTTTGGTGTTCGCCCAGAAAGGTCGAGATCGAAGATAAGTAATAATTTATTTTAGTATTTAGTATTAAATAAGTATCGGTAGAAACTCATCAATTGTTAGTATTAAGTTACCTGATGGTTGTATGAGCAGCTTAAGTTGGATATTGCCACCCCTCAAATATCAGTGTGAATGTTATGTTAGTTATTCTAAATAAAGGCATTTATTTAGAATAACTAACATAACTTTTCTTGTTGCCCCACACACGTAATAGTATATTACATACCTATCGAGGTGGGAAGAGTTTCATCACTGTCAAGAGATTAGTTAGTTAACTGAGACGCGAAGCGTCGAAGTTAACTATAATCTCGAGACAGGAATGAAACTTCCTACCGAGGTTTGTATACTATTTTATTTACAACAATTACAATCCTCATAATTTCGACTAAATACAAAAAAAAAATTAATAAAGATTTGTTGACAAGTTTCGACTCATTTAAAAAAACGTTTGACATGCAGGACTCGGGTGGAAAGTGATCACTTTCCACCCGGGACCACTTTCCACCCGAAATTCAAAAAAGTGTCACTTTCAAACTTTTGAAAAGTCAGAAATGTCAACATTACGTATGTGGTTGTATATGCTTTTCACTTATTATTGGCGTAGCATTATCCATGGAAATTTGACAGGCTGACCCTCGTATAATAATGACATTTGATGACAAAATATTTTTCAAATTTCAGGGTTATGAAACAGAAAGCCGAGTTGCCAGAATCTGTAAAATATCTGAGTAAATTCAAATAGTAAAATTATTCAATTAGGCAATCTCAATCACGTGATTTTATAATGGCCGTTCGGGTCAAATATTGCGATGACAAGCCGGTGACGTTTATAAGGAGAGCATTTGTGTTCTGGCCCTTGTTGCTTTCGAAGTGAATTTTATGTATTTCTACGTATTTTCCATTGGTTTTGGTCATATTGTTGTTTTCATAGTGAATTTTATAGTTTTGAGTATGTCTACGTATTTTTTAGTGTTCTGGTCCTTGTTTACAAAGTGAATTTTATAGTGTTTATAATGTTTCTACGTTTTTTTTTAATTTAATAATAAATTCGGAGATGGAGAGTGAATATCTTAAGGTATTATTAAGGGAAAATCGTGCCTCTGTTCAATCCTTTCTTTTAATTGCAGCAGTCCATAAAGCCCTGCGTTGTTTTGATAATTCAATTTTGTAGATCAAAAGCCGATGATTTAAAATAGCAGGAACTGAATAAAATTTCACATAAGCCCTGTTACCTCAACTTCCACACCCAATTACGATGCAAATTGCTGGCATTTCAATTAACACAATACCTAAACACACAAAAAAACACAAAATCCGATAAATTAAATCTTGACGTTTGTCCAGATTGTGACAGAATCAATGACATATAGAATAAACAACACAGTGCTTGACCCGAACTTCCATATTGCATTTCGTTTTTGACAGGTCAGTAGATTGCCTAATTTATTAATTAAACGTAACCATAACAGTAAGCTCAATAGCATAAATATGTTTTTCTACTGACGTTTCATAATAGCAACTTTTCGATTGTCATTTCAGTTTTGAAACGACATTCTTTTAGGCACTGAGTGCGTGAAAGTTACTTTTAAGCACTCAGTGCGTAAAAGTGACTTTTGAATGCGTAAAAGTGACTTATGAGTGCGTAAAAGTAATTTTTAAGCACTAGTGCCTAAAAGTGTCATTCATTATTCAGAAATAAAAAACACACTAAACACATATTTGAATTTTGTTTTGTATTTATTATGAATATTGAAAATGGAATTACTGAATTGAACGTTTGGGTTACTCAAAACAGAACTTTGTGTTATTACCTACTTTCTAGGATTTTAATTATTGATGTCAAATTTTGAAAAGAAAATCGCATGAAAAGTGTCAGGTGTCAAGTAAAAACAGGTAACAAAGATTTTGGGTGTAATCGACTTATTCACATGAAATAAAATTGTGTTTTTTTATTATAAATTGCCAGTAGAAAAAATCTTGTATACAATACGTTACGAAACGATGTCTTTTAGTCACTCGACGTGTTGTCCAACTCGGCTTTGCCTCGTTGGACAATTTTCACGTCGCGTGCCTAAAAGACGCTCATTTCGAAACTTATTGTATAAATAGCTATTTTGCAGTTACTTTTTTTTCGGGTTATATTTAACCAACCATTCCTGCATTTTGTCTTTCTTTGAAGAGAATGAAGGTGGTTTATCCTTCAGCTCTGAATGATATGGAGCGTTGTCTATGATTACTACACATTTCTCTTCAAATATATTCAATGTAGGAATTAGTTGATCAACGACCCATTTTTGGAAGATGTCCGCGTTCATGGTATTGTGGTAGTCTCTGTCATTGTTTCTTGAATCTAGAAAAAAATCGCACCCATCTAAAAACCCAGAACTACTCCCCGCATGCAAAATAGTAAAACGTTTCCCCTCTGACTTGATTTTGGATGGGTTGCTTTTCATATCAGATTCGTGTATCCATCGACGAACTTGAGATCCGTTTTGGTTTCATCTAAATACTTAATCTGATATTTTCGTTTTAATGTTTATATTGGAGGTATTTTCGCAAAAATGTAATTTTGGTAGCAAGAACATGTTTCTTCCATTGACTGCTTTAAATTTATATCCCATAGATTTTGAAATTTTATATAAACTTGTTTGCCCTCCCTTAAATTCCAAATTTTCTTTTGCGTATGTCAGTAATGTTTGTAATGTAAAATATTCATTTTTAGAATTGTATTTCCTTTGTCGTTGTAAATCTTTTTTAAACATTCGGTCCATAATAGTCTCTGTCGTTTTCGGTCGGCCTAAAGGTTTGTTGATTGTATATTGTACAGTCAAAATTCTTTGAATAGTCCTGGTTCTCACCTAAAATTTAAGGAAAATGTCGATTGGGTAAGAAATGGCTTCACATCTACATTTAAGTTATACCTACCTCAAATATATCTGCAAGTTGGGCTTCAATTGTTCCCTGGAGAGCCTCTGGTTTATTATTTTTTTTAAACCATGACATTTTAATATTTCCCTTTTTTTTCTTCTGAGATTATTTTCGGCATCTTCAAAACCATAGTTCAAAACGAAAGAAATTTGACAATGCCGAATTTTAAAAAATGTCATTAGATCTTGCAGGTAAGCAAAATAGTTAGGTACCGTTTATAATATAGCATTATTGAAAAATGTGTCAAATTTGATTTGCCAGATAGGCCAGAAAATTTTAATACCGCGGCACTTACGAAATTATGTAAACCACACTTCAAACTGTCTGGAATTTGACATATAATGTCATTATTATACGAGTGTGGTGCAAGGGGGAGATTGTAACGCACCATATGAAAACCGGAACACATATACCAAACCGAACATTCCCCAATACCAAACGGAACACACCCTAACCTAAAAAAGAAGAGGAAGAGCCAAAGTCGCACTTCACAATTCAAGTTTTGTTATTGTTGATGTTGATAATCAGTTGTTTTGACACGTTTTTTTGAAAAAATTATTATTATTCCAACTTGTAAAATGTGAAAATTCTATTTTGAGTAGGTAATAAAAGTATTCTGTGTTTAGTCCTTTTTTTCCACGGTAGAACCTACATACCTTTTATAACCAGTAGTTACAACTTTTACCTTACCCATTAAAAACCAGAAATGAAAAGAATTAAACATAGATAGCGAACAAAAGACTTTATTTCAACAACAACAATATTTTACATTGTTAAATAATATTATATTATTTTTACAAATTTTATATTTATGCTAGTTTTATTTTAAATAATTCAAATACACGTAAGTAGTAATTTTGTAATTTTAAACATTTAACTTATATAATTTTTTAGCCCTGAGGAAGGTACGAAATAGTACCGAAAGCTGGGTATGTAATAAAGAATTATTTCGAAAAAATTGTTTGGCTGATTTACCCGCTATCTAAGAAAAACGTTAAAATACCTATAATTAAACTAAATACATATATACCCACCTCTATTCAAATTTCGATTTTTCTTTCAGGTTTGTTTTATATTTAAAATTATTTCAAAAATCATCAATTAAAGTCTACCAATCCAGCCAACTATCATCTCCGCATTAACGTTTATTCAATTTGCAATTGATGTTTTCATAGTCGAACAAAAATATGCGGCAGAATTTATTACCCCGGTTCTTTGATAATGGTCGCTCTAGCATAAAACTCGTTACAAATGTTTAAAGGAGCCCTTTCAGCACGAAAACAAAACAGTCATTTATACGAACTTCCTTCCGTTTCACTGGACGGTGGTCCTTTTGAGCCAAAGGACGTCCTCAATTTGTAACCGAATGAGATTTGTTTGCGAATTAGGAAGGGTTGTTGAATTTGGTGTACACATCCTCGAGCGTTAATAATTTAAAAATTCTACTCTTAACTGAAGTGTCTGAATGAGTAATTGATGGTGCACACAGATCTTTGATCTTAGTTTCTAATTAGCTGACCGTTTCAAATTGAAACGATATAACGACATCAGCTAGTTAACTAATTAGAGTAAACTTAGATAGCATGGGATTTGGAGGATTAAATCTCGATTAATTAAACTAATGAGTTTTTAGGTGGCAGTTTTATACTAAACTCTTAAATAGAAAGTTACACATTTTTGATTATTTGTTTAAAGAATTTGAATTTGAGTAAAAATTAGATTATACATTTCAGCAAACTGAAAGGAAATAAAACACCAAAAATAGATATAAAACCAAAACAAAGAGTCACGACTGTTGAAGAACATTCTACATCTCACATAAAAGTCTTGTGAGGCAATATTTATTATATATTTTATATTTGAATTAGAATGAAAGTGTGTGTTTCAATCAATCACTATTGTATCAGAAAAGTAGTCATTAAACTTTGGAATAGGAGGATGGATCCAAGAAAAGTTCATATAGGATAACTCGAAGGTAAAGCTAATTAGACCACATTATGGAAGTACAAAATGAACATTCTGCTAAGAGGTATTCCAAATGCAATTGATATCTTAAATAAATAAGATTTCGAATGAGGAAAGGTGTTGAAGAACATCCTTCATCTCTTCTGAGAAACTATAATGAGTTGAAATTTCCACAGGATTTGTACTCCAATATACAAAAAAATCCTCTTTGCTATTTCTAACCCTGCTGATGATTAAGAAACTTAAGTTATAAGCATCAACAACACAAAGAAAAACTTTGAAATTCTTCGGCTTTTTGTTCCAAATTTTCGACAAATTGTCTTTTCGCATCAAGGAAACAATAGAACGAAAAACGTCCTGAAAAAGAGAGAATAAAAAAGACAGATATGCGTCTGTCCGATCCATTTAGGCTTCCCAATGTTTTACTGGAATTTAATAGAGTTTAATATGTTGTCGTTTCCACATGGACATAACGACAATATAAATTGGAGCTATAAAAAGGGGGAAGAATGGAAAAAGACAAACAAGTGGAGACATTTGTCTTTTATTTTTAGGGTTTTATATCGGAGAAACGTGATACATACTTAGTTTTAGTTTTATAGGATGTCACGAAGAAATCGTCAGATACATTTTTCCTTTTTACTCGGATTCTAAAAATAATATGGATGGAAAAATGGATTTTTTCGTCAAACGTCAAAAAAACGTCACTTTGTCAGCACCTGTCAAGATGTTAGAAATTAAATTTCTATGCTGGTAGGCAAATCCAGCGGGTTAACACCTATCGAGGTGGTAGAAATTTAATTTCTATGCTGCTAGGCAACCGCAGCGGCAGTATAAGTACTTTTAGTGCCGCTGAAGCGGCAGCAAAAGTACTTTTAGTGCCGCTCGTACTTTTACTGCCGCTTGACCATTCAGTTGCGCCCGAGCTTACCCATTCGTTTGGAGAAAAAATAGCGTGTTGCATACGGAGTAGAAGCACTTTTTTGTGCTTCAGCAGTATTGCAAGCCTCACTACGTTCGGCTCGCAAACCTACTGCTTCAGCACAAAAAAGTAAAGCTTCTACTCCTAATATAACAATATACTATATTTAACTTTTCATGGCTGTACTTTCAGAACCCCTGACATTTACAAATTGATACATTAAAATATTTCCACAACGCAAATAAAACTAAAACGTAGCAATAAACCCGTCATTATGTCTTTTTTGGGTTGGAACAAGAACCGGAACGACATTCAACAATAAAGTCCATTGTTAAAATATTGTAATTTAGGATTCGTTGTAGCAGTAAGATTTTTGTATTACGGCTCAACGATATGTAAATAAAATATTTCTGGGCATATCTTGTTACCGTAATATGTTTTATGCATCAAAAAAAGTAATAATAATGAGAATGTTCGCTGCAGAAATATAAGTGTGTCCTTTCTTAAGAATTTGTAACATTTTGAACGTCTCTGTTGGCTAAATCAATAAATTTGAGTGGGTATTCAATTAACTAGTCCGGCTTCTTCTCAACTTGTTATTTTCGAATTCCTGTGCAGATCCAAGATTCGGATTTTGACTTGAACCTAAATCTGTGCGTCATTTCTCCGGATAGAAAAAAGTAATTCTGAAACTCGTTTTAATTTTGTCAAACTCTGAGGTGCACGGTCCACTTTATGTCAAAAGTCAAACAAAGATAAATCTTCATCTGAATTTTGGAAAATCGTGCACCAAATCCATGTAGCTCAGATTTAATAACTGCCTACAAAGAAATCAAAATATCTATAAAAGCTAGAAGTGGAAAGATCTTTAAACTCAAGTGTAATCTATCCAACACAGATGCTTTACTCTTTTTTCAAGAAAAATAAAAAGTCAAATTACCAAATGTTTTAGTAAAAGTCAATGAACAAGGTGAATTTTTAACCTCAATTGTAAATATTAACACTATAGAAAAACCGTGGAGTTTTCGAACTTGTCTATCGAACCATTTGTCTCAGAAAGTGAAACTCACAAAAACATTCTAAGTTTTAACAAATCTAACCTCGAATATGACGATACTAATGATAGGCAAATGTTCATACAAAATGAACTTCGTACAGAACATTTAGATGAAGAAAAAGATCTAATTACCAACTTATGCCTGAACTTTTCCGACATTTTCTACCTGGAAGGTGACACGCTCACTTACTCCAGTGAGATTAAACACCCTATTGACACCAATAATGCAAAGCCTGTGTATACCAAATCTTACAGGTACCCCCAAATCCACAAAGAAGAAGTCAAATCCCAAGTTACCAAAATACTAGACCAAGGCAGAATTCGCCATTCTGTATCTCCATGGTCTTCTCCCGTCTGGGTCGTTCCTAAGTAACTTGATGCTTCTGGCAAACCCAAATGGCGCGTCGTAATCGACTACCGTAAAGTCAACGAACTTACTGTAGACGACAAATACCCGCTGCCTAATATTTCCGATCTTCTGGATCAATTGGGAAAATGTCAATATTTTATCACCCTTGACCTAGCTTCAGGTTTTCACCAAGCAGAAGTAGACCCCAAGGATGTTTCGAAAACCGCTTTTTCCGTAGAAAATGGCCATTACGAATTCGTACGTATACCATTTGGATTGAAAAATGCCCCGCCTACATTCCAAAGAGTCATAAACAATATTCTCCTCGGCATTCAAAACGAAACGTGCTTAGGGCCGGTATTATAAAACACTGAACCGATGGTTGAGTTTCAACCTTCGGTTGACTCCATGCAAATTGATAGGATTCAACTGAAGGTTGAAACTCAACCATCGGTTCAGTGTTTTATAATACGGGCCCTTAGTCTACATGGACGATATTATCGTTTACTCTCCTACCATCCACGAACATATTTCAAGGCTAACCGAAGTATTTAAACGCCTCCGTAAAGCTAACTTGAAAATCCAGCCGGACAAATGTGAGTTTCTTCGAAAAGAAGTAGCTTACCTGGGACACCTTATAGCTCAAGATGGTTTAAAACCGAACCCTGCAAAAATTAGTTGTATTCAGAACTTTCCCACACCCAAAAATCCAAAAGACATTAAATCCTTTCTAGGATTAGCAGGATATTATCGTCGAATTATCCCCAATTTTGCTAAAACATCAAAGCCCTTGACAAAACTCTTCCAGAAAGATGTTCCATTTCACTTAAACCTAGAATGCATATCCGCATTCAACGAATTGAGAAACGCCCTAGTTTTTGACCCGATTCTGATCTATCCCAATTTCGAAGAGACATTTCTATCAACCACCGACGCAAACGCTTTTGCCATCGGTGCAGTTTTGTCACAAGGCCCTATAGGAAAAGATCTCCCTATAGCCTATGCCTCTCGAACGCTGTGTAATGCCGGAACTAAATAATCTACCATAGAGAGAGAATTAGTGGCCATTGTATGGGATGTTGAACATTTTAGACCTTATCTCTTTGGTCGAAAATTTGTCCTTATCACAGACAATCGCCCTTTAACTTGGCTTTTCTCCATTAAAGACCCTGGAAGTCGTTTAGCTCGCTGGAGCTTGAAACTCGAAGAATACGACTATCGAATGGAGTATAAACCTGGAGAAAATCAATAAGAACACTGATGATCTCGAATAAAAATAAACCACTTCAAAGATTGTTCAGATTTAAGCTCCAAAATTCACATACCCGCTTCTAACCAAGAAGAACCTGATATAAGAAACCGCCCCCCTACAAGTAAACAACAACAAGAAATTCCAATCGTCGAAATTGAAAACAATGATGATGATGATCACAACCCTAATTGAGGAAGAATACAACTCCTTCCTAAATCTCTACAATTTATAAGAGGAAATTTTGGTCCGCAGGCTATGAACCTATTAACACATATCTATAACAAGAATTTTCTAGAATCACTGCTAACAAGGAGCAGGTCATGAACATTACTGTCATCCATAATCAGCTCTTCCTTTCCATTCAAACTGAAGATTATCAATCCCCAGAAGCCTTTGTAAACTCGAAAAAATTTTAAACCCAAAAAAAGAGAAACTAGTGGTGAAAAGCAACTCTGAAGCGACTGAACTACAGGAACCAAAATTACTACCTCGAAGCCAAGATAGAACAGTCTAAAAAGAAATATGGACAAGAATTGCTAGCCTTGTCTGATAAGCAGTTTTATTCCTACATAAGCAGGTTCAAGACTTAGGGATGTAACCACTAACTACACCCTTAATGATGAGACAGAAGTTTCCAATTTGTTTGCCAAACAGTTTTATAGTATTTTCACAAGAGGAGATTGAAGCCGCATATGCCTAACCTGATACATTCTGTGCAAATTCACTTGAAATTGTAACTTCTACACCAGGGAAATTGGAGACTGCACTCAAATGACAATCCAGATTCTAGTCCAAGATGAAATCCGTATCATTTTCCTGAACAACTGTGCTGTAGTTCTGTCACATCCACTCTCAGCCATTAATAATCTTTTTAGGCAGGGCAATTTATCAAGGGAATGGAAGTATGCAAATGTAGTAGTGCCTAGAAAAACAACAAACACCTGCCTGGAAACTATAGCTTAACAAGCACCTTTTACAAATGCATGGAGAAACTCCTGGTATCTCAGATAACTGAATTTTTGCTCGGAAATGGAATCATCGCACCTTCCCAACAAGGGTTTCCTCCTGAAAGATCCACTTTCACGATCCTGCTTTCCAAGGTTCACGACTGGACAAGGGTAGATGACTCTGGCCAGTCTGGTGATGTATTTTACCCAGATTTTGAAAAGGCTTTTGATATCACTATCATATAAGAGGAATTCTACTGAACCTCATCCAAGATTTTCTGAAGGATCGACAGTTTTGTTTCAGACAAGGTCAATGAAGTCAAATTCCTGTGAATTTTTCAGTGGTGCACCCCAAGACTCAGTGCCTGGCCCTCTACTTTTTTTGTATATATTAGTGACCTGCCAAATGGAGAGGAGTCAGATGTAGTCATTTGCGGATGATACATGTGTTTAGTAACTCAGTATGGAAGCCTTCAGGGGGATATAGATGCCATCAAATTTTGGAAAACCACCTGGGAAAAAGCAACCCCAGGATGCAATATTCCATTGGTTCTACCCAGGTAATCTGTGTTGCTGAACAAAATGATTTGGGAATTGTTGTGATTGAAGACATGAAGTGGTAAAACCATATTAATAGCATCATAAAGAGTCAAACTTTATCATGTATCTGATTTCCGAAGCATTTAAAGGCTTACATAAGACTGGAGTGGCTCAAACTATATGGAGTCCTTATTATGTCAAGGACATTAAAGCAGTGGCTGAACCTCCCTACACTTCATGGGAGACGAACGCGTGGGGATCTAGTGGAAATATTCAAAATACTTACTGGACAATACAAGTGCCAGTTAAGTGTGTTCGCGTTCAATGACAGCCAGGATCTAAGGGGTCATAACAAGGAACTCTGTAAGGAGAGATGTGACAGGTTTCTGCGTAGAAATTTTTTGGCCAATAGAGTAGTTTACAATTGGAATCAACTCAGTTGGAACAGTGTAAATGGATCTTCCTGTTTTTTATGAATAGACTGGTCACTATTGTTAACTTACAATAATAATGATAATAACACCGGCTTGCACATGACATCGGAAGTAAAGAGCAACAACAACAACACAAACAAAATACGTCACCATTGAGAACATAAAGATAAGGAGCGGAATATACCAACGAGACTCCTCAGCACCTCTACTATTTTGTGTTGCACTATTTCCCCTAAGTTCCATCCTCAACAACTCTGAGACCGGATATCAATGCAAAAATGAAAGGGAGAAAATCAGCCACCTGCTGTATGTAGATGATCTGAAGCTAATATCAAAGTCAGATCAGCATGGAGTTAAAGTTAGACAAATGTGCCAAAGAGGATATGAAAATTGACAACTCAACAACCATCAGAGCACTAGAACAAACTGATGTGTACAAATACCTGGGGATAGATCAACACGACGGCATCCAATGCAAAAAAATGAAGAACAAACTAAAAGAATAGTACTACCGTCGTATAAACTCTTTAGCTCTCCCTGTCATCCAATACAGTCTGGAGATTATCAAGTGGACCCAGGCAGAGATACGGAAGCTGGATTCCCAAACACGCAAGGTTCTCACAATGTCCTGCGCTCTCCATCCACGAGCCGACGTTGACCGATTGTACAATTCCTAGAAAAGAAGGAGGCAGAGGTATTATTAGTATTGGAACAACCTACAACTGTGCTAAGGAGGGAATCAACAGGTACCTGGAGTTAAAAAAATACGAGAAATATCTGGAAATGGTGTACATACAACAACAAGGTTAAATGAAAAGAAAGCTGCGTATACGAAATGGCTAAAAACAAAGGCTCGCGAAGATCGAGAAAGATTTTTCGAAAAAGGAGGTTCACTCAAGCACAGATCAAAGGAGCAAAAAACGACTTCTGGGAAGAATCATGTGACCAAGTCAATAAAATCTTGGGAAATTCGCAAGTAAACAAAGCGTGAAAACTTCTGAAGTGCATGAGAAAAGAGACCAGTGATTCAGCCGGTATAAACCTCATAGATCTTCAAAAATGGATAAACTATTACAAAGATCGACTAACAGAAGATAAACCAACCAGAGCCTGGACCGCAGAAATATCATCACGGAGAAAGTATAAAATGCATTGATTCATGTGAAGAATGGAAAGGCTCCTGGGCCTTGTAACCCAAATATCGAACTATGAAAAGCCGCCCCAGTAAAAGTAATAGAGATTCTTTCAAAAATCTTCTTCAAATGTCTTCGAGGAGAATACCCGCCACTAGACTGAAGGGATTTTATCACATCGATCTTGGCGTCACAAACTCAGTAGCCAGATTATATGGAGGTATTTTGAAAAACAGAATAGAAATCGAGCTCCAAGAATCAGAGAAACGAAATGGTTTTAGGGCAGGACGTTCTTGTAAAAATGAAGTGTTCACTCTAAAAAAATTTTATCGGAAAAAAGTGGAAAGAGATAGACAAGTTGACCTGACCTTTGTAAACAGAAACTCGATGACAGGGTGCCACAAGTAGGTTGTGGGATAAGCAACTTATAGGTAAATGTACCAATGCATACAGCTCAGTCAAACAAGATCGACAACTTTCCGAAAAGTTCCCAACAACAAAAGTTTTAGGGCAAGGCTTTGCTCCACTGCTTTTTAAAATGTTTATTGAAAGTGCCCTAAAATCTTGGAAAATGAAATGCAGCGGCATGGGCTTACCAATAGGAGAGGACATACATTTCAATCTTTTTTCTGCTGATGACCAGGTAGTTATAGGTGGAGATAAAGATGACTTGAGTTACATGCTGCGAAAACTCCAACAAGAATATGAAAACTGGGGACTTACAATAAATATGAAGAAACCGGAGTATATGGCAGTAGGCGACAATTTGGCAGATAACTTGGATTTGGGATGTTGTGGAGAACTGTCCTTCGTTCAAATATCTTGGTGTTATTATTTCTTCCAATAGGAAAAGCATCTTAGGCATCTAAAGTTGATCAAGGGCTAAGAGTTATTTCCCATCTTAATTTCTTATTATGGAGGAACAAAATAGCAAACAGAAACAAGAAAATAATACACTATATCATTGTTCAAACTATAACTACTTGTGGCTCAGAAACCTGAGAATGAACAAAAAGGAACAGGCAAAGGCTGTTGGCTGTGGAAATAGATTACTGGATAAGAAGCAGCAGAACATCCAAACTAGATCATATTAGACATAAGACGATCGATAGAACTATTCAATCCAAAAGACTCACATGGTATGGCCATGTCAAAAGAATGAACACGAACTTGTGGCCAGAGAAAGTTTGGATTTGGATCCACCAGAGCGCACAAAGCGCGGTAGATCATCAAGAAGCTAGAGAATGACATTATGGAGGCCATGGAAAAAAGAGGAGGAGAAAAGGATTTGAAACAAATTTAAAATATTTACTTAGAGGCGAACAGAACTTCAACTTCTTCAAGGGAGTAGATAGAGAGAAAGATCTCTGAACATAATTCCACATATTTCGTTGAGAAGCGTGGCGCCGGATAGAAAAAAGCTTCTAATACAACTTCAACAAAATATTGATGAGAAAGAAAGTAGTGGTAGTAGAAAAGGGTTTTGAAACTACTGTCACGATTATTGATGATCTCAACCTTCCGACTGAGCACTGTCAGGGACGATACTGCTAGACTCGAATTCCATACGTCGTTGAATTCAACAATGTTTTGCATGGGCCAAGGTCTGTAAGAAAGATGCGGTTAAAGCACATTCAAACCCCTGATTATTTTTAAGGGCTGTTAGCTGTCAGATTCAAAAACTGAGATCAAAACTACTGGCACTAAATTACTCTACTTTATAATAAATCATAATTTCATATTCGAAGCCTTCTTTTTATCTCTTGACAATAAAGATTAATCGTTCCCCATCCAGCAGCCTTAAAACACAATTCTTATTTCTATCTAAACTACTAATTAGATATCAGGACAACACCCATTGTCTGGGTGTCATTTTGGGTGTGTACAAATTAGACCTAAAACAATTAGAGCCAATTTTCGAATTGGAGTCAATGCGCTTTCGAACCACCAATTAACTCCTCCAACCTTGCCTTGAATCGGACACCGTTATAAATAAATATACTATACTTACGTGTCGATAAAGGTTGGTTTGGACTATAAATATCCTGCATGACTCGATTTATTTTTGACAGGATAAGGGTTCACTGACTAGTAATAAAAATGACTCATTATTATAGATGATACGTCCCCACACCCATGTGTTAGACCTATAATTTTAGTTTTTATTTTCGGGGAGTTTCATATTAATCATACTTGGCCATGTGCTATTTGATCTGTATTTTTTAACTCATTCTTGATAAAGTATCCCTTGTCACGTCTAAAGAAGAGTGGCAAATCGCTTTTTTGAAATCGATGTCTTGTTCAGCCTACTACTTTACATGCCGATCTGCTTTTCGTCCTCATATACCTACTGAAATATTAATCAGAATTTCATTTGAATAAAGATTATCCTGGCCGTTGTTGTGGTGCACAGAAAAGGTGCACGTTTGAATACTAAACGCCGGATGAATTACATGACCAGAAAGGCATTTCAGTTTTATTTGGGCGTAGGAAGCGACTCTGGTTAGACAGTTACCGTTCTTTTTTTACCTTTTTCGAAAATGATGTATTATGACCGTTGCCTTTTTGGACCGCCTGAGCTGAGAAATAATAAATCTAAATGCAGTATTTATTGAATAACAGAAGAGGTACTTTATATTTTCATTGCAAAGAATTGGTTTTTTATTTATATGTTCTGCCTATTTAATAACGTAACGAGTACTCAATTGTTTTTGGAACTACATAGGTATTTATGGAGTACTTAATGTATGTATGTGCTACTAGATACCTATGCTGAATGAAATTGTTGCTGATTGTTTCCCAAGATCTTTATAGGCATAAATGTAAAGATTTTGATAATCTTCCACTTTTGATTCGTCAGTGTTTTCATGAACTATTCTATTATCATTTTCCTCAAATTTTTCTCCAAATACTGTTGACTTTCTATTTCCTGCTCTCTCCGCAGTTGCCCATCATTTCCGAACTTATCAGTGATAAATTCATGTTCTGATTTGTATGCTTTATCGTCAGGATCTTATCAATTTGGTCTTTATTCTCAGGCGGTACTCAGCAACTTTTTTTCTTAGATATTTGTGTCATTCAAGCAACAACGCTCGGTGGTTTCGGGTATCTCTCCAATAGAGGGCGACACCTTTCAGTTAAACTTCTCTCTAATAGATGGCAGAACGGTTATTTCATTTGGGTCGCTCACTCATAGAGGGCACTCGTATGTTCTGAACAGATGGTAGCTCTTAGCACTTTTTGTGAAGGATACTTCATACTTCTCTATATATTAATAATATCTTCAATCAAAATTCACTTTTCTTTTAGGAAATTATCGAATTGATCAAAAGCCACTGTTTCTCAATGTTCAAATGAGTTAAGTACGCATATTATTTATTCTAATTTGGCAATCTAGATTCAAAAAATTAAATCTTTCTCCAGATTTTTTTTAGGATTCGTTTAAATTTACTTTGTAAATATGCGACTTTACCGCCATATTTCAAGCTTTGACATTCGTCTCATGACTCCTTTTATATTCAAAGAATGCTCTTCTCCGTAGTTTTATCATAAATTTGCTATGAAAATGAATATTTCATCAAAGGTTTTCTGAAACATAAATAAAGATGTTTTCTTTGTGTTCAAGTTTCAGCCCAACTGTTTTACCTACATATATCTAATATAAATATTAAGAAATACCTAACCTCTTCATGCATTTTTCCAAATAGTAGCTCTCAAGGTATTCGTGCTTGTGTATAGTGTGGGAGAGTACACATTCAGCCACTCAAACATTCAACTAGCCATAAAACAATTTTTTAATAAAGCGTCAGATAAGTTGATGGAGTAAGTGCTCAGTCAAGCGTCTAAAAGATTAATGTCCGTGTTTACTCTAATAATTAAAAACAGCAAACAGACTCCCAACAGCAAGCAGACGTATAGTAATCTCTAATTAAAACTATCCGCGTAATTAAATCGATGTTAATATTTATTTTATTCTAATAACGTCAAGTTTTTACTCGATAATGTATCGTAAAAAGAATGTTTATAAATTGAAATGGCAAATGAACGAGACGGTGGAATGGCAATTATTATGTTTTCGCTTTAGGGGTATTCCGATGTAGAAGCAGAACGAGATTAAGACATTTCTTGAAGCGAATGGTAGCCAATTTGTTGTGGATAAGTCAACAATAATAAAGTTGTTAAAATGTTTGGGTGTGTCTAAGAATTTTATAAGAAAAAGCATTGAGACGTATACGTGGTTTCAGATAATCATTTATTTTCCTTAGCGTCGATAAATCGATCGACTGTTAAAGTTTCTGTTAGTCAAAGTAAAAAAGCCAGGAACTGAAAAATAGCCCACTCTTCTTATGTACCTACTATTTGGATTGAAGTGATGTGCAGATTTCAAATCACTAAAGCCAATTTATGATAGTTTCGTTGAAATCAAAAATCAATGATTTGGTTAGAAAAAGCAGCGCTTCAGAAATTATTTATTTATTTATTTATTCAAAACTTTACAAACACCAGGTTGGTTATTACATGTGAAGTACGCTTACAAACTAGGTTACGAAAAAAATACGATATGATTAGACTATGTTTCCTAAGAGCCTAACAAAAGTTACTGGAAAAGCCAATTTTCTAGATAATTGTATTGTAAGCACACTTGGGAGAATTTTCTATTAAGGTGAGTTTACACATGCATGGATTTAGTGGCGCCAGTGGTCGCGCCAGTTCTATTTGCACGCCAGTAAAGGTTTACACTTTGTACGAAAAACAGAAATAAGTGGCACGCCAGTTTCACTTTTAAGCAGGACGCGCACTGAATCGACTCGGACCGGTCGACTCGGCGAAGAGCAGTCGGCAGTTTTTGATACTCATGAAATTAAATGGGGCTCCGCGCACGGCATCGGACTCGTCGACTCGACGTGGTCGACTCGACACGGCAAAAACGGAGATTGCTCGAAGGGGCAAAAACTGCCGAATGCTCTGACAGCCATGGACGATTTTTGTGTGAAATTTAGTGTAGCGTTTGATACGTTTCGGTTTGTACTGAGTTTGTGTCCTGCTTCTGGAGCAGTAGTATCTTCAAAACCTCATAAAACTTCCTCTAGACATTCTGGGATATTAAAAGAACTTTTCCTCATCTTCATGCAAGCCGGGGAATAAATGGTAGAATTTTCCGTAGACCTTCCTTTTCAAATTTATATTATGGACTCAGAATCTTGGCCTCCGCATTTCTCTTCCAATTTCATGTCACGGTAGAGCTATCATCAAATCTTTGTCAGAATCTGAAGATTCCGTCATTTTCATCTTCTTCTGCTCCTCTATACTCGACATTTGGCGGACGTCTGCCGGCAATGCGAATTCAATGCGCGGCTGATGTTGATATTCCGATCGCTCTATTCCGAGTCGACTGGTCCGAGTCGATCCAGTGCGCGTCCTGCTTACGGAGATTGCTTGAAGGGGCAAAAACTGCCGAATGCTCTGACGGCCAAGGACGATTTTTGTGTGAAATTTAGTGTAGCATTTGGAACGTTTCGGTTTGTACTGAGTTTATGTCCTGCTTCTGAAGCAGTAGTATCTTCAAAACCTCATAAAACTTCCCACTAGACATTCTAGGATATTGAAAAAACTTTTCCTCTCCTCATCTGCAAGCAAGTCGGGGAATAAATGGCGTATAGAATTCTCCGTAGACCATCCTTCTCAAATTTATATTATGGACTCAGAATCTTGGCCTCCGCATTTCTCTTCCAATTTCATGACACGCTAGAGCTATCATCAAATCTTCGTCAGAATCAGGAGAAGATGAAAATGACGGAAGTCTTCCGTCATTTTCATCTTTTTCTGCTCCTCTATACTCAACAATTGGCGGACGTCTGCCGACAATGAGAATTCAATGCGCGGCTGATGTTGATATTCCGATCGCTCTATTCCGAGTTGACTGGTCCGAGTCGATTCAGTGCGTGTCCTGCTTTAAAGTGCTTTTCTCAGGGTGCACTATGTCGAGTGAACTTTCCGAAGCCTGTAAAATGGTCGCTAAACTTTTAGGAAAAAAAAAAAGATAAAAGAAATACAGAAAAAAAACGCAACCAACGAAATGGCCGTTTCTGGGTTGAACCATGGATTGGTCGTCGACCCACTTTAGCTGCTTCTGCAAAACTTCTAGGAGAACTCGCAGCAACCGAAATGAAAATCAAACGAAAAACTGGCGAGCGGACGCCGACGTGCAAGCACTTATTTACACTTGCAAGTTTTGATTTTCTGTACGAATTTGTCACCACTGGCGCCAGTGATTTCAGAAGGATGCAGACTTTTTTGGACTATGCATGCAAATATAAAATGTGTATGCAAGTCCATGTTTACACTTGCTAATAAAATTTACTGGCGCGCCAGTTTTTATTGGCGCCACTAAATCCATGCATGTGTAAACGCACCTTTAGTTTTCATTTATAGTTTTTGTTAGAGCTGTAGCCCAGTTTAATAATTTGATCAACGTTCACTTTTATATTGATTTAGTTTATGTCTTATTAGTAATGATTGGGATTTTAATTTTGATATCACATAACTTCATTAAACATAAAATTGGAGCTGGACTATTTTTGAATATTTTTATTTTAGATCAAGTTACACAAACAATATTATTTGTGATCAAACAATGTTCAAAAAATGTTTTTTAAATGTATTGGTAGGAAATTGCATCGAGAGCCCGGCCAGGTTTTAAGAATCAAGTTGTTTAGTTGCTTCAGTTCATTTTCTTCTATATTATTTTGGAGTTTTATTGAGTTTTCAATTTTTCAAGAATTTAAATCCTGATTATAACGTATAATTTATTAATTCTTGGTTTTGGTAATTTTGTTTCTATTATTTCATATTTATCTTTAAGTTTTCATTTGCTTTTTTTTTTTAATTTTTCTAAATCTTCTGGCCTTGAACAATTAATAATAATCTCTACATCGGAAAATTCTTTTCTGTTTCTTATTTTTATTCCAAATTTATTGGGAATTATGTTTTTTTGTACATCAGATTTTGGTCCCTGGACTTCTTGTTTATACTGATTATGCAACTAATTCTCTGTACTTTATCCTAGAAGATTTGAGTTGCTTCAAACAAGAACATTTGAATGGATTAATAATTCAAGCCAAAACTACCAAAATTTTGCTACCAACAGCAATACTTTTATAATTTACGCCCCTAACCGAACAAATTAAGGGTTCACTGCCTATAAAGATAACACAATCAAAACTCATTTTGCTAGGAGCCTAATAATCGGGAACCCGCATAGTGAAGGGTTAAAAATGATTTCCAGCCAATCTGTTTACTTGTTTAATCAACACCCTTTAAACCCTATTAATTGCAACCTTTGTTGGGATAAACCACTGGGGTAACTCAATAATAATAATCGGTTTAATTTTGATAGTGCACTTTGAAGGATTAAGGCGTTAGTATAATAGAGCTTGTTTCGCAAAACTTCCCACACTTGCTTAAATAATGCATTAGTTAATCAATTTATTCCATGTTATCGTCAATTATAGTTGTTTTGTTTTCACAAGCAACATTTCAATTTGTATTTTTCGAAAAATAATTATAATATGGAATTAATTAGAAACATAGACGTTTCCCTCGCGTAGAATTTTGCATATTCCACACTTGTTATAGAAAATACTATTTTAAGTTAATAGAAACTTACCTATTCTTTTAGCAATGATGTGAGCATTTAAAAATAAATGAAATTAGAACGTATCTTCAAGCGTGTTCATTTTTAGCATTACAAATCCCATTGCTCCAATAATAGACGTTTGTATTCAGCATTCTTTAGCTGAATGGCATCTGTATTGAAAACGCGTTATAAATAAATGCTGTTTGATGCCATTTCATTTGCAATTAACGTTACTCGAATGCCTTTTACTTCGGCGCTTAGTTCAATTAAACGGGCTTTTGAATAAATTTAAAACAATAAATTTCTATTTCGATTAAATGAACTTCTGTTTAAATTCAGTTTTATTAATACTGCAACTACTGTTATAATAATTATGATGATTCTCTCCAGAGGGCAAATACAAGAAGCTATTCAGTTACCATTGAGGCTCATGTAACATATAACTATAACGGGTTTTAATTGAACACAAAATTAAAACATTGCTTGTATGCAAAGTTAACAGTACCTACACATTGGAATAGATAAAGTGTGGTCATAGTAAACTCCTACGTATTGCTGATTGCACTACCAGGAAGATAAAATTTATGATCTTCAGTAATTAATAATTTATTATTGAGGCATCAAGCGGATTTATTATGTGCTGAAGTTTTAATTCTATTTCTTCAAAGTGAATTTGAGAAGTTAGTTCAAACATATAGAAACTTTCTATTTGTTGGTTCAAAAAGAAACTTTACCATTTTACCGCGAATCACTGTTTATATTTGAGTTTAAGAAAAATCGGTTTTTGCTTTTAAGGAAACTTTAGTGCTTTTACTTACTTCTTCTTCCTATGGAGTTTCAGTAATTTGATATAGATCTCCGAGGAGGAGAAACTAATTATCGTTTTTTTGAGTAAAAACGGTAAAAGTTATATGAATTAAGAAGGCCAATGATGAAAATATTGTCACAACTGCCCGCCTTACCGGGGTGACAAGGGGGGTTTGTAGCTTTGGGGTTCGATGAAGAGAAACTCGCTCAAGTTGTATAAAAGTATAGATATATACTTTCCCAAATGTGCCCTTACATATACGCTAGTTCTATAGGATGCATGATCCTTCCAATACTAGGGCCTTATAGGAAGCCACACGTCAACGCTGCTTGGGGGACTGTCGGTTAGTTATCGTCACCCTTATGCCTTGTCCAGAGGAGCTTTCCCAACGAGAGGTAATTGCGCTGGACAACGATAAGGCTGAAGATGCCCAGAGGAACTTTCCCAGCGAGAGGTACTTGCATTGGGATACTTAATTCCAGAGGGGCTTTCCCAACGAGAGGCAATTGCACTGGTTTAAGTCTACCTTTGCTGCGGCGCAATTTATATCCGTTTATTGCTTGTCTCATAATAATTAACCAGGTTAATTATGACCTGTTTTGTCGATTCGTAATTAACTCATTATTGAAATCATGCACAGTGTGTAATTTTCCCCAGCAGGATCGGTGTTGACATATGCCCCCCCCCCCTTCGAGAAGCATTGGTCCCCAATGCTTAGAAGAGACACCCATTACATTCAAAAACATACATTTACAAAATATCCTAGTCACTAAAAAACATCATAATCACTAAACACTAAAAAAAAAAAAATTAATATATCAAGTTTAACATAAATTACTTCGAGTAACGGTGCATTATTATTCACTACAAAACACATTAATTTACAACTAAACAAAGTGTATCACCTATACACCTCTAGTCATTGGTTTCCTTCTTTGTTCCGGTTCTGTATTCTGCCTTCTAAGTGAGTTGCTTCTGGTTCCAAGTACTCCCTGGTGATTTGGTCATCTAGGTCGTGGGTTTGCGTGGTCCCACGGCCCACCATGCGAGTGTGGTGGAAATGATACTGTGGTCTGTCTACTTTTGGTCCATACCCATTTGTTTATTCTGGTTTAAAGTTTCTAGCCCCTACTCAGTCCAGAGCTAGATCCTCCTATCACAATGCCTTCCATCGAATTTGTTTTGTAGTCCGTCCCTGGCTGGTGGTTTCTTATATATATGCAAAAAATAAAATAATATTTTCAAAAACTAGCTTATTCCTATAATTAGTTTAATTGTTTAATGTTTTACCCAAGTCTTTTCTATTCTATTTCTATTTTCTTACTCTATAGTTCTGCCTATATTTTATCTGTATAATTAGTCTTCTTGTCCCTCGTTTTCGGCTTCTCTGCCTTCATTTTCTTCCTCACTTCCTTCCTCTTCTCATTCATCCTCAGATTCTGCGTCTGCGGCAATAACTGTCGCTTCTGCTCTCAATAGGCGCGGCTTCTGTCCATGGATCGTAGTAGGGGAGCATCCTACTCACGTGGACCGTATCCTTACTCTTTTTTCTACTTCCAATTTTTTCTACTTTATAATTTACTTCATTCATTTTTTTCAGAACCCTGTATGGTCCAAACCATCTCAAAAGCAGCTTCTCGCTTCTTCCAATTTTCCTTATTGGGCTAAACACCTTAACTTTGTCCCCACTTCAAACTCTAGGTTTCTGTATCTCTCATCAAAACGTTGTCCTTCCCTTGTCTCTTCCGTATGTTTTCTACCACTATAGCTCTTATCGAGAGTGCCTTTTCCCTTATTTGGAGTGAGTCTTTTTCTTCCTCAGCCTCCATTAGCGTAGCTTCCGCAGGTAATGTGGGCTCTCTCGCATAAGTTAGCATAAACGGGCTAAATCTTGTGGTGTCCTGTAGTGCCGTATTGTATGCGAATGTAATAAACGGTAGGTAGCTACACCAGTCTGCTGCGTGTTGCAATATATAGATAACATATCCGCTATTCAGTCTCTGTCAGACCGTTGCAGAAGGGGTGGTATAGGCCGTTGTGAACTGGCTTTTTACACCCATCATTATTCTACCCAATTCCTTGACTATATCTGACTGGAATACTTTTCCTCTGTCGCTCAGTAAGTGTCTTGGCATTCCATGTATCAAGAATACTCTTTCTAGTGAAAACTTCGCGACTGGCCGTGCGTTTCCATTTGGTAGGGCAGCTGTGATGGCATATCTTGATGCATAGTCTGTAACCACTACTATCATCGTTTTCCCTTGATTACTTCTTCTGAACGGGCCTAGAAGATCAATCCCTATTTTATCATATATCGTCCCTACCTGGATTGGTTGTAAAAACCCTGGGGTTTTTCTATATGGCTGTCCCTGTTTTGCTCGGCAGTCTTGGCATCCCTTAATATATTTTTCTATGTCTTTCAGCATTCTGTCCCAAAAAAATCGTCTCTCTATCTTATCCGTTGTTTTGCTTAAGCCCAAATGTCCACATGTTGGCGAAGCATGGAGTTCTCACAGTTCTCATGATTTGGGAATCACTAGCACTTTTTCGATTCTAAAATTTTTTGCCGTTTTTCGAATGCCTATGTTGATATCTGGGTCTTCTGGATTCTCTACTGCAGTTCTAAGTTGTCTCACCTCTTGGTCATTTTTTTTGAACCTACACATTTCCTATGTTCTCAATGCAAAAGTCGGAAGTTCTTCCTGTCCTTCTTTCTCTGTGATTTCTGGTTGGGGTACTGGGTTGCGTGACATACTCGAATTTTGCTACCTTGAGTGCCCACCTAGCTAAGCGTCTGTTGCTTTCTTTTATTGAATCCATCCAGCAAAGCGCGTGGTGATCAGTCACGATTTTTACTGGTCGGCCATATATTAGATGCTATGGTAGTTTAGGGCCCAGACCACTCCTAATAGCTCCAATTCGCTGATTGATTTTTTTTTTTTTTCGCTGTTTGACAGACTACGACTTATGAAAGCTATTGGGTGTGCACTTCTTTCGCTTTCTTGTAATAGTACTGATCCGATTCCGCATGTCTATGCATCAGTGTGTAAGATGGTGTCTTTATTTGGGTCCAACTGCCTTAGTACTGGTGCTGAGGTGAGCTTGTCTTGAGAACCTTGAATGCTTCTTCCTGTCTAATGCCCCATTGGAACTTTGTGCTTTTTTTCGTAATATCATGTAATGGCCTGGCAATTGTTGAGAAGTTGCTTATAAACTTTCTGTAAAAGTTAAAAAGACCTAGGAAGCTTTGGACGTCTTTGACCTTTCTTGGTGTGGGAAATCTCTTGACGCAATCTATCTTTTCCTCATCTGGTAGGATTCCTTTTTCGTTGACGTGAAATCCTAAGATTTTGATTTCTTGCTTCAAGTATTCGCATTTGCTAGGCTTGAGGGTCAAATTTGCCTATCGCAGTCGTTCAAAAACCTTTCTTAGTTTCTTCAGATGTTCCTCTATAGTTTTGGAAAAGATAATTATATCGTCCAGGTAGATCAATATTTCCTTCCATTTTAGGTCCCAAAAGACTCTATCAGCTAGTTATTGGAAGGTGGCTGGAGCGCTACATAGTCCGAAGCTTAGTACGTTGACTTCGTAAGATCCATGCCCTTGTGCTATAAATGCAGTGTATGGTTTTTCTTCGATGGGTACTTGCCAGTAACCCGAAAACATATCTAAGGTGCTGAAGTAGGAAGCCTCCCCTAAATATGATAGAATATCATCGATTTGGGGTAATGGGTACGTTGATTTCCTTGTCACACTATTAATTTTTCTGTAGTCTACACAAAATCTGGTTTTTCCATCTTTTTTCTTGACTAGCACTACTGGACTAGCCCACGGTGAGTGACAAGGACGAATCACACTGCTCTCTAGCATTTCCTGACAATTTGTTCATCAATTATTTGCCTCTTTTTCTGTGATACTCTGTATGGTCGACTTTTTATTGGTTTGGCGTTCTCTATTTCGATTTTATGTTCAGTCAGATTTGTCCTACCCATGTTCTTTGCTGATTTGGCGAAAATGTCATTGTATTCGAGAAGGAGTTCTTGAAGTGCCTGCTTGGTTCTTTCATCTTTAATACTTTCTATGTTGTGATCTTCTAATGTTACTCTTTCACTATTATTATTATTTATTTCTTCCTGTATTAAAAGTTATATGATTTTCCTATGTCTCTTCTTCCAACCGTGCTATTGTGGTTCCCTCAAATAATACCACTGGGATTTTTGTTTTCGCTTCTAATTTGATAGCAAGGTTGTTTTCGCCCCCAAAAATATGTGATTTTATATTGATCTGGTTTTTCGTCAATCCGTCCAGGTTGTATTTACAACTATAGCCTATGTTTTCTGTCATTTTGCTCGTATCTCCTATGATTTTCAGTTCTACCATTGTCTCCTCACCCGGTTTTATTGGGTAATCCTTTGCTGCTCCTATCTTGTATTCTGGTTTCCCTGTTTCTGTGTATATTTGTAGTAATTGCGTAATTTCTTCTGCTGCCTTTGGTGTACTTTTTGCTGCTCGTTGGTCCCTTAATATATGGATTTTAATTTCGGTGTCTTTGAAAATAATATAAAGCATCTGCTTGAATCCGAACCATTCTTTATCTAGTCCCCATCCTTTTCTAGGAATTAGTATTTTTCTGCCATTCTTTTGTAGTGCCGTTTTTCTCAATTCTAGTAAACATTTGAAAATATTTCTTGCCTTTGGTTTCTGGTTTCTCTGTTTATTTATCGTAGGGAAGATGTATCTATATTTTATGTAGACTTCCTTTTTCGCGTGTGTGATTTTGCTTGCTTCTGTCTTCTGAAGATTAGCCCAGACATGTTGGCATTTTGTTCACTTTTATGGCATAGCGGGATTTTGTATTTTCCGTTCAGACCGTTCAGAATCATTACTTTTTGTGCGAGGTCTATAACTGCTTTGTGCCTTGTTAAGAATTCCATACCCAATATTACTAGCGGACTTGAAGTTGCGATCACTTTGGCTGTTAGTGTGTTTTCCATAGCGGACTTCCTGGTATTTCTATTGATACTCTGGTTTCTCCTAAGACTGGAATTCTGTGTCGTCCTGCCGTAATAAGAACCGTGTTGTCGTTTTTATGTAGCTGACCCGTTACTAGTTGCGTTTTAATATAGTTATTTTCCTAACAAGTGCGCAAAGTGTCACTTTTCCGCACGCAAACACAGTTATACGAACGACGCGAAGCGGAGTTCGGATACGTGTTTGCGTGCGGAAAAGACACTTTGCGCACGTGTTAGGAACAACATTTTTCCTACGAGCTTCATATCAGGTAGGTAACAAGATTTTTTTTTTTTTTTAAACCCATAATTTGTTCAATTATTTTTAATTAACTTGAAGCGAACCTATACATTTATCAAAAAATTACCTAATAAAAAAAATAACAGAAAATCCTCGTCAGAGCTGTTCATCTTAAAGCATTTAAATTTGATGATAAAGTTTGTAGATTCTTGCATATAAATAGAGAACAAATCTGACAATGTGTCAAGGTTAATTTATATTTGGTGTTTGTATTGATGTTGGCTGATATAGAAACCGAGAAAAAATTTGTCATCATGTGTCAAAGTCGACAGGTGCACTTATTGTTGCTTGACAAGTATTTTTACTTTTCGGCACTCAGTGCGGATAAGGCCTGTATCTGCACTGAGTGCGGAAAAGTGTAACTTTGAGCCCTGGAATGCGTGCGGAAAAGTACTTCTTTGCGCACGCTCGTAGGAAAACGTTATTTTGTGCTCCAGTGTCAACTATGGCTGGGTATTCTATTTTATTTATCTTGATTGTGATGCATAATATCCTGCTACTAAAGTTGTTCCCTAGGGCTAGGATGGCAGGGATATCTAGTTTCGTCATCCTCGCTCGTTTGGGTGTTTTGGCTGACCACTACAAGTTGCGGCAAAGTGTCCTGGTTCCCCACAGTTGTGGCACACAGGGTTATTTCTCTAGTTTCTTGAGTTGCCACTACTGTCACCTTTGGCTTCTGCAGACAGCTGCAAAATGTCCCATTTTTCCACAGTTATATCACTTTTTAATGGTTGCTGGTGGTGTTGAAGCTTTCGCAAGGTCTGCTCGCATTCGGCTTCTGTATTGGGCCATCACATGTCCCCTTTTTCCACAATGATGACATACCATTATTGGTTTTGTGGTAGGGTAGTTCGTAGTGTGAAATTCTTTGGGTGTGCTTTGTTGTAGGCTCTTATTAGGTGCTTTATATATGGCGCTTGCTATTTCTTTCAAATGTTTTAATGATGTCGGTGGGTTGTTTGGTGAATTTGTCAGCCAGTAGTGGTTTGCCTCAGTTAGCCCTTCACTGAAAGTCCTTACGAATTCTTCTATGTCTAACATATTTTTATAGTTGTGGTAAAGTTCGTATAAGTACTCCCTGACTAATTCGTCTTCGGCTTGCTTTCTGCTTTCCACTTTCTTCTTGAGTACCATTTGATAATTTGCATCCTCGAATTCTTCTGAAAAATCTTTTACAATGTCTTCCCAGCTGTTGTTTTGGTAGTTAAGTTTATACTCCTGAAACCACAGATTTGCGGCTCGGTCCAAAAATGTTTCAAGATAAGCAATCTTGAGTTGGTCGTCCCATTCATTGGCTATTGCCGACCTCTCGTACGTCAACAAGGGTGGAAGGTTTGAGGACTGATAAATTGTGGTACCATCGCCTTTTTCGCCGCTGCCATGGCTTGAGTTATGGTGGTATTGGCCATGGTATTGGTTTGTTTCTCTCTGCCTTCTGATGGCTGATGGGGTTCTGGTGGTACTTGACGGGTTAGGTCTGGTGGTTTGCCAAAAATATCGTCTTCTTCGAGGTCCGTTTGATTATTTGCTTGGTTTTCTATCTCACTGTTAATCTGCTCTAATCTGATACTTGGCGACTATGGTGGTGATCTTTGTAATGACCTTCTCGGCAGAAAGAGCGCGTTTTCTAATTCTGTGCTCCTATGGGGTGGTCTAAATAATTTTACTGGTGTCGTTGCTGCTGCGTTCTTTAGCCTCAAATTGTATTTGGGTTTGTCTGGCATCTGGTTTGTCTGGCATCTATTCTTGCCACGATCGCGACGGTGAACCGGCACAATTTATTCTTCTATTGGCAATAGTTTTTAAATCTACTAGTCTTTTCTTCACCTTCGCGACGGTGTCGGGAAGTCGCCTTCGCCACGCTGTCGTGAATTTCTCTTGTCGACGTACCGCGTCCCGCGTCATGACGTGGTTGGACGTTGGCTAGCTCGAAAGACGCCGGGTTCGAGACGGCACCTCCACCAAATCCAAATATCTCACAACTGCCCACCTTACCGGGGTGACATGGGGGGTTTGTAGCTTTGGGGGTCGATGGAGAGAAACTCGCTCAAGTTGTATGAAAGTAAAGATATATATTTTCCGAAATATGCCCTTACATATACGCTAGTCCAATGGGATACATGACCCTTCCAACACTGGGGTCCTTATAGGATGTCACACGTCAACGCTGCTTGGGGGACTGTCGGTTAGTTATCGTCACCCTTATGTCTTGTCCAGAGGAGCTTTCCCAACCAGAGGTAATTGCGCTGGACAACGATAAGGCTGAAGATACCCAGAGGGGCTTTCCCAACGAGAGGTACTTTCACTGGGGAGACTTAATTCCAGAGGGGCTTTCCCAACGACAGGTAATTGCACTGGTTTAAGTCTGCCTTTGCTGCGGCTTGTGGCGCAATTTATATCCGTTTATTGCTTGACTCATCATAATTAACCAGGTTAATTATGACCTGTCTTTTGTCGATTCGTAATAAACTCATTATTGAAATTATGTACAATGTGTTATTTTCCCAAGCAGGCTCGGTGTTGACAATATCACGTGTTTGCTAGTTTTCAGCAAAGCCATCAAAGTAACTGATTAGATTGTTTCAAATTCTTCGTTCCTAGGCAATTTTGGTTATACATCATCTTGCCTATAAATATCTCTTAGAAATCGTTTCCATTGCGTGCCAATGATTGACCATAACCATATGAAAAAACTAATTATAGTAATAATCACCAGCAATAGCACGAACTGTCGAACCTACAAACGATTCTTCAAATCTTGGGGCATTGAAAACAGTCTTCATTTAAATATTTTTATTATGATAGTAGGTACTGTTAGGATAATTATTATGCTGAACTTGAATCGAATATGAATAAGGATTATTAGTCAATAGCTGTGCATACAGTTATAATTTTCCTTGCTTGGCTATTCTGCTAAAAAGATACCCAATTACAAATTATATTTTAGCAGAAGTTGTTGTAATTACTTAACAACTTGTACCATAAAACCAATTAGGTCTACATTATGGCACCTACAACGATTAATGATCTGCCAATATTCGATAGTAAATCGACACTAGAATGGAGCACGCGAACTGCTCGAGGAGGTTCGTGACTTTGAAATTTTAGGTTTATTTAAGACCCACTTTGGGAGGTTTATTTGTAGCGAAAAAGGAAGCTCAATAATGACTTAAGTAGAAGACCATCAATTCGAGAAGGAAAAAATATATATATATATATATATATATATATTTACAGAGTATCTTGACCGGAGAATTTATAAACAATGGGAGTTTCTTGGGGTATCGGTCGTCTTGAAGGGCTAGGAAATAAAATAATATATATATATATATATATCTTGATATTTCAATAGAAAAAGACGAAAGGATGATGCAAATTTGTACCAAAAATACGTATAGGAAACGATCTGTATGAATAAGCTCCAATTGGTTTGATAACTTTGTTGTACTTGTTTTTTTGGTTTGATTGTGATTGGCAAAAAGTGAAAAATCATGGAAAGCATATACCATTTTCTGGGGTTAAATGCAAATTTTAATAGAATACGTCTCCAGATAGATGTCTGTGTGAATATTATTTTTCAAACAATTTGAGTGTAGAAGAAGCGTTAATAAATGCATTGATCTTCACAATAACATCAACAGTCAAAGTTTTATTCATGAGGATCCGAAATGATAACATTGAATTGAAAATAAAGACCAAAAATGTTCATTTTCTCGGGATAGTGACTACGATTTTGTTTCTAAGAGGCTTTGGGAAGCGCATCTCTTATGAACAATAACATTTTATCTCCATCTATAATACATTCTAAAAATAAAAATACGACCAGAAGATATTTATGCGTCTTCGAAACAAAAGAAAACTCCTACTACCCTAATCCAAAAACACGAAATCCCTGCATACGTTTACCTCCTAAAACCCCTAAGCCAAACATTTCATTCTCAGCATGATGCCACCAAATCAGTCGGTCTTCTTTTCTTCTGCCTTGAACCAAAAGGTGATTGATGACACACTGGGTTTACACAGCGAGAACTTAAAAATTCTATCCCTGGTTTCAGAATAGGACAAGTTTTTAAGACGGAAGATAAGGTAATACCTCCTATTTTACGTCAAATTATTTCCTTTTGGGTCGTGCAGTCGCGTCACGAAGAACTGGGCTGTACAGGAAAAATAACCTGTTCTTTTTTTTTGTCTCACTTGGTAGATTGTCATCGAAAATGTTCCGTGAAAAGATGTTATTTATCTGACTAGAATTAGGTGACAATGCTGGTGCACTGAGCCGCCTTTCTTTTTTTGAGGAAGACAGCCCGTGGGTGTGTGTTTTGATTACAAGATAAGTTCATTGTCTGAGGAATTATGAATGAGACAAAGTAGAATGCCGTAAAGATATTTCGAAAACTTGGTTTTGCATTATTGAAATTGTTTTTAAACTTTTCATTTCAATTTCAAAAAGTTGCTGGACACACTGAATTAATTTTGATTGCAAAGAAAACTATTCCAATCTAGAATTTTTTGAGAATCTTTTACTGGTGTCCTGAAAAGTTTTTTCTTTCTTTAGAAGTAGATATTGGGTGAGTCGCTTTATCAAATGCTTCCTCTGGATCGTTTTACAAAAGTTCTGAAACCTCTTCTCGATCAATTTGTTCTGTAAGAGTATCTAATGGATTGGTTGCTTCCCCAGCAGGTTCTTAAAGCTCTTTTCTTATATTCGACTCATCACTCATCATCAAGAATTATATGGTTCCTTCAACAGCTTTTTTAAAAGTTTCTGGTGATCGTTTCGAAAGTTTGCTTTGGCTGCCAGGGAAATTCGAGTTAGACTAACTTATTGTTGATCATTGTCTAGAGTCGTCCCTTGGTCATTTCGGACTTTGTTTCGGTAAGTTTTGAGATTTCCTTCAGGAATTATTAACCTACAACACGTGTTTCATTTCTTCAGTAGGATCGTTCCGAGCAGCTTTTGGAAGTTTAAGGCTTCACTTTTGGCCTCAGTTAAAGATAAGATTATTTCCAATGTTTGGGGCTCGATCTGTTTTTTATACGAACATCATTATAGGGTTCTAGGTTGTATCTAGACAGATCCTATAGGCGATATTTAGACTAGACCTAGGCTGGATCTAGATTGCTCTTAGTTGGGGTTTTGGTAGCTCCTCTTCAGCAACCTTTTGGTACCACTCTGATAGAACCACGTTGAGTTCTACGTTAACCAGATAAAATGTGGGTAGGACTTCCATAGGACTCACTCAGCATACCATAGTCTGGAACAAACTTAGAGCTGCTAACTGCTTCTGTCTGGATCTACAGTGAGACCAAACATGTAGATAATCCCACTTTATGAACTTCTGAGTTTTCACACACATTTGAAGATAACACTTGTAGACACGTAAGTTGCATTTCTTACTATTTAAGCAAATCTTACATAAATCACTTGACACTGAATTACGTTCAGTACGTGTCCCCTTAAATAAAATTCCAGAATTTTACCCTCAGGTTGCCCAAACAATAACGTTCACCTTTCTGGTGTTAAATTTGCCTGCTGGTAGAGTGTAGCTGATACTGTAGTCTTTCATCTTTCATAAGTGTAAATATCAAACCGTTTCAGTCATGTTTATTTAAAATTCATATTTATATAATATATATTATTTACATTCATGTTTTCATATTCAAATATTTATAAATTGGGTACAAACCTAAATCTATACACTTTTTTAATAACGTCCTGGCTATCCCTATTTATTATTGTAATTATTTCTAATAAAGAAAGCCAGATACATTATTGTACCTAATTAGTTGTTTTATTGCTAAGCTCTCCAATTGCACAGGTTTTGTTTATAACATCATTAAGTAATCTTCCTAGTTAAGTCACAATTAACTTGGTGGCACCCAAAGATAAGATGTATACAGGGAACCCATAAACTCATGGCCTCCGAATTGATGCTGACTAGCCGTACGCAGTATAATTAGGCAATTGCCAAAAAAGTACGTTATACTTTTTGGCGCCTAACGTGGGTCGCCAAAAAATTATGTTATAAGGTAGTAAAAAAAGTGATTACCGAGAAAACCGGGAATTCTTGAACCCATTAAACAAGTTCCAGCCAGTAACATTTCGGATGAAATCAGATAATTAATTGAGTTATTAAGAGAGATTGATCTTAACTTCTGGTGATTGTTTTTAAAGCTCTCTTTTCTTGTTTCATTGACCGAAAGTAAATAATGGCGTTACCTATCCTTCAAAAGCTCTTTCGAGAGCTGGTTAGCGTTTGAACAGATATTTAATTTTTCTTCTTCGATTTAAAGCTTCTGGTAATATGCCTTGAAACTTCTTATTTTCTTCGAATATTCAATTATCCATTTTTTTTTCTTTTTTTCAAAAATGTCTTCTTTTCTGGATATTCTGATGAATGAATTAGCAGATCATCTCTATCATATGGAGTTTTGCCTGATATCGGGCTTCTTGGAATAAGAACTTCAAGTCCTTGCATAATAAATAAACGAAGAACCACACAAAAGGGAGACGCGCATCTGTAATGACGTCACAAGGATATCCGCGCTTGACAATAATAGGCAATCCTCTTTGCTTATAATCTTTGGTTTGTGTCAATCGTTCATCAGCTTTCGTCAAGTTTCGTCATACCCCAAATATATGGCTGCCTTCCTGCGTCTCTTTACTTTATATATTTCTTCTCCCACCTGTAAGGAAATTTGCCAAAACGTGACGCTTCCTTTCTTTCTTCGTCTCTCTACGTTATATCTTTCTCCTCTTTCGTGTAACGAAATCGGCCTGAACGTGACGCGTCTTTCAAATCATTCGCCATTCTCGTCCAAATATCAGACCGCCGGCGCCGCCCAAGAAGTTTCACTTCGAATACTGGCTAGGTGTCATCATTGACTCTAGGCTCACCTGGAAAGTCATCCAGATGGCTACTGCTAGCCTTTGGGCCGGTAGAAAATCTAGTGAATGCACCTGGGGCTTACAACCCCACATAGTCCACTGGCCTAACACAGCACTGATAAGGCCAATGATCACGGCAGCTTGAAAGGAGAGCATTAGTTTTGTTGGAACGCGCTCAGCAAATCTACCGACAGGGCAAAGCTTTCAGTTAGACTCAACGATTGGGGACACTGAGTTTATAAAGGGCTGAACATGAGACATGCAAGGACCTAGACTGATACTATCAGACCCAGACATGAGAAGGGGGTCCTTCTCATGAGAAGGGATGCAATGCCAAGAACTTCAGCCCTTTCTTAGACACTTAGTAATCTCTGCCAGGAACGACTGTCTGGAGCCTGACCCAGGCTTCCTCAAACCAAAGCGGCTTATCTTTTACACAGACATGTCTCTGATGGGATAGGGTGCAGGGATTGGTGTATATGGGAAGAGAACTGTGCTGACAATCAATCTCGCACTGGGTCGATACTCAACCATATACCAGACTGAGATCTACACCATACAGGTGTGTGCTCAGAAGAATCTCCTGACTCGGGCAAGCATATTTTGCAGCGACAGTCAGGCAGCACTCCGAGTACTTTGCTCAGACAAGGTCAACTTAAGGCTCACGCTTGACTGTATGACTCAGTGAGCCTAATAAAGTCACCCTTGTTTGTGCCTCGGGTCATAGGAACATAAAAGAAAACAAAAAGGCGAACCAGCCGATTCATGAAGCTAGCAAAACTGCCTTTATGAGACCAGAGCCAGCACTTGGGGTTGCTTCCTGCTGTGCCCATAATTTTGAGTTCCAGGGAGTAGAAATTACGAGAGAAAGTCGGTGTGACTCCCAAAACTGTGAAATAACCCTATTCTCGAAATATTTCGATGAAAAATCATGGGAGGAGACTTGGAAGTTTGAAAGACGTTAACAGTTTTGTAAGGTATTATTAAATACATAGATTATGTCTGTCAGAAATTTCCGAGCTGTAATTGGACAAAATTGGGACTGGACACTTGGCACTATGGATATATTTTCACTCACTCCCAGCTACTTCCTCCTTTCCATAAAGTCCGTTTTTTTTTTAAATAAAAGTCAAAATGACATTATGTTGGCACTACAATGTAAAATTGTCAATACTTTCGAATTTTTTGTGTAGAAAAGGGTTTTGATTGAAGATTTTTGACTTGGGGAATTATCTTTGAAAGAAAAACACAGACTTTATGTATTTTTAAAACCGAGAGAATAATGTGGGAGTAGAAAAATATGGGAGCTGTTCAGGTGCTGGATTCTTGTCTAAGGGAGTAGAGCAGCTCCCCGATAAAACGAATATTTTATCCTTGTCAACGTAATCGAAAAGTAAACTAGAATAATAAAAACGAAACATTTGATCTCTCGGGGAGCTCTACTCCCTGACCCGAGAATCGGCCCACAGGGACAGTTTACCTATTGGTTTCAAGAATAGGGGTACTGGTGAAAATCAAAATCAGAAGCTGGTTCAACAACCAATTCCAAGACGAATGGCTGGATCAAAGAGGCCTCAGACAGTCAAAGATCTTTATGCAAGGTCTTACAAACTAAAAGCCATCACAGGCGTCCTGACGGGGCACTGGGTGATCAGATATCACCTGCACAAAATCGGACTCAGTAATGAGACGGAATGGAGGTCCTGCAGCGAAGTAGATGAATTTACCAAGCATCTAGAGTTTGCGAATGTGACGCCCTCGTCATGAAATAGAGCATGTCCGACCTGAGCGGGTCTTAGAAGTCCTGGGCTCTTGAGGTAAGACAGGGCTGCACCAAAAGGAGGATAGCACAATGGGCCAAATTGGCGTATACGCGCTGCCTATAAACTGTAAATGCTCTCCTTTCGAATCAATTAATTAATCAACTTGTGGCTTTTCTAACAGCTTCTGGTTCCTGATAACAGTTCTTGTCAGCTTTCTGGTTCAATTATTTCTTCTCAAAGAGTTCAGTCGCGCATATACGACCCAGAGGTTATGGGGCCCAACAAGTGTTAAATTGTGGTAGTAATCCGAAGTTTAAGGAGCAACCTAGTGAAAAGTGAAAAAATGGATGCCACAGTAGCAGTCACCAAGCTTAACAATTCCAATTGGAATGTTTGGCGGTTCCAGGTTCCAGTAAAAATTTCCATTCTGACATTGTATGATGTTCTCTATGTTCCAAATCTTAAAATAAATTTGTTTTCTCAGGGTCAAGCCCTAGACAAAGGTCTATCTTTAATTTTAAATGCCGAAGAGGCAAAATTTGTGAATAAGGAGAACATCACAGTGGCAATAGCATTTCGATCAGATAAACTTTTTAAAATGATGTTCAAATCACCCAGTTGTTTGTCGTCCATCATGAATCTAGAAATTCAAAATTAAACCTTGCAAACCACAATATCTTCTGCCGTGACTGTGGTAGTGGCTCCCCCGATAATTTTTTTACGACACACTTCTTAATGTACGTTAGCATGTCTTAAATTGCACTTTAATTAGCTTGGGAAATGGACAAAAAAAAGGTGTACCTAACTTTGTTGGTGGTCCATAAGTGGAGGACCACTTTTATTATACACGCCTTTGCCACGGTTGTTATTTTTGAATGAAGGTTCTTAAATTGAAAATGCAAATATGACAGAATTAATTTTTGCATCACAAAACCTTTCCGAGCTGGTATATTGAAACCAATCGACCCCATCGTAAAGTATTGGTTTTTATTTAAAATTTATTAACAGAAATATTTTCGATTCTCTGAATTTACTTTGAAATGGAATGACATTCAATATTCCTTCTCTATGTAATTCATGCCAGTTTTCATTATCGATGAAAATTATAATTTGTAATTCAGTGAGGAGCTTATACATGAAGTAGTGTAGTTTATGAAGACGAATGCAGTGGGTATTTTTCTCAGCAAATCAACCAGGTCAGCTGTAGGCTTTTATGTATAGACAACGTTATTTAAACAACCCTATCCAAAGAAAAAAATCAGGGAGCTTAAAATCCGGCGATTTAGGAGGCCAAACAATAAATCCTCCACGAACACACCATTGGTAGGAAATGTTTCATTCATGAAGTAGACCAGTCAGACGTTGTTCCGTCTCACCCAAAAAACAAGTTTCCCTTATTTTGCAATTGAGGGATCACGAATTTAAACGGAGCACTCGATGCTATAAGTTTGGTTTGGAGATCATACCATGATCTTGACTGACGCTCTGTCTACAAGCTTTTCCGTTGATAAATTTTTCACAATCCCAAAAACCTTGATGGCCCAATACAAATCCGTGCCACCTAAATACTTTATACAAAAAAAAACTGGACCCAATGCCAATGGACACAGTGATGCATTCAACAATAACTCATTTATTATTCATTGGAATTATTTAAATTTGTCATGAATCGACCGCTACCTTTGAATGCGGTTTTTCAATCGGATCGTAATTGATGGGCAAGCATTGTTCTCTGTAAAACGGTTTTTTTAACGTAATTTATCAGCGGCCCATTTGGTATGGCACAAATAAATCAAAACAAACCAACGAGGTCATCAGTATTAACCTTGTAATAGTATGTTGAGAATTTTTTAAAGTATGTTAAACAAGAAATAATTATTAGTGGTACTTCTATGCAAAAAATTTTTGCTTCAAGAAATACATATAAAATATAGTGCCGAGGCAAGCTCGAACATTTTTCATTGTAAATTATAGATAGAGGATCCACGTTCTTTTGGCAAACACGCTCCGAACAGTTCTGGCTTTGAAAGGAGCACGTAGCAGACATTTTTCTCGAGGGTGTGAAATATTATACGTGCATATTTATTTTTTTGAGTATTATAATTTCCGAGGGTGTTGTTTTCTAATTTTGACACAAAAAGTTGCATATTTTATGAAAATTGTTCAAAGTGTTGAAACTGAAACAAGCTGTTAGACAAAAGGTTGGCACTGGACTTCTATCAATTGAGAATGTATGCAGGAGAATTATCTAAAAGCTCACTCGAAAAAGACCTGATAGAAGTAATCTAAGATAAGCTTCTGCTTTTTCTTATATGATTCTTCTTTTCCTCCTGTTAAATTGATCACATAGCCTTTAAAAATACATGCCAAATGAAACAATTTAATGAATCTGATTCAAATAAGATTCATATTATAACAAAAAGAAAAGGCAGGTTTACCCGGGAAAATTCCAATATCAAAATTGCAAATAATGTCTTTTTAATTAGATACGCAATTACCATTCGGAATAATTGCATTCGTTTATTTTGCTTTCCGGTTGGCGCAGGATCAGATAGCGCAAAGCCGAATCGACATTCAAGTAACGTTTTAATGATTTATCTCATTTGTACTGAATGAATGGCTTCCCTGCAGGTACTGTTCGTTGTGTGTACTTTATAATTGCGATATTTTTTGAAAATACACGCCATTATTTACCTATTCGAATAAGAATGCTGAAATCGTACAGTAGACTTTTTTTCTCCATTTGAAATCTCAAGTCAACTCGACAATTTGCTAGAAAGAAAATAGAAGCGAAAAATCGACATTATCGAGTCGCCAAGCATAGTCGGTGCTTTATTTGCTACGTATTAAGGGTCTTTTGAACAAATAATTTGAAGTTTGAAAATGTTTTGGGAACAAATAGAATACTTTAGCATTTTCCGCTTTTGAGTTTTTCAGTTTAATCGTTAGTCAATAGTTAGTTGATTTTTCAGGAGTTTTTTGTAATAGTTCCTGTAGCTTTTCGTCAGTAATTTAGCTCGCCATCCTTAAAAGTTGGTCATGTTGAACATGTACTTACAATTTTTCCTTATTTTCATTAAGTAAACTATTATGGAGGTAAATTACAATATTCAAGACGAGGACATGAAATTCGGTTGACAACTTTCTGACAAATTTACTGAATGACTTCTAATTTATAACGGGTATACAATTATTAAAAATAATACCCTCAAAACTAAAAAGGTAATAATGTAGTCTACTACATAGCCCTCCCTCAAAAAAAATAAAAATAATAATAATAATAATAGTAATAATAATAATAATAAATAATAAAATAAATCAATTAATGAACGAACTAATTGGATTTTTCCATGAAATCTTTTTTAAATTTGCTGGTATTTTAGAAAAAGGAACATTAAACGACTCAAAATAATCAATATTGTTATTGTCAAAATATGCTGGCTTCAGTCGATCAATCGATACAGTTCTATTTTTGTTATTAATATCTATCACGAAATACTTATCATTTCTCTCGATGACTTTATGTGGACCTGAATAAACACGCTGTAAAGGCTTCCGGACCATATCATTACGAAGAAAAACATGAGTTGAATTAAATAAGTCTTTAGATATGAAAACTTTTTTATTACAGAACGGTCTGTCAACCGCGGGTTTAATTTTATTCATAAAATTTTTTAATTCATAAATAAACGTTGACGAGTCAATATTATTATTTGTGGATGAATTAAAAAATTCGTTTGGTAACTTGATTGTTGTTCCGTAAACCATTTCTGAGGCAGAACAGCCTAAATCCTCTTTGACTGTAGTACGGGGACCAAGTAGAACCAATGGTAAAAATTCGACCCATTTATTTGTTATATCTGTATAACATTTCAAAGAAGTTTTCAACGAACGATGGAATCTTTCCACAAGACCGTTACCGATAGGATGATAAGCGCAAGTACGAATCCTCTTGATACCTAAAAACTGAGTTAATTCTTTGAATAAAACAGATTCAAATTGTCTACCTTGATCCGTGGTTATAACGGAAGGAATGCCAAATCTCGATATCCAACCTGAAATTAATGTTGAAGCTACTGTTACAGCAGTAATATTAGAAATAGGGAATGCTTCAGGCCATCTGGAAAACCTATCGATGCAAGTTAAAATATATCTGAAACCTTGACATGTTGGTAAAGGACCTACTATATCTACATGAATATGAGAGAACCTAGAGTCAGGTAATTTAAAATGTTGAAAAGGTGCAGAAGTATGCTTTGTTACTTTTACACTTTGGCAACTTATGCATGCTTTAACCCAGCACTGAATATCTTTTTTCATGTTAGGCCAGACAAAACGTTCACAAATCTGTCTCTGTGATGCTCTTATTCCTGAATGAAAACTATTGAATATTGACTTTCTAAATTTCTTGGGAATAAAAGGTCTAGATCTTCCCAAAGAAATGTCACAATAAATGTAATTTTGTGAATTTGGAATTAAAATTGTTTGAAATTTCAATGAAGTGACGAAGTGAGTTGACTTTTTTCATTTTCCAATAATTGTTGTAATTCTATATCATCTTTTTGAAATTTAGCAATTTCTTCAAAATCTAATGCATTTTTCAAATCAATAGAATTCATGTACATTCTTGAAAGTGTATCTGCTACAACATTATCTGAACCTTTGATATAGCGAATATCAGTTGAAAATTCAGAAATAAATTCCATTTGTCTTATTTCTCGTGGATTATGGTTATTCAAATTACTAGAAAACATGAATGTTAATGGTTTATGGTCCGTAAGGATAAAGAAATCTCTACCTTCAACAAAATATCTGAAATGTTTTACTGCAAGATAAATTGCTAAAAGTTCTTTACCAAATGTTGAATAACGCATTTCAGTTTTGGAGAGTTTCCGTGAGAAAAATGAAAGTGGCTGCCAAGAATTATCAATATATTGTTGCAAGACAGCACCTACTGCATTGTCTGATGCATCAACTGTAATATTAGTTTGAGCATCATGTTTAGGATAAGTGAGTAACATTTTGTTGGATAATACGTTTTTTATTTTCTCAAAAGCTTCAGAGGTTTCATCGTTCCAAATAATTTCATGATTATCAGCGGATTTCTTTTTCCCACAGAGTATATTACTCAAAGGAGACAATATTTTCGCGTACTGTGGAATAAATCTATGATAAAATGTTATCAAACCTAAAAACTCTCGGAGTTTACGTATTGAAGTTGGTTTAGGAAAATGTTTGATGGTATTAACTTTTTCAGGAAGAGGCATAATACCATTTTTATTTATAGTATGTCCAACAAAAATTAAACTCAGTCTTACCGAATTCGCATTTAGGTGCATTCAAAACAATACCGTATTTTTCAAAGCGCTGAAAAAGTTGATTCAAATGAATCTGATGTTCTTTTTCTGATGAGCTAGCAACAAGAACATCGTCAATATAAGCATAACAAAAGCTCAAACCAGAAAGTACATCATTGATAAATCTTTGAAAAGTTTGAGCGGCATTTCTTAAACCAAAACTCATGCGAGTGTACTCAAATAAACCAAATGGAGTGATTACTGCAGTTTTTGGAATATCTTTGGGTTCTACAGGAATTTGATGATATGCTCTAACTAGATCTATTTTCGAAAATATTTGCGCGTTTTCAAAATGGGCAGTGAAGTGCTGCAGATGGGCAATAGGATATCTGTCAGGTATTGTTATTCTATTTAAAGCTCTATAATCACCCACAGGCCTCCAATCGCCCCCTTTTTTAGGAACTACATGAAGTGGTGAAGCCCAGCTACTTGAAGAGGGGCGAATTATTCCTAGCTCAAGCATATGATCAAACTCTTTCTTAACAATTTTTAATTTATCAGGTGCTAATTTACGTGCTTTAGAATAAACAGGAGGACCTGTTGTTTCAATGAAATGAGTAACACTATGTCTCACTGACATGTAATTCATATTATGCATTGTTAAAGAAGGAAATTGATTAAGAATATTTCCAAATTTTGAATCAATATTACTGTCAGTGGAAACATGTGTAATTTCACAGGACAAAATATTTGATACTGCACCTGAATTGCTCATGCAACCGCTTTCATTCACCAAACAATACCTCGAAACATCAACTAAAATTTTAAATTTTTGCAAAAAATCTATACCTACTATTGGGTACTTCACGTCAGCTACGATAAAAACCCAGTTAAATGGACGTTTGAAACCTAAATTCAGAGTCATCGATCTGAAACCATAAGGATTTATATTATGATTATTTGCGGATTTTAATAAAAATTTAGGATTTTGTTTATTTATTAAATATTTTAAGGGTAATACACTTACTTGACTACCTGTATCGATCAAATATTTGATGCCTGAGTATTCATCCCGAATAAATATTAAACGACCTGTTTTTAAATTACCAGCAAAAGCAGCCGCAACTAATTGCCGGTTCTCAAGTTTTCCGACCATGAGCAAGGTGAATTGCATCTTTGAGCTTTTTTTCCAAAACGTGAATGGTAGTAACAGTAACGCGATGGAGGCGGTGTTGGCGATCTGCTACTTTGAAATTTTGGAATTGATGTTCGTCTAGTTTGATGAGTTCTTGAAGCAATGTTTAATGATTTTAGCATTTCTTTAATTTCATTGATGTCTTTTGACAATGCAAGGTTATTTTTCTGGCATTGACAAGGATGTTGAAAGGAGGTATCCATTTCATTTTTTTGCTGGTAAGTAGAAGCAACCTGAATTTCCGTATTTACTTCCATAACCCTATCTGCAACTTCAGCTTGTAATTCCAAACTGGAAGAATCATCCATTGCGGCAAGGACAGTTTTGACATTGGTGAGTAATCTCTGAAGAAATAATTCTTTTATAAATGATTTATCTGTTGTTGTTGCTTTTTCGCCTAGCAGTTGTTGTATTTTTCTGAGTAAAGGAGACGGCTTTTCTTCACCTAGTTCTTCAATATGTAGAAGTTTCTGAATTCTGGATTGATCAGATAAAGTCGTTCGTTTAATGATCACTTTCTTCAATGTATCGTATGCATTTTGTTCAAGAGGATTCAGCAAAATATCACGTACTTCAGTTGCAAGTTCTGACGAGATCGAAGACACCAAGATATTGTATTTGCTTTTATCCGAGGGTAATTTTCTTGTAGCGAAAATTGCTTCAATTTGTGTGAACCAAACGAGGAAGTCATTCGGCCAAAATTCGGGCAGCTTGAAATTAATATTTGCGGAAGTACTATTAGAAGAATTTTCTGATTCCGTATTTGGCATTTCAGTCGTCGGGGTCACCAATTTATGGAGGTAAATTACAATATTCAAGACGAGGAAATGAAATTCGTTGAAATTGACAACTTTCTGACAAATTTACTGAATGACTTCTAATTTATAACGGGTATACAATTATTAAAAATAATACCTTAAAAACTAAAAAGGTAATAATGTAGTCTACTACACTATTTTATAGTTATTTATGTATCAAGGGTACTAAGTAAATGATTATGCCCTGAGGGCGACAGTCTTACAAAGCCGAGGGCCTCTGGCCCGAGGGTTCGTAAGTCGCCCGAGGGTATACATATCTATTAGTACCCGTGGTGCATACAAACTTTTATGTCTTACCAGTTGGTTGTGAATAATAAATACCTGGGAAAAAAGTGTCACTTCGCAAATTGTCATCAGTGTACAAACATCATCATTTTTTGACAAAAATAATATGTTTATAAGCGTAAATTTATATTTTGTTAATAAAGAATAAGTTAATTGAAAACTGTTTTTTGCGTCTTTATGCCCGCGCGGGCCATAATGTGTACTTTATGCCCGCACGGGCATAAAGTAATGAATTATGTAGATGGTATCTAAGGTATAAAAATAAAATAATGTATTGGTATGACATAAAAAAAATTATTATTTTGATTACTACTTAGAATTAGAGCACGCCTATAATGTAGATTAACCATCTTTAAATTTTTCTCGAACTGTCAACGGATAATACTTTTCGCGACTTCTTGCAAAGTCTTCTTTTAGCAACTTCGGTCTCAATTAACAATAAACTTTAAAATTATGCTGCACCAGCCTACTGTATCACTTGGAAGTAAGGTGAGGCTGTGACGAGTCCTTATCTCTCCAACTATCAGGCGAAAAGTGGGGTTATACACTCAACTCGGAAAAGGGCGGTTAGAGACTTTTTCTAGAATAATTATGTCATTACATTTGGCAATTTTACACACACGTTGTTTTGCTTGATTACTTTTATTAAACTTGTTTTAACAATCAACAAACTATGAAAAAGTATTAAATATACGATAAATGTGAAATTCTCAACATCCTTTACGTCGATACACGACATTGGTCCTTCGAGCCGGATATTTTGAGCCAAAATAACCTATTTGGTTAAAAAAACGATGTTGCAATACCTCCTAGACGAGCTGAAGAACTGGAAAGAGTGATATTTGGAAGCAAACTGAAAATTGTTTAGGATTTTTTAAAATTTTTATCGATGCGGATTCTGGAAAAAAATTAAAAATCCATTCTAATGGTTTACCTACCTACATTGTGATAGGTAATGTTTATGGATGAGACCATAATCCGATCGTAGATCGGTTTCCCGCTGGTTGTTTAAAATTTGAGTAATTTAAAGTGTTGTCTTCTGATTGGTCGAATGGTCACAATGCAGATAAGTATGAAAAAAAAAAACAAGAATGGTTTTCCTAAAGGGAATTGGGTTCTAAAAAGGCCTCTTTTCTGGCAGCTAGTTGAACAGGCAAGTCGAGTTTCATTTTTCAATTTTTTTTAAATATCTTTTTCTAAAATTTCTAGATTTTCTCTTAATATTTTTCAATTTATTACATTTATTGTTTTCTGATATCTGGTTCCATTATTGTACAGGGTGATTCATTAAGAATGGCACTCGGCCATATCTCAAAAACTATTCATCGTAGTCTTGTCGGAAAAAAATTCTCCCATAAATATGGCCAAGAGAAAATGCTGGAAATATATTTCAGCTTTCTAAAATGACCGTAAGGGGGCGTAACTCAACTGTCAAAGTACAAAAATGGTTTTATTTTTTAAATTTCAAATAGAAACGTATCTCAAAAATGCTAGCAATAGATTTTTGATGAAATTTCACACAGTTTTGATTCATGACTTTTTACCATAACTTATCGGATAAGATAGTTATGAGCTGTCAAATATTGCAACTCAAGAAAGCGGAGAACTTCACGACTCAACAAATCTGGTCGATCTTAGGTTCGTTGGAAAGACAAGAGTCTGTTCTTTAATTTTGTTGTGAAAAATTCAAATTCTGGTTAGTAGGACTGACGCTATGGGTCAATATTTGAAAACGATTGAATGTTTCCAATTTTTCTTAAAATTTTCAAATGGAACGGTATATTTAAGATATGTTAAATCGATTTTTGAGGATGTTTTACATAGTGTTTCTTTATTATACTTTCCTACAAACGAATTCCAGAGAGTGTTAAAATTAATTTTATTAAAAATAATCAGTATTTATGAAAAACCCTCGTAAATTGAGCAAATAACAGTTAAGTATGTCAGGCTGACACATTTTTGAAACTTCAAACGCTATTTTCTTAAGTCAAAATGCATTTCCCTAATGGAGAAGCACAGGACATCCTTGAGGTTCTGCATGAATGTAATGGAAATGCAGCAATCGCAGCCACTGGATTCTAATTATTTTGAAAATGGACAATGCTTATAAAAAATATGATAGACTGGTTTTGGATTATCTCTGTTAGTATTTACAGAAAGAGCAGAAAGAAAAATGAATAAATCCACAGTACGCGAGTGCCGAATTTATGCGGAAATGACGTCTAGATTTTAATTTCCAAAATTATTAATAGATGGCACCACCACTTGAGTAGTTTACTATTCTAAAAATAAATATGTATTTCTTCTTCAAGTTTCGTATCCTACAATATGCTCGTGTATTAATGGCTATCATTACATGATCATTGCATATATAGTTACTATTATAATTTCCTAACGCATTTTTTCCATTATTTGACATTCATCAATGATGACAATCAACTGTCAGAAAAGCGGAGTCATTATTTACGAGGGCTTTTTCATAAATATTGATTATTTTTGATAAAATTAAACTTAACACTCTCTGGAATTCGTTTGTAGGAAGGTATACATAGGCGGTTCTAGCCCATCTGTACTGGGGGGCTGAAGCCCCTGCTTAGAGGTCGCTCGCCGCAGGCGCTGCTAGAGGCCTCGCCGGAGGCGAAATTTTTTTTAGCTGCCACGCGCAATAATCTTATATTTTAATAAATATTTAGTCAAAATTGTTTTTATTTATTTATGAAAAATACCAAAGTTTCATTCTACTTATTACACACACCCAGGGTTGCCAGATTTTCAAAATTGAAAAGTAGGAGGTTGAATGGGAGGGAAAAATAATGTTTCGCTGCAGGCGGAAATATTTTTTCAGGTGCCACGCCCTAATTTTGTCACATTTTATCATATACAGAATGTAAGAAAAGTAACGGGACGGTCAATTATCTCTGAGGCCAGTGGTGCAATTTAAACAAATTCTTATAGTCCAAGAGCCCAGAGCCGCCAGACACAACTTATTTTCTAAAGGACAGAATATGTGGGATTGTGTAGCACTTATATGTACTATGAACGTATGTATATCCGCTAAGTTGGGTAGACGGCCAATTAACCGACACCAGGGGTCGTATTTTCGAAACCATTCGAATGCCGTTCGTATACGAAATAAGCCGAAATTCGCATGAAAATTGGGGTTCCGTATTTTCGAATCACTTTCGAACGGTCCGTACACGATTTGGTTCGTGTACGTTTACACGAGTGGGTCTCCACCAGTCGAATGTCCCATTTCGCATGCGATTTTATACTTGATTCTGCGCATTGCTTGGAATTTTGAAGTGGTAATCATTTTGTTAATACACGTTATATTTGTTATTTATGTACCTACCTAAATACGTTGTGCAAATTGAAAATTGTGTTCGATGTTCGTTCTCCTTTTGACTTTTCATTCGTTTCCAAATAATTTGCGGATTATAAATTGTCCTGTTTTATTAAAAGACAGTTTTTGGAATGACTGGCTGGGATTATTTAATCGAAAGAAATGTTATTGATGCCCTCGAAGAACTTTGGTTGATGTGCTTACTTTGCGCCAATGTTTCTAATGTTTTTCAGCTCCTGAAAGCTGAATTTTCCAGATTTTTAGTTCTGGATGCTCCTACATGAAGCTAATCAAATCTTTCCTTTGTTCAGCAGACACAAACCCTCCAAAAACCAAGATTGTTAGTTAACGTTATAAAAAACAAGGACGTTCAAGGAAATCCCAACGATTAGGTGCACAAAATTTATTCAGCAAGATCTATACTAACAGAATAGACTAAATAATACTTGATACACTCAATAAGCAGCCACAAAATACAAAAAAGACTTTGACAAGCAAAATATGGCCGGCAGGAAGATTACGAACTAACTACTATTCACATACACTATTTCTAACATAAATACAACAGTTTTAAATATAACAACGTAGATAATTCACAATTAGCACTATTTAAAACTCATAACACCATTTGATTACACCTAAACAAAGGGTTTGTGTGCCTCTTGGTAGACATTATCATTTAAGTTTGACAGCATCTTGGATAGTTTATAGGTTAACAGCAAAAATAGGGAGTGTTATGGTATTTTTAAAAAGCCGAATGTCAAAAAATACCTCTCCGTTTTTATATCGGTCGAAATGGCCATTACCAAATACTCGAATTTGCGACGTTGCCGACGCAAATGATACTCGTATACAATATCATTTTCGAAGGGCCTTCAAAAATACGCATTTTAGTTCGTGCACGACTTTTTTCATTCGAAATAGATCGCATGCGAAAAAATTCGCATGGTTTCGAAAATACGACCCCAGGTGCGAAAGCTTAAAAAGTACTTTAACTTTTTTTCTAACGCTTGATTTTTATACATGTTATTGGGGAGACTATTTCATAACTACGTGTGCTCAGCCAGACCAATCGCACCGGCCAAACATCCCCCCAGACGCAATAATAGTTTTTCCGTGAGTATGAGCGCGAGGGTACTATGCATGCGTTTGAGAGTGAGCGAGATATCTATTTCCCCCTCTTAAACTTACAGTCTACTCCAGGCTTGAGTAGAAATGGGATTAGGTTTTTCCCATAATGGGAAAAACCGTTATTTACAAATAACAGTCAACTGGCCGTCTACCCAACTTAACGAGTATACATACGTTCATAGTACCTATAAGTGCTACTCAATCCCACATATTCTGTCCTTTAGAAAATAAGTTGTGTCTGGCGGCTCTGGGCTCTTGAACTTTTATATTCAAGACGAATTCAAAAATTGTATGGACGTTGTTGCCAGACTTACCAATAATAGTTATTACAAGAGGAAAAGTTTTGTCGACACTGGACTACACAACTTATACTTGGACCAAGTAAGTTGGCAGCCAGCCTACTTACTTGGATGTTAGATCTAAGGACCTATCCTGGACTTGAAAAAATAGTTAATATGATAAAAGTGTCGTCCAATTGAGACGTGCGCAGCGTCCAAGACTCCAAGTATACTTGGACCGTGTCAACCGAACCTGGCTTAAATAAAGTGGAGTTTGGTAGAGAATTCTTGAAGCTCAAACCCCATTTATAATCTACAGTCAGCGTCACAACGAAGCGCTGATGATTGCCAACGTTCGTAGAGAACAAGGCACTTGAAGAAGATCAAATACCTTGCTTAGACCAAGAAATTGGAACATAATCGAACAGAGAGAATAACGACTCTATCTATAAAGAATTTGGGCAGGCAAAGTAACCGACAATAGATAAAACGAAGCAAGTACTGGAATGGAGACCAAGAAAAGAAGCCTATAGCAGTAGAGGCCGTACGATATCTTCAGTTCAGATTTGATGCCCAAGAACTCAAGCTTGAGTAGTTCTGTCTTCGTTCGGAATTAGAAATACAGAAAGATTCAAATAATATTATCAAAGTGCGCTCGCCTATCATCGACGTTAAGCGTAAAGGTACGGTTTGTTAGGATAGAATCAGCGTCAGAAAACGGGTGTACGTCATACCTGAACCAATGACGACGTTTACGTTGTCAGTTGTGCGTCGCGTACTACAGGGTGTCCTTAGATAAACTGACACATTTTGCAGGTAAATATTTCGAAAACGGGAAAAGATAACGAAATGCGGTTTGTTCTGGGAGAATAAGGATTTTTTAAAGTTTTTTTTTCACATTATTGCCAAATCCTGAAATTTGCTGAAATTTGGTTCTACAGACATGCGATTTTTTGAAATAAAATGACTGCCTTATTTTTAATGAAACATCCTGTATATTTTGTCATCAACAGAAATCTGATTTTTCTACTTTACAAAAATGTATAATTTTTTTCTATTATCTTGAACTTGCATCGTGAAAATTGCACTTTGTCGAAGAGAATACCATCGACTAACCAAAAAAAAAATTGAGAATTAATTTGTGTTCAATACTTTTATTAACTAATTAGCGCATAGTTAACTAATAATACAAGTAAAAAACACAAATAAGTGCATATAAAACACAAATTAATTATTATCATTTTTTTTTGGCCAGTCCATGGTACAATCTGCAACAAAGTGCAATTTTTACGATTCAATTTCATGATAATTGAAATAAATTATACATTTTTGTAAAGTAGAAAAGTCATACTTTCTGAAGATGAAAAAATATACCGGGAGTTTCATCAAGAATAAGGCAGTCTGTAATTATTTCAAAAAATCGAATGTCTGAAAAACCAAATTTCAGGATTCGTTAATACCATGAAAAAAAACTTTGAAAAATCCTTGTTCTTCCAGAACAAACCGCATCCCGTTAGCTTTTCTCGTTTTCGAGATATTCACCTGTAAAATGTGTCAGTTTATCTAAGGACACCCTGTATTCTAACAAACCGTACCTTAAAGCTCCCCAGTTGCGTTGGGTTGCCAGATTGAAGTATTAAAATTAGGGTAATAGTTATTTACCTAACAAATGCAGAAAGTGATACTTTAACGCAGTGTTACTTTCCATTTGCAAATAAGCGTGGTAAAGTGAACTTTACCGCACGCTCGTAAGTAAAAATAAATAAGGGCACCTAGTTCAGAATTAAATTTCATGTAATTTCCATTTTTGGGAAAAGCGGGAGTTTTGTTTAAGGGCGCGGGAGGCGGGAGGTTTAGTAAAAAAGCGGGAGACTCCCGCCTAAATCAAAAGGGTTGGCAACCCTACACACACCTACAGGCAACAGAGGCAACCCTGTCCCTAGCGGTGGGGGCTAGGGTTGCCTCTGTTTCCAGACTTCCCTATTTCGGATATTTATGAAATAATTGAATAAAATTTGATGAAATAATTAGATAAAGGTATTAAATCAATGAAATTATTGAAGTTATGTAGTTAATTAATCCTAACGCTTGAATATTCTTTATTCAGGGGTTTTTGCCACACATCACTAATTTAAATTTGGGGGGGCTAATTCCAGATTTGGGGGGGCTTAGCCCCCCCAAGCCCCCACCCAGAACCGCCTATGAAGGTATAATAATGAAAAACTGTGTAAAACATCCTCAAAAATCGATTGAACATATCTTAAATATACTGCTCCATTTGAAAATTTCAAGAAAAATTAAAAAAATTGAATTGTTTTCAAATATCCACCCATAGAGTCGGTCCAACTAACTGAAGTTGAATTTTTTTTACAACAAAATTAAAGAAAAGACTCTTGTCTTTCCAACGAACCTAAGATCGACCCAATTCGTTGAGTCGTTTTGAAGTTATTCGTGTTCTTAAGTTGCAATATTTGACAGCTCATAACTGTCTTATCCGATAAGTTATAGTAAAAAGTCATAGATCAAAATTGTGTGAAATTTCATCAAAAATCTATTGCTAGCATTTTTGGGATACGTTTCCATTTGAAATTTAAAAAATAAAACCATTTTTGTACTTTGACAGATGAGTTACGCCCCCTTACAGTCATTTTAGAAAGCTGAAATATATTTTCAGCATTTTCTCTTGGCCATATTTATGGGATAATTTTTTTCCGACATGACTTCGATGAATAGTTTTTGAGATATGGCCGAGTGCCATTCTTAATGAATCTGTACTTAAAACTCTCGACTCTAAAATTAACTAATAAACTTAATATGAGGAGTAGTTTTTTTTGAACCACTTAAAATAAATGGACTGAGAATGGTTTTAAATGGGTCAAGAAACAAAGCGTACGAAATGAGTTATTGTGCAGACAGGATATTGAACAAAGGCTGAACTAAAACTTTATTTATATAAACTAAAATGCGAACCATGAACTAGAATTTTACATTCGCTAAATTTTCCCATATTTAAATGGACAAGGCCAATGTCAAGGTACCATGATGCATTACAACTATCCTAATTAACTATAAGTACGATTGCAATAAGCAATGTTCGAACTAATTATCTTGTTATTTATTTGCGTTTTGCTTTTAGAAATTATTGTGGCATTTTTTCTTTTGCTTGAAGCCAATTAATCAATTTTTTTATGCTGATAAAATAATGCTCATAAATATGTAATTATATTACAAAGTTTTAAAAAAAGTTAAGATAATGTTACTAATTGTCTAAAAGTACTTATGAATATGAATATGAAGAAATTATAAACATCGACAAGGCAAATTTTAGCGTATAGAAGTTGTACTTATGGTGATTAAAACAAAAAACAAAGTAATTTATAATATAACAAAAATGCTTCGTTGTACTCTAGGCACCCAAAAAATCTTCTTCCATATAAATTTGATATTCATGCAGGTAGCTTAGTTGTGTTTTCAATTAATTTACCATAATTAAAAAATATGTAAATATATCTTACTCCCTCCCATGTAATATGAAGTTTTTCTTTTTTTTTAATTGCCTTGGTGCACGCAATTTTTGCGTGACTTATTTGGGATAACATGCTAAGATTAAATCTACCATGGTTGTACTTACTATAAAGGAAATATCTATTTGAAAATTGCTTTTTTTTCCTAATTTTTCTATAAAGATAAAATTTTAAAAAATTTACAACAATTTTACACTCTTATAACATTCATAAATTTATTATTGCCAGAACCAATATAGTGAGTTACGGTAGTATGTATAATCCAATGCCATATTTAATAGCACTAGCAATAAAAAAAAGCGAATTTCCAACTAAGTATGACTAATAGGAAATTGTACTTTGCAGCCTTAAATTGCAATATTAAGTGCAATTACATGATGTGAAAATAACAGTGTAATGCTGTGTAGTTTAGTTCAATGCGTAATGGAATTATGAAATGAATTAGGGTATATACTTTAACAAATTATACAAGCTTTGCATACTATGCTATGGACCATATTTTGGGAAAGCACGGAAAAGACCAATAATTTATACCGGATGCTTCACCTGTAGAGAAAGATTGTTTTGGAAGGGAAATTAAAAAGCAAATTTCTTAATTATCAATTCATCAAGTTGCAGTGGAAGACATTGAAGATGGATCAAGAAATCTCAATCAAAAGATTTCTAATTCGTAAATTTGAAAGTAATCAATTTGCAGAATCGTGTTAGATTAAGGACAGACAATAGACATAATATGTTTCCATTCCTGGAGTTCAGAAATATTCTATGCAAATATGGAATATTAGAAGAAGTGATCATATCATAATTTGTTTTGAAGACGGACAAATCAAGAAGGAAAAACACGAGGAAAAACATTATGACGTTTAAATTGCAAAAACAGGAGAAAAGATTTTTGCAAAAATTTTCCAAGAGATCCCTAAAACCATTACAAGGGATAGAAAAGACATGCTGATGAATGGGATTTAACGACATTGGAAAAACAAAAAGAAGATAGCTGAAAATGCATAATTTGAACGCCAAAGATTTAGATCGAATTTGAGAAATACAGTTTTTGGTTTTGTTTGGCTAGATGGTTTTGATTTTATCCTTTGCTTGTCATGCCTACTGATTACACAGATTTTATTTTCTAAGTTCAAAATCCACCTTAAAGGAGTAAAATTGACAAAATGTGTTTTTCGTAGCTTGCCTTGAAGATTACTCTAGTCAGATTCCTATACAAACTTTCAACATCAGATTCGTGTAACGGCGTCTTCCTTTCATTTATTATCACATGGGACAATCTGGGATTGGTATAAAATGCAGTGACATCTGATAAATGTATATTTTACCTATAACCGTGTAGTAGTTACGGTTTCGACCCGGTTTTGATAAAATCTGAAGCTTCTTTTTTTCATACAAAATGCTTTTTAGCAGTAACGGATTTTTATTTTGAATTCCCTTATCTTTGAAAGATACAAGAATCAGTTAGGTACTCCAAAAATTAGGAAGTTTTCTACCGCAACTTGTTACAAGACATTTTTTTTTTGAATAATTTAAAACAATTATTTCTGTCCATAAGTTAGTGGAGCCCTGTTTATTTAATTGCTGAAAAGAAACCTAAGTACTGGCTAGAAAATTCTTGAATGGAAGAATGTTTAGGTACTGGATGTCCATATTTATTGACATTTATTTGTTTTTAAGACTTGACAAATATGTACCTACCTAATATAAAATTAATAATTTTTGGCCATATTAAGAAAAAATAAATCTACATTAACTTTTCAATAGTCTCTTCATAACGTTTTAATTGAATTAACTTTAAGGTTTTCTCATTTAAACTCCGTCAAAGTTTGAGCCTGGCAGCAAAATACTGAACAAGCATTTTATTAACAAAACAACGTAATAATGAGGGTAGAATTACTTTTTGAAATTGAAAGGAACTTAAATGAGCAATAAAGTTGTACTTTTGTTTATTGAAAAAACTCATTATCGTATAGCAATATTTATTAATGATAATTAAAAGTCTTTTTATACCTATGTGTTTACTGGCGTTGGTTAACGAGAGCTCTTCAAACTTTGGAGTTCAAAGAACCAATTTTCCAAATAATCGCAATGCAGACAAAAGTTTAATTATTTTTTTTTCTTTAGTTCCATTTTTTTTATAGTCTTGTCCAGTTCATATTTCGTGAGATTGTTCGCAAGAGTTCCTGGAACAGCAAGCACACTTGTTATGAAAATAAATGAAATTTTGAAAAATTCCTTGAAGTTTCATTAGACTTTCCAGAAATCTTCGGCTATGAACGTGGAATTTCAAAATATTCTCATAAAATTTTAGTGATTTCCGAGGAATTTTTAAGAAATTACATGAAATGTCAATGAAATTCCGAAAAGTTTTATGAAAATTTTGTGGAATTCCAGGATATTTCAGTGGTGAAATTTTGGGGAATTTCGGTGAAGTTAAAAAAAAAAATATGGAATTTTTATGGAATTTTGAAATTTTGGTGGAATTCCGAGGAATTTCATGTAATCCTATACTGATTTTCCGAAAAAAATTTGTCTAAGAATTCCATAAAATCTTCTGGTAAAATATTAAGGAATTTCTAAGAAATTACTTGAGTGGAATTCCGAAGAATTTCATAAAATTTCCTAGTAATTTTTGTTCAAGAATTCCATTGAATTTTATTGTGGAATTCCATGAAATCTTATAGTGAAATTTGGAAAAACATTATGAAATCTTATAGTAAAGTTTTTAGGAATTTTCGTTTTTCCATTCAAATTTACCATTTGAATGGAATTTCGAGGAATTCCATAAAATCTTATGGTGAAATTCTAAGGAATTTCTATGCAATTAACTGAAATTTTTCACGGAATTCCCATGGATAACTTGAAATTTTAACAGAATTCCGAAGAACTTCATGAAATCTCATAGTGTAATTCCGAGGAATTTTTGTGCAAGAATCCCATTAAATTTTATAGTGGAATTCCATAGATTCTTATGATGAAATTCTGAAAAGTATAATGAAATCTTATAGTAAAATTTCTAGGAATTTAAGTTTTTCCATTCAAATTTATCACTTGAATGGAATTTCGAGGAATTCCATAAAATCTTCTGGTGAAAGGAATTTTTATGGAATTGACTAAAATTTTTGCGGAATTCCCATGGAATAACTTAAAATTTTAGTGGAATCCGAAGAATTTCATGAAATCTTATATTGTGATTCCGAGAAAAAAAAAATTCCAAGAATGCCATTGAATTTTATGGTGTGAAATGTGACATGTGAAATTTTTGCGGAGTTTCCATAGAATGCATATTAAATTTTAGTTCCTCACGAATTACATGAAATTTCAGTGGAATTTCGATCGAATTACATAAAATCCTGAATGAGTTGCATGGAGGAATTCTAAAGAATTACATTGAATAACACCGAAATTCCCAACATGAAATTTTAGTGCTCGTTAAATTACATAAAGAATTTTAAAAAAGTTTTAAAAAATTACATGCTTTCCGAGGAATTTTCGTCGAATTATATGGAGCTCCGATGCAATTGCATAGAATTCTAAGAAATTGTCAGGAATTACATGAAATTTAAGTTGAATTTTAAACAACTCTTATCGTTTCATAAGGAATGAAGTTTTATTTTTTTTCCAAGGAATTCCCAGTTAAAAACATGGCATTTTAGTGAAATTGAAATTGCGAAAAATTCCCATCGAATTACTGAATTTTAGTAAAATTTTACAAGTAGAATTCCGAGGAATTTCCGGCTAAAAACTTGGAATTTCGGTGAATTTTCAAGAAATTACTTAAAATTTCATTAATATTCCCAAAAATTCCTGACTATTGAAAGAGAATTTCAGTGAAATTCCGAAAAATTCTTATGTAATAAATGAAATTTAGAAAAAAAAACTCGAAGTTTCATGAAATTTTCGACTAATAAGGTGGAATTTAAGTGAAATTTCAAAAAATTCTCACAAAATTTTAGTGAAATTCCAAGGAATTTCTAAGAAATTACAGGAAATGTCAGTGAAATTCCGAAAAATTTGTGGAATTCCAGGATATTTCAGTGGTGAAGGTTTGGGGAATTTCAGTGAAGTTTTAAAAAAATTATGGAATTTGGAATTTCTATAGAATTTTGGAGAATTTAAGTGGGATTGAGAAAAAAATAAATAAAATTATGAAATATTCGCAAAATTTCCATTAAATTATATACATATAAGTAATTTCACTTTGTGTCGACTTAGATAAAATTTCGATGAAATGTCGAGTAAAATTCCAAGGAATTCTCGTCGAATTACATAAAATCTGTTTTTTTTTTTTATAGATAAAAGTCAAAATGACATCATGTTGGCAATACAATGTAAAATTGTCAATGCTATCAAATTTTTTATGTAGAAAAAGCTTGTGTTGCCAACAAAGTTACTAAATTTTTGACTTGGGGAATTATCTTTAAAAAAAAAACAGACTTTACATGGAATTCCTTGAAATCGTATTGTGGAATTCCAGTGAAATTACATAGAATCCGAAGAATTCCCTTGGAATTAAACAGAATTTCCGTGGAATTTCCATGAAACCACGAGAAATTTCAGCGGAATTCCGAAGAATTGAATTAAATTTTAGTGAAATTCTGAGCAATTTCTGTTGAATTATATAAAATTTTAGTAGAATTCCGAGAAATTTCATGAAAATTTTCACTGTAATTCCGAGGAATTTTTGAACAAGATTTCCATCGAATTTTATGGTGGAACTCCATGGAATCTTTTGATGAAATTCGGAAAAGTTTTATGAAATCTTATAGTAAAATTTCTAGGACTTTCTCTGTTTTTCTGTTCAAATTTGTCATTTGAATGGAATTTCGAGGAATTCCATAAAATCTTCTAGTGAAATTCTGAGGATTTCTATGGAATTAACAAAAATTTTCGCCGAATTCCCATGGAACAACTTGAAATTTTAGTGGAATGCCGAAGAATTTCATTGAATTTTATGGTGGAATTCCATAGAATCATATGATGAAATTTGGAAAAGTATTATGAAATCCTATAGTAAAATGTCTAGGAACTTCGGTTGTTCCATTCAAATTTTTCATTTGAATTTAGAATCTCTAAAAACTTTTCAAAAACCCTTAAAATGCTCCAGAATTACCTAAAATTTTGAAAATCTTAAATCTTCTGAAGTCCTGTAAAATCGTGTTGTAAAGATTTTCAAAATTCCCAAAATCCTACAATATTAAGATTTAAAATATGTGTTCATTATTTTATAGAGTTAACTAAACCTCGGAGCGGTTGATTGATCAAAATCTGTGTACAAGTCCAGAAAAACTTGTAAGATATATTTAAAATCCCTGAAAATCTTTAAAAATTTAATAAAACCTCACTAAATTCATTAAAAATCTCTTGAAATCGCATAAAATTTCACAAAATCACACAAAATTTTTTTAGAACAAAAGAATCGGGCCAAATCTTATAAAATCATTACCTAATATATGTATGTTCCAAAAAAAAAAATAAAAAATTCAAAATTTCCAAAAATCCTTTGGAATCCTCAAAAATCCGTTAAAATTTCTAAAAATCCTTTAGGACCTCCAATGGTCGTTTCCACCAACCAGAAAAACTTGTATAAGATCTAAATACTTAAAATCCCTAAAAATCTTCAAAAATCTAACAAAATTTTATTAGAACAAAAAAAAATCTGGCAAAATCCTATAGAATTCCTAATAAAAACATTTCCATAAATCCTTTGGGATCCCCTAAAATCCGTTAAAATCTCTAAAAATTCTTTAGGATCTCTAAAAACCCTTCTACTTTCCTAAAATGCTCGAAAATCACTTAAAATCCTGTAAAATCATATGGAGATTTTCAAAATCCTCAAAATCCTACAAAATCAATGAAGTTTTAAAATATGTGTACCTACATGTTTTAAGGAGTTAACCACCCCTCGGAAAACCCTAGAAATAGAAATTATAGAACTGAAATTGTCTATTGAATGAGGGCCCGCCTGTTGAAAATGTGAAAGTCTTGGGAGTTTATTTTGATTGCCATCTTTCCTGGAAAATTAACATTGTTTATGTAGCCTCAAAACTTAAGAGTGGGCACTTTGCAGTCATGAATCTAAAGGGGACTGTCGGTCCAAACTTGCTTATGATGCTCTACCATGCGAGAATAAAAATAATTATTTATAGTATGGAATTGTTCTCTGGGGCTCATTAGCATAAACTGTAAGGCTACTAATTCTTCAAAAGAGAATTGGAAGACGAATTGCTGGGGTAGATATCTTACTCGATTTCTTAGCTCACTGCAAACCTTTATTTAAAGATCTTAAAATAATGACAGTACTCACTATACTTATAATGCCTATCAATATTTGTACATAAACACAAACAGTAATTTGCAAAAAATGCAAATCAATAGGGGTAGGTATATGCAAACAGGGAATCAAAACCTTCGTAGTGTGCCTAAGCACAAAACTACATTTTACATAATAATATGAGTAGGTATCAAAAGTCTTTATTACACTTCCAAAGGATTTTCAGAACCTATCCCCAGTCAGAGAGAGTTTTTTCAAATAAAACATACAAATATTTTATAAACAAACCACTCTACTCAATAAGAAAATTTGTTGCCAGTTAGTTTCGTCCGGGCTTTAAATACGTTTGAAAAGTATCACATATAGATATTCAAAAAATATCGATTCTCTACCACAAAATGTTCCAAAAATAACCTAAAAACACTCTGTTCCACACATCTTTGAAAGATGTTCTTCAGTATAACGTTGATTGAATAGTGTTTGGGTTAGTTTGGGTTAACCACTACTCAATCAACGAGTATAATGAAGACAAATTTAAAATGAAACAGGCTAAATAATAATCTCAGGAAAATTGTTACCCGATAAACCCCTCCATTGAACGTATTCGAAAAATAATGGCCAATACAATAAATCTTGTTAAAAAGGGTTTTGGTTTAAGTTGTGGCTATATCAGGATTAAAGGGACTGCGATTTTAAGGATTTAACAAAGGTTGGATTTATTATGAACTAATTTAGGGTTTAATATCACATGGATGGATTTTAATGCAATTTTGAACTCAATTTATTTTCATCATTATTATTTTAAGTTTTGTTCTTGTTAAAGTCACATTTTAGGTCTTTTTGGTGAGATTATGATTGAAGAGAAAAGAATTTGGCTCGTTTAGTGGTTTTTAAAGCAATGTTGAACCCAAGATAGGTACGCCTAGGAAAGCTTTTGTATGATTATAAGTTTCAAACTTTCAAACAATGGGTTTTCTAGTTTTACGAAGCGTGTTTTCATAAATTCTATTATACTCTTGTTTTAGTTTTAAGTAGGTAAGTATTGTTGATTGTTAAAAGTTTTATAAATTATACTCGCGAGGTGAAATAATGCAAAATGTAAAATGCACTTCAACACTCATTTTCAACATTTTTTTTTTTTCAATAGAAAGCTATTCCTATTTCCTACCTTTTTATTCAAATAAAAAAATACAATGGGAATGCGGACTAAAAATAAAAGATTCCCAGAACCAATATTGTCTCAATATGTCATTGTGTCAATTGAAAAAGGAAAAAAAAGGTTCAGTTAAAGGGCACGAAGGACCGATATATTTAAAAACCCTTTGGAAGAGTCCCATGGCTGTTTATTTGTTTTAAACCTATATATTTTCCATGTTGGTTTTAAGATTCAGAGCTTCAAATTTTTCAGAAATTACTTTGATCACAATTATTATTCTTACAAGTTGCATGAAATATTTCGGCAAACTTAAAAGACCCAACTGTTTTGCTGGGACCTTTAAAATGACCCAAAAACGAATGGTGCTTTACTTAGAAGAGCAGCTGATGATACGTTTTACCTGATTTTTATTCAGCTGGTTAGCTGTATCAAACATAATGTTGCATCCACTCATTTTACACTACTATTTTAAATTACAATGTACCTACCTACTCAATAAGACTTTCATATTGACTAATGAGAACTGAAAAGAACAAATTGATACACTTAATCAAGAATAAATATTGATAGATTCTTTGAATTTATTTTATAAAGCTTACCAAACTTTATATAAACCATCATCGCTATCAAAGTATAAACACTTTTTAGTTTTTGCCTCTCCCTAATTAATAATATGGTCAGTAGTTGATATAGTGATAAAGTCACAACTTTTTGCTAAATACCTATTATAAGTGAAATTTAAATGGTAAATGTTTACCTTTAGTAATAGATGAAGAGGAGGACTTATATCGGGAGACTTTTTCTTTTCCTGATTACATAAACATGATTTAATCCACGGCATCTCGTAAACGGGCTAAAAGTCAAAAGTTCACAATTTTTTTTTAACAACAATAAACCACTGTCAGTTTCTAAGATAACTTTCAAGTGTGAGATTCGGCTTCCAAACTTTATATGTGAAGCCAAAGAAAAAATTACTGTCAGTTGACAAAGGGGTGGAAACTTGACACTTTTTTAGAAAAAAATGTATGCACAAATAAGCTTGGGATTATAAAACAAGTTTGATTAGCGAAGCTGTTAATTTGAATTCAAATTTTGCGGCTTAAATCATTTTGAACGGAACAGGCAGCGACACACGTGCGATCGGCGCCTGAACTACGTCCGTCATGGCCTTATACTTTACTCGGTGTTGAGCGTTCGGGTTCCCGGACGCAACTGAATAAAACGTGCATTTTGATACTGGATGTTTGCGTTTCGGTACGGAAAAAGTCCGGAACTTGCAACTCAACCTCCTCCGCAACGCACGAGTTTGAGGGCGGACCGGGCGGCCTTTTAATGACTCTTTTTTCTGGGTTCGATGGGCGCATCGGGCTACCATCATCATCATCAATGACCATGCAGCTGTCCATAGTCTGGTACAAAACAATCAGTTTTGTTGTATATCTACCTAAAGATTTTTGGGATGTTTGTCTATGCGTGTACAGGTTATTCCATTCGTAAAAAAGCTTTTAGTCCGAAATTAATGGAATAATACAAATCTTTGTCCAAAGTTCAAATTTGAATTTTTTTTTCTTAATTTGTTGCTCCGCGTACGAATGAGCAAAAAATTATACTTGTTGTGTCTATAGCCTAAATTGATATATAAAAGGTGATTTTGAAATCAGATGAGACAGACATTGCTTCATTGACAAAACTTTTTAATTTTATTTCAAAAGACCAACTAATTACAATTTTATGTTTCAAAAGTTCTCACAACTTTCATAAGGACTTAACAAAAACTTTTTATCAAAACTCAGCAAGAATTTTTGGGTCAGTTTTCATCAAATTTTCATTCAGGAAACAGGGAGCAATTTTGATGCATGGTTGAAAATTCAAAAGATATCAAAGCCTTTTTACAGAAGGTGCCAAAAATATTTCAGCTTCCGCAAAACTAAGACTTCTCCCTAGAAAATTAGACGCACAAATTCATGAATGGTACGTCAATTTTATTTTACATTTTACCTAAGGAAATTAAAGATATTACCTTCAGTGAAACTATAATTAAACAAACCCCAGATGTTTGGTAAAAAAACTACAATTATTCACACAAGATACCAATGCATGCAGTTGAATATAAATTATTCGAAAGGTTTTATTGCAATTAATTCACGTGTTAACAAAATATGTGAAGAATTTAAGATAAATCGAATCACATCAAACGATTCAGATCTTTGATTTTTACTTGTAGTTTACAATCGAGTAAAGACACTGAAAAACGATCAAGAATTTCAAGTAGGTAAATTAGATTGTAATAACAATGATCAAATATACATTAGGAAGATCAATTTCTGAATGTCAGATGAGGATCGGAAATATTAGGTAAACAACACACTTTGGAATATCCGTCTCTCAATGTAAATTCCATTTCAAGCAGAAACAATCAGACCGCTACGACATGAGAAAAATACTCAAACAATTTAGAGAATGGTACTGCAGTTCCAAACAACCCTCGCTGGTATTGCGGCGAACTTCATTTTACAAAATTTTGTTCATTTAAAGAACACACGTGTCAAAGACCACATAAAGTATAAAGTAGGTCATAAGGGTAGCGATTTTAGATTATAAGAGTTTTGAGACAAAACACAGTGAATTTATTATAAAATAAGATGCAGATTAAATTTTTAAAGCATAAAGACCAGGAGCCTATTCAGTCATTATAAAGTTGACCAAGAACTTTAAAGGCTGCAAGGAAAAAATATCATATCATTAATTGAATATTCTGTTTGGGCCGCTAAAATTACTGTTACGGAGAAACAAAGCGGAGATGTCAGATTATGTGGCGACTACTTTACTGGTCTCAACGAATCACTTCCACCTCATTATTATGCTTTTCCAACAGTCGAAGACATTTTTTCGAAGTTACAAAACTCTTCAATTTTTGAGTATCATTGACCTTTCTGATGTTTTTCTTCAAATTGGAATCATCAAAGAATCAAAATTCAATAAACACTCATCCTCAATAGAATGCCTTTTGGTATTAAAGTGGCTCCAGCCATTTTTCCAGAAAATCCAGGGATACCATGTAAGCAGGCCTGAAAGGATCCTCTGCATATATTAATTACGTTCTTATTTATTTATATATTTATTTCTTTATTTATGTATTTATTTACTTAATACAATACTCTACACGTAAAACCCAATTACAGAGTAGAAACAATCTGACTTATGTATGATCCGACTTATGTATATTGAAATGTAAATATAGTCCTACATATTAATAACATTTTGCAATACAACACTACTATCAAAATGCGATTTTATATTTTATGCTTTTGAATTTACAACAAAATATGTCAATATTTAGTTTTTCAGCAAGCATAGTGTATAACGAAGAGTTAACCATAGTGACTGTTCGAGAAGAATTTATGTAAAGCAAATCTAAAACTCTGGAATATTGTCTTGGAACTCTGATGTCAATTTTACTGAGTAAGTATATCTGGACAACCAATTAAATTATTCCAAATTTTGTAAGCTTAAATGACACTATTGCATGATCGTCTTAATCTAAGACAAAAATGATTATGTCTTTGTAAAAGATCAGAATTTGGTATTCCTATAGGTAGGTGAGTTTCATCAAGCTTGGAGCTTAATGACTTCAGAAATCGCCTCTGCACAGCTTCAATACCGTCAATATGACGCTGATGATAAGTAGACCAGACTACAGAAGCGTTTTCGAGTTTAGATCGCACAAAGGTCCTATACAATATGTACACACATTCTTAAATTCGCCACTTCATCAAACTATGAATCCATATGTCCTGTAAGCAGAGTTAACAGTTCTATCAATATGGCAATTAAAAGTCAGTTCCTTATCAAATATCACCTCGACTTCTGCAAAAGTTTCTGTTCGACTTAGGATGCTGCCACCAAGAGAATGATCAAATATAAATGGATTTTATTTTGATAATAATAATAATAATAATAATAATAATAATACGACATTTAATAACTCAAAAAATTAAATTTAAACATTTTATATCATTTTACAATTAGATGAGTTAATCGGACTATATTTCAGCCCATTTTGCGACGTAACGCATGATCTTACAAATGCTGTTGAGGCCGGTATCGCAACAAATTGAAACAGAATAAAAGAAAAATTAACAAGAATACAGAGATTATTATTAGGAACTAGAAAATAAAACTAAGTGAAAATAAAGGAGTTTAGGTAAGGGAAGGTGAGAGAGGGGTAAAGAGAGGTAAAGCACGCAGGAAAAAGAATTGAAAGAAATATTTCATACATACACACGTAGTTAGAAGAGAGTCAACAAATATTAAAACCGAGATTAAAACACTAACTAGCTGCGATTGAAATAAATTAGTTTTAATTCGTTTTTTTGACAGAGGCAATCGAAGTGGAAAAATCCACTACCTATTTGAAATTTGTTTATTATGTTAGCAATTTTGTATGCAAAAGACTTTTTGGAAAAGTGTTTATGGCGTGATATTGTTAAAATATGGCTACATCTAAGGTTGCGGTTATGGACTTGATTTGCATATCGTACTTTTTCTACGAGATACCTAGGAGACTCTTTTTTAAGAATTTTATAAAAAAATATTGCGGAATGCATCACTCCTCAACTATACATATTCAGCCAATTTGCATCCTGCAGTCTATAAGTTCCAGTACCCTAAACTAAACTTGCTTGTAACGTGTGTTACGGGTCAAAATAATAGGTCTTTACAAAATAATTTAAAAACTAAAGAACCTCCGAACATCTTCTCTCATGGACCTCGAACCCTCCTGAAATGAAATTAACCGTTAAGTACCATTGTTTTGAATGTTAAATAAATACTTACCTTGTTCAGCGCTTCATTAATTAAGACAATTATATCTCCATCATCAGTCATTTCCATTCATTCATCCGAAAGTAAGGAATTTAATTTATTAAAAATTATCAAGAACGTCAAATTGTCAAGAAGGATTTATTCAAAAATAGTTTCCTTTTGGTTTCATAGATGTCGTTTGATTTTTGGCTCGAAAATTTGAAGCTTAAACCCTCAAATCAAAATGTCCCTAACTTTTTTCCCAGAACCAAAATCCCCGCGCGAACGTAGGTACCGATTTCGTGACAGTACCACATTTTTCGTTGAGGAAGAGGCAACGTTTTTGCTTTTCTCGTGGCTTTTTGTCGATTTTCGAAAGTTAGGGCCCCAAATATTTCGTTAAAAGGTGCACCGAAGCACTATTTTGCTGATTTAGTGATGAATTAGGGAGAAAAACCAAAACTTATTTGGTTCCACGTTTTTGAGTTTGTGGAAAAAGGCCAATTTCCATTGGTAAGTTCCTTACTTTCTTACTTGTTAATACTAAATTGAGGCTTTACTCCTAGAAATATTTAAATAAATCGTACATACCTTATTCTTCAGAATCCTGACGCAATTTTCATTGTTTCAGCCTTTTTTTTACGTTATGGTCCCCCTTTTTGTTTGTATCTACACCCTACCAAGCAAGTGACATCCAACCCTATCTTGAAGCTAAGCATTTACAGAGGCCTTGAATTTACTCAGAGATTGGTTATTTTTCCGACAAGTAGTCCTGGACCTGGTGAATCGCCCGAAGAACTTTGAGGACTTTGTTGTCCTGTCACTCTTCTAAGAACCTACTAGACCCACCCAGTATATAATAATAAGGTTTGATTATTGTTGTGCTGTCTTTGGGAACCATTCAAACCTCTAAATTGATCATCTGATAGAGATTATCCATCTCATTGAGAGCTGGAGCTTCATTTAAGTACCAACAGCTTCAGGGCTTTTTCTGAATTTTAAGACCAGTGAACCTTTGTCCTATTTTGCTAAAAGATTATTATTATTATTATTATTATTATTTTTAACCCTTCTTTAGGGGATAATATGGCCATGGCGTACTGACGCCCTATGTGAATTAATTATTTGTTTCGACGATTGTGTATTTATTTAAAGTGAGTACCGTCTATTGTTAGTATAGGTACGTTATCAGTTATTATTATTATTTTTTTTATGTCTACCAGCTGATTTTTGCCGGTGACCATTTCTTTTTTTGAATTTTCAGTTTGATGTTGAAGGTAATATTTGAGGGCAGATTGATTACATTTATTGATCTGAATTGAAGCGTTCCATTGTACCCTTTTAGGCAATTTCAGTTTGACAGGTGCAGTACCGTTTAGCTGTTGAGCTTTCCTGTTTTGTTTTGGGATATCGAAACTCCGTTTAACTGAAGGGCATTAAAACAGGTGGCGCTTTTCAGTTAATTACCCAAACCACTCTCCACTAAGAGCTAGTCGGCAGCCTTTAGAAACGGAGTCTCCTTCCTCGTCTTTTGGTACTGTGGCCACATTCCTAAATTTTCATTTTCACTTCACTTTCACTTTTCTTTCTTTTTTTTTAAGTTCATTATTTTTTTTTTTTTTTTTCTCAATAGTTACGTAACACGTGTTCGGTAAATTTTAGTTTATTATCCATTATTAGACATGTCACCAGCAATACGTGCCCGATGCACCTCGCTACAAAAAAAAAGTGCAACTGATTTATAGTAGATTATACCACGAGTCAATAATGATAGCTATTATTCCCGAGGATTATTACGAACTGAGCCGCGTTAGCGGCGAGGGAGTAACATTCCGAGGGAATAATAGCCATTATTGCGAGTAGTATACTCTACTTTATTTAAGACAAATTAATTTATTTGAGATTTTCAATGAACAAATTTCATCCGTCTCATAATTTTCAATACAAATCCACAAGCACTACACGTTTGACACTGACACTTTTGTGGAATAATGACCATTAATCCCGCTACTCGTCTGAATCCCTGGAGGAATAACATATGTCATTATACTGCCAAAATCACAAATATAATAAGCACATTATACATTAGTCGTAAATAAAAGGGATTAATTTGTAATTGATGGTCCTTTGCCACCTGAGACAACCTTCCAAGGTCCCCATTTAACACATACTTGCTGATTCTGTGTGGGACTAAATGATAGTAGTTTGTTTGTCGTCTGCGTAAGTATGACTACTGCAGTGTTTCAAGTATTTGTCAAATTGTGAGATATAAATTGTAAACAATAACTCCGGCGACCACCTCATAAGGATCCGACATTTTATTGTCTAGGGTAACATACTGTTGACGATTTGATGAATATGATTGATCCAGAAGAAGTAAATTCAAAACCAATATATTTCAATATTGATAGAAGTAAATCGTTGTTTATTAAATCAAATGCCTTAGTAAAGTCCAATAATAGAAGAGCTGATGCTTGATTACTGTCAAGAGCGGCCAATATATCATCTGTTACTTTAGAAAGAGCTGTGCAACAATCATATCCTTTATGAAATCCGGATTGGTTTGGTGAAAACAGTTCATTTGTTTCTTATAGCTGTAGCTAGTTGTAATTTCTTAAGTTTTTGTACGAATGCCAGTTGTTATCATTTTTAGTTTCCCTAAATTTATTCACAACCCTATTTCTTAATTCTATCAATAAACGAACATTATCAATCAGTAATCCAGGGTTGAAATGGTTTATCTTTGTTTTTAATAATCTTAAGGGGAGCATGAATTTCAAGTACTTCTAATAATGAATTGATCAGACAATCAACTTTAGTGTCAATATCACGCAAGGCATAAAATAAGTGCCACAGTAAATTACGCAGCTCTTCCAAAAAAATAACCATATTTATTTGATCTATTTTTCTAAATGTAATGGTAAAACTCTCTTTTATGCTACATTCCATTTCTATATCACAAAAAATAAGCTATCATTCTATATCACAAAAAAAAGCTAATTATCCATACTGGAAAGAAAAAAGATCAATAAGAGTACTAGAATCGTTAGTAACACGAGTCGGTCCTGAAATTATTTGTTTTAATTTAAATGTCTCCAAGATATCCAGCAGCATTTTAGCGCTTGAGCAACCCAAATTGCAGGTTTATGTTCATGTCACCCATGATGCAGATTGAATCATATTTATAAAAAAAAATCGGTTCAGCTAAATTAAAAAATATGTAGGAGTAGAAAAAAAGCTCTTTTTCCCGATTAACTTTCGAGTGCAGAATCCCCCCACCACTCAATTTGTTTCCTAAGAAGAATTACTTATGTAATTGCAAGTACCTTCATTGTCTCATTAGTAATCGATCACTTGAAGGGAACGGACCTATATATAAGAAGAATAAAAATATGGGAATCCGAGGAGCGAAAAGATTATTGCAATCGCAAGCGAAACCAGTGGATACGACTCAGTTGCGACAGTTCTCCAAGATACCAGTTGATATATCGCTAGACGGATTATCATTATTGTACGAAAGTCGTACGCCAGAAAATCTAAAAGTTACTACTGACTCATACACCGATGGTTATGATGAAAACTTGATGGCCGAATTAACCTATAAGATGACTTATAATTATTATGTAAAGGAAATTCAATTGCAATGCCCGGTGAATAGCGTGAAAATTTACATCGATGGAATATCTCCTAGCTTGAAATCAAAAAATATGTCAGCTAAAAGTAAGTTTGACTTAAATTTGGCCATTCGGCTCATGTGCCAGATAATAATTCAACGATTGCCATTCAATGGAAAAAGTAAGGTTGTTAAATTACCATTTGGAGAAGCCGAATATGAGTGCTTCTTGCGAAGGGACGTATCGCGACCAAACATCCTTAGATCAAGAGACAGTGACCTTTTCCACATATGTTATGGTTATCAAAAACAAACAGCTAACGATGCTGTTTTCTACTTCAATCCTGATTGGAAATGTATGTACAATATGTCAGAAATGAATTTCAACATGCCAAAGTTAGTGTTTTCAACAATTTTGTTTCTAAAAGGCACGGACCTCACAAAAAAAATCTTGGATGAAGATAAATGCATGAAGGTATTCCAATTATTTAATAATAAACTTAAAAATATGAGCAAGGAAAATATAATAGCAACTAGGTCATGAGCGAGCGTCGCGCGCTTTTTTTTTAAATCAAGTCCATCAAAATAATTATAAAATGGAAAATATTTATTAGGTGTTGTACAAAAAACAGCATTATTTTTGATTTAAATGTACATTATACTTTAAACGCTGTGTCTAGCCTCCCGGCACCGGTATTCATACGAATCCTGGCTATAGCCCGTTTTAAATGACGTCATCAACAACAACCGGTAACTTTCGTGGATCCCGGCTAGTGCTATACAAGATGTTAATAACTATTATGTTCATTGGTATTGGGGCAGATTTATTATGAAGAGTAAAAAAAGTAAACAAAGATGAGCTTTTATTAATGGAAAATAAAATTATGACTTTTTATTATAATATATAGGTACAGGGTCATTTTGTAAGTTTGTTCAGCATTTGATCTTGTACAGCAACGCCGTTAATGTTCAGCAACATTACACAGGGTGCCCCAAAATTAGAGGTTAATATTTTAACTGCGGATTCTACATCTCAAATTGAGAGCAAAAATTCCTATAAACATGGGTCCAAGAGTACGCTATTTCAGAGATACAGGCTGTTAAAAAAGCTATAGTCCTGAATAATGGATGAAAATAAACCATACTACTATTCCCTTTTTGAACCACTACTACGAAAAGTGGATTAACGAAGTACCTACTAACCACTCTAATACCAATATCACAACCAGAAACAATAATACACAAAAGCTATTCCAGAATTAATCACAGCTTCAAGCAGCAAGAGAAACACGACTTTGAATTTTGAATCCAATAGCCGGGATCCACGATAAATCCCGGCGGTCGTTGATGGAGTCATCGAAAACGCGTCATAACCGGGATTCGTATGAATACCGGTGCCGGGAGGCTAGACACAGAGTACATTAAATGTAACAGTGAGATAAGTTGTATAGATGTTATTTTAGTGAAGAAATTTCAAATGCGATGGATGGAGTTGGTGACTAATTATTTTTGTATGGTATATCATAATGATTTTAAATCGATCACATTTCTTGAATGTACGGTGTGCGTATGTCTACTTATCTCATTCTGTTTTATGGAACTCGTAGGTATACATTTTTCGAAGTGGTTTAATTAAAACAGAATAATTATAACCATAATCAAGGTGTTATTATAAACCGAGTTATTAACTATTTATGTGCTGTGGTATAATACGAGATATCGAGTCTTAAATTTTACAAAACTATCCAAGAAAATCATGTAATTACAATAGCAATAGATATAGTTTCACTCAATACATAAGTTGGGTACCTATTATTAGCTCTGTTTCACCCGACATAAGAACCGTTTCTAGTCGATCAATTCATTTGTCAATTAGGACAAACGTTCAACTTATTGAAAAATAGGTGGGCAACTGGAAATTACCGTTCTAGAACGGTTCTGATGTCGGTTGGCACAGAGCTTATAGTTGAATCAAATCCAAAGTAATGACATTAAATAACCTAAATTGTAAACAAACACCAGCTGGTAATCCAGCCATCCTATTGGTTGAATCGCTCTACCAGTACCAGTACGCATGCACGGAGGACATTTGATAGGTTGTAATAAAAATTACCAGTTAAGACGGGTATTATAAAACTATTTTGACGGAAACCTAAGAGTTAACTTCTTTATTTTCATAGTAATTCCAACTTCTAGTTTTCTGTCAAAATGAACTACGCATCAATCGAACTCGGACACCTTAATGTTTGGTCACTTTTTGTAAGACTATAACTCAAAATCTAGCAGGCCGATTTTGTTCAAATTTCCTTTCCCTGAAAGGATGCTCCAATTGCTATTTAATTTCCAGTTGCGAACAGATTTCGGCCACCTGCTAATTTTTTTGCGAAAGTTTGGGTTCACCCCATTCTGCTGGAGGGAGGGTTGAGTAGATTTTTGGTAGAAGAGTGGCTTAGTACCTCGGGACATTTTTGAGATTTGAGAATAATCATAACCATAATCAAGGTGTTATTATAAACCGAGTTATTAACTATTTATGTGCTGTGGTATAATACGAGATATCGAGTCTTAAATTTTTTTTTTACATTTTCATGAAGTTCCTTTTTTTTGTTAGGCCAGTTATTGAAGTCTACTCGTCTAAACAATCGAAAAATTTTTTTTTTTTAAAGATTTTAAATTCAATTGCTCAATTATTCAACTTACATTTTTTGTTTGTACCTACGTGGTAGACATAAATTTTAAATGTGATCAAAGTAGTTGGTGAATTATTACTTTTGCGGTGCATCGTAATGATTTTAAATCGATCTTATTTTTTGAATATACGGTGTGCATATGTCCAGTGCATCTTATTCTGTTTTATGGAACTCGTAAGAATCCAAAGTTTAAAGAGTGCTAAGTCTTCATGTCGTTCTTCGTTATTTTCAATCATTTATGTTTATCGTGTTCAGGTTTTTGTCTTGTGATCTTCAAATATCATGTAAATAAGTTGTAAAGATCTTCTGAAATCACCTATGACTGCAAAATTTCAAAATTAAATTATCAAAAAAACAATTTTTTAAAAACATGGTTTTTGACAACACTATTGCTTCTTTGTTTCCCTGAATAAATTTTCAATGAGTCCCACGAACGAACTCTGAAAAGCACCACATAAAGTTGTCCGTGACTAAATACATCCTTTCTGGAGATCAATTACTATCCTATCAAAGGTTTGTCCTTGAGATTTGTTAATCGTCATTCATTGCAAAGGCTAATTTTATTTTAAAATTGTCTTCGTTTGAACGTAAAGGGGTAGACGTTTTCGCAGTAGAGTGTTATTCGATTTATGAACACTATTTCTCCCTGTTTATCTACAGTCAATATCTCACAGCGTAACAGATTATCCCCAAGTTCCAGAACTAAAGGCCTTGTACCATTGCAAAGACCTGCACTGATGCTTAGATTTCTAATAAGCATACAATAGAATTCGTTTTCAATCGTAATTCATGGAGCAGGAATTCGGCGGATTAAGCAAATTTAAATATTTTGGAAGAATAGCATCATTTAGATGACTATTATCACAGTTCTCGACACTATCTATACTGGTGTGGAGTTTTTCGGTCTTGACGTCCAACAGTTCGACAACTTATTCGTTTATTTCTTCGACATCAACATTTCTTGCAGAAAGTAATGCAGATTTGGTCAAGTCCCTGAATCTTCCTTCTTTTAGTATTGTTCGTCGACTTTTCGTATGAGGAGCGAGGGGGTGAAGTATATGGCAAAAACCAGGGGTGACGTTAGGTGACCATTGGCGTTCAAATGTAGGGTGCCACCTCGGGTGCCACCAGCTCACATTCCTTTCGAGTATTGGATTAAAATCGACGGACTTTACTTCTCCATAGATGTTTTCAACAATATCCGAATTATCAATACATTTCTCCGACAATTTTAGATTGTCGTTAGAATCATTTAGTGTTCGTTATCGCATAAAAATGGCTCAATTTCAGCAATAAGTGCTTAATGTTGGCCTTTAAGGCGGCAACCGTTCGAGGTTTGTCAACATAGACTTTGGATTTTAGAATGCCCAGAAAAAAAAATCCAGTGACGTTAGGTCATCATAAATTGCACGGAGTACACGAAACGTTTTCCGAATAGAACATTGGTTTTGATAATGATAATAATTTTTAACAATTCCGACGCGTTGCTCAATCGTGTAGCGCTCCATAATAAAATGCAGAGACTAATTGAATACGGCTGCCAAAGATAGCACCTGTTTGACTATCGAGTTTTTCATGGGCTATTGTCAAACATCGAGCGTTACTGTTGGAAAACCCTATACATACCTAGATTCTTCTATTGGACCTCGAAAAAATATTAAACCACTTCCTTGCTTTGAAAAACAACCATCTACAGAGCAATATCTAATAGCACAGCTAATAGGCATATTGTCAGAGAATTGTCACATAAATAAAAAATTCACAGTCCTTCACAAAGATGCAACCGAGGAGAACATTGAAAATGCCGAAGCAAACTTCAACGCTAATGCTTGTGATTATTGTCAGCTTTGAGATCCGCTAAAATTCAACCCTTTCCAGATTTTCCAGAATTTTTCCGACCCAATCCAGAAATTTCCATGCGTTTTCCAGACGTTTCCAGAAATTTCCAGACTTTATCCAGATTTTTCCAGACTTAGCTAGACTTTATTCAGACTTGTCTAAATTTCTCCAGACCTTATCAAGCCTTTTCCAGACGTTTCCAGAAATTTCCAGACTTTCCCAGACTTTATCCAGACTTTTCTAGACTTGGCTGGATTTTTCCAGACTTTATCCAGACTTGTCTAGATTTCTCCAGACCTAATAGAGCCTTTTCCAGACGTTTGCAGAAATTTTCTGGCTTTTCCAGACTGTATCCAAACTTATCCAAATTTTTCCAGATTAAGCTAGACTTTATCCAGACTTGTCTAGATTTCTCCAGACCTTATCCTGCCCTTTCCTGACCTCTCCGGACTTCTTCCAAATACTTCCCCGACTTCAAATACACTTTTCCAGACTTGTCTGAATTTCTCCAGACCTTATCAAGCCTTTTCCAGACGTTACCAGAAATGTCCAACTTATCCAGACATTTCCAGACTTAGCTAGAATTTATCCAGACTTATCCAGACATTATCCAGACTTGTCTGAATTTCTCCAGACCTTATTAAGCCTTTCCCAGACGTTTCCAGAAATTTCCAGGCTTTTCCAAACTTTATCCAGACTTTTCTAGACTTAGCTAGATTTTTCCAGACTTTATCCAGACTTGTCTAGATTTCTCCAGACCTAATAGAGCCTTTTCCAGACGTTTCCAGAAATTTTCTGGCTCTTTTCCAGACTTTATCCAAGCTTATCCAGACTTTTCCAGACTTAGCTAGACTTTATCCAGACTTATCCAGACTTTATCCAGACTTGTCTAGATTTCTCCAGACCTTATCCAGCCCTTTGACCTCTCCGGACTTCTTCCAAACACTTTCCCGACTTCAAATACACTTTTCCGGACCTTATCCAGACTTGTCTGAATTTCTCCAGACCTTATCCAGCCTTTTCCCGACGTTTCCAGACTTTATCCAGACTTTTCCAGACTTAGGTAGATTTTTCCAGACTTTATCCAGACTTGTCTAGATTTCTCCAGACCTAATAGAGCCTTTTCCTGACGTTTCCAGAAATTTTCTGGCTTTTCCAGACTTTATCCAAACTTATCCAAACTTTTCCAGACTTAGCTAGACTTTATCCAGCCTTATCCAGACTTTATCCAGCCTCATCGCAGCACTTAATGTATGCAAAAGCGGTGACAACCTTGAACTAACATAAACATATCGATTTTATATTCAGATTGCGTTATTTGCATAATTAAAGCGGTGACAACCTTGAACTAACATCTCGATTTTATAGTCAGATAATGGAGGAAATAGGAACAGTTAAGCATATTTGTCAAAAGTATCATGACAAAGAACGGATCTAACAATCAATGGTCACCGAAAAAACTAAATCACAAAGTATTGATGGACTATATGAAATTAAAGATATAGAGATGATTGTCAGAAGTCTGGAGAAAATATTGAGGGCAGCTCAAAGAAAAAATAAATATTCGGAAAATAATAATGTTGCTAGCGTATTTGCAGTCCCTGAAGATGATCTGAAAATAATTACGTGGAGTGCCAACTATAGCCTAATCGGTGCTCGGCTTATTGGCTATCATACAAGGAACAGTGGCTGAAGCTGAGATTTTGCAAATAAATTTAGTGACCTATCTACAAAGTTTTTTGATATTGGCTTCTGTTCTTATGCCAATCTCATTAAAATTCAAAAAAAAAAGATACTTGGATAAGATTGCCGACCATTATGCTTCGGTTTTTAGTCATCAGAGGAAACACTAACTCAAACGGCATCGCCTGAATGTCTGCATTAGGACCGAGAGGAATTTTTTAAAATTTATTATGAGATAATACGTTCAACAAAGGACGTTAATATGTTTTGTAATTTTTAAGTGAATAAAAATTATTAAAAAAAATATAATAGTCTTCTTATTGCATTTTTCCAGACTCGTAGAAGTAGAGATATTCACCAGAATTAAAGCAGAGAAAGTTCGTAGGTATATCTGAAACTTCACTTTGAAAATGTTCAGATGTATGATAGTATTGATAATAATTACAGAAAAGGAAAGCCAGGAATCACAATAATTACACTCTAGTTGTACTCACACCAACTTCTATAAGTAAAAACATGAATTTTGTAGCAAAAACATGCCTGCCACTAGGATAATAGTCTCGTGTCCCGCACTTTTGCAGGACTAAATATCCGAAAGTAGAAAATGAAGCTAAAATGCCGTGCCACAATGGAGAGATATTACAATCCGGCTCAATTAGGACAAAATTTAAGTCGAGATAGTTTTTTTGTGTGTGAAAATAAGATCAAAATAAAGCATAAAGAAAGAAAAACTTATTTGCTCTTATACTTTCGTATATATTTATTTATTTCAAAGAATTAATAATATTTTGCTAAAATTGTTTTTAATACCATAATTATTGTTGTTGCCCTCTTGCTTAAATTATTTTTGACTTAAAAAATGTCAGGATCTTGTAATTAGATTTTTTTGCGTTATTGCAATAATTATTAGTCTTCAAGTAAATCAATGCCCCATAATTAATTATTTGAACATTTTTGAACAAAAAATAGTGAGTATAATAGTACTAACCACGCAACTTTTTATAGACAATATTTCAACACTTGACAAAATTTGACAGATATTTTTTAGCAGTGGTGAAAACGGAAAATTTGAACGATTATTCCACTCATGTGTTAGAAATCCCATAAGACAGGTAACGATTTTCAGAATATCAGCGAAAATTCTCCTTTCCATGTGTTTAACTAGAGAGAATTACAGCGATAATTCTCCCATGTTATTGTATACATAGTTGTCAATTTTTGATACAAACAAACGGTTCCTGATAGCAACCATTTATTAGTATTGATTGTTAAGATGTTCAAATCGTTTAATACATATTTATTTCCATATTCTTTGCATTATCATACGTGAAATAATCCTCTAAATACCACTTGAGCTTTAAAATGAACCAGATAATTTTTCACTCATGCGTGTTTTCTCTGCACACGCAATCGTGAAAAATTATCGGTAATTTTGAAGCTCTCGTGGTATTATCCCCGAAAATCGCATTCTAAAAGAAGAGTTTTGTTAAAATTAATGACTAATTTCTGCTAAAACTGTTTTTGTCTTCAAATATGCCCCATAATTATTTGAACATTTTTGAAAAAGAATTAATTAAATCGGACCAATGTAACGCGAAATAAAAGGAAAAAATAGTAGGTATAATAGTACTAACCACGCAGGGCTTTTATACACGTTTTTTCAATATTTTTATCAACCACTCAATGGTCCAGTGTCTAGAGTGATTTTGGTGCGATGTTCCGAGGGCTCGGTTCTCCAGCCAGACTAGACTTTTTTTAAATCGATCTATGACGAGACGGTGACGACGACGCCCGATGACAAGATGCCGACGCCCGATGACGAGACGACGACGCCCCGAATGGAAAATAACTGCGGTTTGAAGATGACACCATGAGATAAGAGCTGCGGTCAAATTCCGGAAAAACCGCCAAAAATTTGGGGTTGGCCCGGGTCAAATCCCCGAAATTCCAGATCAAAGGCGCCGCCGATCTAGAGATTTTCCCACGGTATCCAAAAAGTTCCCAGGCTCGGGTGCCCCCGTTACTACTCACGATAACTTTCACCCATATATGCTCTAGCATGACGTCAGTTGCCATTGAAATTATATTGTATTTAGGTGACACCTTAATTTCCACAAACTAATTTAGGGAAGCCTTAACTATAAGTATTTCCCAAACTGACATTTCTCCATGAAAGACTGTCATTTCAAGGAATACTTATCGTTAAGGCTCCCCTTAAATAGTTGGTGGAAACGGCCATTAGACAAATAGATGCCCACCCCACCACCTCTGGTGCTTCTGTCTTATCGAATAAAAGCATAATTTTTGATGTCAATTGTTTCACTACTTATGGTGTTCTGTGTTCTGAAGCCAAGTTTCTGTGATACCACAAATATCATATTTGTGTTGACGTAAGTGATTTTGAAATGTATTGAAATTATTAACCAATGATCTTGCATTTATGTGTGCTAATTTGATCATATTTGAAAAGAGATGAGGATAAGGGATAAGGAGGAAATTAGGAAAGAAACAGAATTTGTCGATTATTTAAAGTTTATATAAAAAAATAAATAAAATAAAAATACCTAGTAAGAATAAAATAAGTCTAACTCATCAATACTTGCAGGTATGCCTGCCCAAAAAAAAAAACTATAAGTAAGGCTAATAATCCACTATCATACTTACACAATTTGCCAAATAAAAAAAAATTAAAAAAAAAAACTATTAGAATCATTCACTACACCAATACACAAGCAATACATGAACAGTTTGGATATAGAAATAAGAGCAAACTACAAGGTTTTCACCTACATAAAGAAATCATTTTATGTTTGGACGAGACAATTAAGAAACAAAAAGAACAACAATAATTTCTTATTATGTACAAAAATTATTCTAAAAAATAATGAACAAATTCCACTTGAAACCGCATTAGATCATATACAGTATTTTTTGTTTATTTTTATAAAGATATTATTATATAGGTACGTATTATGCCTGGTTTATACTTCTGAATTAAGAAATAAACTAAATTGAGAATTAAGCTAAACTAAAAATTTAAATGTTAAATCTCCATAATTTGATGCTGTCGTTTATACCTCAAATTAAAAAGTAAATTAAACTAAATTAAATTAAAAGTTGGCTAACTTTCAACTAAGAATTAGAATTAAGGAGATCTGCTAGAGGTCAATATGTTTGTTGTCACTCTAGCTAGTTTTTGTTTATTTCCATGTTCCTTTCTGTCATTTGTAATTACGTGAAGAGCTCGCTAATTTCAGAAAATCCTTAATTCTTAATTTTAGGTATAAACTGCATTTCTAAAGCTTAGTTTAATTTAATTTTCAATTTATTTTTTAGTTTAGTTTACTTCTTAATTTTGGAAATATAAACCAGTCATTATACATTTTCCTTTTCACATTTAGGTACCCTGCCTGCCTTTCATATTTATTTTTACTTTTTAAATTTAATATAAACCTACTAGGTGCAGTTGAGCAAAGCAAAAATTGATAAGTAGGTACACAATATATTATATAATTTTTAGCGATTTATATTACAGGGTGTCCATCTATAAACTGACACATTTTACCTGCTTATAAGTCGAGAACGGAAAAAGATATCGATATGCGGTTTTCACGGAGCTTCATCAATTTTTATAAAAAAAAAATTAAACAGCATTGCCAAGTTTCAAGATTCACGTGAAACAGGAGAAAAAAAATTGACGATTTTCAAAGGCCGATTTCGCAAAAATTTTGAATGGAACACCCTGTACTTTTTAATTTTATATGATAGCCTGTTAACTCTCCTTTCTGAAAATACATGAATTGTTTTTCATTGCTTCGTTTTTTTCTTTGTCCAGAGCCAATTTTGTAACACTACTTATAACAATTTTAACAACAAACAATTCAAGAAATTCTAATTTATAACTGATAAATTAACTGCTGTATAATATGACCCCCATTTTGCCTATTTGCAACACATATCTAAACGCAGAAATAAATTGTTGAAGGCGTTTTGTAGCATTTGTGGTGTAATTTGGTTAAAAACGTTTACTATGTTGTTGCTCAGTTCATCCAAATTTCTTGGGGTTGGATTGAAGCAACGTTCCTTTACATATCCCCATATAACAAAATCTGTAATGGTTAGATCGGGAGAATAGGGTGCCCACTCGTTTAGACCTGCTCGCTCTATCCAGCTTGATTTCGGCAATAAAAAATTCACATTGATAACATTTGATATGTCATATTTATAAAAACATTGTACAACAAAGGACCCAAGTTGAAGTCTTGTGGGACACCAGACGTTAAAACAAACTCTGCAGACTTGAACCCATTGACCTGACCATACTGAGTTCGACGAGACCCTCCAAATAGGACTTAGAAAGGATAATGAGGCCTCTAGATAATCCAAAGGTACTGAGTTTATCCAACAATAAGCCATGGTCGATTCTATCGAATGCTTTTAAAAAATCGGTATAAATGACGTCAGGTTGGAGCCTGTTGTCAATGGCCTCAGCAATGTATTGCGTTATGGCGACCAAGTTAGTAACTGTTGAGCGCGCCTTCATAAATCCGTGCTGATGTAGGGTAATCCCATTTTTAACATGTTTTTATACAGCTTGTTCCAAAAGAATTTCAAATACTTTAGCGAAGTTACAAATGATGGAGATAGGACGATAGTTGTTCATATCTTTCTTATCGCCTTTTTTAAAAACAGGGAAAATTTTTGATTTTTTCCAAATTGATGGAAAAACATTGGCACAATCTTTCAACAAAAATGCCAGGACCTTATCTGGACCAGTGATAAACTTAGGCTTTACTGATTTAAGTGTTTTGAGAATATCGGATTCGTTAAAGAAAATTATGCTCAAACAATGCATACCAACACAAAAACTGACTGAAACTCGAGTATGTACTCTTAGTAATCCGCCAAACCACCAACAATTTCGGTCGAATCACTCAATTGAGTGTCCCTATAAGTTATAGATGGGTATTCTGGTATTCTGGAAGAGCTCATCCCAATTGTATGCACATAAGAACAGAATTTATCATTATCATTTGATATGTTTTTTTCAATGTTACAAAGATAAGTGTTACATGAGTTCTGTATTTCAATTTTCACTTCGGTTCTTATGCGTTTAAAATCTAAGGTTTAAATTCATCAAAAGAAGCCACAGTTTTCTCGTTTTTATACTGACGCCAGAGTTTTGATTTAGTTTTTAGTTTCCTCCTAATAATGTTTCCGCAGTATCAAGAGGGATAATTATTGCTTTTATGTTTTACAGCATATTTACGACATAATTGACCAAGGATATTATATTATTGATCATAGAAGAAAATGCTTCCTCAACCTCGTTTAAAGCGTTCAATAGAGTTCAATCTGCACTTGAAATTATAAATTTGTAGCTTGATAATACAGCTGATGACCAGAACGGGATGAATACTATTTTCCCAATTAATGTTTCAAGAGAGTCCTCAACAAAGCAGCCATCTACAAAAAGAACTAGATCCATTAATCTGTTCATACGATACAAAACAAAATTCTTTCGAGACAAATTATAGAAATCTAGGAAGTTGTTAAGTGAAATTTTCCGAATCTCTCGGCCTCCATTAAGACCATCAGCATACTCCCCTATATTGAAATTTCCCTACATTACGATATCAGCACTATGAAGGAAGTAAAGCGAAGACAGAGGGCTCCATAGTGTTCGTCAATTACCGAAGTTGGCGTGTCTGGTGGTATAAACAGACTTATCGGATATAAGGGTTTAATATTTAATATTATTTTCACCATAACAATGTCAATATACTTAAATTCGGGAAAACAAAACTTATTAAGTATTTTAGTATTCTAGTATCTGGCCAATCAGAGGAAGTTTGGTTATCATCTAAAATTACAAAAATGTAAATTTGTAGTCGAAGAAATCAAGTATTTGTTTCATGTGTAAGTGAAAATGGGTTAAAACGTGCTCCCCAGCAGATCCAGCAAAATTTGAATCTTTCAGAAATATGCCATCGCCCCATGATAGGTCTATGGTCATACTTACATTTCGTTTTCGTCAGATGATTTACTTCCAAAACCTATCTCTCGTATTTTTCTATCAATTTACGTGTCATGTACCTACTCTAGATCATTATAATCCTGTGAAACTAATACTTGGTCATCTGCAAAGCTAGAACTGTTTCAGAACTTGTGCCCTCACGTCAAAGAAAGTGATGTCGATCTTAAGCATCACATTATCATTAAAAATGGGGTTGAGTTCATAATCACAATGAAATCTGCCGACCTGAAACAGAGGCTGTTACGAACGTCAAAGAGAAGAATCACAGCAGGTGATTCTGGCATAAGAGACTCAACAACGCCCATTTAGAACACAAGCGCACCAGAAAAAGTTATTTACTCTATTAAATAGGATAAGCAGCCGTTGAACGCATTTACAAATACAAAATCTGGCACAGAAATGCTAAACTTTTGGTGCGTAAAATTGATAGAAAAAGTTACCTATATTGTAATTAGGAGTGTTACGGACTATATAAAATAGGTGCTTAACTTCATACTCCCTATACTTTATTCAAGTTATGTAGCAATGTCTAATATTGATAGCAATCAAATATTTATTATGGCTGAAAAATTGAAAGTAGAGCCAATTAATATTCGCTCTCCGGTTTCAAAGTTTAGGGATTTTAAAACATATATCTCACATAAATCTTGATATTGTGGACTTATCACGTACCTGGTTAACTGGATAAATCAGGTATGACATTCTACAGGTCCCAGGAGTCCCAGGTTAAAACTTGGTCAGGCGGGACCGCACTACTGGGCGAGGTGGTGGGATTATGTTAAACATTAAACATAATTTATTGCCAAAAGTGCAGTCTGGATTCCGATCAGGATACTGTTGCCCAACAGCGCTTTTGAAAGTTACAGACGACATAATCCAACCTATTTAAAATCATGAATTAACTTAACTATCATGATCCTTTTGGACAACTCTAAAACATTTGATAAAATAAATCATAGATAGGTACTCTTCTTCTGGCAATCCTAAAATATTTGGGGTTTGATGAATGCTTTTGCAATCTAGTTGGAAACTGTCTACAGGGTAGAAGTAAAAGGGTCAAAGGCAAAGTGTCGAATTCATAGCATCTGTCTTTCGGGGTTCTACACGTATTCATCATGGGGCCTCTACTTTTCACACTATATACCTACTTCTCAGATAACAAAGTACATGCAATTTAGCAATGTTCATTTATTTGCAGATGCGATACGCAGATCTACAAACCCTTCAAGTCAGATTAATTTTTCGTGTCTGTGCTGAATCAAGATAGACACTCTTGATTTCTCGAAGACTTTGCCTAGATCTTAAGTCCCAGGTTTTGCTTTTCGGCAAAACTTGGTCGCGGGGTCAGAGTTTGCATTTGCCTAACAGTCTAACATTAATCTAACTTTAAATAATGATAGACTTGTTATTACTGACTCTGCTAAGAACTAAGGTCTAATTTTGGATACTAATTTAAGGTTTATGGTTTACGGAGCACATAAGTATGAGTATAAGGAAAGCCTTTGCAAATTTTAAACTTATTGAGGAAAATCACCTATTTAAAATATTAATTCTTCAAATATAATTTTTTAAAAAACGTTTACTGAATAAAAGTAAATGTTGCAACCATGTAATGCGCTGTCAAGTAGGGGGAACGCAGAGGCACCACAAAAAAAGCGTACGAAGGGTAGGTAGAAGGGAATAAGCGAGTAGATTAGAGAGAAGACGCTTGTCTGCCGTTGTTCATTATTCAATTTTTATTTTTATTTTGTATTAAGCTGATTGTTCAATCCACTTTGTGATTAGTTTGTGTGTTATAAAGGATCATTTACAGGTCAGTTAATTAATTGTTATTTTGTTTTTGAGTATTCAATTTATAAAAGTATTATTTTTTCATTAGGTTTTTTTGTTTGTTTATAATTTTTTTTATAACATGTGCATTGTTCATGTATTTAACAAAAAAAATCGTTTCATGCTGTAAACAACACAGATAAAGAGTAAATTAAAACCTAGAAAAATTATGTGCTGTTTTTTTTTTGTGCTGGGATTTTGATTTTTGGATTCAGAGCGTACATCAGGGCCTTGTTGAATTTACTAACATTTTCCTACCCTGATGAGCGAATATCCTAGCAAACAAATTAAAATAATCAATCTGGAGATATTGGCTCAAAAACAACTATAGCTGAATAGCTTCCCGTATGGGACCTCAGTACCTGCTGGGAAATTAACTAACCAAAAAACTCTTCAGTATTGAATATAAGCAGTAGTGTTGATTGAATGTGGTGTGTGGAATTAAAATTTTAGCACAAGGACAAGGACTGTACCTACCTAATTTGAACTATCATTGACTTGAATTATTGAATTAATGACTCACAGTTATCATAAAAATGACACAGTATGTTTTAATTTTTGAGGAATGTTAGATCTCTCTGTCGTGCTCTTTTCCCTCGTTAGTTCCAGGTCGAGAACGAACTGGTGAGGTCATTTTATTGTTACATAACCGGTGAGGTGGGGTTTGCCAGACCCCAAATGAAAAAGGCGATTCTGCGTAATTAAAATAAAAAAACGCGTATGTTATTAACTTTTGGGTAACTTTTGTCCTTTTGGATCGCGTAGGAACATACTTTTAACAGAAAAAAAAAAACAATCATTTTAGGAATAATTACATTTTACTGTGGCCTTGCACAAAACACATCAAAACTATAATCAAACTGAAAATGTTGCATAAAAATACAAAATGGTGGAAAAGTGTCTAAAAATCTTTGAAAAATATTCAAGAAACAAAGTTCTAACAAAACTGTATTTCTAATAAACTTTTTGGAGAGCAATTAACCCAAACTAACCCAAACGACTCACGGTGAGGTGGGGTTACGCAAACCCCAATTTGTACAAAAATCGTAATATCTCACACCAAGTAAAATATCGCGCGTTTTTGACACCTATAGGGTACTGACGGACAACGGACCGGAAACTACTCAGGCGGTAGCGGGCCTCTAACCATTATTAAATACGTGGTGAAGATTCTTAAAATCTGTGGGGTTTGAGGAACCCCACCTCACCAGTTACGGGTTAAATTTTCCAAATATTTGCTATGTCGGGCGCATGTCAAGTAAGTAAACTTGAGTAAGTTTCCACAACGTAGGTCCTATTTGTTTTTCATTTCGTTTTTCAGAACATTTGTTGTTTAAAAGGTATACAAATTCACACCGTTCAATCTTACTGAACGAATCCGGGGTTATTATACTACATTATATTCAAACATAAACATCTATACTTAAGGACTCTTTAAAAAAAATGAGCTGTGACACATTGGTGCACTCCCACTTTAATTTTGCAGACGGATTTTACGGTCCATGTTTGCTAGAATGAGATTAATGATAAATACCGCATTCAACTTATCCAGAACCACGTTGTGAGGTTAATTGGAGGTCTGCGTGATACAGACTCCATACTTCCCCTTCACAGTACTTCTATTTTGATAGATCTTTCAGTTAAAACATAGCGAAACTGTAGAATAAGGTTATACATATACCTACAATCATTACCACAATTTTCTAATCGATCGATTTTTATAATGTACCTACTAATATTAGTTATATTATTATGATAGTGGACAGTATAGAGAGACTATAGTTGCCAATATTAATTTTTCAAGTTCATATCAGCCAATTTTGAGTTTACTCGTAAAATTTATTTAATAATTTAATTTATATTAATTATATAGCAAATCTATAATGTTCCTTTCTATATTCTACTTCTTATTCTATTTTTGATCTTCTTCTTCCTGATTCAAACCAACTTCTAATTGCGCTGTTCCTCACAAGATGTTCGTAGCTACTTATCTTTTAATACAATACAATAATATGAGCATTCATGAAATTAATTAAACTAACACATAATTATGATTCCAGTGTTTTCTTAGCAAAAATTTGAAAGAAAAATATCGATTCTATTCGTCTTTTTGGCAATAACTAATGCATAGATATTCATCTGTAGAATATTTTCTCTGAATTTCTTTTAAAAGTTTCTGTATTGGAAAATCTCTGTTCTGTGATGTTTTATTCTAAGCATTTCAAATTTTGCTATTTGGTCAGCAATTGATCACCTAATGCAAAAACCTCAATCAGTTAATTTCATTCGGCCTATACTTCCATGCATGCATCTACATTATATGTATATAAGTTACAATCATTAATAATATCCCTCTTTATTTCCTAATGTGTAAGCTTCATTGAACCGATTCATTTTTCATTCCCATAATATCGATCATATATTATTAACCAGATTTGATCAATGCTGGACCACCCTGCTTGGCACGCATAAAGATAAACATCGGTAGCTGATGATCGGAGAGTTAGACTTTACCCTTTAACTTTTCGATCTGATAAAATTTTGATTTTAATATTTATAGAGAAGTGCTACTTTAGTTTCTTTGTGTTGGAATATCTTCAGATATTTTCAGATTTATGATCTAAATAATTATTCAAACAGTGATACCCCCTAGGTATTAATCAGGAAATTATTAATACATATTAAATCGAACAAATTAATAATAAATTAAATTTTACAATGCTTGGGTAATATGTTATTACATTTATACTAAACCAATATTACTTATATTTAATTATACAGATAATGTTTCTAAAAGTATTAGTAATCCTTGGTATGAGACTTGGATTTGAAAGGTAGGTACGAAGAAAAATAATTATACAAATTTGTTGGAAAAATAGTATTTTTGTTTTTTTCATGCATGGTTTAAGCTTTTACTTTTATATATTTTCGTGTTTTATGTCAAATCCATTATTTTGTTTCTTTCTATATTCATTTCAGCTCATATTCAGATCCATTGAGCATTACCGCAGTTTTGCCTATGGAATAAAGTTTCTAGATAGAACGACCATTCTGTCATTGGAGTGACTGCTAAATTCGAAAAAACCAGAAAGTCAATTCGCGCGTTAATAAGGAAAACTACAAATTCACGACTTTCAAATCAAACACCGGAAAGAAGGAAGACATAATGTCATCGCCAACAACCTATACCTAATTTACCTTTTAAAAGTGAGAAGAAATGGAAGTTCTGGACTTGTCTTCCATATGTCTAGTCTTCCGGAAAAATGGTTTCGCAACAAAAGTTTGTCCACATCACATGCTTGAGGTATATTTTGAATGAGACTGACACCATACCCTCGCAACCCTATCCTTCGATGGTGCTTGCGAGAGTATAATTTTGTTGTAAAAGTTTCCACATAACCCCCAACCCGTTTCAATCCGATTATTTTACCAATGGGTACAATCTAAAAATTTAGTGTCCGTGATCTTCCAAATTCTCCTCAATTTTGTAACGTTTTGGTGAATCAATTCAAATATAGCTTTAGTATCCAAAGAATACATAATAATCTTCATTGACAAATCTGTGACAAGAAAATTGAATATTAGGAATAAATCCAGGATGAAGAAGAGCCTGTCACAGTAACCAGAGTTCGTTATCGAGCAATGTTATACATTTATTTCTTCCCAATGGTCATCAAAAACCAAACCAAATGGAAGGATTTCAACAAGATGGCGCTACTTGCCATTCCGCCAACGAGAACGGTCTTGTGAATTATCCAGCAAGATCTTGTGATTAGACGCCGTGTGACTTCCTGTGGGGTTACGTGAAGTCAAAGGTCTACGCTAATAATCCAAGAAAAATTAAGGATTCAAAAAAACAACATCAATATTGTAATTTGGATTAACTACAAGAATATTTATTTTCAAAAAGATTTTTATTAAGTTCAACAGTAAATTATAATGACAATTAATATGACATAAATCAGAAGTTGACTTGCTGGTCCACGTATTATTAGGTATAACCACAGCATATACAAAAACAATCAGCAGGCTAAAGGCCGAAACCCGAAACCCACTAGCAATACGCCACGCCATACTACGCCATGTGACACAGGTTCACGTGAAACAGTTTGTGTGCAAATGGACAGATGGCGTGGCGTGCCATGGCGGGGTATCACGTGTGGCAAATGTGTACGCGACACATACAAATAAATGGAAGAATATATGCACACATTTTAGTCACATGGCGTGGCGTGGCGAAGCTAGTTGCTAGTGGGTTTCGGCCTTAACTCTCACGCGCATCTTTTCTGCGCACGCCGCGATTAGGGGATACCGTCCTGTCATTAAACGGCAGGGACGCCGAAATTTTATTTTATTTGTTTATTTCTGACAGAGGTCATAGGCGTGCGGTGTAGAGCGGAATTTTAGTTATGATTTTCAAAGGATTTTAGAATATTCGTGTTGTCATTTATGGTGTTATCTGTTATCATTGTTGTATATTTAATAATAATAATAAATTACTAATAATAAATTTTATTATATGTAAGTAATAATAAATTAGTTTATTTTAAAGCTAATACGACTCTGTGACACGAAAGAAAAAACCTAAATTATTGTTAATCAGGCCCTGTCACGTATCCCAAAATGGCCGCTAGTGACATCCCGACCATGAATTCCTTTATTACACTCAAGTTAGCCTGCTGATTGTTTTTGTATATACTGTGGTATAACTCTGGTACCTCTGGTACTGCTTCCTAACATCTCACATCTCACCTTTTATTAAAAAAAAAATAGAATTCTTTTAATAACGAAGGTCTTCTTCTTGACCTTGCCAGTCTTCTAACTTCGTTATCTGAATTATAATTCTTTAGAACTGCTTCATTAGAACTAACAGTATTTGCACTATGTTTTTGACATTCCATCATTTTTTCAGTACCTATTGTATACAGGGTGAATCCGAAAGTGAGGCTTTTTTTTTAACAGGTTGTATATCTCACCAAAATAAGTTGTTTGGCAGAAAATTGTGTATATAAAAAATTTAAGATAACGGAGGTACAGCTATTTTGAGGTTAGAGGAGACTTCCACTATAAATCACTTTGTTCACATTTTCTCAAAAAAAAAGCCGCAAAAAAGCCATTATTAGTCCAGCATAATGAGTCTTATTCCATAATAGGTACTCACAGTTGCATTATTCCATCAGAAAAAATTTCATTTTCAACCTATCAATTTTCGTTTTAAAGTGAAACAGACAAAATTTAGGAGGGAAATGAAGCATCATACAAATGGAAATACTTTTGAACAATTTTTGTGATAATTTTTATCATATTTTCTCTACTAAATCTTAGATTATTGAAATTAGATTTTTAATGCACATAACCCTTAAATACCTGTACCTCCGTTATCTTAAATTTTTTATATAAACAATTTTTTGCCAAACAACTTATTTTGGCGAGATATATACTTACCCTGTTAAAAAAAAACCCTCACTTTCAGATTCACCCTGTATATAGTATACAACTACTTAAGGTCGCGTTAATGGCCGCCATCTTTAAACTGTGATTGGTTGATTTTTCGAAACTTGTTTTAAGGTCTTTAAAAAAACGGCACATCAGAATTGGCTCAAATTTGGCATAAACATTATTTGATCGATTATCTACAATTCCTTATTTTGGTTTTTCGATATTCAGCCTTTTTTTTTAATTCAAAAATTATGTTCGGAACCACCAAAACAATTGAGTGTATTGGTGGTTGCATATTTGCACGTTTATCAAGCTTGGATCCGCTAAAAGCATATTTTATTGATAACCACGAAAAACTAAAAAAGCTAATTGTAGAGATTGTAGATAATGTACCAAATAATGTTTATGCCAAAGGATTTTGGAAATTATTGCGGATGTTTTGAGATGACCTTAAAACTAATTTTGAAGGTGAAAACATTTCAAGCAATTTCAAGTAGATGGCGCCACGGCAAAAAAGCTACATTGGGAGCATCATAATAAATTGTATATTTGTCTTTCTCTGTCACTAAGTGTTTCACCGACAAACAGATTTTATTTTGGACAAATAATAAAATATTGAACCCTATGTGTAGAGTGACGCAGTCGTCATTTTCAAAACCTAAATTTAAACATGGCGGCCATTAACGCGGCCTTAACTAAGACCCCAGGGTCCTTATTCTTGAAACAGGGTAGCAGCATTCCCAGGAGAACGAATGTTTCGTCTTTGTTACTTATGTTGTCATTTGCATATCATTCAGAAAGACGGAACACGCTTTCTCCTGGGAACATTGCTCCCCTGTTTCAAGAATAAGGACCCTGGTCACGATCCTGTTGTGACGTCTCAGAACGAAACGTATAGGGGTTGTGACAGTATCATCTGTTTTTTATTCTATTGAATTGTTATTATCTGGTATATTTTCAACGATAACTTCTTGATCTAAACGTTGATCTGGGCTATGATGATGATGAAATCTTCTACTAAAAAAATTAGGTGATAAGATCGAATAACTTTGATGTGGTTCCCTTAACACATCTTCTCTTAATTTGATTAGTCTGTTATCTTCAATACATGGTAATTATTTGGATAAAACACTTGTATGTTAATGTTAAACATCACATTGCCAATTGGTTATATGATTTTCCAGGAATCCAACGGACCTTGTTATTTTTGTTAATTTTAGCATAACTCAAGATTTCTGTAAATTTGTTTTGAATTCATTCAAATTCGTTGCAAGTGAATTGACTACCATTCTCTGATACCTCTGTTTTAGCAATTGCAAATCGCAAATATACTAATTCTGATATTGTAAAGTTTGCTTTAGTTTCAAAAACTTTAGGTCACTATGAATAGGCATCAACAATAATCAAAAAATAATACTCGTTGAGGGGACCAGCGAAATGAATTCGTTGCCATGGGCCCTTTGGGAACAGGCTATGATAATGGGAAAAAAAATTGATGAATTTCTTGAAGTTTCTGATGCACATTTTTCGTATATGTTCGCACAAAATTGATGATATCCCTGTCTATATTTGGTTATTAAATTTATCCACGTGTTATAGATTCCATTTTGCCTTATCCAGGACGACCATTGTGTAGTGGTTTTAGAAGATGATTTCGAAATTTCAATGGTATGACTATTTTGTCTCCACACATCAGACAACCTCTAACAACCGATATTGAGTCTCATCAATAATAAAAATTAGGTGCATACTTTTCAAAATCGTTTCTGCTTGCTGGCCAATCATTCTGTACATATTGAATAACTTTAGAATACATTTTGTCCGGTTGAGTTTCTTGATAAAACATTTTGGAAGTTATTGGCAAGTTTTCTAAAACTTCATCTTGTGTATGACAAACTTCTGGTTCTATGTTGATCTGAGCAATCTTATACACCTCATCATTTAAATCTATCTTACTATAACTACTAATCTTGACAAAACATCTGCATGACCAGAACCATAAGCGCTGGTTTTGATACATTCTATCTTGAAGTCGTATGCTTTGAGAATTGATGCCCATCTTTGAATTCGATTTGCATTATGAATTGAAATTCCTTCTTTGAACCAAACATAATCAGCAGAGGTTCATGATCTGTTTGGTTTGTGAAGTGAAATTATTTTGTGATACTGCCGAATAGGCTGATAGTGCCATTTGTGTGACACTGTGTAAAATAGATGCAAGATTTCGTGAACTGTATTGTAATTAAATTGATTACAGTTAAATCCGAATTTTTCAAATGACTCTTTACATTCTGTTATCCGTAAGAATGTTGTTCTTTTTTTGATAAGTCGGTAACTGGTTGACGTAACATGTGTATATCTTCAAAAAAACTAGGTACCATAATAGCTCATTGCTGCGCCAAGATGGGAACGTAGCGTTGATATCATGGGGCGGTGGCATATTTCTGATAGCTTCAGTTTTTGCTGGATCTAGTTTAAAAACATTTTCTCTTAAAATATATTTCAAATACTTGATTTCTTTGACTCCAAATTCACATTTTTGTAATTTTAAATGGAATTCAAACTTTTCTATGCTTTCTCTGATTAGCCAGATAATAGAATATGTCATCTAAATATATTATTACAAATTATTTCCAAAAATTGCTCTGTATATATTTGTGGTGGGCGACATTAATAATTTATATATTCTGGATCTAAAGTCTGGCAATGTCAATAAGAAGGTATATTAATATTAATGTTTTAGGTTCTGCTGGATATAGGAATCTCATAGAGAAACACATAAGAGTGGTCGGAGAAATGAAAAGCTGCTTTGAACATATAGCGGCAGGGAATAGTGGACAAAATAACATAATCCAAAATTTAAATTCCAAAAAATAAATAAATGAGCAGCGGTTGACTCATGCATTACAAAATGAGAATTGACAAGACATTTTGCAAAGTCGTGACCCTAATTACATTGCCCGAAAATTTGTTGATAGGCTTCGACCTCACATACAAGCGTGTACCAAACCTTGGATAACCCAAAGCCTTGTAACATTAATAAGGAAACGGGATAAGTTCAAACAAAAATTGCATCCAGTGACCCACATAAACCTGACCCTCTTAACAATTATAGAAACTATAGAAACTTATTGACTAAACTAAAGTTGATTACGGATGATAGACTTATGGCTGAAAATTGCAATGAATTTTTCAGCTGGATAGGTGAGAAATTGTCAAAAAAGATTGATACTCTTAGTAATATTTTAACAGATGAAAAAAAAAAAACAACAACTCTATCATCCTCAATCACATAACAGATAATTAAAATAAATTCCCCAAAGAAAGGAGCTTCCAGGGCCGGGGGTGAGGATGGTATTGCAGTTAACTTAGTCGAGAGGAATGATCAGCGTTTCCTGGCACTACTTGAGCATCTGGTGAATGGTGTCTCGAGCTGTGGCGTTTTCTCTGAAGTTTTCAAAAATTCATACCAATACATATATCAGAAATCAAAACTGAGAAAAACAACTATGGACCCATTGCCCTTATATAAGCACGATAAGCAAAATCTTTGAAAAGTGCATCAAGCTGAAGTTATGCAATTTTTAGGAGACTGAAAACATGCTATCGCACGCACAGGCGTAACACTGAAGATGCCATCGCCGGGGTAACTGACTTTATAGTGAACGGTTCCAATGAGTGACTCAAGGCCCTTGCAGTCTTTCTGGACCTGTCGAAAGCGTTCGACACTGTGGAGCATCGCATTCTACATGAAAAACTTAGAAATTATGGCATTAGAGGTAGCTCTCTGAACCTTTTTAGACCGTATCTGCAAGATAGAACTCAAGTTGTTACAATAGGTAAGAGTGCAAGTAGTGCCAGAAGAGTGGAATGTGGCGTCCCTCAGGGTACAGTCTTGATGGGTCCGGTCCTTTTTTCAATTCATGTAAATTCTCTGAGAAGTTCGGATATTGATAGCAAAATACTATGTTTCGCTGATGACACGATATTGTTGACTAACGACCGGACCCGATAGATGCCTTTGACGTATGTAAAAGGACCATGTTCAAAATCAAGAAATGGTTGGATTCCAACCTCCTAACCCTAAATACAACAAGCTTTTTGATGTTCTCGAAGACTGCAAGGGATCTACTTGATAGGGAGTCGATAAGGCTACATACATATGACTGTGGGTTTGACGATTCTTGCGATTGTGAACTGGAAATAAAAAGGAAAGACAATGTGAAGTATTTGGGAGGGGAGTGTATTTCGACCAGTGTATGATTTGACACAAGCATGTAGAATATGTAAATCGAAAACTGAGGAATTTACTCTATACATTTTGTGAATTGTGGGAGAGTAACTCAAAAAACCAGGCAAAAAACTTTAAAAATCTATTATTAAGCACTTATTGAGTCTGTAATCAACTATGGTATCATTGGTATCACGGCTTGTGGGGCTGCATGCGATAGTGTTCTTCAATCCCTACACCGAGAAAATTGTCTAATAGACGTAGCTAATTTTTCCGCTGCCGTAGCTTGAAATTTTGGCAACATAGGGGACAGCCAAAATGTTTAGTTCAACAGAAGAGACTACTTGACTGCCTTTTTTTGTCGTAACAGTAAAGCTGCTTTACAGAAAAAGTCTCTACTGCCACTGGCAACATCTTTGCAGTCACAGGAAAGTAACTTTACAGTCACGAGAAAGTTATTTTCCAGTCGTAGGAAATCACTTTGCGGTCTCAGGACCTAACTTTGCTGTCATAGGAAAGAGATTTCATAGCTACAAAAATGTACTTTCTCAGTATTTTATGCCACAGGAAAGTCTTCTTCTTAACACAAAAAGATTCTTCCTAGGACAGCAAAAATAATTTGGATACTAGAAGAAAGAGTTTCTGTAGCCGATGAAAAGCAATTTTCCTTCGAGAGAAAAACATCAACAAAAGATTCTTCCCAAAAAAACTATTGTAGGTGATGTTATTTCGCCGCACTTACTGATCTTTCCAGCTTCCTATAACGGTCAGTTAGGCAATCAGAAGATCACTAAGTCAGAAACTAACAGCACCTAGCATTAACTTTTTTAGAGGAAGTTTTGCTGATATTTCTCCTCAACTGGAAGATTATACCATAGTTTTTTGCTTAGCATTGGTTAAGCTGAATTTAAACCCTAAAAGAAACTGAAAAGGCATTAAACAACGAAAAATGTGTATCATTACATAAACTTTATTCATTGAATCAAAAAGACCTTGCCAGGAACTTCAATCAAGTAAATAAAGAAAACTTCTTAAAATAAAATTAAGCTGGAGTTAATTCTTCAACTATCATACTTACAAACATCAAACATACCAAATCAACAGTCTTCCAGGAACTTAAATTTATTTATAGTCCACTTAAAAAGATCTTCAAATCAAAATTTGGGGGAAGTGACAGAAATTTTGTTTTCTGCAATGAGACATTTAAAAACGAGAAATATATAAAAAAAAAACAAATCTCGGGAGGGTAAAAAAAATTGAGAATTTTCAAATTGACTGTTATAAAGGTTTGAGGTTTCAACTTTCTTGTCACTGGCTGGGTCCGACCAGCTTGGCACTCGCTAGCCGTATGACCACTGGACTGAAATGAAATTTGGTTCGTGGAGTCTATAAAAACATGGCTCCTGACTGGTGACTGGTGAAACTAAACTGAACAGAAGGCACACGGCTGAGAAGATTTCAAAATATGCTATAATAATGAGGTAGCTACCTATACAAAAATGAAGTCGTGAGTATTTAATCACCTTCACAATTTTCCAAGGAAGAGAATAAGTCCCATTCTTCTAAGAGCTTCTTGTAATGTAATCCATAGAAAATACTACTATTTATTTTCGTATAGGCATAACCATTCTTCACGTACTATCACTACACAAATACACAACACACAGTAGCGTCATCAATCCTGCGCGTATAATTTGGAACTATATTTGGTAATCGGGAATATATCCTTAAAAAGTTATGTTATTCAAGAACAAGCGCTTCTCTACTGATGAGCTGTTATTTATCATTTTATTACTTTAACTGCTTTACGGGACCAAGGAGTAACATCTGCTGTTATTAGTCATCGACTTGAAAATGTACGTGGCACAAGATTTTCTGGACGAACCGTTCGCCGTAGATTACATGAACAAGGATTGATGTCAAGAAGACCGGCTACTTGTCCAGCTTTACAAGCAGCTCATCGTATTCAACGGTTAAATTTTGCCAGTGTCCATAGAGAGACTGGAATGACAAAGAGTGGGGATGTGTGTTATTCACTGACGAATCGCGCTCCTGTTTGCGTTCACCCGATGGACCAGAGCGTGTATGGCGAAGACGGGAGAACGATTTTCCGACTGTTGCATTACTCCAAGAACACCTTTTGGAAACGGTAGTATCATGGAGTGGGCTGGAATTACACCTCACGCCCGTACTGCCCTGGTTTTATCGAAAATGGCGCTTTAACTGCTAACCGTTATATTGAGGAATGTTTAGCGGTCCACGTTATTCCTTTTGCTCCATTTGTTGGTGAACATTTTTCTTTGATGCACGACAATGCCAGGCCTCATCCCAGCCAGCAAGGGTACGTCATATTGACGTCCTTATATGGTGATAATTCGTCAATACTCGTCACCTGACCAAAAACTGACGACATATTGACGTGTGATAAATGCCGTTCAAATGACGTGCTTTTTATCACGTAATATTGACGCGTTTTTCTGGTGATAAATGTAATACACATTGACGTCAATATATATCATGTAATATTCACGTATTTTGCTTGTGGTTCAGTAAACCTGGTTTTTTGAATTAGTTTTTTTTTTTCAATGTGTTTTGAATGTATTCCTAGAATTCCTAGGGTTGTGCCGTGTATACTGTATTCTATAGTGAATAGGAGACAAAGTGATGATACAAATCATTATTTTTTTTTCGCATTTGTAACTACTCACGAAAATTTTGATCGAATCGAATGCGAATAATACCCCTACCCTCGCATTTTTTCGACATCCTGTTTTTTAATTTTTACTACAGCAAAACTTTGATGCGTTTGAAAACACATCTTTGAATAAAAATTAAATGGAAAACTCCCATAGTTCATACTCATAGTTCCATCTCTGACTTTCAAATAGTATAGAAATAAACGGTAGAAACTGTGGAAAGGCCAGAAAGGGGACGTATTTGGTTTGTTTTTGTGTTTGGTCAACGGTTTGGTGAATGCGGAAATTACTGTATTCCTTTTATACATCGAGTGACACCGAACAAACACCGAACGAAAAACGTTCAAGCTTCTGACTTTGAGCAGCTCCGAGTAACTCAACGGGAAAAAGGAAAAGAGTAAATACAAATACACTCACTCCTGTATTTTTTTTGTTTCGAAATTCTAGCATTAGTTTAGTATTAGTAAGGGACAACAATAAATATTGCATCGCCGCGTGGGGAAACGAATATGCTATTCAGCGAATTCTATTGGTAGAACCAGTGCAGAAAAATGTTTTTTTATCTCTTTCTTATAGAAGTCGGTAGAAAAGACACGAACACACTCAGTGCGCACTAACCCTTCCAATTCGCTACTGTGTGTGTGACTGTTGACGTTGATTGTTGTGAGGGAGTTTGTTGAGGTTATGTTGTGGTTGTAGCATGGCGTGGTCGTGTTTTATTTGGTTTTCCCTCGCTTTTTGCTTTCTCATTTCCCTCCAAGTTTCCCTCATTTCTTTTTTACGCAAGTATCGCGTGGAATTATTAATTCTTGATATATTTTTCGGTTTTAATTTCTCTTCAGAATCATCCTGCTGCATCCAAGTGAAACGCCTCTATATGAATGTGAGTTTTATTCACGTGTTTGTGTTGAGACTAATAACAATCACCAACCGTAAGTATATGTCTTTTGTTTTAATATACCTTATTTTATATTATAATATACATTATTATTATTGCTTGTTCACCTAAGGGCCAACTTATGGACCAACAGGTAAGTGTCTGGTTGTTACCTCACCTAGCAAGTACTACAAGTAATATGTTTAATACGCCTACAGAATATTTATATTGTCTTTTTTTAAATATATTTTTCTCAAAAGTGATATAGTGTTGGTTCATTTTCGTTACAGGTCATATAAATTTGAAAAAACAAGGATTTATAGAAAATATATCAGGTAAATATGACGTCATTTATAAAATAGATATCACGCGAATGGAACGTTATTAATACGCCAATATCACGTTAAATAACTCATAAACTTGACGTCAAATAACACGTAAAAATGACGTACCAACTATGACGTCATTCGTCCCAGACATTAGGAAGTCATTTTCACGTCATAATTAAGTCATTTAGCTCGTCATTTCTCGTCACTTGATGACCAGTATTTAACGTCATTTTCACGTGCTGTTGTTACTTGGGATGTTGCAAGAGTTGTCAGTGATTATCCTAATGATTAGGCTAATTCGCAGTCGACAACCGGAAACCATTCCAGATCTTCGAAGAGCTTATCTCGAAGAGTGGGAAAACATTCCGCAAAGAGCTATTGCCAATTGTATTGAGAGACTACCACGTCGCATGGTAAAATAGTTATTAGAGCACGTGGAGGTAATACCCAATATTAGTGTTTGTTCATTTGAAAGTTATCTGAAATGTTTTCAATTTTTGTTATTGGTTTAAATTGTATCGCTTTCTTAAAACTTGTGCTTCCTTTGAGATTGAAGATATTGATATAATTTAAAAAAAGACATGTTAAGAAATGATAAGGCTTAAGAATATTCTGCAAAAACGCATGATTGTATCGTTGAATTATTCCACAGTGTGTTCAGAAGTTTGGGACCAAATGCAACTTATGGTTCCACCCTGTATAACACCAAATCCATTCGAACTTTTTACAAACCTAATATTAAATAATAATCAAGATAAACGCGCCTATACCATTTGACAAAAAATGATCAATTTCGATGCAAAATTGGAAAAATTATTTAGGATTGAAATTTAACAAAATTATGTTTGTCCGGTTTTTTATGTCCAGGAGTGTATGATAAGGATATAGCAGTAACGTTTTATTAATAATAATAATGTTGCTATTTTTTCTCGATCTTCTGGATTTCTACAATCATCTAAGACTCTGAACTCTTCATCAACTGCATCCTTGATCTAAAGTTATAGTTTACCACCATTTACTTCTTCAAAAGATTGATACCTTTGTTGCATTATTGCTTTTATTTTATTTGGTTCTTTTATGCTAATTTTTGGTTTAGATTCCTTCTCGTTTTAGTCTCGGATTTTCAAAGCCAATATCTGATGGCAGTCCCATGTCATGATTTATGTTCTCATCAAATAACATATTTCTTCCATGTATTTTTAGATCATATTTACTGGAACTAATTAATATCTAATTTCAACCAGAACATGATGAAAAATGGAAAGCTAAATAAGAACAACGCAGTATTAATATTTTTAAATCTTTTATATTTTATCAAGTATAAATGATACACGAAAAGTATTAATAAACATAATCATATGGCAATATATGCAAAGAAAAAAAAAATTAACACTAAAAACAAGATTCTCTTTATTGCACCTACCTCTAACGTAATATTCATTTTATGCACAAAAAAACTAACAATATTTTTGTATAAAGAAATGCAAATTAAAAAATCAAATGCAGCAAACGAAATACAATCCTATAGCGCTAAATTCTTGTCACTACTCACAGAGAAAATCTATTCAGGCGTTTCAATTTATTTTTGCGAATTATTTTTCGCCTTGTGCTATAATAAGGGACAAATCATTTATTGTTTAGGAACTCTTGCCATTTTTTTAATTAATTTTAAAGGCACCCGGATTCCTCAACAACACACCAATAATAATTATTAATATTTACAAAAAACAAAATATATTTACAATAAATTAAATGAGTATTGTTTAAGTACCAGAGAGTTTATTGTTGAAGAACCGTTTGGTTTTTATAGGAACGATACTACATTCCACTATTTATATGTATTATTATTTGCATTTCTTTTTTTCTGAGTAAAGTGTTTGAAGAAAATAATTGTATTGAGATTATTATTATTATAAAAATATGGCACTAATAAGTGTGTGTGTTTTCCTGAGTAAAAAAATCACCTGTAGTATTCTATTTTATAATATTATTATGATGGAGTATCTGTGTGTGTCTTAAAGAGAACAATGTGCAAAGAGTGTTATTAGCACCCTGTACATTTTTTTTTATTATTGCAAAAAGGTCTCAAACATTTTTATTACACTTGAGTACCATTTATGCGCAAGTGTATAAAACTATGTTATGTACAAATTTGTTGAGGTAGGTTGAAACTAGTACACTTTAAATGTGGATCATGAATAAATACTAATAGAAATTGTGTGATGAAATCAAAATATCAGATTATATCTTTTTTTTTTTGTGCAATAAATAATGAACAAAATATTGTCGTACCTGAGTAAATTGTGACAATATTATTTTTTTCAAAAATCCTAAAGGTGTATAATATAACATTTTAAAAACTAATATCTATATACAAAAATTTCTCAAGAAAAAAAAAACAATAAACTTAATTGTTATCAAAGAAAAAAACTCACAAAAAAAATGACCCGTGTTATATAAAGTTAATATTATTTAAGAAAAAACAAGTATTTATTGTTTTAGAAACTCACTGGTTATTTTTTGAGTGTCAAAGAGTTTGTTGTGTTACATAATTCAATATTATATTGGCATTTAACAGTTAAAATGCCTTAAAATCTAAAAAAATCCTTATACAATAATTAACAAACAACCTAATTTTTGATAGCTTTCTCATGGCTAATCAGGTATAACGCTAAAAAGAATAGAAGCAAAATAAGTACATATTTAAATAAGTAATAAGTAGCAAAATATTGCAGTGGAAGAACAATATTGTTAAGTAATATAATCATTAATTTTTCCTTCTATGTACATTCTCTTTTATAAATAATAAAAATGGAGAACAACCAACCATCAGCATAATGTTGCAAACCTATTATAGCAGCCCTATCGTTTTAATCTTATATTCTAATGACTCGTGATTCAAAAAAAAAAAAAAAAAAAACAAGGAAATGATTCTATATTTATTGTGATTTAAAATCTATATGTGTACCTGAAAAATTATCACTGGTTATCTGTAAATGTTTTGATTATTTTCTTGTGTTGCATTTCTGTTCCAATACATTTTGATAATCCATGGTTTGTTCACCATTACAATTCACAAAAGGAGCAAAATACAAATGAAAATTTGATTTGCTGGATATTTTCGTATTGGTAATGGTATTATTGCCAATAGGCAACCCAGGCAGCATCTACGCATTGAAGTAGTCAAATTATCCTCCGCGCGTTTTTGTGGTTTCCGTTATTGAGATAAGAGGATTTTCTGTTTTGTATTAAAATGTTTTTGTGGTTTTCGTTATTGAGATAAGAGGATTTCGAATGAAGCGTGTATAAACCCTTTGATCATTGAAGACCACCCTGATGGTATTGTTAATATACATAGTGGCCGTATTGGAAACACGAGAGTAAATGTGGATGATGCTGTATGCCTCGGAAAAAAGCAATTGATAATGGTAATATTGCCTGTGGATGTGAGCAACCAGGCAACCCAGACAGCATCTACGTATTGGAGTAGTCCAATTATCCTCCGCGTGTTTTTGTGGTTTCCATTATTGAGATAAGAGGATTTTCTGTTTTGTATTAAAATGTTTTTGTGGTTTTCGTTATTGAGATAAGAGCATTTCGAATGAAGCATGTATAAACCCTTTGATCATTGAAGACCACCCTGATGGTATTGTTAGTACACATAGTGGCCGTATTGGAAACACGAAAGTAAATGTGGATGATGCCGTATGCCTCGGAGAAAAGCCACGACAAAAAATTTGAGGAATCACTGTCGAAAGGATTTTATATTCCTTTGAAAAAGGCAGTTCTCGCTTTGTCAAATGACAAGAAACATATGTTGGTTCACCAAACAAGTATATATAACACAAAGGCTACCTACGCACGTGCCCTACAACTAATGACACGTAATGTTGTAATATGCAGCCTGCCAACTTTGTTTGGTATGAATTGTCACTAGTCCCGTTAGCACTATTTGATGAATTTGGGGACATGAATCCTTCCTCCCAAAAATCACAGCTAATGAATCAATTAAGAGTAGGGGAAAATTTGTGAACACCTTGATCATAGATGCTAGTGCTTTTTTGTGGCATGTTCATTGGCCAAAAGTTGGCACAATATAAACTTATATTGACAATGTGATTTCAGTGATCATGAAGCACGTTGAAGAACAGGACACAAAGAGGAGTTAGCAGTACTTCCATGCAACTAAGAGCGGATACACCTCTTCTAAGACGCAACAGTATATTGACCCATTCATGCAATAAAATACACACACAACAATAAAAGTCAGCTATCTAAAGATGTACAAGATATGATAGCTGGTGAAAAATCAGAGAAGGTGCATTCGATTCACAAAGAGGAAAGTGTATCAAGAACTAAATCTGATGAGGAGGATAGGCAGAAAATAAGAAAAAACCTTGTTTTCTGTTTTGTATTAAAATGTTTTTGTGGTTTTCGTTATTGAGATAAGAGGATTTTCTGTTTTGTATGAAAATGTTTTTGCGGTTTCCGTTATTGAGATAAGAGAATTTTCTTTTTTGTATGAAAATGTTTTTGTGGTTTCCGTTATTGAGATAAAGTGATTTGGAATGAAGTATGTATAAACCCTTTGGTCATTGAAGTCTAAAGCTGTACAAGTTCTGAGGTCTGGTTGCAACAATGTATGTGTAACAGAGTGTACAAGCTTTATTGCACATTGCTACGGCTATACGAGAAGGAAGTTCACAACATGTTAGATGTTCGATACAGAGTGTGGTTCTCTAAGAAAATTCCTCCTAAAATTACGGAACTTCCTCCGACAACAGAGGCATTTGAACTACATATAAAACGATTCCATTTGCAAACTTGCATTTGGAACGCAGCAGCATCTCCGTTCCATCCACCTTTGAATCCAACTGACTATGGATGGGTAAAGAATGGAGCAACACACTCAACTTCCAAGTAACAAACTTTGACCTTCCTAATTTCAAGTTGTTCAATTTCATATTATGGTTCAGTATATCAAATAGTACTGAAATCAATCATAAAATATTAGGTGTACCTTAACTCAAGGTACAAGCCCATTTTCTCGTTTGGCGGCCGCTCGGTGGACGAGGGTGACTTATGATAGGAGGAAGAAAGATAACGAACCTCAGATATGCTGACACCTTAATGCAGGCTCAAAAGAAGAACTCGTCCAAATATACAAATAATGAGAAAGTTGGACAGGATCAGCTTATGTTGAACAAAAAGGAGATTGTGAAGATCCTTTATAGATTTATTTGTGCTGATTAACAGTGAACTTTTGTTGAACTGAAACAGTGACTTCAAACCTGGATTCGACACGTCACAAACTAGTTTTCTAAATAATTCCAGAACAAATAATTAATCAAATGTCAAAACCTTTTGGAACAGAACTGTGACACTTGAAAATAATCAAGATTAATCCTTCCTGATAAAGATAAATTATTGATTAATCTATGAAATAAAACAAAGAAAAGAAATTATTGACTTAAAAACAAAATATGAGAGTGATACGGAAACATTTTGTACTTTGGTTGTTGATGATATTTAAATCTGGGTTCCTGAGTTAATGAATATATCTAATTTAAATTACGAAATCCAGTATATACTAGGTACTAATATATTTTTGATTGTAACATCTACGAATTGCTTTGTTTAACGGAAGCATTATTTAGACAATTGGAAGCTATTTATAATAAAAATTGCGGGTTTATCATTTATAAACATTAGTTTTCTGTTTTTTAAAGACATATAAAAATATTAATTATCGTTTTGTTCGAAAGGCAAAAGGATGTTTTTGTACCGCTTTTACCCTCAAGATCTTTTTTTTGTGTGTGTGTATTTTGGTTCACAGAAAATTGTATGTATACTTGATTGTTATTAACATATTTAATAATTTTTTCATATCCTATTGGCGCTTTATTTGTAATATTAGAATATCACCCAAGTAATATTATCTTATTAAATATGCCTAAACATTGTTTTGCTTGTAGGTATTTCAATTTTCTACAGCCAAGATTTTCCAGTTGGCATTTTTAAACAATAATATTGGAAAATAAATCAGTACGAATTGTTCTTTTAATTTTATTGCCATTAAAGGAGAGTTTCTTTATTTAAGAGATTAGAATGGATCGAGAGAAACTTCACTTTGAATTATCAACTTTTAGGTAATTTTGCTTAGTAAGTTACTGATGCTTTACCATATGTTAGTTGTTGTTTCAGTAGTTTGTTTGTTCAATTTTATAAAAACGAAAAGATACAACTTGTGAGATAGTTTGAGGATGATTTTCTAAACCTATATCCACTCCATTCTAATCTCTTATTTAAAAAGGAAGTATACTAGTCATTAATCAATTATTTTCACTCTAATCTACCAAGAGGCATCTAAAAAACATCAAAGTGTCAGTATATTATCATTACCCAATAATATATCTACTTTTTTTTTTAAATATAATGCACTGTAGAGGTATAAACATGTTTCAAATTCTAAATTTACCGTATACACTTTTAACCCTTATTATCTTGCACTTGCTCACTATTAACTATACTTTTATTTACTTTGAGGTAGACGGATGGAATTATGTTTTCATATTTTATCATATCTGTATAAGGGTTTTGTGGCAAAAGTAGGATTAACAATAAAATCAACAAAACATTACGTTGTTACAAATCCCACTATATGCCAAAAACTCGTATCTACAACCCAAACAGAAAACAAACAACAAATATAATAATCCTAATGAGATTAAAACTGAGGTAGATGGGATGGAATTTTAAACATTTAATAATTATGGCAAGAATAACGACACGACTGACTAATTAAATTATTATCATTAATTATTACTCAATCAAATAATCACCCATATTTATTCGCCAGCTTTAACACCTTCCGGTTCAGCTTCTTCATCGCTATAATCATCGTCTTCACCGGCCGAAGATTCTGCTTCTTCATTATCAACACGATCTCCTCCTCTGTCGTTCATCATCATGTCACCGTCGCTCCTCCTAATTTCATCATTATTGCGTTTTATCATCAGATCGTTAGCGCTTTGCATTTGCTGATGCATTTTCTCTAAAAAATGTTGCTGAGCAACCTTATCCATACCCATAGCGTTGAGTTGCGCTAACTTCGCGGCTTGCATTGCAGCTTCAGGATTCATCATGCCCATCATACCGCTGTTTTCAGTTATAAATTGAAGATAAGTGTCCAAAATAGCTGAACCAGTGGTATTCGCACCGGACACTGGTGGCGCTAGGGGCGCTGGATAAGGCTCTTTGGATAAATGCTGGAGGGAATCTATGCTTTTCGCGGCGACGGCAGGACCAGAAACGTTGAACCTGTTCTGTTTGTAATTGTTCGGGTGCAAGGGAGGCGACATCGAGAAATCTAGGCCGCCGTACCTGGACTGCTGGGACATGGTGAGATCTTCTGGATCGTTATCGCCGCATATTGAACTGTTCGTGTCGGACATGGCGCCGGAGAAGGCACTTTTCGCGTCCAGTTTGACGTCGGAACGTCTCGGACCTGTCGGCGATGCTCTGGCTCGGAGTTCGGCTGGACTGATCTTGACACCTGCTTTTGCTAGTAACCTGGAAATTAATCAAAATATTATTAAGTTGTTGATAAATATAGTTGAATTATTTAAAATTTTGAAGTAGGTTAAGATAAAACTGGTTAGTGGATGTGGAGAATTATGGATTTTTTTATATGTATAACATATTCCAAGAGCGATTGATTTTTATAGATTGCATTAGGAGTCGTTACAGTTTGTTTTAACCGCTCCAAGCACTGCTACCTTCCTAGATATTTTATGCGTGACTCTGCTTCTAGTTGATGTCCAAAATTTGTAGCCTTCTCTCAAAAGAGGTCAGCTTCCTGGGTGTTAAGGTAAAGTTCCCCCCTCTTGGGGTGTTAGCCGTACGCTTTCAAGCTATTTCAGATTTTTGCAGAAGGGAGCAGGGCATTCACAGATCAAATGTCCGGTAGTTTCTGTTGCTTGTTCGCAAGATCTGCAGTGGTCGTTGTCTGATTTGCCTATTGTTTTCAGGTGATATTTCATCAATGTCCAGTGAGCAGACCAAGGACTGTTCTAATCTTTTTCCTTATTCATGTCTTTCAGATATGTTTGCTGAGATGGATATGAACCCTTTTGCCTGTCTCTGTCCGAAAGTTATACAAATATCAAATTTTGTATACAGGGTGCCCGGAAAGTGAAATGATAATACTGAAAGGGCTGATGGCAACTGATTAGAATCCAGAAAAACATAATGTTACGCCGCCAGGATGTCAAGAATCCAATTAAGCAGAATTCTTGCAGGATTTTCTAGAAGACTAGTTATCGTGTGTATTCTAGATTGTTCATGAATAGATTTAGGGATATATAAAAAGGCCGGAATTGGTTTGTAAGTTTAAGTTCCATTTTGACTGTGATACGATTTGAATAGTGATTATTGTTGTGGGTTGTAAAGAGTTTAATTGTTGAGTTAGTATTCGAAGTAATTAGTGTCAGAGTATATTGTTATGTGGAATAAATTACTGCTGTGTTAATTGGACTTTGATTTTGGAATAAACGAACCCAATATTTCTATCAGGCAACGCAGAGCCGTGACAATTGGTGTCAGAAGTGAGACATAAGACGATTTCGCCACGTTTTGGTTGAATAGTGCGTGGACACTAGTGTTAAGTGTGAACACTATAGTGAACACTGAGACAGTAAGCAGTGACAATTACCAGAAGAGAATTAACCGATCGTGTAAATTACTTTGAAAGTGACTGTATACCCGATTTTAGACTGTGATAGTGAATCTTCGAGTGAGTTCTAGAAAATTCAATTTGGAAACCAAGAAAGATATCGAATTTCTTCGCCGATGTATTCGGAACATCAATCGTCATTCAGAAAAAGTTTTTCGAGGAGTTTCGGAAAAATTCTAGAACATTCTATTTGGGAACAAAGGGAGATATCGAATTTGTGACTTCACCAACGTGTTTTCTATATCAATCTACATCCAGAAAAGACATTTCAAGAAAATTCTAGAACATTCTATTCGAGAATAAAGCAAGTTATCCAAATTTGTGACTTCACCGGCGTGTTTGGAACTTCAAGCAAAGACCAGGATAGATAATTGAAGAAAGTGAAATTCAATCCATTCCTTCAATCTACCAGCAAAATTATCAGCATTTAAGTCAAACGTTAGAATTGCGCTTCGGAGACCATTACAGGCAAGAAGTATTCAGAACTCAAGTCATATCAAGAATTCAAAAACCCGACGAGAGTTTACAAGAATTCGAATCAGAAAATAAAAGGCTAGTGACTGGCGTTTCCTGCAGCTGGGGAAGACATGCAGGAATGGGTGGCAGTATCTGCTACTTCAGGAAAAGTAGCGAAGCCCTTGTCCGAGCATTAGAACTGGAAGCAATCTTTGGTGCCTCAACACCCAGAATACGAGCAGTGTCCATTCAAGACCCAAAGGATGAACAAAACGTCAAAAGAAGATGGTAGCTTCAAGAATCTTATGAGTAAGTTCATGGAGAAGATGAAGAAACTAGTACTAGAAATTAGACAATTGGAAAACGACTCCAAACAAACACCAACACCGAGAAACCGAGTAAAATGTTACCGGTGCCAAAAGCTTGGACACATGGAATGGGATTGTAGACTAAGGATGTCCTCGCCATCTAGGGATCGTTCCCAAAGCTTTTGGAGGTCCAGAGAAGACGCCAGTCCTAAACATCGATCTGGAAACCTGCATGAGAAAAACACTAGTCCAGCTTTGAGAAGAATGGGCCTGATGACAAGTGGACTTCGAAACAAATGAGAGATCAGGAAGCAGGCCAAGACATCGGGCAGATTCTCCATCTAAAGAAAAATGATGAATGTAGGCCAGAATGGAGGGAAGTGTCACGCAAGAGCTTGATTTACAAGAAGCACATTTTGGAGTTAACAAGACTCTGGACAAAATTCGGGAACGTTTTTACTGGGTCACTACCATAAAGACGTTAAAAACTGGGGCCGAAAATGCGACATCTGTGCTACCAGTAAAGGCCCTGAACTAAGATCTCGGGGGCTCATGAAACAGTACAACGTCGGTCTCCCATTTGAAAGAATAACGATAGATGTTGCTGGGCCGTTCCCTGAGTCAGAGCGTGGTAACAAGTACATCTTGGTTATCATGGATTACTTCAGTAAATGGCCAAAAGTTTTCGCTATTGCCAATCAAAAACCATCACTGTTGCCCAGGTACTAGTGGACGAAGTTTTTAGTCGTCATGGTGTGCCACTAGAGCTACATTCAGACCAAGGACGAAACTTCGAATCTGTCATATTTAAGAAAATTTGTGAGATCATGGGCATTCATAAGACAAGGACAACACCTTTACATGCACAGTCTGATGGCATGGTAGAACGATTCAATAAGACCATAGAGGAACACCTGACAAAAGTGGTTGCAAGGAACCAGCGAGATTGGGACAAGCATTTTCCTCTATTTTTAATGGCTTACAGGGCAGTTGTTCAGGAATCAACAGGTGAAAGTCCAGCCAGAATCGTTTTTGGAAGAGAACTCAGGTTACCTTGCGATCTGATGTTTGTACTATAACTATCAACTAACAGAAGAATGTATTATTCTTATAAAAAAGTCAATATGAATTCTCTGAAACCTCCTGCTGGTTTAAGACCACAGCACAAAGGAATGAGGCGGACATGGCGAATGAATCTGAACAGGTTCACATTATCCTACATACATGTTCAATCTCCGAGTCTAGCAGAGGCCACTAAACCTCTAGCCAGCATGTCCAAAACAGCAGGACGAAGTTGGAAAGGGATTATCAACCGATTACCCTACAGCAAACTTCTATTTTCCAAACTCCGGCAAACATGCTCAAATTCGTGTTCCTGAATGGGAAAGTACATCTTGCCGGCAGCTGGAGTGTTCCGTAACTCTCCTCCCATTTGGCCACTTGGCCACTGGGCCATTGGCGGTTCTAGAGAAGAATCCCGGGGGGGGGGGGGGGGGGGGTAATGCAATATTTGTTACCCGTACATACATCCCAGTAAGCCAAACATAGTTGGCAAATATTCGGCCATATCTCGGCACTAGTGGGTAACTGGCGGCTAATTTTGCCACTCTCTGAACGTATGTGGCCCGAATCATTTAGACAGTTCTACAGAGAGGAGAGCCGAATTTCTTCCGAAAGCGGAACAGAAGCGGTAAATGAGGGACGGCATTCAACCTCGGGATAGAAAGCTTATTCCATACCAGTACCAAAATCCGTTCTCAGGCCGAAGACCGCCCTTCACGCGCATAACCGGAGCTGGCTCTGGAACGAAAGAGCGCTGCACAAAAGAGCGCTGTAACAAAAAAGCGCTGTAACAAAAGAGCGCTGTAACAAAAGAGCGCTGCAATACAACGGCGCTGCACAAAAGAGCGCTGTAATAAAAGAGCGCTGCACAAAAGAGGGCTGTAATAAAAGGGCGCTGTAACAAAACAGCGCTGTAACAAAAGAGTGCTGCACAAGAGAGCGCTGAAACAAAAGAGCGCTGTCAGGAAGGCGCCTCCCCAGGTGGATAGGGGAACGCATCCCAGATATGGGTGGTACCGGTGAAATGAAATAGCCAGGGCGAGCCAAAAACCAGCACGGAGACGACGAATCCTCGGGCCTTGGCGGTACCCCATGGGCGGACGGGGCTCAAAGCCGAAGAGAAGGCAACCCGTCTAGAGTAGGCGACTCGATAAAGACTAAAACAATAAACCATGAAATATCGGAAAGTAAATATAATATACCCCAGGAGGGTACGGCGAGCCGCCGGGAATCCCTCCCTACTAAGGTAGGCTGCCCCACGGATTCTGGGGGAGGCAACAATCCGAATGACGTTGACAGCAAGGAACAAAGATCGACAACTACTACTATTGACCTCACATAGGATGACATGCAAAGCAAGTCCATTAGAGCAGAAAAACGACAAACTCAAGACAGTACAAAAAAAAAGGAAGCTGATAGAGACATCACCAAATCCAGTCAAAGAAGTTCCGATACACAAGAAAAAGGAAAATCCAGAATACTTTGTCCTCAGAGGGTATCTCTGAGACAAATAAAGGTGCTAAAAAAGCCAGACATCGGAGACTGGTTAAGCCAACACAGATACGAAAGCACAGAACAACTAACTATAGAGACAGATACTCAAACGAGCCCTATGAAAGAACAAAACCCAGCGAAGGAAGATATCCCTAGTACTGAGAGAAAAGTTATTTGCCCGAGATGCACTGGAAAGGAGAAAGCAGAGAATGGAAAACCGGTAGAATCAATGGAAATACGAGCCGAGACGCGAGCAACCAGGGACGTGGCCACGCAGACAGATCCCGTGGACTCAGGTGAACGATTAGTAGACACCCTGGACGGGAAACAGTCCTTCGCAGACTACATAAACCTAGAAAACCGCAAATGGGCAAAGAAACTATTCAAGAACACGGAAATTAAAATAGGTAACACCTTAGATACAAGATCTAGCGTGGTGAAAGTAGTATTGGTTGAGCCAACGGATACAGATATGGAGGAAAGCATCCAGCTTCCCTACAAAAAAAAAAGATACCCGAAACTCGCGGAAATCACTGATGACTTCGGCATAATGGAACAAACAACCCGATAAGGGGACCCAATCAGGCAAGAGGCCAAAAGATCATAAGAATCAAATAAGACGACACGGATTTGACGTTATGGGAAACGTTAATAAAACTGCGGGGGGAGACCAGGGAAGATGAGTGGGTGGCCCTTCACCACATTAAGCGGAACAGTCTCGACAAATTAAAGGAAATTACCGAAATGATATTTCATAAATCAAACACAAACGTCATAATCTACACAACATCGGTCCAACAATCGGTACAACTGGCCAGGCAAATGCTAACAGGATCAGTGGCCAACCCAGAGAGAGAAAGGCCGACATACGCAGTAATCGTTGATTAAAAGGGTGAAGATTATAAGAAACTGCTGGAGGGGACTAAAGGGAAAGTCCAAAATACGGAGGAAAGCAAAATTATTGAATCCATATGCCAGACGAAAGACGATAAGCTAATCATCACAACAGACAAAGACGATGCAGCGATAAGAACACTTGGACAAAAAATAAAAGAGGTCTATGAAGAGGCGGACGTAAAGGTGGAGGGATCAATGGAAAACGCACACAGCGAGGCGATCCACGTCAAAGGGATGGACGCACTAACAACGAGATGACGGCAGCGAAACAGGCCACACAAGTGGCAAAGGCACTCGGCCCCGAGAAAAAGACCGCCAACGCCGAGGCAAAGGAAACGGTTACGGAAATATGGCAAAACAGATGGGAAGTCAGTACAAAGGAGAGATGGCCTTTCAGATTTATCCCCAGTATCTCGGCCTGGATGGGGAAGAAGCACGGAGAAACGGACTACTTTTTGACACAACTGTTGACAGGGCATGGAAGTTTCCGAGACTACACATCCCTACACGATAAACAAAACACCAGAAAACAAATGCATATATTGCGGAGAAACCGACAATGCTAAGCACACCTTCTTTTATTGCAGGCAATGAAATCCTCAACGAGCAACCTGCACAGCAGAAACAGGCCCAATCACCCCAGAAACTATCGTAGCGAAAATGATTAACAGAGAAGAAAACTGGAGTGCAGTGATGAATATGACTAGAGAAATACTGAAGAGGAAGAATGGAGAGGAAAACATGGACGGGTACAAGACAAGATACAAATACACACATATTATCACATATGACACATAGGATTAAATTAAGAATAAAGAGATCTTTAAAACGATCTATCACTCGACACCGCCTTCTATTTAAAAAAAATGTTTCCAAAACTGCGCTCAGGTGTCATTTGTTTTTCAGAAGATGGAGAATTTGGCTTGATATCATCATTTCAAATTTCGTTGCCATATACCGAGCGGTTCAAAAGTTAAAGCGGTGGCGACGGACTTTATGTCCTTACTGTATACACTTCACCATGCGAAGTAATGCGCAAGTGGTCCCGCATGGTGGTAGGAGAAGAGGGGAAATGGTTTTAGTCGGTTGAGCCCGACACACCCCTCCACCGCCAGAACAACAGGCGGGGATAGTCTGATTTGCACGATACAACGCGACACTTCAGGGGAGTGCGTTACACAATGGTAGGAACTATACCGGCTATACACATCCGGGCAGCTTACAAAGCGGGCTTCTTGTGTTTACTGGGATATAAGTGGGTGAAGTCAGAATAAGAGGGAGCTCACCGCCAAAGGTAGGAATTTTTTTCGGGCGCCGCGCCCAAAAAGGGTAATCACCCCCGCTACCCCTCCACCTGTAGAACCGCCGGTGCGTTGGTCAAGTTACCGAATTGTGAAAACATCCACATCGGTAACACGCTTTTGAATCACGCGGTTAAAACTTGGTTTACTGGAAATTCATTCAAATTTAACGGGTTTAGCTCCTAGGTCATTGCCTCTATCGAGAGAGCCGTTCTACAAGCTTCAGCAAATGATTAGTTTTCAACCCCTGATATATATATTTTTTTTAATATCTTTTCGACAAAGTCCACAAATTAGTTAATCACGTAGAGCATCATCCAAAAAGGTTTTTAACTCACAATATTGAGAAGCATTTCGTAGCTTAGCAATAAAATTAGACACTCTTTCATCTTGTAGTTGCTGGGGCTTGTTGAATTTGAATCTTTCGGCAATAATTAATTTTGGTGACTTAACCGCTTCTTCAAAATGTCAACTACTTCTTCGTAAGTATAATCTGTAGGACTCTTTGGAACTACCAAGTGTTATACAATTTCATACGTTGGTCCACCAATTGAAGTAATGAAATAGCTCAATTTTCTTCCATTTGATACCTCGTTTACTATAAAAAGATGGTTTCTAAAACTAGAAATCAAATCACAAGGATCCAATTAACGCGGCCATTCTTCAATCCCTCGCTACGTCGCCAAAATTGAACTGGAGAACTTTATAGATTTCTTTAACTAACTGAAACAACTGGTAAACTAATAATAACAACTACATTCTAAACAATTATGACTAACTAGATGTTTGCCTACTAACATCTCCCTGCTATAAGGCACACTCGTAGGTGTGTTCAGCAATACACAACACAGGGTGACCCCTAAATACTTAAGTTCATCTGAGAGAGATAATTCAGTGCTGCATAGCATGAGGGCTCCCAGATTTAGCTTCCTTCTTTCCGTAAACGAAGCTAAGGTTGTTTTCCTGGGATTTTTCCAGCTTCTTCCTCGCTCCAGTTTTTGATTAGGTATAGTCAAGGCACTTTGCATTCGGCCTGTTATTATGCCTTCATGCTTGCCTCTGATTGTTACCGCCAGATCATCTGCGTAGCCTAGGACAGTTATGCCGACGTTGCTTAGTCTGGTACACCATATATCAGCAGTGTCCAGAGGAGAGGCGAAAGGACGTAACAATAACAGAGTATTCTAAATCTCTCAAGTTGTAAAAATTTTAAACAATCTTGCAATAATACTGCCTGATGAATAGAAATTCTCGAATGGACTGTTACAGCAAATTATCCAGACAAGTTTAGAAGCAACGTTCGCGCTATAAAAACAAGTGACGTGCCACTGGGGCAAAAGGTTTGTGATCAATCAGAGGCGAGTGTATTGTTGGAGATTCTTGATAATTCAAAGATAATAATAATTTGAAAATTAAAACCTAATAATATATTTATTTGGTGCCTAATTATTCAAGGACATTTGCTATTGTTAGATCCCATAATTCCAAGGATATGTTTTTTGCGCCCTGATTGGCACATTCAAAAATCAGGTGAGTCTGTGCACCAATCAAAACTGCACGATCTTGTTGTCGTCGCGGAGCAGGTGGCGTAGTAAAGAATTTATTCTAATTTCCATTGAAAGTAGTTGCCAATAGACGTTGAAAGGCATCATTGCTCCTGACGCGGTACGGCCGCACGCTTCTTCCTAATCTTTCTGCTCTCAGTGTTCTCTTCTCTAACGTTCTAAAAAATAGTCGAGAAAATCGGAATAAAATTGCCAGTGAACTCGATATCGGACTGATTCCGTAATTATTCAAGAAACTTTACTACGAGCTTTGGTTATTTACGTGTTTAAATTCACCATACATTTCCAATCGGGCGCTGTTGTTCCGGTTTCACCTATGTAAACTTTGCTTGTGATTTGTGATTGTGAAGCAATAGATGGTGTTTTGTTAAAGAGTTCGCTCTTTAGACTTTCATTCTCTTCCCCTTATAATTCTTAGTACAGTCCACGAAAAACAAAAAAAAAAACTTTCTTTTTTCTAGTAGGGGCATCCCATAAGTTATAAATCTTATAATTAATGCAACGCCAGTCAATAGTGAGATATTGCTTTGTGATTTAATTTAGCGACTAGTACAGATTGATTGTAGGACGTGACGAAATTAGAAAAAGTAATAGGTTCTCAAGTACCTGCTAGCTAATTCTGGATCAAAAGGCGAAGGCATCGGCAGCACAGGCAAATCTTTGGTGCTGATACCTCTGTGTTGTCGGGACATGTGCGAGTGCAAAGAGTTTCTGGATTTGGCTACGGTTCCGCACAAAACGCACCGGTAACCCGGACATATCGTGTGCTTATCTTCCAGATGCGTTCTCAGCGTGTGGGCCGACCGGTAGATTTTTCCGCATTTCGGACATGGACGGGGATCGGTGGCTCTCACTCGCATCATATCGAGAGATCGTCGAGATACTAAAATAAAAGAATTATTTTGAAATAGGTAAAATATATCAGATAAAATAAGAATAAATGTGTGACAAATTAATGCAACATCACTCATTCTACATATTATTATGATCTGCACTGAATACAGAATTAAAGAAATATATCAAAATTTGGAAAATATAATGAAAATCCAAAACATTTGAAATATTGATAAATGACCATAATTTATTCAAAGTGAGTCCAATCACTACTGAAAAATTAAAACTTTTATATTCTCGACCGTAAGGCGAATGCGTATTTTAAATGTGCTCGAATCTATTACATTACCTTCCGCTTGCTTCCAGCTTTACATCATTATTTAAAATGAAACGTTATTTTTAGCACTTAGTTTAACCAAACTGTCTTTTCACATTAACTTAGAAATTACATTAGATTAGGTACGAAATAGGACAGAGAGTAAAAGAAACATAATTCAAGTTTATCTAGCTTTAATATGTAGGTACTTCTTACATGTGAAAACTTAGTACTTACAGCTTATACTATAAATGTAAGGAACAACTATTATACAGAGCAAGTAAATGATGATGCATAGGTATACCTATTGTGATGGAGAAAATCTGCAGTATTAAAGTGGTAAATACCTATAGAGATGTGATACTTTTTTGAACATTGAAAATAATTATTTTCAAATATTTGCAAAAACACTTAACAATTGTATGCTAGAAAAATTACTCGAATTTAGATTTCTATAGGTATATATTTTGTGAGTACTTAGGTATCTGTTGCATTTCATTCAGTACTTATAGGTATATAATAAGTTAGTATCCACCTACTCTTACTAGGGTTCTTTGCTATTTAAAAAATAAATAATAATAATACAGAGTGTTTGAAAATTATGGTAAGGCATGAGAAAAAAAAAATACTTTGCTGTTAACTGAGGCATTTTGTATATGTGAGAACTCTATACATATGCCTATGACTGAAATTACCACTCGAGGGTATAATTTTGAAACATCCTGTATCTATGTAGACATTATGAGATATAAAAATTACTTTCAATATTTCAGCAAAAAATTTCTCTGCAGTTTACTGTAGTTTACACCTCGACCTAAAGATTCTTTGGTTTCTAATACATGCAGTTATCTTAACTTATTTCTAAAAATCATAAAAACATAGGTGTATAAGTAAAAAAAACATTTCAATTTTACAAAGTCCACTTGATCTGTTTCATAATAGTCCACTCCTGAAAATGTTTCTGTCTCATGTGATTCCTCACGGAATTCGGATGCGAAAACTTTTTCATACACTCCGTGACCGGACAAAACAAACTCTCCCTAGGATAATGTTCTTCCAAATGCAATCTGGCAGACGCAAGGTCCTTAAGGACCATATCGCACAACGGACATTCGTACTTGACGCTATGATGATGCACCTCCGAGATCCTCGAACTGTTTGGCATTCGATCCTCATGGTAGTTTCGGCTGTAGTCTCTCGTCGTGGCATCTGAAATGCCAAATTGTTTCGCTGCACTTTTAGTTAGTTTTATTTATATTATGACATTTAATACGGTATAGGAATTAGCCTATGACTACGTTAATTACTTAATATTATGAAAAGACAGTTTGATAATCAGTTAACCAACATATTTTTTCTAATATCATCTACTAAAACATTGCCATAGATAGGTACTATTTTATTGTTTCCAAAATCATATCAATTTTTAAATATTATTACCTATTTTGGGACACACATTAAGATTCGCATTTATAGGAGGGTTATTTGAGTGAGTAGATTACAGAGCAAAACCAATTTAACACACAACTATGAGTCTCCACTAATTAGAAATCTCGAATCAGAAGACTCTACCCATTTAACATCTAATATTGAAGATTTGTGACTAATGTAACAAAACGGCCTAAATATCCTTTTTTTTTGCTTCGTAATACAATTAATTGGCTTTTTTACCCAGCGCGATCATTCGCTAAATTTCTGACGAAACCGTGTCAAGAGCCAAGGGTTATCAGTCGGTTTCCGAAAGAGTGTGATGACTGTGTCTTGAAACACGACTCTCGACTCCTGGTTTCATGAACAAATCGCATATTTTGCTACCGATAAGAATCCCAAAAGCGTCATCAAGCTACCAATATAAATAGGCTTGTGAGCCTCCTAGATTCATTCAGTTCTGTAACGAAGTTCTGGTTTTTTGTGTTGACGTCTTCGCTGTTTTCTGTCTATTATTCATTCTCTCCCCTGGGTAAAGAACAAAATCGTTGGGTTAGCTTCGCAACTCAAATCTCTTTTCCAACATGTATCTTACCCTGAATAACAAGGCCGTTTTGTGATTCCCTTGTCGAGGAAGCCCGTGACTTTTTACCCACTTAGAATAAAATTATAACCTAGTCTTTAATTTCTGTATCTATTAATCCTTAATTTCTCATGTAACTTGTACCATCAAGGAACGCCCTATACAGGACGCTCATTGAATTCACTCCCTATCATTCCAAATCTCCGTATGTATTTGCTTTCATTTCATTTTAGTAAACATTGTTAATAACTTACTGTATATTCTTTACTTTTCTTTCATTTCCTGACCAAGATTTACCATTTGTTCAATAAACCATTATTAGAGTTTAGTAAGAAAAACTGATTCTTTTATTTCCTTTGGAAAACCCCGAACTAGCATTCCAACTAACTGCGTACAGCTCAGGTAGCAAGAACCCGCATTGGAAGAGGCGATCTAATCAGATTACTAAAAAATATCCGTTCAAAGTTACCTAGATGTTCAGTGGGACTTTAAACAAAGTCCCTGGTGGCACGCTACCGCAGTACAAAAAAGACCTTTACCAGTGCTAAAACAAAGTCTTCCTTACCCAACCGTCGCTACCAGGTGGCGGTGGTAACACTAAAGCAGACTCTCAAACTTCTAAAAATACAATATGAAAGATTCTAAGGTTTTAAAGGCTGATTTTTCAAAATTTTAGGGGTGTATTTAGGACTTTACACTAATTATGTGTCATTTACGGATACAGATCCTAGAAACGTCAAAGATTTTAAGGCTATTGATTCCATAATGCATTTTTCAAGTATCACATCGTGGCTAAAGGATAAACCTGTAGATGGCCATTAGATTTGAGGGTTCTAATGACTCCGAAGATCTCAAAGTTTTTAAAGTGTCTTAAAAAGAACACTTTAAACTTCAACTCTGAAGATATCAAGGACCATAAGGAAGGTTCATTAGTCAAGATTTTAGAATAAAGATTCTGCTTATTCAATGCCCAAGGGACAAGATAAGACGTTGAAATATCTGATTGTTTGTAGCCTTCAAAGTGTTCAAAGACTCCGAAGACAATAAAATCCAAAATGTGTTTTAGGATATTATTTGAGACTGAAAAATCGAAAGATTCAAAAGAAAAACACTTGGGGATCTGAAGATTGTGAAGGCTCCCCAGCAGTATTATTTTTAGTCGTTGTTACGAACCGGCGACTATATTGTTGGAACCTGTAAAGCTGTGGTTACTAGTGACGGCAACGTTATTGCTACGATCTCATTACAACTTTGCCAGTACGTTAGTGCAGACCTCGTGGCAGGATTTCATCAGGTACTTATTGATTTTGCATCCACGTATAAAACAGCGTTTGTTACCCCAGATGAGCACTGCGAATAACTTCGAGTACCTTTTGGTTTGGCAAACAGTCCAGTTCTTTTTCAGCGAGCAATTAACAAAATGCCTACATTTATGAGCTGTCCTTCGCGTCCTACCTTTCGGCTTTCGCACTTCTGTTACCCAACTATCAAGCTAGCCGTAACTACCCCCCCAAGTCCAACACCTGCGAAAGGCACCAAGTTTTTATACTTGGTTGGGCAAGCCTTTCCCCTGGGTACTCGTGTTAGCCGGGTTCTCCCAGCAACGTGTGACGAGTCACCGTTCGCTCTCATTTTCATGGGTAGCTACCACATCTAGGTTAATACACGTTTGTACCTTTCGACCACGGTCCGCGAACCCTTGAATCAGCACAGCGGCAAGCATTTTCACCGGAATCTGGTTGACTCGGCGCCGTAGTTTCTTGTGTTAAAAGGGCTCACTAGGTGAGTTCCTTTTCCCTTGATAAGGTCTGGGATCGGGGTTTCCCCCTACTAGCTTTTGGAACACCCCGGTTATCCATTGCCCAGATACTTGGGATAGGGTAGACGTTTAGGGGTCCTTCGCCCATGCCAACTAGTGAGACTATGGGTATTACTCAGGTTATACCTTTAACCCCCCGGCCGTACCCGGGTCCTCGTTTAACCGGACGAGTCGCGGTTCGAAGTACCGCCCATCCCCGGACGAGTCGCGGTTCGAAGTACCGCCCATCCCCGGAAAGCTAGGTTCAGCGAATTTTCAGCCAGATTTACTGGAATCGTTCGCTGAATTTTCTGCTTTTTGCGAAAGACAGACAATACCGCTACCATCTTCCTGGAAAGAGGCTAAGGAACTTTACTCAGAATTCTGGGATCGTTCGAGAGCTCCTCCATCCCCTATCGTGAGATGGTAGACACGATAGTTCGGTGGAGGTTAACAAAATTGCACCAGCGAACCAGCCATCGAAATGTGGGTAGGAACAGTGGGAATCTAGTTAATACTCGTACCTACAGCCAAAATGGGGAACATTTTGAAAGTGATGGTGATAGGTACGTAAAAATTACTATTTCTGATTTTATAAGAAGGTGAGTTTTTTGTTTGATTCATGTATGAGGTTTCCCTTCTTTTTCGTCAGCCTGCTATTATCTCTCTTTAGATACAGGTTTTTCCCAATTCTCAAGGTTGTTTGAGATAGGTAGGTTGCCTGATTACTTTATGACGTCATCTGTATGCCTCGTACATAATGCAAATCTCCATAAGGCACCCTAGATGCGTCATCAAGTTTCCCATTACCAGGAACCTTGCCCAAGTCTCTATTTTCAGCTACTTATCTCCAGTGTATTGATAAGAGAAACATCTTGAAAGATGAATCTCCTCTAACATAGAGAATAGTCTTTTTGGTTTCATGTCATAGCGTTTTGTGATATCTAACTCTATTTTCTGTTGTGTCTTTTTTTGAGTTTCCTAGGAATTCATAGAGCCTCTCACCTTCCTCAAATACTATCTACCTACCTATTATAAATTCTTGTGGAAAGGAGAAGTATTAAATCCATGACAGAACTCACCGAGTAGCAAGGGTCCCAGAAAAATAACTCCGCGAAGAGGAACTAATCCACAAAATCATCCAAAATGTATAGCAAGAAATTGGATACAGGTGTAATAGACTCAAACAGACACCAATCAAGGACGCCACAAGATGTCCAGGAGTTGATATCACAGAATATTTATTGATGTTGATGATGATGATGATGATGATGATGATGATGATGATGATGATGATGAGAGCCCTAGTTGAAGATCCAGCAAAGCGATTAGAATCAAGCTCATGAAAAGGAAAAATAGCTGATGAATCTTAATTCTCTCCTGAAACCAGCAAAGGAAGTTCAACTGAAGATGAAGTTCAAGGTAGAAGATTCAAGGAAATCTAGCGAGTAAATTTATCAATCTTGAAAGCTTCGAATTAGGATCAGCTGACTAAAGAAAATACTCAAAAATACAACTTTCTAAAGGTTTCAAAGGCTAATTTTTTAAGAATTTTGGACTATACACTAATGATTTAAGTCTTATAAGGCTGCAGATCCTAGATACATCAAAGATTCTAAGACTATTGATTCAATAATGCAGTTTTCATATTGTGGCTAAAGAATAGGCGGCCCTCCCTAACTTTGAGCATTTGAAGGTTCTATTGACTCCAAAAATCTTAAAGTTTTCGAAGTGTCTTGAAAAGGACGCTTTAGACTTAAACTCTATGAAGATGTCATAGACCATAAAGATTCTATGGAAGCTCTGAAGGCTCAATAGTCAAGGTATTAGAATAAAGATTCTGCATATTGAAGACCTAAGACTGAAGATTCTGAAGACATCGAAATATCTGATGGATTTGACAGATTGTTTGTCCCCTTAAAAGTGTTTTAAGACTCCGAAGACAATAGAAACTAAGAAGTGCCTTGGGATATTACTTCAAACTAAGAAATCCTAGAGAAAAATACTTAAGGCTTTGAAGATCCTGGAAGCCCTGGAAAATTTTCCTGATTTTAGAATGAAAGTAAATATTTTGCCGATAAAAGTCTGATAAGCCAATCACCGCAGATGCAAAGAGCACTCGTTCATAAAATACACTTTGTCTTACTTTGTTGATCAGCCGGATTGATTGGTTAAATAATAAAGTTTCAAGTTTCTGTTTCGGCCCCACGTTGGGCGCCAAGATATTTACCAAAGAATCAATAATTGTAGGAGATAAACTTTTTGGTTGACTTATCTACCTATATGACTTTTTCTTCTTCTTCATTAGCCTGCTATCATCATCTATCTTGATCTACTTGTATTAACCTGATGATCAGTCTGCCTTTTTTGATAACTGGAACATCTTCAAAAATGACTCTGCTCTTACATAAAAGTAGTCTTTTTGGTTCAATGACATACCGTTTGGAGATATTGTCAACTGGTCTATAAATAAAACCGCTCTGTATATCAAAAACCCAGCATAACTAGAACACGATTCATCGACAATCAGCAGTCTAAGCAGGTCAACGCGTAAACTAATGTTTACACGAAATGGATATAAAAACCGATGCAGCCCATGATTTCGGTACTCATCTGGGTCCTTCTCTTCTCAGAGTCTCTTTACCTAAAGGAGCAGTAGCTACTTTTTCCTCCTTCTTTTCAGGGTCGCCTTACCCCTGAGAGTCTTACCCTTTAGGGCATCGCCGCCTATACGTACATAGGCGCATCTATGTAGTGCTCCTTTGGTGATGTACCAACTAGCAGACAATATACGTTAAGCTGCTTTTTGTAGTTGTGTGTTTTTTTTTTTAAAAGCAACCCCTAACCTGGGGTTTTTCACCCAGTTCTATTTTCTGTTGGGTCTTTTCTTGAGTTTTCCTAGGTATTCATAGAGCCTCTCTTCTCCCTTATTTGCCAATTTTGTGTTCAGAGTCCTCTTTTTCAATGTCGTTAATTATAATAGTTTCTGTTGCTCTGCCTTCGTCTTTATCTATGACTGCTGATAGCTCAAGGAAATGTTCTGTTGCTAGTTGAGATTGGCACATTTAGCTTTACAGATGTTTTAAATTATAAATATGATTCTACTTGAATCAGCATTGAATATCTGGATGCATGATATTTTGTGCACAATAATGCCTTTGTATGTTTCTTTTGATGAGGTTTTCCACTCTTCACTTCATTTCCAAGATTCCTACAAAATAAGTCATCTTAAACCATATCTGAATGAAGTCGTACGATTGTAGAAGTAGACTATTGACATACCAGTTTCAATTTGGGTATTGACGCAAGATGCCATAAGCCATGGTGTGGAGAAAAGTTAGTGGGCTGATCATGAGAAGGAGAAAATTGTTTTTATGATACATGGAATCAATGTATAATTCTAGGTTTTTAAATTTGGACGCCTTCATACAAAATTCACTGAATGCTTGCTTGTGAGATACACGCAAGGCCTCTGTAGATTGCTTCAACGGAATCGTTTTTCTGAGTCAATCTCAGACAAGCGTTTTTCAGCCAGAAGAAACAAATTCCTCAAGAAAAACTTCTTGCTGGTCCGAACAATTTTGTTTGCAAGTTGTTACTTGATGTACTCTCTCTCTCTTCGAAGTTTATATCATGTTCCACTAAAGATTTTCTGAGAATTTCATATAGGTACCTACTTTGCAACCAAAAATAAGAACTAAATTCATAAATTGACATGAACAAACCACTTCTCATGATACTTTTGTATTGCTTCGCTATTTCCTTCCTCAAAATCACCATCCATCCATCAAGTAAAAGTATAATCAATTTCTCAATGTTTGATTCATTAGAGACTCAATAATAATAGAGATGAAATGATGTTCGAAAATAAAAATAGCATGCGTTTTCCAACACAACAAAACCAACCGCATAGACACGCCTTAAATTAGAGCCTAGCCAAAAGAAAGAAAAAAACAAACAACAAACCAAACCCTCTGATGGAAAACCCAGGTCCGCGCCTCTGCTTTTCCTTTTCTCTTCTCGCCTCAGTACTTTATTCTTTTGTTCTACTCTGTCAATTGCGCATAGGGCTTTAGCTCTAATAAACAGTTCGCATTGTCTGTTTTCGTCTTGCCTCTGCCTGTGTATATATCGATATTCCGGCATTTGCCATTATCTTCCTCCCCCCTTTTTCTATTTCCGATCCCCCTGGATGCCGACGCAGGAAGGAGGCGAAGGGGTTTGGCCCTTCGGGAATTGTTCTTGGTTCTATAATAACCGCCTTTTCTATACACTAAACGAGGTCATTCTTGGATTATCTTGGAAGAAAAAAGGATTTTAGTTTTATGGCCGAGTGATGCTGCGGTTTTTTTACAATCCATCATGAATAACTGAATTAGGTAATGTTGTTGCCATTTTGGAAATTATATAACAATATAATGTTGTTAATGGAAGAAAAGCTCCAGTAAAGCCTTCACGTGTACATTTTTAATGCTAGTTCTGTGTCTTTTCTTCTAGAATAATATTCTGATTAGTTATGTCACAGTGTGAAGAAATGTTTATCATAACTTGAAACACATTCATACTCCTTTTCGTTAGAGGCACAGGCAAAAAGGGTCGAAGACCATAAGGCGATCATAAACCAAAGGCGGCCATAAGACCCAGGTAAATATAGTTTGCTGGGTTTTCATCTGATGGCAATTTAGTATAGAATTTTGCAGTTGTAAGTGCTGCATGCATATACACCATGATTTACATAGCCCGTGCATTAGAAGTTGGCCAGTTTGCAGATGGATTAGTAGAAATAGCATCTTATCCACCTGCGAGCTAATGCACGGGCTACGTAAATCACCCTGTATAGTGTGTGTGTTTTCATATTGTATATTTATTGAACAAATGTGATGAGGCTTTAATCCGGTAAAATAAAAGGTTGGTTTTGATTCTGATGCATTATAACCGGCTCTTGAATCCCTGAAGTTTTTTCTATGGAATCAAGAGTCAGAAACAATATAAATTTTGATTATTACCGGCTCTTGATACGTTAGAATATGTTTATGTTTCCAGTCAAAACTCTAAGTATTACCGGCTTGAACCTGTCAGAATCACGTTAATCAAGAGCCAAGAATAATTTTAGATTTTTATTATTACCGGCTTTTAATTCGTTAGAACATTGATTATGCTTGTTGCTCTTGAACCACTAAACCACTCTTATGGAAGAAATCAAGAACCAAGAAATGGTCCAGATTTGGATTATCGCCGATTCTTGATTCGCTAAAACATCTTTTCAGCCAAAATGTTGATTACCCGGCTCCAGAATCACAAGAAAATTTCTCTAGAGAGAATCAGACAGTACAAATGGTCCAGATTTTGATTTTTACCGGTATCTCGAATAGTTAGAACACTCTTAGTCAAGATTTCAATTATCACTGGCTCTTGAATCACTAGAAAAACTTTCCAGAGCCAAGAATAGTTCATTTACATCATACATCTAGATGATTATCCCTATACATGTGACAACTATGAAGCAAAATTTAAATTTATTGGCAATTTGACGCACTTGGATGATCATCCTTTCGAAGGTTACACTTGTAATGCGAAATTCAAATGGATCGACAATTTGAAGCAACATCTAAAAACTCACTCTGATGTTTATCCTTTTGAATGTGACACTTGTAATGCGAAATTTAGATAGATCGGCAATTTGAAGCAACATCTAAAAACTCACTCGGATGTTAATCTTTTCAAATGTGACACTTGCAAAGCGAAATTTAAACAGACTCGATATTTGAAAAAACATCCTAAAATTCACTCGGATATTTATCCTTTCGAATGGGATACTTGTAATGCGAAATTTAAACGGATCACCAATTTGAAAGAACATCTAAAAACTCACTCTGATGTTTATCCTTTTGAATGTGACACTTGTAATGCGAAATTTAAATGGATCGGCAATTTGAAGCAACATCCAAAAACTCGATCGGATGTTAACCTTTTCAAATGTGACACTTGTAATGCGAAATTTAAACAGATCCGATATTTGAAAAAAAACATCTTAAAATTCACTCGGATATTTATCCTTTCGAATGTGATACTTGTAATGCGAAATGTAAACGGATCTCCAATTTGAAGGAACATCTAAAAACTCACTTAGATGTTAATCTTTTTGAATGTGACACTTGTAAGGCGAAATTTAAACAGATCCGATATTTGAAAAAACATCTTAAAATTCCCTCGGATATTTATCCTTTCGAATGTGATACTTGTAATGCGAAATTTAAATGGATCGGCAATTTGAAGCAACATCTAAAAACTCACTCGGATGTTAATCTTTTCAAATGTGACACTTGTAATGCGAAATTCAAACAGATCTGATATTTGAAAAAATATTTTAAAATTCATTCGGATATTTATCCTTTCGAATGTGATACTTGTAATGCGAAATTTAAATGGATCGACAATTTGAAGAAACATCTAAAAACTCACTCTGATGTTTATCCTTTTGAATGTGACACTTGTAATGCGAAATTTAAACAGATCCGATATTTGAAAAAAACATCTTAAAATTCACTCATTGGACAGTTAATTTGGATCCACTTCAAAAGATCTGAATTTTTTCAGAAATACGATTTATCGGCGTTTGTAATATGAAAACGGAAGCACATAAATCCGAACTCATATAAACATAAATAATTGATTAACAATATCTTTAGCTACAAATTTTATCACTCGACATTTCAATTTTCAAACCAACAAAAATAACAGTCACATATTTCCGAAAATAGGCCATTCCCGTAGTCCTAAATGTCTTTTTGCCACCCGTTCGCGCTTCGTTTTTTTCGCTGATTTAGTTTTGTTTATTGGCCATAAATTCTGATGGTATCATTTCGTGAAAACGTTATTTCGTCCCGGAGTCTCGATCCAGAATTGTCCTAAGAGATTGCTCGCTTATTTATTTTAACGGCTTATGTATGTATAATATAGACAAGAATAGTGTGCAATAAAACAATTGGGTCAAAATCTAGCCAGAAAATGTTGAAGAAACTGGTGTTCTTGTTTGTTAAGGCAAAGGGAAAAGTTTCTGAAGTTATCGAGAGTTTCAGCTTCATATCTAGTAAGATGTTTTTCTGTTTTGAGCTTGAATATTTATTTTAACTTGTGAAAGTAGGTCTACATGTAGATGAAATGTATTTGAAAAGTTGCAGCCCTTATTTTACACTTCGTTTCGTCTTGAAATCTTAATCAACAACATTGTGACTGATGATAAACATATTAAGCACCAGGTGCACCAAACACCAAATATTAGTGACCATTCCATTTTGTCTATGAATCTTGAACACATTTCAAATAAAAGCAGTGATGTTATTGTTTATAGGATACTATCAAGAAATTACGATGTGAATAGGTTCCAAGAAAATCTAATTATTACTACACAGAATAATGGATTGGCTGATGTGAATTTGCTGGCAACAACCTTAGTGGAAGGAATCATGGAGGTCTTCGATGACATGTGCCCCAGAACAAAAATACTTATTAAACAAAACTATGTGGATAAGCTTTGGATTACTTATGAAATTAGAGAGATGATGAGGGAGCGAGATGCATTATATAAGAGAGCTGTCATTACAAAGGATGCTCCAACATGGAATGAGTTTAAAAGAAAACGGAATACAGTTGTTATCCAAATTGAAATAGAAAAGGAAAAATACTTTTATGGTCATGTGTCATAGATGAAAATAAGTTTAATCCTAAAGAACTGTGGAAAAAACCTCAAACTATTACTTCCTGGAAAAAACCACCGTATTCCTGAGGAGATTATATTTGACAGCCAAGTCTTGGATAACGACCTGATGATTGCTAATGAATTCAACAGCTTTTTCATCAAAAGCATCGCCGAAATAATTGACAATTTACCAAAGAAAAATACTATCAATACAGCACCAACACCTAGCAACCCATTAAGATGTTTTAGTCGATTCGAAGCAGTTTCTATGAGTGGAATGAAACAGATTCTGAGAAGCATGAAGAACGTTGGAGGTGAAGAAAGCGGAATTTCCAAGCAGGAACTTGGTGACGCATGTTACGTCATTGGTGATAGATTACTTAGAGTGATTAATGCATCTCTCATGACTGGTGTTTCCTGAATCGTGGAAAGAGTCACTTGTGATACCTGTTCCCAAAGTGATCAATACAAAGACACATAAAGAATTTATGCCCATAAATACTGTTCCTCTTTATGAAAAACTACTCGAACTGGTTGTGGAAGAACAACTCCAACGGCACTGTGATAATCACCAAATATTAGTTAGTAATCAATCGGATTTTCGTGCAAAACATTCGTGTGAATCTGTTGTTGTAAGTTTAACTGACGAATACAATTCGATTTTATCTTAAACAAATTAGTGTGGTAACTATCATTTCACGCACCAGTGCGGTAAAGATATTAATTTCAAAAACACTAGTGCATTAAAGTAGTAGTTACCGCACAGTAAAGTTCACTACTTCAACCTCCATTGGCATTCATTGCACAATTATCAGAAAAGTTAAACAACGCTAGGTGTAGAACAAAACAGTCTCAGAGTGATGCAGACTTCTTAATCGTTATGGAAGCTAGAGAGTCGGCAAAAAGTCATCCTACAGCTATTGTTGAAGAAGCACTTATGTGTGATATTTCTCATCGCCCAGCCTACAAATCTTCCAAAGCCATAACTATCTATGATATCAGAAAAATTCTAAACCCATACAGAGTAGTTTCGTCCTGCTCTCAAATCTTATTTGCTCACGCCATATCAGGATGTGATACCACCTCGAAACCATTCAGATCAGGAGAAAGTGACTTCATGAAACTGCTAAGAAAATCAGACACCTTCAAAGAAAGTGCAGCCATTTTCCAAACTTCTCCAAAATCCACAGAAAAAATCTCAAATGCCAAATTAATGTGCGAAATTAAAACTGGAAAATCCACAGGTTGCTCATAGAATGGTAATCGATGATTTTAAATTGAAATTGAAAGATATCAAAACTGAAAAGGATATTTTTTCACTTTACTTTCAAACTCCACTCAGTTGGCCAGCTCTTTCAGGAAGTTCAAGTCCAATGCGAAGGAGTGCAAACGAAACCGTCTTGATTTAACCGGTCACGGCAAACGAAAATTCACGGATCTATTTTCTCGAACCACACGAAACGGGCGAAGTGTTTTTGGCGACTTCCGCGCTAAATGTGAAGGAAGGTCGCCACTGATCCGTGGGTTTGATTGTGCACTGCACGAATCCGAGAGACTTGGTTGAAGAGTGCCCTAGCCCAAAAACTGTGCTAGAACTGGAAAATCGTTGAAGGCTTAATCGGTTTGCGCATTTTGCCATTATCACGTCAATCTGTCAAGAAGAACGCGGATTTTTTGAAAATTCCCCCATGAATCACGAATATCAATGAATGAATGCCATTAGATCTTTGTATGGAGGAGAAACAGGCGCAAGATGAAACTTCGAACTTCCACTTCAACAAAATCAACAATGCATGTGTAGTTTTGCCTCTTATAGAGAATGCAAGCAGATTTTACCTAAAGGATGGAAGCTTGTCTCCTATTAGAGTGAGTCAAGCACCAGCACCAGCTCATTTACTGAAATTTGTAAAATGTGTCTGTATCAAAGGTCAATGTGCAAGTCTGCAACCTATATGTATGCAAACGATAGGCAATACTGTACCCAGATGCGTGCACAGTTTGCAGAGGAATGCTACTGCAAATCTATGGAAGTGGAACATGGACGATGATGAGAGAATACTATTTTTGTGAATGAATAAACATTTATTTTGAATTATTCAAACGTATTTTAATCAAATGAACTTTAGGTAGGTAAATGTTTTCTATTACAATTATTACTCACAAATTACTGTGACTCCCTGTTATACCGGAAGTAGACGTCAACTGGCGTACTTCAAATGATACTCCCTGTATGTAATTGCATTTCTGGACTGTGCATAAAATTCTGAGCAGATTTCATGTGATATAGCCTATACCTACCCCAGTAGCACACAATGTTGGTCCGATGTTGCGGATACATTGGACCAATATTGTATGTTGGCCCAATATTGGCATTTTTCAGCCAACATTAGACATTTATTGGTAATACAACTTCTTTCATCATTATCATAATATATTTATCCAAGAATGGGCCAATATGCACAAACAATATTTTTATCGGCAGCATATTAGCCAAGATTGGTTACATATTGGCAATACAAATTTTTCTTATATAAAAGTGATATATTTATCCATCATTGCACCGGTAAGCACAAAAAAATTGTTTTTTTGTGCATTATTGAGCCAATATTGGCAATACAACTTTTTCTAATGTTACTATAATATTGTATCCATTAATGGACCAATATGGACAGATAATGTTTTTATTTGCATTATTAAACCAATATTGGATAAATAATGGCAAAATAAATTTTTCTAATATAACAGCGATATATTTTTCCATATTGGCCAAATATTGATTCTGTATTGGTAAAATTTTGTAAATAGGTCCAATATTGGCAATTTGTAGCCAATATTGGTAAAATATTGGAGATTTACCTTTTTCCTACATTATTATCATATAATATGTGAATCCAAGATTGATCCAATATTGGATCCGATCCATGTTTGGCAATATCTTTTATTCATGTTTATATTTAATATTTATCCAATATTGGTGATATATAGGAGATCCACCTTTTCCATATCAATCAGGACTACCGAGAGAGGGCGCCACGCGCTACTGATGGCCTTGCTCTTTCCTGGTGTTTGAGTTTCCTTCAAAACTGTTTCTTTGAGTTGGTGTGCTTCGCTAACAAGCTCGAAACCGGAAACCGGTCTAGTCTGCAGGTGTTAGAGCTTTGGTTAAATACATGTGTTTTTCCAAAAAAATATTGTAAATATTTCTAGGAAATATTGTAAATAGAAATATTTCATATTTATCAATTGTCAATATTGGAGGAATGTTTATATTCAATATCGGATCCCTATAAAAAGTATACATTGTACCAATCTGAAAAACAAATATTGGGTAAAATTCTAAAAGCAATATTACTTGTTTATTAATTATCAATAATGGGACAATGTTTTTCTCCAATATCGGATTCATATTTACAATATATATTGGACCATTAAAAAAAAATCTGTCGTTTCCATTATTGGGCCAATATGTAAATATAATATTTTACCAGTATTGTTGTGCTACTGGGGTAAGTTCAACTGTTTTTGAAATATTTACAATTGAAAATTAACTTTTTGCAACTTTGACAGGCTGTAAAACCTACCGTTTAGGTTTTACAGTCTGTCAAAGTTGCAAAAAGTCAATTTTCAACCGTCAATATTTTCAAAACAGTTGAACTTAAGTATAGGGTATATCACATGAAATCTGTTCAAAATACATACATATAGGATGTCTCATTTAAAATAAGCAAGTTGACATCCACTTCCGGTATAACCGGAAGTGCCACCATCTTGAAGACATTTTAGCCAGGTTGCCCCCATTGATATTAGTATACTGTCAAATTTTCAAAAATTTTCTGCATACAGCTTTTCATGTATAGATCGATTTGGTTCCCGGTGAGACACCCTATAATGGTCAGCCATTTTGGAAAATCCGCCATTTTGGATAAACGCGTCATCATAGAGTAGACTTTCCACCATCGTTTTCTACAGAAAATTTCCAACAGAAAATTACTCACATAAATTGTACCTATTGCAATTAGTTTGACGTTAGCCCATTTGTCGTGCTAATTTGCCTAGGTATACTAATATCTGATATACACTCCTTGACATCCTATAGCCTCCAACAGCAAACTATTTGCTGATTATTTTCTACGTGTGTTTCTGAATTTTTACCCTTCCATATTTTAAGCAATTTTATTATTAATTTTTTTTTTTAAATTCAGTGGCGCCCTTGCCATTCTGCACTGATTAAAATATCAACCCACACCTAATAATTTTTCGCTAAGCAAACCGAGCATATTATGGGCCCCTTGTTAATTCATCAACAAAAGGGGTTATATTTTTCACCTTGAATTCTCTTTACTTCTATTCTTTCTGTTGCATATATGTCCATCAATGTTCCTAAGTTAACATTTGTATTGCCTTCTTTGCTGTTTGAATCGCCCCGAATTGAATGAATTTCGTGAGCAGGTAATGAAGAGCGACTGAACGAACCATCCTCGTGTATTTGCTCCATCGAAAGGCTCTTAACTTATAGTTCTAAAAAAGAGCCCTCACAGAGTACCTACTTCAAATAATTTACATTTCTAATAAATCTTGGTTTAGATGATTACATACTAAGAAAAAATCTATGATGATGAGATGTTTATTGGAGGAAGTTGTTGACGCAAATTATTACGTAATAAAATCCAATTAGCTAATTATCATTCCCAAAACCAAAGTCGGTCTCATAAAGGTCAATTTGCTGATTGGGTATGATTGTATTCCGTACACCCTTTACGTGACTGCGTTAACGGACACAGACCATCACATTTCTTAAAGAAAATTAGATTTGCCGAAACCGTATCAGGCGGTAATAGCGGGGAGGGGGCGTTTGTTATCGACATTCGTGTCTGGACACTATAAACGCACATTTATTACTTTATGTGCGATAAAGTTCCCATTGCTTTGGTATATTTTAAGAAATTACGCTCTCGCTCCCCTTCTTTTCGGGGATAACATTCTCCTTTTCCGTTACGCAAACCGAAAGAAGACAGCAATAGTTTTATTTCGTTAATGTCTTGAAGGGCCTTGCATGTTTGCTAAAAATTTAATGCAAAGCGGTCATGACACGAAAAAAAGTTCGGATGCCATTATTTTATGTTTTAATAGTTGGCCCCGATAAAAAAGTCAATAAGTTTTACGATTCCTTGCCAGGAAGGGTGGCGGGTTTAATATTTTTAAAACCGGGTTTTGTGCTGTCGGGTATGGCGATATCGCTTTACGGTTCTGCAGTAGTTTTTAGCAGGACATTTCCCAGTTTTTAAGGCGCGTTGAAAAAATATAAATAGCGAACTTGCGAACTAATTTTGAGGCACTGAATTTTTTGTCATGTTTATCTTTTTCGCATGATGGTAATGGGTTTTCTATTTTTGGTAAAAACCAGCAAAGCTTTTTATCATTTTAGTATTGCCTTTTATATAATCTAAGGCCCGGTTTGTTCATCTTCCGATAAACTTGTATCATAAATAGTCACGTCGGTGGAATGCAACATAGGGCGTTGGTCCGGGAGCAACACCGAAGGGCTGTCACCTGTCTCTTGGCAGTCGTTTTGTTATCATTTTGAATACAGTTTTGATTTTGCATGCTGATTTGAATAAATACTTGTTTTTAAGATACATCCATTGTTTAAATAATACATGGTGTCAGGTATCTTGAATTAATAAAGATTTATTTAATCCTGGAAATTGTGTGCACCCCGGAGAATCATGGAAACGTTATTCAAACTCCCAGAACCACTGAGTCTACATAGCAGCCAACTGGAAAAGGTTTATCCAGAAGTTTGATTTATTTATGACAGTCACAGGTTTGGACAAAAAGGACGAGGTAATAGTATATTACATACCGAGTAGGGAAGTGTTTCATTACAGAAATGAAAACTTCCCTTCGAGGTTTGTATACTATTTTATTTGCAAGCACACCATTAATTATGATTAGTCAATCAATTTTTTTAATATCAAAAAAATAAAACAAACATGCCAAAATGTGTCATTCACTGCTTTGACGTTTTTACCTGACATGTTTTCATTGTTGCCAGTAAAGGTAAATAAATTAGAGTGAGGGAAATCGGTGAGGGAAGTCGAATAGGGAAATCGGTGAGGGAAATCGAAGAGGGAACTGACACAGGTAAAGTGTCACTTCCAAATTTTTAAAAAGTCAGTAATGACAAGATTACATATATGATTGCAAATAAAAAAAGTTGCTGTATTTTCAAGTATAATTGGTGAGGAAGGATTGGACATATACAATTCCTTCACACTGACTGCGACTGAAAAAGCCTCATTGACGTCTATAAGAGACAAATTTGAAGCCCATTATGCCCCGTTAAAAAATTTGATTTTTGAGAGATATGTTTTCAACTCGATAGTTCAAAACGAAGGTCCGAGTTTTGATTAAGGAATTAGGAATTTCAGTTAAGCCAACACAATACAAGGACCCAGATGATATGGTGAGAGACCGAATTATGTTAGCAATATCAGATAAATCAACACAAGAAAGACTTCTAAGAGAGCCGAAACTAACCTTGCAAAAAGCAGTGGATCAATGTAGGGCTGTAGAAGCAAGCAAGTCCCAAGCTCAGGCTCTAGCAAATGAAGCCTCTGTAAGTGCCATCAGACTCAGGAAAGGTTCGAACAGAACTAATGTGTCTTATGGTCAGCAGGCGAAATTCAAATGCAGTTTTTGTAGCTACAAACATGTTAGAGGCAAATGCCTTGCATATGGTGAATTTTGTAATAAATGCCAAGGAAGAAACCACTTTGCTAATCTGTGCAAAAAGAAGAAGTCTAGGAGAGAAGCGAATGAAAATAGAAGTCAACGGAAAAAAGTGAGTGAGGTGAAAGTGTCAGGATTGAGTGAAAATGTTGATAATGACCAGAGTAATAGTGACTCTGATGATTTTTATATTGGGTCATTAGTGAGGAGTGGTGATGGGCTGACGTCGATAGCTGATATCGTGTGGACCAAGGAAATAGTTGTGGAAGGTACAGCTATTGAATTTAAACTGGACACAGAGGCTGAAGTAAGTGTGGTTCCTAAACATATTTTAAAAAAGCATGGCATTAAGAAGGACATTAAAGAATCTCAAATAGCTTTAATTTCATATGGCAACCCTGATTTTAGATTTAAGCCCGTCGGAAAAGTCTCACTATTGTGTAATATTAATAACAAGTTGACATATTTACCGTTTGTTGTAGTTAATAGTCAAAATCAAATGCCTTTGTTGGGTTTATCAGGTTGCCTGGAGTTAGAGTTAGTTAAACGAGTTGATTCTGTTCATTAGGTTAATTAATAAGGGGGATTAGGTCAATTCCCAACTGAGCATAAAATTGTTCTTAAAGAAAATGCTAGACCCCAAATTCAAGCAGTGAGACGCATACCTCAAACTCTTCACAATAAAGTTAAATTGAAACTAAAAGACCTTGAGAATCGGGGCATGAATAGAAAAGTTGAGAAACCTACAGAATGGTTAAATCCCCTAGTAATAGTGTAAAAGAAAAATGGAGATTTGAGGTTGTGTCTCGACCCGAAATACTTAAATGAAAATATACAGCGTGAACACTTTTTAATTCCTACAGCCGACGAAATTGCTAGCAAACTCAGTAACAAAGTCATTTTTACAGTATTAGATATGAAAGATGGTTATTTCCAAGTCAAGATTGATGATCAATATTCGGATTACTGCACTTTTGGTACACCATTTGGTTGCTACCAATTTTGTCGGCTGCCTTTTGGTTCGAGTTCTGCCCCAAAAGTTTTTCAGAAGAAAAATTTTGAGCTTTTTGATGACATTGATGGAGTAGAGATTTATTTTGATGATCTGATTATTTCAGGTAAAACAGAGGCTGATCATGATAGAAATTTGAAGCGCGTTCTTAACCGAGCCGTCAAATATAATATTACGTTTAACCAGGACAAATACAATTTAGATCAAAAGAAGTAAAATTTCTGGGACAGGTTTTTTCGAAAGATGGTGTTACAGCCAGTAAATCTCATGTTAATGCCATTTTAGAAATGCCGAATCTCCAAAATAAAGCTGATCTCTTAAGATTGCTTGGCATGGCTTAATTTTTGGGTAAGTTTATCCCCAATTTGTCGAAAGTGTCTGCGCCCCTCAGAACCTTGACTAGCTACGATGTGGATTGGGAGTGGGCCAGCTACAGTTCTGACGAATCAAGTGCCGGTAAATTTCAAAACCCGGCTCTTGATTTCTTCTAAAAAAAATCTAGTGATGAGTGATTAAAGAGCCCAGTTATGATCGAAATATTTTCCATCTTAATTCTATACGTGATGACTTTTTAGAAACTTCATCTTATACTTTTGATAAAAATTCTGTACAAACTAGACCATCTCTAGCGAGAATTTGCCTCAATTAAAATACAATTATTTTACGTCAAAACTTCAAAATGAGCTTCGGGCGATTTTAAAGAAATCTCCAACCCGTCTGCCGGCACGTATATCTAAGTAAAATGTGAATTTAATCTATCGTAAGGGCGAGTTTGCAAAAGAGCCCTAAGTGCACGAGCCGGTTCCAAAATCGTTATAGAAGGGCCTCGCCAGTGCGTAAATAATCCTAAATGTTCGCTTCTGCAATTGATCGAACTGTTAGAAATGCCCTCCGGGAAGGATAAGGGATGCCTCGCCCTAATAGGATAGTAGATTCGATGTGAAATGATTACCAGGGTCGAACTTGTTAATAATTGCCACACATGTCTGGGCTTGTATTTGAAAAGGGTTTTTAGGGGAGTTTTGTTTCAAAGTTTTCTATACCGTGTTAATTGGGTATAGTGGCAAGTTTCCTAATTTTGCCTTGCAGTTGCAACTCAATTTTGTCTTATAGAAACCAGAAAAAAGATGAGATAGGAAAGGAAAACATTAGTACGAATCTGTCACTATAAAATCTGCATTTTGTTGGCTGTAAGAACAAACAATAGAAAACTAAGATTTTTTAAAGCAAATCAATTTTCTGTAAAACTAAATACAAAGCGTGGAGAGGATTGCAAGGAAACGTCTACGTCATCTTATTTCTATTCCAGTCTCTAATCCTCATATAATCAAGAAATTATACTCTAATCTTCAGAATCAAGAAAACATCAACGTGGAAAATACATAAATTAAATTACATCTAAAATAAATCGCCAGTACGTTCCTGTTTTACGTACATCAGTGGAACATTGCTTGTTCACTTTCGCCGAATCCCTCCACATCCCAGGATTGGCCTATTGATTTATACTGTCTTGTCCGGTTTCGTATATCTGTTTTTGTCCCTTTCAAAGAGAACTAACTAGATCATTCTGATGGACTTGAAATTACAGTGTAAAGGGTAGCATTTTTTTGAAATTATGCTGGTGAAATTGCCTGACAAATGGCAATCTAAATTATTAGCTCAATGGTCCGTATAGTAATAATTGATTTAAATTGGAACAATTACTGTAATCATTTCTAAATTCTCTTTACGACATTAAAGTACAATGCATTGTTTTATTAATTATTACGATTCGGTTATTAGCTACAGATTTTCAGGCGGGTAATTTTACGAAGTACACATGATAAACTACATATTATTTCTAAAGAGAGTAGGTAGAATACCAAAAATTCCTTTTGTATTGTAACCGAAAAATAAGTCAGGCAAAAAGTTGAAAAATCATCCCAAATACATACTTTTTATTCTCAACACGTACCGGGGATATTTGTCTAAATACGCCCGCACAATACACTAAAAAGCCTTAGAAATAATTTCCCATAGGGTCCCCGAGCGGAGGAGAGTTGGCAAAATAAAAACCCATGAAAAAAAAAAGTGACATCTGCCAGCCTGGCAAACAAAGACTCAACAATAAACTTTTTATATTAAAAATATTTCTTGCTTTTCGTGCTTGTGTCCGATTTCTGTTTCACAAAATCCTATGCAATAACATGTCAAATGACCGACAGAGGAAAAAAGATGAAAGTGACAGGTCTTGGGCGAGGGATCGAAAACAATCTGACCTTTGAATCAATACAAAGAGATCACTTATTGCGAATGGAAGACAAACAAATCCTATTATGTTTTCTATTAGTTGATGAAAATTTTCCACTAAAACATTTCCATATGTAGATGAGTAAACTGAGTATATTAATATGAAGTGCATTTTTTTTTTTAAATTAATTTAAGTTCTTGGTAGGTACTTTAGGATAGCAAATCCCAAAATATTTGTGCATGCATCAAAGGGTTATTTTGTTTCAGCCTAAGGAAGATAAAAGTTATAAGGAAACGTTGACGTAACTAATAATAAAAGGACAAGTTCTGCTTTTTTTTTGTATCCATATGCCTGATAGAGATAGAGATCATGTAATGTGTATAACTTCTAGCAAGTGATAAGTATTAACTTCAATCTAAGAACGTCTGCTGCATTATTTTGAGAATTACATATTTCACTTTTTATTTTTATTATTTCATGATTTTTCTAATGAGTACAAAGCTTCAGTCTATGCCTCATTAATACATAAATTGTTTTATTTTTTTGATTACTTTTAATTCTCTTCATAATTTCCTTAGTTATACCCATTTATATTTATGTTTTACTTCAGTTTATTTCAAATGATGTCGGTTTTTAACCGAAATTTTGAGGATATTTGATATTTTCACTTGGTACCTGCTCTGAAAAAATATATCTACCTACCTAAAAATGTGTATAATTTTTGAGGTACTTACCAAAATCGTTTGAATTCGCGTGCATTCCGGATGGTCCAGGCATAAGTCCACTTAAACCTAGAAGAAAATTATCTATTGAGAAAAAAAAACACAAATTAGGAAATAAGTTAAATACAAAGTTAAAATAATAAAAATAATTGGCACAAAGGAAAAAAACATGCTTAAAGTAAACAAACTGAAAACGATTCTTCGATATGAGATAATTCTCTTTCCAGAGCCTTATCAACAAGCGTAAACTCTCGATTATTTCAGACAATTTACGCAATACTCGGCATATCAGCTCTCCTCCTTCCTAGACGTTCTCTATCCTCTGGATATGGGCCTCTTTCAGATTTTTCCAGGAATTTCTATTCTGTGCGACCTGGTACCAGTTCAGTGCTGCTGTTCCCTTAATGAGTTCGTTGTTTAGGGCTGCCTTCTGCGTTCCCCCAAGGGTCTCCATATTGTTACTTTTCTGGCTCAGTTCTATTTGAGGGTGCATATTCTATGTGTAATGTCTTCGACCTTTTGTTGTATTCCTTATCCACTCGTTGGACTTGTGATCCCTTAGTGTAATACCTATCATTCTTCTCCCGATTCTCTGATGTACTTATTTATTTAGGATTTTTTTTGTCAGAGTCCATGTTTCGCTTCCATAGGCAACATTGAGGTGGAATAGAAAAGGAGACGCTGTTACCATTTGAATAGTGCAATAGATAGGGTTATCGGTAGGCGTGGCTAAGGGCACCAACAATATGGCTGCTTAAACAGAGCCGAACTAAATTATTTTTTTATAGATTTAATCTAAAAACGTAAAAAATCTACATTACCCCAAGAAAGAAAAAGTTGCTACAAAAACTTCAACATACTGAAACAAGAGATCCTTCCAAGACCCAAAACAGAAATTCTGCGCTTCAAAAATATTCCGCATTCAAAACATCTTTGGACGAAAAATGCGATGCATTACTGTTACGTTGCTATGACAAAGTGACACACTCTCAGACACATAAGCACTAACAACATGGCGGAAGTAGGAACACTTTTTTCTCGTCATTTCGCCTCCCTATTATTCTACCTCAATGATAGGCAACTACTGGCAGAATACATTTGTTGTAGACTTTGGTTTTCAGCTTCAAAGGTAACTTGGACCACAATATGTAGCGGATCTTACCATACGCCGCCCATGTCCCATGTCCCTATCTATTTGCTCATTTGTTAAGTATAAACTCTATTTTTGATATGTTCATTTCTATTCCGATCTTCTTGGCTTCTTGGAGTAATTATACTTTCAGCATGATTTGTTACGTTCGGCGAATCTTAAATTATTGCGGTTTTCTCCAGATATGATCCATCTATTTTCCCAATGAAGTTCCTCCAACACATCTCTCCGAGGAGTAGGGTGAACAGCTTAGGTGATATTATATCGTCTTGTCTTACGCCTCTTTTGGTCTTCCCTTCGTTTGTATCTTCATACATTCCTAATTTTATTTTTGTTTCTTCTTGAATATTTTTGATTATGTTTATATATCGCCGATCTATTCGTGCATTTCTCATAGCTCTTTTTATCGTCCAGAATTTGACAGAATCAAAGGCCTTCCTAAAATAGATGGATGCTAGCCATTTTTATTGTGTGAAGATGTTCATAATGCTGAATGCTGTATTCCTGCTTGTTCTCTAGGTTGGTAATCATCGAATTTCTTTTCGAGGCGGTTGGTGATTATTCTCATAAATAGTTTGTATATCAGAGGCAGGAGGCTTATCTATGGGTCTACACATACATAGGTATACTATACTGACGTATACCGCTCAGAGACGACTGCGCATCTTTCTGCGCATCGGAATAAGATAGAAGAATCAGCCATTTTGACCTATGCTTTGACATTAACGAAATATAAGTCACAGATGACTGTAATAGGTGAAAGAATTACTCTTTCAGCATAATTTCTGAGTCTATTTCGTTCGGGACGAATATTACAATGTCAGCAGCGAATCTTAAATTATTGAGGTTTTCTCCAGATATATTGATCCCTTTATTTTCCCAATGAAGTTCCTTGACCACATCTTCGAAGACTAGGTGATATTTTATCACCTTGTCTTAAGCCTCTTCACTTCGTTTGTATCTTCATGTATTCTCAATCTTATTTTTGTTGCTTCTTGAATATTTCTGATTATATTTATATTATACATATATCGCTGATCTTATTATTCATGCATTTCTCATAGCTCTTTCTATTGCCCAGAATTCGACAATGTTGACGGCTTTCCTAAAAACGATAAATGCTAGCCATGTTGTAATGTTATATTCGGTCGTCTTTTCATTTAGTATTCTTATTGTGCGAAAATTTTCTATAGTGCTGTAGCTCTTCCCCTAGGGCCTGCTTATTCTCTAGGTTGGTAATCATCGAATTTCTTTTCGAGGCGGTTGGTGATTACTCTCATGAATATGTAGTTTGTATATCTGAGGCAGGAGGCTTATCTATGGATCTATAGCTATTATTATTTGATAGGTCTCCTTTTTTGTATATCAAAACAACGATGGCAGTCTCCCAGCGTCTGGTATTTTCCGCTCTGTTAAACATTTATTGGAAAGTGTTTTCAGTTGTTCTACAAGGAAGGTATTCTCCTGCCTTCTTCAGCATTTCTGGTAGAATATTGTACATTCCTGGGCTTTTCCGTTGCCTAATTGGCTTAGCGATTTTGCAATTTCTAGAATGTGTTTATCGCAAAGAGTTGCTCTCTTTCTAAGAAGTTGATTAGCATGTTGCCTCTTTTATTTCTTGTACCATGTCCGAGTTTACTAATGTAACATGAGTCAGAGAGGGTGCTAAGAATCCCCCGGTCGTCCAACGATATCTTCAAAATAAACCGAGAAAAGAAAATTTGCACCTGGAACATGCAGAGTATGTACCAGGCTGGAAACGCCTGTAAAAGAGGCGAAACTACTACAGATCAACATACTGGGAAGCAGCGAGACAAGATAGCCAAACTCAGGACACTGCATCGTAAATGAACACTACCTATACTTCTCCGGAGATAGTTCTACCAGAAACAAAAATGTAGTTGCGATAATTCTTGACAAGGAAACCGACGAAGCTGTGAAAGGATTCATACCAATTTCGAGTAAAGTGGCACTAATCGAAATGAACGCAAAACTTTTCGACATAAAAGTTATACAGTTATATGCTCCACTGTCGGAAAGCAGTGAACAAGAGATAGAAGAGTTCTATGAACAGCTCAGAACTGCTCTAAAACACATAAAAAGCGAAGAAGTTAACATAATTCTGGGAGACATGAACGCTAAGGGTGGACAAGGAAAGATCGAAGATGTGGGGAGAGCGCCTAATGGAATTCTGCCAAGAAACAGACTGCACATGCATGAATACCTTTTTCAAGCTACCTCCCACTTGGCGTTCTCCGGTTGACAGCAATCATAATAGGTCTGTTTCCACACAAATCACAAACCAGTCAGAGTGTTTTTTGATTGGTCCAAATCGCCAACAACCCAGTTTTCTGACTATTTTCAACCAATGAAATTCTCTCTGACTGGTTTGTGATTTCTGTGAAAACAAGCACGCGTATATAAAAGACTCGACGAGAACGTGAGTTACACCCAATTCGGATTCAGAAAGGGACTGGATACTAGAGAGGCTGGACTTCGACAAAGTTCAGCATAGTAAACTTATCTTAATCCTTCGTGAATCAGGAATTGACAAGAGAGATACAGAAGCGACATCAAAGCTCTACCTTCAACAAAGGGCCATGGAACGAATAGAAAACGAAACATTAGACGAGTTTAGCGTAAGAAGAGGAGTACTTCAGGGTTGCATACTGTCTTATTCAATATATAGGAGGATGCCTTTTGGTCTATCTAATGCCCCTGCAACTTGGCAACATATAGTTGACACTATTTTAGTATATTGAGCTTCGGCCAAACTTCAAGGTATATCTGGATGATATCGTCATAATATGTAACTCGTTTTCTTTCAATGAGATAAAATTAGGTCAACCTCCAAGGCTTGGGTTTTTGAAGATAGGTAGATTCCTTTCTAAAGTCTGTTTCAGGCGTATCAACTATCAACGAATGAAACGATGGATCTGTAACTCTGTAACCTCTGAACCATAATTTTGTAGCACATGAAATGGCAACTTTTTTTAGGTTTTCTTCAGAATCACCAACTGCAACCTCGAGACCTATTTTTTGTAAATGTGTAATTTTTGAATAGGTTATTTTTCTAGGCCTCCCTCAAGGCTCACCAGCAAATGTTACCATGGGCTGTGACTTCAAAGTCATATGTTTTGGTGGTTTTCTAATTCCGTTTCGGCTTTACACGACCTAGGTCTGTTACACCTCTTCAATATAACAGTCAAAGTCGTCGTCTATTTTTATTTTCTGTCACCTACGTATTTTCAAAACAATCCAATAGAGGTCTACAAATTTTGTCGTGGATATATATTAGATATATCTTCAACTACCGATCTCACAGTTATTCGAAGCAACGTCCTTTATTTTTGAGTGAGTTGCGATCTTTATTGTGCTTGGATGTCAAATGGAAGAATCGTTCGCACCACTTTTTCTTGAAAAATCTCCTGGAAGGCTGGTGAATTTGATGCAGTTCAATTAAGAGTCTGTTTACCATGTTTCTGAAGAGTGGAGATTTTTGAAGTGAAACTTCTTAGGCGGCGTTCTGATATTTGGACGACAATGAAGAGTGATTTGAAAAACGCGTCACGGGCAAATTTCGTTAGTCGAGAGAGATGAAAGATATAACATAGAGAGACGAAAAGGATTTTTGAACAACCAACCGTTTGTAACCGTGTTATAAACGGTTACTGAAAGGCTGAGTTCGGCTTTACACTCTGTAAACTCTGAGCGCGCTCAAAACGATAAGATCCTGTTCGGTATAGCTCTCAGAGTCAAGGTTGTTTAAAAGAGCGAGGTTGCCTGATAACTTTTATGACATCATCTATATGCCTCAACATAATGCAAAACTCCATAAGGCACCCCAGATGCGTCATCAAGTAACCCATTACCAGACAGCAACTTCAGAAACCTTGTCCCGGAGTGTTCTCTTTTGCGTTGGGCTTATGACCGCGTATGACGTCACAATATCCATGCTCATACCATTCCGCTCCGTAGAGTGCAAAGCCGAACTCAGCCAAAGTACATATTTTCAGTTACCGTTTATAACACGGTTACAAACGGTTAGTTGCTAAAAAATCCTTGAAGAAAGACAGCTATTGATTGACACAAACCAAGGACTATAAGCGCAAAGAGGATTGCCTATTATTGACAAGCGCCGATATTGACACAGACCAAGGATTATAAGCGTGAAGAGGATTGCCTATTATTGACAAGCGCCGATATTGAGACTAACCAAGGGTTATATGAGTTAAGAGGATTGCCTATTATTGACAAGCGTCGACAACAATTTAAGGTCACTACAGATGCACGTCTCCTTTTTGTTATACTATTATCATTGTGTTTTGTGATTATTTTCGTTAGGTATTTATATATTTGTATCCTTTGCTTTTTCAAGTGAAACTTCTTAGGCGGCGGTCGGATATTTGGACGAGAATAGAGAATGATTTGACAAATGCGTCACGTTTTGGCAAATTTCGTTACACGAGTGAGAAGAATAATATAACGTACAGGGACAAAGAAAGACAGCCAATGACAATGACAGCCGATGAACGATTGACATAAACCAAGGATTATAAACTATTATTTTCAAGCGCCGATACCCTAGTGACGTCACTACTCCTTTCGTCTTCAACCCGACTCATACGCTAAAGGCCGGTTCACACTTCAATCAGTAGCAAGTGCAGGTGTTTAATGCTGGAGTATAGTTAGAACCAACTAAGAAGAACCCGTGACATCATCACTGACGAAGAATGCAAAGTTTCCTCAAATTTCTCTAGGGTCCTCCCATTTGAAGTGAGAAAAAAGATCACGTGGTGACTTTTTCTTAGTTGGTTTTAATGTGTTTAGTTGTCTAATTATAAACGGATCTGTCAAGTGATTAGTGTTAAGTGATAAGTGCAAAAGTGCAGGCTACAACTGCAAATAAAGGCCGATTTACACTTTGATTAGTAGCAAGTGCAGGCGTGTAGTGCTAGTATTTAGTTGCCGAATTGTAAACGGATCTGTCAAGTGATTAGTGTTAAGTGATAAGTGCAAGTATATCAAATCGTCTTCTATTTTTTCTGTTCAGTAACACTCAACATGTCAAATTAACATTTGACACTGAACACTCGCACTTAACAAAATGTACAGAGACCATTAATCAAATCGTTATAATAAGGACAGGTTTATCGGTGGACAGCTATCTGTCGGTTAGCTAATAATAATTATTAGTTAACTGACAGGTAAACCAAATAACGGTCCACTGATAATCCGGGCCGCGATATGTCAAATCACCAGTTGACACTAAACACTTGCGTCTTGCAGTTAACAAAATGTAAACCAACCATTAGTTTGAAAATATGAGGGGAGGATAGTTTTTGAGAAGTAGGTACCGCGCTGCACATGTTTTTTTTTTATATTGGTTCGCTCACAAAAGACAAAGTCTATACTATACCTAAAGTGAAGATTAACTCTCCGTTTGAATACGTTATTAAGTTTTTTTTTTTTTTTGAAGAGCAGGATGTACACCGTCGAAACGAAATAAAACAACAGTTGTGTATTTCGGTGTAAATTTAATAAAATTGGCTCAGCCAAAATTATTAAGGTTAAATCGTTCAGAAAATGGAGTAGGAAGCAGGGGGGTTTTAGAGATGGGCAATAGGCCACCAAAAAGAAGCCCTATATTTAGACTAGGTCCTCGGGGTAGCTAAATTTACCATGCATAGGTACCAAACGGATGGGATGCCTATGACCTGCGAAGTTCTTGTGGTTCTTAAATAACTTCACTTAGCTAGAATGACGCTGGCCAGATCGTCAGAATATTTCCCATGGTAATAGCGATAGAATAACAAGTCGGCCACCTTGATGGGTCTATATTCGAGAGATTGCAATGAATCGCTGATAGATGGATTATCGATCATTTTTATTCCTCTTCTTCTATGTACGGCATAAATAAAGCCAACGAATGCTTGGGAGCATCGCTCCAGATGTGTGGCCAGTATTACATACAAATGGTCTGATTTCAGCCTTATAAAGGAGAAGAAGTTGTTCCAAAAGTAAAGAAGTTTTTTTGCACGAAAACTAACTTTTGAGAAGAGGTTTTGGTAATCAAAGATACATGGTCATGCCAAGACAAGTTGGTCGATGTGGTCAACTCAAGAAGAGATACTGAGGGATTAGTAGGAAGGTTTTGTCCCGACATCCTTAAAACTGGGAACTGGGTTATCATCGGCGGAAGATTTCCTATTTGAGAATACTGGGTTGTTAAGGCTCCAGTTGGTAATGGCATCTAGATAACTTTTGATAGAGTGAATCTGTTCTCGGGCGAGTCATGTGGAAGTTGCTGCAGTAAGCGGTTTGTCAGAAGAGAAAGATTCCATTGAGCTGCTACCGTCTGCAATGCAGTATGCAGTAAGTGAAATGATTATTCAACTCAAAGAATGATATAATAAAACCTACATTTTTATGTGATCGGCAGCACTTGAATTTGTATATTCAGGCTTTTAGCAAGAGAAGATGTATACAAAACTAATTATTATTAAGAGATATTTTTATTAACAATTATTATTCGGCAGAAAAAATGTTAGACTTCCAACCAAGAAGAAGATATACACATCTTTGTGAAAGGAGAAGAAGACAAACATAGCTCATGTCATCCAGAGATTCCTTCTGGACGCATCCAGTCGGTGTATTCTTGCCTCTATGGGACTCGCCTTTCTACGTGAACGACCTTTGTTTTGGCTATCAATGAATTCTGTATACAGTCGTAGATTTCCTTAATCATCTTATATGGCACAAGCTTAGTTCATTTATTCACCGTGGCTGATACAACCATCAGACGACGTTGCCTTCGTTGAAACTATTCATTCTGTGGAGTCTCATCTTCATTCTGTCACTGTTCGCTCTCTGAGTCTGTCCTGGAGATCAGCCACAAACTTAAAGTGCAGTTTCGTCTTCATCGGTTGGTGGTCAGCCAAACAGTAGAGCTACAGAAAAAAAAATCCAGTCAATAACATCGACGTCGTTCATAGCTGATGGATTAATGGTTTTTATCCACGAACATAGAGAGGTAGGTCCTTGTGTCTCCCGATCTCGTTTTCCTTATCACCAGTATATGGGGTCAATTTTTCGAGAATCGAGTTCCAAATATGACTGAGGTACGCCCCTGTTGATCCCTAAGAACGAAACTTGTCCTGCTCTTCAGAGATGAGCTTATTTGCTTCGAGGTATTTAATCAGTTTTAGGTTGCCTGCCTTTTCCATATAGGTGAGATGTGACGATAATTGCTAGGAAGAGTTTTCTTGCTCTTTTTCGGTATGGGCTTGGGCTGTACCATTTCTTGTGCGCAAGTTCCAAGGACAATTGGTGGAATGCCGCTGTGACCACAAAGATTTCCCAGTGTCAAGTTGCAGAAAAATTTTCCTAATAGTTTTAGGTCTAAATACAACGTTGTCCATGTAAGAAGGAATATGTGGCGCTCTGTCATTGTCCTCTATCGTGGACTTGGATGCAAATTACTTGGCAAGATCTGCTTCTTTCCTTTGACGATACTACAATGGAATTATTATCCTTAACTGAAGGTGGAAAGGAAGAATAATATGTAAATGTTTTTCCTATGATCTGGGCAAAAGATCAAAAGATCCTTGTTCCACTCGGGCAGTCCAAAAGTCGATCACGCACTTGTTGATTGTGTAACTCCTTAGCCTCGTTGGTTATAAGGTTTCAATCATTTCTGGTAGCCGTAAAGGACGATCGAGTTTGTTTGCATTGGTTTTTATGCCTGCACGGTATGCAGTGTTTTTACAACCGCTCAGACACACTTCTTGATAAACCAGGGTATGGAATGTTTAATTCCATGCCTAAGAAAATTATTTCGGTAACCTATGGAGCAGCCTCGTAGGAATCTTTAGATTTAAAGCAAACATCGAACCACAGAAAGGTCGGGAAAAAGAGTTTAAGGCCTTTCCAGTCTCCATTATAATGCCACCCCCTACGAGGTATTGGAACAGGAACTGAGGGTATAAGAATCTATCTTCGAGCGGAAATCAATTTGTGGTCTGATTTGCCCAAAGGTGCAATATATTTGGAGCGAAGCATATTCTACAGTTGAGCAAATTCTAAGTAGGTAAACTCACTATTCTCTGGATCGAGAACTACAGGCAAGTTCATAATATAAACTTCTTCTTCTTCTTTTTCTTGTGCCCTGTGCAAACGCGCACCTTGGCGATCCTTACTCGTATACTTGTGCCATTTGGAAAGTGCCATCTTCTGCTAGGCGGAATATTGTGGCAACATCTCTTATTCCGCACCAGTGCCTTATGTTCCGAAGCCACGAGTGTTACTTTCTACCCGGGCCTCATTCACCTTCTATCTTCCCTTGCAGGATCAACTTCGGAATGGAATATCTCGCACCCCTGATAATATGACTAAGATAGGATATCATTTGTGCCTTAACGATTCCAAGCAGCTCTCTTTGAACTCCAGCTATTCTCAACACAGCTTCGTTGGTTTTGCGGGCACTCCATGGAATGCGAAGGGTCCACATTTCAAACGCCTCTATACGGTTCAGGGTCCCTACTTTTATTGACCATGTCTCTGCACCATATAGGAGGATGGGCCACACGTAACATTTGACAACCCGAAGACGTAGTTCCATTGGGAGAGCACGGCAAGCAGAAAATTTTTCAACTTCATAAATGTGGTCTTAGTATGTTCAATTCGAATCTTAACTTCTTCATCGCAGTCTCATTTTTGATTAAGGGTGGCAACCAGATAAACAAAACGCGACACCTGATCCAAGTCTCTTCCGTCAACTCTAATCACATATCCATGTTGTCGAGTAATAGCCATAACTTTCGTTTTAGATGAGTTGATTGTCAGGCCAAATTGTTTACCTACTTGGTTTATCTGCCTACAAGCTGTTGAAGGTCTTCACGTGAATGCGCTAGTAGGGCAGTATCATCTGTATATTTCATATTATTAATCGGAATTCCGTTGACTTTAATTCCTCTATTATCTTCTTGAAAAGCCAGCTCAAATATCTCTTCCTCATAATTATTAAATAAAATTGGTGACGAGATGCATCCCTGGCAAACCCCTTTGGATATACAAAATGTATCAGTAGTGATTCCGTTGTTGATTCTTACCTCGGCAGTCTGTTGTAAATAAAGATGATGGATTATACGGATATACCTAGAATCTATGCCAATCCCTTGCAACCTTGCTAAAAGAAAATTGAGCTTAAAGTTATCAAAAGCTTTTTGATACTCTATAAAACAGATAAACGCATCTCGTCTCTGATCATAACATTTCTGGACAAGTAGTTTATAGAGAAGAGTGCCTCTATAGTACCTAGGCCCCTCATTGCTTCGCACCTATTATATATTCGGGCATGGATAACTCGGTGAAAGACTTTAAGAGCGTAACTCAGACTTCATTTTTTCAGGGGGGTACAAAGGTAGACTTGAGTCAACCTGATGGAATTTTACCTGTCTCATAAATTTTGTTGCATAGATATGTCAGGATTTTTGTATCTAGCATATTCAGAACCCCAGCATGTACCATCGTCACCAAAAGTAACTGGGACAGCATCACATTAGCTCTTGTCCTATTATATGAATTTTATTGTCAAATATTTGTCAAACTATGAATATAATGCATTGAAATGAATGACAGTAGAATTAGTCCAGGATATTATTAGGCATTATTTGTGTCCCAGATACTTTTGGTGACGATGGTATATTGTCATGACGGCTTTTTCGATTTTTCATGTTCCTGATAGCTTGTTGAACTTCACTCTCTAGTATGTCTGGCCCAATTAGTTGCTCTGTTCTGAAGAGGTCTTGCAAGTTGCGCTGATCATGAAAAAGCGTTTCCGCATACTGTTTCCATTCATTGCGCAGGTTATTTGAATTAAGGACGAGTTCTCCATTTTCATTTCTAAGAGATGGGATTGATCATCCTTTGATAGAGCCAGTTATTTGCTTTATCTTTCGATGAAAGTTGACTGAGTCATGTAACTCATGAAGTCTCTCAGCCTCCTCACATTCTGCAATGATCCATTGTTCTCTGGCTTCTTTACATTTTCGTTTTATTTTCCGATGTAGTTCAGTATACCTTTCGGACTCTTGAGATAGTTGTCGAATCTTGACGTGTTGCTGCTGGCCTAAGACTGTCTCACAGGCATCTTCAAGATTTTCTTTAACGTTGTTCCAAATGTCTTCAGGGTTGTCTTTGCTTCTTGGATCATTGGCATTGTATAGTCGGTTCAGTTCCAGTCTCATGTTCTCCTAAATGCCTGTCTTGTTAAGCTTCTGAACATCGTATTTTCGAGAGGCTCATACAGGGGAAGTTGCGTATATACAAGAACGTCAGAAGCTTCTCTATTTATTTATCATAATAGAGTTACGCTTATTAATGAGACTCAACTAACAAATTTTAACTCGAATTTTAACAATACTGAAAATCTCAATCAGATTGTTTTCTTACCTTGCAGTCCCAAAAGTGCAGCTCCGGGAAACGACGGAGGCCTCGATTGATCCATTATGGAACCGTTCGTATGGAACGGATTGTGTTCGTCCATTAGGTTGGGGTAGTCGGAGGGTTCAGTCTTTGGAGTTACGGGTTCGCCATCGCCATGTTCGCTCATGGCGGTGTCGCTACTATTGCTATCTTCACACGTCGATTGTGGATGGTCTGGTGATCCAGAATTATTACTCGATTTCTGGAAAAATTGATAATATTTTCCCCATTATTCTTGATGTCTACATTTACAAAGTCGACCAAAAAGTTACAATTTTTTATGTGTCTTGGTTGAAATTACTTACCTCTTTAATAGAAATATTGACGGACCCTTCCAACGCCTGGCCTAATAGCGATTCCGACATTTCTCCGTTATTATTCCTGGAAAGGCTGCGCCCCCTATCTGGAAAACTATCTCGTTCGGAACTTCGCGCCCTTTTGGCCGGGGGCGGCGAATCGCCGCCCTCTCGTAGAGCTTCTGGACGGTCCGTGGCCCACGGCAAAGAGGACGAGTTCTGGAAACGAAATTTATTGTTGAGCCTTGTGCGGGTTTGGGCGAGAGAGAAAAGTTTTTCTCGGGGAGAAATGTTCTTAAAATGTTAATACACGGACATGGGGTGTGAATGAGTAATGGAAGCAATTTTGTATCAATGTTTTCTCAAAAATCAGACCAAATTCGGAATCGAAAGGAAATTTAGGGGAAAAAGTGCGCGTGTATCACTTTTTTTGTTGTTGAAAACTTCTGGGTTTCCCTCACTTTATCATGGAAATTTTATAAATGTCGGTGCACATCCGTACGCAAACTATAACTTTATAAGCTTATATTATAGACAATACGTATCTCAGAATTCTATATACCCAAATTTTACAGATAATCGTAAGTTGTGGATTCTAATTAGGAAATTTTAAAACAGACGCAAAGTCAAAGAAGCCCAAAATGGCTTGGAATCAATTCATAAAAATATTGAATATTTATCAGAGACGAATACGATTTCATTTTGTCAAATGAGTGATCAATCTTTTCATTAATAATAATTGAAGAAAATTGAATTTAGATTATGCACGAAAGTATATCAAGTTATTGAATTTGATTAATCTTGATCAATCACTATTGAGTTGAGATTAGTTGAATTTTATGTGTCGATATTTTCTTAAAAATGCTTCTCATATTCCTAAGTCCTATTCAAATTCAATCAAAATTACCAAAGTGTAAATGATATTTTTATCGCCGTTCCATAACACCCATTATCAAAACTACGTATAATATTTAGAAATAATAGTGTATTATTATTATTACCTGGCCAAACTTGATCGCGCAACCTTGGCTTTTTGACTGTCCTATGGTAATTTTCAAATGATAATTGCTTTTGAGATAATTACTGGTTTCAACAAAATCCTAAATGTAAATCAAAACACATTAAATACACACCTGCCAATTATTTAACTACATATTAAATATACCTACTTTGTATTTTGTTCGTTGATTGTAAACTTTGTGTTTTTATTTTATATTTTTATTGCTATCGGATTTAATTATTTTGTTTTTGTCCGTGAAGATTTTCAATTAGAATAATTCATTAGCGATTCAGTAATTTACTTTTGTAGGTGAATACAATATATACATAAAGAAGTAGGTACATTTCTGGTGATTCATGGATTCAAGAGACGTAATTTTTACGTCATTTACATGTTAACATAGATAATTTAGACGTCTGCGGTAACGCAGTACGTCTAATCTCCTGGAACGTCTGAGGAATGAAAGCTAAAAGATTAAACGCTGAAGACCACCTGCATAAAACCGATATGAGGGATGTTGATCGAATCTTTTTTATAGGTTAAGGAGGTATCGTTTTAAATGATAAGTTGCTGATGGTAGGTTAGCTTTTCTGGTTAAAAAAGGCCTAGAACTCTCCTCTCTGCGAGTAGATGATCATGTCGAGATACAGAATGTCACTATTATGATTGAGACGATCAGAGGCCAAATTGAAATCACTTCATTTGAAAGAAATTACAATTCCATAATTTTTTTTTATTTAAAATTTAACTGGTTAAAACCCCTTGATTGGACGAAACTGTCCGTTTTATCTCAGGAACTATGAGTGCAAATGAGCTGAAATTTTCAGGGATTGTAGTCCCCTAGAAGGGATAAAATTCAGTGAAAGTTTCAGTTTTCTATCTATAATAGAAAAAAAGTTATGACCTTTCAAAGTTTTCCAAAATCTAAATCATTACGCAGGTAACTTCTTACTGAAACGACGAAATTTCAAATTTTTTTTTTGTCGAGATTTTGTATCCTAATGGTCGGTCAACATATCCCAAACTCCATACAATAAATTATTCTCAGATTTGAAGCCGAAATCTATGAAAAAAGACACTCAGAAAAATTGAAAAATTGATAAATCACCCCAAATTGCTTAACACGATTTTATCTCAGGAACTATAAGTGCAAATGAGCTGAAATTTTCAGAGATTGTAGTCCCTTGATTGGGATAAAATTCAGTGAAAGTTTCAGCATTCTATCTATAATTGAAAAAAGGTTATGACCTTTCAAAGTTTTTCAAAATCTAAATCATAAGGAAGGTACCTTCTTACTAAAGCGATGAAATTTCAAATTTTTTTTTGTCGAGATTTTGTATCCTAATGATCAATTAACATACCCCAAACTCCATACACTAAATTATTCTCAGATTTGAAGCCGAAATCTATGTAAAAGGCATTCAGAATAATTGAAAAATTGATAAATTACCCCAAATTGCTTAACACGATTTTATCTCAGGAACTATAAGTGCAAATGAGCTGAAATTCTCAGAGATTGTAGTCCCTTGATTGGGATAAAATTCAGTGAAAGTTTTAGCTTTCTATCTATAATAGAAAAAAAGTTATGACCTTTCAAAATTTTCCAAAATCTAAATCATAAGGTTCTTACTAAAACGATAAAATTTCAATTTTTTTTTTGTCGAGATTTTGTATCCTAATGGTCAATCACCAAACTCCATACACTAAACTATTCTCAGATTTGAAGCCGAAATCTATGAAAATGGCACTCAGAAAAAATGAAAAATTGATAAATCACTCCAAATTGCTTAACACGATTTTATCCTGTCTGATTCATTAGCCCGCATGATCTCCAGATCTCAGTCCTCTGGATTTTTGCGAAAACATTGATTTACTAGGAAACGATTCAAGATTCTTATTCAAGAATTTTTTTGCGGGTAGCTGACTCAATTGCGTCTGATCTTAGCCTGTTCCACTTTAAGCGGCAAAATGATCACACCATAAATGACGTACTTATTCAAATTCACAACTCTATTTTTTACTTAAATGTGAACTAGACGTCAGATCAGATAAATTCCGGAATTTTTGGATTATTTAGGATTGTAAAGTCCTGTCCTGTCATTCAACCATATGCAAAAATCCTGTTCAGAACAATCACCAATTTACACGTAATAACTAAAGATCACTTGTCCTGAAGCTTTACCAACCATGAAATACTAGGTATCGCATATCGAAAAAAATTAAATTGCCAAAAATGCAGGTGTGTCTTAAATCGTTCCTAATTATAATAATTAAGTATCCGCATGTACCAAATAAAAATTTCACAATAGCCAAAATGTAATGGTGTATTTATGTGCAGCTGCCTATAAATTTAGAAGACACCGTGATAATATGGCCTCCATAATAACCAAAAATTAGCTATAGATTTCTATTATATAGAGACAGCCCAAGAAATGTTTTATAGTTGTCCTGCTTAGCAAGTTTTTATTTGATTTTTATGTAAAAAAATACTGTTTTTTTTTTTTGGTTCGATTATTGCGGTTTCCCTCCTATCCCACATTCACCTAGACATTTATTCAGATTAGGTAATTAACATTTCGGTATTTTGAATGCCAAATTATATTCATTGCACATAAAATATGTTTGCGATAAAAAAAAAAAAAATGGCGATATATTATTATATAAATAATAACCGAGCATATTTGAATAATTAAACTTAATTCCGTTCACTTTATGGTTTTGGGGCTATTACCGGATTATGGATGGTTTATAGGTAAGAGTTGAATTAAATACTAATTGGTTTTTTTTGCGTCTATACCAGATAGGGTTTTAAATTTTAAATTGTTGAGTAAATTTGAGAATAATATTCCCCAATGATTAAGCGCACTTTCTCTAGAAATAATGAATATTTTTGCCTACATGAAATACTGCATTTATTACGTGATGGTCTCCGATATCCGACTTATTTGTCTCGACAACACCGGGGTCCACATCTAGTGAATACGGGCCTGGCGACCCCGAGTTACCCGAGCTGAGGTACCTACTCTTTCCTTCACCTAATTTTGAGAGTGCTTCCTCTTCTTCTCCTATAGCTTTCATATCGGGTCACCCCTGACCATCTTGTTTCACCATTTTTCATCGCTTGGAGGATTAGGGATGTCATCTAAGTAAGCTATCACTAAAGTGAAACGAAAAGAGCATACATGACCCTTTTGGAAGACAGCTGGTGCATTCACAAGCCCAAACGGCATTCTTAGGTATTCAAATTGTCCATCAGGCGTCACGAACGCAGTTTTCTCGACAGGATATTTAGCCACAGGTATTTGATGATGGCCAGAGGCATGGTCGTAAAGTATTGGCTTCCTTTCAATCTATCCAATAGCTCATCAATTCGTGGCAGAGGAAACTTTTCCTTTGCCCTTTTCTGGTTAAGGGCTCTGTGATCCACACACATGCATTCTTCCCCATTCTTCTTCTTTACCAGTAGTAACGGATTGGCATATGAATAAGAATACGACTCTTGAATGATTTTATTTTCCAAGTTTTTCTACACCAGACTTTCTAATGGTGACTACGCTACAGCCCGTGTCTGCGCAACCTCTAAAGGCTTCATCCATAATAAAATAGCACCTACTTCAATAAAATCATGCATGCTTGTCTTACCCTCATTTCTAGAGACTGCCGCCCATCATTTCGCTTGGACTTTGAAAAACAATGCTTCTCCTCAAGCCCCACTCCATCGCATTTTTTTTACAAAACTTTTTTGGTCTCGTGCACTTTGCGAATACCTGTCTTCTTACGGCGCAGTTAAAGCATTTCATAACCCCCGTCGTATCAAGAGCGGATGCGCGGCTTCTCTGTTCACTTTTCAAGACATTTCGCAGATCAGTTTTTCGAACAAATGTTGAAACTTTTTCTATATCCGTCGTTTTCCTAGAGTCCCCAGCTAGTGTGAATAAATATTCTTCATAGAGTGCCTATGGTGTATCGTACCTGCCTGATCTAGCAGAATTTTGTACAACAGTGTCTTTTATTCCATCTATAATAAACGACACACCTTTTTTTCCTATAATTCAGATTCTCAGCAACTCTATTTTCTCAAAATAAAAAGTCGTCATATATTCATCAGGCTGTTTATAGCGATCTTACATTGTTTTTGAAAGTGTTGCAAAGTCAATGTTCTCAGGAAACGTTTCCCTAATGAAGGATTTCCACTCTCCGCAGTTGTAGCTGGTTGTAGTTTGACAGATTATGAGCCGAATTTATAGTCGTTCCTTGAGTTTTCCTTGGAGGTCGTGAGTTTAGAATGGAAACTTGTTACTATTTGACAAACTCAACCCTATATGCTTTGTCGTCCGTCATTTTTTGTTAGGTAAGTAAATATCCTTTATAATTTATACAAAATAAGTCACCAGCTGATTTTATTAATGCGGTCGTAGCTGGAACTCTTTTAATTATATTGCACGATCTTTATTTCAACATTTTTTCCCATATTACGGTTGATGTTTAATTTACAACCTTTCGATCTTAAACCCTTCAAGCCTTCTCTCTCATTTATTTTTATCCTTCTTTTTCATTTTTTATCTTCACTGACTTGGATTACGAATGATGATGATGGACATCCTCTACGGGAAGAGTACTGGAGTCGAAATACCCTCCCATTTGGATCTCTGGGAGGAGAGTGTGCAAGGGGAGTCTAGTCAAGTTTAATTAAATTGCCTAACATCAATTTACCTTCACATTCCATTTCTAAACGCACTCTACAGGTATTAACGCCAACTTAAACTCAGTGCACCAACATCTTGACCACAAAAATCCACAAATGCTGGTCTTAACGGAGACGCAAGTGAAATCTTCTGTTAACCCAATCCATCTCCTATGACTCGACTATAACCTTCATATGTGATTTCGCTTTATATCATTGGCTTTATGTGATAGTGCATACATTGGAACAATGAGAATAGCTGGGACGATCGTTTGTAGCATACTAGAATGAATTTTACCATTCTTTCTGCGAGCCAGAAATCAGCTGACAAAGGTGGCGCTTGTCTCCAATTTGCATAATATATAAATCATCCATGCCATATAAAGCCAACCATAATAGCAAAAAACCTGCCTACTGATGGAACGAAGATATCGCTAATTTAAGGAAAACATGTCTAAAGTTAGAAAGAATAATCACAAGAAAGAAATGCATACAGAGCACGGAAGCATCGAGAAAGGAGAATACAAAAAGCACAGAAAGGAATTGAAAATTGCCATCAACACCCCCAAACTCAACTGCTGGCAGAGGACTATGCGACGATATTATTGAAAACTGCTGGGGGAAGGGATATTGGATCGCTATCAAAAGACTAAAAACCCGACCCGAAAGATCTGCTCTGACAATGGTAAGGACTATAGTATAGAAGTGACACAAGATCTATTTCCAACGCAAGCGCCAAGCTTAAGCCATACAAGGCCCCAGGGTCCTTATTTTTGAAACAAGGGAGCAGCGTTCCCAGGAGAACGAGTATTCCGTCCTTCTCATTGATATGCAATAACGATAAAAAGTACCAAAGACGAAACACTCGTTCTCCTGGGAACGCTGCTCCCCAGTTTCAAGAATAAGCACTCAGGTATGGATAACATTCCACCAGATGTACTGGAAACTCTATCTGAACGATAATATGGGTTTAGAAAAGGAAGATTTACGGTCATGGCCATCTAAAGAGTAATTGACCCAATCAAAACCGCCATATCAAAAAAATCCCACAGACATATAGACTAATAGGAGTACTGATTACCCTAGATATTAAAAATGCATTTAACTCAGCATCGTGGAAAATAATAGAAGGAAAAATAAGAAAAAGGGGGAGCAGCTCCATATATTGTAAACCTGATCCAGGTGAAACTTTTGACATGACCTGCGGAGTTTCACAGGGTTCCGTACTCGGATCTACCCTGTGGAACATCATGTATAACGGACTCTTAAAACTGAAACTACCAAAGGGCGCAAGACTGATAGGATACGCGGACGATATTGTGCACTAACAGTTCTGGGCAAAGACTTGGATCAGATGGAAGAAGAGCTACAAATGGCAATACCAGAATTATGTCGTGGCTACAGGAGAATCAACTGGAACTAGCAGAAGAAAAAACAGAGGCATCAATAATAACCAATAAAAAGGTGGTCCCCAATAGAACGTTTAACCTATGGGGAAAGACGATATCTGCAACCCCAGACATTAAAAACCTGGGAGCATGGCTAGATAACAAGCTAACGTTTGCAACCCACCTGAAGAAAACTGCGCCCAGAGCAGCAAACGCCATAAAAGCCCTGGCTAAATTAATGTCCAATGTGGGAGGGCCATACCCAGGCAAAAGAAAGCTAATATGCTCTGTGTCCAGATCGATTTTTGGGGTGAAGCCATGAAATACAGGAAATACCGGAGCTGGCTGGAAAACATCCAGAGAAATGCAGCTCTGAGAATATGCTGCGTCTACCGCACAACGTTAACAGAAGCAGTACTGGTCATCGCAGGAACACAACCGATAGACTTCCTAGTGAAACAAGCCATACTAGACATATCGGAAGCGAGGGAAGAGAAAGGCATTACGAGCAGAACAGAATCAATTTAGTGCAAGAATGGCAAAATAGATGGAAAAACGAAAAGATGGGCAGATGGACCTACAAACTAATTCCAAATTCAGCCACATGGAGAAATAGGGCGCACGGCTTAACGTAGATGTTAACGGTATACGGCTGTTTCAGAGACTACACATATATCATCAACAAAAGCACGGATAATGGATGTATCTACTGCGGAGAAAGGGACGATCACACCCCAAAACATCACCCACAAAATGATCAGCCGACGAGTGAAGACAATAGAAGAAAACACATACAATTAAGAAATGTAAACGACACCAACAATGACTACACATGACTAATACGTAATTTACGCAGCTCCCCCTGAGGTGATGCTGAAAAACGATTTCAGGAATGAGAGAGAAACCTGCGAAAGAAGAGGAAAGTTTTTTAGTTGGTAGGCAAAGGGATCTCTACCCTTTGAATCCAACAATGCCCGGGGCAGCCCTTCTACAGAGAAGACCAAACCAATTTCAATTGTATAAAATGTCCCGCCAACAAAAACGGCCGGGTGTCAATTCTTCAAAATATCAAGCAAAAGTATTCTCAAGTAAGAAATCTTCCACCGATGAAAACCCAGTTTTACGGATATCGGGACAAAACTTTCCCATCAACCCTTTAGTATCTCTTCTTGGCGTGACCGCATGGAACAATTTTTTTTGGCATGACCATGTATCTTCGATCTCCAAAACGGCTTCTCAAGAATTAGGTTTTTTGTTTCGTGCAAAAAACTTCTTTACTTCTGTACAACTTCTTCTTTACAAGGCTCAAATCATGGAGGGAATGTATTGGTCTTGACTATAGAACACAACATTCCCAAAGTGAAACGCCTGAAAATAACCCAAACCGTATTTTTCTCGACACGTATTTGGTCCAACCCCTAATCTTCTCGATAATATTTTTTCCGTTTTTATTGCTAGAGAACCTTCTCTCTGGAGGAAGAATCTATTCAGAAAGCACTTATAAAGAGGCTACTGCACCTAAAGATGTGTCGAATCTATTCTGGTTAGAATGAATACATGGTGCGGTCACTTCTGCTTGCAGCTATTGGTCCTCGAGACAACCACAAGCTCCGGCCAGTAGCTCCAAGTAGGTGTTAATACATGACACCGGCCACACACCGGTAAACCGCTTTGATCGGTGGGCTTAAACTGGCAGATGGGGCCCTAATAAATGATATTTGAGGCTATAATGACTGATCTGCAATATTCCGACGATTGTTATCTGGTAGCTCTCTCAGCTGAAAAACTGCAGACGATCCTAAAATCCTATTGGACTCAAGGTAAACATAAACAAAACAAAAATAATGACGACCCGAGCCACAGCAGAGCAGGCTGAAATTCACATTCAAGGACACCAAGTAGAATATGTCAACCATTTTAAGTACCTTGGAGGGATCGTCAATACTACCGGAAACATCAACGAAGGAATCGAACATCGTATCAATAACGCCACTGCACCATTCTGGAGACTAAGAGCCAGAGTATCCGACAACCGCGATCTTTTAGGTACCAAAGTTAATGTCTATCGAGCTACAATAATACCAGCATCACTCACAGCTGTGTGACGTGGATACCTTATAAAAGACATATCAAAACACACAGGCTAGACTTTGTTGGGCCGGACATGCTGCTTGTATACCAGAAAACCGTTTAGCCAAATGCGTTTTGTACAAAGAGTTGGTTGAAGGGCGCCGGAAACAAGGTGGTTAGCTGAAGCAGCATAAAAACGTGTTACACGATACTTTGAAAGCTGAAAATCTTCAAAACAACTGGGAAGAACGAGCTCAGGGCAGCAAGATATGGAGAGATGTGGTTGCCAACTATACACGGCAGAAAATAGACCACGTCGAATCCAGCTGAAGAAGTTTTCGAATGCCCAGACTGTGGCAGAGTCATTTCTTCAAGTATTGCAATGTTCAACCATACAAGAAATCACAGAAGATAAAGCACTCCGCTCTGTATTGTATACATATATTCGGAAACGAATAAAGCTCATCGATGATGAAGTCCTGGGCAATTGAAAGCAAACTGGGAAAAATTGGCTCAAGTAAAAATATAGAAAAGTTTTCCAATGTTGTATCAACCGATTTGCTAGAAAGAGCTGACATTAGTATCGACTCTGATGTACCACTATCATCTTATAGAAACCATCGATTTCTTTTGAGTACTAACGTTCATTTAAAGTAACCATCAAATTGAAATTATCCAAATCCATAGGCGCCGAGACCATGGGGGCGCTTGAGCCCCCATAGTGACTTTGGTATTGTATGTAGTGGGTGGGAGTAGGTAGGTTCAAAAATATTGAGTTCCTAACTATTTATTTGTATATCAAACTTGTTTGTATTATGTTTTTGTTGTTTTACTATATCTACCTTAACAAACAGTTTGAATACTTTGTTGTGTAGTATTTAAGCCTGTATTTTCAATAAGTTGTTGGATTATTATTTTCTTTCCGTTTGTTTTAATGATAGGTATGTTCACATCACATGAATATATCATGATGTACCAATACACTGGGCTTTTTTCACCTAGTTTATCATGAAAAAATTATATACAGACCGGAACAACCTGCAAGACACATAGGGAGTAATAAGACGAATTAGCTTGTACCCGGTTAAGGCGAATTGAATCACTGCTGCCCACTGGCGTAGCCAGGGAGGGGGGACAAATGGGCATTTGCCCCCTTCTCCCACGCCTTTAAATGTTATTAATAATTCAAAATTAAAATAAACAAAAAAATCAATTTAAGTCCTAGGTAAATAATCAAATACATACATATAATATAATATAGATAACGTTCTACGGCCATAAATTCTTAATAAAATTTATGGCCGCATCTCCGCTTGCCCCCACCAATAATCGTAAAAAGACCGAAAAATTTCGCGCCTGCGGCGCTTTGCCTCCGGTGGCGCTTGCGGCGAAGGTGCAAGGATCACTTCCTGCAAATTTGACCCCCTCACCCAAAAGACAAAATCCTGGCTACGCCAATGGTGTTGCCGAAGCCGAGCATAGTCGAGCTGCTAAAGGTGCACGAATTTTAATAATATGCAGTGGAGATCAATGATCTATCAGCGTGAAATGGGCATCTGTCAACTGGTCCTATTTAAGCCTATGTGTCTAGTAGCCTGGTTCTGTCTATATAATTAATTTTACTCATGTTAATTTTTGGAGCCCGAGTTCCGAGTTTGAAAAAAAAAATAAAAAATCTGATGTGTCACATTTTTTGACACCCCCTGTATATGCTCAATCTAGATTTCCATATACCGATTACCAAGATGGGACAAAATAAACGGGCCACCCTGTATATATAGGACATTCCTTACCTAATTTTATTTGTGTCTTCAAGAAGCGGCATACCTTAAGTCACTAGAATGGCTGGTACTTCTAATTAGGAATTAAAAAGACTATCAACGACTATAGGTACCATATTGTCGAGCTATTTAAGTCAATATGCAAGAACAAATTCCAGTAAAACTGCAGTTCCGTCATTTTGAAGACAGTCGTAAAAATGATGCTACAGACAAAGATAAGATATAGAAACTGTGTCTGATAAAAAATTATCTGAAGACTGAAAACCAACACTTTAACTTCTTCGTTTTGGCTATAAAGTCAGGTCGACATGATATCTTGTAAACTTCGAGACGTAGCATGGAAACTATCCAAGATCAAAGCCACAATATGAAGAAAGCATTGAAAGATGTACAACTCTTTTATTATGATAGATGATTTTACAACTGAGGTATAGACGCAAGAAAAGAAGGGTCGGTAGGTACTTGTGATTGCGTTAAAGATCATATAAGTTCTTACCGGTGAGATCTTTTGCTCAGAGGTAGTGGTTGTTGTTGTGGTAGTCAGTCTTTGCCCGGCTGCTCCCGCAGGTACGTCAGCCAGTCCCCTAACTTGTAACATTTGTGCAGTCTTTAAAAAATCCGTCAGGTGTTCTTGTCCTACGTGTACTTCTCCATTATACATAAACCTGCAAAGATAATTAAAAAATCAGAACTATAGTATTTTTTTCTATTGAATCTATTTGCACCTTTCTCATAGCTTATGGTAATGGAAGCCCCGTTAATTCTAAATAAATAATTGAATCCGTCGTGCAACACGAAAAACGGACCACTTATCAATCATCGGCTTAAAAACAAACACCCGAACATTTTCAAATTAATAAACTGTAAAACTGGCTGCTTCAAATATGGCCGCTCGAAGTGATATATTTCGGATGCCCCCAAGACAAAGCGCACATAGATAATTAAAATTTGTTACGAGAATAGTTTCAGGTTCCTTCTAATCCCTGGCGCGTAGAATCCTATTTTACACGGTGCACGTGTGTTTAATTAGATCTGTGTCATTTGTAATTAAGACAATATTTTTAATGAAATTTCATTTCAAACCATAGATATCAGTCATGATATTTTTGTATGGAGTTACTACTTAACATCTTTATTTATGTCCCATGGTACCTATTTCACAAAACTTAGACAACGTGAAGTTTTTTTTATCAACAGCTGTTCGAAGACTAGAAGAACTTCCATTGGTTGCATATTTGATCCTAATTCCTGATTTCAACAAGTCAAAAGTAATAATAACTCGCACATAATATAGAAATAACTCCGTGAGGACTAGAACATCTTACAACTATTCTCTTGACAAGTTTTAATTATCTCTTGTCTTAAAATATACATAGTTAATTACCCATCCCAATGAAAGCCGTCGTGAGGTGTAAGTATTTCAAAATAATAGCAAATATTATAGCTGCTCGACATTTAAAAGCATCTGTTACAACAAAAGTCTTGTAACAGCTCAAGCCTTTCAGTAACGAAAGTATACTACTTGTCACTGCTTGATTTTAATCTTGAATTAATTAACATTTAACCAAAAAAAGAAACTTTTATGTGTATCTTAATCTGTTTATAGGTGCTAAAATTGATTGGCAATAATCTATACTTTTATAATTAACAATATACTGACCTTAGTAAACTTTCCATGTCTTTGTGTTGCACGTCCCTGAGAATAACTATCGGATGCGTGCAAGGGTTGGCTTTGAGCAGTCTCCTAAAATAGGGACTGCATGCTGACAGCACCACTTTGTGCGCTGTAAACGAACAACCGTCACAGGCCAGTGTTACATCTACGAAGTCCTCCTGAAACAAGAAATAAACAAAAATTAGTTCACATTATAGTTAAAGTCAATCATATCCTCTTATTGGCGCTAAGACAAATTCAAATGGATCATTGAAAAATTAAAAAACCTACTCCAGGTAGGTAAATATATTATTGATGACCTAAAGTCAGAACCTGTCATAATAAGAATGTCGACTTGAACACTCAATAAAATTCTTCTTCAATATTTTTATAAGCGACCAACAAGTGACTCATCAGTTTCTTCAACTGCTTCTTGAAAATCTCAACCTCTTAATCATCGATTCTTCTCTGGGGCAATTATGATCGATACGCGCTATTACAAATACAAAGAAGCTGATGTGATGAGTAAGTTTGTAGGTAGGTACCTACATAAAATTGTGATTACATGCATGGTTTTGGGTATTTTCGAAATGTTTTATTTGATTATACTTAAGTAAAGTGATTTTTAATTGTATTGTTTATGGTATTAATCGAATTTAATGATTTCTAGGAAACGATATTGTTGGTATGAAAGGTAATTAGGTACCTACTAGCTGACGTCACACACATAACCTCACTTTCGATTGGAAGACAAACAAAGCGTTTGAAGGACTATACACATAGACGTCACAAATCACATAACATCAATTTCGATGGCAGGACAAACTTGTTATTGAGACAAACCTACCTCAATGGGACAAATAAACGATATTTCCCAAATGAACCTGTTACCTGTTCAGACAAGTCTGGCGCAGTGACGCTTTTTATCATCAGTCATCTTCTTAATTTTTTCTACTATTATATTAAACTTTCCGAGTTTGTCTAGAGGCGTCATGAAACTTTCTATAGCTGTTCGAGCCACTGCTATCTTACTGATCTCGGTTCCTAGGTGGAATAGAAAAGTAGTGTAGTATAACATACCCGGGTTCATTCAGCAAGATTTAACGGTGTGAATTTTTATTATCTCTTCTATTAACAAATCTTCTGCAAAACGAAATGAAAAACAAATAGGACCTACGTTGTTGAAACTTACTATATTTGACTCACTTGACATGCGCCCGACAATAGCAATAATATTAGGGAAATTTGTGGGAAGTTGTGATATGTAAAATAAACGAAAAATTTGTGAAACGTGAAATCGTACCGTTTTCGACCTGGAATTCACCTGGAAAAAGCACGGCAGAGAAATCCTAGATCTAACATTCCTCAAAAATCAAAACATACTGTGTCATTTTAATAATATTTTAATTGTGAGTCAATGAAAGTTTAAATAAGGTACCTACCATCCCTGTTCTTGTGCGTGAATTTCAATTACACACACTTCATTCAATCAACACTACCTATATTGAATACTGAAGAGTTTTTGATTAGTTAGCCAATTCCACCAGCAGGTACTGAGGTCCCTGGTTACGGGAGGCTACTCAGCTATAGTTATTATTTTGAGTCAATATCTCAATTTGTTTGCCAGGATATTCACTCGTCAGGGTAGGAAAGTGTTAGTAGATTCAACAAGGGTCTAATGTATGTACGCTCTGAATACCAAAAATTAAAATCCCATTACAAAAGACAGTATATAATTTCTTTAGTTTTAATTTACTTTTTAATCTGCGATGCTCACAGCATGAAACAATTGTTAAATACATGCACAATGCACATATTATAAAAAATGTTATAAACAAAGAAACAAGCATAAAAATGAGTAAATAATACTTGTATCAATTGAAGTCTCAAAACAAATTAACATTTATTCAAGTGACCTGTGAATACTCCTTATGACACACAAATTGGATTGAACAATCAATTTAATACAAAATAAAAATTGAATAATTAACAATGGCGAAGAAGCTTCTTCTTGGTCTCCCATTTTCTGTCAACCTACCCTTCGGTACCTTTTCGTGTAGCGCATCCTCGTTCCCTGAACTTCACAGCGCATACATGGTTGCAACATTTACTTCTATTTAGTAAACGTTTTAAGGATTTAAGATTTGAAGAAATAATATTTCAAATAGGCGGTTGTCCTCAGTAGGTACATACAATACCAATGAAATTTCCTATGTGAAATCTCCGGCAGCAGTTTCGAGGTAGGAACATACCTACTATCATCTTATTCCTCCTTATTCATAAATTAAAGGGCATTGCTACATTTTCAATTAGAAATTCGAGTCAATTTGCAACAATGATTGATATACCTATTCAAAGTTTTCACCTCCTTGTTGCATCACATTCTCATCAAACAACATCAACTGACACTAATGGCCATTTTAGGGCAAACCCAGATAAGATAACAAGATGCTCAACAATTCTATTACCCTCATTTGTATTGCATTATCCAAAATACAAACATTTTATAAAATAAAGCTCATCCCTATATGAATATAAAACACAGCCGTATTTTAACCAGAAAACGTAATAAATCCTTAAAACCAGACTTTAATTATGTTGTAATTACCCCCACAAGTTTAATCTAGAATCAGAAATTAACATACACCACTTTTTGGAGGGGTGCTGTATGTCAAAACACGTCACCTAGAGGGTGAGTGTGTAGATAATAGCAACGTGGATTGCATGGTCATTAACGCACCCATGCGAGTTTTCGTATGAAACGTTGTTACACCTTAGGGAAACATAAAGAATTTTTACTCAGGAAAAAAGTAAAACGTTTAAAGTTGCATATGTGTAATTGTTTTGGGAGATGCTGGTACATTTATTTTTTACTTACTCTGAAATATAAAAGCTCATTATGTTTAGAGGAACTCGAGCTGCTTAAGTTCAAGAGTTGCAGAGTTTTGTAATCAGATGCTTGTTCAAACAGAAAAATAGTTTTCTTTAGGTTTGAGAGCAGGAAACTGCTTGAGAGAAGTAGTTCGGAAACTTTTAAGTCTTGCAAATGGGTTTAAAAAGCAAGGCAAAATGAAGAAGGACAAGAAGAGTGCATTATATTAAAACTTAAGAGAAATGTTAGTTTTATATTTTTCGCATTTGACTGAGTTTTGTACTTTAAATTTCATAATAATACTTCTTGCTATGCTATTGACAATGTTCAATTTTGCTTCGAATCACACACTCTAAAAATCTAGATTTGTCAGTTCTGAGTTCAATTGCTGATGACAGAATAGTAGAACTTCTTATCTCTGACTTTGAATTTTGATCAAATTAGGCAGTAAATCAGAACCTAGTAAGGATTCGAAATTTGGATTTATTCTCGGCTTTTATATGCTTTCAAAAAAAATATCCAGCGAATCAAGAGCCTGGAATAGTCCAAATTTTTATTCATTACCAGCTCTTGAATTGCTGAAGATTTTTCATGGGATAAGTGATAACCAAAGGCTATGAACCCTAGGCTCAAAGTGTCCAGTAAATCAGAACCTGGTAATGATTCAAAATTTGGATTTATTCCAGGCTTTCAGATGCCTTTAGAAAAAATTTCCAGCAAATCAAGAGCCTGGAATAGTCCAAATTTTGATTCATTGCTGACTCTTGAATTGCTGCAGATTTTTCCTGGGATAAGTGATAACCAAAGGCTATGAACCCTAGGCTCAAAGTGTCCAGTATACAGGGTGTCCCACAATCAACGTTACAGGCCATAACTTTCTTATTTTCAAAAATAAAAATTTGAAACAAAAAAATTATTAATGGCTAATTAAGCTCTCTTCAAAAATATTAAAAAATCATCCCCTATTTACAACCCTTGACTTTTTTTTTCAAATGGCACCCCTAATTTTTTTATTTTTTTTGAGAAGTTCATGAAATTGCAAATTCAATGATGTATGAAAAGTTTGTTTTTCCATGTTTCGTTGGAAAAAAAAATCAAAAATTAAAATAATAATAATAGGGTTCTATTTGAAAAAAAAAGCAAGAGTTGTTTTTAGGGGATGAGTTTGTTAGGGAAGATTTTTTTAATATTCTTGAAAAGGGGTTAATTTGCACACAATTAATATTTTTTTGTCATATTTTTATTTTTGTAGACAAAAATGTGATTGCTTGTATAAGACTAAGGGTGGGACACCCATTTTTTTTCCCCCAAGAGACATGGAAAAATAAACTTTTTATACACCATACAAATTTGTAATTTCATAAGCTTCTCAAAAATAGAAAAAAATAATAGGGGTGCCATTTGAAAAAAAAAGTCAAGGGTTGTAAATAGGGGATGATTTTTTCAAGGGATGATTTTTTAATATTTTTGAAGAGAGCTTAATTAGCCATTAATAATTTTTTTCGTTTCAAATTTTTATTTTTGAAAATAAGAAAGTTATGGCCTGTAACTTTGATTGTGGGACACCCTGTATATCAGAACCTGGTAATGATTCAAAATTTTGATTATTTCCGGTTTTTGGTTGCCTGTTGCCTAGCAGATATACTTGAACTGAGACTCAAACAGAGACTTGGGATATTGGTATTAAACTGTTTCCAAATCTAAATTTTTTAGATTTAATGCCTTTGCAGTTAGGTTAAATTGATGGAATAGTTACCCGTTACCCATCATGTTCCACGGTTTTTCCAAGTACCTAATTCCAACATCATCTATCTAGATTTTCAACAAGCTGATTCAGTAGTCCCCTAGAATTATGATACACAGAGGTACGATTTTTTGGTACGATGAATTTAACATCTCACGAGGAAAAAAGGTACCTATGTTTTGACCATGATTGATGTTTTTATGTCAGGTGAAGTTGCAATTTTCTCGAATAATGTGAAAGACTATGTTGCACCAAATCTTGATCGCGTTAGTGATATGAAAACGGCAAAAAATACACATAGAGAGAGAATTTCGAGAATTTTTCGAGCAAAAAAGGTATGGTAGTACATTAACCGCTACATACCAGAACAGAATTCTCATTGAAAAGACAAGATGTTTTGCTGTCGAATGAACTAATGGATGAGTTTTTGATCAGCAGCAGGTATGTTTATTTGGTGAACAGTCCAAGTCTAAGTCTAACCAAATCTCCGAACGATGCAGTTTCATCAGCAGAAACTTTTGTTTGTGTTGCATATCTTCATCTACCATGAGAGCTACTGTTCTATACTCTGTTTTTTTTTTTTTTTTTTTTCGTTAGTAGCACACAAATCTTTGACACAACCTGATTATAAATTTAAACACATAAAAAAAGGGTCAAAAAAAAGGGTGAGCATTGTATAATACGTAAATGTAACAGAAGCATAAACCAGGTAACAATATTATTTCACTGACACAGTCGGTACTGGCTTGCATACAATAGTGTCATAAAACTTAAACAAGGGTTGTTGTCCGATATTTTGGAAGAAATCGTCCATGAGGATAAGGGACTCATTACTTTGTATCATAGAATTTACTCTCTCACAAGTGCATCATGTACATTCAATACTATAGTCTTGACTTTGGAATCAAAAATGCCCTTACATTTTACTGGATTAAAGCCTGATGACATTTTTTCAATAAATTTACAATGAAAATATTCACCATATATGTATGCACCACTCACAAAGTGCAAATCCGACAGTAGGTATTCCAATCTATAGTTACTTGGGTCTGATGACCCTCTATGGTTTATGATCGCTTTATGGTCTTCGACTCTAACGAAAAGGAAACAGAGTAGGTAAAACGGATACATAAGAGCCTTAAAGAAACGAAAATCCATAGAAATCATGATGAAAATTTGTTCAAAATTGGCCAGTTGAAATTAGAATTCCTCAAAAATTCGGGAAGTGGTAGAATAGATTGCTTTGACGCTGAGTCTGATGGACGAGAGTATCGAGAACACAAATCAATTTAAGCAATAGAAGAAAATGTCGAGAACATAGAACGTGTACGGAACAATCAAGTAGTGGCTCAGGTAGAATCTGAATAAGTTGAAGAATATAGGCACACTATACAAAAGATGACTTGATAGAGTTCTCCATCCTCGACTCACAACACGGAAGTTTCGAATTATTGTACAAACGAATTATCCCTACATGCTTACATAATCAATCATTTGCAAGAGAACATTTTTTTCCTAAATCCTTCCTAATCTTTTGCAACAGATCATTACGGCCCAAGAACAAAAAAGAAAAAAAGGCTCATTTCTCGGAATTGCTTTGTAATATTAATTACCCGTCAATGCGCCAAAAAAAAAGGAAAACTAAAAGCGATGATTCCGACCCAGAAACCATTAACCATAACATGCCATTGTTCGAGATGGAGGTAGATGTGCACCGACTTTTGCTTTTCGACCGACTGACCCACGTCAATCACAAGCTGCAAGTGACAATGACAAGGCGAAATGAAGGCTGGAGGTATTAACATTGAGATCTTTTCGACTCTTTTGTATACGGTCCGATGGCTTCCTAATCTCTATTCAGATTCTAGTTTTGTTTGACAAGGAAATACGTGCGTGTGAGAATATTTAGTTGGGCAGAAGTAATTTAGAAATATATCTTGATATTAACTGTTAAATGGAATTGGTTTTATGTCCTAATCTCTGACATAAAATTATTGGTTGACGAAAATGAAGAAAATTCACACACAAAATATAAAATCTCGTATCGCTTGTGGTAATTGTAACAAAATAATAATTCGCCTAATTATAAATATTAACACTTCCGGAACATTATTTCCTTCATGCGTTCGAAATTTTATCGTTGGTTATATTACCAAGTTCAATCTCAATATTCTATTATCGCACTTTTAAAAATAGTACAATTAATTAACCACCAAGTGAAAAAAAAAGTGTGGTTTATTGATAACAATAATTACGAACATTGTGTTTTAATGTAGGTAATATATTAGTACATGCATAATAATAATTAAATAATAGATTATTATAAGTACTTCCTGGTTGCTGTAAATAGCTTCAGTTAGTAATTTTTCCATTTTGTAAACCTCAACTGAATTATAAGATTATAGTTTTCAAAATTGCCATTGTAGAAAACACAAAACATCCATTAGGGTATAAGACCAGGAGAATGTCTCACCAAATACTTATTATTCTTATATTGAATCTAGTCTTAGCAAAATCAAGAGATGAAATCGAAAGAAGAAAAGCCCACAGTCGGAGAATAGCCTGCAAATGTTACCAGCAACAATATGAAGGAGGTTCATGAGGCTGTCATATAACCTTTGAAAAAGATATGGTGCATTTAGAGGTGGAACTTAACAAGGGAAAAAGGTACTGGAAGCTATCCTCCAGGATATCTGGAAGAGCCAACCTGGGAAAGGACCAAGCAGAACATGGCATGGTTCACTTCCATTGCACAGACAACGAGGCTGCGGAATGGCTGAAAATGGTAACCCCAAAACTAGACCCCTGGGAAGGGGCAAACCTGAAGGTACTACCATCCAAGGATGTCGTCCCTAGAGCAAGGGTATCAGTGTGGATACCCAAAAAATATCTTTGTTAAAATAGCCAATAAGAATATTTCTTTAGTTGAGGTTGTTGGCAACACCGCAATGTCAAGGTAGTCAGCTGATTGTGCGTGTGTTTTTTTAGCACGTCCGCCGAGCATTGTATTTTTCGTTTTCTCTAATTAATAGAAGTTATTCAACATTATTTCCGTATCTAAAGTGTTTGTATATTGACCCAATTTCCCACTGCGTAACAGGTTATGGGCCCAGTGGACTTTCAAATCGGAAAAATCGTGTTTAAAACCGTATTTTAGTTGAGAGGTTATGGGTCGGCGAAATTAAATATGGGCGGATAAATCGATACGGTTCTTGTAATATCGATAGTAGAAGTGACGGACAGTAAATCGATAGTTAGTCGCGTCGATAGTTGTTGGTGCGAAAAACTCGGTTTTGAAGACAGTAAAATATACCCGGTATAGGGGAAAGTTAGTTCGAAATTTAAATACCTGGTTTACAGTATAGGACCAATAAATTAAAAACACCATGAAAGCATCATCAGGAGCAGCAAAAGTAACTAAATTAGCAGGAGACAACTGGATTAGCTGGAAATTCCAGATTCAGATAGCGTTAAAATCTAAAGGCTTGTTTACAATAGTCACAGGGAAATCTGCTAGGCCAACAACGGGGTCAACTGAAGATTGGGACAAGAAGGATGCAAAAACACAAGGGATTATAGTGTCCAGGTTGGAAGATAAAATTGTAGATTATGTTCTTTCTTGCAATACAGTAGCTGAAATGTGGGAGAAGCTCAAGTCCATATATGAACACCATTTCCAGGTGAGTGTCCATCTGTTACATCAAATGTTTACCAGTCCTGAGTATAAAAATTGTGGTGTGGCTGACTTTATACCACAATTATAGGACATAGGGGGCCAATTGAAGCTTTTGGGTGGAGATTTAGGTGAGAAAATGTTGATAACCAAAGTGCTTATGTCTCTGCCTGAAAACCTGAGGCATTTTACATCAATATGGGAATCTACCATTCGCAAACAAAAGTGGTGGAAGCAAACCTCGGAATGCTCAGGAAAAATACAAGAAGTTCTGCAGCGAAGTTGAAAACACTTCCGAAAGAGCTTGTTTCCAGAAAATTCTAGCCAAGAACCATTGAAAGTCCTAACGGGAACTTCACAAAAAATGGGGAAAAAACATTAAGTTTACTTCTTGAAATCCATTTTCCAGACTCCACCGAAGTGACCCCCGATAGCAGAAACCCATCAAGCTTTTCCGCTTTCTGTAATACCAGCACTCCTACAAGAGGCGGTGAACCTTGTAGCAGCTCCACACATCTACAGGCTGTGCAGAGCCAGCCCGGTAACAGGCTATATTCCTGGGTCCTGGAGAAAATTAAAAGCTGTCTTCATCCAAAAACCTGGCAGAGACACATCTCAGGCCAGGTCATACAGACCGATCAGCTTATCGTCCTTTATGTTAAAGGTGACAGAAAAACTAGTTGAAAAGTACATCAGGGAAACCTCACGGAAACAGAGACCACTTCACCAAAACCAACATGCCTTTCAACCAGGTAGATCATGCGAATCAGCTCTACACCAACTGGTTACAAGAGTAGGGAAGTCACTAGGAAACAAGAAATTCGCACTAGTGGCATTTGACATAGAAGGAGCCTTTGACCACACCTCCTGCAACTTCATAGTCAGAGCTGCATGCGATCAATGATACCACATGCAGATGGATCAAATCCATGCTAAAACACAGCACTTCAAACTCGACTATTGCTGAAACCTCTATTAAAGTAACCGCGACAAAAGGACGCCCACAGGGCCCCTATTCTTGAAATAGGGGAGCAACCAATGACCTATTATCACAGATAAACGGATTTATAAACAAAAATATATGTTGACAACATGTCCGATTCTTTCTATCCTGACCAAACTCCCCACTACTAAAATGCCACTTTTAGATGTAGGAATATTTATTTTCTCTTTCTAACGCAGGTATAAAGTCCTGCCTTTCAACTACTCTTGGCAACACAGCAATCGACTAAACTCGGCCTCCTGCTTGTCGTAGTAATACGTTCCGTTCTCGCCAAGAGTATCTTGTTGTCTCTATCTTATGCGATGATGATTAGTATATGTTAAAAATAGACCGATAGATAAGATATGTTCGTGTTAGTCTTTTCTAATATCATCGTTTTAGTTTTGGAGCGGGACCAATTGGGTGTGGTCCATGGCAGGAAACAGCTGTTGAGACCGGACTTAGATCGGGCGACTTATGCCCGCCATGGACCGCCCGCACCCTGAACCCACTTTGGCCTATAAACATGTTGTCAACACAACAAATAGCATTTTATGAATGAAATACTCTTGTGTATCTGTGATAATAGGTCATTGGGAGCAATGTTCTCAGGAGAACGAGTGTTCCCTCTTTCTCAATGATATGCAAATGTAATATAAGTAAAAAAGAGGGAACACTCGTTCTCCTGGGAGCGCTGCTTCCCTGTTTCAAGAATAAGGACCCTGGGCGGAGTGCTTGCACCACTCTTGTGAAATCCAATCGTGGATGAACTTCCGAGGAAACTAAACGATCAAGGCTACTTCACCCTAGGCTACCCGGATGACATAGTCGTTGTCATCAGGGGAGGATTTACCAGGACGGTATCAAACCTCATGAGTCATGCAGGACGCCCTAGGAATCACTGAGGAATGGGGTACGAGGGAGCAGTTTCATGAGAGAAAGATATCTGGAGGACTTTATCGTCCCCAGTCTATTCCAAACAACCTTGGAGTTTGGCAGGAAAGCTAAATTTCTAGGCATCATTTTAGATATGGAGCTGACATGGATACAACACATCCAAAAGATAACCACCAAAAGCAAGATGACGTGAATGTCACTAAAAAGAGCAATTGGGAAAACGTGGGGACTAAAACCGTCAGCTGTATACTGGATATACACTACGGTTGTAGGACAAATGATAACATATGGTGCACTTGTATGATGGCCTAAAATAAACCAAAGACAAGCAAACCTGGAGCTAGCCAAAATCCAGAGACTTGCATGTCTTTGCATTACCGGTGCACAGGAAAGCACACCAACGTACGGCAAGTATAGGAACGATTCTGAACCTCCCACTAATTGATCTTATCGTCAAAGCGGAGGCTAAAATCGGGGCATATCGTCCCCAGCTGAACGAAACCTGGAACCCAAAATCAAATGGACATGCGGTTATCACCAAAATAATCACAAACCCGATTTTAACTATGGGTTTACTGACGGCTCCAAAACAGAAACTGGAACCGGCGCTGGAATATATGAAAAAACTACCAGATGCGACATCAGTCAACTCCTGTCTGAGAGAAAACCTTAGGAGGGCACCACAAAATCTTCCGTAACAACAAAAATAAACCAATGGGTGTATAGACAACACCAAACCTAGTGGCAAACTCTTCCGAAATTGATGTGCGAAATTAAAACTAGAAAAAACACAGGTTGCTAATAGAATGCTAATCGATGAAAGATTCCAAAATGAAATTGAAAGATATCAAAACTGAAAAGGATTTTTCACCTTACTTTGCTCTACTTCCACTCCACTCAGCTGGCCAGCTCATTCAGGAAGTTCAGGTCCCATGCGTAGGAGTGCAATGAAACCTTCTTGATTTAACCGGTCGCGGCAAACGAAAAATCGCGGGTCTATTTTCTCGAACTACACGAAGCGGGCGAAGTGTTTTTGGCAACTGGTACTACTTGTCGACAGGAAGTGTGAGCAAGGTAAGGTGAAATCGTTTATCGATTACCATTCTACCAGCAACCTGTGGATTTTCCAGTAAGCTAATGGTACAACAACCATCACCTAAACTCACTGAAAAGATCCTACAACTAAACAGGAATCAAATCAAGCTAATAACTCGACACTGTAACCTGAGAAAACAACTTCACATTATGGGCAAGAAAAACCCATATGCAGATTTTGTGACGAGGATGAAACCGCCACCCACATAATCTTTGAATGTGAGGCTTTACGCTGATAGAAATACAGACAGATAGGGCCAGAAGACCCTATATGTAAACTCACTAAAAGTAACACGGTGAAGAGGCTCCTAAACCTTATCAAGGTCACGAAACTTTCCACTGATTAAACAGACAAATAGGAGTGTTGGGGCCACCTAACCGGGCCTGTTCACTCTGCATCTCAATCAACCAACCAACCTAGAGGTGGAGCTTCATAAGAACTCAAGATCATGGAGAAGGAAAGTTTATAACAGCTAGAGAAGTAGTCTCAATAAAAAAGCAGAAAGAGTTCTATCATAAAAATGGAAGCATTGAATTAGACAATAAGGGGGACCATGTAGAGGAACTTGCTGAAAGTAAAAATGACGGAAAAATTATAAGAGAAAAGGAGGCACTCTTGATACAGTGGATACTAGAGTGAATATTAATTTTACAAGACTTCTGATACGAAGCCAAATGTAAATGAGGCAACGGAAACAGTAGATGAATTGAAGATTAGGAACGAAGAACATCTTTAGGAAAAAACCATAAGCGGAGGACGAAAGACTTCAGTAATGCAAACTTCAAATAATCTTCAAGTTTTTTTGCACATGAGGCGCTTCTCTATCCTTCACCTTCATCATCCAATATTAAGGCAATTTAGACCAGTCTTGAGTTTGGAAGCATTTTCATACTTGACACTGGGTGGTATGAATAAAAATGAAGTACTTGCTACTACTACAAGTATTAGTATGTTCTACGTAGTATTTACTTCAAAACGAAGTAGATACTACATTTCGACACTACCGGAAATTAGTAAATTAGTAGTATCTACTTCGTTTTGAAGTAAATACTACGTAGAACATACTAATACTTGTAGTAGTAGCAAGTACTTCGTTTTTATTCATACCACCCACTATAACATCTGTGAAAAAATGCTCACACAAATCCAAGCAGAAGATGTTTTGCAATTTCCTTGTTCTGACTCATCCATTATAGTATATCAGTTGGTGAATATTTCAAATTCTACAAAAAATAAGTTCTTACCTCGTCTCGTAGATGTCGAAATGAGGAGAGTATGGACGAATGGAAATCGTTCCATCGCAACGAGTACTGTTGCTCGGGGGAGGTCTCGGCCCCCATTGGGCAAAGCGATGGGGCAATTTCTACGCCAATGATTGTGCCGGTTTTAATACTGGACCCAGCTGAGCACAGCACCTGGTACTTTTGACGCTAGCAGTGGAAGTAGTATGACATTTAGGGAAGATTTTTGATTCGTATGTGGTGTTGGCTCGGTCTTTGGCTTTGAAGATACATTACTGAAACAGAAAAACTTCTATTAATATAAAATCTTCACACATATTTTTATTTTTCAATGTTTTATTCAAATTCTGTTAACATTTTGAAGCTTGATTTGCACCCTCTCCAAAGCTACAATGAAAATTCGCCCTCGTTTATTATTTATCCATATCTTTTAACAGCACAGCAGGTATCATCCAGAAACCCAAAAAGCTCTTTATTAGCAGTTACCGTAAATAAACAAAATATACTTTTACATAATTTTTTCAACGTTACATTCACCTAAACCAGTCCGAATCCTGTATATTCTGTAACAATTCTTTATTTGAAGGCCCCCTACTTATGTTCAAACGAAATTATAATTTTTTTCTCATTAAAACAATCTCTTTTCTTCGGCAAATGGCATAAATTAATAGAAATGATGGTTGAAATTTCCGGGCAATAAAATTTGTAGGCAGGCCCCGATAATGAGGACCGAAAAAATACACATGGGGCAATCGCACTTACGGAATTAAATACCTCATATAAAAGTAGTTTTTTTTTTTAATTATTAGTATTTTCTAATTATAATTATTACCATTTTAATTTTTAGTTGGCATGGGAATTTATAGTCAAAGATGGTCATAGGTACCGTTAGTAAGTCTATTTCAAAGAGTTAATTAGGTATTTGAATTTTTGTTTCGGTAGTGTAATAATTATTATCATAATTATTGTTGAAATAACACCTGACTGAGTTTAGAGCCGGGAACAGAAGAAAAATAAAAGTCGCCGATAGAGTTATTATTGAGAAACTAACAAGTTAATTTTGATATTCTGATCTATTCAATTCTGTGCGATCGCTAAAGCAGATTCACCAAACAAAACCATTGGAGAGAAATTGCAACTTGAAAACCTCCCCAATGTGTTCACAGATTAACACCCTTTTCCGCAATCACAGTCCAATCTGTCCAATGCTGATACTCTTTTAAATCATTTAAATCGCCAGGGACCGATCACTCCAGCACCGGAAATCCATCATATCGCCGTCACTCTGCAGACTACTAAGAGCTAGAGCCACAAGATATCCCATACATGGAAAAAGGTCAGAATGCTCTTTATACCAAGACCTGGGAAAGACTACTCGCAGCCAAAGGTGTCAGACCTATTACACTATCCTCCTTTATTATGAAGACGAATAATAAACATATCAGTGACTAGGTACACCAAAACTAACATGACCATCAAGTGGGTAAATCCGAGGGTGAATCTTGCGAAACGGCCATACACCAACAGGTGGCAAGAATAGAGTGCGCAAATGATAACCAGGAGGAAGCCTTTGCCCCATTTGAATCTATGAACACTGCTTTGTCCGGACACGGACTACGGAGTCACACTCCATTAGCAGATGGATTGATAACATGCTTCGTGGCAGACAAATTCAGGCAACTTTTAATAATGATACAATAGAAATGTCAGTATCAGAAGGCTGCCCACAGGCCACAGGGTGGGGTCCTACCTGGTCGTAGATGAACGCCTAGTAGAACTTATTAACAGAACATTTATACACAGAGTTACTCAGATGATGTAGTAGCCGTAGCCATGGGGAAAAATTTCCAAACTACCTCTGCGCAAATGAAAAGAGCATTTAAAATCGTGGAGGACTGGGTCAAAAGGGCAAACCTGAGGACTGGGTGAAAAGGGCAAACCTGAGGGTCAACCCTGAGAAAACAGCAATGGTACCCTTCACGAAAAAAAGAAAACTAGACTAGAGTGGGAGGGAATAGCCCTCCCACTTTTTTTCGGAAAGCAAATATAATTGGTTTGAGAAGTCAAGTGTCTAGGGATTATCCTGTATGCAGAACTAACTTGGAAAACGCATAGTGAAAACGTGACCGACAAAGGTAGAATGGCACTAATGGTACCAGAAGAACAATGGGGAAGAAATGGGGACTTCTAGCCCCCATAGTATATTGGATCTATACAGTATTGGTAAGACCTATGTCATTGGTAAGACCCAGAATATTCTACGGATGGATAATTTGTTGGACAAACAGAGCAAAGCAACAATAGAGCTATCCAAATTTCAAAGATTGGCTTGTCTCTGCATAATGGGTAAAATCAAAAGCCCTCCAATGGCTCCAACTGCTGGTATGAAAGCCATACTAAAATTCCCACCGCGGCTTGATATCATTGTCATAGCTGATGGAAGATTAGAGGCCTACAGACTCAATTGTGGCCAGAACTGGAATCCAAGAGGAACACCGGACATACCAGGATAACATTGTTACAAACTCACTGTTTGAGATGAGGAGTAACAACATGACAGAATAAACACTCACAAATGGTTTCAAACCCAGATTAACTGGGAAAACAGAACAAAAAACTAACTAGTCCAGAATGGCAAGTTAGAATCATACACAATGGCTCCAAAACCGAAAGTGGAACCGGTGCCGGAGTATATGGCTTATCCTCAAGCAGCTATTAAAGCTTTAACATGCCAACAGATAAACTCAAAATTAGTGTGATACTGCTTGCAACACATTTTAACGCTTCTTCTTCTTCTTCCAGTGCCTATCCGGTACCGAATGTTGGCAATCATTCTAGTAATGATAATTTTATCTGTTACTGCTCTGAAAAGACCTGAGGTGGATGTTTCAAACCAGGTTCCTAATTTCTTCAGCCACGATATCCGTTTTTTGCCGATGCTTCTCCTGCCCTTGACCTTTCCTTGTAGAATGCATTTCAGCAATTTATATTTGGTTTCGATTCTCATCATGTGACCCAAATAATCCAATTTTCTACTTTTTACATGAGCAGCACTCGGGTGTTTGATACCTTGTCCATCCATGATATTTTGAAGATTCTTCTATAAGTCCAGAACTTGAATGCTTCCAGTATCTTTGTTGTTGCCTCCGTCAAGGTCCAAGACTTTACTCCGTATAACAAGACAGAGAATATGTAGCATCGGAGAAGTCTGAGTTTTAATTTTTAATTTAAATTATGTGTTTTGAATAATTTGGACAATTGAATTCTTGATCTTATTTTTTAGAAATGGTCCCACTGTTCATTTACTACTCTACCAGGATCAGTTGGCACTCGTTCTACGACTTTCTCATCAATGGAAAACTGTACTCCTCCAATTCTCTCCTTGCTATTTATCATGACTTTTGTTTTATTGGTGTTAACTTCTAAGCCATATTTCTCACTAATTTCAACTACACTGTTTATTAAAAGCTGTAGTCCCTGTCCAGTGTCAGCAGAAATAACGGTGTCATCGGCATATCTAAAATTGTTTATTCATCCGCCAATTTATAGTAGTTTTCGCGTAATCTAGGGCTTCTTGGAAATTGTCTCTGAGTACATGTTGAATATAAGACATCCCTGCCGTACTCCTCGTAAAATTTTCACTTCTTCTGTTTTCTCATGATTGATTCTATCAGAAGCTGACTGTCTCCAGTATAGGTTTTTGATTATGCGTAAGTCTTTGCCGTCAACTTCATTATCTTGCAGAACTTCCATCATTTTGTTGTGGTGAACTTCAAATGCTTTCTGATAGTCAATGGAACAGGCATACACATTACAATTGATATCTCTGCAACGTTAGAAGAGCACTTCTACACTGAATGAGGCGTATCTTGTTCTAAGACCTTTCATAAAACCAAATTGTGTAGGTGATACTTGTCACTCGAAGATTTTGTACAATCTCCGATGCATAATTTTTAAAAATAGTTTCAACAAGGCTTATTTTTCTGTAATGACTGCATTTTCTTGGCACCCTGCATCTAAGATCTCTGACTGCACTTCATCTGGACGAGTTATTTATATCTGCCTCTTCATGTCCACTTGTGGGTTCATACACCTGTATAATGTTGACATTTGCTGGAATTACTTTTATTTGAACTAGCTTTATTTTTTCATTTGAGATATGAGACATTTTATGCCACTGATTAGTGCAGTATGACTCCCACTCCATATTCATGTGTGACGGGACTTCTTGAGTAGTATATTCCATGTTTTTGAATATCACAGTAGCTTGCATTCAGCCATCTCATTTCACTTATTCCCAAAATTTTGATCTCTAACCGTTCAATTTCTTTGATGGCGTTTTGTATTTTACCTGTTTGGGCCATGGTTCTCACATTCCAGGTATCCAGTTTTGTACGTTGTCAACCCTAGCCAGCCATAATAAGGTAACTATTGCGCGGGTGCCGGGGCACACCAGCGTTGTCGGCTTTTCTGAAAACGCAACCCATATTCGAAATATCAAAAATCTCGATACGTGACTGCTCAGATAAGTGGATCCGAGAGGAAAACAAAAACCACTGGGGCCTTATTCTTGAAACAGGGAAGCAGCATTCCCAGGAGAACGAGTGTTCCGTCTTTGTTACTTTATCATTTGCATATCATTGAGGAAGACGGAACACTCGTTCTCCTGGAAACGCTGCTCCCCTGTTTCAAGAATAAGGACCCTGGAATGAAACACTGAGGCAACACCACAGTAAGGCAATGGTGAAATATCCTACGGCAAGATTAGCCTCTGAGATCAGCTCACGAGGAGTCAGATCTGAATTGTGACAGGACTCTTAATAGTTGGGGAGTTGTGGTCGAAAACATGCAAGAGTTCTCTGAAGGCTGATATTTTCAAAATAGGTCGTACTTTAGTGATGGAAAGCTAGTGTACAGTCAGCACTCGTAGTTCCAGGATAGCTGGCGCTGGGACGCGCGCATTGGGTGTTTGGTCCTGCTTATTGCTTTTGATATTGGAAGATTTCGAACATCGCAGTTATGCCAACAACTAAAAAAATAAATAAAAATAAACGAAATAAACAGTTTTCCCGGTACTGGATTTTCCAAGATATCTCTGTTATTAACGAATTCATAATTGCTGTTCTGAGAGCAACATCTCTTGTTGTTCACTGGAAAAGGGCATGAGCAGGAATCAGAAGTTGATGATTTAAACGACAGTAATGAGATACTCAATAAGAACTCTCAGATGTAGTAAAGAGGTAAGTAGCAAAGAGGATAAGATGAGCTCTGAACCAAGAGAAATGATGAAACAAAGAAGTCATCTGAGCGATTGGGTACAAAGGAATTTGAAGAAATTAATAGAATAACACAGACAACTTCTAAAGAGAATAAATAATGCTTAAAGTCAAGACTCTCGTTACCAAAATCTATTAGCATAAAAAATGAAGTTGGAACAGACGAAATGGTTCAAAGCAGAATCTCGATGTGGGGATAAAAAATGTATGGTTTTGAAGAAAAATTTGGAATTGAAACATTTTGTTCTGAGAAACAACAAATCACACTATACCATTTCCAAATCCAAGCGGCAGTAATGACATTAACGTAAACAACTGGTAACTTTCATTACAACCTATCAAATGTCCTCCGTGCATGCGCACTGGTCCTGGTAGGGCGTTTCAACCAATAGGAAGGCTGGATTAACAGCTTATGTTTGTTTACAATTTATGTTATTTAATGTCATTACTACCGCTTGGATTTGATTCAACTATCGGGGAAAATTGAGTGACAGCTAAAATGCTGGATCAAGGAAAATATCAAAACTAGCTAATAGTGGCTTAGCTAGATAAAAGCATTTTCTGCATTGTTGCTTTTTTAGATCTTGCAAAAGAATACCTCCACAAGTTGGTTCTAAGGTAACTGTAAGAGGTAGTTCGAGTTTATTAGGATTTCTATATTATAAAGACTTAATACCCCAGCAATAGAGGAAGCAGCAGCAATAATGCTCAACGACAACATTCAACCAAATGAAAACAACAACGTCGATATGGAACTAAACAAATTAAGGCAAGCAGTAGACATATCTAGAGAATCTATTCCATGATGTACGCAAAGAACAAGAACCAACTGTAGGAGAGGGACCGAAAATTCTTGTGGACGAGGTGAGAGCCGCCATCTCGGAAATGAAGCCACGGAAAGCAGCTGGTCTAGATCAAATACAGACTGAATTCCTAAAGTTACTGAACGAGGATAAAATCAAATGGCTGACCAGAATATTCAACAACATCTACTTAACAGGAGAAATTCCAGCGGATTGGTTAAGGTCAGAATTTATTACACTGCCGAAAAAAGCAAGTGCCAAAACCTGCGGTGATTTTAGAACAATAAGTTTGATGAGTCATCTCTTAAAGCTGTTTCTCAAGATAATACACAAAAGAATATATAGACTTTGTGAAGAACAGATTTCACCGAATCAGTTTGGGTTTGTGAACGCCGTCGGTACAAGAGAGGCTCTATTTGGTGTACAGGTGTTGTTTCAGAGATGTAGGGATGTCAGCTGTGATGTACATGCTTGCTTAATCGATTATCAAAGAGCATTTGACCGAGTCCAACACGATAAAATGGTCGACATACTGAAGCAAATAGGAATAAATCAAAAAGATTTAAACTTAATTATAAACTTATATTGGAACCAGACGGCAGTTTTGAGAATTGATGGCAGTCACACAGAACAAATAAATATACTACGAGGAGTGAGGCAAGGCTGTGTTTTGTCGCCCATCTTATTTAACGTGTACTCAGAATACATCTTTCGAGAAGCACTAGACAACATTGAGGAATCACTATAAACGGTACTAAACTTAATAACATAAGATATGCAGTTGACACCATCATGTTTCAGATAGTCTTCAAGGATTACAAAGTTTGATGGATAGGGTGATCAGAATTAGCTCACAGTACGGGTTAGAAATAAACATAAACAAAACCAAACTCCTCATAGTAAGTAAAAAAAAACATGGCGGAAGACAGTTTATACATCAATGACAGTAGAATACAAAGTAAGGCAGTAGACATACTTGGGGACAATCATTAACGAGAGATGGGACAACTCTCAAGAAATACGATGTCGCATCGAAAAGGCCCGCTCTGTGTTTATTAAAATGAGTTCGCTTTTCAAAAGCCATAATCTATCCTTGGACATGAAGCTGAGACTCTTGCGTTGTTACGTTTTCTCGGTCCTTCTGTATGGCGTAGAAACTTGGACACTCACTAAAGAGACTGCCAGGAGAATTGAAGCGTTCGAACTCTGGTTATACAGGAGAATACTGAAAATATTTTGGACACAAAAAATTACCAACATAGAAGTAATGCGTCGGATGAATAAAGAACTAGATACCATAAAATGTCGGAAACTTCAGTATTTCGGCCACATAATGAGGAACCCAAATAGATACGGGCTGCTACAGGAAATCCTACAAGGCAAAATTAATAGCAGGAGAGCACCTGACCGAAGGAGAATATCTTGGCTAGCAAATCTTAGATCGTGGTTTGACAAATCAACAGTAGAACTTTTCCGAATCGCCATCACCAAAGTAAACATAGCCATGTTGATAGCCAACATCCGGAACGGATAGGCACTTGAAGAAGAAGAATATTATAGATAGGTCCTTGGTTGGTTGGTTGGTTTTAGGGCGGAGTCAGGCGTGCTGGTGTCCCGATTTGCGCTGTAGCCTCAAGGCTTATTGTGCTACCCCTGTCTTGCCTAAGCAACTTCTGTCCCTTTGATGAGATCTAGCTGCTGGTAAGTTTCTCATGCTGCACGTTGTATTCCTCTAAATAAATTATGTCTGCTGCGAGCCAGTGCTTCATAGTCGTTTGAGGCGGTTTCCTTTTCTTCACCACTTAGTTTACATGTTGTTGAGCCATTGTAGACTCTCATTTTCTGCATGTGCGCTTTAAAATGGCAGTGTCCTGTTAGTAGTCCTACGACCTGACTTATCTGGGTACGCACTAATGATAGTACTTCAGCTGTAAGCATCTTTGAGTGGTTTTCAATTATTTCCTTCGAGTGTCTTACTCCAGGTATGGACCGCTTGAAGTCGAGATGTTGTTGACCACCTTTCAACTGCCGCTTTTAAAACCTGATGCATCTTGCGAAGGGTGCAGCTAAGCCCGCTCTGGCTAGTTGGTTAGTCTTTCCGTTGCCTTCTATTCCCAAATGCCAAGGAACACACAAGATCTTTATCCTGTTATTCCTTGACGACCGAGTTTACAGGTCGTGTAGACATTCCATCGTTATCTTTAAATCTACTTTAAAGATAACGATAACTAGATACATTTTTGCTTTGTTGAGGTGTCTATCTATGTGTGAGTTCCATGTTAACTTGGCGTTCAGGATTAGATCTAGGTATTTCACGTCGTCAACTATTTTAATAATTTCTCCGTAGATGCTTAGGTTTTATTCACCCCTGTTCCTTCGTCTAGTGAAAGGTACTATCGCCATCGTTCTGGCTTTGACCATGAGGTTTGCTACCTCGCACCAACGTTGTACACCTATCAGAGCTGTTTCCATAACTTCTGCTATGGCCGTAGGATGTTTTTCTTGAACTAGTATCGCTACATCGTCTGCATTTCCTTGGGCGTAAAATCCCTGCTGTGAGTTGAGATGCACGAGCAGCCTATCAACCACTAGGTTTCATAGTTCCTCGAGTAATGTCAGCTTCTAGGGTGTCTTCATAATGTTGACTTAAACTCGCCGGTAGGTACTTAAACATCTTGTGTATCCATGTGCAGGTGGGTGTTGTCGACTCCATATCTTGCTGCCGCGGAGACCATTGCATCAAATGATACATAATCGAAGGCACCATGTATATCTACAAAGGTTCTCATCGACCCTCTCAACGAGGTTGTGAACCGCTGTCTCACATGATTTTCCTGTATGTTCTTGTTTGCAAAAGGGGAATTGCGAAAGCGCCCTGTTTCTTAAGTGCCAATCTATGAGTTTCTCCAGTGTTTTCAGCTTGAAAGGCTGATTGGTCGATATGATTTCGCTTCCGTATATGTTTCCTGTCCGGGTTTTGAGAGGAAGATGTGGGGCCAGTATGTCTAGCCCCTGCTGCAAAAGAGCCGGGTAGATTCAATCAGGCCCCGGTGACTTGTAGGGTTCAAATCTGCTAACAGCCCATTTGATTTTTTGGTAACTGGTGATCAAAGCTGCTATTCTTTTTTCCTGTTCGTAAGGTATGGTTCTGGACGGTGTTCTTACACCCAGTTGATTTTTCAGTTTATTTTGTGTCTAATTTCGCCTCCAAGCAACTTTTTTCCAGCTTCCGATTGACCAAGTTTTTGCTATTTGTTTTCGTTAGACAATTTTTCTCCCGAATCGTAATTAATTAGTACAAGTCATAAAACCCAATATAACAATACCATTTGTTATTTAAATTGTGTATTGAATCGAAAACTGCTGTTGCCCGAATCAATTAGCCGAATGCAGACGCAGATGGTCCTCGACAATAATAAAATATCAGTACGAAAATAATTCCGATTTTCGTGTACTTACATTAAAGGCCGCGGTTAATTTTACTATTTGTACTTACACTTTCTATTATTAACACCGGCCTCCGAGGACAGCATTTATTTAAATAAGTATTTCATTTGTAATAAAATAATTTACACGAACGATTTTTTTCTGATGGTTAACGGGATTTTAGTCGAAGCGTTAAATCGCATTAGCGCGAATTAAGGCTGATGGAATTAAAAAAATACAGTATGTTAATTTTCGAATCTTTTGGATGGAAGAAAAATTATCTCTCTTTATTTGAATAAATAGGTACATTGTTTCCTCTTCAACTTCTCATCTTTAGTGTTATATGTATCTGTCGTTTTAGAACGTCTTTTTTCGTTGTCCAACACCTAATTTCTATCTTCTTCTATCATCAAAATCCTCTGATGAGAGATTTCTTTCACTGATGGACGTTTGTATGGTCTTCTGCCATTCCAGTTTTGATCTTCCTCGTTTTCTTCTACCTGTTGGTTGCCAGTGCAGCATTTTTCTGGGCCATTTGGTATATGGCATTCGTTCTACGTGCTTATACCAGGTAAGTTGTTTCCTTTCAATGTTCTGAACTATCGTGCCCATTTGTTGTTTTATATAGACATTCCCTTATTCTCTCTTTTCGAGAGATTCGCTTGGATCTTCTAGTATCATCCATTTCAACTGCTTCTACTTTCTTCTTTTGTCTGTCTGTAACTCTCCAAGTCTCGGCTCCATATAGAAGGCTGCTCTTTATCATTGTCTCGTATATATTGAATTTTCTTTTCTTTGTTATTTCCTTGCTCCATAAGATTCCATTTTCTAGCTTTAATTATTCGCTTTTCCATTTCTTTCACATCTGTTCCGGTTGTCGAATGTGATACCTAAATACCATGACATTGCATCAGAATTTCCTGACCATTGTCCACGTTTCCGTTCTGGGTTGCGATTTTCGAAACCATTCGAGTACATTTCGTACGCGAAATTTGACTATTCCCCTTTTAATTTAAATTGATGTCATACAAATTTCGTGTATGAAATGTACTCGAATGGTTTCGAAAATCGCACCCCGGGGTACCTAATACACATAAATATTATGTTTTATTTATATTAACTCTTAGGCCCCATTTTTGGTACTCTTCTATATCATCTTTCTATTCATATATTGCATGTCCTCTTTGTCACTGGCCACTATGACCTGATCATCTGCAAACTGAAGAGTAAACAGGCACCTATCATTTATCTTTATACCCATTCCATAGATCTTCCTCTTCCATTTTTTTAGTGCTACTGCTACTGCTACTTATATTTTGAAAAGCGTAGGAGAGATACAACATCCTTGACATAGTCCTTTATTCACTATAAACGTGTCTGAGTTTTTCACCTATATTAATTCTAGATTTTGAGTCTTTATGTAGGTAGTTCTTCAAATGTCGTTATATAGATAATACCTTCCATAGTCTGGATACTTGGACTGTATCGTGTGCTTTTTGTAGGTCCACAAATGTCAGGTGGGTATCCAAATGTAAGACAAAATACGTTGTCTGTACCTGATCTTCCTGCTCTAAACCCACACTGCTCTTCTTCTTCTTTCTCTTTATAATCCTCCTTAATGAGATCACGCAGGATTCTAGCGTATAGTCTGCTTAGTGTGCTGGTGACTGATATGCCCCGATAGTTATTGCAGTTCAACTTATTTCCTTTTTTGTGAATGGATGATATAAAAGGCGTTTTCCACTTTTATGGAACAGGATGTTATTATTTTTTGATAATACATGTGAGACCTTTAAAGAGCTTCTCAGTTCCCCTTTTCAGTATTTCGGAGTATATCCCTTCTGGACCGCTAGCTTTAACAGACTTAAGATTTTAACAGTCTTCTTCACTGTTTCTTCAGATATCTCAACTACTTCTCCATATACTTTAATATGTCTGGAAAATCTAATATATTATTCCGGTCTACTTTCTTGTTATAGACCCTTGTAGTGTTCTATCCATTGCTCTGGCTTGATTACCTGGATATAAGCTCTGTCCCTTTCTGTGTTTTTACATTTGATATAAATCTCCATACCTCTGAGCATTTCCTTCCTCCTATATAGGTGTTAATTTCTTCACATTTCATATCTCGTGACTCGTTCTTAGCTATAGTGATGCAAGTTCATAGTTGTCTTTTTGTGTCTTTATAAACTAATCTTTAGTAGGTACTTGAAGATTTACAGAAATAGACGAGCTAAAGTTGAAGGGCTAATTATTGCCAACGCTAAGATTTACGAAAATATAATTAAACGCAAAAAAAAAACCATTACCCATTAAAAAACCGTCCAGACACGATGTATCATAATAAATCACATACGTTCATGAACTATCATTAACTGGCGTTTTAACAATACAAAATTAAATTATGGTACTCACCGAGTGAATACCAAATTGGCTAAAGGTAGTACCAATCATCATCTAAGTCTAAGTCATATTTAAATGAAGTAACGCTTTAAAAATAGCCTTATTCGTGAGTACCAAACCAAAAATTTATAATAATTGCGCTATACAACACCTACACGGAGGTATGTATGCCGGAATATTAATTCAGCCGAAATTTATGTTTATTTATTTTATTACCGAATTTTTTCCTCTTGCCTGATACATCTCAGGAATAATAGATTTGCGTAGGTATACGTAGGTACCCAAATTTAACGGTTCCTAACAATTTTTAATCAAGCAATATATTTGACTTCGATTTATGCGTAGGTAGACTTTCTGTAATTTAAGTCAGATATCGGAAGACTAATTGCGTATGTAATGTATTGCTTTTTGGACGAAAATTTTAATGAATCATTAACTTGTTGATGAGGTAAATGACCAAGAACGACTCTATTAGAATTGTCCTAGAATGTTTTAATATTATCGTGACTTTTCAATTTATTGCTTTTGTGGGTAGATAATGTAAATTATTTTGAGAGCTATTATTGTCGATGGAGCTTTTCTGTTTAATGTTTGACAAATTTTTAATAAAATAAAACTCCAATATCCCGTATCTTCTCTTCAGCTTCAGTAATTTGGTGTGGTGTTGCGTCAAGATCTTTGAAAACACCAATTACTTCAGAGAGCCAAGGGTTTTTTTTTAATAAACTTGCGGTACCTTCTTCTTTCTAATTTCAAAGAGTGCTGAAATGGTATCACATCCACTTACTGCGTGAAGAAAGAGAATGTCTTGAGTGTTGACTTGGCAGGAATGGGATGAATACAAAACACACATGGATGTGTAACCTCTTTCACTCTTCTGGAAATAAATGTTCATTTTAGAGAAAGCTGATGCTCTCAGTAAAACCAGAAGATTGATGTCTTCTGTTATGATGACACTATCACATTCGGTAAATTTTGATGTAGCAGTTTCCACTATCATGACATCGGCATCTTCTGTGGCCTGCTCCACCTGAATTTCCTTGGATTTTATTTCAGTAATTGTGATGAAGTTTTTTTTGTTGGTATCATTGGAGAGAAATGTTTAGAACAGATGTTTTGAAAAACACAAACTTTCACGATGAGTGCAGCAGAGATCGTCGATATCGTTGTACTACTTTGGTATCTTATGCTAACAGAATACCCATCAAAAAACACTATAGCATTGATTCCGAAGTTTCTTTGAACATAATCCACGTAGTTCTTGCACACCAATTCAAATGTCGTATCTCTTGATTTTCTCCACACAACCCTATGTAGCAGAAGCAGGTACCCACCATCAATAACTGCGCATTTGCTGCTGCCGAAGTATACCGGTTCTTCTATAGGAGTGAAAGCCGCATACAATTCACTTTGTGCCCTTGTGCATACCTTTCTCTGTGAAGAGACATCGGGAAGGGGGCTAGCTCATATTTCAACAAATTTCTAAGGTCATCATAAGATTGTTTCATTATGCAAATCCGTTAAAAGACAGTGAGAGGGTCTATTGTGAACCTTATATTTCCACTTCAATTTCATGTCTTGAAAATCCTTTCTTCATACAGGTGAGTTCGAGCTAAGTGGCAGTTCACAACTTCAGGAACAACAGCTCCTGTGCTCTTGGCGTAATTTAAGTGGCCTGCAGCATGCAAGTGGGGGATTATTTCACTGACTGAGTCGAGGTGGAGGTTACAGTCACCCGTACGTTCAGCTCTGATGAAATTTTTCGTTAGGTTACACAGGCGGAAGTATTGGATCCATAGTGTCGCAGTTGGTCCTCTATTCTCAATTTCGTTCAGCACATTCGAGAATTTAACTCTCACTGCATGTAATGCTCGATGCTTAGGACTGGTGAAAAGAATCGATAACCTTACCGTCTGCAAACAACTCTTCTGTCAATCCCAAAACTTCAAATATCAGACCACCCAAAACAGTTTAAGCAAGGCCATGTGCACGTACACATCCTATCTAAACAGTTCAAAATTCTTTCGCTGAAACACTTCAGGGGCAGAACTTATACCAAATGGAAATGGAAGTCGACAAAATTGGTAGCGACCGAAAGGTGTGCCTAATCCTTCCTCGCCAATGAGGCTCAAAAATACAGCAGGTTTGCTTATTGACGTCTTTAGAATCCAAATCCGTAGCAGTCATGAACAAATCGAATCTTTGTTCAAATTTTTTCCAGTTACCTTACCTTGAATGCTTAAGGGTTCTGGCGGTTTAAACATCGGATCCATGGTTCTCCGGGGCTCAAGACTTCTTTTCCAGGGCTCAAATTATATTATACAGTTTACAATAAGTGGGATAGGCCTAGTGCTATGTTTATGTTTCTTGTGAAAGTATATCAGTTCTGTCTTCTGTTCATTAACACCAAGCTTCCACTCATCATAATAGGGTTGAAGGATTTTTGTGGACACGTGTAGGTATTTTGTAAAAATTTTGAATACACTTTTGGTGGTATTCCGTGCTAAGCGCAACTACATCTATTTCCATATTAATCAACAGGCTTATACGGTCTTCAATTTTTTGTTCCCATTCATCACCTCGCTGTCTTGGGTATGACAAAATCGAGTTTGCTACCTTTGGAAGCATCACTTTGACTATAGGATTGCGCCTTTCCTGGGGTAACTTCATTGGTTTTTGTCTGTACTGCTCAGTAACCTCTTCATCGCATGAGAAGCATTTCTTGTTGAAATTGAATGATGATGATGTAAGGACGCAAGGATGCCAAAATCAATGTATCGTTACTTTGGGTTTGACAAAATGTGTGAATTTTAATTTTTTCCACTCCTGCGAGTAACCGTTGATGTTCAGGCTTTTTCCGCTTCAAGCTGGTAGCAAAAAGCGTATCAATTCCAAACTTTTTTCGCATATGGAACACCGTTCTAACATTATTGCAGATGCCATATTAACTCAGCAGTACCACGAGAACAATACACTATGAACTAAACACGAACAGTTAGTAGGAAGTTGACGTGTACCTACTACTAAGCCCAGGCCCGTTCAACTATCGATACCTTTCAGATAGATAGGCAAGTTCAGCACGGATGATGTCAAAATCAAAATCAAAAAACGATATTTTTCTCCGAATGACAGTAAAAGCAACTTTTGAATGATACTTGACAGGTTTGAAAGGTGCATTTTTACTGCCTAGGCAGAAAAAGTGGACTTTAAACTGTCTAGTAAAACAAGTAACTATTATCCCATGCTTGGTTTGAATTATGTTCGAACGGGAAGAAATTTTTGACAAGTTGAGATTGTATCTTTGAACCACTGTATCTCGGTTATTATTACATTGAAGAATACTTTAGTTTGAAGGAAATTAAATTTTCATTAACTTTATAAATAGGTGTATTCTGCTAGAAACGCATGGTTTAGAAGTTATAAGCAAAAAACTGAGAAAGTTCGAAAATTTTTAGGTCTAGGCTCGTCCGCTGGCCGCCTAAAGTGACCCCGATAGCGAGGGGACCCACTCAAAGTGTTGTCAGCCTAATGCGCGCTCCTAAGTGCAGGGTAAGCAAGTCACCACACTTCTGTCGTACAAAGTGAGGGGCGAGCTCTTCATTTTCTCTGGCGCAGAGAATAGGGGCAGACAGGTGAGATGATGTCTCGATCACTGTCCGTAGATAACTAACTGAGTTAAAAGATGATTTTTGGCTTAGAATATACATTTTTTAAAGTAATGGTTTCCATTTCTTTCTTCCTGCCCGTAGGCAGCTCACACCAACAACACAGATGAGGCTTGTGCGCTGGCCACCTAAAGTGATCCCGCTAGCGAGGGAACCCACACGAAGTGTTGTCAGCCTAATACGCGCTCCTAAGTGCAGGGTAAGCAAGTTATCACACTTGTACAAAATGAGGGGAGAGCTCTTCGTTTTCTCTGGCGCAGAGAACAGGGGCAGACAGGTGAGATGATGTCTCGATCACTATCCGCAGAGAATTAACTGAGTTAAAAGATGATGTTTGGCTTAGAATATACATTTTTTAAAGTAATCGTTGGCTCTCTCATTTCTTTCTTCGTGCCAGTAGGCAGCTCGCCCGACAACACAGAGGAGGCGCGTCCGCTGGCCACTTAAAGTGATCCCGATAGCGAGAGGACCCACACAAAGTTTTGTCAGCCTAATACGCGCTCCTAAGTGCAGGGTAAGCAATTCACCGCACTTATGTCGTATAAAATGAGGGGAGAGCTCTTCGTTTTCTTTGGCGCAGAGTCCGCAGATAACAGGGGCAGACAGATGATTTGATGTTTCGATCACTGTCCGTAGAGAACTGAGTTAAAAGATGATGTTTGGCTTAGAATATACATTTTTTAAAGTAATCGTTGGCTCTCTCATTTCTTTCTTCGTGCCCGTAGGCAGCTCGCACCAACAACACAGAGGAGGCTCGTCCGCTGGCCACCTTAAGTGATCCCAATAGCGAGGAGACCCACACAAAGTGTTGTCAGCCTAATACACGTTCCCAAATGCAGGGTAAGCAAGTCACCACATTTCTGTCGTACAAAATGAGGGAAAAGCTCTTCGTTTTCTCTGGGGCTCACCTGTCTGAGTTGATGTTTCGATCACTGTCCGTAGAGAACTGAGTTAAAAGAGGATGTTGCATACAGCTGTGAAAATTTTGGAGGAAATAGAGGAAGGAGCTCATTACTTTATTCAACAAAAATCGTGGTTGCACCCATGTACATTCGAAATCGCTTACTTCAAAGGGTAAATTGAATCTGCAACAGCAAAATCTAGTCATTTCCAAGAAGCTACGAAATTAAATAAGACTTTTGCAGCACGTGAATCCAGGTTCTTAACAATCCGAACTCAAGTGAGAAGAGGAAGTTTCCATTAAATTTTTGCATAAGAAAAAGGCTCTTTTCTTATGCAAAGTATAGGTTAAGACAAAGTAAGCGGCAAAAAACCCCAATGCAAGCTTACCATCTCACTAACAGAATAAAAAGTGAGCTCCATTTCTAGTACATAGAATTGCTTGCCTTTTGAGTGCAACTTGAAATAATTAAAATTCTAAGAACAATTCTAATATTTATTTAATTACCAAAATTACCCACGTTAAACCAGTATTCAAAATCAAAAATCTCACTTACCTAGCTTTAATATAAAGTATGCTCATTAATTAATTATTAATTGTTTTCAAGTATTATTAATTGTTTTTTTTATAATGACGGCCGAAACTTTTAAATTACTTGATTATTAATTAGTATACTTTAATAATTCACTTGATTGGCTCGGATAAAAAAAAAAAAAAACGTCAACTCAACAATAACGCGTCGAACAATAAACCAATTTCAAAACGTTGCATTGTCCTTACTAATTGTCAATTTATCGTATTATAATTATGTCGTTGCTACCTACGAGCGTAATTTTGTTGTTCCGTGATTCCTAAAGAGTAACTCTAATTAGATATTATTTTTTCTAGAACAGTTCAACGATTACGCATAAGCGAAACAACACTGTCAAAAAAATTGTTTGAAGTAATTCGAAAATAGCCCCGATATAAATTATGTCTTTGGCTCGTTATTATACAAAATTCAATTGAATAAAAATGTGAAGTTGATATATTTGAAAACTCGTGAAAAAACAAATTGCTAGACCCGAAAAAATTTCAAAATACGAAAAATTTCTGAATTGCGTGGTGGGCAAGTATTTTCAAAAAAAGTAAACAGACCAATAAATTAAAGTAAATTAATTTTTCTATTTTTATTTTTTTTTTATTTTCTGAGCATGTGTCTTCACATATTAGAAAATAAATTGTACGGAAAAGTCGCCGCCGTTCAGCGGGCGGAAACTTGAATTCGTTTATGAAAATGATGCCGAATCACTACTGGAGAGAGAGTTTATTTTTGTCTTTGATGTGGAAATAAAAGACAGAGATGTGTATTTGGAAAATTTAAGTGTTTTCTTGAATGAATCATAAGGAAAATGTTATTTGTTATGTTATTCAATTCTATTACAGGGTAATTTCAGTCTATATAAATGTTTGTTATTTCATATTTTAGGGTTCTATTATTCATTTATCAAGGTTTATTTTTAGCTTATATACGAATTGATTCTGCAACATTTGACGTTTCAGCGATTAAAGTTTCTTCGGTTTCTCAGATACCAAGTGCTTTGCAATTGATTATCAACTACTTGATTTTAAGCTATTTTTGGAGAAACTTGATTTTTTGAAATTGTTTTCACTTCTTGCATAGTAAGCACTTGACTTATCACTAATGAACTCCGCTCATTTTAAGCCAGTTCTCTCTAAATCCATATTCGTATTTCATTCTTCCTCTATTTTAAAAATTAGCTGGTAGAAGTAGAAATCCTTAACAACTTTCAGTATTCTTTTCTTTTCCGTTATTATAATGCCTTGTTTGTATTTAATTTCCACTTCTAAGACTTTTGTGCACAACTCTAAGATATGTTTTTGTTAGCTTCTATAGTTTTTTATTTTATTTTATGTTGTTAGTTCTGATATCTCATCTAATGGCTTTTGTCCCTTGTTTGTTTCTTGTCTTTCATTTCTGCATTGGTGATTGATTGCTGGGCTTCTTAAAATTCTCTTGCTTGCATTAGTTGACTGATTTTTTCGTTTTTTTTTTTTTTTAGTTTTTGGGCAGGTTCTAACTGTCAAAAGTCGTTCATGGTATGGACATCCATTATGGGCTTGCTGAAACCCTACTAAATATGTATAGTGTCCAACTTGTTCTAGCAATCTCTTTGTTTATTACATTACAGCATATTGTCATATATAATATCACAAGAGAAAAAAATTTGTCGGCAAAATTTTCGAAGGGTATGAAAGTTTGTTGCTTGGTAATTTCGCGAATTTTTTACAAAATCACGAGCCGTCAGGCGAGTGATTTTATCAAAAATATCATGAGCGAAATTGCCGAAAAGCAACAAACTTGAATAAAACCTTGAGAACAATTGTGTCTACACAATTTTTTCTCGAGTGGTATTCGACATAACTATTTCACGTAAGATTTTGAGAATAAATAGAATCAAAATATCAGTTTGACGATGTCAAAAAATGGTCGCTGAAATAACATGTTGTTGGTATTGTCAGGTAGCAATATTGTCAGCTGAATACCGAATTTATTGTCGAATGTAATACCACAAGAGGTTTCAGGATTACCAGATAATACTTTTACCTGTCACGAAACGTGTTACGCTGCAACACCACGACTCCGAAGGAGGAGTGGTGTTGCTGGTAATGCGTTGAGTGTCAGGTAAAAGAATTAGTTAATCAAACTTCTATAATAGAATTTGCTATAAATGCCACCAAGCGCGATAATCCCAAAAGGCTTATCACTTGTTAAGCCTCTCGTGTCATATGGGCATAATGTACAGTGAGTTGTATAATCGGTGTAATACACTCTAGTGAAATAGTCACTCCAAAACAATTTGTAGTTAAGAATGTTTGGAAAATCAAGTGACTAAATGATAAATGGCAAACTAGAAAAAGCAAAGAAATTCATTTGCCCCAAAGAAAATTAGGCACCCATACCAGTAAAACACAAAAAACAGAATTCGCAACAAAAGTAACACGAAAACTGGAGAAAGATCTCATAAAACCCCATGAAGACATAATTTAAACTAACGAAAACAATAAAACAAACAGCAAAAAAATATCATGGAATCCAAGAGTAAGCGAGAAAAATTTAGCAAAGAAACAAAACAAATGCTGGAGAAGAGAAGAGAACTGTTAAAAAAAGGAGAAAAAATACACCAGATTACAGAAAGACTAGCAAAATAGCTAGGCTAGAAGGATGATAAAACAAAACTTTAAAAACTACCAAGAAGTAAAAATCGAAAAACTCCAGACGACAAAAAGGCTTAAACGTTTTCAAAAGGGAGAACGCATACAGAAAAGAAATTATGAAGCTGATGGACAAACAAGGACACATTATAGAGGACAGAGAAGGTATTTTGCGTGTGACGGAAAATTTCTATAAGAAACTATACGACGCAGAAAGCAACAACGAAAATAACAAACAAGAAGCCGAAAGATCTAAAATTCTAAATGTTCGGTCAGAAGAGATCCCTGATTTAAAAAAGGAGGAAATTGCAAAAGCGCTAAGCCAATTAAACAACGTCCAGGAATGCACGATATACTACCAGAAATGCTGAACGAGGCAGGAGAATACTTTGTACAAGAATGGAAAACACTTTTCAATTAATGCGAAATGTCTAACAGAGAAAGAAATACCACACGACTGGGAGACTGCTTTCATCGTTCTGATATACAAAAAAGGAAACCCATCAAATCTTGAAAACTATAGACTTATAAGTTTCTTGCCTCAGATATACAAACTCTTTATGAGAAGAATCACCAACCGCTTAGAAAGGAAATTCGATGATTATCAACCTAAAGTACAAGCAGGCTATAGAAAAATCTACAGCCCTATATAACATCTTCACACAATAAGAATACTAAATGAAAAGACTACCGAATATAACATTACAACATGGCTAGCATTCATCCAATTTAGGAAACGAAGCCTTTCCACTGTCGAATTTTGGGCAGAAAGAGATATGAGAAATGCACGAATAGATCAGCGATATATAGGCATGATTAAAAATATCCAAGCAGCAATAAAGTTGGGAATGCATGAAGATACAAACGAATTGAAGATTAAAAGAGGCGTAAGACAAGGCGATATAATATCACCTAAGCTGTCCACCCTAGTCCTCAAAGTCCTCAAACTACATCGGGAAAATAGAGGGATCAATATATCTGGAGGTTTGGGCTGCGCTGTAGAGGTAGTCCCTCTTGTTTAAGACGGTCGCATCGAGAATCATAGACTGGAGATGCTCTTAAACAATTGGTCCTCACAGTGCGGTCAGCTCTCACATATGGCTCCACGTGCCACACCCTGGATACTGCACCGACCTGCAGGCTAAACTATGTGAGGGTAGTCAGATATGGCGAGAAAATTAGTGTTAGGAAGCAGTAGCACTAAAAAGTAACAGTAATTGCTTGGCGTATTTCAAGATATAGAAAAAAAACGGCAGCAAGTTACACAGTTAAAAGCGTGACAAGGACTCTCTTAACGGTTTTAATACTGCGATGAGGAAGGCAACGGGAAACCACCTCATTATTATCCCCAGAAAAAATCATCAGCATGACAGGAAACCAAAAGCCTAAGCCCTCAGTCCCCGGCAAGTCTTAAATGATCAGAGGGTGCTAAGAATTTCCGGGCTTGTCATGAAGAAGATGGCAACCTGGAACGTTCAAAGTATGTTTCAGGCAGGAAAAGTGAAAAATGGTGTCAGAGAGATGAAAAGGTCAGATATAGAGATTTTGGGAGTTAGTGGAGTAAGATGGCCTAACTCAGGTGAATGCCAGATAGAGGATCACCATATCTATCACGCAGCCAATGACGACCCAAATCACTATAACGGCATCGCAATCATTCTAAACAAAGAAACTCAGAAATCCCTAATCTCTTTTGACCCTGTATCGGATCGAGTCATATTTCTCCACTCTAAACCCGTCAATGTTAATACTATTCAAGTGTAGTACGCTCCTACAAGTGAACACTCAGACGATGTCATAGAGACATCAAATTCAAACCGCCCTAAGCTTCACAAAAAAGTCTGAAATCACAGTTGTTATGGGGGATTTCAACGCAAAACTAGGAAACAATTAAAGAGAAGATATTGTTGGAAGATACGGTCTAGGTACACCAAATGAGCGTGGAGATCGCCTTTTTACAATTTTGCCAGGAAAATTATTTTGTCGTGTCACACTTTCTCCAAACTTCCAGCCAGGCGCCTATACACCTGGGACTCTAACGCTGATACTCTAGAGAGGATTAGTCGGAATCAAATAGACTACATTTTAATTAAAAAGCGTTACAAAAATTGCATAAAATCAGCAAAAACTTACGCTGGCGCGGATGTGAACTCAGACCACAATCCTGTTGTGGCCAAAATTAGATTTAATCTGAAGAAAAATCATCCCCTAAATAAACCCAGACCCAAAATCACCGAACTTCAAAATAGCGTGGTAGCAAGTGATATTAAAGCCGAATTAAATAAAAGGCTTAAACACATTGGCGAATCTATTGAAGAAGATGCAGAAAAAGTCTGGACAGACGTCAAAAATGCCATCGTTGAGCCAACAGCACTTTTGTGCAGAAGTGAACCAAGAAAAAAAAAAAGTAAGTTTGGATGATCGACGAAATTTTAAATTTAATGGACGAAAGAAAAAAGGGAACCCTCAGTAAGTACAAGGACTAATAATAAACAAAATAACGATGGCAAAACAAGAATGGATAACACAACAATGTCAAGAAATGGAAGATCTTGATGCTAAACATAACACGTTTAATTTGCACAAGCACATAAAGGAAGCGGCTGAACTATTTAATAAAAAACAAGCAGGAATCCTTGTGGACAACCAAGGCAAAATTATACCTGATACCAGAGAAAAATAACAAGAATGGTGTAACTACATAGAAAATCTTTTTAGCGATAATCGGTCCGAACATCCGGAGAAATTCTCAAACCAAGGCATAGATATAACAAAAGAAGAAGTTCAGCACGCAATATCTTTGTGGCTAAAACCAGAAAAGCGGTAGGGCAAGACGAAGTATACACGGAAGTCTTAGAACTTCTAAAGAACGAAGATTCGTTAAATACGCTGGTCAAACTATTCAACTTGATTTATCGCAGCACTAAAATTCCAGTTGACTGGATGAAATCAACCTTTGTTACACTGCCTAAAAAGCACTCAGCAAAGAAGTGTAGTGATTACCGTTTAATCAGCCTAATGAGTCATATGCTGAAAATACTTTTAAAGATTATTATCCATAGAAGAATATACGGAAAGTGCGAATCGTTCAAGGGAGATACACAGTTTGGATTTCGTGGAGGGTTTGGTACTAGAAAGGCTTTATTTGGTGTTCAGGTCTTGGTTCAACGTTCTAGGAATGTGTCCTTGCAGTATATGCATGTTTCATAGATTATGAGAAGGCTTTCGATCGAGTCCAGCAGGAAAAGCTAATAGAATATCTCAAAGAAGTTGGTCTAGATGATCGAGACCTGAATATAATTACAAACCTATACTGGAACCAGACAGCTCAGATAAAGGTTGACGGCCAATTGTCCAAAGATGTTCGAATACGGAGAGGTGTTCGCCAGGGCTGCATTTTGTCTCCACTGTTGTTTAATATCTACAGTAATAAAATCATAGAGAACGCACCTGCACAATTGCGGAGAGGGCTTGACTATAAATGGCTTAAAAATCAACAACCTAAGATATGCCGATGACACAGTTATTATCGCAAATACACTGGAAGGTCTGCAGGAGCTCCTAAATAAAGTTGCAGACGAAAGCTCGTAATTTGGACTTAGCTTAAATGTAGGAAAAACAAAATGGATGGTTATAGCTAAAAAAAGGTATTAGGGGCATATTAGAAGTCAATGGCCAACAAGTCAAACGCGTTAATTCTTACAAATACCTGGGTTGTCAGCTCAATGAGAGCTAGGACAACATGCGAGAAGTTCGGCCAAGAATCGAACAGGCCAGATCGTCTTTCGTTAAAATGAAGTCAGTGTTGTGTAGTCGCGATCTTAATAGCACTCTCCGAATTCGTGTGCTTCGTTGTTATTTGTTTAGCATTACGGTGTAGAGACGTGGACATTAACTGATACCATGAGCAATAAAAATTAGAAGCATTTGAGATGTGGTGCTATCGTAGAATGCTCAAAATATCTTGGATGGACAGAGTACATAACGCGGATGTTCTTCTAAGAATAGATAAGGAGCTTGAAGTTTTAAACCGTCAAAAAACGTAAACATTAATATTTTGGACACATTTTGAGAAATGACAAATATGAACTCCTTAGACTGATAATAGAGGGAAAAATCGAAGGAAAAAGAGGTCCAGACCGTACACGAATAACATGGCTAAAAAATCTTAGACAATGGTATGGTGTTAGCACAACTACACTTTTCAGAAAAGCAGTGGACAAGCTGCAAATTTCACTGATGATAGCTAACGTTCGAAGAGAACATGGTACTTGAAGAAGAAGAATATATCTGGAGAAAGCCTCAATAATTTAGGATTCGCTGATGACATCGTAATATTCGCCCCGAACCAAACAGATTTGGAAATCATGCTGAAAGAATTAATTCAAGAAGCCATAAGATCGGATTAGAAATGAATATATCAAAAACAGAGTTTATGACAAATGAGCAAAAAGGCATAATAACCATAGACAACCAACAGGTGAAAAAACTAAACTTCTACAATTATCTAGGAGAGGAAATAGCGCTTGGCAGAGTCTATGGTGAACCGCGCCACATATTTCGGTCCAAATTACCCTTGAAGCTGAAATCTAAAGTCTACAACGAATGTATTCTGCCAGTAGTTGCATATGGAAACAAAACATGGACTCTCACAAAGAAAGTCTTAAATAAGCTGCAAGATCATCAGGCATCAGAGAGCAATCCAAAAAAGGATGATCGCCGGATGGCCTGGAATTAGACCTAGATAACCGCGGCTAATTAATAAGTGAGGTTAGATGTTTTATTTAGATCCGATTTCAATAATTTCATGTTTACATTTTTGTCAAAAAAAAAAAAAAAACTGAAAAAATAGTGTGTAGGGATCAGGCAGAAATCAAATAAGAAATATGAAAGGTGGAAGCAGGAAACCGTACATTTTACCGTCGAAATTCTGCGGAAAACGTGAAATTTGTGCGTAGATTCCGAAATTTGTTTACAGATTGGTTCCGAAATAATACGGAACGTTAGATGGGTTTCCAAGGAATGAGAGGAAAACTTATTTTGAAGCCTTGGATGATCTTAGTTTTTTCCGTCGGTTCCGCCTCACGAAACCCACAGTGGTAGATTTTCTTGAAGAAGTTTGAAGATGCCCTAACTTATGATAATAGCGGGTGTGGTAAATCCTATACAATTTTATGGTTTGAGTCCAATGACTAATGACTATCAGCAGCTGTAGGCAACATCCTCTTTTAACTTAAAAGCGCTCTTAAAACTGGTACCTTTAAAAATTTGTATGGCTTAGAATAAAGATTTTCAAAAATGACCAGTTTTAAAAAGCGCTTTTAAGTTAAAAAAGGATGTTGCATACAGTTGTCTGTTTTTATACAGTTTGTATAAGCCAAATGGAATAAATTCGATGGTAAATAAATGGAGGCCTTTTCGAAAAAACGCTCCGATACGTCGATTTTGTTTTTTTGCTTGAGATTTTTTCACACCAATTTTTTTATACAGGGTGTTTCAAGAACAGCTGTACCGCTATTGAATTTATTTTTTCATATGGTACCCCCTGTATATTATGACATTTATGGATTCTGCGGAACATTCTAGACATATTTCATGTACAATGTTCTATACTTATCTTCAACTGTTTCGGAAATATTGACAGTTGAAAATTAACTTTTTTTCATCTTTGACAGACCGTGAAACGGTGGATTTTACAGCATAACCGATCATGCATTCTCATCTTAGTTTTCCATAAACTATCATTTGAAACCAACTTTGAATTTAATCCATGATTAAAAATTTCGTCAGCCGGTCAAAGTTGCAAAAAACTCAATTTTCAACTGTCAATATTTCCGAAACAGTTGAAGATAGTATGACATTATACATGGAATATGATGTTTAGAATTTTTCGCAGAATCCATTCGTGTCATAATATACAGGGGGTACCATTTAAAAAAATAAAGTTGATAACCGCATACAGCTGTTCTTGGAACACCCTATATAAAAAAAATGTTGTGAGAAAATCGCAGAGCAATAAAACAAAATCGACGTATACAAGCGTTTTTTCGGAAAGTTCCACATTTATTTATTATCGAATTTATTCCATTCGGCTGATACACACTGTATACAATTTAAATGCGTCGACAGAAAAAACCGGTACCAACACTACCAACAAACCAAGTGTCAAATTGTAACAGACATGACGGGTATCGCCAACTCACAAAATCCATAGGAAATTTGCGACGTTGCCAGTTCCTTTCAGCTGGTTCTGATTAGTTAAAGAATAGAGACGAGCAATAAAACAGAATATAAGAATAAAGTAGGTGATTATACGGGTGTTGGGTACAAATTCGAATGTGTGCATGGGGATCTTGGAAACCATAAAAAATACGTCAATTAAATTGAGGCAAAGTTGCACAATTTTACGCTTAACGAAATACCGTTTCGAAAATTTAAAAATTCTGAATAGTTCCGAAAATATTGGGAATACCTAACCCGAAATTTTACAAAAGAGTTTTTATTTTTTTCTGAGCTTATTTGAAGAGATATCCCAAAATAAAGGTCACCTCATCAACCTTTCCTCCACAAGATGCTCATCAAATCTGCAATCTTGAGATCACTACAAGAAAGTAGAGTTGATCGCCGATATTGCGAAATAAGGTAATTGCGCCAGTTATTGATAGTGCTCCAGTAATTAACACCTGAAGGTAAATATCATCAAAACAAGTTAACTCGACGTCCCAGGGCCATTACCGGATTGACTATAGGAAAGTTTTCCAGAGAATCAAGAGCCGGTAATAGTTAAAATTTTGATTATCTGTGGCTTCTTTATCCATTGAATAATTTTTCTGGAGCCACTAAATACCGAATATCCATATTGGACGCTGTGCTATGTCTGATAGATAAAATGGAAAGATCATGCAATCTATGCTGATTTATGGAATTTCTCAAGTAATTTTTCAATATTTTCAATTTACTAAATGACCTTCGAGCGGTGGCAACTGGAAGGAATCTACCAGTTAAGTATATCGATCGATATCGGTCATTATATTTCTCAATTTTATTTCAAAGCATTTTTATAAAAAATAGTATATTGTAGACCTAGGCGGTAAACCTAATAATCTTCGCTTTGCAGATGTTATGGTCCTAATATCAGACAGTCTGGGCGATTTTAAAGAAATGCTCCAGGAATTTCAAAATTCCACGCAAGAAGTGGGCCAAACGATGACTAATCTGGTGGGAAATTACGTATATTGAATTGATTGAGCCGATATTATAGTTGGTGAAAATTGAATTTTGAATCAGTCAGATGTAGCTACAGTGTAGCGAAACATGTTACTGTTGTAAATAAATAAGTGAAAATTAAGTAAAAATACTTTTTATTACTTTTTCCAACCATGGATAAATTACGTATACCTACCTGGGTCATGAAATGAGAATTCACAAAGATAACCAAATATTATGTAAATTGGCGAGAAGAATAATTTTGGGATGGGCAGCATTCGGGAAAATAAGGAATGTGTTTAGGGCTGACATTCTAATATCCCTGAAACGAAAGGAATTCAACCAGCGTGGCCTTCCAGTCCTGAATTATGGTGTGGAGACATTGACTCTCACCAAAGCATCAACAGAAAAGTTGAGAGTAACGATTAGAAAGATCCATGCTTGTATTGACTCTAAAATCCGAGTAAGGAATGAGATCCGCATAAGAACTAGGTGGACAACGTATCGCAAAACAAAAGTGGAAACGGGCAGGCCACGTTGAAAGATCTGAGGACGGGAGAAACTCATTGAGTGGAGACCAAGAGCCGACAAACGAGACCGAGGAAGACCTCCCTGAAACTATTTCAGTGGATATCTGGATAGGAACATAGAAAAGTTTGGATTGGATTAAATTATCAATGCATCCAAAGGAAACTGCTAAAGTAAGCTTGAGGCATAAAAGAAAGATAAATGACCACTTAGTTGTTATGCTGATTCAGATTGTGATTGGGCATCAAACGATTTAAACGAGGATTTAAATAAGGTAATGTCGGGCAGGTTATAAGGCCATCCTGTTCAAAATGCCATTAGAATAAATATTTCATAAATGATGTTAACCTGGCCTTATTACCCGATAGTACCTTAATAGGAAGTCAATATCAGGGTATTAAGTTGAGATATTTGCTAACACGGTTTCTTAGGAAAAATTAATGTATTGCTTTACCGCATATCGAGCCGCATATAGATCATTTTAAAGCTGAGCTTATTGTTTGCAACAGTTCAGGATTCACTGTGGCTTTGAAAAATTACTGGCAGATATGAATTTTTATTTAATTGATTTAACAAAAATGGTAAAAGATTTGAAGATGATCGGACCGAGGATCAGACGATTTTTAATCAGACTATTAATTATTAAGAATCTTAAAATAATTATAGAACATATTGACATGGAATTAGATTTTATTTATGTACGTAACTGTAAAGTAAATTGTTTTACAACTAAGAGGTTCAGTTTAATGTAAATATTGTAAACTTAGATTTAGAATCTTTGATATAGTTTGTTGAAAAGATTAGTATTGAAGAAAAGTGTAGTGAGTAGTGACACAGAGCTTAGAAATTAGAGAATAGAAGAGACGATTGTGAATTTAATGGTCATATTCACAAAATACGTATAATTCAGATTTAAAAATTTGCTCTTGATATAAGGAACGCATTAATCTAGGATGTTAAATTTTCGATCATAGTACATTGGGTAATTTATTTCTTATAGAGATGGCGCTAGCAGTACTTGGGAGAAGAAAAGAAGAGTTGTGGTTATGCTGAGATAAGATTTAAGTAAAGACAATTCAGAAAGCACGTTTTTACGTTACACTAGTAATATTATATATTATGTGTTAATTAGGTAGGTATTATCAAGAAAAATTTCATTCAAATTCAATTTCGAGTCAAAGTTAATCGAGGCATATTTCATCCAAACTCGAACCTTATCAAGCCAAATTTCATCGAAATAAGATTTGCTCTGGTACATTTTGAAATAATGCCATCCTTAACCCATTTGTGAATAAAACTATTAATTCTATTTCAAAATTTTGTTGTAAGTAATGTATGTCCTTTAAATAATTTTAAATTTTCTGAAAAATAGTATTACATGTTATCCTAGTAGGAAGTAAGAGTCCGGGAATGTGGCTTCCGTATCTCTACGGTAGTCCGGGAATGTTCATTTTTTTCTCCTAGGTATACAATATACTAATAATTTACCTCGTACACCTGTAAAGTACCTAATTGTCCTTAGGCTTTGGCAACGGATTTTTGTTTACTGGGTGGAAACGGAAACATTGTCCAGAAGGTATCTACTGACGTAATGAATTTCAATTCCATAAAACTGTTTATGATGTAAGTGCTAAAAGTGGAGTGTCCGATCCCCCCGAACAAAATAAAATTACTTTTAACACGAATATCATAGACTATTTACAAACTACAAACATCATTAAAAGTCACTTTTAACACAAGTGCTAAAAGTATATCAGGTAGGTACTTTCAATACCAGTGCTATAAAATGGCATTTTATTACAGGCCTAGTCCGTATTTTTTTTTTTTAATTTTACCGGACTCAGTATGTAAAAGTTAATTTTCCGCGCTAAAACCAAGTATGTGAAGTTGTACCTATTTCACGATACAGTATTTATAAAAAATTCTTCCAGTCTAAAATTTGTCCAAGACCCCCGTAAAGAGTTATGGTCGGGGGGGTCCGGCCGATAGAGGGGGGTCGGTCGAACCGCTTTTCCGATTTAAAGAAACGCGGAAATCTCGAGGGCTTTCCTTTCCATTGCGTTCCGTTTTCGGTTTCAGTTCGAGGCGAGAGAGAGCGTTAAAATAAATAAAATCAATACAGCACTAAAAATTAGTAAGTGGACAATGGCGCGCAATGGCAAAAATTCGGGATATGCGCAAAAATAGAGCGAGAGAAAGACGAGAAAAAAAAATGGGGTAAAAAGGGGGGACGTCAACCGATAACCCCCCTCGGCACATTTAAAAACTACGTTTGTGCGGCCAGCGGCGCAAAAGAACCATTTATTCTGGCTTATCCGTGATTGGTTACCGATAATTGCAAAATCAATACGCAAGTTAATGCATTTTAATTGATCAAGTGTAACGCCTCGATGGAATAGTCTTTTTAATTATTTGAAACATTTGATTGAAAAAAAAAAGAACAAAATATGAAAAAATAAATATTCAAATTATTTTATGAAATCATAGAACTATTATCTATTATCCGATGTCCAAAGGTAAAGGTAAAATGTATCACCTTTCAGTGCTATTTGATAGGGAAAGGTGATAAATTTACCTTTACTTGTGGACTACGCCGGAATGTAAATGTTTATTGTTGAGCCGAAAAAAAAAATTGTAAAAATAATAAAAAAAAAAGAATAGATTTTCAAAACTCATTCATAACAAGTAAATACAATTATTAAGTTATATAAACAAATCGGTGAAATTAATAAAGAACAATAATTTAAATAGTGCAGTTGCGCAAAAAATAAATAAATACAAATAAAATAAAAATAAACAAGAATCAGAAGAAAAGTTGCACTTAAAAATATATTATTTTAAGGCAACATGGAAGAACGCTTGAGCGAATGTTAGCCGCTTGTGTAATAATGTATTTTGTATTTTATTTTATTTTATTACGCAATAAATATTTTTATTATTATTATTATTATTATAAAAACTACAGTTATTTGCAAAAATCAAGAATATTACAAATTACAAACTATAAAAACATCAGATATTACTCACATTTAAATTGTCGAAAAATCACAAAAAAAAAATCACATAAAACGTCGAATAAACAAAAACAAAAATCCAAAAAAAAAAAAGTTCACAAAAGTCCACTAACAAATATTTCCGCGCAAAACAACAAACAACGCACACTACATTCAGTGTCTCCAGTGAATAGAGAGTGCAAGGGGGCCGGATTGCAATTTGTTTGAAACAATTCGCCTCTATATCGTCCGTGTAGAGCCCTTTTTAGGCCCTCCTGTGTCGGTCCGTGTACACTTGCGCGTGAACCTTTCGCGTTTACCGCCTACTAGGATTTGAGCGCGTACTTACACTCGGAGCACTTACTCTAACCTCCCTACCCATCATCAAATGGCTGCTGCTGTGCTGTAAGCTCTCGATCGGATCGGATCGGATCGGATGGATATTATTCGGATTCGAGCGAAAAGAGAATAAAAATGCGAGAAAAGGAGCGGACGAAGAAGTGGACAACAGCGGCGCACCGCATAAGTGAAGTTGCATTTCGTCCTTCTTTCGCTTCTCCTCTTTTTACCTCGTTCGTCGTTCGTTTTCGCACCTTCCGATTTCTTTCAGCGAGGAGCTTTTTTTTGTTTATGGGCCGCTTTTCGACGAAAGAGCGCTTTATGAGTTTTTACACTAACCCAGTTTTAATACTTTGTAGTTTTTCGGGTTTTAGGATTTTTTAAGTAAACCGAAAGGGGCTTCCTCCTATTATTGATTTTGAAGACTCAATAAAATGCCGACAATTGAGTGATTAATACAGGTATAAACATTTATTGCTGGTTTACAGATTTAACTTTGAATAAAATCGCGGATAGATGCACCTTGATGTACATAGGTACAATAGAATAATAAAACTCATAGGCAAAACAATCAGATTTGTTAATTTTTCAAATAATATCGTGACATGTCCGATTCTGTTGAAGTTGTCGCAAAATTTTTGAAGGCATAAAAATTTCGTTTAGTTAGGTTAGGACATAATTTTAGCAAAAATGGAATATTTTTCACATTATCGTCTTTCTTCTTAAGTCTTTCAAAAACACATTCTTGCGTAATGAAGGTAGCAATTATTGAATCTACCTGATTGCAAAACACTAATATTGATTAGATATATTCCTCAAAATTTTAGCAAAATCACATATTTGGGAAAAAATCTAAATAATGAGCATTTTCAGGCTCTCATGGAAGTTACACTTCCTATTGAGCTTCATAAAATCTATAAAAATGGATTCAAAATTATGAGACTAGACTTTGTTATGAGGTTCAAAAAGACTTGAGATCAAAGAGAAGAGTCTCGATTATTACACAGAGAAAATCGCGAAAACATATAACATCATGAGAAGCAGTGAAACGAAAGAAAATTAAAACTGAATGTTTGTATGATTGGAAGAAATATAACAATAGAAGTTCCGTATGAGTATTTTCTTCGAGGAAAAAGATATTTTAGACTGTATTGACAAATAATTTAATGAATCAGATTACCAAAGTGCTAATAAATTGCAGGCTGAAGCAAAGAAGAAAGATAATAAATGTAAGTCCATTACAGTACAATGCTTGAATGATTCGCAAATCGATTTAATTAGAGAAAAACAGACAGCTTTTGCTTTTAGTATGTGGAACAATAGTTTAAAGGAAAGATACGGAAAAAGGGCATTCCAGGCCAGTTGATTCTTAGAAAGAAACTAACGTCGATGAAGCTTCAGGATGGTAGTAAACGGGAAGAATTTTCGGCTGAATATGATATGAAGTTATAAGGCAGTTAAATGCTACAGGGGCAGTTCTGAAAGAACATGTTTATTCTTTGTTGCTTGCTATGCCTGAAATGTTTGGAACAGCTAGTCATAACGATATTAGAAAATGTACCCCAAGATTTAACAATGAACTTTGCCAAAGCTAAGTGGAGAGCCGAAGCTTAAAAAAGGAAAGCATTATACGAAGCTTGTAGTGGAAGTAGCAATGAGAGGCAAGACAATGTAACCCCATCAACTTTTATGCACGAACGGGAGTAAAGGTGCACTTTTACGCCCGCATTTTAGAGCGTGAAGTAGTACTTTTTCGCCCTAGGGCGCCTTTTATGCCCGCGGGCCTGAAAGTTCTAAAATTTCAAAAATAAGCAAGAATTCGAGTCAATTTTTTGAACCTTTTGCATTTCTATTGCTTAGTACAAAAAATATCAACTTTGTTTAGGGTTTCCATACGTCCGGATTTACCCGGACATGTTTGGGTTTTTAGGGTGTCCGGGGTAGTCCGGCCGGAATTCGGAATAATGTCCGGAAAACTCGGAGATCGTGAAAACAGTCATACTAAATCAGTTTACGCATTATCCAAAAAACGTAAAATTTTACTTCACGCATAAGTACATAAAGTAATTCACTTTACACATTAGTGCATGAAGAAGTGTCAATGACAGATGTCGACACTGTCATTTTTTTCTAGTAGTACACACTAGTACACTTTAAGCTCTAGTGCGTGAAGTATTTCTCTGAATTAATTTTTTTTCACATATATTATTGGTAGTAGAATTTTTTTTTGTACATGCACTACGTGTGTAAAGTGAACCTAATTATCACGAATGTGAATTTTGTCGCACTCGCCTTTCATTTTACACACTTGTTGCAGGAATAGCTATTTCGGCGATGTCCGGATTTCTTGACTCCTTTGTCCTGAATTCCGAAAAACCTTTATGGAAACCCTAACTTTGTTCAACAAAACAAGCTTTATTTCAATTAATAATAATAATGGAATAAGCAATAATAATAAAATTCAATCTACTTTCAAATTAAAATTGCCTTCAACATTGAGTAATATCTCCAAAGGGTGAATGGCTTATTTTTTATTGCATTTTTCATTAATGTTTATGCCAGGACAGTTTCTTCTGAAAAGTACTGCTGCTCATTGATACCATCTTGAGCACACCAGGAAATAAAGTTCCTATATGTTTTTTCATAGTCTTTTGGACTTTGAAGGTAATAGATCTTCCTTGGCCTCTTCAACTGCCTCAAGGATAAACTTGGAAAGGCTATTTTGCTCCATTTTCAGACGCCAGACTACACATAAGAAAACTATACACTTACAATAGACAGAGTAAAATAATTATTTGTTTGTATTGTTCTGGGTTGCTATAATAGTTACGTGATACTTTTGTCAACAACTGCTTTCTTGATCTAAATTTGACAAAAACTTATGACTTATTATGCGGTGAACATGAAAATTTATATTTTGAAATATTTTTGATTGATGTCATTACTAAATTAAAAATATATAATTTTTCAAATATCAAAATGAAAACATGCTCATCGTGCATAAAATCTTGTATGCACCTCGGTCAAAAAAAGCTTTAACGCCCTCAGCGTGTAAACAGCCCTCGGCTAACGCCTCAGGCTGTTACACACGCTGCGGGCGTTAAAGCTGTACTTTTTGACCTAGGTGCATAAATAACTATTTCAACTCATCAATCAGGAGTATGTTATTCTATAACGTACCTACTTATTATGGCAATTGCCTAATTATACTACATACGGCTAGTCAGCAACAGTTCGGAGGCCATGGGTCTATGGGTTCCTTGTATACATCATACATCTTACCTTTGGGCGCCACCAAGTTAATTGTGACTTAACTAGGAAGATAACCTAATGATGTTTAAACAAAACCTGTGCAATTGGAGAGCTTATCAATAAAACAACTAATTAGGTACAATAATGTACCTGGCTTCTTTATTAAAAAAAATAATAACAATAATGAATAGGGATAGCCAGGACGTTGTTAAAAATGTGTATACATTATGGCTTGTACCAATTTATAAATATTTGATTATCAAAAGAATGAATGTAAATAATGCATATATAAATATGAATTTTAAGTAAACATGACTAAAAACCTTTTGGTATTTACACTTGTGCGTGAAAAGAAAAATACAGTATGGGTTACACTTTACCATCAGGCAAATTAAACACAGAAAGGTGAAAGTTATAGTTAGGGCAACCTCAGGGTAAAATTCTAGAATTTTATTTAAGGGGCACTTACCGAACCTGATTTAGTATCAAGTGATTTACATAGGATTTGCCTAAATAGTAAAAGGTGTAACTTACATGGGATACAAGTGTTAGTTTTCTTCAAATGTATGTGTAACTCCAGAAGTTTTGAAGGGAGATTATCTACAGGTTTGGTCTCACTGTAGATAGACTATGGTATGGTAAGTGAGTCATGAGTCCTATCCACGTTGTATCTGTTTAACGTAGAACTCGACGTGGTTCCACCAGAGTGCTACCAAGAGAGTTGCTGAAGAATGGCTACCAAAGCCCCAACTGAGAGCAATCTAGATCCAGTCTAGAATCTCTCTAAATACAGCCTAGCAACTGTCCAACTATAGTCTGAGACTAGGACCCTATAACGATGTTCGTATAAAAAAACAAATCGAGCCCCAAATATTAGAAATAATCTTACCTCAGATTGAGGGATACTCTAGACCAAAGGTGAAGTCTTAAACTTCCAAATGCTGCTCGGAACAGTCCTATTAAAAAAAAATGGAACACGTGTTGTAGGTTAATATTTCCTGAAGAAAATCTCAAACTTACCGAAACAGAATCCAAAAATGACCAAGGGACGACTCTAGACAATTATCAGCAAGAAATTAGTCTACTTGAGCTCCCTGGCACAAAATTCCAAAAAGTTTCGCCCCAAAAATAATTAGGGCCGAGGCCCGAGACCGGACGACTACTCAGCGTGAGGTCGCAGATCAAAAGGGCAGATTCTTCATTTAGAATTTAGATTTCGGAAGAAGACTTTCATCTGTCAAACTTCTAATTTTGACATTGAAGAAAATTATAGAAAAGGACGTGTTCAGTTTCACCCCAAAAGTACGAACTGAGAATCGGTTGTGTAAAAAATGACTGGTGAATGTTGAAAAGTGCCTATAGAACATATATCAAAACGTAGAACAGGTCTAAAGAAAACGCCTAGACAAAACAGCTGTTCAATGACATGATGGAAATGAAAAATCAAAAAGTAAACAACAATTATTATCATAACCTCAGATTATTTATTTATCAATTAGATTTGCAAACAGAGATGATGAAAAAAACTCTCCTTTTCCTAAGATTCTAATCAATAACAGCGGGACCTGCCGTTCTGAATCAAACCTTCCTAGATCAATTAACCAAACTTGCAAACCTGAACCAAAAAAAAAACTTCTAATAGAAGGCAGCACTCAAGGTAACAAAATCTGGGCACAAAAAGATAGTTGTTTATTCATTTATTTCATTGTAGCTCTATATGGAATCATATCCAGTATGGCAAAACAAGGTAGCTTATTAGCCAAGAAATTGAAAACGTTACAATTCCTGTGGTCAAACGAGTCATTATAAATGCCTGCGTACACTACATGCAATCTCGTGCAATGCAATAATTTCTTGCCTGAAGGCATGCGCACTTTGTTCTTTTTCGATCAGCTGATGCAATTTCATTACATTGCATGGAATTAGAACCTGCGCCTGCGCTAATTTTATTGCACGTTGCATGTCATTTTCGTCAAATTTGCTTACTACCACCATAAATTTTTCAAGAATAAAAATTGAATATTCACCTTTACCTCAAATTTGTGTTCACTTTCTCCATCTACAGGTTGGTTTGGTTTGGTTTGTTGCAAAAATTAATATTAATTTGCAAAATGCAAAAATGTAAACACAAATATAAAAATATAAATCAAATCAGCTGTTATATGTCATTTTTTTTAAGTTGGCACAGCCCGCTATACAAATGACTGCATGCAATTCAATAATTGTATCCTATGTAAACGGTAGTGGTTACAGAGGAAATTATAATGGTAATGAATATCAATACAGAAACAATGATAAAAGTGAAAATTATATGGAAAAGATAGATAAAGCAGGACAGAGTGAGTTGCTAGATGAGAAAAAATTTAGTTTTTATGTCAGATTTGGACTTAAGTTTAGAAAACTGCAAAAATGTAAGCAATAAAAATTTATTATTTTATATTGACTCAGGATGTACTGATCACTTAATCAATGATAAACAATATTTTTATGATTTTATGAAATTGAAAAATCCTATTAGAATAGCTGTTGCCAAAAACCATAATTATATGGAGGCAGTTGGAGTAGGTAATATGGAAGTATTAAGTAACGTAAATGAAAAAGAGATGAAATGTAAAATTAAAAATGTTTTTTATGTCCCTAATTTAAGAAGAAATTTACTTTCGGTTAAAAGGTTAGAAATTGCGAGCATTAGGGTTGTATTTGGAAAGTGTTAATATGTATAGCAGAAAAATTTTGATCGGAATTGGTTATAGAAATAATTTATATGAAATTATTTTTGAAGTAAATTATATAGTCATTAAATATTGAAACTGAAAATGATGAATTAAAAGTATGGCTTAAGAGATGGTCATGCTTGTAATGCAAATTTAGAAAAATTAATGAAAAATAATCTGATAGCATAGTTGTGTGGCTTAACTAGTCTGGAAAATAGACGTTGGAATGCACAATTGATCTTCTTGTATAAGTTGATATGTGGTATTACTTGTTCACCTGAACTTTTACAAGATATCCATTTCCTCGTCCATGGCAGAAGAACTAGACAAAGGCAACTATTTTTCCAACCAGCCCACAGAACAAATTATGGCCAAAACTGTCTGATGACTAGACTTGCCACGAACTATAATAATAGTCATTTCTTTCATTTGGACCTCTTCAACACTAATCTGAGTTCAGTTAAAAAAGCTATACCTTAGTAACTTTTTCTTGTCTTTATTATTGTAGTTTGTTGTTGTTTTTGGTTTTAGTTTTAAGTTTTGCAAATGTGTACCATTTAGATATTTTTGCTCTGTAGTTGTACACTTACTTAAATAAATAAATAAATAAATAAAAAAACAGTCGGGGCTCCAAGATGCTCCCCTGAGACTAATTGGACTGATAGGTCTCAATTAGTAAAATAGCTGCTGAAAAAATTCAAGGACATTTCGCCCAAACCAAAATACTGAAGTTTCATTCGCAAACGTCATGGTTTATAGTATCAAATGTTTTACTGTCGTCCAGCAAAATCAGACAAGTGCAAAGACCATGGTCCCATGCAGAAAAAAATATCGTTAGTTATATGTAACAAAGCAGTCGATGTACTGTGGTGTTTACGGAATCCTGACTAAGTGGATGGTAATAGGTTATTACTTGAGAGAAACGATGTAAGTTGGTCAGCGACAACTCTTTTTTTCTAATTTGACGAAAATTGACCCACTCGCTAGGGCTCGTGGGTTAAACTTTCTTCTCATGAATAAACATTCATTTAACTCACTTGGTGTATAAATAACTATTTTATTCTACTAATGTAATTAATATTTAGTTATTTATTTTTTAAATATATAAGATAATCTATAAGAAACGCATTAGGAGAGGGTGTTGTGAGTAAAGTTCTCAAATACCTACTGAAACTTACTATAGAACGGAGTAATGCTTTTCTTTTAGAAATCGTATTAGTTGTAGTGTATCGTTGCTATCTCCTACGAGTAAACAAAAATAACCGAAAAAAATGGGGTTTTATTATTATTTTGTTACTATTGTTACGAATAAGTTATGATGTTGAATGTAATGTATAGTTAAAAATGAGAAGTGCAAGAAGCACAGAATATTTTTATCCAACCCAAGATCCACGCATCAGTCCCCAACATCAAATAAGATCATTTACTTACATAATTTTAGTCAAAAAGGGAGATATTTTTCTTTTTGAGACTTTCAAAAACACATTCTTGCGTAATGAAGATTGCAATTATTGAATCTATCTAATTGTAAAACAACAATATTGATTAAATATTCTTCAAAATTTTAGCAAAATCACATATTTGGAAAAATAATGAGCATTTTCAGGCTTTTATGGAAGTCTACACTCATCCACAAAAATACACACAACTGAAAAAGCAAGTAGAACATCACATAAAAAAGCCAGAGACGCAGATGAATAGAAGAAAACTGTCATGAAATGGAAGAACTGAACAATAAACATAATTGTTTCAAGCTACATAAAAAATTGAAAGAATTAACTGAATACACGCAAAAAAGAATCAGTGGTCACAAGAAACATCCAGGGAGAGAAGCAGTTGACAGAAGATGACAAGAAACAGACTTGGGAAGACTATACCTACTACCAAACTTCTATTTGCAGTATACCAATATACCGTAAGAGAAGAAAACAGACAGACGGAGCAGCTATGTATTCTTAAATCAGAAGTGGAGTCTGCCATACAAATTTCAGAGAACAGAAAAGCGGCTGGACCTGACAAGATTCCAATAGAATTCCTGAAGGCCTTGGATGATGGTCGATGGAAACTTGACTGATCTCACAAAAGAACTCTACAAAATCTATGAAACAGGAGAAATACCAGAAGAGTGGCTTAAATCAATCTTCCTTCCCTTACTTAAAAAGAACAACCCCAAGTCCAGTGATGAAAATCGGATGATCGGTTTGATGAATCACGCATACTAAAAGTACTTACTATCAACTTGGATCCAAGCAATTATATAAAAAATATCTACTACAACCAAACGGCAGTATTGCGTGTTAAGGAAACGGAGAGAGATGAAATCGAAATTAAAGTTCGCCAAGGCTGCGTTCTATTCCCACAACTGTTTAATCTATATTCACAGATTTTATTTCAAGATCAGAATAGAAATGGCTCGAAAGGCATTTGTCAAATACTCCTCAATGCTTACAAACAGAAATCTTAACTTCTATACATCAGAATAAGGTTTATGGAATGCTATGTGTGGTCGGTATTGTTGTATGGTGTGGAAACTTGCACTTTGAAAGCCCATGATCAAAAAACTTGAGACATTTGAGATGTGACTCTATAGACGCATCCTGAAAATACCATGGACTGACAGAATCACCAACGACGCAGTACAAAGGCGCATTGGTCAATAAAGAAAGCTATTACTGATTAAGATAAGAAAAACATCTTACGCAAAAATAAATACCTACTGTTACAAAACATAATGCAGGGTAAAGTAGAGCCAGAGGGGAAGAAAGGTATCAGCAGGAAGAAAAAAATCCTGGCTCTGAAACGTGAGAGAATGGACAAATTTCAGCGTTGAAGAACTGTTTCATGTTGCAAGAGACAGATATGCATTCAGAAACGTTGTTGCCGTTCAATGAGAAGACGGCATGAAAAGAAGGAGATGAAAGTATATGTAAGTTAAACTTCTCATTGAGCTCCTCCATCACGTCAATAAAAATGGATTCAAAATAATTGAGAGTAAAGAAAGAAGTCTCGATTATTATAGATAGAAAATCGGGAAAACATATATATAACATCATGGGAAGCAGTAAACGGAACAATATTAGATTACTAAATGTTTGCATGATTTGGAGGAGAATAATTTTTGGAATACATAGAGGGAACGACAATGTACTCGTCAGTATAAAAGCTATGCCTTCTTTCAACATCTTTATGATGAAATCATAAAAATAGGAAATTCAAGGAAAATCATTTTGCTGGGGGGAAACTTTAATGGACAAATGGGAAGAAAAAGTAACGAAAGGTAGCGGGAAAATTTTGAGAGAATGTAATGAATAACAATGCAGAAACTATTCCAACAAAATAACCTAAAAATGTTAAATGGTTTTAATATGTAGGTACTTTCAGCACAAAGGAATACATGGCATGAGTGAAAAAATGAAACAACAAACATCGCTTAGGTATTGAAAGATTTCCTCAAAACTATAAAGAGAGCTAAGCTCTGTTTTTAGATTTTAGTAGTTTGAGACTAAATCAATATTTAAAAAAGAAAATTAAAAGTTTGGTATTAAAGGGTCAGCTCAATTCCCATTTATGTAACAGATCGCAAATATTTGAATAAAAAACCAGGTTGTCTAATTCCACGTACGTGTACTGAGTATAAGGTGCCACAAGGGACTGTCTTGGGGACCCTAATGTTTTTGCTTTATATAAACGATGTTGCTGGTGTAGTTAGGGAAAGTAATGTAAAGCTTTTTGCTGATGACACCATGATTTATGTTACCGGTAGGAATCTAAATTAAACGCAGCTTGCTTTAAATGTGATGATTTGGGTAAAACAGCTTTGTGATGCGCGGATTCCAAATCCAATGGGACTACTGAGTCTGTTGTATACATACATGTGTCACTGTTTGGTAATATCGACATCAATCGCATTTTGATCAGTCATGCACAAACATATTGTTCCAGTATTCAATATTTTTAGCAAGGCGATTTTTGAAGTGGTTTTTAGATGTTGAGTTTACGGTGTTACTACTCAAGGAGTTCCAATGATATTCTACCCTATTGGATAAGAAGTTTTGTCTAAGCATTTTGTTGCACTTTTCTTTGGAGAGCTTTTTGTTTTGACCTCTTAAATTGTGATTAATGCTGGGTTGATATCCATTGAGAATTTTAAATGTCCCGATAAAATTTCCTTTAGTTCTGTGATCCTTCAGTGTGGTCAGATTTAATTGAGTCAGTTTGATTTCGTAGGGCAATTCTGTAAGTTCGTCAGGAAGTTTAGTAATTTGCATTTGAACTTGCTGAAGTTGTTCAATGTCCTTCACATAGTAAGGGTTCCAGATTATTGATAAGTGCAGAGTGGGCAATGCAAACAATAAGGCCACTGTAGGTATAATAGTATAGCTGCTCCACACCTGGAAAAAGAAAATGACGATGGTGCAGAAAATCTTTATACAGAAGGGTTTAACATGGCAGATTGTGAAGGGGTTTGAACGCAAAGTTTACTTTATGTCTTCAATTTTGAGTTAAGTTTCTGCTAAATTTCGATAAATGTCTGCTTTCAAGATTTTTTTTCCTTACATAATAAGATTATACTTACATTAATTCCAAATTGAATATAGTAGAAAATAATTCTTAGCAAAATGACACTAAACATCTCTTAATTTTTTTCCGTTTCCCAAACCAAGAAAACTCTTCCCTCGCCGTTTTAAAATATCACTAGAAAAACATTCAAATTAAGGACCGAACTAATTAAATCATTTCCGGCAGTGTCGTTCGCAGATTCCGAGAAATGTTTGTTGGTCTGGTAAAAGAGGGTGAATATGGGGGATGAGAAATAATAAAATACGAGAAGGGAAGCGACTACTTACTTTGCTGACCCTGGCAGAGGTCCCGAATAGAGGAATGTCAGTTTATTTTCTCGCCTGTATTTTATTATTGGTGTATCCATTAATATCAGTTTAAATGGGGTTCGAGTTATATTGATGGGAATATTGAGGATAAGTCTTTTGATTTAATTTGTATGATAGAAATTTGCGATTTTCTTATGGAAGCTGGAAGCTGACCCCTTGTCAAATATTGATAAAATTTTGATATGTGGGATTTAAATATGGAAAGCATCTGAGAATGATTTCCAATCAATTAGCACAGATCTTGTGGAAATTTTTCTTCAGCGTAAGTTTTGATAAATTCAACAAAATTCTTGGTTATGATACATTTTTTTTTTTTTTTGATAAGTATCATAAGAATTAGTCAACCTATGAATTTGTAGTTTTTCACTTTGAAAAACATTAATTCCTGGATCCTTTCATATTCATCTGATAGATGAAGAGGATTATCTTCATCATTATTAGTTTTCTCTGATGCGACGTCACACAAATGTTTCAATTGAATATTGCAATACAAATTTTTGATTCTTCATTGAAAACTGGTCTCTTCGTGGGTTATCTTGGATCATCATTTGCACTAGTATGTAAAAATGTATCTTATGGATTTCTGTTTGAAGTGTGTGGGCTACCAATTACAAAAACAACGGTTTTGTGTGGTGTGTGTGGTGCGTAGCTACAGAATTTTATATATTACTAATATGTATATTAAAAAAGCGCAAGGCCTCTTCTTATCCTGATAAACAAAAAATAACCTGATCAAAATATTGAGTTTGTTTACTTTTTTTAAATAAGCTTGGTTATCAAATATCTACATAGCTAAAATAGGATCCTAGGAAAAGTATCGTGCAATATACAATAATATTAAAAACTTACATAATGGTAATTAATAATAACTTTATAACAACACACAGTAAAATTAACATCAAGAGTCCATCACATTAAACTCGTATACATCATATTATCACGGAAATTAGCGAGCGTATCAAACATTATCGACAAAACCGCCGTAATCGTAAACAAGGCCTTACCGACGACCGTCGTAGTTTGTTTCTTGTAATGTTCATGTGTAAAATGTTTTTCTTTTTTTGTGCCGGCTCAAATCGTAACATGGCGTACCATGCCATACGCAATCCTTACTCCCCCCTTGAATCCTCCAGTCACTCTCTCTCTCGCTCGCTCGTTGCCCTTATTCCCTTTGCTGTGCGTGAATATCGTTCTCTTCCGCCCTTATTGCAGTCGGTCCTTCGCCCTGCCGAAAACAAACCCTATCGATTTTGGGAGCCTGTGTACACCCGATGTTCACTTGCAATGTACTTGCTGAAATTTGAGGCCTATACGAGGGGTGTTCGTTTTATTTTTGCATTGATTGCTCGAAAGAACTCGAGAAATTCTTGATGCAAGAAGGTATCTTCTTGTCGCGTCTTGTAGTGTTTTTAATACCTCGTCTTGGCGACAACACTATACAAGTACAAGAATTAATTTTACATCTTTAACATTTCCGACTAGAATGTCGGAGGTGAAATGTTACCTGATTATCTTCGAGAAAATGTCTAGGTACACTGTTTACCATTCTGCAAAAGACCTCTTCCAAAAAAAAATGGATTTGGCAAGACCATACGAAAGGATGAAACACAAGATACACTTCATAATTTCCAATAGACGGACACGAAAAACTGAATGGGAAAGCTAACATGCGAGTGTGAAGAACCGTACATCGGAGAGACAACTGGATATCGAGTATGATTATCTTCCATTCTAAATGTGCGTTTTCTGATAAACCAATTCTGGAGCCGCACACTCTTTCACGGTCTTAGCACACCCAGTCTCTAGCAGCATTGATTTCTCTTCTATTTTCTCGGTCCTTCCTGCGGTCGCTCCTTTCGATATCGTATCATTTGCCGTCGTCTATCATTTGCTGGTATCGATGTAGCGCTCTATAGTTAGAACCAACTAAGAAGAACCCCTGACATCATCACTGACGAAGAAGGCAAATTTCCTTTTATCTAGGGCCCTTTCATTTGAAGTAAGATAAAAGATCACACGGTGGCTTCTTCTTAGTTGGTTTGATCTATACCATATTCTTCCCAAGAACATCCTTGTAGCGTTTTTGTTGACCTCCCTCCTCCCTACCTTCGATTTCCCTTTTTCAGTTGACTAAAGAATCTGTCGTGGAAGACACATGCTGACCTGTCTAGCGAAGTTGGTGCTTAAGGATGAGGGCTATCATGCTAGTTGCTGCTCTAAAATACTAATGTTCAGTTGCATTTGCTGACAGATGATTTCCAAGGTATGGGTAGTATTCTACGTTGTGCAAAGAATGGTCATTTATAGATATATTTAGGGCTTAGGGATTAGTATTCGGTGCGGGTTGGTGCAAAATTTGCGTCTTGTTGAGGGTGATCTCTAGCCCGATTCTTCTGTATGCCTGGTCAATTGCATTGATAATTGCCTGAAGATCTTCCTCTGTATTGGCATATTGAAGTTCAATTATCGATGTCGTCGATACTTTCGTCTTGGTTCGGAATCTGTATAGGTTGAATAAGCCTGTTACGTGTCTAGTTTCAATCAATCAATCAATTTTTACGGCCTTATTTGGTCTTCTACTACTCTGTCCTTGCCTGATTTTGCCTAGCACGAAATAAAGGGTACTAATAGTATAAAATCTTTAATATATATTTCACATAACAGTCATAGTAATTATTCTCCATGAAGATATCCACAGCTCCTGGCGATCACTGAAAATAGGATTGATTTAAGATAAGATAAGATCGTATAGAGCAAAATATTTACCATTTTTTTGAGTTTTTACTATTTTGTTCTCTATTCTGTGTTTTGTTCTGTAAGAATCAAGTAAATCAGCATTTGTTTTCCCTATTTTTGCAGGAGTTTCCATTGTGCAACTTTGAAAACATCCATCAGGTTTCCAGCCTAAAATAATAAGAAAATTTAGATAGAATTAAAATAGGAAAATGTAAACAAATATTGGTAGGGTTAGGAAATTGTTTAAGTCAGACAAGGAACTAAAGTCAAATGTGGCACCAAAACTTGAATATTGAGTATTGAATGCGCAATATGCATTAATTCGAACTGTCCAAAAATAAACGAAAAATTCCCTAGAATCCGGTTCGTCTAACCAAAAATTCTGCTGTTGGAGGAATTTTTCTTTTTCTAGAATCACACAGAAGAAAAGCCTAGAAATAGCTTTCTTCTGAGGCATTTTGGTCAATTTGAGTGAATATTTGGGAAGTAATTGAGTCTTAAACGGCGGCTATTATTCTTATATAACAGCACAGCAAGTAAAGTCTGTTTTGTTTTTTAAGATAATTCCCCAAGTCAAAAATTTAGTAACTATGTTGGCAACACAAGCCTTTTCTATATAATAAATTTGAAAGCATTGACAATTTTACATTGAATTGCCAACATAATGTCATTCTGACTGTTATCTTTAAAAAAAACACAGTTTATTTGCAAATTTAACAAGATTTTAGTGAGTAAAAACCCAAATTCTGGAAAATAAGTTTGATTCGTGTCACGTGTTGAGTGTCGAAAAGGTATTCTGATCCCTGTTAGAGTTTTATGCCCCCAAAAACGTAAATGATTGCAGTACTTACCTTAATTCTTGTTGAAATCGAGTTTTTATAGTGTGAACTCTCCCTTTTAGGTCTTTTATATTGGGTAACGTTACATCCCTTTCTGCTGTTACTGTCGTTAGATGCACAAAGGTACCTGCTTGCTGAATTGCTGGTGCTCAATCCTGGACCTAATAGATTGCTTGTGGAGCTTTTGGGGCCTGCGAATCTCAATCGTCCCCCCAAGGGGTTCCTAGTAGTACCACTCCATCAAATAACTGTATACTCAGGTTAGCGTATTGTTGTGCCGTTTTGGGAACCATCCACCCCATCTGTATTAAGGGTTCTACCTTCTCCTTGGGAGCTGGAGCCTCTCACCTGCAACCACTTGTACTTTTCAAGATTATAGCCAGTTGAATTATCACTACCTGTCTTGAAAATTACCTTATCATCCTTCAGGTTTAAATTAAGTTAATTTTACGTTTACTTACCATATTATTTTGATTTCCTGGTACATTCCAAGTAGTCCAAATTAGTGTAAACATACGTCTAACACTCACAATCCGCAATTAGTGGACACTAGGTTTAAATAAATCTTTTTACGACGGTATTTTGAGTATTTGGGTATCGATTTAAGGGACGTGATCCGTACTTAGTTATCACCCTTCACTTATTTGAACTCAATGAATGTAATTGGGAAATTAATTATAACTTTTGATCACCACAATGTCCACATTGAACCAGAAGGTAAGGTTTGGGAGCTGTAAGACTGTTTTTCGTATTTCTGGGTAGATAGATAGATATATAGTTCGTCTAGCTTTATTTACATTATTGACTGATTTGGGCCAGTGATTATTTTTATTTAAATTATTGAGATATAAATATTGACGTATCTCCTTATCAGGGCCGTACTACTGTCCATTAAATATTGTATTGAATAATAAAAGACATGTTTGAATTTCATGCTATTAATATGTTATTTCTTATTGGAAGTTTTAGGTCGGTGCAGTATTATTTGGGATCAGAGATTTCCTGTTTTCGGATCATCAGGGACCCCGTTTAACTGTAGCGCACCAAAGCAGGTGGCGCTCATTTCTGATTTTAGTTACTCACACGTCTCTCCGCAGTGAGAGCTAGTCGGCCGCTCTGAAAACGGAGGTACGCTTTATGTTTTTTTTTTTTGAACTGCCACCCCCTCACATAGGTAACTCATCCACCCCTAGTTACCCTTGTCTATTAAACATCTTTTTTCCCTTCTATTTATTTTTATTAAACCAGTATTATTAGGGTTTTGTTAAAAGAACATAACAAGCCGCCATCAAGTCTGTTAAAGAGGCAGCATACACGGAAAGAAGGAACAATATATTCAGTAAATAATCGGTTGGAAACCAATCTTGAACAACGTCACGTCCCTTGGACGTACGTAGCATCAGCAGTCATCCATCTAAAGTGGAGTTTCACAGGATACCTGGTAGGACAGGAAGTTGGAGCTCAGCACTTGAGATCATTATGTTGACAACAAATCAAGGAACGAACCACAGATGAGATGGAGCGCGAACTCAAACTAACCGAAGTGACAAGTGGATCAAAATAGAGTTCACTGGAGAGAGTTATGAAAGGCCTATATCCAAAGATGGAAGATAGCAAAATTCCAGAGAAGGAGAAAACGAGATCCTTCCAGTCATAATATACGCAATAAGAACAGGAACTTCTATAGAGGATAGCGCAACCAGATTCAGAGTAACGCAAAGAGCAAACAAACAATAAATAAGAACAGGAAGTAGAAATGATGTCCCAGGACATACCACACAATGAAAATGCGCATTTATTAAACTCATATTTCAATATAATGGCGCATCTAAAGATGCTTCAAAATACTTTTGAAACGATGGCGATATCAACTGCAAAGGATAGCTGGTCGAAACTGAAAAGTGGATCCAAATCCCTAGAAGAAAAACGTAGAATATATGGAAAGAGGTCTACATACAGGGTCCTCATCAAAGGTAAATACATACAGACTGAAAAGTTTGAAAAATATTTACTTTTGAAGTTCGCCATAATAGAATACATCTAGATGGACACATGCAGAAGGAGAGGAAAGTGATAAGGAGTCTAAGGAGATTGGATTGCATCATCTTGAATACATATTTGGGTTGCATGGTTAAAGCATCAAAAACTTGTCTCGTATTCTTTAACATTCATAAAGGTACGAAAGCGTAGAAGGGCCAACTTGAAATTTTTTCTCCCGTATTAAATTCCGATCTCGGAATTCTGACTTATAAGTAAGTTAACATTTTCAGTAATAAAATGACATGTGACTGTTAGATATAATTCACTAGCAACTGATGTCCATGAGTCTATATAGTTACAGCAATACATTACACTATTCAATATATTGTTATGTTCTTTCAACAAAACCCGGATAATACTGGTTTAATAAAATTATTTAGGGGTGGATGAGTTACCTATGTGAGGGGGTGGCAGTTAAAAAAAAAAAAAAAAAAAGGGTACCTCCGTTTTCAGGGCGGCCGACTAGCTTTCACTGCGAAGAGGGGTGTGAGTAACTAGAATCAGAAATGAGCGCCACCTGCTCTAGTGCCCTAGAGTTACACGGAGTCCCTGATGATCCGAAAACAGAAAATCTCTGATGCCAAATAATACTGCACCGACCTAAAACTTCCAATAGGAAATAACAAAATAATAGCCTGAAATTCAAATAACTCTCTTATAATTCAATTCAATATTTAATGAACATTAGTACGGCCCTGATAAGGGGATACGTCAATATTTATATTCCAATATTATAAATAAAAATAATCACTGGCCCAAATCAGTAAATAATGTAAATGAAGCCAGTGAAACTAAATATCTACCTACCCAGGAATCAGAGCTGGGCAGTATTTGCAATTCTAAATACTTTTTAGTATTTAAATACTTTAAAGTATTTAAATACCTAGTATTTAAATACTTTTCTAAAACTGGTATTTGTATTTATGAATCCAAATACTTTTTGAAATATTTGGTATTTAAATACTTTGAAGTATTTTAAATACTTTCAAAAGTAGTTAAATACTTTCAAGTATTTAACTACTATCAAAATTATTTAAATACTTTCGAAAGTATTTAAATACTTTTTCTTCTGCAAAAAATATACAGATGAACAAGATTGATTAGAAGGAATTTATTGTTTTCGCTAGACCTTGGCAATTACCTTGTGTTTAATGGTGGGAATGAATCTATGCCCTTCAACACTTCTTTATGAAAAATATCGTTCGTCACTCGTGCGAATGGACGCCTTTCTTTTTTAAACTCGCCTTCGCCGATGGCTCCTTCTGCTACGAACTACGACTCGTTCCAAAATCATTGCTGTCGTTTGAAAAGGGCCGTCTGCCCGTCTATTCGCACTAGTGACGAAATGCACTATTTGAAGTTTTTGAATAAGGTATTTGCCTAATAATAGTATATTGTTTTATTAGGAGTAGAAGCTTTACTTTTTCGTGCTGAAGCAGTAGGTTTGCGAGCCGAACGTAGTGAGGCTTGCAATACTGCTAAAGCACAAAAAGTGCTTCTACTCCGTATGCAACACGCTATTTTTTCTCCAAGCGAATGAAATAAGCTCGGGGATAACTGAGTGGTTAAGCAACAGTAAAAGTACGAGCGGCACTAAAAGTACTTTTGCTGCCGCTCCAGCGGCACTAAAAGTACTTCTACTGCCGGTGCGGTTGCCTAGCAGCATAGAAATTAAATCTCTACCACCTCGACAGGTGCTAACCTGCTGAATTTGCCTAGAAGCATGGAAATTAAGTTTCTGACACCTTGACAGGCGTTAACAAAGTGACGTTTTTTGACGTTTGGAGAAAAAAGTATTTAAATACCTTTTAAAGTATTTAAATACTTTTTAAAGTACTTAAATACTTAAAAAGTATTTAAATACTTAAATAAGTATTTAAATACTTTTTGTATTTAGTATTTATTTCTTTTCAAGTCAAATAGTATTTAGTATTTAAATACTTTCAGTCTTTGTTAGGTATTTAGTATTTAGTATTTAAATACTTTTTGAAAGTATTTTGCCCAGCTCTGCCAGGAATACGAAAAACAGTCTCAGTTCCCAAACCTTACCTTACATTCTGGCTTATTGTGGTGATCAAAAGTTATAATTAATTTCCTAATTACATTCATTGAGTTCAAATAAGTGAAGGGTGATAATTAAGTACGGTTCACGCCCCTTAAATCAATACCAAAATACCGTCGTAAATAAATCTATTTAAACCTGGTGTACAGATCCAATAATTGCGGATTGTGAGTGTTAAGCCTAGTTCTCATGGTGCGGGATTCCGCATTGCGGGTCCGGAAATCGTAGTTTTTTAAAAATCGTAATTTTTGATGGTTCACATGAAACGGAATTCCGGATGCGGTTTTATGTCAAATACATGTGATCTTAACCTAACATATTTTTTGTTTTTGTTTTCCTGTGTGCCTGGATGGATAATTAAATTGCACAATTAAATTATTATCAATGGAAAAGACAGAGGGAGGTATGAAAAAAACAAAGTATCTGCTAACTACGACAAGTAGTAGTATATTCTTCGTAGTGTTTACTTTAAAATGAAGTAGATACAACATTTCGAAACTACCGGAAATTAGTAAATCCTTTGTTGTGAAATAAATACTTCGTAGAATATACTACTACCTGTAGTAGTAGCAAGTACTTTGTTTTTATTCAGACTACCACCCAATATACGTTAGTATTGGGTTTGCTATTAATCCATAATATGCATGAAACTTCATCAAAGAAGCAGAATAGCAGAGGAATATTAAAAAAAGGAAGATGTTGTTCAGAAATATACTTCTGAAAAGGCATGAACAAGGGGTTTGCCGTAATAATATGTATTTGAAAATAAAACAAGCACACAAGCAAGCAGATCAATTTATTTTTGTTAGGTATTAATTGTTTTATTGTTTTTTGTTTGAGGTTAGTTTATTTGTTTATGTAGAAATCAAACAAAGATGAGAAATGTTTAGACAAAGACAGAAAAAAAATCGCAAGAAAGTTGAAAATGGTTCAACTTTATTGCGGATCCGCAAAAAAGTTGACGTTTTCCCGCCAACGGAATTATTTCAAAAATTCCGCACCCGCAATCCGGAATTCCGCATCATGAGAACTAGGCTTTAGACGTGTGTTTACACCAATATGGACTACTTGGAATGTTCCAGAAAATCAAAATAATATGGTAAGTGAACGTAAAATTAACTTAATTTAAATCTCAAGGATGATAAGGTAATTTTCAAGACAGGTAGTGGTAATTCAACTGGCTATAATCTTGAAGAGTACAAGTGGTTCCAGGTGAGAGGCTCCAGCTCCCGGGGGGATGGTGGAACCCCTAATACAGACGGAGTGGATGGTTCCCAAAACGGCACAACTATACGCAAACCTGAGTATGTAGTTCTTTGATGGAGTGGTACTACTAGCAACCTCTTGAGGGACGATTGAAATTCACAGGCCACAAAAGCTCCACAAGCAATCTATCAGGTTCAGGATTGAGCTTCAGCAATTCAGGAATCAGGTGCCTTTGTGCATCTAAGGACAGCAACAGCAGAAAGGGATGTAACGTTATCCAATATAAAAGGCCTAAAAAAGAGAGTTCACACAATAAAAACTTGATTTCAACAAGAATTGAGGTGAGTACTGCAATCAATTACGTTTTTGGGGACATAAAACTCTAACAGGGATCAGAATACAAAATAAAATGATGAATAATAGGGACTTACCAATGTGGATTGGCCTTTTCGACACTCAACACGTGACACGAATCAAACTTATTTTCCAGAATTTGGGTTTTTACGTACTAAAATCTTGTTAAATTAGCAAATACTTGCTGTGGTGCTATATAAGAATAATAGCCACCGTTTAAGACTCAATTACTTCCCAAATATTCACTCAAATTGGCCAAAATGCCTCAGAAGAAAGCTATAACATGGATTCCTCCAACAGTACAATTTCTGGTTACACGAGTTGAATTCTAGGGAATTTTTCTTTTATTTTCGGACAGTTTGAATTAATGCATATTGCGCATTCAATACTCAATATTCAAATTTTGGTGCCACAGTTGACTTAAGTTCATTGTCTGATTTAAACAATTTCCTAACCCTACTAATATTTGTTTACATTTTCCTATTCTAATCCCATCTAAATTTTCTTATTATTTTAGGCTGGAAACCTGATGTTTTCAAAGTTGCACAATGGAAACCTCTGCAAAAATAGGGAAAACAAATGCTGATTTACCTGATTCCTACAGAACAGAACACAGAACAGAGAACAAAATAGTAAAAACTCAAAAAAATTGTAATTATTTTGCTTTATACGAAATTATCTTATCTCAAATCAATCTTATTTTCAGAGATCGCCAGAAGCTGTGGATATCTTCATGGAGAATAATTATTGTACCTGTTATGTGAAATATATATTGAAGATTTTATACTAATAGTTCTCTTTTTTCAGTGCTAGGCAAAATCAGGCAAGGACGGAGTAGTAAAAGACCAAAGGCAGCAAAAATATGTCGAACAATCTCCTAACTTGATTGACTGAAAACTAGACACGTAACAATATCTTTCAACATTTTTGTCGATTTTGAATAAATTTTTTTCATTGTTTCCTTTATTGTATATTTACTCGGAATAACGTACCTTGGATTAAGTAGGTTCACGAAAGATCTAAAGCCTGTATATCATTGACGATATTGAAAAGTTGGAAGTCTGTGCAAACCAATCTAGTCAATGCTCTGTCCAGTTCTTTTTTCCTTTGTGAGTTGCTATTATACTGAACCTCTCGTTTAAAAAAAATCAATCCAAAAGTAACGGTATGCCTATCTAATATTCCAACTTATAAGTCAGAATTCTGAGATAGTCGGAATAATATAATGCCGACTGTAAGTCGGAATGCCGTAATTCCGACTTCTAAGTCGGAATTTAATATGGTGCAAAAAAATTACAAGGGGCCTACGCTTTCGTATAAAGTAGAACGGTAGAATAAGATAAAGTCAGTGGATGATACGGGAGAATCATTCACAAGAAAATCCTGAAAGAGATAGGTTTCTGCTGGTAGAAAAAGAGTTAAAAGATAAACTCAAAAGGTAATTGAACAGTTTTCTAGATGACAAAGATTATTCGGATCTCAAAGAAAATGAACCGAAAACCGAATCCATAATAATTGTACGATGAATAATTGATAAAAATTTGGATATTTTCGAACACAAACCAAATGCAGAACTTGAGGAATATTCTCACAGTTTTGATACTCGCTAAGCGCTGAATCGAAGGTGGGATCAGATAATCATCTTTCATATATCCCAGATGGAGGATATGAAGCCAAACTAATCTAAAAATTAAATGCGATACACCAGCAAATTGGTTGAAAGTTTTTGTTAACCAAACATGGGTAGTGGTTGAGTAGTAAAATAAACAAAACAGAGATGTGCACAACGATGCCAAAAATATATTTATTCTATAGCGAATGGTAAACTATCATTTGTTGGACTCAAAACACTGTAAATATAACCAGAAGCAGTATGTCGATGGGATATAACCTCAAATATGGAGAAGGGCAAGGGTCACTTTCAATCCAAAGGCAGGCAGGAAGTATGGGACAGACCCCAAATTCTTCAGACCAATAGGCTCAACATCGTTCCTTCTAAAGACGATGTGAAAGGTAGTAGATAAATATATCAGATCCACTACCTTGGAAAGGTGGCCTTTGAACGCAAATCAGCACGCCTACAGAGCAGGCAGGTCCACTAAGACAGCTCTGTTTAAACTGATGAGCATTATATAAGAAACTCTGGATGAGAAAGAAATTGTACTATACGCCTTCCTAGACATCGCTGGTTCCTTTGACAACACATCACTTATGGCCATTCAGAGAGCACTTACGAGAAGGAGAGTCAATGACACAATATTCCGCTGGATGTGTAAGATGCTTGCCACGAGGACAGCAGAAACCTTAATAGGCAATGAGTCTATTTAGGTGAGCACCACTCGAGGCACTCCCCAGGGCGGAGTATGCTAATGAATGCTCACCCCTGATATGGAGCTTAGTGGTGGATGAACTACTAGAAATACTGAACAACCTGGGCTTGCACTACATTGGGTTTGCCGATGACATTGTCAATATTGTCATCATAGCAAGAGGAAAGTTCGAGGTGAACTCTTACAAACTGGACTCGAAGCAACTGAGGAATGGTGCCGAACAGTGGGACTGGAAATAAACCCATCAAAACTCACTGTAGTGACGTTCACTCGGAGGAGAACACTCCCTAGAATAAAGGACATCCAAATACACGGGACAACTATTACACCCGTGACGGAAGTCAAATATCTCGGGATAACGCTAGACTGCAAGCTCAGATGGAACAAACACATCGAGGTAGCTGCATGTAACCAAGACTACAAGGTCTCTAATGGTGTGCTGAAACCTTGCAGGCAATACCTGGGGATGCAGCCATCGAGACAATTGTACGTCTCGCACCTAGTGTTGCAGGTATTTCTTGTTCTTGTCTTGCTTTTTCTTGTTCTTGTCTTGTTCTTGCATGCAAGAACAAGACAAGAAGTGGATTAGCAAGAAATATACAAGACAAGAAACTAATGAGCAAGAACAAGATTTCTTGTGCAAGAAATTTGCAAGAAGCAAGACTTCTTGCATAAATTATTTAAAATAATATTAATTCTATACTCGCATAACATTTATTACAAATTAATTAACAAGAAAATCCTTTTTTATAGTTTGGTACATAAATAGGATGTTTCATTGAAGAAGCAGTTACAAACATTTGAAGAAAATCTTATTCTAATAAGGTTTGCAGTTTTGTTTATTTTCGTTTGGTTCTCCATTCGTTCGTAGGTCGAACGAGTGTACGCCACTGGTATTTTCCTGTTTCGGACTATTCCCCCAACCTTTCCATGTTGGTATGAATTCAATACTATATACAGGGTGGTCCAAATTGGACACTTTCTTATGGAAACACCCTTTATTTTTAGAGATAGAGAAAAATGAACCCCCCACTCTGAGGCTCAAATTTTATGAAATTTTGATTGGTGCAAATCGCATTTTGATATCTTCAACCGTTTAGCCGCTAGAGGGCGATTCTCGATTTTGAGCAATACTGTGAAACCTTCATAACTTTTTTGTTTATGAAAATAATTGATTTCCGTAAAGACTTTCTAAGAGCACTTTTTTAAGAGGAATTCAGTGACGTTCTCAGTTTTTTTCTAATTGACTCGGATTTCGAGATATTGACCAAAATCCGATTTTTTTCAATAGAACACCCTATATATTAATAGCTTATTGGAAAGCTCTGCTTTTGCTGATTTCAATGATATCAGGTTCAATAGGTTTATCCCTAACAGTTTTTGAGAAAAAAAATTATTTCTGTTTTTGTCATAAGAAACAATGTGTTAGAAAGAGACCTTTCTCGTTTTCCTTACAGATATAAAGACCTTTTCCAACACATTGTGTCTTATGACAAAAATCAAAATAATTTTTTTCTCGGAAACCGTTGGAGATAAACCTATCGAATTTTATATAATTGAAATCAGCAAAAGCAAAGCTTTTCAATGAGCTATTAATATATAGGATGTCCTATTGAAAAAAATCGGATTTTGGTCAATATCTCGGAATCGGAGCCAAATAGAAAAAAGCTGTGAACGTCACTGAATTTCACTTAAAAAAGTGCTTCCAGAAAGTCTTTACAGAAATGAATTATTTTCATAAATAAAAAAGTTATGAAGGTTTCACAGTATTGCTCAAAATCGAGAATCGCCCTCCAGCGGCTAAACGGTTGAAGATATCAAAATGCGGTTTGCACCAATCAAAATTTTATGAAATTTGAGCCTCAGAGTGGGGGGTTCATTTTCTATCTCTAAAAATAAAGGGTGTTTCCATAAGAAAGTGTCCAAATTGGCCCACCCTGTACAGTTTTTGAATAATCAAACAGTTTCCTATGTAGGTACAGTTTTTGAATAATTATACAGTTTTGTATATTTACGTATGGTTCTCAATTCGTTCGTAGGTCGATCGAGTGTACGCCACTGGTATTTTCCTGTTTCTGACTATTCCCTCATCCTTTCTATGTTAGTATGAATTCAATCCTATGTACAGTTTTTGAATAATCAGACAGTTCCCTACATCCGTAGCCAGGGGGGGGGGACATTGGAGGATCCTATCTTTAAAATGATGATGCCCTACCTTTAAAACATAACGTGCGTTCAGATTTCTCTAGGAAATTTAGGAGTAGATAATGAATAGGCCTGAAATCGAGTAAGTTATTAGGAGCAGATGCTAAAAGTAGTACAAGAGGTTCCTCAAAAATTATTGTCTGTGCGCGCCATTTTGTTTACTTGCCAGAGATGTTATTTATTGAGAAAATTGCCTTCGGCGCCATTACCCCCATTTTGTTTACCTATAAAAAAATTAAGATGGGGGGGGGGGGGGGCGGGCAAGTAGTGTAAGCCCTATGTCAAAGTCATGCCCTATCACACATTTATTTGACTCTTGTTACGGGATGATTTTTCCTGGGTTAAAATGAAAGGAAATGAGCGTATTCGCCTCAATGAATAGCATACCTTCGTCAAGCCACTGTTGTCTTTTCAATAGTTGTAGCCAAACTTTTCATCAAACTTTTCATTCTTTCCAGAATCATTAAGTTAGAGGTTTAATAATGGAATTGATTTCCTTTTGGTAGGGTTAAAATAAATAGTCAGTTAATTTAATAATAAATAAAATTACAATATTTACATTAGAACAGCTGATTGTCTGATCTGAGTAGATTGTCTAGATTGACAGCGCTCCAAATAGAGTCAATGACCAGTACTAACTTAATTTGAATAAGTCCCATGCCCCAACTACCATCAAAATCCCCAGAACCCTTCAGCTTGGAGTTTTGACAGCGCCTTTTAAAGGACATCGCAGGGACAAGCAGAGGTCATTCAGGTCGAGGACTTTCCACGATTAAGTGTTCGGGAAAATTCCTCAGGCACATTTTGCCGATTTTCTGAGTTGTCTAGTTTTCGCTCATAGATCTAGGGTGGCTAATCCGTTATTTTAGCACCCAATCGCCTTGTGCGGATTTTTTTTGTGAGTCGAAAAAGAGCAACGTGACCAATTGTTTGTTCCTAAAGGCCAAAGTAATTTTGTTAAGTGGTTTTTCTTATTAATCTTCTCTGTGTTTCTCTATTACCTATGTAAAAGCATAATTTTCTGTTAATTAGGTATATGGTTAAATTCCGAATATTGGACAAACCTACCTATTGCTCCACGCCCTGTCTCATAACGTCCATTTGTTTCAGGCCTTTATTCATCACCTTTAGAAGTTACAGTTTAATCTTCACCTTTAGACGTTACGCTTTATTCATCATCTTCAAAAGTTACACTTTAATCTTCAGTCTTAGACGTTACGCTTTAATCGTCACCTTTTATTCGTCACGTTTAGTCCTTAACTTGAGTAAAGAGTTAAACGTTGAGCTTACTGTGTGTTTCAAGTAGTACCTCCAATCTTCAGCCTCCTCTAGACCATTGGAAGCTTTAGTGACTCCTAGTTACTGAACTTCAGTGCCCAAGGCCAGTGGCTTCTTGTTGCGGCCTTGATCCAGTCCCAGGCCATCGGAAATACCGGAAGATATTAATTCCATCCGTCAGGTTTCCCCAAGAGATTAGGGAGTACTCAGGTTTGATAAGTGTGTTGTATTGTCTTTATATCAAACCTTACCAACCGCTTGTTGGAGTAAATCATCACAACAACGCAGTTCTACTACAATATTAAATTACCCTTCAAAGTAGATGTTGTTATTTCAGTTTCAATTAATTATTACCTTTATTATATGAAATTTACCATTCAGGTTATGTACTGTTAGGTACTTCAATTTTAAGTATTTACCTAGACCATCTATATTATTCCATAATATTAAATTTGCCCCTCAGGCTATTTATTGTTACTTCAACTTTAACTGGGGTTAAATGGCCATTTACGAAGGTACTGCATTTAGTAAGCTCATTCATTAATTTATATTTCAGGTATTATTGCTGTTAATTGTTATACTTTTTGTGTCTTTATTTAGGGACTCAAGTTGAGTGTAATTAATAATTATTGTAAATACTATTTAAGGAACATATGGTTAGGTACCTACTCCTAGACGATTTCTTTTCTTGTTCTGGTTCTAGTGTTAATAATTGTCAGTGTTCCAGAGCGTTCGGAAAACTCACTCCGAACCTGCTCTAAAGTCAACCTGTTCTGGTTCACATTTCTGGTTCTAATTAAAACCCGTACCTGATTGTAGCAAAGCGTTTCACTTTTGTCCTCCCTTCTTGTTTACGTTTATATTTCAGGTTGTGCTGCTATAGGTCCGTAGAAGTTTCCTGCTTTCGTTATATCGGTTGATTTCGTGTACTACAGGGAAAAAGCAGGTGGCGCTCTATATTTAGTTATTTAATTGACCCACACCCCTCTCCGCATTGGAAGCTAGTCGGCAACCCTTTACACGAAATCACGTTTCTAAATTTCAGCCACCAACCAACCCTCTCTTTCTATATTTTTTTGTTTGTTTTAGTTACCCCTTCTCTGTCTCACTTCCTTCAAGTTTTTTATTTACCTTTCACTCGGTCTTGCGGGTAACGAAGTGGCAGTGCCGTGTTGCCATGTAACACTCTAACTACGGGCCTGTTCTATGTAGGTACAGTTTTGAATAATCATACAGCTTTGTATATTTTCGTATAGTTCTCCATTCGTTCGTAGGTCTATCAATATTATACAAAGAAAAAATATACTATCTCAACAATTTTTTTAAAAAATCGTGCGACCACACGACAGAAATAAAAACTTCAATTAGACGAGATTACCAATAAGAAAAACAGGTATTTTTATGCTCTATATCCAATGCTTAGATTGATATGAATAGTTTTGGATTTGAATCTATTTGCTAAATATTGTTCATCTACAAGCATTTGGTTATGACGTTTTTACATAACCATTTTCCCAGAATTTAAGTTATGTCATGAGACTCATAACAGTGGTGTTATGGACTAGGTTATGAATCTACAACACAACTATTTTTGGTGATTTAACAAATGTCAAAGTTGAACCTGTAAAGGTAAAATGAAGGCAGACAACTACTAATAAACGCTTGTAGATAAAACCTTGTACATCACACGTGCGTTAAAACATGACTACAAAACTTGTGTGTTTAGAACGACTGGGTCTACGACCCCGTCGTTCTAATCTTTCACACTCGTTATTGTAATCATGTTCATAAACGCACTTGTTAATGTAAATAACTTGGATTGGTTTTCTTTGCTTTCCTAGCCACACTGACGAGACCTGATAGGTCGAAACGCGTCTATGGATGGAATAGCGGAGAAAATTAATTCAAACTTTTCACATTATTTTGAAACTTAACTTCCTCTTTGAAAAGGGACTATAACCAATGTATCTATGTATCTATCTATGTAGGAACTTTTTATAAAGCAAGAACAAGAAATAGCAAGAGTCTTGCAACAAGAACAAGAAATAGGCTTGCAAGAAATTTGCAAGAACGAGAAATTGGAAATTTCTTGTCTTGCTTAGCAAGACAAGACAAGAAATAGCCGAGCAAGACAAGATTTCTTGCGACCTGCAACACTACTCGCACCTCTTCACATCGTGATGGAGGGGGCCGCTAGAAGAGCAATGACTAGAATCACGAGAGAGGGGGGTTGGCTTGGAAGGAGAGAATTGCATCTCTAATCAAGCTTATTCCACTCCTCAAGCTCCCAAGGGATGATATGATTAAAACATATAATTTTGAGAAACGCTTCACAGTAGTCATAAGAAGCAAGCAGAATGGGAAGTAAGCACTGTAACCCTTAGAGCAGGTAAAGGTAAAGAGGAGTAGTAACATGGAGTTGAAAAATGAAGCCGACCGTAACCATTCTCACAATGCAGCAAAAAGCCGTAAAATGGGTCAAGAAATGAACAAGGGAGCGAAGCTGGAGAACTTAATGGGCATGGAATCAAGTTCTCCGAAGCAATGGAAAAATACCCAAACATATTTCAGACGGAAATAAACGCTATAAGTAGATGTGCTGAGTTCAATCTTGACAGAAACTACAAAAATAAAGAGATTATCTTATTCTCAGACAGTCAAGCAACCATCAAAGCGCTGAGCTCACATACAATCAGCTCCAGAATGGTTTGGAAATGCCTGGACAAGTTAAACAAACTAGGCAAAAATAACAAACTATCCCTCCAGTGGATACCGAGACACGCAGGAATCGCAGGTAATGAGAAGGCGGACCAATTGGCGAAATTGGGAGCACAAACTCCGCTTTCAGGACCAGAGCCTTGCTGTGGCACACCTATAAGGAAGCGTTCAGAAAGTAAGAGCAGACCAAATGGATCAGCCTCTGGGAACAACTCTCAGGATTAAAGCAATCAAAAATGTTTCTTTCTAACAATCTTCGCATTCTCATTGGATTCCTCACAGGCCACTGCTGGATAAGAAGGCATCTTGAGAGTATTAAAATTGAAAACGAAGACAGCTGCCGCTTCTGTGAGGAAAGGAGGCAAACCCCACAACACCTGCGCACGGAGTGCGAGGCGATCGTGAACAAACTAATTGCCTGCTTCGGATGCTGCATCGTTGGATGGGAACAAATTCCATCCATAGAACCATCCAGCTTACTTGCGTTCATAAAATCTTTAAAGCTGGATGAGGTGCTTGGAGTGAGTTTCGATATCAAACTAAGCACCCAGAAGGGGGCACAATAATTCATTTATTCATTCGACTCAAAACTCATTGTTAAAGTAACACTATTTGAAATAGTGAAATCGAACAATTTTTACCCAATCATGTCAATTTTTCCCACTCATGTCAATTTAATCCATTCATTTCATTCGTCAGTTTTACCAACTCATTGGTTAATTTTACCAACTCATTAGTTAATTTTACCAACTCATTCGTTAATTTTACCCACTTGGTGGTCATTTATTTCAAAACAAAAGCATCATGAACGTTTCAGACAATTTTTCGGTGCGGCTCAAGAATAAAATAGAATATTACACACAACGGTAAAAAAGCTCTACCTGTTCGTGAAATTAATCCACTCGCTCCTTTATCGTTCATGAATCAACATTTTCCACTCACAGGTAAAGCATCTTTTTACCGTCGTAGTAAATCACTATTGTTCGTTTAAGAGATTAATTAATGAAAAACATAGAAAGCACAACAATGTAGTGAGAAAAGGAAACGAAAGTTTATTGACGAGAACGGAATATTAGTACAAATCAGAATAGAAACGGAAATCAAAGAATAATGGAAATGAAGTTTATGAAAATAGAGACGAATCAAATAAAAGTAACGGTGGCAAGACTAAAATTGAGATGCAAATCCGCCAAGAGCAAATGAAACAGCTTGAGATGGAATCATAATCAACCCAAGATATACAGAGTATACCATTTAAAACGAAACAGGCTGAATATCTGATGTCACTTTAAATTTTTTTTTAAACGCTCGTCCACGTTATTTGATTGTGTAAGTGTCTGAACTATTTTCAGCACTTACTCGACCCTTTAGGGGAGTGGGATCAACCCTTACCATTCCAAATGGAACAAGGGATCGAGTGTTACCTGGTTTTAAAAGAGCGTTCAATTTTTTTTCAAATGACATCAAATGAAAGAGAATTGAACGCTCTTTCAAAAGAGGTATCACTCGACCCCTTGTTCCAATTGAAATAGTAAAAGTTGGTTCCACCCCGCCTCGAGGGTAAAAGTGGAAGTGCTAAAAATGGTTGCAGAAAACTTCCCCCTTTGAAAATCAAATTACGTGTAAAGTCCGTCGATTTTAATCTGATACTCGGAAAGAATGCGAGCTGGTGGCACCCTACATTAGAACGCCAATGGTCACCTGACTTCACACCTGTTTTTGCCATTTACTTCACCCCCTCGCTCCTCATACGGCAAGAGTCAGATAAAAATTGACGAACAATACGAGTGATTTTTCAAAAAATAAACGTGGCATCAGATATTCAGCCTAATTCGTTTTAAATGGTACACCCTGTATAAGCGAATACGAAACTCCGATCAGACGTCAGGCCGCGAAACGCCTTTTTAGCGTACGTAGAGAAAAGTTATCGCCTCGGCCGCTTGCGGCCGAGGCAAGATAATCTCGAGGACGCTAAAAAGTTTCGCGGTCATGGTATACACACTATTTTTTGTGCAACTATAAAAATTATCTAAAGCTGCAGAAAAACTGTATGGACTTGACACATTTTGCACGTAACGTGAGGCGGCCTATGTGGCGGCCGCGAAAGCTCATTTCGCGGACGGTTGCACAAAAACATGTACGGTATCCGCCAAAATAAACAGTACCGAAATCTAGAGCACTGAGTAATTGCGCACGCAAGGTGCATTTATCATATTTCGCTTATTTGGCATTAGTTATGAGGTTGACATTAAGTTAAGTTCAAAATCTTCGTCATTATGTATTTTTCAACTGAAGAAACAGTTTTCTTAGTAGAGCACCATTTCCGGTCATACGGATTTGGAAAGAATAAAGGCTCAAGTTTGAAACAAGTCAACAATGAGAATACTGTGAAAATTTATTTCTGGGCTGGGATGTACAATCGATCTGAATATCGTTTACTGATTAAATAATAAACTAGTCAAAATGAAATAAGGACCACTTTTGAAAACCCATTTATTTTTAATGAATTTTGAATGACCCTGGTAAAGTGTTTATTTCCATTCACAATACAAATTTTTTTTGCACAGTTTATTTGTTTATCTATACTTATTGTAAAAGGAAATAGTCACTTTACCAGGGTTATTCAAAATTTAATGACAACCCGCTCTCAAAAGTAGTCCTTATTTCGTTTTGAGTAGTATATTTACCTGGATATTTTTTTCATTTCAACATGCAACCCTCAATCGACCCCAAATTTGAATATTTTAAAATCCCACATCCAGCAACATTACGACATTACTACCAACCGCACCTTTTACCAAAATTTAATTTGAAAAAAGAAGCAATGTTTTACACCTCTCCCACTAATAAAATACCCATAAGAAAGCGACGTCAGAAGACATAAAAACCAAATTTACTTTTTAACTTCGCATTACAATAAAAAGGATATTGATTACACCTAGATGAGATTTTTATTATTTTATGGAGCCATAAAAAGTCATTTCAAAATGGCGTTCAGTGCCTTTTTATTACCATTAAGAAACGGATCCCCTTTTACCTTATTTTGGAGCTGGTAATGTATGACTTAAAAGACATATACCAACCCTGCAACCTCTGATTTATCTCTTGCAGGCCCTCTCTTGTCCATAAAGTACATTTGTGGCTTGGGAATAAACTTTTTCCTGACCCAGGAGATTTTGAAAGTTTTACACCAAAAAGTTGTGTGAACTGGTGCACAAAAAATACCCAATTAAATTTAATTAGATATTGTAATTTGTATGTCGAAATTACACGATATTCAAAAAAAAAAATCTTATCTAAGTAATTTCATCAAATCAGTGAACGTGACAGAAATTACACCTTTGTTTTGAAATGAAACCGAAATCTTTATCTAGAAGAAAAATAAAACAATAAGTTAGTGACTGACGTCCGGTTTGGTATACAAGATTTTCCCGAAACACAAACATCCTAATTTGAATACGAACCTAAATATTTATCTGGTTAAATTAATTTAATTGTTTCCGTAGATTTGGTAGCAATGTTAGGCAAGGATTTTTTTTATCAATTTAAATTTTTATGTGATTCAAAGAAGTCTTATCTGTTATCATCTATCTTTGAATTGAATATAGGTAGGCCTTTCCTCATTATCGTCAGTTCGTGGTGATCAATCTATATTATATTTGTCCAGCCAAATGTTTTTCATTAGTTCTGAGTCTTAAGGCCTTGCATGTTGTCCTATGGAACTCCTCTTTAGATGGGTGACTTTTGATGCCAAGTCTTCTAACCATCCAAGAGTTTATCTTTTTGTGTCAGCATTTTCCATTCAAGAGGTGGGCGCTTTACCACTCAGGAAGCCTACAAATCTTGGACACCAACTAAAAGCAGAGTCACGCTCAAAATATCTGGAAATGCAGCAGTGTTTGAGCATCTTTTGGCTTGTTGAGATCTATGAAAGCTCGCAAAAACCTGCTCTGTTCTCTGCAATTTTTGCTGTTTGGTTGGTTTATCAAGTTTCAATGGGTTTCTATCTAGGCAGATGTATTTGCTGATGATCAGAAGTTTTCCAGAGGGAGACTCTTCTTTTTTCTCCAATATCATTTGCTATCCTCGTAATACTGAACGCATCTTTCCAGAGTTTCTACCAAATGTTGCTATTACTGAATATTTGTACCCAACTTCATTCTCATGAGCATTTTTAAACCACCCCAGTGTATGTGTGCATGAAGTTTGTGTGCATGAAGTTAAAAAAAAAAAAAAACGAAAGCAAAAGAGCGTGGGCTCTGGTTAAGTCGAAAATCCGCTCTATTTTTGCTTTCGCCCGTGCCTTTTGTGTTCAACCTTTTAATAAATAATACAAAATGACCCGCAATATCGACGTAACGTAAGACTCCGCCACCTTTTTACTCGGAAAAGGGCTTTTGTAGGTTTTCGGGCGTTGGATAAGCGGGTCGGAAAATTTATTTGGTCGTTGGCCCGGCGATAATGGGATCATGGATTTTATTTATTAACCAATTGATTATATATATAATTCTCTCGGATATCTTTTCGGGGGCGTCAAATATTGACATTTGACCTGGAAGATCTATGGTTACAGGTAATAAGATTACTAGTGTTTTATTATTTAGAGGGTAATGGCCAGAAATTAATCTATCTAAAAACCCGCTTATATATCAAACAAATAACATACTCCGTAAATTATAAATTTTGCATTTAGAGGCAAACAAAGTTTCAATAATAGTATTCGACATTCCCAATTCTAAACGAAAAAATGTAAAGTTACACCCGTTAAACTATCAAAGATCAATAAAAAGCATTAAAAAGCTTCTCCGGGGAAAAAAAGCAAAAAGTTTCCTGTGAATGCCAAGTGAACCACATGAGTTATCGTAGAGTTACTCGATTTGAATTGGTAATGAAATTGGAAAAAAACAAAATTTGCTTTGATTTATGTTCGAATTATATGAAGCAAAAGAAAACTTGAAAATTTACGAGAGAGAGTTTTAGTTGAAGTAAAGAAAAAGGAATTTTTCGGTATTTGCCAAGAAAGCCGTTTAGGTTCGAGTTTGGGGAAATGAATTACTCTCTCTTGTACCGACGCACCGGGCTGTTGGACTAAAAAGAAGGGAAAACTTGTATTTTACGCCTTATGGGGCTGTTTTTGTTTAAAGTTGTACGATGAATACTAAATAATTCGGGAGCAATTTCTTGCAACATGTTTTTGTTTTGTTCGTTTGCATGACTTCGTTTTCCAGAGAGAAGAAAAACATTTAAAATGTCTTGAGAAAATGTAAGTTTACTGAAACATCGTCGTCAGCTCTGAGGTTAAACTTAAACATCATTATTGTTTTGACTGTTCTTTTTCTTGATATTGGTTTTAATGAAATTATGAGCTTCTTTTAGGGAAAACCAGAGAGCTGCAGAGAGGATTTGGACTTTCTTTGATTATGCAGTGCTGTGAAATCGATTTGAAATAGATCTCATAGTTTTTGGAGCGCTGTAGAGTTGATTTAAAATCCCCTGGCTTCTGAGGCCTTAAGGAGTCACTCTGGAATAGTTCTCCTGACCTTTGAGCTCTTCTGGTTTCTGAGACGATGTGCAGTCGCTTTAGAATAATGTTGTCGAACTATTTTCTGGCGTCTAGATTACCTACTACCTACTGTAGAGTTAATTGAAGCACTCTGGAGTAAAGTTGAGCTGGTCTGGTATCTAGAACATCGTGGAGCTGCTTTAGAATAATTTTCCCGGCATCTGGATCAATGATGAAGTGAATACGAACTGTCCTAACTTCTGGAGCACTAGGAAAAGTGGATTTGGCGTATAACTCTAGTGGTATCTGAGATGTGGGGTGGCTTTAGAATAATTCTTTTGGCTTTTAGAGCATTGCCGAGAAGATCAACTGCCCTGACCTCTGAATCGTTATGGAGTCACTTTGAAATAAGTCTCTTAGTTTTTGGAATGCTGTGGCGTTGACAGTTCCTGTAGAATAATTTGGGGTGTTTTGCGGACTATTTTCTGATGTCTAGATTACCAACTACCTACTCTAAAGTGAATTTGAGCACTCTGGAGTAGATTTGCGCTGGTTTAGTATCTGGGGTATCGTGGAGTTATTTCAGTAGAATTTTCCTAACATCTGGACCAATGTGAAGGGAATCTGAACTTCTCTTATATCTGGGGTTGCTTTGGAATCATTATTCTATCTTTTGGAGCACTAAGAGTGGCTTTCGAGTCTTCTGGCTTCCAAGACGCTATGAAGTAGTTTCCAGGACTCTTTTTCTGGCTTCTACAGCACTGTAATTTGAGTACTGTGGGGAAAATTTAGGTTTTTCTGGCATATGATCATTGTGGAGTCGTTTTAGAATAATTCTTCAGACATCTGGAACCGTCTAGATTACCTACTACCTACTGTAAAGTAAATTGGAGCCCTCTGGAGTAAATTTGAGCTGGTCTGGGATCTGGGTCATCGTAGAGCTACCTTGGAATTATTTTCCTGGCATCTGGATCAATATGAAGAGAATCTGAACTCCTATATGTTCTGGGATTGCAATAATTCTCCTAGCTTATGTAGCACTAGGAAAAATGACTTTGTAGTCTCCTGGCTTCCAAGGTGCTGTGAAGTAGCTTTGTAAAATCCCTTCTCGTGTCTGGAGCACTAGAGAGTAGATTCGAGCACTATGGGTTGAATGTGTGCTCTACTGGTATCTGAGAAGAAGAACAACCGCCTTGACCCCTGAAGCGTTATGGAGTCACTTTACTTTGGAATAAATCTCCTGGTTTTTCCAACGCTGTAGAGTTGATTTGAAATCCCCTGGATTTTGAGATGTTAATAAGTCACTTTAGAATAGTTCCTCTCTGATCTCTTCTAGCTTCTGAGACGATGTGCAGTCCTTGTAGAATAGTTTGGAGTATTTTGCGGACTACTCTTTGACGTCTAGATCACCTACTACCTACTGTGAAGCAAATTTGAGCCCTCTGGAGTAAATTTGTGCTGGTCTGGTATCTGAGGCATCGTGAAGCTCAATAAGAATAGTTTTGCTGGCATCTAGAACAATGTGAAGTGAATCTGAACTCACCCAATTTCTGGGTGGCTTCAGAAATATTTTTCTAAGTTTTGGAGGACTAGGAATGGCTTTGCAGTCTCCTGACTTCTAAGAAGCTGTGAAGTGTCTTTCAGGATTTTTTCTGGTATCTACAGCACTGTAATTCAAGTACTATGTGAGGAAAATTTGGGTTCTTATGGCACCTGGGGCATCATGGTTGTTGTAGAGTCGTTTTAGAATAATTTTTCCGGCATTTGGAACCGTCTAGATTACCTACTATCTACTGCAAAGTAAATTTGAACACTCTGGACTCAATTTTTCCTGGTCTGGTATCTGGGGCATCGCGGAGTTGCCTTAGAATAATTTTCCTGGCATCTGCGCCAATGTGAAGTAAATTTGAACCCCCCTTAATTCCGAGGCTTCTTTGGATTGATTCTTTTAACTTTTGGAGCATTGGAAGTGGCTTCTAAGGCGCTGTGAACTGGCTTTCACGATTTTTTTCTGATTTCTATGTACTGTGGAGAAAATTTGGGGTTCTTCTGGCACCCGAAGAGTTATTGAGTCGTTTTGGAATAATGCTCCTTGTATCTGGAATGCTGTGGAGTGAATCCGAGCTATCCTGGCGCTATAGAGTCGCTCTGGTATAGTTTTTTTGACTTTTGGAGCACTTGGAAATGGCTTTGGAATCTTTGCATTTGGGGCGCTGTGAAGTGGCTTTGGGAAATTTCTTCTCGCATTTGAAGTTTGGAGCACTGGAGAGTAGATTCGGGCACTAGAGAGTAAATGTGAGCTCTACTGGCATCTGAAAAGTTCCGGGGTCGCCTTAGAATAATTCTTCTGGCTTCTAGAGCACTGTAGATCAACTGCCCAAACCTCTGAAGCGTTAGGAAGTGACTTTGGAAGAAGTCTCCTGGTTTTTGGAACGCTGTAGAGTTGATTCGAAATCCCCAGGCCTCTAAGCTGTTAAGAAATCACTTTGGAATAGTATCTCTCTGAGCTCTTCTGGCTTCTGGGACGATGTGCAGCCCCTATAGAATAATTTGGGGTATTTTGCGGACTATTTTCTGACTTCTAGATTACCAACTACCTACTGTAAAGTAAATTTGAGCACTCTTGAGTAAATTTTAGCTGGTCTGGTATCTGGGGCATCCTGAAGTTCGATTAAAATAGTTTTGCTGGCATCTGGAACTATATGACGTGAATCTGAACTCACCCAATTTCTGGGTGACTTCAGAATAATTTTCCTAACTTTTGGAACACTAGGAGTGGCTTTGGAGTTTCCTGACTTCTAAGAAGCTGTGAAGTAGCTTTCAGGATTTTTTTCTGGCTTCTACAGCACTGAACTTCAAGTACTGTGGGAAAAATTTGGCTTATTCTGGCATCTGGGGCATTATGATCGTTGTAGAGTCGTTTTAAAATAATTCTCCTGACATCTGTAACCGTCTAGATTACCTACTAACAACTCTGAAGTGAATTTGAGCACTCTAGAGTAAATTTGCGCTGGTCTGGTATCTGGGGCATCGTGGAGGGGCCTTGGAATAATTTTCCTGGCATCTGGACCAATGTGAAGTGAATCGGAAATCCTCTAATTTCTGGGGTTGCTTTGGAATAATTCTCCTAACTTTTGGAGCACTAGGAAGTGGCTTTGGAGTCTCCTAGCTTCCAAGACGCTGTGAAGTGGCTTTCAGGATTTTTTTTCTAGCTTCTAAAGCACTGCATAATTTGAGTATTGTGGGGAAAATTTGGGTTCTTCTGGCATATGGTCGTTGTGGAGTCGTTTTAGAATAATTCTCCTGAAATTTGGAGCTTTCTATATTACCGCTACTACTGTAAAGTAAATTTGACCACTCTGGAGTAAATTTGAGCTGGTCTGATATCTGGGACATCGTGGAGTTTAATAAGAATAATTTTCATGGCATCTGAACTTTGTGAAGTGAAGACTTGAATACCCTAATTTCTGGGGTTGCTTTGTGATAATTCTCCTAACTTTTGGAGCACTAGGAAGTAGCTTTGGAGTCTCCTGACTTCAGAGACGCTGTGAAGTGGCTTTCAGGTTTTTTTTTCTGGCTTCTACAGCACTAGTTTTCCTGACTTTTGGAGCACTGTGAAATGGTTTTGGAATCTTCTTGCTTTTGGGGCGCTGTGAAGTGGTTTTCGAGAATTTCTTCCCGCGTTTGGAGCACTGGAGAGTAGATTCGAGCACTATGGAGTAAATGAGAACTCTATTGGCAAGTGAAAAGTTGTGGGGTCGCTTTAGAATAATTCTGCTAGCTTCTAAAGAACTGTGGATTTGATCTGAAGTGCCCTGACCTCTGAGGCGTTATGGAGTCACTTTAGAATAAGTATTCTGACCTTTGGAGTGCATTTGGACTCTCCTGGTTTCCAAGGCATTTGAAGTGTATTGAGGAAATCTCTCCAAAATCTAGAACGCTGTTAAGTAGATTTGAGCACTATGAAGTAGATTTGAGTACTCTGGAGTTTTTGGAGCAGGTTATCTAGGGCGTTGTGGAGTCGCCTCAAGATAATTATCCTGACATTTGGTGCGCTGTTGAGGAAATTTGAACTTTCCTGCCTTCTAGAGCGTTATGGAGTCCTCCTGATTTTTGAAGCACTATGAAGTGGATATGCAATCCCTCGACAAATTTTCTTAATACCAACCATACTAGAAAAAAAAACTAGGATTTGATACCGAATGGCCAATTTCGAGACCCATTTTGTCACTCTGGAGTAAATTTGAGCTGGTCTGGTATCTGGGGTAAGATGGAGTTGCCTTAGAATATTTCTCCTGGCATATGGACCAATGTGAATCTGAACGCACCTGGCTTCTGGGTAGCTTCGGATTAACTCACCTCACTTTTGGAGCACTAGGAAATAACTTTGGTATCTCCTGGCGTCTAAGGCGCTGTGAAATGGCTTTGGAGAATTTCTTCTCGCGTCTGGAGCACTGGATTGTAGATTCGAGCACTATGGAGTAAATGTGAGTTCTACTGGCATCTGAAAAGTTGTGGGGTCGCTTTAGAATAATTCTTCTGGCTTCTAAAGAACTATGGAGTTGATCTGAATTGCCCTGACCTCTGAGGCGTTATAGAGTCACTTTAGAATAAGTATTCAGAACTTTGGAATGCATTTGGACTCTCCTGACTTTTAAAACGTTTTGAAGTGTATTGAGGAAATCTTCCCAAAGTCTGGAGCACTGTTAAATACCTACCTAGATTTGAGAACTGTTGAATAGATTTGAGCACTGTGAAGTAAATTTGAGCACTGTGGAGTTTTTTGAGCGGGTATCTGTGGCGTGGTGGAGTCGCCTTAGAATAATTATCCTGACATTTGGTGCGCTGTTAAGGAAATTTAAACTCTCCTGCCTTCTAGGGCGCTATAGAGTCACTATGGAATAGTTCTCCTGATTTTTGGAGCACTATGAAGTGGATTTGCAATCTCTCGACTATCTTAAAGCTTGAGCTTGGTTAATTGAAGCTTGCCAGTTAAATCAACTATGAATTATCTAGAAAATCATCATCTGGCCTTCTCTCCTGGATTTATGTTGGATCCTCTAATCTTCAGTTGAGAAATTGGAAATATTGAAGGCTCTTCATATAATTTTAACTTGAGGTTCGTTTTTACCTCCAATTGGATACCGAATGGCCAATTTCTGGACCCATTTGGTCACTCTGGAGTAAATTTGAGCTGGTCTGGTATCTGGGGCAACAGGAAGTTGCCTTAGAATAATTCCAATGTATGTCTGAACACCCCTAGCTAGGGTTGTTTTGAAATAATCCTCCTTACTTTTGGAGCACTAGAAAATGGCTTTGGTATTTCCTTGCTTCTAAGGCGCTGTGAAGTGGCTTTGAAGAATTTCTTCTCGCGTCTGGAGCACTGAAGAGTAGATTCGGGCACTAGGGTGTGAATGTGAGCTCTACTAGCATCTGAAAAGTTGTGGGGTCGCTTTAGAATAATTATTCTGACCTTTGGAGTGCATTTGGACTCTTCTGGCTTCTAAGGCATTTTGAAGTGTAGGTATTGAGGAAATCTTTCCAAAGTCCAGAGCACTGTAAAGTACCTAGATTTGAGCACTGTGGAGTAGATTTGAGAACTGATGTGAAGTAGATTTGAGCACTGTGGAGTTTTTCGAGCGGGTATCTGGGGCGTTGTAGAGCCGCCCTAGGATAATTATTCCGATATTTGGTGCGCTATTGAGGAATTTTAAACTCTCCTGTCTTCTGGGGCGCTATAGAGTCGCTATGGAATAGTCCTCCTGATTTTTGGAGAACTATGAAGTGGATTTGCAATCTCTCGACTATATTAAAACTTGGGCTTGGTTAATTGAAGCTTTCGAGTTAGAACAACTGTGAATTATCTAAAAAAATCATCATCTTGCCTTCTCTCCAGGATTTATGTTGGATCCTTCAATCATCAGTTGAGAAATTGGAAGTATTGAAGTCTGTCCACATAATTTTAAGTTGAGATTCGTTTTTTCTGTTGAGCTCTCTATTTTTTTCGAAGTTGCAATGCATTTTTTTAATACCGTACCAGAAAAAATACCTATAACCGGATACTTAATGACCAATTTCGGGACCTATTTTGTCACTCAGGAGTAAATTTGAGCTAGTCTGGTATCTGGAGCACCGTGGAGTTGCTTTGGATTAATCTTTCTAGCATATGGACCAATCTGGAGTGAATCTGAACTCCTCTGGTTTGTGGCTTGCTTTGAATTAATTCTCCAGCACTAGGAAATGGCGTTGGAATCTCCTGGCTTCTATGTCTAAGGCACTGTGGAGTGGCTTTGGAGAATTTCTTCTCGCTACTGGAGCACTAGCACTGAAGAGTAGATTCGAGCACTATGGACTATGGAGTGAATGTTAGCTCTATTGGCATCTGGGCCTCTATTCTCGAAATAGCGTCTTTGCTCTGTCTTTGTCAGTGTTATGGAAATATGAATATGGGCGATGGTGACAGAACCTTCGCTCTCAGGAGAATGCTGCTCCCCTGTCATGCGAATAAGGACTGGCTTCTATAACTTTTCCATATGTATTTCAGAGACCTTCATTTTAATTTCAGAAAGCTTCAATTGCAATTAAGATTAGTGTATTTCAGAAAACGTGAATTATATTTCAGAATTTGTCAGATATATTTCGGAAATCATCAGTAGTATTTCTGATAAAATGATATAAGGAACAGATTTTCTCAAATCAACACAAGCAAGGTGTATAGGTGAACCATTATAAATTTAATTTTTTATACTACAACATACATTGATAACATCTGAAATACATTTGACGAATTCTGAAATACAACTTACCAAACTGAAACAAAAATTACGTTTTCTGAACTACAACTGACAAAGTTGAAATAAAAATAACACTTTCTGAAATCAAACTTACACCACTGGAATGCACTTGATGCATTCTGAACTAGAATTGATGAATCTGAAATATAAGTGATACATTCTGAAATACTTATGGAAAAGGTGTAGAGAGCACTGTGGAGTGTATCTGAAGCGCCCTGAGGCTATAGAGTCACTTTTGAATAATTTTCCTGACTTTTGGAGTGTATTTGAACTCTCCTAGGTTCTAAAGTACTGTGAAGTAGATTTGAGAAGTTCTTTTTGGAGTCTAGAGCAATGTAAAGTAGATTCGAGCACTGTAAAGTAGATTTGAGTACTGTGAAGCTGACATTTGGTGCGTTGTTGAAAAAATCTGGATTCTCCTGCCTTCTGGGGCGCTATGGAGTCACTATGGAATAATTATCCTGATTTTTGGAGCACTGTGAATTGGATCTGCAATAACTCGACTACTTATATTAAAGCTCAAGCTTGGTTGATTGATGCTTTCCAGTTTATTAACAACTGGTAAATTATCTAAAAAATCATAATCTTGCCTTTTCTCCGTGATTTTTGTTTCACCCTATAAGATCCAGGTTGGGAAATTGGTAGTATCTTAACATAATTTTAACTGGATGTTTATCCATTCTATTGAGCTTTTTATTTTTTTCCAAAGTAATTGAGGCACAGGCAATAAATTTTCTTAATACCGTACCAGAAAAAAAAACCCTACAACCGGATACCGAATGGCCAATTTCGAGACCCATTTTGTCAAGTTTAATCAGATATTTCCAAGTTCCGACAACTGAAAAGAAATATTTCCTATTGCCCCGGCCCCCGCTCCTCCTCCTCCCGCAAGAACAAACTTCCAAAGAATTGAACAAATAAAGCGAACGTATACACAAAAAACCCCCCCGCCATAAAAATACACAAGCAAAGCAAATTCGCCATGTCATGTCCTATTGGCTAGAAATGGGAAAAAATCTTTCCATTGCCAGCTTATGTGGCGCCTGGATAGAGCCATAGCTCATTCCTCCTCGGCAAAAATAAACTGACTTCTATCATTCAGATGTAGGCCGAAAAAACATACTTTTTAACAAGGTCATCCAGGATCTTCTATCTTTTTTCGCAGCTCGTTCGAGGACTATTTTTCATCCTTTTTTAACTCTATGTAGGGAAACTGGGCTAGCCTGGTTCATTCCCTGGAAATCGATATTTAGACGCCTCTGACGTCAGGGGGGCGACGCGACGTTCTGCGGAATTTTGCGAAAAACGGCGAGCGTCCAGGTGGTGCTCCCTGATTGACATTTGTTCATATAAGGGTGCCGTGTTTATTCTTACTTAAATAAACATTTAAATAACCGTTTAAAGACCGTGCGAACGTGGTTTAATAAACTGTCGATAAAGTTCAAGTAGTGTCGTGTTTAGTCGGTTCGAAATCGGTTTATTTGTGACTGTATTGGACCCGGTGTTTTTAGGATGCAAAGTTTTAATGCGGATTTGCACCATAGTTTTTTATTGACGTAGGACTTTTCTTAAACTTTTTCTAAGATGACCTGAATTGGTTTGTTATATAACTGTATACAATGTTTCGGGACTGTATTTGTGTAATTTAAATGTACCGGGGTGAAACTAACCTACCTTAGGTGATGTTTTCGGGACCAGTATGGGGTGCCATGGTCTACTAAGGCCATGACATCAAGGCTACCCCCTACCATTGTCGACGAGCAGGAGATACTCCACCCTCACCACCGTGTACAGGTAGGAATTTGTGTGTTTTATTGTACTAATTGAGGATTTCCTCCAACATGTACCGGTGATCTTTGATTTTGTGTTTTTGTTTGATGATGATTACCACTGAGAAAATGAAAATTTTTGAACATTCGAGAAATGATTGATTGCATATCCAATAGCATATTTCAAACCCAATATCAGTTCTAAATGTGTAACTGGGGGAGGGGGATGATTTAGAGCCTATTTAGTGAAGATTGATAGGGTTTTTACAAAACTTTGAGAATTTAAATTTAGTCAACTCTAAAATATCTTCCAGATCTGATTTGAAGCAACTTCCTAGTGTTCACCATTTAAAACTAACTCAACTCTAAATACGAATTTATCCATAATCCATCAAAACTTGGGTTGTGTTTTTATCGAGGTTTTTATAGTTTTTGGAGTGAATAATACTTGAACATTTTAACTTCCAGGTTTTTTTGATTTTTAATTGAATTTTCTCAGTTTGAAGCTTCCTGGTATTTCCTCCACTTTCCGTTTTGGCGAAGATTCAATTTTTGGCTCCATAAAATAATCAAATTCGATACTTATCGTCATCTCATAAATATTATCAGTTTCTTTTGTTTATTATGGAATTTAGTAGGTTTAGTTTCTGAATAGCAGCTTCACTTTTCAACCTTTCGTTCGATTTTATAATGCTCTAGTATTCTGAGCAGACTTTACTTCAGCGATGTTATACAGTATGTCCAAGATAAGGATGGAATAGCATTAGGATATACAGGGTGATTCCAGAACAGTTTTGAAAAAATTGGGAAATTATGAAGTTGATTTTCCAACTTTACTCTTTCATATCGCCAAGATTGGTCGAGGAGTACTTTTTTCACTATTTCCCTGAAGGATCCCCTGCGACGTGGTGGAGAGCAAAGATTTTATACTCCTCCTTCTTCTCCTCCTCCTTTGTATCCTCAGCAAGTCTCAAATTTACTGGAGGTATTTCATCAGTGTCATTGATATCATTTTTTTTCTGGGCTCTAGTCCTTGTTTTGGAGATACAATTTTTTTGGTTAATATTATTTTTATCGGTAGTTTTATTATGTACTGCTGCTTGACCATCAGCGTCATCCTTTCCTCTGCTAGGCAATTCTACTCGCCTTGAAGTTTCTTTAATAAATATCCTTTCCATTGCTTCTTATTCATCAACCGCTGAGGAAGATTTTTCATCAAGGAAGAAAATTATCCTCCCTCGAGTTTTTTGCGGCTCTAGAATTTAATTTATGGATAGAAAATTTTAATATTTCTCTTAAAAGAAAATTGCGGTGGATCTTTCAAAAATTGAAGTTGCATGAAGGGGAAGTATGATAGAGTCTGCATCACGAAGATCTAGATTATCTATTTCAGAGCGAAACTTTATTTTCCTGTACAAATAATCAGGAAACTTTCTTGCAATTATTCTGTGAAACAGAACAACCGAGTGGAGGATATGCCACTCATCCATTCTAAGTCAATGCAAATCTCTTAGTTTAGATGATACTCCCTTTTCTCTACCATACAAACCTACAATTAACCTCACATAGAGGTTCTGGATAAGTTGAATGCGGTATTTGTCTCGTTCTAGCAAAAATGGATCATAAACTACGTCCGCAAAATTGAAGTGAAAGAACACCAAAGAATCACAGAGAATTTTTTTAAAAGAGTCCGCAAGTAGATGTCTATATGTTTGAATATAAGTTTCAAATTTGCAAAGGTTTTCTTTATACACATACCTATGTACTCCGTAAACTTTGAATAAGTATCCAAAATTAGCCCCAAGTTCTTAGCGGAGTCAGTAATAACAAGTTTATCATTATTTAAAGCTAGATTAATGTTAGGCAGATGCAAACCCCGTGACCGAGTTTTGCCATAAAGGAAAACCTGGGACTTAGAGGGATTAAGATCCAGGCAATATCCTCGAGAAATCGAGAGAAGTGTCTGCAGATTTTGATTCAGCTGACTCGCCGACACGAAAAGTTGATCTGTCTTGAAGGATTTGCAGATCTGCGTATCATCTGCATGCAAATGAACATTACTAAGTTGCACGTAAAGTCCGTCGATTTTAATCTGATAGTCGAAAGGAATATGAGCTGGTGGCACCCTACATTAGAACGCCAATGGTCACGCCTGTTTTTGCCATATACTTCACCCCCTCGCTCCTCATACGGAAAGTGTCAGATTAAAAATGACGGACAATACTTGCCATCTGAGTATATAGTGTGAAAAGCAAAGGCTGCAAAATGGATCCCTGCGGAACTCCGAAAGACAGATGCTTTGAATTCGACACTTTGACATTGACCTTGACCCTTGACTTCTACCCTGTTGATAGTTTTCAACTAGATGGCAAGAGCATTCATCAAAGCCCAAAAATTTTAGGTTTATCAGAAGAAGATTTATTTTATCAAATGCTTTAGAGTAATCTAAAAGGATGGAGATAGTTAATTCATCATTTTCAATAACTTGGAATATCGTCTGTAACTTTCAAAAGCCCTGTTTAGCAACAGTATCCTGGTCGAAATCCAGACTGCACTGTTGGCAATAAATTATAATGTTGAACATAATTCCGTATTTGATCCTTAAGGATCCATTCCAGAATTTCGAATAGAGCAGGGAGAATACTGACTGGGCGTCAGTCCTTTAGCTCAACAGGGTTATTTACCTTGGGTAGGGGTACCACAAGGGAGCACTTCCATTTGTCGGGAAAGGTTGAAGTCTATGGAAAAGTTTACCAGTCAGGTATGGAAACAATAAAGCAGCATGTCGATGCCAGTTTCATCACTTCCGAAAGCCTTGCATCTTATTGAAAATAAAGCATTTGTAACTTAATCTATGGTAGTCATCACTTACTGCATGCGATTATTACGGTAAAAGGCCAGCAAATCCAGGCCTGGATCAACTTGAAGTATGTTGACAAAGTAGTTGTTTATATCATCTGCAGACCAACGACCGTTGGGAATTACCTTGTTACATTTTTCATAAACGTTCAGTTCCCTCATAAGTTTCCAGTTTTCTCTGGACCCGTTTATCCTTATTTGCCTCTCAAGATAACCTTTTTGCTCCCTTTCAATTGTCGCCACAACAAAATTTCTTAGCTGCCTGCAAGCTTCACAGTCTCTCGGTGATTTACTTTTTTTATAATATTTAGTTAGAGCTCTGCTTCTAAGTGACAATAAATAAATATATTAAGTTGGGAGTACCTAATCCAAGGAAGCTTTTTCTTGATAATAAAGGCTGATCATTTGGGAGCGTGAATTTAACATCAAAAAGTTCAATCAAAAAGTTTGTGAAAGCTTCTACTTTTGCATTTAAATTCGTTATGTAAAAGATTTTGTCAAATGGAACAGTCTGGAGATTTCCAAGGAAAACAGGCTTATTAAAGCCTTTAAAATCTGTATGAACATAAAAAAAGGTCTCTGGTTTGTTTATATTTAAGTCACATATAACAAAATAGTGATCCGAAAAGTTTGATTTTTGAACATTTACATTTAGAGAGCGAATTTACGCATTGTTTCAACATAGGAGACAAGCCCAAAAGCGTGTCCATAGCTAGTCCCCAGTGAGTACGTTAGTCTACAATTTGCTTTAAGCCAAAATATGTTAATTAAAATCCCCAATACAAATAGGATTATCACGTTTCGTCAGCAAAGTTGAAACGTTCATCTACCATATACCTATACTTCATACGTTTACCTGTTTATACTATGAACTTCCAAATCTTGAAAATCCGCATCGTCTATCGCCTGTTTTGGTTCAATATAGCTTTCATTTCTCTTTCTTATACAACATACTTTATAAGGAAAAAACTGGAAATGTCAAACTTAGTGGATGGAACAATTCTATCACTCTTCTTATTGTTATCTTAAAATAAGCCTCCTCAATTCGAATAAAATATAAACAGGGTGTAACAGGTTTGAGTACTCTAGCACTTTTTTATCTCTTGGCACACAGCGAACGGCAGCTTTTCATCTGGAGAACTGATAATTATCTCATACCTAGAAACCCATAGTCGACTATAGTTCACAATATTGCTCAATGGTATTCTTTTTTTATTACGGTTGATGTATGTGATCAACGTTAACGTTGAGGGCAATATAAAGCCCCTTTAAATAGGGATGAAAAGGAGACTATGTGACTACGAATATGATGATTTTGAGAAAAAATAAATAAATAATAATAATAATCTGGAATGTTTATCTTCGAAGCGGTCACAATCTCAATTCTACCACGAAAACTTCAACCAATGGAGTACGTCGTGTCTCGTGACTTAAAGTCTGCGAGTACTGAGGTAATGAATTCCGTAGGGCAGGAAATGCAGGGTGATGAAGGTGTGGAGTGCAAACTACCAAACAAAAAGGTCTATGGTGTAGCATTTTCAATTTATCTTCAAGTATGCTACTTTGTTTTGCTCTGGTGGATATGATTCCATATAGAACTATAAATAAATAAACGACTATCTTTTCTATGCCCAGATTTTATTACCTTGAGTACAGCCTTATACTAAAAGTTTTTTGGTTCAGGTTTGCAATTGTAGTTAATTGATCTGGGAAGGTTTGATTCAGTAACGCAGGACCCGCTGTTATTGATTAGAATCTTTTTCTTTAAGACCTGGCCCCCAATTCTCGAAAAATATCGCATACGAAACTTGATTCGAATTGGACTGACAGCAATGTAAATTAAATGAGAAGCGTTCGAAATCATTCCAAATTTCGCATGCGATATTTTTCAAGAATTGGGCCCCTGTTCTACTTTTTGATATAGGTTCTATAGGCCATTTTCAGCAGTCACTAGTTATCTCTGGAGTCATTCATACACAATCCACCTTTTAGTTCGTATTTTTGGGATGAAACTTAACACGCCCTTTTCTTAATTTTCATCATTGACAAAATTAGAAGTTTGACGTTGGAAGTCCACAATCCACCTTTTAGTTCGTATTTTTGGGATGAAACTTAACACGCCCTTTTCTTAATTTTCATCATTGACAAAATTAGAAGTTTGACCCCCTTTCCAAATTTAAGAGGAAGAATCTGCCCTTTTGATTTGAGACCTCATGCTGTGAGGTCCGGTCTTGGCTCTAATTATTTTTAGGCAAGACTTTTTGGAATTTTGTGCCAGGGGAAACTCAAGTTAGACTAATTTCTTGTTGATCATTGTCTAGAGTTGTCCCTTGGTCATTTCGGATTTTGTTTCGGATCATTCTGAGCAGCTTTTGGAAGTTTAAGGCTTCACTTTTGGCCTAGAGTATCTCTCAGTTAGAGCGTTCTAGGCTGTATCTAGACGGATTCTAGGCTGTATCTAGACGGATTCTAGGCTGTATCTAGACTGATTCTAGGCTGTATCTAGACGGATTCTAGGCTGTATCTAGACGGATTCTAGGCTGTATCTAGACAGATTCTAGGCTGTATCTAGACGGATTCTAGGCTGTATCTAGACAAATTCTAGGCTGTATCTAGACAGCTCCTAGGCTGTATTTAGACTGGACCTAGGCTGGATCTAGATTGCTCTTAGTTGGGGCCTTTAGTAACTCCTTTTCAGCAACCTTTTTGGTATCACTCACTCACAATACCATAGTCTAGAACAAACTTAGAATTGCTAACTGCTTCTGTCTGAATCTACAGTGAAACCAAACATGTAGATAATTTCTTTTTAAGAACTTTTAAGTTTACACATACATTTGATGATAACACTTGTATACATGTAAGTTGCACTTTTCACTATAGGCAAATCTTACATAAATCACTTGAAACTGAATTACGTTCAGTACGTGCCCTCTTAAATAAAATTCTAGAATTTTACCCTGAGGTTGCCCAAACAATAATTTTCACCTTTCTGGTGTTTAATTTGCCTGCTGGTACAGTGTAACCGATACTGTAGCTTTTCATCTTTCACAAGTGTAAATATCAAACAGTCTCAGTCATGTTAATTTAAAATTCATATTTATCTATACATTATTTACAATATTTTTTTTTTTATATTCAAATATTTATAAATTGGGTACAAGCCTTAATCTATACACTTTTTTTTCAATAACGTCTTGGCTATCCATATTTAGTACTGTAATTATTTCTAATAAAGAAAGCCAGATACATTATTGTACCTACCTAACTAGTTGTTTTATTGCTAAGCTCTCCAATTGCACTGGTTTTGTTTATAACATCATCAGGTAATCTTTCTAGTTAAGTCACAATTAACTTGGTGGCGCCCAAAGATAAGATGAATACAGGGAACCCATAAACCCATGGCCTCCGAATTGTTGCTGACTAGTCGTACGCAGTATAATTAGGAAATTGCCAAAAAAGTAAGTTATAATGGTATAACCGTTGGTATAACCAACCAATAACCAATGGTCCAATTCTTGGAGTCGACTCCTGTGTGGATCGTATAGGGTAAAAGACACACATGTAACAAATGGGACGGAAAAATGGTATAAAAAAGATTTGGAAGTACCTATATTCCAGGTAAAAAAATTAATGATTGAGATGCTTACCTTAATTGGATTCCACAAAACACAACACAAAAAGGTCTTCTGGTACGCCAAAGATTCTGGAATGAAAATCCAGGAAGTTGAAACTTCCTTTCTCTGGCTCTGGTACTCGATGGCCTCTTGATCCAATAATAGAAAGAAGAATCAGTTCCAGAATGGCGATCCCCAGAACCCGTGGAATTGATTCCACCAAATTCGATCCAAGAAAGAAGAAAGCGCGGTTAATTTGAATTGGTACCAAAATTTATGGAATTTTGCAAAATAAATTTGACAACGTTGAAAAATTCGAATTAGGAACTGGCTGTGGCCCGTGGCTGACACTGGTTGACCTTTAACAGATGGAAATTTCTGCAGCAGAAGGTGTAATAATCAAAATAGAACAAATAACTTCTAAACCAAAGTCCCAGCCTCTATGAGCCAATCAGTGATTGTTATGTAAGATTAACCTTTGCGAACTCATCCGCTTTCGAACTAAGGCTAACATACCAGGTTTATCAGTAGGTGAATGAACCGGCCCTTACTCAGCTACTGGCCAAATCCTGATTATGAAAATACTGATTTTTGTTACAAGTTTTTCAAAACACTAAAATCATCATAACTGAAAACAGAATACACTGCGCAGAAATTCCCAATAAAAAACTAGAGTAAATGTTGAAAGTGTGCACCATTAGCATTCAACTGAAAAAGGTTTGGTTGTTACCGGATTTCATCTGCTGCTGCGAAAATACGATTTCGGAGATCATCAGGATTTGTTGAATGCTACGTGGATTTTCTTGTGCTCAAGCATGAGCGTTGTGGTAATTTGAAATTTCATCTCTTGTAAAGCAACATTTATCAGTAGATAGAACAGATTGGACAGCATGGAAAGGGGTTCCAGGTTGATTCTGTATACTCAGATTTCTCTAAAGCCTTTGACAGGGTTAACCACTAGGAAGCTTGGTTGTTTGGGGGTGAGAGGTCCAATTCTGAGTTCGTTTGCTGACTTTCTTTTTGGAAGAAATCAGGCAGTAGTGTATGGCGGTGTTGTGTTTCGTGTATTTGATGTCCCTTCTGGCGTATTCTAGAGGTCTCTCTGTGGGCCGATCCTGCTTCAATCTGTTCATATCCAAAGTGGGTCGTTCCATTGCACACAGCTCATTTCTGTCATTTGCAGATGATTTTAAACTTTATCGTCAGGAATTATCGTTGAAAGACTCACAGCTTCTGCAAGATGATATCGTTTGTTTTGATAAATAGTGTGGCTCGAACAAAATGGACCTCAATATTGCCAAATGTTATTAAATGACTCTTTCCGAGTAAACCCAAACAGTGGAATTCCTTTACACAATTAATAACGCATCAATCAGGGAAGTAGCAAGCATTCGAGATTTTGGAACGGAATTTGACTCCAATATGTCATTTAATGGCCATATCACCAATACTGTGTCAAGGGCTTTTAGATGATTGGGCTTTATATGTAGGTCCACTACTGATATGATGATGATGAGTATACTTATGATGGGATGAGGGCTTTCTTGGGTGTTCATACTTCGCAAAACGGGAGACTTCAGGCGAATCTTTTTTTTACAAACTTTTGAGAGGGTTAATTGACTGCCCAGATCTCTTGAATCTGTTTTTTTTGACAGAAGTGCCGTCTTATTGGGAAATATCCCCCTGTAAATTCTGGCGGATAAATGAGCATTTCGTAACGATTTTCCGTAAACAAGTTTGCATATTCGACGTTTGTAAAATAGTATACATAGATTTTAGTTAGACCGAGGCACAGCCAAGGTCTAACTGAAATCTCTCGATAGTAATGAAACACTTTCCACCTCGGTATGTAATATACCTACTATATTTTCGAAAAATAATGAATCACGAATGTTTTCAATACTTCAAATAACTGATAAAAAGCTGTTCGCAGCCTATATTAATTTTTTTAAGAACTTTACATCTTGGCTAAGACAGTTATGGGGTATTATGTTGCTTCCTCATTTCGATTGATGATGCCGATTTTTGAGATTTTGCATGTATATTTGTAGGTATTTTCTTGGATATCTATCAGTTCCTTGAAAAAAAGCGTTTCAACAACCGGGATGGAGCTGCTCGTATAGGATTCATCCTGATATTTTGTTTTTATAACAGAAAATTATTAGATTCCAATGCGATCATATGTTTAAAATACGTCCATACACGCTGTCTCGACTATTTCAAAATTGTTTCTTCGAATTACCGAATACAACCATTTCGGACGTTTTTAATAAGCACTAAAGAATTTACCAATATACATAAAAACAGACAATAGCCAGTTCACAGGCAGTAAATAACATAGTTCCTTCCTTGAAATCCTATTCTCAAATGCTGCGGCTGAATTATTCCATCGGTTTAAACGTCGAATTAACATATTTTCGACCGAATTAGTCCAGGTACTGGCGAAAAATTTTTCGGCAGTCTCAAGGTTCCCTTTGTTTTTCAAGCTGGCTGCTACCTTTTCAATATCGTTTTTGTTTTTCGAAATTATTGTAATCGGGCAATTTGATACCCTCTTGAAGTTATTGTATTGGTTAATGATCTGAAAATATCTTCGGCGGAGATACAAAGGAAACACATTGCTGATTGGAGAATGTTAATTGACAGTAGCGTACCACGATAACACATCCAATTTGCTGCCGCTTTTGTTGTTGAGAATTTTCTCCTGTTTTCCAGTTTTCTATATTTCTTCTTGAAACGTCTTTGACTTCTTGTCTGGAACAATTCGGCAATACTAGCAAAGATCTTTCTTTCTCTGCTTCCATTCTTCTTGTTTGTCTTCCAGTCGCCTGCCTATTTCTTCCTATTTGTCTTTCAGTCGTTTATCTCATTCTTCCTGTATTTCCCTTTGTCCTTAATACCTACACTTACGGGGTTTTTCTGCTCTGACACTTGCGTTGTTTGGTTTATTACTTAAAAACTCTGAAAAAAAACCCCTTGGAAAAGTTTCAAACATTTATTCCGCAGATCTCCTCCTTTTTCCTTCGATCCGAACATACATCCTACGACCAACATAATGTCAGAGCGTAACATTCTATTATAAAAAGTCAGCTCAGTTAATCCCCCAAGGGTAATACAGAAAAAAATCTTATACAATCCGACGTAATATTTAAATACGCCCAAATGCACCTTTTGTGTCGAAAGAAAGGAATTAGGAAGAGGGTGCTACATACTTTATAAAGTCGGCTTCAACCCTGCGTCATTGCATTTACCTGCACATTTGCGCTTTCAATGATATGGGTGCGGAGGTGGATCATTGCATTGGCGTACCCATACCCACCTGTAGATGTTTTTCAAAATTTTGTATTTAATTGATTGGAAACTTTGTTAGCCTTCGTAGAACTAATATAAGAATCTCATTCCAAGAGCATATGCTAAGGCCGCATATCATTATTTTCTTGTAATATTAAATAGCCTTTTGGGTCATTTTATTAATTCAGATACAATGTTGATTATAGGTTTAACAACGGGGCCTTCGACATGTTTCGCCTAGATCGGCCAGACGTTTCGTGTTGAAACGAAATTAATAAGTTTTTTGTAAGAAACAAATTAAACGTTTTATTGCCTTTAATATCAGTCTTATGGTTTATCTGAAATATCAAAAAGTTTTGAGTTGATTACGGGACTGAATTTACCTTCACTCTAATTTTACACGAATAGTTCAATCAAATAGTATTTCAAAGTGGAAAGTTTTGGTGTAATTGTTTTTAGTAGTTTATTCTATGTTTTTTGGGGTGCCAAATACGAATCTGAAGTTGTCCGACAAAACTTTTATCGGCAAATATAAGAAATCATCAAAAAATCACTGAAAATAATGTTTTTTAGTGATTTTCAGCTTATAACTGGCAAAGCAAGCTACTTACTCAAAAATTCAAATTCAAAAAAAAAAGTAGAGCCATCAATTACCATCTACAATAATTAGCATCTACTTAATTTTTTCTGTACGTCGTATGGTTTCCACGCAAAAGAGTGTTGAAACATAGAGGAACTTTTATTTAGGTATATTTTTTATTTTATGAAGGTAAATATTATTCTATAGGCTATTATATTGAAAGACGTAAATTTGGTGTATTTATCGAGCCTCTCTTCGATACGGCTTTCATGATTTCTCCAATGCAACCTTCCAGTTCATCTACGCCTAAAACAAATGATCATTGACATAATTCTAAATGTTTGCAATTTATTTAATAAATATGCAAGTAGTACCTATCAAGAATTTCTGTCCAATTTATTTATTTATATGTATGTATCTATACGAGTCCTCTTAGGCACGGGCTCGATCATATTTTCATCAGAGCAGCCTTCCAGTTCTTGTACGTCTGAAACAAATAAGGTTTATAAAAGCAGTAAGTACCCACATAACAAAATTGCATCCTTAGAATGTATTAAGAATGTTCTTTTTTCAGGAGGAATGTGCCTAGAATGTTCGCCAAAACCATTGCGAATGTCCTGTGAATGTTCTGAGAAAAGATTGTACAAATACTGTTTGCAATACCCAAGAACTTCCTGGGAAATCCATTAGGATATTCCTAGAATATACCTATGAGATTCTCAGTACGTCCTTAAAAGAATATTCCTGTTTGATTCTAAAAATATGCTCGAAGCGTACCTATATTCTCACATTCAAAGAATGTTTCTATGACATTATAGTTATGTTCTCAAAAGAATATTATACCAATGTGCTTTAAATATTCTTAGAATATATCTACATATCATACTCAATATGCATCCTAGACATAACATTCTTGTTTGATTCTAAGGATATACTTGGAATCTTTATTTTCGCTTCCAAATAATGCTCGTTTCAGCCCTTTTATATTAAAGGCAGTGAAAGAGTTGTTGGAAAACTTCTCTAGAAAATACGAGTATTTAACCAAAGCTCCGGTTTCGAGCTTGTTATGCTCTCGTCGAAGCACGCCAACCGAGAGAAACAGGTTCCAAGGTAATTCAAATGCGAGGCAACATGTAGATCTTTAATAGCGCGTCGCTCCCTCTCTTGGAAGTCATACAAAGCAAAAGGAAAAGAATATACCTATAATATTCTTAGTAGGTTCTAAATAGAGCATTATTGTTTAATTGTACAATTAAGATTTTTGAGTAGGTACTTTAGATAATTAGGTGAACAATATGAAAATATTCTTATCATGGTTACCTACCTACATAAACTTCTCAGCACAACTTGGTAGGTATATTCTTAATACTTGATAGAGATATTAGCTTAAAGAACATTTTTTAGGGTACATTATAATAATGTTCGTATGAGAATATTCAAATAATGTTATATAAAGTAGGTTCTTAGCACAATCTTTCAGGTAGGTGCATAGAAGGAAGCAACATTCCTAGTACATAAATAGAACGTTCAAAGATGAATATTTTAATCGAAACAATATTAGAATATTCATTGAACATTCCTAAAAGAACATTCCAAAAAGTACTTTGAGGGAATATTCTGAGAATATGAATGTTCTTTCACTGTTATGTGGGTACCTACCTATTTAGAAACATATTTTGAACACATGAATAAATAGTGAATGAAGAAATAAAAGTGGGACATAATTTTTCTTGCACAGTTACCATCAAGTGATTCATGGACCTCCGGATCATCCTCTGCTTCATCTTCAATTTCTGAAACGAGCATGTTATTACAGCTGCTCTCGCAGTTCAGGCACATATTAGAAAAGTTGAGGCCTGCTTTTTTGCATCCACAGTTGATGCGACAGGTCTTCGAGCATTTTCAAGAAATAAATTTCAAAACTGCCTCTGGTGCTGGTGGCTGGAGCGTTGGTACTGGCTGCAGACCCCAATTGGTTTTCTTACAACCCCATTGCTCAGGATCTTTTTTATTTCCAAGCCATTTTTGTACTTGAAAGTATACTCTCAGAGAATGTTGCTGTGCTGCAGCCTCGGTAGTAGGCAGGGATGCCAAATGGGACGCTGTTTTGTATGCAGATCTAAGGTAGTATTTATACCTCAATTTGTTCAAGGACTTGCCTTTCTTGAGAGTTAATTTGTATAATGCAGTAAAAAAGGTAAGACCAGCATTAGTAATTGTGTCAGCATGTGTAATAGAATCTTAAACAAAAATGTGGACGATCTTGGTTAGAGCAGGGTTTTTCTTGAGGGTTTGGAGAAACTACATTTTTCCTACTTTGAATGAGGCTGAAGTTGTGTCACATCCTCCCATGGCTTTAGAAAGTATACATTTGAATGTATACTCCGACAATTACAAATCATGATCACAAGCAAATCCACATCTTCACCAACAATAGTTACAGAGCTATCCTGTTGTGCGAGATCCATGGCTGTGGTGACAATAAGTGTAACCGCATCCTCTTGTGCCTGTTTTGTTTGAATTCCAGCTGCTGCAAAGTTTTCCTTCAACATTGAAATAAGAAGGATTTGGTTTTTCATATTGCCTAGGAATTCTCCTTGTGTCACTGTCGGGATAATTGTTTTATCGAATATGACATCTACTGAAATCTGTTTGCATGAACTTCTTGCTCGCTCAGCATACTTAGTACCATCTTGAGGGTAACCATCGAAGACGACTACAGCACTGTCTTTGTATTTGGACTTAACAAATGCAACATAGCTTTCACAAATTGATGCAAATGATCGACCTTTAGTCCACATGACTCTGTGCAGACTGTGCAGCATATTCTCCATCTTTGACGTACATTCACCGTTGCAGATTTGCCTGTTCAGTTGGTGTGAATGCTTTGTATAAAGAAGACTTGGCTCCTTCTCTCATACCATAGTCGTCAAAAAAGGGCAACGGATAAGGGCACAGTTCGTATTTTAAGAACTCTTTAAATTTTTCATCAGATTCCTGATTACTAAGCAATTATATTTCTTTGAAAAATTGTCGTGGGATTGATGGGGATGGTTCCATCACTTATTCTTATTGCATTTTTCATCGTAGCAAGTTGCAAAACTCTCTTTCTTGTAGAATTTTTCAGTTTCAAAATCACCGCCCACAATTCTATCAACTGCGAGAAAACCAATCTCCTTAGCCATGTGACAGTTGATGGTGCTGTCTCCTACAACACCAGTGGTAAGAGATGAGATGTCTGTAACATCAAGAAAGGGATAATGTTGCGTGAACCACTCCATTAATTTTTTCGAATCACTTGTATCCCTTTTAATCCTCAATTCTCTCATCTCCACGTATTGTTCTAAAGTTGTGAGTACTACTGCACACATCTCCTCCATTTCCTCACAAATATTTTGGATAGAGGTCATTCCTTTAGTCCACCTACAGAGGATACTTTCACTAACCCCACGACCATGAGTGAGCCCTCCAGCAATTTTCATTATCCTCATTAGAGACTGCTCAATGGTCATGTCGGTCCATGTTCCACACCAGAATTTGCTAGTCCTTCGTACTGTAAATCCGCCACACGTGAACATTACGTATTCCTGAGGGATCATTTTATCCTTTAAACTGTGCATGTCTTGTATTTAGAGGTGGCAACATTTGGCATACAAAAAATGTCCGGTAGCATGGAATTACGGAACCATTTGGAAAACAACTTAGAGATGGAGGTTCCAGTTCCCTGCTCTTTCAGCTTCAATGAATAGCTTAACAAAAGTTATAATTTCGAAGTATTGGATCCATAGCTTTGAGGTGGCACCACGGTTAGTGTGCAGAAAACTTGGTTTTTAATTCCTTTACACACTCTTTTTCGTTTCCTAACAAAATGTGTCATTTGTCTGCATCATTCAAGAATTCTGCCAGTTTTTCTTAAAGGTGTGGGGTTAAATCAATTGTCTCAAAGATAATTTTTGCCAGAGTGACATAAGCTGTTGAGAGCAGTGCATCCATTATGTAGCTTATAGCCTTCAAGAACGACATCAGAAGATGAAACCCACCTATCCTAATGATTACATTATTAAAATTGGGATCTCTTTTTTGGCAAGCTACTGTAAATCTTGCCTTTAGGTATAGAGGCTGGTCAGGTGTTAACATTTGCTTGTTGATTTATCGATTTGCTCTGTTCTATCGAAGTGAGTAATGCTGTATATACTGTATTGTGATCAGATGGTGGAGCATTTATAAATGGCAGACAAGTAACATAGGTTGTGTCGAAGAGGAGACCACTTGTGATTTGCTCCATGCAACCACTCCATCCTGGAATCCCGGGTACATCTTTCCACTTGCCATGAAGCCAGAAAAGGTGTGACGATATCAGGAGAAATAGATAGCTGTTTGAGATCCTCAATGTTGATATTCTTCAAGCCAAAATGTTTGAAAGAAACAGCTCCCATCTTACCAACTAGTTGAGCTAGTATTGTTTTTTTTAGTCGTTCAATTTTTTGATCTGGAGCAACAGCATTCCTAGGGGTGATCAAATGTTTTCCCCCCATTGCATGGAAGGTATAATATCCCTACAGTGTACGAGTGTTGAAATCTGCGTTGTCGTGGCTAAATTGATGGAAACCTGTTGGGTATATTAATTTGTAATGATGTTCTCATGATTGTTGACGCTTCAAGACGAACGGCTTCGGAAAAAGAGGCGCAAAATCCCAAGGATGACACAACATCAATTAGCTTTCGTGACCCATACTTCTTGTAAAAAAAAAGCAGATAGCCCAATTAGTAAGGGGGAAAGGAAAGAATTTGGTCTGACAGCGCTAATAATACTATGTGAACTGGAAAGAACTTTCTTTTCCCACTTGTCAGTATTCCCTCGCTTTTTCTTCGGTAAAAGTCTTTCCAAAAAAAAAACTTTTAGAACTTCCAGGACAAAGCCATTTTCATCCGAGAAAGAATCTGGAGGAGGATAGTCACCCATCGCATACGGTACCGTTCGTATCTCCTCAAGAATTGCATCAGCCGCTGTCTCAACTATTCGAAGACATTCTTCCCGTTCTGATGAACGTTTTTCAATGTACCACGCATCTGTCCAAATTTTATCGCCAATGTTTCTAAAACGTATAATTGTATTTGGTTTGACCTTTGATATGATAACATCTCCCCCATATCTCTCCAATAAATGCTGCATCACAGTTTTTCTTCGAGGAATGAAGTTGCCCTCTATCTGGGTCATAAGCTAGTCTAATGAAAACTGGCATTCCTCGTCAATGCTTTCCATAAAAGTGAAAATTTCATTCATACCCCTCGCAATCTCTTCGGCATGAGGGCAAACCTTTTTTTTCTCGTAAGTTTGGGTCTAGTAATGTACAGATTTTTTAAGCATTTATCATGGTACTGGCATTCAGCAGCCACCATATCTATTATCGGCTGGATCCTGTTGATAACTGCTGCACCGAAATCATCTCCATGTAGTTGAGTCTGTTTGATGACTGTATCTTTCATCTCTATTATCGCCACCTGGTGTACCAAATTACGTTTATGATGAGGCAGTCGTTGTTGTGATCTTGCGTAATCTTCAGAAATACCTGTTCCACATACAAAACAATGTGTTTTCGAATGAAACTGGGAGAATGATCTCAGTTTTTCTAAAGATGTACTTGGTTGAGCGGCTTTCTTCAGGCGAGCAGAGCAGCTGTCATTCTTTCAACAGATTTCTTTTCTTACTGGCATCACGTGATGTTTCTATTCCTTTTTCCTCGACCACTTTCACGTCACCCTCAATCAAATCTTTTCCATAAATAAAACAGTTATCACTGGACATTGCAACCGAGTTTTTGCTTTGCATCTCAACGAAAACACTCAGAAACGAGAATAACTGGATGCCGCTCCGTTATTCGTGATCTACACATTGGCTTCATCGTTACGTTGTATTCACATTGTCGACGAGTTTTATCTGTTCAGTCGTGAAAATGGCTTCATTTGGTAGATGCTACTATTATAACCTGCAGAGTGATAGCCGCTGGTCTCTCCACGACTGATAGTTGGCGTGAAATATGAAACAAGTTAAATATCATGATATGTCAACTCTCTTTTGCGTGGAAACCATACGACATACAGAAAAAATTCAGTACCTAGAGGGTAATTATTGTAGATGATAATTGGCTCCTCTTTATTGTAATACAGAGCCACTTTTTGCCTAAGTAGCTTGGTTTGCCAGTTATAAGCTGAAAATCACTGAAAATCCTTATTTTCAGTGATTTTTTGATGATTTTTCTTATTTGCTGATAAAATTTTTGTGGGACAACTTCAGATTCGTTTTCAGCACCTCAAAAAACATAAAATAAGTCACTAAAAACAATTACACCAGAACTTTCCACTTCGAACGCTTTCTGAATACCATTTTACTGGACTAAAAACCAATACACAAACAAACTTCCTGGTTCTCCTGTAATCTACTATAGGTATATGTATATGTCGGTTTAAAAAGAACATCTTTCTTCGTTGTCGGGGACCTAATTTTCTTCCTCTGATGAATATTTCTTTCACTTGTGAACTTTTGTATGGTCTTCTGCCATTCCAGTTTTGGTCTTCCTCGTTTTCTTCTACCTGTTGGTTGCTAATGCAGCGTATTTTTTGGGCCACCTTGTATTTGGCATTCGTTCTACCTGTACGTACGTACAATGTCCTAAACTATTGTACATTCTATTCCCATTTGTTGTTTTATATGGTCGTTCCTTATTCTCTCTCTTTGTGAGATTCGCATGGATATTCTAATAGCATCTATTTCAACTGCTTCTATTTCCTTCTTTTGTCTGTCTGTAATTCTCCAAGTCTTGGCTCCACATAGAAGGCTGCTTTTCATCACTGTCTCGTATGTATTGAATTTTCTCTTCTTTGTCATTTCCTTGCTCCATATAAGATTATATTTAGGCACCCCATTACTTTTTTGGCTTCATTTATTCGCTTTTCTGTTTCTTTCACGTCTATACCGGTGTTGTCAAATGTGATAGCTAGATAATCATATTCCTGACTTTGCATAATTTCCAAATCATTGCCCACTTCAATTTTCCATTCCGGGTGCCTACACAAAGATATTTTATTTTACTTATATTAACTGTCGGGCCCCATTCTTGGTACCCTTCTATCTATTTCCTATTCATGTATTGCATCTCCCCTTAGTCACTGGCCACGATGACCTGATCATTTGCAAACTGAAGAATAAACATGCACCATCATCATTTATCTCTATATTCATACCATGGTTCTTCCTCTTCCATATCTTAACTCTTGATTTTGAGTCGTAGGCTTTTTGTAGGTCCACAAATGTGAGGTGGGTTTAAAACCGTTAAGGAACGCTGTTTGCACATCAAGATGATCAATACTCAAACACAGCTTTACTGATAATGAAAAAAAAATAATCTTAGACTGGAATGCCTCATAACAGGAGCGAAAGTTTCTTATAATCTTCTCCTTGCCTTGTTTTTGAGAGAAACCTTTAGCTACTAATCTGGCTCTATACCTCTACCAAACCTTCACAATTGACTTTCTTCCTAAACACCCACTTACATTTCACTATTGAAGCACTTTTTTGCCAGTCAGCTATTTCCTAAGCATCATTTGCGTTAAAACTGTCTAATTTTTCTGAGATTGCTTTTTTCCACATTTCTACATCAGACCTGGACATAGAGCATCTTCAACTGTGAGATGGTCTTCTTGAAAGTAATTTTCTATACAAATGTAAGTCACAAAATCATCCATTCGTTTAGGTTTCGGGACTCTTTGTGAACTTCTCTTTTTTTCTTCGGTTACGTTTTTGTTCTATAAACAAATTCTTGATCGCTAGAATATTCTGATGTACTTATTTTGATATCGGTACAATCCAAAAAATCATTTTCAGTGTCAGAATTAGGATTTTTGATTTCTTGTTCAATGTTCGAATTTTCTGCAGCTTGTTCACTAATATCTGAACCCTCACTGAAGCTGCTTCTTCATTAGTATCTTCTATAACAATATCAACTTCATCGTTGATGTCTTCCATCATTTCAACATCTCCTTCATGTGATTATGTTGTTGATATTTGGCTCATAGAGACGATATCCTTTGCTGCATTCACTGTACCCAACTAAAATGGTCTTTTTAGATTTTTTTGTCTCATTTTAATCTATTGCTTTTCGGAATATGGGTCATTACATTGCTACCAAAAATTTAACTCAAAGTCAGATTGACAATTCAATACCTACATGAAAGGTGACAAACATAACTTATCACATTCGCCCAGGTTAGTTTTTCTGGTAATCTTCAAGATACTTCAGTGATTTTCGATTTTTTTTGGGTCTTTGAAATGTTTCTGTTCTAGCTCCATCTGCTTCAGAATCAGAAAAGTTATCCGCTGCATTGGGTTGATTTAGTTCATCATCTTGAATAATTTCAGAAGAAGTTGAGCTGTACGAACCATTCAAAAGTGGCGTCTCCTCTTGGTGCCAAATGTTTCACTGAAATGGTAGCTTCTTTCCCATCAACATAGCGTATCCAGGCGTATTCAGGATTACCATTTATAAGATCTGCTTCTTCAACTAAAGGATCATATTTGCTTTTCCTATTTTGTTTTTTTACAAGAACTTTCTGTGGTGTTGGCAACCAAGAGGGAATAGATGTGCCACTTGTAGATCTTCTCTGGTATGCAAATAATCTTTCATGAGGTGTGCTGGTACACAGAAGCGAGCGAATCGAATGTAATGCATCTGGGAGGACAGTTCCCCACTGTTCAATTGAGTAGTTTCTTGTTTCAAGAGCTAATAATACTGCGTTCCAAATTATACCGTTATATCTTACTACTTGGCCATTTCCTTCTAAGTTATATGGTGTGGTACGACTATGAGCTATTCCTCGGGATTGCAAATATTCACTGAGTCCTTTAGATACTAAGGATGGTCCGTTATCTGAATGAATGTAGGCAGGCATTCCAAATATTGAAAACTGGTCAAAGCATTTTATGACAGTTGCACTTGTGACATCCGAACAAGGAAAAACTAAAGGAAATCCGCTGTATTTTTGCATGTATTTACGATTTGAAGGTAGTGCTCTTTTGAAATCAATATTTAGGCGTTCTAATGGTTTTGTAGCTTTAATCAGGTGGCTATTGAAATTTTTGTGGAATTTTGGTTTGACTTTGTTGCACACTGGACACACTTCAGTCATTTTTCTAATTTCTTCTAGAGAATAGGGTAGGCTTCTCACTCGGATAAAATGATACATCCTAGTAATGCCCGGATGACATAAATCTTGATGTAGTTGGAACATTTTGTCTATTGTACAACGTGCTGAAATTCTCGAGAATGCATCAGCTACTGTATTTTTATTTCCAGGCCGATAAATGATATCATAGCTGTAGCAAGATAGTTCATGTTTCCATCTCATGATTTTTTTATTTTTAATTTTACTAGAATGTTTAGTATCAAACATAAACGAAACTGCTTGCTGATCTGTCACAAGTTTGAAATGTCGTACCATTAGATAGTTTCTCCATATTCTTAACACTCCTACACGCATACGCTTCTTTTTCTACAAATGAATGCTTTCTTTCTGATTCAAACAAGGTCCTTGAAGAAAAAGCTACAGGTTTTCCTGATTGGCTCAGAGTCGCGGCTTTACAGAATTCTAATACATCAGTTTCCACAACTATAGTTTCATGTTCATTTATTGACCAAAGGAGCGAGTTTGTCTGTCTTTATCGTTTCAAAATCCAGGATTTGATTTTCTAGTTAAGGAAAATACTTACAGCTGACGAGACTTCTGATTTTGTTTGAAAATTTTGTATTTATTTAGAATAATGGAAGAACATTCCTAGTACTCTCTGAAGTTCACTTATGCTCTTGGGTACCGGTAAGTTCAAAAGTGGCGAAAGTCTGTCCGGATCGGGTTTCATAGATCTGTTTTCTATAGTGTAGCCTAAGATATTGATTGATTTTTGAGCATATGAACATTTATTTTGATTCAGTGTAAGTCCACGTTTTCTGACGGCTTCTGGAAATTTCTTCAAATGTTGATCATGCTTCTCTTGATTTTCACCACACACGGTTACATCATCCAAATGAGCATAAACGCCTGTCAATTTTTCTTCTGAAATTATTAAGTCATATATCCTTTGAAAGCAAGCAACTCCATTTGTTACACCAAAAGGTATTCTTCGGAACTGATAGAACTTACCAGCAGCTTCGAATGCAGTGCATGGTTTATCTTGTTCTTTGATGGGTATCTGATGATAGGCACATTTCAAATCAATTGTACTAAACACTTCATATTTCGAAATATTATTGACTAATGTTTCAATTTTTGGAAGCGGATAGGCGTCTAGTAGAGTAAATTTGTTGATGGTCTGTGAATAATCTATACACATACGTCGTTTGCGATTTTCATTGTGAGTGACTGAAACTTGAGCTTGCCATGGAGAATTGCTTTCTTCAATAATATTTTCTTCCAAAAGATTCTTGATTTCCTGCTTTTTAAATTGTTCATCCTCAGCTGAGCGTCTGCGTGATGATAGGTCTACAATTTGTAGTGAGGTTTGAAAATAAGGATAGCGGTTTAACTTTTGCTTCCATCAAACAGCAAATTGATAAGGGAGGTTTATCCCCTCCAAACTGAACTTCTACACGACAGTGTTGTTTCATGATATCATGTCCAATTACAAGATCGGCATAAGAAAGTACAGATGTGTTGGAGTTCCTGTATGTTGACTTCAAAAAAAAAAAACGATGTCGACTATGCAGTAACTTTTAATAGGAGAAAAACAAGTTGAAATCGCCATTAAAACTTGATCTTGGCTAGGATTGATTTTGATATTATGACGAATGGCAAAATTATAATCCAGGAAACTGTCGGAACTTCCAGTATCTATTAGAGCATGAGCGCTACTGCCGTTTATTTTTGCTTCAAGACTTGCTTTTGATAAGCGTGGATGAACTGTTGAAACAGAAGCCATCACATAAATGGAGACCGAGGCTGAAGTTAGGTTTTGATTTCGAATGTTTAGATTTTAAACAAACTTTTTCTGTCCTTTGGGAACAAATCTGCCAATACCTAAATGCGTTACCTGTATTATAATCAACTTCCATTTCTAGCAATTTGGACTTTATGTCATCAGCTGTAATTTGGATTCCACTATGTTCGATAACCATAATCATTGGGTAATATTTACCTTGAAGGCCTGCCAGGAGCAACGATCCAATTCATTCATAATCAATTTCAAATCCTGTTTTCCTTAGCCTCAGTGACGTATCAATAACATGATTAACATATGCCGCCATGTTGTCCATGTTTTCCAATCACGCCGAAATCAGCGATCTTAATAATGATATCCTTCTCGCGAATCCAGAGCTTTTTCAATCTATCCCAAAGCTCTTTTGCAGTCAAGGTGTCCTTTGTGGATAAATAAGTTAGAATCGGTTGTGAAAATCAATTTTCTTCTAGCTTGTACCACTTTTGCATTGTCCGATTCCGTTCCCTCAATGCATTTTTGTAAACCATCAAGAATCAGGAAATTCTCAGCAGCGAACGACCATTCTGCATAATTTTCGCGACCGCATAACTTTGAAACACTAGCTATAATACTGCCCGCAGCCATTTTGCACCCGCATTACCACTCTGAGCCCGTAACCTAATAAATTAATTATTCATTTTGTGGAAATAAAACAAACATGGCGTAGTTTCCTTTCGGATAATCAGCAAACGGCTGACTAAACGGACTAGACTTTTATTAACAAATTTTTCCACTTTCAACAATGGTGATGCCGACAATAGAAAAACAATTATTTATATAGCAACAATATTTTGCTTGATACCCACAGAGCATGTGATACCTGAACATAAACAAATACTAACATATTTCTTCTCCAAATGGTCCTACAACTGGGCTATTGTAAGTCATATCCCATCATTATGATTTCTCTATTTCTTCAAATATCCACTAAGGTTTCATCCAATTTGTCAAAGAACTTCTTCTTAATGCCGACTCTTCCATCCTCCGATAAAGCGTAGATCGCTATAATGGTGATGTTATAGCCATGTAATTTCAAGTTGACCATTAGGTTATTTTCAGATATAGCTTCCCAGTTGATTTAGTTTTTCCATTTTTTTCTTATCAGTATGGATACCCCTACAGCTGCTCTCATTTCCTATGTCAGTCCACTGAAAAGGTGAATATATTCTCCAACCGACCCAATCAAATATTATTGATTCAAATGTTGAGAAACATTTATATATGAAAAATTATTTATTATCAATATAGAAATTTGAGAGAATGCATAGCGGTATCCAATTTATTTTTTTCTACCTTCAATGCATAAATCATTATTTCGTATGGTTGTCTCGGAATAAAAATTTAATTCGAATACCTGTAATTCTTCCGTGTCTACCGAAATTAGAAATTACTCATAAACCATTCGACATTTTATAGATGTTATAAAAAATAATTGCTCAGCTAGCATTTATAGGAAACCAATGGTGCATATTTAAAATTCTAATACAAAAATTAATAACAATTTGGATATTGCTAATTAACGAGACGCAGTCACATTTGAATCATTGCCGAATAAATTTAACTTATAATTATTTAAATTATATTTCAAAAGTATGCGAATTTAAATGAACGTATTGAAGAAGACCGGAATTTTTATATCAAATCGGTAAACATTTTTTGAATACCGTTAATCATATGGTAATAATTAAATTCAAGAAGCTTGTCTACTGGAGTTGTACCTACACAATTTGGAAGCAGAAATAAGGTAACAACAAAATAAAGGGGGATTCATATAACCGCACGTCATAAAAGACCGATCACCCATAATTACCAAACATTCAGCATTGATTTATAACTGTCGTTAATAATATTTTTTTTCCTCTAAAAACGTCGACAACCACACAACTGACTTTTTTTTTGTACCTGTCGTCTTCAAACAACCGTTTCCCGCTGCGATGCAATGAACGAAAAATATCAGGTCCAATTTTCGTGGGAGTGGTCGATTCATTTCAACCACCTTGCATCTGAAATGTTGAATCTGCTTACAATACCGTCCCGACACCCTCTTGTCTTTGCTTGATGCTATACCCTCAAAACAGTGATGGAATGAGGAAGATTTGGAATGATAGAAGTGAAACTTCTTCAACAATTAGAGTTATAGTATTTATTTTCAACAAGAGATAATGATTGGAATAGTAAGGGTGCGGATATGATATAAAATTATTGAGCAAAACGGGAAGTATATTTCAGATGTATACGCATCCATTTTCCCTCCTGACCCCTCCTAATCAAGAGTGTGCGTATCCCCCCTTCGTTCGCCACTAATGCACTGTTTATACTCCCATCGCGCGGTCGGAATTTTCGTAACGCTCGAAAATTGTTGCCCCCTCAGCAAAGAAGTTTCACTTTAAAAGCAATATAATATTTGGAATTATCGTATTTTTCAAAATTTATCATTTGATTCTAACAAGACTCCTATATTCAAAAAAACAAAATTCCTAAACCCAACTCTGTAACAATTCTCATCCCCCTTGGGTCTCTATGAATTCTGCTATATAATTGTACGGCCCTTGTCCTAAAAATCATGATAAATGTGAGCATTTTATTTTCGAAATGGAACATTTTTACATTAAATTAATGAAGCTCGAAAAAAAGTTACTTTGCGTTCAGGTAGAAAAAGATTTAATTTTAGATATTTTCACTGACCTTTTTTTAAGCCATTGCCCGTTTGATTTTTGAAATGGTGAAATATGTTGCGTATCGGGGTAGGTATGTATGGACCAAAAACGATTTGAATTAACGAACATTCTGATAATCATTTTTTTTACCGGCCAATTAAAGTTTTATTTTCATAATGTCCATGGTTCTAGAAGATACCTGAATATAATGACAGGAAAAGTATAGTCACAGAATGTAAAGTCCTAGGATTTTGAGTCTCACTCTCCATTTTATTATCAAGCTTGCTTTTAGTTCAACATAGAAGTCACCAAAACTGTTTTATACTACTCAAAATAGCTCTGGACAACTATGTGGTTTTTTAAAAGACACCTGATGAGTTTTGCAAGTTCAGATCAGGCTAGTTTGTGACCTTCTGCTCCATTTTTCTTACCCTGATATTCTACTCCATTTCGAGCCACTTGTTTTCAGCCTTCAGTGTAGTTCTGTTCTGCGGTTAGTTTAGCAATATGGCCCGCGAAACTTCAATCTATGTGGATTAGTAATTTTTTATGCCAGGTCATGCTTTTATCCACGTGTTTCTCTTTTTCTCGAGGAGTCCTTAGTTCAGCAATATCTGCTCTATTTCAATTTTTTCTTCGAATAAATTAGGCGTATCTTACGTGGGGCATTCTTACAGCCACTGGTCTTTACAGATAATTTTGTGAGTACTGCTTTATGATCTGAAAAAGCTGAACTAAAGACAGTACACTCGACGAAGTTTGGATAAAAAGATGACTTGACGTAGTCGATAGTGTTAGATCTGATTTCAAGTAGTTATTGGGGTTGGAGATTGCACACTATACCAAATGATTCACCTATACACTGAAGAGATTCTTGAGCAGTACACGCATAATACATCTTATGGTAAAGTCGCCAAATCAAGTTAATTTACTATTAAGAGGGAGGGGCTCAAGTAAGTTTTGAAAAAACGTAATCAAGTCAGCGTCAGATGTTCTGCAAATGCACACAATGTTGAGGTCGTAGATATCGTTGTTGACGATAGAAAATTCAAATAATTTTTCAGATAATAAGTCGAACTTAGTTACTGCCAAAAAGTTGTTTTTAGTGGACATTTATTACAGTACCTTCATTAGAGAATATACTTCTGGTATATCTAGATATTGCGTGGTGTAGTTGTTGACCAACACAGGCTCGTCAATATGTTCTCTACCTTTTACATCACCATCAAGCATCGTCTGCAGACTTTTCAACAGGAACGAATATAGACCGACCTGACACTCGAACAGCTGCTAGGATTATCTCCAAGCTAAGCTAGCTCTAAATATGGTACTGTCTATAACTTCCAGTACCAGTTGTACCCGAGACTAGGGTGGAAACGTCCATATTTTCACAAAAACCCTTTTTTTCGATGAATCGCAATTATTAGCTTTACCCCCTTAAACCACCCCCATAGTTATTTCCAAGTCTTTTTAGGTACCCTAAACGGAGTATCTTGGTACTGCCTATAACTTCCAAGTCAAAGTGTGGTTCCCTAAATGGTCTATATTGGCACGGTACCCTAAACGGTATATCTTGGTACTGCCTATAACTTCACGCAGCAGTTGTGCTCAAGACTAGGGTGGAATTGTCCATATTTCCACAAAAACTTTTTTTCGATGAATCGCAATTATTAGTTTTACCCCCTTGAACCAACCTCAAAGTTATTTGCAAGTCCTTTTAGGAACCCTAGACGGTGGATCTTAATACTGCCTATAACTTCCAGTACCATTTGCGCCCGAGAATAGGGGAAAATGTTCATATCATATTTTCATATCATATTATTTTATTTTAGTTTAATTTGAACGTCCTATTTTTGTATAAAGAGTATTAATTAAACAGAAGAATTATATTTTTTGAGTACCCCCTGTAGATAGAAATTGTCTCCTGATATCTACTATATTCAATAAAAAATAGGATTCAATTAATTTCAACACTTTTTGTATTAAAGTTTACCTTTCGTGAAAGAATTTCTATTTACTCGGATTTTTGGGTAACCTCATACCCGCCACTGTATTTCGAAAACCAGTCATAGGATCATCTTGGGCCCATGAGAACTTTTAATCAGAAGATCGAGATCTACAACATACCAAAATTTCATTAAAATCGTGGATTTTTTAAAATTCCATTTAAAATGTGCATCATCCTTTGAAACTAAAACTGAATAAATTGAAATTCTAGAGTATTCGGGAACTATGAACATGACATATCTGCACTAAGTACACTCTCAGGCACCCCGATGCCTCAACTGGAAATTGCAGATAAATTAGTTTGAGTCTTAGAGTATTTTATAAAGTCTGTTTTTTTTTTTAAAGATAATTCCTCAAGTCAAAAATTTAGTAACTATGTTGGCAACACAAGCCTTTTCTACATAAAAAATTTGAAAATATTGACAATTTTACATTGTATTGCCAACAGAATGTCATTTTGACTTTTATCTTTAAAAAAAAAAAACAGACTTTACATAAAACTACGACAAAAACACACGATATGAGCTCCAAGACCCTGTGAGCACAAATTTTAGGTGAAAACTGCCTCCGAGCGCATGATGCATTTGATAATTACATGGTATTAATTGAGGCTTGAGATTTTTATTGATCGGCCATATTCTCAGTTCAACTTTAATTCTGAGGCTTCCATTAAACTTCCTCCAACTTCCTTGTATTATCTTCCTAATGCTTCCTTGGCTTTTTTGAAACTTTCTCAATACTTCGTCTATCTCTCCTCTTGGTTGTAAGTGAAAGCTGTCCAACTGCTTTTCCCCCATGGTATCATGTTCCGATTTTGATGAAGCTTGTCGAATCTGGAAAAATCGATTTTAACAAGAAATTAACCAATTAAGCGATAAAAATACTAATGATTATTGCTTTAAATTTTTCTATAGGTAGTCCAATCCTCTTGGACCTTAACAGGTGCAAACATATCCGCTCAAAATTCTGCTTTCCACCAAAACACACATATCATTATTGGCGTGCGTGATGTCTCTCGAATAATCATCGTGATGTCTAAATTGGTTCACGCCTAAAGGCAAAAAACCATCAGACGGAATGACAATTTGACCGCCTTAAAACTAACAAACTGATGGTTAGTAGCCAAATCTAGTGGATGAGCTTTCATGTCTTGTCAAATTAGCAATTCGATATAATCGGCGCGGCAACCATAGAAGCCCAAATGTTATTGAGTTTCGGTAAACAACATATGGGATTTTTAAACAACAACTGGACACTGGACGACTCTATAGTTATATTGAAATTGAAGTTATTTGCTACCCAGTCTCATTAGAAATTAACTGATATTTGCCTGTAACTAGATGATACATCTTTTTTTTTTATTTTATAAATTATAATGTTCAGAAGTTTAGAATCCAAGAATCTCCTTGTAACTGTATATTGAGATATCGCACTTAGTTTTGGTACATTTAATTTTATATTTTCAAGAAACTCCACTTTGTATCCACTGTATCTAGCAAACTTATAACAATCCTAATATAAATCACTAGACAGAAAAAAAGATAACAAAAATCCTCACAATAATAATAAGGCATTCATAGCATATAATTTATCGGTACCTACAGACTTTCAAAATCTGAGCTGTCTGTCTGTTGCTTAAATTTCCACAACACCTGCGCCTATAAATACAGTCTTGTTAAAGCGTAAAAAGTGGTATCAGCTTGGAGCGTGGGCACGTGGATGAAAGAAATACTAAAGGCACGTGGCAACCCTTTTTCTGAATAATTCCGCCTTGTCAAGGTGGTATATCATAATTTAACTATGACTTAAACTTTAAATTTTTATACTTATGAATTTTACACTTATAAACTTACAAATTGGTTTAAGAAGGATTTCCAAACTATTGCTCATCTATTCTAACTCACGTTGTTGATGATTCTGTAATGTAAATTTCTAAAATCTTATCAAACACCAATACAAATTTGATCTAAACACAGATGATATTTTTTGCCCTTATGATACGAAACGAAAACGTTAGTATTCGATTCATGACTGGTCTGAAAAACAAGCTCAACCGTTCAAAAAAAAAATAAAAGCCCATTTACCATAATTTAATAGAAAAGTTGTTTCGCAATAAAACCAAAAGTCTTCGGCAGTTATTGGAGGATACACGAGAAACATAAAATGCCATAAAGCGATATTTGAAAACGTTTCTTATTTTAGGCTCTATACTTCCACTGGTCAAGATGCAATAGGGATCCCGAGAGTCGTATTTTCATTTTTATGAAATCCCATCTTCTATATACGTATTTTGTTTTAATGCCTCCAACTTTTCTGTGTTCTCTATCGTGCATATAAAAAGGACCCCTTTCGGAAAACGAGGAAAAAAGTATTTGAAAGTATACGCGACCGATTCTCTGTCCCAGATTTATTACCATGTTTTATTTAAAACTTTTTCTGAAAAAGGGCAATTCCGTTGGAACAGTGAAATCGCCTATGGACAGGTTTTTTTTGGGTGGAGTTGGAGTTACGTCATTTCGAATGACACACGGTAAACTCAACGAGACAAATTGCTACGTCTTTCACCGTTTATGGAAAAAGATACATGTTTGAATGTACGGTTTTCTCTTTCTTTCGAATAATCCAAATTTATGATGAAATTTCAAGCTTTTTTGGGTTAATAATTGAAACAGATCTGTCTGTATATGATCATGATACGATATTCTGTGAATTGAACCATCCACCATTCGTTATGTAAAATAGTTGAAAATTTGAATAATCAGCACTAAGCTATTTTAGGCAATTTGCAAAATGTTCAATCTGAAGCTGAAAGATGTTTACATGTTACGTCAAATTGGCAATGAGAACCTGCAGATTTAAAACTATGAACTCTTCAAATATTGGCCTGAATTTAAATTAGTTCATGTAAAATCACGATCAATCGCAGAGTGAAAAACAAGATAGTGATTGGCCATAAGACGAATAACTGAATAAAGCTTCTTTATTTTGTACTTTCAGTATTGCATCAATATTCCTTTGCATTTTTTTTTGGAATTACACCTCTATTGAAATTTTCACCAGCAGTTTCTTGGTCATGAAAAGAACCACTTCTCTAATAAGTCTATTTTACCTATCAAATTTACCTATTTTTAATGATAAATTGAAAACCTAAATTCCGATCTTCAATCAACTCCATGGAATCCGGGCATTCTCCTGTCTCTCATTTCCTCGTCTACTCCATACTCCACTTCTCCAGCTTCTTCTTGGTCTGCCGCGTCTTCTTCTTCCTTAATAATTTGCTTGGTTTTTCTTGTATCTGTCATTCTTTGTAAAACCAAATCAGTTGTTTTGTCCTTTATATCATCTACTATACTATATTATGTGTCTCACCGTCTTTTATTCTCCCAATTCCCAGATTTCTTATCTTTTCCATTTTTGACCTGCCTGTCGCTCTTCTCCAAAAGTCCATTTCAGTTGCTACCAGCATTTTTGCGATTCTGTTCTTAAGTGACCAGAGTATGGTGCTGTATTCTAGGTTTGTTAGTTTTGTTGATATTTTGGTCCCACATTACTCCATTTTATTAGCGATATTGCGTCCTTGTATATTCCGATCTTTAATTGCTTCGTCTAAGGTTTCCTTATGCCAAATTTTCATTCCCAAATATTTGTATTTAGTAGATATAGGTACATTGTTTTATTTCTTGTCCGTTATTCAGTTTCAGAGTTCGTTGTTCACCTCCTATAGTTATATAATCATTCTGTTTTAGTCAGATTTCCTGTGTCATGTACCTATACTCTATAGAATCTAGATCATCATAGTCCTGTGTAATGAATATTTGGTAATCTGCAAAGCTTAGAGTATACATATAGATTGTATTCCGGTATTCCTATGTGTCTGCATAGGGTTTTCCACCCCTAAAGCGCTTGTTCTAAGGTATATTTTGAAAAGTATTGGAGATATACAGAATCCTTGTTTAAGTCCTTTAGTTGCTGTAAATCCTTTGCTGATTTTGTTTTCCTGTTCAATCTTGGTTTTGCATCACTATAGGGCGTTCTACTTCTCTTTATTATAGTTCTATGTTGATATTGGTTTCTCCCAGTGCTTCCCATAGCTTTTCCAGTAGGATATTGTCATTTGCTTTCCTTAGATCTACAAAAAGTAAATGTTGGAGTTCTTGGTTATACGCTAATTTCTTTTTCATTACCTGAGTCAAACTAAATAAGTGGTCTACAGCTGATCTTCCTGCTCTAAAACTGACCCATTCTTCTGCCTCACTACTATCTTTGTACTCATTCTCTATTTTAGCTTTTATGCCTTTTCCATCCATTAACCCAAGCTATTTGTCACTGCAATTCCTCGGTGGTTTTCGCATTTGCGGTACTTTATCTTCATCTATGCATGTTTAAAATAGTTTTGTTAAATGTTTGTAGAGTTTGTTGGTCTCATATTTTATCAGTTCTTCATATATTTCCTGGGCCTGGCGCTCTCCCATCTTTCAAGATGCTACAGTACTTTTCAACTTCCTTTTCTATAACTCTTTTTCTTCTTCAAACTCTGATCCTTGTTTTATCAGTAATTCTTCAAAGTAGGTAAGTACTCTTCCCATTGCTGGGGTGCTAGTGTGGTGAAAAAATATCCTTGGTTTTGTTGTCCTCATGTTTTTCATTAATCTCCAATTGTCTGTGGTGTTTCTTCTATCTCCCAGATAGGTATTAATATGCGTAAAGTTTCTTTCCATAATGACTCGTTTTCTTTCTGTACTATTTTTTCCGTACCTACTCTTGCTTGTGCTTCTTTATATGTGTATTTCTTTGTCTTCTGTCTAATCTGAACTTAAGATATTTACTGTTGGTATTTCTTCCTTCTAGCTGCTATGTCTTTATCGACCAATAACTCCAACAAGGTCCTCTTCCATTGTCTTCGTATTTGTCTATGGCTTTGAATGCTGCACTGTGAATACTCTCTTAGATATGCTAGTAATGCATTCCAGGGTTTTGGAAGTTTAGACTACTCTATAATAATCTTTTCATGTAAAACCCCTTTACGCTTTATTCTTCTAGAGATTTTAGGTTGTATTTCTCAGGCAAAATCTTGTCTCCTTGTTTTTCCTTTCTGCTGTTTTTGCTGTCTTCTGCGGTATTTCTGTCCGGGATAAAGATTTTGTTTTCAGGAGGTAGTGGTCGCTACCACAAGTCACTTCCCTATATGCTCTCACATCCTGGAATTTTATGTTTGACCTCTGTTTTGCGATAGTGTAGTGAATAATCGATTTTTGTTGCCGAGTTCCATTTTTTCATATTTATTATTATTTCTTTATGCCTAAAAGTAACTATTTAGGATTTTCAGGTTACTTTGTTGGCATATTGCTACGAGCCTTTCTCTATTGTTATTCGTTACATTTTCTCCGAATTTTCCAACCATCTGTCGTTGATTTTTCTTCCTGTTCGGCCATTATAGTTCCCCAGCAATATTATTTCCTTTGACGTTCCTTCTTCTATGATTTGGTCACTAAGTTGTTGATAAAATGAATCCTTCAAACAACAAGTCTCACCATTCCAATACATAATGGAAGAAACTCTTGAATTTTTCCAGGAGAATATTCACACCACACCAGAAGAGAACAGTGTTTCTGAAAGGATGAACCGAACTCTTATTATTGGAAACAGATCTTTGCTACTAAGTTCATCAATGGATTAGACTTTTTGATCGGATGATTGCGGTTTGATACACATAAGTTTGACCAAAGCTCTGAGATGTATTTTGTGCTTAAAGACATCTACAAAGAGAGCTCAAAAATAGAAAATTCTACAGTAATGTTTCATGCTAGTGTTCCAGACTAGAAGATAACAGATAATGGACGATAATCTATAGAGGGCAGATCATGCAGGTCACTCATGTCAGCTTCGCAGCACCTCGAAAATTCTTGTGCACGAGTTGGCCTTAGAATCAATTTCTCCAAAACATAATTCATGACCAAGCTTGTACTGGTCAAAAACATTTCAAAGTATGGCAAGCAAATAGAACATGTTGATTTCTGTAAAATATTTACTTCACGATATCAAATCAGGAAGAGACATCCAGACCACAGAATTGAACAGGAGAATATTATTGAGATGAGGGGTCTTCAAATCAGATATTCCCATGTGCTTGAGGCGGGAGGTATTTGATCAATGTGCTTCCAGTTCTAACATATGGAGCAGAAACAATGACTCTAACCAGAAAAGTTGTAAACGAAACCCAAGTGGCACATAGGGCAATGGAGAGATCAATGTTAAATATATCCCTCATCAGAGACAAAGTTCCAAATGATATCATCCGGGAAAGAATCGGGGTTACGAACGCAATTCAAAGAGTTACAACGCTGGAATTAAACTTTGTAGGTCATGTTACCACAGCCAGAGATGTCAGATGGACTAGGAAAATACTAGAATGAAGACCTAGACATGATGCGTATCATAACCAAGGACGTCATCCAACAAGATGGTCAGATGACATCAATTGTATTCAGCCCTCGAGCCAGCTCAACTGGATGCAAAGTGCTAAAGACCGGAGGCAGTGGAATGATTAACGATTTGCCTATATCCAGCAGTGGACACAAAACGACTGATGATGATAATGATGAATCCATAGAAGATATAAGGTCACATTTGATAAGGATTTGTTCAAAATTGGCCAATTATCTCAAATTCAAGAGATAGTCGTTGTCATTAGGGGAGGATTTACCAGGAAGGTATCAAACCTCAAGCAGAACGCTTTAGGATTCATTGAGGAATGGTGCACGAGGTAGCAACTTCGCATCAACCCCTCCAAAACAAAACTCATTTCTTTCACGAGAAAAATATATCTGGAGAACTTAATACCCCTAGTCTATTCCAAGACTTGCATGTCTCTGTATCAACGCTACACAAAAAAGTACACCGACGGCAAGTATGGAAACGATCCTGAACCTCCCACCAATTGACTTTATCGTCAAAGCTAGAATGGGGGCAAAGGCTGGACATGAGGCAATCACCAAAATGTTCACAAACCCAATTTAAACTATGGGAAGCGACTATATGATGCAGAAAAAATCCCTCGAAAAACCCTTCGCTTTCGAGATTATTCCAGTAGGTAATGCCAGAGTGACACCCAAATAAGAAATTGTCTGGTTTACTTACGGCTCCAAAACAGGAACTGAAACCGGCGCTGGATTATATGGACAAAGTTCCAAATGCGACATAAATCAACCTCTGGGAGAATACACTACTGTATTCTAAGCAGGAATATAATATGCCATCGATTCCTGTCTGAGAGAAAATCTAATTAGGGATGTTATGCTTGAGTCTATTATGTAAATAAAACACTAAGTAGGTACTAATAACTTACTAAAGACAGGTTTATTGGTTTTTCTTCTACTTTACATCCTGCAATCCTCTATAATAGGATAACACATTACCCCAATTTCCCTTGTAACTGCCACCCATGTCATTAGCTATGGGTCGATTTTTTTGCCAAACAAATTCAATCATCAAATTCATCATTTTTCAAAAGTATTCTCAGGTTGCTGGTTATGTTCGAAAGATTTGGGAGAAACTTAGACATATGTGACCATACTCAAAAATAGTTTGCAAATCTTAGAAATTTCCTTGTATAGCGTTAATCTTATCATGATCTAGTTTCAATCCTTCCTTACTTAAAATATTGTCTACATACCTTACTTCATCTAAATCAAATTTGCGCTTGTTTCCATTGAATCTCACAATTGCACTTTCTTCCCTTTCCAATACTTCTGTTAGTCTGTCTATAGTTGGGTCTGAGCCCCAGACTAATATCGTCAATGAAAACTTCTACTCTTAGCCCTTCAAAAAATTTTTTAAAGCACCTATGACCTATGGAAGACCGCTGGTGCTGACGACAGTCCATATGGCACTCTTTAATAGCAGTATCTACCCCATTTACCTTAATTGAAGGTGGTTAATAACTGGCTTTTTTCATGATGTTTAATTTGATAAAACCCTTTGAAAAAATGTTTGCTCTTATCATTCTGCTTGCGATTTCTTCAAATGTGGGCAGTTGAAAATGTTCTATAACTATTTATCTGTTGACATTTTGGGGATCCAGACTAATTCTTAGGGAATTATCTGGCTTTTTCACTACTACCATAGAGCTAACTCACACTGTTGTTGCTGTTACTTTCTTCATTACACCCATGCGCTCCATTCTATCTAACTCAATTTTCACATTTTCTTCAATATTAGTGGGCTTTTTTCTGGATGTCTCGGCAACTAGTACAGCGTTCTGCTTCAATTTTATTTTGTAAACATGGTCCAGGTCCAGCTTACCCATGAAACAAACCATCATAACAACTTGGACAAATTATCTTGGCAATGAACTGTATATATTTTCTTCAAAATATTTATGTAACCTTTCTGTTGGTAGACCTAATACCCAGGGAGCATTAAAATCAATCACTTGAAATTCACTGTACTTGGTGCCCTGATTTGTGAATCATTCAAGGCTAGTCTGACCAATTAGAGGAATATTACTGCCACCATAGTACCTTAGCTTCATGGGCTAGGTTTTACTACTGCTTCCAGTCTTTCCAAAGTATTCTTATCTATATTTACCTGTGCGCCTGTATCTAGTTTAAACTTTACTTTTTTGAGTATTCAAGTTGAATGTATGCAACCATTCCTGGCTTACAGCACAAACATTACTAGTTTCAATGTTTACTAAGCCAACCAAATTATCCTCGACATTTTTCCCACTTTCTTGATTATGACTCTCCTGATCATTCAGTTCATGTACTTCCGTGTATATTCCACACGTTTTGGCGAGGTGTCCATAACGTCTGCAGCTTGTTTTCTGTGAGCCGGACATCTATTTTGGCATATGAAAGTTACCACATTTATTGCATGGTGACTTCTGGCCACTATGTGTCTGATTTTGAGGCCTGTTTTCATACCCTTTAGTACTAGATCTTTCATTTACAATGTTCTAAACAGACGAACAGGACAATACAATAAACCGACGGCTGCAGCGTTAGGGCTACCTAACCCGACCTGTTCACTCTGCCTCCCAACTAACCAACTAGCCATCCCTCTTGTAACTGCTGCTGATTTGATTGGAAAATTAACTTGGCGAATTGAAGATTGAGAAGGTATTTCCATTGAAAATCTATGAAGACCACCAAGCTTGCATAGATCTTCTAGGAAAATGGTAGCCTATAAAACTGAAACATGTTTATATCAAATACAATTTACTTTGCGACCTGTTCGCAACAAAAATAATCTGGTGAATTTTGAAGAGTTAAATTGGAATTGTTTCTGATAAACACTGCAAGATTTTATGTTCAAAACTCATCAGATTCAGCTGTTTTATGGTAGTCAGTTGAAAACTTATCTTGTTGAATATCGTAGATATAATGATTTTTGGCTTGAGGAAGAATTGAGTAAATATCTCAAATAAATATAGTAATCTCACATACAAAAATATTTCCATTTGTATTATCTTGATGAGTTCATTATCCTTCTCTTTTTCGAGAATGAGATAAGCAGCGCTGATATCCGTATCTTGTGAATGCATTATGGACCGCTGTAAGTTTTTCTTTCCAATTTTTATGGTAATGACTGACCATAATGGTAAGCTGAGGTTTAGGTGTTGCTATACTATTTGCAAAGGCATAATTATTGGAAACACCAACGAGCTCGTGTCTGTTTTAACGGGATAATTCCTTATAGCAATATTCATCTTGTGTCTACCTCAGAAGTAAATATCTGATGATAACTTAACTAAAAATTACAAAGTTCCATTTTGTTTTAGGGTTTGTCGGTGGTAGAAGAAGTCGACCCGTCGGTCGCATCTGGAGGGCCTGCGTCGATCTTCCTTAACACTGGACGAGGAAAAAATCGCACTAGGAAGTCAGCAGCGTCTGCCGGCAGTCTCAGCGACAGCTCGTCCAGTGTCAAAAGACAGGCAAGTAAAAAAAATGAATCTCATGATACTCCCCCATAATGTTAAGGTTTAAAGTCAGGCCTAAGGTTTATTACAGCAACGCGAGATGTCAGTACTGTCGCCCCTATAGTGTGCCCTAACTTGATAGTCAAAAAAAAAATAGAAATCTGCATTTGATTAAATTGAAAAAAATATATGTCGCGTAGAATTGCAATAGTAGTTCGTAATAAAAATAACGGGAAACTTCATCTATTCGTTTTGAAATAAATAGTGAAAAACCACTTTTTTTTTCAGTTTTTGCGATATATCTTAAAAATGGCGAGTCAAATTTGCTTAAAAAAATTATGGATTAAAGTATATCAATAACCATAAAACATATATTTTTTTTGGAATTTTTGAACACAAGGTTCAAAAAATGGGGGTTGACTTTAAACCTTAAGGTAGAAATTTATATAAATTTTTTACGTAATTATATAGGTTTTAGAGTCACAATAAGGTAAAATTTAACTTAAATTTAACGCATAATGTCGTGCTCAAGTTGATGTAAATTTTTTATCACATTGATGTAAACAACATCGTGTAAAAAAGTTTTGCATTTTTGGTCCTAAAAAATTTAGATCATTCAATATTGCTTCATATAATTCAATTAATATCTCGCTGGATTATTCCACTTAAATTACTGGGGACCCACATGAGGTGTTGTCAGATTGTGCACCAATTTCCCCAATTTAGTGAAAACTCGTAATTGAAAATGTTGCACTCCATAATATTATGAATTGTAACAGTTATTATTATACCTACCAAGAATAAAAGCTATATTAGATTGTAAAAAGATTCTCGAACCACAATAAATAATTCATATTAAATTTAAGGTTTTTACGATGATTTTGGTTCTATAAAATATAAATAAATATATATATATATACCTATAGACTTTTAAATAAACAAAAATTCAGCAAATCGCCATCAGTAAAATTAAAAGCCATTGCCGGATAAAGGTTCGCAAATTTTTACGCAAGTGTTATATGCCGGTTTAATAAAAGGAAGTATAAATTTTGTGGACATTATAGTGCAAATAATTAAAAAATCATGTTGAATATAAGTAGCGTGAGTGGAAGTTTTATTGAATTGAAAAACAGGATTATTAAAATCGAACTAGAGGCTGAAGAGATCGAATTGGATGAGTTGGTAAGGATGTTTAATGTTTAGTAAAAAATTGAGCAAAAACAACATAGACAATTATTTTAGCTTCAAAATTGATTACCAAGCTTCAATAGCTTGGTAATCAACATACATCAAAAACGTACCTTACAGCAAATGAAAGCTATGAAACTATTTTGATAAAACTTGACTTGGAGAATCTATATATCTAGATATAAAAACTAAGTAACTGCACTGCAGTTGGTCATTTCATTTTAAAATATTGATCCTGAAAACGGTGTTTCCATCATCCGTATATCCATTTCCTGGGAGGTCGTTAAATATTATTTCTAAAAACAGGATATTGCTTCTAGCATGTGTGCAAAATATATCGGATATCAAATTAAAAATGCAAAAAAAAGGTCAACTTAACTTTCGAGCCTCGACATCGGCAACTTTTGAAAATACACTTTGGATTAATGTCCATGTGTTGACCTTTATAATGACGTGATAGACTTCAATGCAATGAATAAATATTGGTGAATTGTGTAATGTTCAAATCACTTTGCTAAAATTATTTTTTTGACACCATGTATATACCTAAATCCTTCAAAATACCATCTGTTAGAAATTCGTTCAAGTTTCCGTCAAAAATTAAATTTATGCTCATCTGCCCGGCGTTGTCCGAATGTGGCCCCTTATGCATTTCATTAGTTTTTACGATTCTTTTTTTGAAGAAAAGTCGGCATTGAACGTTTGAAATATCAGTTTTTAAGAGCCCTCATTAAACCATAACTGCATATGTTTTACATGTTTAATGCCAGTTTTACGTAACGAAAAGATGACGACACCCTGATTTCTCTTGAAATATTGAAAAATGATACATATAGTCTGAAATTGATCAGCTGATCAATTTTGAACCAATACTTTGAAGTTTTCCAGCCTCGGTTTTGGGACGCTTATCTTCCGCACCAGTTAATTTCAACAACTTACCTTTCCTAAAAATAGAAATGTGAGTTTAATAAGGGCCTTTGAGATACTTTCCTAAATTGCTCACAATATGAAAGCATTGGCTACAAGCGATAAAAATACCGAAAATTAACAGTTTTATTTCTGAGATGATTAACAAATTTTAATAACATTGACAAGTAGGTAGTCGAAGACAATTTTTTGATTAAAAAAATAGATCATTTTAATTCTTATCACATCATATTTGAGTTTCACGGCTTTATTATTTTTAATAAGTTGTATGAACTAAAATAGAAACACCTTTGCATCCAGTTAACTTTAAAATGTCCTATTTTTTCAGTAAATAATTTTTATTAATATTATTCTTCGGTATCTCATGGCTTTTTCTTTGGGGCTATGATTTGTCTTTCTGAGGGAATAACCGGGTACACACCGTGTGCCTAAGGCTACTCTTTCTTCATTGCTGGTCTTGTGTTTGCTGCTGGTTTCCTGTAGTGCTTTCCGTACTATATCAGCGGTGCTCTGTACAACCGCTTTCTGAAGTGTCATCAGGTTGTAAGTTCCGGAAAGTTGTTTTACCGTTTCGCAGGTGTTGTGCGATATCAATCCTGTGACGCCGATTACTACAAGGACTACTAATGTTTTCATGTTCCACAGGCGTTATATTTCCATTTGTAGTTCTTTGTATTTCAAGCGTTTCGCTGGATGATGTCCAAAGGGATTGCTACGTCTATTAGCATGCATGTGTTCTGTTTCTTATGTCCTTCACTATGATGTCAGGCTTGTTTGCTAGTATGGTTCTGCCACTTGTGTGTTCCATATTACTGTGATTTCAGGAGTGTCGATGACGGGGTCCGGGCTGTGTTTGTACCATATTTTCATGTACTCTTACTTCATACTCTTTGCAAATGTTCCAGTGCAGGTGGGCGGCCAATGTGTTACGGCGGTTCAGGTATGCTTTCTTTGCTAGGATAGGGCATCCTGACCCTATATGGTGAATGGTTTCGGAATGGGCATGGCATAAACATTTTGGGTCTATGTCTGCCTTCATTATCCTTGCCTTCATATAGTTGTTGGTGTAGCTTGCTCCTGACATGCAGTTACCAGTGCTTCGGTTTCTATTTTCAGATTTGCATGGATGAGCCACTTCCATGATGCAGCTGTGTTGATGGTTTACTATTTCGACTCCTTTGCGATTTGTCCATATAGGGCCTTTTCCCTCAACCTTGTTTTCTGTCCTCCTCTCTTGTGTTGTTTCAATCCTCCTTTGATATGTTTGACTGTTTTTGTTTCAGGTTGGTTCGGGCTGACGTTTCCGCTTTTTCGTCTTCGCTATTGTCTTTTTCCTTGTTTCGCTGTCTTTGTCGGTTCACCATGCAGATGTGCTTGTTTTTATTTTTCAGGTTGAGGTAGGCATTCAGTCCTCTCATTGCAATGGTGTAGCAGTTTTCCAGGCTTTGCATGCCTCACTCCTTCTTTACGTGGCAAGTATAACCTGTCTACGTTGGCTTTGGGGTGGAGTCCGCCGTAGATGTTGAGTAGCTTCTGGGTTTGTCTGTCCATTTTTCTGAGTTCTGCTAGCGTCCACTTGATGATGCTGAAATTGTATTGTGGCTGTCTGTAGACTGCTAGGGTTGTCATGGCAGAGCTCTTGTTTTTGGCGTTAAATTCGGTCTTGCTTTTGTAGTATTCCTTTTCCAGTTTCACTTTCATCTTCTTGTGCTGTATTCCGTCGTTCTCGTCAGTTCCCAGGTACTTGTACACTTCGTGTTGTTCTAATACCTTGATTCTAGTGTTCTCGTCTAGTACTATGTATTCCTTAGTTTGTAGCTTTTCTTTAGTAAATGTAGCCTTTGCGCATCTATCTAGTCCAAATTTGCATCTGTATGTTTCTGCTGAATTCGTGTACCTACGTTTTCTAGTTGTTGCGTTATTTCGTGTTCGCTCTTATAGTCCTGGAGCCCGTGTACAAAAGTGCAGCGATTATCGGGCAGATTCTTTATATTTTTATTCGATGGCACCCACATTGTGCATGTGCGTTTGGGGTGTCAGCTGGCTAGGTGGCGGTGGAGGTATTTGCTAAGGGGTTGCAAACACATCAATAAAATCGTGGCGGGAATCACTCCCGGGCAGCACGAAACTTTAATGAACGGTAGCTTATGTTCCATAATGGACATCGAACATTGTCAGCTAGCCGGGGGGTGGTGGGGTACACTTGGCCAAACATAAAACTGGTACGCATTTTCCTATTGTGCTGTATTGTGTAAATCGACCTTTTTTATCACCTCAACAATGACAAAAAGAGTCGTCATTGTCATATTTAAACCAATCATAACATAAAAACATGTTGCATTTACTTTTGTTCAGCTTTGACATTGACAAAAACTGTTTAGTCTATGTTTTTCAGAAGAGACTTTTTGCTGTTAAGCCTGACTCACACTGGGCAAATTTAAAATATATATTTTGCCTGTACCAGTTTTATGTTTGGCCAAGTGTACTTGTCAGCTAGGGGTGCGAATGAGCCCGAAAATGCGAATTTTCAAAACGATGACGGGCAACTTGAAATTTGGGTGGATCCTAATATTTCATATATGATTCACGGAAAAAAGAGTTAGCTGCTCATATGTCGGTGGAATAGTTGTCAGCTGGGGTCACAAAAGGTTCCGAGCGTAGACGCGCTGTTAGCTGCTGCGCACAATTATTCATGCCTCAGCTTACAATTTTTTCACCAACATACGAGCAGCTGATACTTTTTTTCGTGAATCATATATAAAATATTAGTAGGTACCCAATTAGATTAAAATTTTCCCGAAATCATTTTTGACGATTTATCATGAAAACAAGCATGGAGCAATCTCGACTTAACAACTTCAGTTCTATATAATCCGAAATTCATTCAACAATGGGTATCTATTTAGTGCCTTAGTATACATAAATTGATAAATGATAATTTGACTATGCAAAATCGTATTAATCATTAGCAAGTAGTAAGCATTAGCAATGATCTTACAACAATTTTCGTCATCATTAGAGGCTTCAATCTCATGTTCCATAGCTAAAAGATCGTCATCAGGTTGTTAATCGACATCTGGAAATAATGAGTAATTGATTGTATAAAAATTATTATTGTTGGAACATGACAAATTCGAATAATTTTAATAATCATTTGCACACTCGGGGGTGATTATCCGCCATCGAACCATTTGCAGGTGTATCTACCTTCCTCCAGCTGCCATCCAGTAGGTCCAATGTAGACGGAACTTGTTTGTGCGCGTTGCTCTAAATTCTTGATATGTAGATGGTCCTCAATAATTATTCCTGTTTTATTCAGAGCATGATGGTGGCAAGAGGGATACGTCAAAATTCTTATTGGGCAGTGTAAATTTGTTGTCAGCTTTTCCTAATTTATATACTTTCATGAAGGTCGCCACTCGTGCATCATTAACTTTTTTTATTGTCTTGAATCCATACATGGTACAGACAAATTTTTTGATGGCTGCCATAGCATTGGCAATGTTTTCATTCAATAAGTCGCAATAAATACTGCGATGAAGTCTGATTTTTTTTTTTTAAATAATGAAAGGCTTTGCTTCTTCCCTTCTTAAAAAAAGCAGGGTTGTAATCGCATCCTGTGAATATGTAAAATGCGATTATAGCAAGGCAAATGTTCTCGCCTAGTGCTGTAGATAAGTCATTGATGCAAATAAATCGCTGCTCATTACCGGTACCCATGCGGAAGACGATCTCTGCAGATTCTGCTCAGACGCAATAGAAACCGCAGAGCACCTGCTCTGCGAATTCCCAGCCCAATTCTGCAAGAGGTTCAAATTCCTCGAGGGGGCAACACTGTCACCAGAAGAAGTGGGCCAACTCACACCCAGGAAAATAGCTTCCTTCGGCAGAAGTCTACGCTTCCTGGAGACAAATTAAGATGTAGAGTCACGCACAAAATATCTGCAAAGGTAGCAGTGCTGAGCGGCTGGAAAGCCGAAACGACTCCCCCGAAATCTACAATCTACAATCTCTACCGGTACCCGTCTTTATCGAAATTTTCACATTATTTTTAATTTTCTTTAAGTTTCCTAGCAAGATGACAGGAATATCGATATCTGAGAATCGTACTATGACATGTGTATTCTCCTCAAGCTGGCATACATGGAACACAATTTCTGTGTCAGTCTCTTCTTGGCTAGGGCACGACAAACTATCTACGATGTTTTTGGTAATCTTATCATTGACAACTTTGTAACTGCAACAACATTCACCACTCAAGTATAACGTTTCAATGCCTAAATATGGCGCCATTTCATCGCATTCCCATTGGGTACAGGAATACCCAAAATCGAGGGTGACCATTGAGATATCGGTAACTAAATATAAGAGATACGAGGTTGGTTAAATTATGGCAAAGTTGCGCAATTTTATGGCCAATAAAATGCCGTTTTGAAATTTGAAAAATTCCAAATACTTCCGAAGATTTTCAGAAAAAAACGAAATTTTGCAAAATCATTTTTATTTTTTCCTGAGCCTATTTGAAGAGTAATTTTAAAATAAATGTCACTTCTTCATTTGTCACTTTTCCCCCTTTAGAAGATGTTGCTACCAAATCTCAGATTCGACGTTTCGTCTTTTGGCGGCCATCATCCACTTTATTTTTTAAAATACAGATCCTTATTTTTTTACTCCAGATTTTATAAGCTTCTGACACAGATTCTTCTGATGTCTCAAAACCAATGAAGTATTGCGCTTATTCAAAAAAATTATATTATTGGCACTTGCCATAAGAACTAAATGTGTTAGAGAGAGACAAAGAAGAGAATTTTGGTAGGAAATTTCTAAAAAGTCGAACAAATATTTTTTTGAATAAATGCAATACGTCATAGGTTCTGGGACCTCAGAAATTCTTAAAATCTGAAATAAAAAATCCGGGTCCGTATTTAAAAAAATAAAGTTGATGATGGCCGCCCAAAGACGAAACGTCGAATCCGAGATTTGGTAGCAACAACTTGTGAAGGGGAAAAAGTGACGATAAAGAAGTGACATTAATTTAAAAATTGCTTTTCAAATAGACTGAAAAAAATAGAAATGATTTTGCAAAATTTCGGTTTTTTCTGAATATCTTCGGAAGTATTCGGAATTTTTCAAATTTCCAAGCGGCATTTTATTGCCATGTCCCTGGTCGCAATTTTGCCATAATTTAACCGACCTCGTATCTCTTATAGTTTCCGATATCTCAATGGTCACCCTCGAATTTGGGACACCCTGTACTGAAAAAACTAATCATAAATTAATATTTTACAACTCTTTTCCAAATTCGGATGGTCTTACTTTGATCGGGCCCCCGTATTTCGAAATGCGGTCCTCTACTTGTTCCTCGCTTTTCGTGTTCAGAATGCGAGGAAGGAGTAGGATAGGTGTCGGATACGACGATCACAGTTTTTGCGTGATTAGCCAGTAAAATTTGAAAAAAATTTGTAGATATACTTCCAAAAGTGTTCGGCACGTCCTTCATTGCATTCAAAAAGAAAAAGCCATCGAAAATCATGGTATCGTAGTACGGTGGCTAATCATTATCTACTTTTATATCAAAAACTTTAGGCATCACGGATTTCTCGGTTTTGCACAAAGGACCATCCATGTGACAAAATGCAAGAGAAACTGGTGTTAACGGATGAGAGAGAATCTTATCAATGTTCAATTTTTTTTTAAGGACAATCGTAATAGCTGTCCAAACAAATCACGTTCCATGCGTACTTCGACCAACTTTCCAGCTACTGCCACTTTCTTTTTGGGCACTACACTGGTGAAGTTCAAAATTTTATTTTGTTTGATTGGTTTCTCAAAAACGCTTCTTATCGACTGCACATTCTTGAATAAAATGTTCGCACTGTGAATTACCTAGTTGTTCAATAATAATTAAAAACTGCGCTACTCGATCTTATGCTCTTCCAGTTGATATATTATACAATAACCCTTTGTCTAACTCCGTAGCGAAGGGATTGACGTTCTGCTTGATGTTTGCAATTATAGGTATTATCAAGATATTGGACATGTTTCCGTATGTAACTTGGCTTTAAGTCTACAGTGACATCCTGCGATTTTTTCAATCCTGTTTCGTTTAATACGAAGTTTATTTGTATTAATTAAGCACTAAATAATACGTATGTTCACAAAATAAAAAAATCCCGTTTAAAAATCATTAAATTATTAAGCATCTTTTCATAAGTAAATCTACAAAATTTTGCCGAAAATCAGAAAATTCTTTCTATGAGAAAAACGGCGACGAAAAATTAATATTCGTTTAAACGCACGAAATGCTCTCTGACGTCACAATGCGTAACGAGTTGGCGCTTGCGCAAGTGCAGTGGCGTTACTTTCTACTTGGATCAGCCTTTTTTGACGTTGCTTTTGCGATTTTTGTTGGCAATAAAGAATATCAATATACTATTATTATGGCTAGGTTTTAATTTAACGAGAGAGTCTGTTTAACGTTTAACAAGTATTTTGATGGTGCTGCTATCTCCTTCGTGTCGATCTCTGTGTTAGGGTTTATCGAAATTAAGGTAGAAAAAGTACTTTGGCTAAAATGGAAGAAGGTTTTCGAAAAGCCGATTCACATAATCTGCCAACTGTGGACATTACTATGATATCAAAATTTTTGGTCAAGTATCAAGACTTGAATCGAATCTGCCCCAGTCCAGTGGTGTAAAAGTAAAACCGACGTATTATACGTAGGTATAGTTGAATTTGAATAGTGATATATAGTTATTTACCTATAAGAGGTGCGGAAAGTTATACTTTTCCGCACGCAACGGCATTTGTACGAACGAAGCGCCAGCGGAATTCGTGCAAGCCGCAAGTGCGGAAGACATACTTTACGCTCGTGTTAGGCACATTTTTTCTACGAGCGTGTGGAAAACGCGTCCTCACGTACCGATTTGCGTGCGGAAAGTATCGCATATTTTCGACTCGGTTTAACTTTGTTTGAGTCTCCCATGATTACACAAACACAGATAACTAGAGTGAATGAAGCTTCTTGGGATAAAGCAAAAGTCAGTAACACAATAAATTCAATGTTAACTTGTAAACAAGTCTCTCCAATGCGTCAGCTGATTATTCGTTCCGCACAGTGACGTCACAAGCCCTACTCTCGCCGCAGGGGGTCGTTTTGCTAGCCTCGCTAATTTCGTTTTTTTGTTTTCAATTTATCAGAAAAAATGAAGGGTTTCTAGATGTTTTAACGCTTAATACGTGATATATAGTGGACCTAGAACCACCACTTTTTATTACAATTGAAAAATAGTGAACGTTCCTATTATCCATTGGTAAATAAATCTCCAATTATGATGAACTGAAGTTGCCCTATACATATTTGTCACAATAAATCTTCAAAAATGATTCCGGGAAACTTGTAATTCAATTGGGTACTAATATTTTATGATTCACGTCACGAAAAAAAGTATCACGTAGCTGCTCGTATGTTGGTGCAAAAATTGTAAGCTGATGCTTGAAAAATTGTGTGCAGCAGCTAACAACGCATCTAAGCTCGGAACCTTTTGTGACCCCAGCTGACAACTTTTCCACCGACATATGAGCAGCTTACACATTTTTTTTTGAATCATATATAAAATATTGGGATCCACCCAAATTTCATGTTGCGTCATCGTTTTGAAAATTCGCATTTTCGGGCTCATTCGCACCCGTAGCTGACAAGTACCCCACCACCCCCCGTCTAGCTGACAATGTTCGATGTTCATTATGGAACATAATCTTCCGTTCATGAAAGTTTTGTGCTGCCCGGGAGTGATTCCCGTCACTGGCCACCAAGCCAGCTGACACCCCGAACGTATCTGCACAATCGAATAAAAATATAAGGAGCCTGCCCGCTAATCGTTGCAATTTTTGTACACGGTCTCCAGGACTATAAGTTTGTTCCAGACTATGGTATGGTGAGTGAGTCCTATGGAAGTCCTACCCCCGTTTCATCTGTTTAACGTAGAACTCAACGTGGTTATATCAGAGTGGTACCAAAAGGGTTGCTGAAGAGGAGTTACTAAAGGCCCCAACTAAGAGCAATCTAGATCCTGCCTAGGTCCAGTCTAAATACAGCCTAGGAGCTGTCTATATACAGCCTAGAACCCTATAACGATGTTCGTATAAAAAATACATCGAGCCCCAAACATTAGAAATAATCTTACCTCTAACTAAGGGATACTCTAGGCCAAAAGTGAAACCTTAAACTTCCAAAAGCTCAGAATGATCCTATTGAAGAAATGAAACACGTTTTGTAGGTTGATAATTCCTGAAGAAAATCTCAAAACTTACCGAAACAAAATCCGAAATGACCAAGGGACGACTCTAGACAATGATCAACAAGAAATTAGTCTAACTTGAGTTTCCCTGGCACGAAATTCCAAAACGTCTTGCCTAAAAACAATCAGGTCAAGACCGACCACAGACCACACGCCATGAGGTCTCAGAATCAAAAGGGCAGATTCTTCGTCTTAGATTTGGAAAGGGGGCCTCCAACGTCAAACTTCTAATTTTGACATTGATGAAAATTAGGAAAAGGGCGTGTTAAATTTCATCCCCAAAATCCGAACTGAAAGGTGAGATGTGTATAAATGACTCCAGGTTACTGGTGACTGCTGAAAATTGCCTATTAGGCAATTCAAACCACGTGACACTCAAGATGGCGTGGCGGCCAAAAATGGGCCAAAAAACACAAAAAAATATCTAGTTTCTGCCCAGTCAACAAATATCGTATTAAATAATCAAAATCAAAGTTACAAGTAAAATTCTAAGCAAAATAATTTAAAATACACATAAAAACATATTCAAAACAAGCTTGCTTGGCCGCCACGCCATATTGAATTTTCCTTTTTGACAGATGGATTAAATTGCCTAATAGAACCTATATCAAAAAGGTAGAACAGGTCTTGAAGAAAACGCCTAGACAGCGACAGCTATTCAATGACGGATGTATGATGGAACTGAAAAATCAAAAAGTAAACTACAACTATCCAGGGGCGGATACAGGCCTTTTGAAAGGGGGGTAGTTTAAGTTAAAGTAAGCCAGATTGGGTTAGTTTGGGTTAGTTTTGGCGGCGCATTGTGCAAGATAAGGTTTTTCGAAGGAATGGCCCATAAAAATGTGGGAATGGGGGAACTACTTAGGGGAATAAGGTGATTTTGAATAAGTAGGTACACAATATTATTGATTTAGTATGAATATTTATTTATTAGAACAAAAAAAAAACAATATATCAACTCAACCAATACTTAGGTAGTGACAATAGTACCAGTTGATTAAATTTAATAAACAACAAACTTTAACACGACACAAACTGTTTAAAGCTAGTATAAAAAACGAAATAGAAAATAAGTATTTGCATTCTATTATTCAATAAAAAGTAGAAAAAATGACAAGATACATACAAACACTAAAAAAAACAAGTGAAAATAAATATTATACTTTGAAACATGGGTTTCCCGATCCTAAGTATCATGAGCTTATAAACTCCAAAAACTGGAATGATATAAAGGGCCAAATTATGGACTGACTGGTAAACGTCTGGTTGTTACCTAGCAGATACTTTCTATGCACTAAAGACTAGAAAGTACCTACCAGACACTTACCAGTTGGTCCATAATTTGGCCCTAAAGCGATTTGATGTTTGACGTTCAAGATGGCGTTGGGCATAACAAACTAACTATCTTTGTTTAGTGAATGGAAAATGACGCACCTCTTTGATAATTTTCTTGTCTAAGCTCTGAAGAGTGACAATGATGGAAATCCTCATTCGTTATTTGCACTTTGTTCGTTTAACAGGCTGTCTAACATAAACTAATTTTATGTTGATTACAAATTTTCTACCAGAGTTACCAAAAATGCATGGGTGACTTTAGAATTTATAACTAAATAACAATCAGAGATAAAAATAACGTCAGGAAATTCTCATGAGATCATGATTCCAATTTTCTTAGTGCAAATTTCCATTTTTTTTGTTAAGCATAGACACCTTTGAACTGCGGTTCTGCAAAGGTAGATACACATTTGTCTACATCACAGACATTTTTAATACCTACAATGTGAAAAAAAGCATCTATGTGTTCAATTTATTGTTGTTTCTTTAAACAAATATGGTTTTCAATTTTTCTTTTTATTTCACTGTATAAATTGAAACATAATCTTAAGTATATTTTCAACATATTGACTTATAAGATACCTACGCCCACAATAAGACACATACACAGTCCATAAAGAAAAATCTTATTTAGCTATACAATTTTTGACATTAAATTTATTGTGGATAATATTTATGTGTTATTCAAGTACTTTGATTAAGGTTATATTACCGAAAACTCATGAGAAGCCAACAAAGATTTCGAAGCTCATATTTGGAGGCGTTCCAAACGTAGATTTATTAGCCGGTTTGTTCTTTCAAATATTTATGTAAAATATTCAACCTCCAAAATAATTATTACCCGCGACCGCCAACCCACTTTATAATCAGCAAAATATCGAATTATTAGTATTCCATAAAAATGTATAAATCAATTGGTATCCTATAATAAAGCCATGGCTTTTTATTCTTAGAATTTCGGTCGTATTATTTACGATCGTAAAAATGTTTTGCCGCAAAGACGAAAACCAATTTTTGGTTCATTATAGTTTCGACCAGCCATTATTTTATTGCAGCAACCCAGAAAGGTAAACCCAAAAGTTAATAAAGGTTATTGTCGTCGAGCTTTACGTAATTTTTGCCGATCAATTATCGCTTCAGACCACCGAGTTGGCCCAAAATTTTATTTACCTGAAATTTTTTTTTTTGATGGGTTTGTGCTATTTGCATGGATGGCAATGTAATCGTTGTAGTGAAAAAATGTCTGACACAATTAAGCGATAATTCGATACAATTCCAAGACTTACAGCTGAAACAAACTGAAGCTGGAATTTCCCTAATTCTTCATATATCCAGATGAGTAATTAGACAAAACTATATGCTGAACATACATACATAACTAACTGATGTTCCAACTACCTAGCGCCGTACCACCTTATCGAACTTAACGAAACCAAATAAAAAGATTTTGAAAGATATGAGCTACATAAACCAATTGGGATGAAAGATGCACCCGTCACTTTCCAATCTGGATTCTAAGATTTCTACACTTCTAGCAAATCTAAGTTGATTAGATGGAGACCCAGCTTCAAATTATACCTGCTGAGACTTCTTCTTCAAATTCAGGATTTGAATAACTAAAATTAAAATTAGTAAAGCCCCTGCTGACAGTGAAAACTTGCATTTCTAGACATTGTTTTTGATTCACAAATAATGAATCACTTTCATTCAAAAATTCGTGTGTCCGTTTTGGAAAATTTATGTGTGGATGTAGTTAGTTATTGGTCACGAAAGAGTATTCCGCTCCTGGAATAACCTTGAAGGCACAAAGTTACCATTAATCATTAGATCACCTGCCAAAGTATGGTGTTGAGCTCTATTTAAATATATAGCCTCCTGCACTATTTTAAAATCAGACGATTTTCAGCTGCAGATTCAAAATTTATTGCTGATGAAATTAAGTCTTTTATGTTATGGTATTATTCTCAAACGGCACAAGTTGAAAATATAAGTAGTCCATAAAAGTGCGAAATATTCTTCGGTTTGCTTATTTGACAAAACCTAACAAATTTGAAGCCAGAACAAAATCAGAGACTAAAACTAGAATCGCAGTTAAAATATAAGTTTGATATAGGTTTCTTTGAACAAATTCGTGTTTATTCGGTGAATATTCTTCCATGAAATAAATGATCTCACCTGTACCAATAACTGGACCATAACTAACCAGATTACCGATCAATAATTATCGTACCAAGTAAATTCCATGAGACGTGTCCATCAAATGGAAATTCAAGTCGGCAAACCGCTTTGTGTTTCTCATCCACTTTGGGGTAATGACTAATTTCAAAGCAAACGGTGGTTTCAACAGCATCCTTATGTGCGACAAATAGTGTGGAAATTCTTATAATTTGTGGATAGCATACGTAATATGCACAAAATAGCAGAAAGTAATCAGCCAAGCATGCTAAAGGATTAACTCGGAGAAACATGCTATTTAGGGATGTGTATGTGGCTGTAATAAAGATATTATAGATGCTTTATCTTTGTATTTACTGGTTATGTGGACGGAAGGAAATTTATTGAAGTGCAAATAATAACTATATTTGAAATACACAATAATGTGCCGATTAGTGACGATGCAATACAAAAAATATTTCCTCACAAGAACATTATAATATGTAATTTAATCCCAGATTAAAGTACCCTAATTTTAACTGACAATTGATTTGAAATATTAGAAGGCACGTTGAAAAAAAAAACAAGAAAAACTACTCAACATTCTTTCCGTTAATATTTAATTGTAATTGTATAGGTAGGTCTATCTCTGAAATAAAATCTTTTAACCGCGGACCAAGGGGATAATAAAACAACATTAGGCTGACACAAGTACCAAAACTTGTTTGTTATAAATTCTTTTAGCGGCCATTTAGATAATATGGTTATTGCCCGTCTCGCGTATATGAGTTGGTACACCGGTAAAAGGTGTTTAGGTACTCTATAAACATGTTTTATGACGAGATGCGTAAAAGCGATGAAATAATAATTGTATGTATGAAAAACTTTTTGAATAATAAAGTTCCAGTTACAATAAGGTATTAAACTTATAAAAATCAAATAAAGTTGTAAGCGCAGTGGCATAATTTCTATAAGTATCGATGATCGTATTTGTTAGTTCTCTTCAATATCTAATCTAAATTTCCTATGAACACAAAAATTCAAGTAGTGGCTTATTTACCTTAACATGGCAGCAGTTCGTAATTAGTCCAAAGTCAAGAATTTAGTGTTTTTTAAGAGGCATTCTGTTACATTTCTGCCAAGAAGACTAAAAGTTCAAAATGGATTATTAGATGGTAAAAAGAATTGGTCAACATGGAAGTTCAAATTCCCTATTCTGCTTAAAAGTGTACCTGTTGCAAATGAGGTGCTGAAAGGTATCTAATGAAAAGAAGCCCTTGGCTACAAAAGAAGATGAAGACAAGTATGAAAAACACATAGCATTTTGAAATGATTTTCAGAAAGGAGGCCCTTCGTTAAAACATCTGCTGGCATAACATTAGTGGATAAATACCTACTTCATCTGTATAAACTTATTTAATATTGTTTCTTTTATAATGATGGCGCATATAATCTATATGTTTTGTTCTTCTATGATACATGGCATTGCTTTTCAAATTTATTCCACTTTGGTTCTTATTGAATAAAGTTACACAAGGTACACTCCCTATCAGTTCTTCCAATAATCCCTTTAAATATAATGCTTTCTTGGTTGCCTCAGAGATTGACATGTATTTAGCCTCGGTACTCGACAGTACAACTGTCTTTTGCTTTGAGCTCAACCAGAAAATCATAGAACCACAAAGTTTGAAAGCGTATCCTGTGTAGAACTTGAGATCAACAGTATTACTTGCCCAATCAGCATCTACAAAACCTTGTAGTTTTGAGTCACCTTAAGAATACTTCAATGAATCGCTAATAGTACCTTTCAAGTACCTGAGAATGCACATTTCCATCGGTGACTTTCTTTGTATGAATTATTAAATTGACTCAGAAAATTGACAAAAAGAAATATCTGGCCTTGTCAATACAGATAAATACATTAAACTACAGATTAATTTCTGGTAAGGATACTTAGCTTTATCCTCATCAGAACAGCTTCCGTCCAAATTTAAATTTAATTTAGCCTCCATCGGAGTCTTGAATGCTGAATAATTCTATCACTAACTAGACGTTTTTTCAGATATAATCAAGACACAGGTACCTATAGTTCAGTTTTTGATTACGCGTATTTCCAACTCTTGATTCTTAAGAACATTTTTCTAATCAATATTTCGAATATTACCGGCTTTTGAATCACTAGAAATACTTTTCAGAAAAAATCAAGAGCCAAGAATAGTTCAAATTGTGATTATCAATGGCTCTCGCTTTACCTACTACAAAATTTTTCTATAGGAAATCAAGAGGTTTAGGTATTGTTTATTAGCGATTCTTGATTCGTAGAACTTTCTTGTGATCAAAATATCGATTATTATCGGCTCTCGAATAGCTAGAAAAATTTTCTGAAACAATTCAGATTTTGATTATTACTGGCTCTTGAATCACTAGAATTTTTTTTTGAAAAATGAAGACCCATAAATAGTCAGCTATTGATCATTACTGCTTTTGAATCACTTACTAGATAGTTTTTAAGAAGCAATCAAGAGCCGAGAATGGTTCAGACTTTGATTATTTCCTACTTGTAAGACTCGAGTAATTTTATCAACATAAAATAAACACACGAATTTGAATTCCAGATACTTTTTAATTCCCGTAATACAATTCTGCACCCTTCACAGCCTAATTCAAAACTGTCTCCTCACATTCACATAATATAATTCCATAGCGTCACCGTACCGCTTAGTCATGTGTTTTTTCCTTCGTAAACATAACATCGGTATAGATAAATAACAAACTATAATATCAAACATGGTTTTATACAGAGAATTTTGTATGAATATTTGGCTAATTCTACATTCGGCCATCCTGTAATTTTGGGCGTCCTCGACCACTTTCAATTACTACATCCGAAGTAAACTTATCTCCAAAACTATCTAATGCAACAACATTATTACATAAAAAACACTTATAGAAAACCTATTCCATGTATATTTTTTGACCCCCAAATGGAGCCAGACTTTTCGAGCCGGGCTCCATCGGAGTGGTAGGCTCGCCGTAATCAACGTGGTTCCAGTTGATGGCTACTCGGCGTTGCCATATGTCCATATAAATATGTATAATAATAACTTTAAAACGGTGACCGCGCTGATGTGAAAAAACACGATATGCGGGAAAAAAATGGAAGGTTTTGTCTTGAAAATATCGCTGAAAAATTGCTAGACGATAATAGCAGTTCGAATTCGAGTTTCTCACAGAAATATCAAAGTTTTTCAATTTTTTTCTGGAAAACTGACTAAGTAAAAATTGTGCAATTTTTTCAGGTGAAAGACGAAAGTGAGGAGCTTATTATAGGAAAATTTCAAATTTTTCCAATGGAAAATCATCCCAGGAAAAATTCTGGAAAATTGACTTTTTTAAGCAGAATTCATTTTCTTAAATTACATTTATTTCCTAGAAAACTGGCAAAAGGAAAATTGTGAATTTTTTTCAGAAAAAAGAGGAAAGTGAGGATCTTATTATAGCAAAATTTCAAAATTTTCCTGTGAAAAAACACTCCAGGAAAACTGACTTTTTTAAGCGAAATTCATTCTTTTATATTACAATTATTTTCTGGAAAATTGGCAGAGTGGAAATTGTGATATTTTTGCAGGAGAAAGACGAAAATGAGGTGCTTATTATAGGAAAATTTCAAAATTTCAAAATTTTCCAGCGGAAAATCATTTCAGGAAAAATACTGGAAAATTGACTTTTTTAAGTAAAATTCATTTTCTTTCTTTTTAGTTTTTTTCGAGAAAACTGGCAAAAGGAAAATTGTGAAAATTTTCCAGAAAAAAGAGGAAAGCGAGTTCATTAAAGTAAATTTTTAAAATTTTCTAATGAAAAGTCACTCGAGGAAAAATTCTGGAAAATTGACTTATTTAAGCAAAGTTAAGGAAAATTTACCCTCTTACATTTTAATTTTTTTCTTGAAAACTGGCAAAGGGAAAATTTTGAAAATTTTCCAGAAAAAAGAGAAAAGTGAGGAGCTTATTACAGGGAAATTTCGAAATTTTCCAGTAAAAAATCATTCCAGGAAAAACTCAAAGAAAATTGACTTATTAAGGCAAAATTGAAGAAAATTCACCCTCTTACATTTTAATTTTTTCCTGGAAAACTGGCAACGGGAAAATTTTGAAATTTTTACAGGAGAAAGAGGAAAGTAAGGAGCTCATTAGAAGAAAATTTCAAAATTTTCCAGTGAAAAATCACTCCAGGAGAAATGTATTTATACATGTATATTTTCGGATAACTGAATAAACTCTATTCTAAGTTAAAATAGTATATTTCCTAACTAGTGCGGAAAGTACCACTTTTCCGCACGCGATTGCAGTTTATCGACCGACGCGCAGCGAAATTCGGCAAGCAATCAAGTGCGGAAAAGATACTTTCCGCACGAGTTAGGAACACTATTTTTTCTACGAGATGAAAGGTAATATTTTCATCTACATATTTATCAATTAAGTGAAAAAAGGTGCTTTACGCAAGTATTGCATACAAAATTTTTTCTACTACCAATCAAATATGTGTACGAAAATAAATTTAGTCAAATACTTCACGCGCTAGTGCGTAAAGAATTTTCATTTTACGAACTAGTGCGTGAAGTGAAATTTTACGTCTTCTGAATAGCGCGTAAAGTGAGTACTTTACGCACGGTAGTAGAAAAAAATATTTTTTTTTTTACTTCTTAGTAATTTCCTACCAAAATTCTTTTCTCTGTCTCTCTCTAACACATTTAGTTTTTATGGAAAGTGCCAATAATATAAATTTTTCGAATAAATGCGATTCGTCATAGGTTTTGGGATATCAGAAGCTCTTGAAATCTGAAATAAAAAACGAGGGTCCGTATTTAGAAAAGTAAAATTGATGATGGTGGTCCAAAGACGAAACATCATATTTTAAATTTGATGATAGCATCTTGTAGGGGAGAAAAAGTGGCTAAGATGAAGTAATATTTTTTTTGAAGTATCACTTCAAATAAAGTCAGGAAAAAATAAACATTTTGCAAAATTCCGGTTTTTTCTGGATATCTCCGGAAGTATTCGAAATATCCTAAATATCAAAGCGGCATTTTGTTGAGCATCAAAATGCGCAACTTTGCCATAACTTAACCGACCCTGTATCTCTCACGGTTTCCGAGATCCCAATGATGAGGCTCGAATTTGCGCCACCCTGTACCTGTATAGCTAAAAATTTCAGGTATTCTACTTTTCGGCACGGAGTGCGGAAAAGTGATCATTTTTCCGCACTCGGTGCGGAAAAAAACGGAAAAGCACTAGGCGGAAAAGTGATACTTAAATGACCTAAAATGCGTGCGGAAAAGTACACTTTTCCGCACGCTCGTAGAAAAAATTTATTACAAAACAATAACTCCGAAGGTGCTCTTTGAAATAATCTATGACTTAATCTTTTCTTTAAATTGTTATGACGTCATCGATGACGTAAGTAAAAACCCTCGTGTCGTGCAACGAACTATACATATCGGGTCTTCAAAAAAAAACCAATCAAAGATTGCTTTGGTTACGAAAACGTACGCATTATTGTTTGTATATTGGTCAGGATTTTTGACATGACATTTTGACATTAAATTTCATTGACTGACATTGTCAAAATTAAAGAAAAATATTGCTAAGACGTACGTTTAAAAAACCATAGCAATCTTTGATTGGCTTTTTTTTTGAAGACCCGATATGTTTGGTTGAAATTTCAGACATAAAAAAACCTATTTTTCAAAAAGGCAAATGACGTAAGTACAAACCCTCGTAAAACTAATTTTTTTTTACGCGTCTCATTTCGTCAGCACCCCTTGTATTTGGAGTTAGTTGCGCTTATGCACATCTTGAAAATGTCAGACAAAAAAAAAAATCCTGTGCAATTCACACCCGGTAGAAGTGAAACCTTCATCGAACTGCATGCATTAAGCCTCATTTACACGGTGCAAGTAGCTTGAGCAAGTACTAACGCCAGTAACTAAAATTTAGTAACTTGAATCGTGTAGACACCTTAATTTAGTACTTTAGCAAGTAAACTCTTTAGTCAAGTAATTAGTCAAGTGAATAGTAGCTGGTTCTATTTACTTGAGCAAGTGGCTTCCCCCTCTCGTTTATTTTACTGACTTTAGCGGGCTGGACGTGTGTAGACAGGATTTGTATTTAGTGATTAGTGAAGTACATTAGTTGGGTTTGAATTTGAATATTTTGAGTATTGTGTTGCACCTTGCACCTATTAGTTGCCTTTGCAATGTCGTCTGTAACTGCTTCCTGTTGCCAGATATGATAGTGTAATTTCCAATGTAATTTTTACTGGAATAGCAGGTCTCATTACAGTATCTTGTGTGCTAATCATGGGTTTTATTTCGAAAAGTTAACTTATTGAATTGTTCTTTTGTCATCCGCATACAATTTCGATATTCTTTTGGATCTTCCTTAGCCAGTTCAACCAATAATGTGGAAGATGCACCATGTGTTTCTCTACGAGATATCCATGGTCGAACCCAACAACGTTTTCCATTTTCAATTTCTTTCAATAAAATGTGTGATAATTCTCCATAAACACTCAAAATGCATTTTTAAATTTCTTTTCGAACAACTATACTTGCTGCCATTTCACCTCGATTTGCACTAATCACTAAATTCGACTTAAAATCAGTAAAATGCATGTAAACACCCACTTGCACGAAAACAAAGATAATTTAGTTACTGGCGTTAGTACTTGCTCAAGCTACTTGCACCGTGTAAATGAGGCTTTACACACATACTAACATAGACAGTGGCGTCCCCCCCTCCACAAGACTTGAGAAAGAACGCAAATAAATATAGTTTAAAAAAACTAAAATACACGCTGGGGTGTTTGGTTCCACATTTCTCATACATTGAGCACCCCACGCTTTTTTGACAATAATTTTAATATTTTTTGTTCATTAATATTTTCTGTTTATATTAAAAATTATTTTTCACTTTTTAGTTCGATGTATCAAAAGCGTGTTAGCCCCAGATATTTCCAGACTTTTCCAGACATTATTCAGACTTATTCAGGGCTTTCCAGAGTTTTCCAGATTTCATCCAGATTTATCCAGACTTGTACAGACTGATCCGGATTCTGGAAAATGATTCCCAGGTGTTTTGGTACCTTTTTCAGAATTTTTCCGACCCTTCCAAGAAATTTCCAGGCATTTTCCAGACGTTTCCAGAGATTTCCAGGCATTATCCAGACTTATCCAGAGCTTTCCAGAGTTTTCTAGACTTCATCCCGATAAATCCAGACTTGTTCAGACTGATCCGGATTCTGGAAAATGATCCCCAGGTCTTTTGAGACCTTTTTCAGATTTTTTCCAACCCTTTCCAGAAATTTCCAAGTCTGGAACGTTTCCAGACTTTTCCAGACAATATCCAGACTTATCCAGAGTTTTACAGAGTTTTCCAGACATCATCCAGATTAATCCAGACTTGTTCAGACTGATCCGGATTCTGGAAAATGATCCCCAGGTTTTTTGGGACCTTTTTCAGAATTTTTCCAACCCTTTCCAGAAATTTCCAAGTCTTTTTCAGACGTTTCCAGACTTTTCCAGACTTATCCAGAGTTTTACAGACTTTATCAAGATTTATCCAGACCTTATCCAGACTTGTACAGACTGATCGGGATTCTGGAAAATGATCCACAGGTCTTTTGGGACCTTTGGCAGAATTTTTCCGACCCTTTCCAGATATTTCCAGGCTCTTTCCAGACGTTTCCAGAGTTTTCCAGAATTTATCCAGATTAATCCAGACTTTTTCCAGACTTGTTCAGACTGATCCGGATTCTGGAAAATGATCCCCAGGTCTTTTGGAACCTTTTTCAGATTTTTTCCAACCCTTTCCAAAAATTTCCAAGTCTTTTCCAGACGTTTCCAGAAATTTCCAGACTTTTCCAGACAATAACCAGACTTATCCAGAGTTTTCCAGAGTTTTACAGACTTTATCCAGATTTATCCAGACCCTATCCAGACTTGTACAGACTGATCCGAATTCTGGAAAATGATCTCCAGGTCTTTTGGGACCTTTGGCAGAATTTTTCCGACCCTTTCCAGAAATTTCCAGGCTCTTTCCAGACGTTTCCAGAGATTTCCAGACTTTTCCAGACTTCATCCAGATTTATCCAGACATGTTCCAGCTCACTTGGCTTGTTCCAGGTTCCTGTTGTGTGTTGTGTGTTTGTATTAATATAAGCGTGTTAAAAAAGTGTTGCTTTTTCGTTTAGTTTCATCGAGTCTCAAATCACTCCCAACGATTCTAAAGAAGTTTCCACTTCAAAAATGACTCCACTCAACATTCCCTATCTCACGCAGAGCATAATTTTGTTTTAGTTTATATATTTTCTATTTATACAGCAAATTAGACGTAGCAACTAGGTATCATCTAATATGTCGATGTAAAAAATTCTAAAACCGCCGCGCCAGTTAGTCTATCATCTTACAAGGTAAAATCACAGAAAATATATTAAATGCCCGAGAGAATCGCGCAACGCTGTTAAAATTTGTTTGCCGAAAAGCTAGCGCGAATATAATTTATTTCAATTTATAACATCGGAGCAGCGCCTCTAGCGGTCTGCCGTCGCCCATAAGCGTAGGTTTTCTATAGTTTTTCAAATGACTGCATTTAACAAATACTAAAGCTAAACATCGATTCGAGCATACCTACTCTCTCGCTTATCTTAATATTATATATGAGGTAAGAGGTAACAATATTATCAATCAATATCTAGTATATTACCATCGGGCCAGTATTAGAACTAACACAACGAAAATCAATTTCCATACACATCATCAAAATTCAATTTTAATAATTAATTTCTAGTCTTATCACTTAATTACCATCAATTTCCGGATAACATGGTATACTCATACCTGGGCCATTGTCCAACGCTTATTATAAATTTATATACACGTAGCAGCTAGAGCCATTTTATTTTGGGCTACAACTGCAAACCTAAGGCTACAACCTTTCATAAAGCTTTCACTCTACTCAGGGCTTCAACCCTAAATTTGTATAGAGCTTCAACTCTACTCAGCGCTACAACCCTATATTTCTATAGAGCTTCAACTCTACTCAGGGCTACAACCCTAAATTTCTATAGAGCTTCGACTCTACTCAGGACTACAACCCTAAATTTTTTATAGAGCTTCGACTCTACTCAGGGCTACAACCCTTAACCCAGAGCTACAACTCTTTGTGACAAGGATAACAACCTGTACTACATTCACACAAAAGACACTATTCCACCACCTGAATCACACTAATTATCGTGATTAATACTTATCCAGGGCTTCATCTTATCCGGACAAACAATAGTTTTTCTCAAAAATTGCAGTCCTTCTCTCAAATCCTCTACTTCATATCTATCATTAATGAGGACCTTAGAAACCTTGAAAGGTCCCTTAAATTTTGGATTCAATTTTTTACTACTCCCCGTATTAACTTCACTTGTGATTAGTATCAATACCAAATCACCCTCTGCATATCTTTTAGCCTCTTGCCTTGCTTTGTCGAACCTTTCTTTCTGCTTTCTCTGATCCTCAGTTATATAGTCTTTAATTTTCTTTCTCAAATCATAGGTGTCTATCCGGTCCAGGTTGATTGAAATGTCATTCAATAACCGGGCATCTGCTGTTAGACTTGGGCTGATATCCAAATAATGCCTGAGCTGGAGTACAGTCAATGCCTTTATTAAAAGTAGTATTTAAAGCAGATTGAATCCTTTTGATATGTTCGTCCCATAAACGTCCATCTTCTTCTATGGTAGTGGTTGCCATCATATTCAGTATTGTCCTGTTATACCTCTCGCATTGTCCATTTGCTCTTGGACATGCAACCGCATTGAGAACATGTTTTATCGAGTACGATTCACAAAACTGTTTAAAAGTAATTGAAGTAAATGCGCTTCCTCTATCACTTATTATTCTGCTAGGAACTCCGAATAGACAAACTATACTCTCCATTACTTTGATGACATGTTTCACTTTCGTAGATTTCAATGGCTCTATAATTGTAAATTTTGTGAACGCATCAACCAAGACAAAAATGACAGTGTTACCTCTAGGACTCTTCTCAAATGGTCCACAGTGGTCTATGTGTACGGTTTGGACTGGTACTGCTATCTTTTCTATTGGATGAAGTTTTCCCACTGTTTTTCTTGTGGTATCTTTGTAATAAGCACAATTTAAACAGGCACGAATGTATTTTGTTACAAAGCGTCGCATTTTAGAGAACCAATAATAAGTTCTTATTCTATTCAAAGTTTGTTCAACACCTGTATGGCCATTCTTATCATGACATAAATTACATATTTGCCACCTTGCGTTTCTAGGGACTACCCACAGTCTTTTCCCATTGGGTAATTTTCGGAATAATTTTTCATTTCTAAGTTCATATTCATCCTTGTACTGTCTCGGAATCAAACTCTTATCAGCTGATTTTAAAATATCACGGATACGTAACAATTGCTCGTCTTGTAATTGAGCCGCTAAAATCCAATCACCCTCAGTGATATCAATGGTATTGCATTCAATGCTATGATATCGACTCAACGCATCGACATGAGGCATATTTTTACCGGGCTTATATTTAATTTCAAAAGAGTACTCTTGTACACAGAGCCACCATCTGGCAACCCTGGGTATTAGTTCTTTCTTCGCAAATGTTGTTCTTAGCGCGTTACAGTCGGTAACTACTGTGAACTTGAGTCCCAGCAAATAGACTCGAAAATGTTTTAATGCTTGCACTACGGCCATCGTCTCCAACTCATAGGAGTGATATTGTTTCTGGTCAATCGTGGTTTGACGGCTGTAGTATGCTACTGGTTGGGTCTTCCCGTTTTCAACTTGCATGAGAATAGCACCAAATCCGATTGAACTCGGGTCAGTATGTAATTCTGTAGATAGATTAGGATCAAATATTCTTAAAAGTGGTCTGGACCCCAATTCTTGAAAAATATCGCATACGAAATTTGAAATGATTTCGAACACTTCCCATTTAATTAACATTGCTGTCAGTCAAATTCGAATCAAATTTCGTATGCGATATTTTTCAAGAATTGGGCCACTGGATGTTAACATTTCTTTAATGGTTTCGAACGCTTTCCTTTGTTTTTCGCCCCAGTCCCAGGGTATGTTTTTACGGGTAAGTCTAGTTATGGGTTCTGCTATTCTAGCAAAGTTTTCAACAAATTTTCGGAAATAGCTTGCCAGTCCTATAAACTGACGAACTTCTTTCACTGTAGTGGGGGGGTGTCATTTTCGATATAGCCTCAATTTTCAATGGACTTGGACGCACTCCTTGAGCGCTTATTTCTCGACCCAAATAATTGATCTCAGTCTTAAAAAAGTAGCATTTTGATAACTTTAGGGTTAAGTTATGTTCTCTTAGCTTTTGCAAGACCTGACGTAAATTATTTAGGCCTTCTTCTACTGTTTTCGATGGGATAATAACGTCATCTAAGTAAGGAAAAGCTATATGGTTCTTCAATTTTCCTAGTACATTGTTCATGAGGCGCTGGAAATTAGCTGGTGAATTGGTTAGACCGAACGGCATACGCAGAAATTCATAATGTGAATCGGGTGTTACAAATGCAGTTTTAGCAATTGAATTACTAGCCATCGGAACCTGATAAAATGCTGAGGTCAAGTCCAACCCTGTAAAATAGGTATTCTCACCTAACCTATCTATCTGTTCATCTATTAATGGTAATGGGTATTTGTCCTTAATTGTGATTGCATTCAGACGCCTATAATCTACGCACATACGATAGTCGTTTGTCTTCTTTTTTACGAGCAAAATAGGGCTAGCGTATGGTGAATCACTTTCCCGAATAATATCATTTTCTAGTAGTTCGTCAATTATTTTTCTTAAAATAACTTTTTCAGACTGTGCCATTCGATAAGGATTATAAACGACAGGCTGATCAGTAATACATTTGATTTCCATTTCAGTTGAACTTGTTTTCCCCAAAGTCTCCAAGGAAGTTGCGAATCTGTTATTAAATTCTTGTAGCAATTCGAAAAACTGTATCTTAAATTCTTGATCAATATCTCCCAATGAAGCATTTGACAAAAAATCTTTATCAGAAAATATCTCTCTGAATTTTACTGGAAATGGTCCTAGTTCTTTAATGATAAGTTTTGCTCCAATCTTAAAAAATACTACATTGGGCAAATTCAGCAGGTCACAACCAACGATACATTCATGCCTCATACTATTTCTATTGACAATAACAGCGTTTATTTCAACAGTCACTTCTCCGATATGCACAACAATCAAAACTGTTCCAGAACTCAATAAAGGACTACCAGCAAACCCACGTAAAATAATGTTATCGTCATTGTTTTTCTTCAACTTCAAAAGTTTCACAATATCTTCCCGTATTAATCTGCGGCTACAACCTGTATCTACTAGACATTTAAATTTACAACCATTCAGAGTGACAGGAATGATATACGGGTTGGGACTCTTTGAAAGTACAACTTCGTTCACTGTGTCCTCTAGTCATAATTTAGATGGACACTTATCTTGTTTGTGGCCAAATTTCTTACATTTAAAGCATTCAATCTTTGGTTTGGTACAGTTTTTCAGGTAGTGATTTCCTTGGCAATTGAAACATTTTATTCCTCTATTCGGTACAAGTGTACTTTCTTTTACCGAATTTTCAGAATGTGTGGGAACTTTTGAATTTTGAAAGGCTCCCTTTGACTCATATTTTGAAGTGGAAGGAATATTATTAATTGAACTTAAATAGGAATATAATTCATTGGTTGTAGTGAAACAAGAGGAACGGGCAGCCCGAACTATGCTTTCATTTTTTATCCCGAAAATAACCGCACCTACTAAATATTCTTGCGGAATATTAATTTTTAGGGCGTTCAATTTACTCAATTTATGAAAGCAATATTCGCTTAGATTTTGTCCGGGCTTAGCTTTATACAAACTAGCCTCCTTTAATAACATTCCAAAGGGCACAGGTTTTTTAAACTGGTCAATTAAAAGTTTTTTCATCTTACCCCATTTTGGATTCAGTTCTTCCTGACAGTCATACCACTGTCTAGCTAAACCTTGAAGGCGTCCAGCCACTAGCTTGCCAACGGTTATTTCGCTCCAACTATAATATTTGGCCAACTCATCCACACGTTCCACCCACTTTTCAACACTTTGTGAATCATCTCGAGGATCAAATGGTGGAATCACTTTCTCATCACTACTAGAAGTCCTAGCACACTTCATGTCGGACACATACTTTTCCAAGCGTTTTAACCGTTTCAATTTTCGTTTGACGCGTTTATTCTTGATCGATGAATCACTTGAACTCACGTCCGAACTAGACGAAGACGAACTCGAAGACGAACTCGAAGACGAACTCGAAGACTCCCTGCGCCTCCGCTTTTCAGCGACTTTTTTCACTCGCGGCATAACGGCAGAACTTTTTTTTTTCTTTAAAAAAATGTCCGCATTCAATATAATTACGCACCAGAATTCTAAGGGTATCCCACTTCTGACTTGTAAGACTCGAGTAATTTTATCAACATAAAATAAACACACGAATTTGAATTCCAGATACTTTTTAATTCCCGTAATACAATTCTGCACCTTTCACAGCCTAATTCAAAACTGTCTCCTCACATTCACATAATATAATTCCATAGCGTCACCGTACCGCTTAGTCATGTGTTTTTTCCTTTGTAAACATAACATCGGTATAGATAAATAACAAACTATAATATCAAACATGGTTTTATACAGAGAATTTTGTATGAATATTTGGCTAATTCTACATACTCTTGATTCGTTAGTACATTTTTCTAGTCAATATTTTGCTTAATACCGGCTCTTGAATCACTAGAAAAACTTTCCAGAGAAAATCTAGTGCCAAGAACAGTTCAAAGTTTGAATATCAATGACTCTTGCATCACTACAAAATTTTACTATAGGAAATCAAGAAACTGAAATGGCTTAGATGTTGATAATTAGCGGTCCTTGATTCCTAGAACATTTTCGCAGTCAAAATATTGATTATTATCGGTTCTTGAATAGCTATAAAAAATTTCTAGAGAAAATCATGAGTTGTGAGCAATTCAGATTTTGATCATTACTGACTCTTGAATCACTAGAATTTTTTTAGAAGAAATCAAGAGCCGTGAATAGTTCAGTATTTGATCATTACTGGCTTTTGACCTTTAGAAGTCCAAGATACAGTAGGTAGTTCAATTCAAAAATGTTCAGTCTCAGAAGAGGCAAGAATAGAAGATAATGGTAGTTGTATGGTTATGACAATGAAATATCTACTGGAAAAAACTTGCGCAACAGAGCAAGTTGGAGAAAAGCAACTAAATTACTAAATTTCAAGATTACGCAATGATCGATTATACTTAAAATAACTAAAGAGCCAGATTAGTTATATAGAGGCTATTCAGAAGGAAAATTGCCATGGGTTATATGGACGCCCATAGAACAAATGGTACTTGGGTCTTAGATAAGTTACCTGTAGAAAGAAAAGCTATATCTTTTAGATGAATTTATAAAACAAAACACATCCAGATGAGTCTGTAGAAAAGTACAAGGCAAGATTGGTTGTAAAAGGTTTACACAAAAACCAGGTGAAGATTTTGAGTCTTTCTTTTTTGTATGTAAGTGTAAGTAGGTATTCCATATTCCATCGGCGTCCATGGCTGTTCAAATTAAGTTTTTCTCCTTCGAAACAGATGACAGGGAGAACATGTTTTCTCGATTTTGATGTGAGAATGTCATTATTCCCGCACGCAAAATCGTTGAAGAATGAAGCTCATTCTTCAACGATTTTTAGTGACATTTAGTTTTCAAAGTTTACCTATTGGTACCTTCAAAATTGTCAAACCTTCTAAAATGATAGAATCCGCCTGTCAGTTGGTTGGTAAGTAAAGTGTCACCAACTGACATATTTTGAAAATGAAAAATCTCCAACTAACAGCGTTCACAAAAAAAAATTTAAAAATGAAAAATAAAATCCAAAATAGAGAAAATAGTATAAAATACACGTTGCAGAAGGCTATTCTCGCACTCATTCGTTCGTCCACTCGCTCCTTCGTCGCTCCTGGCCTAATTGATCATATTAGTTAGGTTAGAATCGCAAATTGGCGCGGGTTCCTAGTTCAAAAATTAATACATTGATGTCTTATGGGGACTCAATTTTAAAAGCGTCTGTAGACGTGATAGAATGTTTGTTAGGGAAGTGAGTGGTATAAATAGTTTTTTCAATATGTTAATTAACTGAGAGAGTGTTTGAAAGTTGAATAAACATTGTTAAAATAAAAATATTACCAATTTAAGAAGCCGATATTTGTATAAAATACGTATGTCGTTGCTTGATCCATAAGTATATATGAGTACCTAATTATAATAAAATAAAAGTTTACTTACATACTTGGTTAGTAAATGTACTTCAATAATCCAAAAAAATTGAAAAATAAATGACTGAACTAGTGATAAATAAATAAATAAACAATTCACCAACAATCATAACACAACACACAACCTCACTTTCTCTCAGCTGGTTTTAGACCCGACGTACGTCCACCGAAAACAGACACTTTTAATTAAAATCATTTGTATTTTTAATTCATAGGTCTAAAAAAACAATTAGAGCATGAATTATAGAGAAATATGTTCAAAGTTTGATGTACAATAGGTTCCAATACTAAGAAATGCCCAGAACCCAAGATATTCCCGTCTGAAAATCACTCTTTTGAATCCCCCATAAGAAATACATTGCTGTCAAATTTGTTGAAATGTGTTTAGGAACCCATTTTAAATTTCGCGCCCGATTTTTCCTAACCTAACTAATATGGTCAATTTCGAATTCGTACGGGAATATGTGGCCTTCTGCAACTTGTATTTTAATATACTATTAAATATCTATGGAGTTTATAGTCAAATGATGAGCCAAATTGACTTTAGAGATTTTTAACCATACAACCAAAGTCTGAGATACTAATACCTTCGACGGATACTACCTATATCATTTTAATTCTATTATGTTGCTAAAACACCAAATATTTCGATTTGTCACAGGAAAAGTAACTAGTAGCAGGATGCCAAATTAAACCTTCTAAAAATCAACTTTAGTGGCTCTCTCTCTTGAAAAAAAAGGATATCTATCATTAAAATCTGGGACGGAAATACTAATTAGGTGGTAAATTACTCGAAAAATGCATTTAGGTTCACATGTAATTATTTAATCGAGTCTTAAATCGAACGCAGTTATCCTCGTTTTAATTAGTCAATTTTTATACCTGGCTTATAAAAAATCGTATCCGTAATCTTTATTCTTATTTTGGCCAGTAATTTTCTATTGTATATAGAAGTACAGTGCCTGTAATTTGATGGTATGATGAGGTGCAAATTTGAATCATTAATTTGGTTAACATTGGCTAGGAGCTTTATTCTTTTCTTAATAATGTTTTCTGAAACACACATGATATGATGGATTATGTTTCTTTCCACCTATGTGGCACTAAAAACTATGAGAAAATCATTTTTATTATGCAAACATGTGTCGCTCATGCTGAATAATTAATAAAGGCATGAAAATTTTATAGTATTCTTCGCTTCGTAGAACACTTATATGCAAAACATAAAACAAAAAAAAACAAAAAAACAAAACCAAAAAATTACCAATAGAATAGCATAAGCATAAAGGCGTTCTAAATTTACCTGCTTTCATACCTATTTTATTTGTTTTATAAAATTGATGTTACAATACTTTTGGACTGGCAAGAAATGTATAGAAATCCCAACTGCAAAAAGATTCCGACTAACATATATATTTGTTAGCGTGATTCGTTTCCTTAAGGTCTGTTCTTACAAGTCTCTCTCTGATAGTTTGCAACCTGTGAGAAACAATCGCTCAGCTGAGTTACTGAGTTATCTTGGACCAAATGAAGATGATATAAGGTCTGTATCCACAGAATTCACAAACCAGTCGCGTTTTTGATTAATCCAAATCGCCAACAACAAGTTTCCTGGCTATTTTCAACCCATGAAATTCGCTCTGATAAGTTTGTGATTTCTGTAGAAACAGACCTTTCATGTATGGGCGATACTTTCCGACAGTTTGCAAACTGTCAGAGAATTTGTAAGAACAGACATTTAATTTGCAAATCAGATTAAGACCCCGTATAAGTATATTCATTAAATACCGTTTAAATTTTAAGAAAAAAAAAGCAAAAGTTTATTATCCAGCTTAAACATATTTTAATCGCCTCCGCAGAAAATTACTCAGGCGAGTAACATGTCTAATTTAAAAGGAATTAATGAAACCCTTTTTTATCAAGGCCATCATCAAAGCCCCTCTTTTTTTTCGAGATCGGGTACATAAACTCCACTCACACACGTTTATTCTTTGTTTAATGCCCTGGTGATTTGGGTCTTTGAAGATGTTTAACCGCATCAGCAAGGCAGCATCACACACTAGTGAAATACTTCGAAGGTTCCGAGAACTGGTGCACTTAAAAATCGTTAAATAAAAGGACGAAAAATAATGAATTCTATGGTGCAGTTTTCGTCTTCGACGCTCTGAAAAGAGGGAACAAAAAATATATTGCATTGCTCTTTAATGAACGTTAACTCCTACGGTTTTAGATGAGATCAGGTAGAATACTGGGAGGGTAAATTGCCACTGACACAACAATAAAATGCATACAGTTCAGTGGCGGGTGTGTGTAACTTCCATACAATTGAATGATGTGCATAATAGAATAATAAACAATTATTAATTCAATAATAAAAATTAAATGGTAATGGTAATGGTACACCTAAGAATCTAGTTGGAGTGCCTGGCACTAAACGACGCATTAGATTTCCTTGGAGAATTTTACTGGGGGATGTAAGCACCAAGAGGGGACACTATAATAAATTTAAAATCTATCAGGATATTTTACATTTACAGGGTATTGTTGTTGTAGACATATTTTCTTGGTCAGAAATAAATTCAGTCCTATTCTGTTTCATTCAACTCCGATGATCCAATTCAAACGAAATTTATTCAAAATAGAGAAAACCATCGACTCTGGTGGTGGCGCGCATGTATAATTAAACGATTCCTTTGGGGCATCTTTCGAAAAAACCAGCTCTATACGAAGTTGGAACTTGCTCACCTACATTTTTCCTTCCCTAGCACGTGCTGCCGCACCGCAGATGCTGCTGTCTGTTTTGCTTCTAGCCAGACATATGGCCAGAAGATTGAAGAAGAAGAATAAAGGAATTAGCACACAAAAAAATGCTGGGTTGCCACAAAATTATTACATTATTGAATATTGTTTTATATGATGGTTGCTAGAAGAAGCATCGTAATCTTTTTCTTCATTTGCAGACTTACAAATTCAATATAATGCCAGCAAGAGAAGATCAAAGATGTTCTTAGATTATTTTCCATTTCATTTCTTCTATTGTCCACACTCTGGTGGAGATCTTGTTGAAATTTCTAGTGAAAGTTCAAGAAGTTGCCCTTCTGAATTACATACATACTTACCTACTTATAAAAATTATTTCTGAAAGTGCAATTTGAAATAATCCATTACCTACCTCCTACCTTCCGTTTTTTAAAAATTGTGTATTATTATTCGCTTCAGAAATGTAGCAAAACCTCAATTGATGATGAAAAGATTTAAATAATTTAATTTAAATATACCTATAATAAGCAACGTATAGGCAAATATATAAATTTTTCAAGTCTTGCCTCTTCTTTATTTACCTTTGTTATTTATGCTGCCTTTTATTCTCATACCTACATCAAATGAAATATTCCTTCACTTGACCAAGATTCTTTGAAATCGAAACCTTTCTGAATTTATGTAAAAATTTAATGCATTTTTCCTCCACACCCAATACCCATAAATACAATCTGATTTTAGTTTTGAATGCGTAGTTGCCAAATGTTTACAGCCTCTTATATTTTCACATTATTTGACAAAGAATGTATAGGATTTTGGTTGACTTATATTGTACAACGAATTCTCATCATAACAATGTTCCCAAGTATGATAAACTTGAATTATACATATTCAATGACACTAATGACAGTCCTTTTAATAAACTGGATGACCGCACTAAGATCATAATTCTTCAGTTTCAAATGTACAATTTCTGTACTTACAACTGAAATTCAAAAATTAATTACTGATCCAAATCGATTCAGTGGAATCAGCAAAACATCATCATTTTATTAGCGAACCAGTTTCTTGCTAACGCGCCAAGTCCATTATTCCGTTCTACGTCGGTATTCACCAATTTTGGTGACTCCTGACAATGACCACTCAAACCCAAATTACTTGAACTGTCTTCTAGGACTCATTGGACCAATCAGTGGTGGTTCCTCCATAAGAGCACATGTGCACGTGCACTCCCAAATTAATATCAAACAACTTTAAATTTAATTTTATCATTCTTCAAATTTTAACATTCTACCTGTAAAGTATTAATTTAAAAAATTAGTGGCCAAATGCGCCAGCAAAACAAACGCAACCGGCAACGCTGGAATCACAGCGTCCACCGCGTCGCCTGATCGCCTTGTTCACTGCACATTTCAATATTAAATCCAATTGGTGGAACTATGCCCCCCCGCACTCTTTGTTCCCCGCGAAGGTCTAGCGACGTTCGATGTTTTAAGCTGGCTGGTGTGCACATGTAGTCAGTGCACTTTGGGATCGGAAGGGGTTGTTTTATATTTATTTCGATTTCGAGCGCGATTTAACTGAAAACTGTGTGTAGAATGGCGGGATTTCTGAACCCCGATAGCCTTAGCGTGCAATATTTAAAAACAATTAAATTTTCTTCGCTTTCTTTGGAGGAAAAAATCCAAATCAAATGTGTCGGCCGTCCAAAGCCAAATTTAATAATCACCAACATAACAAAATGCAAAAGTCGTGATTATAAACGAACTTTTAAAATGGAAACTTACGAAAAAACTGACTGGTTGTGCGGTTGTGATGTTAGTAATAGTCTTTACTGTTTTCCCTGTTTGTTATTTGGAAGCGATGAAGCATCAGAATGGACAAAATCCGGCGTTAAAGATTTAGTACATTTATCCGAAAAAATTAAAAAACATCAAAACTCAAAATCACATCTTACTCTTATCTTTCAATACAAAACGTGTCTGTGAGATTGAAAACTATAATACATTTATGTATAAAAACAATTGTTAGACCAGGACGATGTACTCAGCGAGGTAAGTTACTTTGTTACTTAATTTCTAGTTTATTGATATAAGATCCTTCAATTTCCACGATTTGATAGACCGAAAAAAGTATTAAATTGAGCTTAGTTGGTTGTTTGGTAGGGTAGATATGAAATCCCATAACAATATTTTTAATTATTGGTAGGTAAACACATCACATAACTCATCCGATCACTTACAATAAATTATTTTTTTAAAGGCCTAAAATAAACACTTCTGGGCGTGGCACCCCGGAGAATTTCGCGCCTCCGGCGGCGCCTGCGGCGGGCATCCCCCTTTCGGCATTTATTATGAATTACAAATTATGTGCACCCCCAATATGTTATACCACGAGCCGCCACTGGGACCAATGTGACGTCAATTTCTGTCAAATCGTTCAAGAATTGTCCGGATATCAACCTGGAGTCTATGATTACTTTGCCATAGAGCGCTTCAACATGTAGTACAGTATAGTGGATACTTGAATGACATAACGTTCAATGCCGTCAGTAAATAATAATAATAATCAATGAGAAAAAATTCAAATATCGGCAACATTGTCCGATATTTTCAAGTGAGGCAAATCTCAAGCGATTCGGAACAAAAGGCATTTCGCCGGACCCATATCACAAAATATGCCACTTCGAAATTGCGTTAAAAGTCATCCAGGGTATGCCAGGTAATCGGCGGGCGTCGGGTTGGCTTATGTACCCACCATTTCGACGAGAGCTGCTGCTGCTCATAATTGCACTAATGCCGTTTCTTAGAATTCTTTGGGCTGTTGATGATGGTCAACTATTTTATTTCGGCTATAACACAGGTTGTGGTTCTTTTCGCTTTCCCTTTCGTTATCGTGGATCGTGCACATGACGGGTGGCGATAGCGATCTTTTAAAATAAATGGGACTTTATGGCTATTTTTTTTCAAATCATTGGGTTTTCACGATCAATTTATTTTTTACCTCGCCTCATTTTGTAACGTGAGAACTTGCGCGTTTTTAAACAATATGTCTGTAATACTAATAATCTAGTCAAAGAGACAAGTGAGAAGGGCCTCCTCTTTGAACTATATTGCACCACTAGTTATACTGTTCACCGTTTTTTATCTGAAAAAAAAGAAGGACGGCTTAGATAGCACATTCAACGAAATCCAGTTTTAATATTATGTAAAATAGAAAAATATTATCCTTTCACAAAAATAATCACATAGTGCTTTCTTCTCACAACTACCTACCCCTATTATTTCTTTCACCGATAAAATTAGCTCTATAGATAATAATATGTCAATTTAGAAAATTTAGATATTGAGGGAGTGTCCGCTGTATTTTATAGGGCATTTTAGGTTTCACGCCCAGTTGCCTCTATACCTACTGTAAAGTTTTTTTAATACGTTATTTTGAAGGTATTGAAAATCTCGATTCAATTGAGGTCGGAAAACGGTTCATTCGTTAAGTTGAACAAAAATAAAACTCTGAAACAGAAACGAGATTTTCAATCCTGAATCCTGAATATCCTGTGGTTTATATTATAGAACTACTCAAAGGCGAACCTTCCCATAATACTGATAATAATAATAATAATTATAATTAATGACTTTATTTCAAGATGGATTTACGAAAGGCGAAGTTGAAGCTTAGCTTCCTATCTTAACCTAACTTAATTTAGATATGGCAACTAACATCAATAAGGTAAATACTTAGGCAGAGTTTTTGTGCCAAAAGTAATACACACCAAATTATAGAGTTCATGTGAACATTGAGATAATATGAGCAATTCCTTTTTTAAATTTAAAGTTAGTTAGCCCTTTTAATATATTTGATATATAGGTATATATTTTGTGGCAACTGGATTACTGATAATATTCCTTTATTGATAAAATTAGGAAATAAGGCTCTCTGAATAAATTTAGGGAAACTAAAAATGATAGCAACTGGCTTTCGTACAAAAACCTAAGAAATATGACAACTACAGCTATAAGAAAAGAGAAGGAAGCGTATCTTAACTTTAAATTATCTAATGCTAAGCAACATCAAATGTGGAAAGAATTTAAAAAATAGATATTTGTAGGCCACCTACAAAATTCAATCTTGTAACATTTTCAATTTCTTGGCTAATAAGCTACCTTGTTTTGCTTTAGTAGATATGATTCCATATAGAACTACAATGAAATAAATGAATAAACAACTATCTTTTTTGTGCCCAGATTTTGTTACCTTGATTACTGCCTTCTACTGAAAGTTTTTTTTGTGCAGGTTTGCAAGTTTTGTTGATTGATCTAGGAAGGTTTGATTCAGTACGGCAGGGCCCGCTGTTATTGATTAGAATCTTAGGAAAAGGAGGTAGTACCATGATCATCTCTGTTTGCAAATCCAATCAGTAATCTGAGGTTATGATAATAATTGTTGTTTAATCTTTGACTTTTCATTTCCATCATGTCATTGAACAGCTGTTTTGTCTAGGCGTTTTCTTTAGACCTGTTCTACCTTTTGATATATGTTCTATAGGCACTTTTCAACATTCACCAGTCATTTTTTACACAACCGATTCTCAGTTCGTACTTTTGGGGTGAAACTGAACACGTCCTTTTCTATAATTTTCTTCAATGTCAAAATTAGAAGTTTGACAGATGAAAGTCTTCTTCCGAAATCTAAATTCGAAATGAAGAATCTGCCCTTTTGATCTGCGACCTCACGCTGAGTAGTCGTCCGGTCTCGGGCCTCGGCCCTAATTATTTTTGGGGCGAGACTTTTTGGAATTTTGTGCCAGGGAGCTCAAGTTTTAGACTAATTTCTTGCTGATAATTGTCTAGAGTCGTCTCTTGGTCATTTTTGGATTCTGTTTCGGACTGTTCCGAGCAGCATTTGGAAGTTTAAGACTTCACCTTTGGTCTAGAGTATCCCTCAATTTGAGGTAAGATTATTTCTAATATTTGGGGCTCGATTTGTTTTTTTATACGAACATCGTTATAGGGTCCTAGTCTCAGGCTATAGTTGGACAATCCTACTCTTAGGCTATAGTTGGACAATCCTAGTGCTAGGCTGTAGCTAGACAGTCTTAGGCTATAGTTGGACAGCTCCTAGAAAGAGATTCTAGACTAGATCTGGATTGCTCTTAGTTGGCTTGGTAGCCTCCCTTCAGCAACCCTCTTGGTAGCACTCTGGTAGAACCACGTCGAGTTCTACGTTAAACAGATACAACGTGGATAGGACTCATGACTCACTTACCATACCATAGTCTATCTACAGTGAGACCAAACCTGTAGATAATCTCCCTTCAAAACTTCTGGAGTTACACATACATTTGAAGATAACTAATACTTGTATCCCATGTAAGTTACACCTTTTACTATTTAGGCAAATCCTATGTAAATCACTTGATACTAAATCAGGTTCGGTAAGTGCCCCTTAAATAAAATTCTAGAATTTTACCCTGAGGTTGCCCTAACTATAACTTTCACCTTTCTGTGTTTAATTTGCCTGATGGTAAAGTATAACCCATAATGAATTTTTCTTATCTCTCACAAGTGTAAATACCAAAAGGTTTTTAGTCATGTTTATTTAAAATTCATATTTATATATGCATTATTTACATTCATTCTTTTGATAATCAAATATTTATAAATTGGTACAAGCCATAATGTATACACATTTTTAACAACGTCCTGGCTATCCCTATTCATTATTGTTATTATTTTTTAATAAAGAAGCCAGATACATTATTGTACCTAATTAGTTGTTTTATTGATAAGCTCTCCAATTGCACAGGTTTTGTTTATAACATCATTAGGTTATCTTCCTAGTTAAGTCACAATTAACTTGGTGGCGCCCAAAGGTAAGATGTATACAAGGAACCCATAGACCCATGGCTGCCGAACTGATGCTGACTAGCCGTATGCAGTATAATTAGGCAATTGCCAAAATAAGTACGTTATAATCTGACACAAGAATTAAAAGATGTGAATAAAATTAATAAATATTTCTCTAACTTCATTCAAAATCTACCTCCGATAAGTCAGGATATTTCTAATTTTTATAACCAAAACAGTATAGGGAACTGCAGATTTCAATTTCAGTTGGTTACAGAAAATTATAGGTATTAAAGATTTAATCACTCACATAAAGAGTAAGACATTTGGTTTGAACAATTTGAATGTAAAAATAAAATACGTTTAGCTCTTCCTGTCATAGTTAAGCCTATTTTACACATTATTAATCTTTGTATAAAAAATTAATATTTCCCACTACTCTGGAAAGAAGCTAAAATTATTCCTCTTCCAAAGATTCAAAATGCCTTCTATTCGCAAATTCGATCTATATCGGTACTTCCAGCTCTAGCAAAAGTCCTTGAAAAGATAATACCCCTGCCTCCCGCGTACAAAATAGGGTACGATTTCCTGAAGCTCCGTTTCACGATTAACCTATAGTACCTATTTATGACGCTGAGATGCCAGAGGGGCGTCCGCTGGCTAGGTAGCGGTGGATAGGGTTGCTGGGGAGTTGCAAAGTCGGGAAAAAAACCAAAATTTGGAACGATTTCCTGAAGGACGAAACTTTCACGAGAAGAAGGTTATGTTTCATAAAGTACCCTAGACATGGTCCGCTGGGTGGGCGGTGGTGGAATCAGGGTCCGCTGAGGGCCTAAAAGGGGCCGAAAATCGTAATTATGAAAACCATTTCCTAAAGCTTGAAATTTTGATGAAAGCTACTCTTTTTATTGAGATTTACGAAAACAATCGTCCGCTGCCTGTATGTCGGTGGAAGAGCCGTCCGCTGGTGGGATCAAGCAAGATAAAGATGCCGAGCATAAACGCGTTAGGAGGCACCAGCGGACGATTTTTTCACCTACATAGGGGCAGCGGACGATTGTTTTCGTTTATTTCACTATGAATAGGCTCCAATTTAATGAAATCTTGATTGGTGCAAACCGCATTTTGATATCTTCAACCATTTAGCCCCTAGCGGGCGATTCTCGATTTTGAGCAATAGTGTGAAATCTCCATAACTTTTTTGTTTATGAAAATAATTGAAATCCGTAAAAACTTTTTCGGCAGAATTCAATGACGTTCTCAGAATTTTTCTATTTGGCCCCGATTTTGAGATATTGACCAAAGTCCGATTTTTCCCAATAGGATATCCTATATATTAATAGCTCATTGAAAAGCTATACTTTTTTTGATTTCAATGATTTAGAGCTCGATAGGTTTATCTCTGAAAGTTTTCGAGAAAAAAAAGATATTTTGGTTTTTGTTATAAGAAGTGATATTTTAGAAAAGGACTTAAATCTGTAAGAAAAATGAGAAAGGTCTCTTTCTAACACATTATTTCTTATGACAAAAACCGAAATATTTTTTTTTTTCTCGAAAACTGTTAGAGAATAACCTATCAAACTTTATATCATTGAAATCAGCAAAAACAGAGCTTTCCAATGAGTTATTAATATATAGGGTGTCCTATTGAAATAACCGGACTCTCGTCAATATCTCGAAATTAAAGCCAACTAGAAAAAAACTGAGAATGTCACTGAATTCAGCTTAAAAAAGTACTTCTGGAAAGTTTTTACGAAAATTAATTATTTTCATAAACAAAAAAGTTATGAAGGTTTCACAGTATTACTCAAAATCGAGAATCGCCCTCTAGCGGCTAAACTGTTAAAGAATGAGGTTTGCACCAAAGAAAATTTTATGAAATCGGAGCCTCAGAGTGGGGGTTCATTTTTTTTTAGCTCCCTGAGAAATTGACGTTTCTTATTAAAAGTGCCCAAATTGGCCCACCCTGTACACAAAACCAGACATTTCAAACATTTCATCATTTTCATCCTTTCTTAATGGATTGCCCTTTATTTTCTTGCTTTAATTGTTTTACCAAGCAATAATCTTCCTATTTTATAAAATATACGTATACCTTACTGTGATAATTATCGAGTTTCTTGAACTTTTTTATATTTTCTCCCTTAAAATCCACAATAGTCACGTGTCAATTGATTTTTATTTAATTATTATTCCCATTTCCATAATAACTATTCTGGATTTTAGAGAAGTTAGAGAAAAGTTCAAGAAACTCGATAATTATCACATTTAGGTATAGAACATACTTTATAGAAAAGGAAGCTTTTTGCTTGATAAAAAAGTAGAGACAAAAAAATAAAGGGCATTCCATTATTTAGTAAAAAGAGCTATAGTTGTTTGAAACGTCTGGTTTTGTGTACAGTATTGCGAACACCCTGTAGAATAATCAGATTTTCATAGGACCATGAAGTGAATGTGAGTATGCATTAACAGCCTCCACAAGATTTAGCTTATAGGATTTCAAATGAATGAAAAAAAAAAATGAAAATGTTCAAAAACAGTTGAGTTTTAGTATAGGTAATTCCTAAAAAAGATATGTAGGATTTTTAGAACTATCCATTAATATTGCTTGTTCAGTGCAGTTCAACGCCGGTAGGGGTATTTGCCCTCGGAGTAGTTGTTTCTGACTGGTCAACAAAGTTCTATCCATTAATGTAATAAAATATAGGGTCTTCCATTTAAAATAACAAAATTCTGTCACATACCCCATTCACGGAGCACCCCTATATTCAAAATAATTTTTAACTTATGTACCTTAGCGTATCAAACAACTTTGTATTTTAATTTTTTTTTCTTGCATCACCCTGTAAGGAGATATCGTACGGGGAATGTCCACTTAGTGCGACACCCGTAATATTTGAATTTAATTTCTCATGGAGAGCTCGAATTAAATAAATTTATATCCTACTGAACTATTAAAACCATATAATACCTTGGTTACGATAATCATAAACAGGGTCTTAACTCCCAAGGGAGTTAAGTATTTTCATAACTCCCAAGGGAGTTAAGGAAGGGAGTTAAGGATATCATAACTCCCAAGGGAGTTAAGGATTTCCATAACTCCCGCTTTTACCTTGAATAGGTAACACTTTGACAAAAAATAGAAATTTTGATTTATGGCTTATTCCTTTATAAAAATAGACAGAATACAGTAAATTCAGTAGGATATAAAATTATCTATGTACCACGAGAATTATCAGGAGTTAATACCCACGGGCAATTGGTGTCCCTCGGGCCGGAGGCCCTCGGGACACAAACGTTGCCCTGGGGTATTAACACCTGCATAATTCCCTTGATACATAAATAACTATTATATACTTTATTTTTTCCCAAGATAGATAGAAAACTTTGAAACATAAACAATAACGCTTGACCCTGATTGGTCGCAAAATGAGGTGTTTCTGCAGGTTGACATCAGTTTTACAATAGCGGCCAATAAGTGGCATTAGCGGCATTGTTTATGTTTCAAAGTTGACAATGTCAAAATCTATCTTGGAAAAAAATAAAGTATAGAATACTAGTGATTTAATATAATATTTACATGGTAGAAACAATTATTTATTAGAATTTCAATAGAATTAAAAATTATACATCTCTTATGCTAGAAGAGCAAAGTCAGCAGAATCGAAAATCAATACATGGAACATTAAAGGCTCATTAATAGTTATTTATTATTATTATTATCTATTTTATTCTTGAGCCACTTTTTATTTATCACAATTACTAAAATCATAAATTAAAATGTGCTAAAATTTTACATAGATTATGACAAATTGACAAAGTACCTAACAAACTGACACATTTCTGGTGTTGTCAATCATGCAACATATCAGATTTCTGTCAAAAACCCTATAATTATTATAAAAGATTTGAACAAGTGGGTAAAATTGACGTATGAGTGGGTAAAATTGACGTATGGGTGGGTCAAATTGACAAATGAGTGGGTAAAAATTGTTCGATTCCACTACTTCGAATAAAGTGTTACTTTAACAACGAGTTTTGAGTCGATTAAATGATAGTTTACCATTCACGATAGAATAAAGGCTAATTAAATGCCCTAATGAGAAATTTTAAGCTCCTTGAATTTTTGCGAAAATGACTGTTCTGCTAGCTTTAACTTAAGCCAGCAGAACATGAGCAAAAAAGTGTCTAAAACAACGAAAATTGCAATTCCACTTGCACAGACATTAAAGGCTCATTAAAGACTCTTGAAATACACCAATCCCAAATTTCAGACTTAATTACTTTTTTTTTTGTGAAAATGCAAAAAGCGCGATGTGTGAGTGATGTCTACCAAGCATGTCAGAAAAATCTCTCAGACGGTGAAAATCCTCGTGAAAATCAGTGTTCCGATAGTGCAGTTGTAGTGAATACATTAAAGGCTAATTAAATGCTGTTATGAAAAATTTTAGGCTCCGTCAATTTCATGGCTATGAACGAAAAATTGGTTAAAACAACAAAAATCGCAATTCCACTTGCACATAATATATTGAGACATTAAAGGCTCCGGAAATACACCAATCGCAAATTTCAGGCTCAATTACTTTTTTGATTTACCTAGTGAGTTTGGAAAAGTCCGATTAAAATTGCAAAGTAGGTACCCAAACTAACCAGGTTATTATTGGTAATTTTTTCACGATTAGTGTATTTCCTGTCTTTAATGAGCCTTGACTGTCTGTGCAAGTGGAATTGCAATTTCTGTGGTTTAAGCAACTTTTTTTGCTCAGGTTCTGCTGGCTCAGGTTAAAGCTAGCAGAATAGCCATTTTCGCGGAAATTAGCAGAACCTAAAATTTCTCATTACAGCATTTAATTAGCCTTTGATTTATTGATGACGACTGCACTATTGGAACACTGATTTTCACTGTCTGACTGGTTTTTCCGCCATGCTCTGCCGACATTACTCACATATCGCCACTTTTCGTATTTTCACAAAAAAGTAATTGAGCCTGAAAGTCGCGATTGGTGTATTTCCAGAGCCTTTAATGAGCCTTTAATGTCGGTGCATGTGGAATTGAAATTTTCTTTGCTTAAGCCAGTTTTTCGCCCATGTTCTGCTGGCTTAGGTTAAAGCTAGCAGAAGAGCAATTTTTGCGAAAATTGGCGGAGCCTAAAATTTCTCATTACAGCATTTAATTAGCCTTTAGTTAGTGTACTCACTACGACTGCACTATTGGAACACTGATTTTCACCGTCTGAGAGATTTTTCTCCCATGCTTGGCCGACATCACTCACGTATCGCGCTTCTTTCATTTTCACAAAAAAAGTAATTGTGAAATTCACGATTGGTGTATTTTCAGAGCCTTCAATGAGCCTTTATTGTCTGTGCAAGTGGAATTGCAATTTTTGTTATTTTAGCCACTTTTTCACTCATGTTCTGCTGGCTTAAGTTAAAGCTAGCAGAACAGTCATTTTGACGAAAAATTAAGGAGCCTTAAATTTCTCATCGGGGCATTTAATTAACCTTTAATGAGGCTCAAATGTTCCATGTATTGATTTTCGATTCTGCTGAATTTGCTCTTCCAACTTAAGAGACGTAAAAATTATGATTCAACCTCCCTAGTTTTACACGCATGTTTTTTTGTGAATAGATTGTTGGAAACGATTTCCTAAAGCTTGAAATTTTGACAGGTGCTTATATTCATAGTGAAATTAACGAAAAGAATCGTCCGCTGCCTCTATATCGGTGGAAAAATCGTCCGCTGGTGCCTCCTACCGCGTTTATGCTCGATATCTTTATCTTGCTTGATCCCACCAGCGGACGGCTTTTCCACCGACAGACAGGCAGCGGACGATTGTTTTCGTAAATCTCAATAAAAACAGTAGCTTTCATCAAAATTTCAAGCTTTAGGAAATGCTTTTCATAATTACGATTTTCGGCCCCTTTTGGGCCTTCAGCGGACCCTGATTTCACCACCGCCCACCCAGCGGACCATGTCCAGGTTACTTTATAAAACATAACCTTCTTCTCGTGAAAGTTTCGTCCTTTAGGAAATCGTTCCAAATTTTGGTCTTTTTCCCAGCGGACCATGTCCAGGTTACTTTATAAAACATAACCTTCTTCTCGTGAAAGTTTCGTCCTTTAGGAAATCGTTCCAAATTTTGGTCTTTTTCCCGACTTTGCAACCCCCTAGTAACCCTATCCACCGCTACCTAGCCAGCAGACGCCCCTCTGGAATCTCAGCGTCATAAATACTATAGGTTAATCGTGAAACGGAGCTTTAGGAAATCGTACCCTATTTTATACGCGAGAGGCAGGGGTATAATGGAAGACCAAATTCGAAGTTCCATGGATACCAATGTACTGTTTCCACCAAACCAATCCGGATTTCGTAAAGAATATGACTACTGCACAGCTCTTTCTAAAGTAACAGATGATGTATTGGCCGCTCTTGACAGTAAGGCATTTGATTTAATAAACCACGATTTACTTCTATCAATATTGAAATATATTGGTTTTGAATTTACTGCTTTTGGTTTAGTTCAATAATATTTATCAAATCGTCAACAGTATATTACCTTTGATAATAAAATGTCGGATCCTTATGAGGTGGTCGCCGGAGTTCCTCCGGGAAGTATATTAGGTCCTCTTTTGTTCACCATTTTTGCCTCACAATTCGACAAATACTTGAAACACTGCAGTAGTCATACTTACGCAGACGACAAACAAAAACTACTGTCATTTAGTCCCACACATAGTGAGCAAGCATGTGCTCTTTTGAATGAGGACCTGCACTGCCTCCTATACTTAACAAGCCATGAAGTTGGAAATGACGGCAACGTCGCGTATGGTGCTATTTTGTTATTGGGTTATGTGTTTCTGTGTATTGCTTTCATTGTGTATTGTTGCAGTTTAGTATTTTTGTGGGCATTATTGACGAAAAAGTGGATAGAAACACACCAATATATTGCCCATATTTAGTTGATACCTGTTCCTTTGTGCTTTGATTGCAATTTTTTAGCAAATGAGTACAGGAGCAAAAATGAAGGTAAGGTGAGATAAAACAATAAAAACAATATTAATATTTGTCTGCAAGAGCATATGTCTCGATATATTACCTAAGATATTTAAACTTGTTCCAGATGCCATGAAACTACTGTGTTCCTGGGTGCAAATCGAACTATTAGGAGTTCCTTAAAAACTGAAGAAATGCAAACATTTTCATTTCCAAAAAAATTCTGAATTGCCAAAAATGTGGATGAAAGCAATACACCAAGATAATTATACCCGAGATTATACAATAACGAAAAATTCTGTGGTGTGTTGTAAACATTTTGAAGAAACCGAAATAATTAGATTTGAAACAAACAAGGATAAAGGCGTAGTTCGAGAGTTCAAACTGAAACGTCCAACTCTTAAAAGTAGGTACCTCTTATTTTCGAAAATCAGCTCAAGTATTTGAATGGACCTGCCTTCCGAAAAAATCCCGAAGAAAGAAAAAATTAGATTTTTCAAAAGACATACTGAAACATAGGCCTATAAGACTCTAGAAATATATTCATTTAAATCAATTATTTACTGTTCTTATTTACACAAATAGTTATATTATTCATTGAATTACTGTTTTTGGCCCTTTAGTACAATAAATTATGCATTTTTCGTGATTCATATTATTAAAATAAAAAATATATATTTATAAAAACAAACACCACCAGCACCACTTGGCGGTAAGATTGCGGTGTTGCCTTTTTAACTTCATGGCTTGTTAAATGTAGGAGACTGTGGGACCTTGGAACGTTGTCTCAGGTGGCAAAGGGCCATCAATTACAAATTAATCCCTCTAAATCAGTTGCACTTCTTTTTTGTAGCGAGGTGCATCGGGCTGGTATTGCTGGTAGCATTGAAGATTGATGGTACAAATCTGCCCTTCCAGAATTATTCTAAGAACCTAGGCCTGATAATGGATAATAAACTGAAATTTAGCGAACATGTTACAAGCAAGATTAGTTTAGGGTACTGCAACTTAAAATTGCTTTTATTCACATCGAAAATATTTACATCAAGATGCCAAAAAAATGCTGTGTTATAAGATGGTCTTATCACCGTTAAATTATTGTGATGTTATATATGATCCTTGCTTAACTAAAGTCTGTTTTTTTTAAAAGATAAAAGTCAAAATGACATTATGTTGGCAATACAATGTAAAATTGTCAATGCTTTCAAATTTTTTTATGTAGAAAAGGCTTGTGTTGCCAACATAGTTACTAGATTTTTGACTTGGGGAATTATCTTTAAAAAACAAAACAGACTTTACTCACGATTCGAAGCGCATTCAGAAATTGCAAAACTGTTGTCTTAAGGTGAGTTTACACATGCATGGATTTAGTGGCGCCAGTGGTCGCGCCAGTTCTATTTGCACGCCAGTAAAGGTTTACACTTTGTGTGAAAAACAAAAATAAGTGGCACGCCAGTTTCCAGTTTCACTTTTAAAGTGTTTTTCTCAGTAGGTACGCACTGGTCGAGTGAACTTACATAAATTACGTAACAAAATAGTCCGGCTAATCTGTGAGTATGGATATGTCTGGCAAGTGAAAAATTGAAGATCCGAAAATGTTCAGTCAGGCTCACTTTCCACTATCTGAGATAATCCAAATTCCTACTCTCATATAGTTTAGGTTCCATTGTAGTAAATGTGAAATATTAATGTCTGGGAAAATAAGTGTACCTACTTGTATTTTTCATTGATCTTATAAACCCATCCGAAAATTTTAGCTGGACTCAAAAATTCTTGTTTTGTACCACCAGGCTGTTTAATAGACACCAAGTGGGGAAATAAGTGCTAAAAAATTTCACTGCCTCCTGGACTAGAATTACATTTATGACTTTCTGAATTACATTTCACAGACTCTGAAATACAATTGAAGTTTTCTAAATTATAACTGATGCATTCTGAATAACTTTTGATAAATCTGGAATACATTTAGTGCTTTCTGAATAACTTTTTTTAAATCTGAATTACATTTGATGCTTTCTGATTTTCATTTAACTTTTCTGAATTACATTTGATGTTTTCTGAATTATCTACCTACTGTGAGAAATGGTGTAGCAGAACAGGAAATAAGATAATCACAATTTCAATTGAATTTCACTTCTGCAAGGGTCGAATATGAGCTTTTTGAACCAGTCTTGCTTCACTGTAACTCTTATTAAATAGTCAAAAATCAAAGTTCTACATTAATTTTTTGGTATTAGGAGCATCAAGAATAGAATTGTTATGCGTTTCTTGTTCAAAATTCAGCTTTAGTAAAGCCGGCGGCAACATTTTCGCAATTTCAATTAAATTTTCTTCTGCGAGGATCGAATAGCACAACTTTAACTCTTGTTAAAAATCGAAGTTTTTCGTTCCATCTAGTTCAATTTTTGGTATAAAAGAGCACCAAGAATAGAATTTCTTTTTTTGGAAATCTTTGAAGTTTGAGCAAGAATTGTGAGCATACAATTTAACTTGGAACTCATTTCAATCGAGAAAAGCTCATCAGCTCATTTAGCCCTTGAAAATCTGCTCAGAATCAAATATTTTCTTCTGATGTTAGTCTGAGCAAGAAGTACCTTGATACATTTTTTGAATCAGAAAATTAGCTATTTTGTTATCAATCAACTTTCTGAGTAGGTATTCATTCATCTTAAATTTGATTGGTGTTTTAAAGCTCTGATCAAAATTTTTCTATTTCTTGGGAGTTTTTTTAAAAATTGATATTTCTAAGTGCCGGTTTATTCATCTTCTGATAAACTGTCAGGTATGCAATCTGACGGATAAAAATTTAATCTGGATTCTCATTGGTTTGCCAGTTGTCCGCACACCTCTTACGGGTATTTGGTTTTCATTCAAACTCAATGAAATTTTGTTGTGTGTTAGACCTTGACTTCCTGATAAAAAGTTCTCATGGGCCCGAACCAATCCTATGATTAGTTTTTGAGATACAAGTAAATACTTTAATGTCCAAGAAATGTACATATTATCCATTCACAATCCGATGTCCACAGGTACAGGTAAAATTTATCACCTTTCAATGCTATTTGATAGGGAAAGGTGATAAATTTACCTGTACCTGTGGACATCGGATTGTGAATAGGATATACACATTTTATGTGCATTTACCGTTAATACAACCTAATAATATACCAGTATTGACAGGTATCCTCACGCTCAGCTGACAGGTAGATGTAAATGCATATAAAATGTGTACAGTGGGAATCATTGCAATTTGCACATACTCTTTTAACATCCCTCGTATTAAGTCGAAATTCTAACCAATAAATCTATTTAGTCCAGCGGTGTACAATTATTTTTTTCTACAAACGTCACTAAAAGTGTCATTTTTAACGCATGATGTCAGTGTCTAAAATGCCATTTTATGACACTGGTGCTAAAAGTGATTACTTTTAGCACTAGTGCTAAAAGTAATCACTTTTAGTGCGTTTGTAGAAAAAATAGTGTATGATATTCGTACTAAAAGTAATTTTATTTTGTTCAAAGGGATGGAACACTCCGCCTTCGGCGTCGTGTTCCAAACTTCCCTTTTCACAAAATAAAATGTCACTTTTAGCACTTATATCATAAATAACTATTTTCCTTCAACAGTTTATCAAAAACAGAATAAAACATGCTGTGATAAAACTATGACATTACCTGTGTGTCAATGAAGTGAAATTTTAATACATTTATATGGTGTGTACCAATTGCAATGATTTTTACTGTACATTTCTTGGATATTAAACTACCTTTATCTCAAAAACTATAGTCATAGGATTGGTTCGGGCCCATGAGAACTTTTTATCAGGAAGTCAAGGTCTAACACATATCAAAATTTCATTTGAGTTTGACAGCAAAACCAAATACCTATAAGAGGTGTGCGGAGTCCTTTATCTTGCTAATAGTTACCTACCAGTAAGTTTATATAAAGATGAATAAATCGGTACTAAAACTGCTAACTTTCTTCGAAAAATCTTCAGAATTTCTTATGCTTTGAGTTTGATCTCATATTTAAAGACGCGAGGTCATTTGGCCTCAAAACTCTGCTCAGAACCAAAAATGTATCCTTTCTTAAACATTTTTGGAGAAGTCTGATCAAGAAGTATCTTTATTGTTATTTATATGTGCTTCAATTTTGTCATCATACAACTTTCTGAGTATTCAATCATCTCAAATTTGATATCAGTCATATTTGGTGCATTAAAGCTCTGATCAGAGCAAAATATTGTCATTTAAATGATCTTTGATGTTAGTTGTTAGATGTTAGAGCAAAAATTAATGAGCAAATCTTAAAGTTGAATTCTGATTCCCGGCTCTTGATCAAGTTTAGTTTTAAATTTCAGAAACATTTATGTCAATCAAATCAAATTAGACCAATAATTTAAAAGTTGCATTCAGATTTTGAACTCAGAAATAATTTAGTTAAATCAAACGAAACAAAACATTCGAGAGCCACGAATAGCTAAAAGCTCTAATCAGAGCCAAATATTCGTTGTTTGATGTTACTTAAAGCAAAAATTAATTAGCGAATCGTAAAGTTGGGAAAATCTAAGGAATTCAGCAAAATCCTAGGGAAATCGAGAGAAATCTTGAGGAACTCAGGGAAAATCTTAAGAAAATCATGGGCAATCTTAAGGAAATCAGTAAATCTCTAGATCTACCGCATGAGCAGTTTCCAAAAATCTTCATAATTTGAGGTTAGGTATGTTATTAGGGGAACTCTTTGATAATATATTACTGGAAACCATGCCATAAAAGAATCCAGAAACAGTCAAGAGCCTCGAATAGAAAAGAAAAATGATCAAATTTCCTTAAAATTCTTGTCTCTGTTTCTCTTCTTTAGTTTCAATTTTCAACTATTCCAGGCTCTTGAATTTCTGTTTCCATCCAAATTTCTTTTCATAGAAGAACCAAGGAATAGTCAAACTTTCTATAAAAGAAACAACAAACAGCCTGGAATAGAAAAGAAAAATGATTAAATTTCTTTAAAATTCTTGTCTCTATTTCTCTTCTCTTTAGTTTCAATTTCCAACTATTCCATGCTCTTGAATTTCTGTTTCCATTCAAATTTCTTTTTATAGAAGAATCCAAGAACAGTCAAAAGTCTAGAATAGAAAAGAACAATTATCAAATTTCCTTTAAACTCTTGTCTCTATTTCTCTTCTCTTCAGTTTCAATTTTTAACTATTCCAATTTCTGTTTGCATCCAAATTTATTTATACAAAAAAATCAAGGAACAATCTTAAGCCTGGAATAAAATCTCTTTCCATACAAGAATCAAGAAACAGTCAAAAGCCTGGACTAGAAAAAAAAAAGATCAAATTTCCTTAAAACTCTTGTCTCTATTTTTCTTCTCTTTAGTTTCAATTTTCAACTATTCTAGGCTCTTGAATTTCTGTTTCCATTCAAATTTCTCTTCACAAAAGAAGCAAGGAACAATCAAAAGCCTGGAATAAAATTTCTTTCCATAAAAGAATGAAAAAACAGTCAAAAGCCTGGAATAGAAAAGAAAAATCATCAAATTTCCTTAAAATTCATGTCTTAATTTCTCTTCTATTTAGTTTTAAGTTTTAACTATGCCAGGCTCTCGAATTTCTATTTCCATCCAAATTTCTTTTTACAGAAGAATCCAGGAACAGTATGTATGCCTTTCTAGTTGAAATTTTAGCTCTATAGTAGAGCCGGATTTTTTTTTCACATCTTCGATTGAGTTTCAGCTCTGCGAGGGTGAAATATGAGCTTTTTGAACAGCTCTAGTTCAACTTGAACTCCTAAATAATTAAAGATCGAGAGAAGTTTCATCTAGTTCAATATTTCGCATTAAAAAAGCGTTAAGAATAGAATTGCCATGCCTTTCTTGTTCAACATTCAGCTCTAGTAGAGCCGGGAGTGATATTTCCAGTTTTAGTTAAATTTTACTTCGCGGGGGTAGAATATGACCTTTTCCTACAGCCGTGCGGAAAAATCGATTTTCCGCACTGATATGCGTGCGGAAAATGAGTTTTCCCTCACAGTGCGGTAAAACTTTTTTTTTTGACATATCAGTGCGGAAAAAGTTTTTCCGCACGGCGTCAGTGCGGAAAAAATTTTACCACACTGATATGTCAAAAAAAAAAGAAAAATTTTTCATTTTTTCGCCTGTAGGAAAAATATTGTACCTAACACTTGCGGGAAATATTTTTCCGCACTCAGCTGCATCACCGAACTCCGCTGCAGCCGCGTGCGGAAAAATTCATTTTCCGCACTTGTTAGGTAAATAGCTATTTCAAACCACTCTAGCTCAATGTTAATTCTTGAATAGTCAAAAATCAAAGTTTTAGACATTTCATCTAGTTCAATTAGGTATTAGGAGCATCAAGAATAGAATTTTTATGCCTTTCTAACGGTTTGCGATTGTTCTGCGAAACGCTACGTTGAATTTGTGTTGAAACCAAACATGTTTTGCAAACGGTCGCCATTTTTGCAAGAATAATTTAAGAGTGTTTATAATTTTTCCTACGTGCGTGCGGAAAAGTTACTTTGCCGCACGATTTTTCGTTTTGAAAGTTGTACTTTTCCGCACGATTTTACTTTTCCGCACGATTTTACTTTTCCGCACGATTTTACTTTTCCGCACGATTTTACTTTTCCGCACGATTTTACTTTTCCGCACGATTTTACTTTTCCGCACTATTTTTTTACTTTTCCACACGATTTTTACTTTTACTGAAAAGTGTACCCATATTAAAGTTCGGGGGGTCCCTATTTGGGGGGCACAGTCCCGCGGGGGCCCCATCTTTGAGGGGCACAGTCTCGCAGTGGCCCCTTTTTTGGGAGGCGGAGCCCTGGGGGCCCCTTTGTGGGGGAGCGAAGCCTCTTATTTGGGAGGCGGAGCCCCTTATTTGAGGGCACAGCCCTGCAGGGCCCCCTATTTTAGGTGGCATAGTCAATGACGCATAGCCCCGCGAAGGTAGGGAATCCTATCAATTTTTTTGGCCAATTTAGATATAGGCCAAGGATCATGATAAAAAAATCCGGTTCCATTATTTTTTTTTTGTATAAAAAAATCGTGCGGAAAAGTAAAATCGTGCGGAAAAGTTACTTTTCCGCACGATTTTTTTATTGCTAAAAATGAAGATATTTAGGATCAAATAAATGATTTATGTTATATATTATTTTATATTATGTGCTATTTTATACCATCATTATAAAATCTATGCGTATTGGAAACATTTTTTTTTGATAAATAAGATGGACAAAAGCACTCGTAGGAAAAATATTGTACCTAACGCTTGCGGAAAATGTCTTTTCCACCCTCGACGGCTTGCAACTGCCGTCTCGTGCGGAAAAGTACCACTTTCCGCACTTGTTAGGTAAATAACTATTCCACACTTTGTATTTTATTTAGTAACGTGAAACTCAGATGGTGACGTTCTATCATTGAAAAGTTGAATCGTTTAGCGGAACCAAGAGTTAGCCCAATGTATTCTGTTGGTATTTGTAATCGGTTTACAACCAGTTTTGGTCTGGTAAACACAGCCAAAGTCAACACGGGTCACCGTGAATTCGTCGTCAATCAATCTGTCGTACGTCAATTCGTCGTGAAGTCAATTTGACGTATACGTCAATTTGTCGGAAATTCAATTCGTCGTACAGGTATCGTCGTCACCAAAAGTATCTGGTACACAAATAATGCATAATAATCTCCTGGACTAATTCTACTGTCATTCATTTCAATGCATTTGATTCATAGTTTGACAAATATTTGACAATAAAATTCATGTAATAGGACAAGAGCTAATGTGATGCTGTTTCAGTTACTTTTGGTGACGATGGTACGTCAATTCGTCGTATACAATTCGGCGTAAAGTCAATTTGACGTATATGTCAATTCGTCGTAAATTCAATTCGTCGTATACGTCAATTTGTCGTAGAGTAAAGTCGACTAGCTCGTATTGAGGTAAATTGGGTCAAACATCATCATAATAGTTTGCAATTTTAATCAGAAATTATCAAACTTACCGATAATAACCCGGTTAGTTTGGGTTAGTTTGCAATGTAAAGTCTGATTAAAATTGCAATTTAACCCAAACTACCGGATTATCATCGGTGAGTTTGGTAATGTCTGATCAAACAGAAAAAATGTAAATTTATACATTTTAACAATATACCTGAAATACGACGAATTGACATATACGTCAAATTACCTATATACAACAAATTAAGAATACGACGAATTGACATATACGATGAATTAACGCTACGACGAACTGACTTATACGACGAATTGACGTGTCCGACGAATTGACTTTACGACAAATTGACGTATACGACGAATTGACATAGACCCTCAAAAATCAAAGTTTTATCCTTCTCCAGTACAATGATTCGTATTAAAAGCATCAAGAATAGAAGTATTATGCCTTTCTTGTTCAAAACTCAGCTAGAGTGGAGCCGGAAGTGAGATTTTCACAATTTCAATTGAATTGTACTTTTACGGGTATTGAATATGAGTATTTTGAACCACTCTTGCACAATTTTAACTCTTACGAATAGGTAATCAAAAATCGAAGTTTAAGGGAGGCCGCGCATCAAAGAAACATGAAACGTGAAATATGAAACATGAAACGTGAAACACGTTTCATGAAAATAGAATAAGAACAAATAAATACAAGTCCGCCCACCAATGAAACAAGTGTGATTCATGCGCGTGAAACATTTTTGTTGCTTGAAACGTGTTTCATGAAATAGCTCGCGCTCTATTTTTCTGTTTCAGTTTCACGGTTTTTGGTCATAAATACATTCATAAAAAAAATTTATAACGACCAAGAATTCAATATTGTGTTCATTTCGGTGATGGAGCAATATGGAGGATTCAGAATAATTGTATACAAGTATAACATGGCGAAGTACTCGAATAGACAATCACAAGAAAAAGCCTAGCAAAATGATGCCTAACAGGGAAAAAGTACATTATTTTATGGTTGTACCCAGTAACGTTGTTTCCGTTATTTTTTTTGGATTTTTGACAATAATAGAAGAGTTGCCCAACAGAAGTTGTAGTTGCTCGTCATCACTTCCATTGTGTGCTACAGTCTCCACTCCATTACACTACCAAAAGACTTTGCAAACATTATTCTTGTTCCTTTGATTAGTGTGCAAGAAAGAAACGGTTTCCCTTTTCGTAATTTATTGTTTCATGTTTTATGTTTCATGTTTTATGTTTCACGTTTCATGTTTCTTTGATGTGCCTAACATTCATCTAGTTCAATTTTTGGTATAAGGTGCATCAAGACTAGAATAATTGAAGAGGGTGGGCAAGATGTACTCCAAGTGAATAGAATGTTATTGCTTTCTAGTTGAAATTTTAGCTCTAGTGCAATCGGGAATAAAATTCTCATAATTTCAATTTCAATTTTAGCTAAGGGGCGTTAAAAATGAGCTTCTAGAACCTCTCTAGCTTAATTCCTATTCTTGAATAACCAAAAATCAAAGTTTTCCACTTCTCCAGTTCAATTTCTGGTATTGAGAGCGCTGGAAATAGGTCAGGAATAATATTTTCACCGATTTGTACCGACCATTTTAAGGAAGGTTTACAAAATTGAAGCTTGATCCTCATGTAAATAGTTCAATGTTTGGCATTGAGAGCCGCTAGCAGCTAGTTCATAGCTCTAACCCAGATAGGACCGAATGTTTTCAGAATAATCTAACAAGATTTTGAAATTATTAGGAATATTCTCAATAAATATTTCTATGATATTCCTGAAAATATTGACTATTCTGTGATTATTTATGCATGTGTAATAAACATTCCATGATAAACTTTTAAAGAATATTCCAAGAATTTTGAGAACTTTTAATGTTCTAGTGTAGGAATATTTTGATGAGAAGATCCTGACTGGAACATTTTTTTCGATGCAGCATTTGCGGATTCTAGGAATATCCCTCCCAGAATGTAATTATTCCTGAGCTGTCTGGAGGATTTTTCATAGTTCCAAATGAAATATTTTCAGAATATTCATAGAACCACTCTTCCTATCTGGGACTTTCAAATGAGATCAGAATCCAGCGACCTTTCAATTGGACATCTGAGTCCGCTATTTTATCCATTAGCGAATATGTATTGACTTGAGTATGTGCGTTAACGTGAAACAAAATTTCATGGAACTTCACAAAGTCTCATGAAAATTATGTCTTCAGTCTTAGTGTAAACTTTATTGATGTCATCATCTATATGAAAATCTAGAGGAGCTCCTGAACAAGCACCTGCTAGCGAGAGTTAATAGAAGCTAGAGATCTTCGAGAAGCTGAGTCTGATCTCTCAATCTAGAAGATCTATTTTGAACTCAATTGTGAGCCGACGCTTATCAGCACAAAATGACTTACTTCTCGACCTAATGACATACAAACATAAAAAATAAAGTCACAAAATTCTAAGTTATTTATTTCTTCAATACTCTTGTCATTATTTTTTTAACCTCCGAGGCCCCCAATAAGCCTCACAATACTTTTATGAGGCAATCCTAATTACTGATATGCTCAAACAGAACGCATACCATAAATACCAAATATTATGTCAAATGTAACCATTCCATGTTGCATATTATGCCCATACCTACTACCACCTGACAAAAAATAATTACTTTTTGCCCATCAGGTACTTATTCGGGGCCGTTGTCGTAAAACAAAACTTCTTTCGGCATAATGCCGTTTCGACTTTACACTGACCTTCGATATACCTGGGCGCATTAAATTTGCAGCGGTCCCAAAAAAGAACCTGCAAAAAAAACAGAACCAAAACGACCAAAACATACATTGCTGGGCGTCTGGACCATATATAGGTCGGTTGGTTATATAAGTTAGTTTTGGAGGCGTTTTTGGTACCTATACTGTGCGTTGCCAGATTTATACAAAATACATGTGGAAATAAGGAATTTTGCACTGGTTGAATTGATCTATGAAATACATCATCTTGTTCTCAATAAAATCACCTATGCTATGGATGTTGTGATTCTGATTTGGTATGGTTGCAAGCTGGAAACAGGTCTGTAGCTAGCGATTCTCATTCATAGATACATCCAATGAATGGGAATTTTCATTGAAAGGTATACATCCTTATAGTATGAGGTAATGGAGTGGACTTTATGACATTTGCATCTAGAAAATATTTTGATTAGATTTGAGGCAAATTAAAAACGCACCAAATGGCCGAATTTCAAGGGCAAACCAACAAAAAATAGGGAAAGAAAGATGCATGACTTTTCATAAAAATCCCCCAAAACATATATCAGGTAAAATGGATGCCATTCTCTAAAGGTAGGTATATTAAAAAATAACAAATCAAAGTTTGTCCATTGTTGTCCTTGGCAGGTATTTTTGTGCGAGTAACTTTCGATATAAAGTCCTTCTATGCAGGGGTGTGTGAATTTGTCTTTTATTCGAATTTGAAATATGCCTTTTGGCAATGTCTTAAAAGTTTTTTTTTTCGACCATTAGAATGTGCATATTATTAAACATAAATACAGGTTATACTTTTTGGGTTTATTTAATGGCCCATTGTCTTAGATGGTAAACCAAAAGCATAATATTTTTTTGGTATAGTGTGTGTTTCTAAGGCCAGAAAGAGCCGCCATTTAGCCCCAAAACCCGCAATTAATTTGAATTTTATACACACGGGGCAGGTGAAATGAGTCTCGGAGCCAGCAGACGAAAACAATTTTAATAAGTGTTTCATGTTGAATTAAAATTACCTCGACATAGAGAAATTTCCTAGAAAATCGAAAAGGGTAAAGCTGTAGTTATATTAAATTAGTTTTAATATTAACATATGGCTTTGGAATAGCTTATGGTTACAGGGCCGTAACATCTACGACTTTTATAAATAACAAGGACTTTTTCTTTTATAGAACGGGCCTTAGAGTCAACGGTTCATGACAACAATGTGGTTTTGATTAGGATATATTTTAATTATTCACAAAGCTAGTTAAGATGTGTAATAAAATTGACCGTTGGTTGGTTTTGGGACGTGTTTTGTGATATCATTAGTACCTACTATAATAGTGTTTGTCAAATAGAACTCGAAAAACATTAAAATTCCGAGACCGATATTGAGAATATGCCAATCTCGTTCACACCGAGACCGGGACCGTCTACGTTTTTCGAGACTATGCGAGCAGTGTTCATCTCGGTCTAGCGAAGCCCAAGGAAAAGAGAGAACGAGGAAAATCAACACAAATGGACTAACGCTAAGTTTAAAAAGCAAAACTTCAACCTGGATTCTGTTTGACTTATTCTTCTGCTCCTTCTTCTTCTTCTTCTTCTATACCTTCTCACATAACAGTAAAAGAGCATTCATATTCTCAGAATATTCCCTCAAAGTGCTTTTTGGAATGTTCTTTTAGGAATGTTTAATGAATATTCTAAGATTGTTTCGATTGAAATATTCATTTTTGGACGTTCTCTTTATGTACTAGGAATGTTGCTTCTATGCACCTACCTGAAAGATTGTGCTAAAAACCTACTTTATATAACATTATTTGAATATCTTCATACGAACATTATTATAATGTACCCTAAAAAATTTTTTTTCGGCTAATATCTCTATCAAGTATTAAGAATATACTTATACCAAGTTGTGCTGAGAAGTTTATGTAGGTAGGTAACCATGATAAGAATATTTTCATATTGTTGACCTAATTATCTAAAGCAACCTACTCAAAAATCTTAATTGAACAAATGAACAATAATGCTCTATCTATACCATTTCCAGAATTATTTCACACTAGTGAAATTTGATTTCAAATTAATGAAAACTAAATTCACATCAGTGAAATCTAATTTCGCTCAAATGAAAATTGATTTCAAAGTAACGAAAACTAATTTCTCACAAACGAAATTTGATTTCACATTTGTGAAAATGAATTTCAAACTGACCCTAATTAATACTCATTTTTCAAACATTTATTATTTTAGTTCGAAAAAAAACATCAACAAATTATAACGTACTTATTTTGGCAATTGCCTAATTATACTGCATACGGCTAGTCAGCATCAGTTCGGCGGCCATGGGTCTATGGGTTCCTTGTATACATCTTACCTTTGGGCGCCACCAAGTTAATTGTGACTTAACTAAGAAGATAAAAGATAACCTAATGATGTTATAAACAAAACCTGTGCAATTGGAGAGCTTATCAATAAAACAACTAATTAGGTACAATAATGTATCTGGCTTCTTTATTAAAAAATAACAACAATAGTGAATAGGGATAGCCAGGAAATCATTATGGCTTGTACCAATTTATAAATATTTGATTATAAAAAAATTAATGTAAATAATGCATATATAACTATGAATTTTAAGTGAACATGACTAAAAACCTTTTGGTATTTACACTTGTGAGTGATAAGACTAATACAGTATGGGTTACACTTTACCAACAGGCAAATTAAACACAGAAAGATGAGAGCTATTGTTAGGGCAACCTCAGGGTAAAATTCTAGAATTTTATTTAAGGGGCACTTACCGACGTAATTCGGTGTCAGATGATTTATATAAGATTTGCCTAAATAGTAAAGGTGCAACTTACATGTATACAAGTGAAATGTATGTGAAAATCCAGAAGTTTCCAAAGTGAGATTATCTACAGGTTTGGTCTCACTATAGATAGGCTAAGGTATGGTAAGTGAGTCATGAGTCCTATCCACGTTGTATCCGTTCAACGTAGAACTCGACGTGGTTCTGCCAGAGTGGCACCAAGAGAGTTGCTGAAGAATGGCTACCAAAGCCCCAACTGAGAGCAATCTAGATCCAGTCTAGAATCTCTCTAAATACAGCTTAGCAACTGTCCAACTATAGTCTGAGACTAGGATTGTCCAACTATAGCCTGAGACTAGGATTGTCCAACGATAGCCTAAGAGTAGGATTGTCCAACGATAGCCTAAGAGTAGGATTGTCCAACTATAGCCTGAGACTAGGAGTAGGATTATCCAACTATAGCCTGAGACTAGGATTGTCCAACTATAACCTGAGACTAGGACCCTATAACGATGTTCGTATAAAAAAACAAATCGAGCCCCAAATATTAGAAATAATCTTACCTCAAATTGAGGGATACTCTAGACCAAAGGTGAAGTCTTAAACTTCCAAATGCTGCTCGGAACAGTCCTATTAAAAAAAAAATGGAACACGTGTTGTAGGTTAATATTTCCTGAAGAAAATCTCAAACTTACCGAAACAGAATCCAAAAATGACCAAGGGACGACTCTAGATAATTATCAGCAAGAAATTAGTCTAAAACTTGAGCTCCCTGGCACTAAATTCCAAAAAATCTCGCCCCAAAAATAATTAGGGCCGAGGCCCGAGACCGGACGACTACTCAGCGTGAGGTCGCAGATCAAAAGGGCAGATTCTTCATTTCGAATTTAGATTTCGGAAGAAGACTTTCATCTGTCAAACTTCTAATTTTGACATTGAAGAAAATTATAGAAAAGGACGTGTTCAGTTTCACCCCAAAAGTACGAACTGAGAATCCGTTGTGTAAAAAATGACTGGTGAATGTTGAAAAGTGCCTATAGAACATATATCAAAAGGTAGAACAGGTCTAAAGAAAACGCCTAGACAAAACAGCTGTTCAATGACATGATGGAAATGAAAAATCAAAAAGTAAACAACAATTATTATCATAACCTCAGATTATTTATTTATCAATTAGATTTGCAAACAGAGATGATGAAAAAATCTCTCCTTTTCCTAAGATTCTAATCAATAACAGCGGGCCCTGCCGTACTGAATCAAACCTTCCCAGATCAATTAACCAAACTTGCAAACCTGAACCAAAAAAACTTCTAGTAGAAGGCAGCACTCAAGGTAACAAAATCTGGGCACAAAAAAGATAGTTGTTTATTCATTTATTTCATTGTAGCTCTATATGGAATCATATCCAGTATGGCAAAACAAGGTAGCTTATTAGCCAAGAAATTGAAAACGTTACGTAAACGTTATTTATTTTACCGTAATGAAATAAACCCACTGAGTTCACATAACGTAAAATACAATGAAAGGGAGATTCGTCGATTAGGACAAATAAAACTTAAAAGGCCTGTTAAGTCTTTGCCAACGTTTTGCCCAAAAGTTTAGGGCTTCATCAGGGCCTAAATATATAATAGGAACATCAAAGAAGTGCTAACAAAAAACTGAAGTTTGCATGCCTTGTACTTAAAAAATTATGTGGCTAGAATTATATAAAATAGTGCGAGATTTTTCAGGATGGAACATTCAAGTGCACATAACCAAATCACAATGCATTGATAAAATTGTAAAAAGGCAAATTTTTTAATATTTTTTTTTGTCCTAAGCGACGAATCACCCCCTTCATTGGATACCGATGGACACAAACTTCCCTTAGAAAAAATACAATCATGAAGCAATTAACAATAATAATTATAAATCATTTAAATAAATTGAACTTCAGTTGAATCTTCTCACTCTTGAGATAGCTGCATTATACCTTTCCACGTGATTTGCCAAACTGAAGTTTAATTTATTTAAATAATTCATACTTATTTCGTGATTGTATTTTATGTTATCTAAACCACAGTTTCCTAAACTCAGTGGGTTTATTTCATTAGGCTGAAATAATAAATGTTTGAAAAACAAGTATTAATTAGGGTCAGTTTGAAATTCATTTTCAAAAATGTGAAATCAAATTTCGTTAGTGGGAAATCAGTTTTCGTTACTTTGAAATCAATTTTCATTTGAGCGAAATTAGATTTCACTGATGTGAATTTAGTTTTCAATAATTTGAAATCAAATTTCACTTGTGTGAAATATTGCTGGAAATGGTATAGAACCTACTAAAAATATTATAGGTATATTCTTTTACTTTTGCTTTGTAGGAATTCCAAGAGAGGGAGCCACGCGTTATTAAAGATCTACATCTTGCCTAGCGTTTGAATCTCCTTAGAACTTGTTTCTCTCAGTTGGCGTGCTTACTGCGACGAGAGCATAACAAGCTCAAAACCGGAGCTTTGGTTTAACACTTGTGTTTTCTGGAGAAGTTTTCCAACCACTCTTTCGCTGCCTTTAATATAAGCGAAAATTAACATTCCAAGTATATCCGTAGAATCAAACAAGAATGTTATGTCTAGGATGCATATTGAGAATGAAATATGTAGATATATTCTAAGAATATTTCCAGCGTATTGGTATAAAATTCTGTTGAGGACATAACTATAATGTCATAGAGACATTCTTTGAATGTGAGAATATACATTTCAAGCATATTTTTAAAATCAAACAGGAATATTCTTTTCAGGATATATTGAGAATCTCATAGGTATATTCTAGGAATATCCTAATGGATTTCCCAGGAAGTTCTTAGGTATTGCAAACAGTATTTCTACAATATTTTCTCAGAACATTCCCAGGACATTCGAAATGGTTTTGGCGAACATTCTAGGCACATTCCTCCTAAAAAAAGAACATTACATTCTAAGGATGCAATTTTGTTTTATGGGGTTCTTCTTTAGCCTTCTATCATCCATCTTTGGACATAGGCCTCTATTAACTCTCACCAGGTATCTCCATTTTGCGCCACTTCTTAATATGCCCAGTGCGAGCTTGCGGTTAGTTTGAGCTTGTAGCTCCATCTCATCTGTGGTCTGCCTTTTGATCTATGCATATGGTTCTGAGTTTTACTTCTATTGCAAAATGTCCTGCAAAACTCCATTTCAAATTGATTAATTTTGATGCTACGTCCTCCGACGCTGTTTTCGCTCTTATCCAAGTTTTTCTATTTTTGTGGGAGAGTCTTTCTTCTGCACTCTCCGCTTCATGATTTTTTAGATGAGTCTCAGATAGTTTTTGGACATTTTTCTCCATCGATCTTCAAGTTTGACAACCGTTGCTTGAAAATTTTCCTTCAGATAAAGTGGAATTTTCTGATTCTCTAGGATTCCTGAAAGTTGTTTGGTTGCTCTTGTCAAGTTCAGAATAAGTTTTAGGTAAATGTATTTTTGACTTATTTTAGGGAGAGGCTTTCAATGGTGACTCCTTAGCGCCATTTCTGATCACTTTTGTTTTCTCTACATTGATCTTCAGGCCTCTTCCTGTTGATTTTCGCAATCTTTGGACATATGTTAAACATAGTTTCTCTAGTTAAACTTTGCTCTAGTGTTGATATGATTGCTTTGTTCCCATCGTTCAACATTTAAGCTATCACTACATCTTCCCCTGCTGATTTGTTATTTTATGAATCGTTAACTCGATATTATATTCTTCCATTTCTGGTATATCTTCTGAAGTGACATTTTCAATTTTTCGCGGGGTAGTGATTTGTGTTTTCTTGTTCAGCATTATAACGATATGTTCTTGTCAATTTCTTCTCTTTTAACTTCATTTATCAAGCGCATGATTTTGTTGGTATCGCGTCTTGTTTTTAGGCAATTGAGTCCTTGACTCTCTTCTACTGCTCTTTCCATCATTGCTTCGTTGTTATTTTTTTATCTTTTGACTTTTAATGAGAGTTGCTTGTATTATTTCATTGATTTTTCTATATTAAATTGTGTTTCATTTCCCACCGCTCAGAAGATTCCCTTCCGCAATTTCCTTGTTTTATGGCTTACCGCGCTGTTTTGGTCGAGTAGTTGTTCCAGCTTAGAAACTTAATGATTCTAGTCTAATAAACAACTATATGGGATTGTCACATACGCTGGAACAAAAACATGTGGAAATCAAGTAGACTTAGGTCCGGCCGAGGGGTAAACCACTGAGCAAAATCTGTACCAGATATCCCTCTACTAAAGTACATCCCCGAACAACCTCAAGAATTCCCAGGACGTCTTCGGACATCCCTGGACATCCTCAGATATCCCTGGACATCCTCGGAAATCCCTAGACATCCTCGGCAATGTCGGCAATCCCTGGACATCCTTGAACATCCCTTCTCCCTGTACATACCATATCTCTGATATATTTTTGAGGACTATTGGCCTTTTAAGCAAGGCTCATAACAAGAGTAGGTATAAGTCATTGTTACCTTGTAGCAGGTTAAAAAACAAACCTTACCATGTTCAAGTTACTAAAGCTATGATCAATTAGATTAAGTATTACAGTCATTGATAGTCGAATCAATAGTATTGGTAAAATAAATGAAGATTGTCAATGAGTATCTAAAGTCCGTCGATTTTATTCTGATACTCGAAAGAACTGTGAGCTGGTGACACCCTACATTAAAACGCCAATGGTCACCTGACGTCACACCTGTTTTTTCCATATAGAGTCGTGAGCACAAAAAGTGGGACACCCGACTGACAGGTTTTGTCATTTTTCGCTTTTTTGAGTAAATCAGTCTTTTCTCTACAATGGATTTTTTGTCAAATATGACAATCCCTGTCATTGCCCTAGGTAGGTATATAGCTGGTGAGTCCGTTTTACGATATGAAAAAACGGGTGTCCCACTTTTTGTGCTCACGACTGTACTTCACCCCCTCGCTCCTCATACGGAAAGTGTCTGATAAAAATCGACGAACAATACCTCGAAGTCGATGACGAACACTTCAAAACCAAACCAAATTGAATTTAAAAAAAAAAAAAATATTCAAAAATACACAAAACTATAATATCTTGAATTTCTTTTCTTCATTTCTCATTTTTTCTTGCTCAATTTTTGTTTTACTACATTTCTTTTTTAGTTAAATCTTTGTTTTTCAGTCTCAATTTTTGTTTTGGCTCTTGAGTTTCCGTTTTTTTCTAAATTTCTCTAACTAGAGAAAATTCAAGAACTTGGAATAGAAACGAAATACTTTGTTTACCAAATTTTTCTCAATTTTTCTTGAATTTCTTTTATTTTTTTCTAAATTTTTCCCGTTCAATTTTTGTTTATTCTCGGCTCTTGAATTTTTCGAAAACATAAATTCAAGAGCCTGGAATATAAAAAACATCAATGTCATTTAATTTACCATTTTTTTCTCAATTTCTTTCCATATATTCTCTAGTTAAATCTGATTTTTTCTGTCTCAATTTTTGTCTATTCCCGGCTCTCGAATTTTCGTTGTCTTCTAAATTTCTGTAAATATATACATACACTGATGGAGAAAGCAGGGTATATACTTTGCAGCTGATGTTACTTCAATAAAAGAACAAAGGAAATACCTGTTACCTTAGAAAATACCACGATTTTTTCATTAGACATACCCACATCTCTTGAAACATCCTCGGAAATTCCTTTGACATCCTTTGGACATCCTCTGAATATCCTGGAAATCCCAGGACATCCCACGAAATCCTGGGAGATCCCCGGAAATCCGGGGATATCTCTAGACATCCCCAAGCTTGTAGACCAGACATTCCTAGCGGTTCATCCCTCGGGTCGGGCCTTTATGTTAGGTGTTTCGTAGCAGGCCGGCAACGGTATAGATTTGCGGACCTCCTGAAATTTCCACTGAATAGTGAAAGTCTATCAAACTAAACTCACGGTTTCCTAAGATTTAGAACAAAATAATTCTTGCTCCAGCATCAAGTAATCAACCGTCCTAAGACCTAGAAATATGTATAACACTATACATTTCAAAAGCTAAATTAGTCATGTCGAGTTTTTTTGCTAGAGCGTTTTGCTTTTTCCTATCTATCCATTCAAGTCAGCCGCAAACGTCTATCTATGGATATGGACCTCCTCTGAAAACAACCAAAATATGAAAGCTCTAAGATCCAAACCATCAAATTGAAGGCCAAATGTGACTAAAATAAGGAACTAAGATAGTATTACAGTTGACCGAAATGAAATATGTAATTAAATCAGATTTTCGAAAATAAATTTTCGAAAAATCGAAAAATACTTGGCAGTGTATCGAATCCAAGTTATTAGAGGATTTTTTGGAAAACACAAGTGTTTCGCCAAAGCTCCAACACACTGTAAATCTGACCGTGTCAGAGCAATACAACTCATAGTATGAGTAATTAGCAGTGTGTTGGAGCTTTGGCGAGACACTTGTGTTTTCCAAAAAATCCTCTAATAACTTGAATATGTAATAAGACGTTTTGAAGCATATGTTTGACATCGTTACATATTACATGTTTATCCTACAAAAGTCTGTATACAGTTCTAAGGTTCAACATAATCAATACCAAAGAAGCAAAATTCAAAATGCAGATTTTTTTATTTTATTTTATTTTATTTTCTTGTTCGAGGCTGTCCGACTTATTGTCCCCATGCAGCACTGAAGCCTGAGAAGGCTTATTGTAGGTACTTAGCCTATGTGGTTTATTCCAAGCATTCCAGTATTTTTGTGCCTTGTACGAGATTGTACAGGACTTTTACTGGGTGGTGTTTCATTATTGTTTCCGGGTCTACGTTTGGTTACCCGAAAATGCTGTGTCTTCTGCGATCCAGTGTCTCGCAATTCACCAGGATATTTGGCTGTCTCGGGCCGTCCGCTACTAAATTCCACAGGAGTGGGGATAATACCCCGCCTTGTGGGCATCCCCTGTATAGCCGGGCCGCCAGTGTCTCCTCTGCGATGGTGGTTTCTACCATTCTTTCTCTTAGCATGGAGTTGATCCACACACAGCAGGTGTCCTCAACTCCTTTGTGCTTGAGAGATCTGGTTATTGAATCAAAGAAAGTGTTGTTGAAAGCTCCCTCTACATGCAAGAAGGAACCCAGCATCATTTCTTTGTTTACCAGTGTGGTCTCCACTATGCTGACCAGCTGGTGAAGCGCTGTTTTTGTTGACATCCTGTTACCCGTCAGACCGATTGAAAAGTAAATAATAAAATTGAGGAAGTGAGACAGTGAATGGGTAACTAAAACAAGAAAAAATAGAAATAGAGGGTTGGTCGGTGGCTAAAATCTAGAAACGGGACTACGTGTGAAAGGTTGCCGACTAGCTTCCAATGCGGAGAGGGGTGTGGATCAATTAAATAATTAAATATAGAGCGCCACCTGCTTTTACCTGCAGTACACGAAGTCAACCGATATAACGAAAGCAGGAAACTTCTACGGACCTATAGCAGCACAACCTGAAATATAAAAGTAAACAAGAAGGAAGGGCTTAAGTGAAACGCTTTGCTACAATCAGGAACGGGTTTTTAATTAGAACCAGAACAGGTTTGACTCTAGAGCAGGTTCGGAGTGGGTTTTTCGAACGCCCCAGAACACTGAAAATTATTTACACTGGAACCAGAACAAGAACAAAATAAATCGACTAGGAGTACCTAACCTTACGTTCTAAAAATAGTATTTACAATAATTTAACTCAACTTGAGTCCCTAAATAAAGAAGTAAAGAGTATTGTATAATACTTATAACAGCAATAATACCTGAAATGTAAATTATTAGACAGCTTACTAAATGCAGTACCTTCGTAAATGGCCATTCAACCCTACAAGAAATTTCCTGTATTCAGTGCAGCAAGTATTCATGGGATATTAGAGAAATATAGATCATTAATTAAAGTTGAAGTAACAATAGGCGATTTCGGCAAGCTTTGGTTGGTATACCATTTGATTAACCAATTGGTACCTGCAACGTCATAGAAATGACGTAAGACACCATTTTATTCCGAATTCGTTTGGTAGGTCATGAGAGAGGGGAAGAGACGAGCCTTAACCTAACTTTTTGTTGTTCCTCTAGTTTTGGGAGTGACTAGTTACTGACTGCACTGACTAAAATCTATAATCACTAATCAGCACTGTCTAGACAGTACCTTTGAGTAACCTATTGGCTAACTCAGCGTTTTCTGTAAATGTGAAGCTTATTCCATAATCAATTCAGCAAAAAAAGTTACCCCATATCTGTCGTTCAAAGCCATTTTTCAAATGATTAAACATTATTTGGCAATCAAAACATACGAGAAAACAGGAAAATGAACGCGAAAAAACAAATATAATTGTTAGAAATTTCAAATTGTTCAAATTCTAATGAACTTTCATTTATTTACATTTCCCAGAGCAGGACAAAACGAAAATAGACGTAGATAGCACTATACCAAATGAGAAAAACCGTGCTGCTGACCACGGTATCCTATTTGACAGACCAAAAAGGATACCAAAGTCACGGTGACGACATCATTTTCGTATCCGAAATTGGTTGGTATGCATTTGACAGACCAAACAGGGTACCAAACCATGTACCAAAGCTTGCCGAAATCGCCTAATACGTAACCTGAATGGCAAATTTAATATTAGGGAATAATATAGGTAATATAGATAAATAATTAAAATTGAAGTAACAATACATAACCTGAAAGGCAAATTTCATATAATATAGGTAATATAGATAATTAATTAAAATTGAGATAACAACACAAAACCTGAAGGGCTTTAATATTGTAGTAGAAAACTGCGTCGCTGTGGTGATTTATTCCAACAAGGGGTTGGTAAGGTTTGATAGGTTCCAGATATTGAGACAATACAACACACTTATTAAACCTGAGTACTCCCTAATCGCTTGAGGAGAACCTGAAGGATTGGATTGATATCTTCCAGTGTTTACGATGGCCTGGGACTGGATCAGGGCCGCGACAAGAAGCAACTGGCCCTGGGCACTAAAGTTCAGTAATTAGAAGTCACTAAAGCTTCCAATTGTCTAGCGGAGGCTGAAGACAGGAGGTGCGACTTGAAATATACAGTAAGCTTAACGTTTAACTCTTTACTCAAGGTTAAGAACTGAATCGTGACGACTAAAGGCCTGAAACAAATGGACGTTATGAGACTGGGCGTGGAGCGATAGGTAGGTATGTCCAATATTCGGAATTTAACCATACAATTAACAGAAAACTATGCTTATACATAGGCAATAGAGAAACACAGAGAAGACTAATAAGAAAAACCACTCACCAAAATACTTTGGCTTTTAGGAACAAACAATTGATCACGTTGCTCTTTTTCGGCTCACCTGAATGACCTCTCCTTGTCCCTTCAATGTCCTTTAAAAAGGTTGTGTCAAAACTCCAAGGTGAAGGGTTCTGGGGAATTTTGATGATAGTTGGGCATGGGACTATTTTAAATTTAGTTGGTACCGGTCATTGACCTTATTTGGAGCGCTGTCAGTCAAGTCAATCTAATCGAATCAGACAATCAGCTGTTCTAATGTAAATATTGTGATTTTGTTTATTAATAAATTATTTGACTATTTATTTTAACCCTACTAAAAGGAAATCAATTCCATTATTAAACCTCTAACTTGATGATTCTGGGAAGAATGAAAAGTTTGAAGAAAAGTATGGCCACAACTATTCGAAAGAAAACAGTGGCTCGACGAAGATATGCTGTTCAATGAGGCAAATACGCTTATTTCCTTTTATTTTGGCCCAGGAAAAATCATTCCGTAACAATCCCTGTCCGATACGCATATTGGACTAGGTGTAGTGGTCTGTTTGCCCAAACACCGTCCCTAATGTGCCTATCCACCAGTTTTTCCAGTGTCTTAAGCTCAAGTGATGTAAGACTAATGGGTTTAGCGACTTCGCCATGTCCTGTCCTATTTCTCCAGAAATTATCCTATACACCTTCAAGAAAGAAGACAAACATAGAAAACCATCGTCCTATCAACTTGTCATTACATTTGAATAATTTGTTTACCAACAAAATGGATAAATAGTTGAACAGGCGGAATTCCATAAGGAATATGGCACTACCGACAACTTGTGGACCCTTTGTACTTTCAATGAGAAAATTACGGAGTACCTATAATATACCATTACACTTAGCTTTAATGGATTACCAAGTGTCCGCTGACTCTATCCAAACCTGAGAAATTTTGATATCATTAGATAACGCGAGGATAGACTCCAGATTAGATATACAAGCCTTATTATTAAAAAAATTATGTTAATGCATCAATTCAAGTGAAATTAGATGAGGATCAAAAACCTGAAGAGATCCCGATCAAAAGAACACTAGAACAAAGGAATTGGCTTCAGTTCTTTGCAAAATTTCCTTTCCCAGTTCATCTAGAAAAAAACACAAAAAACTCTTCCTAGCAATTATCGTTCCATCTCACCTATATCCGTACTTTCGAATGTAATAGGGAAGGCAGTTGACCTGAAACTGGTTAAATACCTCGAAGTCAATAAGCTCATCTTTGACAAACAGTACGGGGTTCATTGGAAAAGATTAAAACAGGGAATCTGCTGACGTACTTCAGTCATATACGGAACTTGACTTTCGAAAAACATGGCGAATGCAGAATCGTAGCATTGGACATCTATTTCCAATGCTATTGATCAGGTGTGACACAAAGGTCTTCTTAGCAAACTTCCATCGTATGGTCTTTCGAACGAATTTTGCCATTGGCTGGCGAGCTTTTTGGAAGGCAGGTCACTGCATTTTGTGGTCATTGGTCTATTTTCTGATACACTGCCTATAAATGGCTCAGTTCTGTCCCCAACGCTGTTTCTTATTTTTATAAATGATTTGTTAAATGTGACAAGAAATCTCATATACAGCTTTGCGAACGATAGTAGCTTGATGGCATCTTTCGCTTCTGACGAACCGCTTACTGCAGCTACTTCCACACGCCTCACCCAAGAACAGATTCAGTCTATCAGCAGTGATCTTGACACTATCACTAACTGGGCCCTAACAACCTAGTCAAATTCAATGCTTCCAAAATTCAAGCAACAGTATTCTCGATGAGAAATCTTCCGCCGAAGATAACCTAGTTTTACGGGCGTCGCGTCGGTTCTGATGATCTGGCCAGTGATCCATTCTAGCTAGAAGTTATTTAAGAACCACAAGAACCTCACAGGCATCCGATCCGTGTGGTGAAGTTGGCTACCCAGCTCTAAATATAAAGCTTTTTTTTGGTGGCGTACTGCTCACCTCTGGAACTCCCTGCCGCCTACTTCATTTCTTGAACAATTTAACATTAACGTGTCCAAACGTAGGATTAATCTTCCGCACATGATACCGCTAAGGGACTAGCAGAATGAAAGAAAAAAAGTCAGACTCACAATCAGACATGTGAACTGAAGAGCGTTTTCAAATTCAGGAACTTTACTACACACATGTAACTGTATGAAACGCATACCTACATTAATTCCAATTGCGCTCAACGACATAGGTATATTTTTGTGTATACCTACTTTTATCTATTTTATTTTTTTTTTTAATTTGAATTGTTTGGTATAAATCTAATCTAATATAGTAAGTAAGTACTTCAAACTCACCAAAACCATTTAGCCAATTTCAAACGACCCAATACGAATACTGCATTGTGAACAAACCACACATTTTGCTTATCATAATTTCACACTAATTTATAGTTAAATAATAAGATGGTTGATTTTATTCGAGACAAATATCCTAATAATGCTGAGCTTCACATTGCTGGTGATTTCAATCTACTACGAATTGGATGGAACCTTATCGAAGATTGCTTCATTGCTCTACCTCGGACTGATCTCTACATTCCACCTCGACCACCTCAAACCTTTGACTCAATTGGTAGATACACTGTCAGATATGTGTCCATAAAATAATCTTTTCCAATTAAATCATATTTCTAATTTTAACAATGTCATATTAGATTTAGTACTTTCACAAAAAGTTTTTGATGTACAGCAATGTGACCCATTAATGAAAATAGACAAACATCAACCACTTCTACATTTTTACCTTGAATATTAACATAGCAAAATAAACTCTATCAGTCCTCAAGCAGAAACTTTTTATCATGACTTTAAATCCGTTTACTATACTATCGCTGCCAACTATCTGGGTTCCTTTAATTTTGATGAGATTCTCTCTAGCTTTAACATACAAGATATGGTACAGAAATGATATTTTCAACAGAGCAATAAACCTTTTTGTTCTTCTCAAAAAAGTTGCCAGTAGGAAATTTGCAGAGTGGTTCACACAAGAACTCATTAGTTTAACTATTGAGATGAAAATTTCCTACAAAAACTTTCGCCCCATCTCAACAAAACTATCAATCATTTTCTAAATTGCGCACTCTATTGATGATCAAAGTATCTCTCAACAATGATCCAAAAAAGTTTTGGAAATACATAAACTCTAAACGCAACTCTCATAGCCTACCCTCCAACATCTCCCTTGACAATGCAACATGTGAATTGGGTGTAGATGCAGCCAACCTTTTTGCAAATTAATTCGGATCAATTCTCTCAAAATCAACCAAAATTTACAACAGAAACCTCCCTAAATAACATTGATTTACCATCTTATGCTTTTTCAATATCTGCCGTATATTCTGAGCTATCCAACTTAAATACTTCCAAGGGTCCTGGCCCAGGAAAAAATTCACTCCATTCTACTAAAAACTTGCCCTTTGATACTTGCCGGGCCTCTGCACATTATATTTAACAAGTCTCTAAGCTCTGGTCACTTTCCAGACGTCTGGAAATCTAGTTATGTCGCTGTCGCTCCCATCTGGACACAGTAAAGACGTGAAGAATTACAGGCCAATCAATATTATGAGCACAGTTCCCAAGATATTTGAATAATTATTACCTAACAAATTACTCAACATCAGTACTCTCACCTTTGATCGCAAATAACCAGTTTGGATTTTGTGCTCACCGAAATACGGAACTAAATCTATTGTCACACTTATCAAATACTTATCATTGAAACCTTTGAAAATGAATTAGAAGTAGGTACATACCATTTATACAGACTTTGCAAAGGCTTTCGATAAAGTGCCTCACAATATCTTAATCCACAAACTTAAATTAATGGGAATTTCGGGTTCCATGCTTGACTGGATTAAGAGTGACATGACTGGACAGACCCAGATTGTAAAAGTAAACTATCTAATACAGTGAAGATTTCCTCAGGAGTCGCCCAAGATTCCCATTAAGCAGCACTTGCTCTTTAATTACTATATAAATGATGCCGGATCACCCTTTAAACACAGTGATCATAAGCCCTTTGCAGATGATATGAAACTTTCAGAAGTGATCTCTGATACAAGAGACTGTCTCTTGCTACAGCGTAATCTTAAGAGTTTGTACAGTGGTGCAAGACAAATGGAATGGAATGAAGCTAAATGTATCAAAATGTACCTAAGCTTTAATGATATTTTCTCGCAAACGCTCTAAAACAACCTTTAAATACACGATTGACGGATATTCACTTTTGATGGTTGAAACAATAACTGATCTCGGCATAGTTCTTGACCCAGAACTATCCTACACTGACCATATCACTTTCATAGTAAATAAATCGCTTGGAATGTTAGGATTCCTAAAACGAAAAACTCAACATTTTGAGTCGATTCATGCTCTCAAAATTCTTTATTACAGTCTAGTCAGGTCACACTTAGAATATACCTCATCTATTTGGAACCCTCACTACGAAATACATACCCACAAGAATAGAGGGTATATACAGAGAAAATTCCTTTGCTTCATTAATCATAGATTTTTCTATAATGAGTTAAGCTATGAAGCTCATCTGCACCAGAGATTAAATCTGCATACTTTATGCACCAGGAGAAGTCTCAGGGACCTATCTTTGCTTTTTAAATTAAGTAACTCTATAGTGAATTGTGCCCATCCAACAAGCATGGTCAACCTTCATGTTCGTCATTTCTACACAAGAAATCGTAAAAATTTCCATATTTTTTTTTACCTAATTGTTTTCAATTAAGATTTTCTATTGTTACCTGTTAGTTATTTTGTAATATTATTTTTGTTAGGTTTCAAATACTGGGCTTCTGCCCGTAAAATAAATAAATTAAAAAATAAAATAAAAAGTATTGCACAACCTTGATTATAAATAAGTATCCACCATGACCCATGGTCTAGTGACGACTGTCGACTGTGTCTCTCAAAAATATCTACATAATAACTAATTCCGCCATTCTTTTTGTTTCAGGAATCCTCTCCAACTTTGACGCTCATATCGTCAAAGGTAAGCAGGCCATGCGACCGCAGCGTTGTCCAATCAAGGTGTGTGTAAATGTGCGCTTATTCATTTTGTTCTCTCACTACTTTACAAACTAACAACCAATGAAAACTTCACTTTGTAAATCACCACTACTACCGTGCATTTTGGTTGGTGTAATTTAAATGCTGCTCTCCGTTTTTTTTTATTTTTTTTTTTTGTTTTATGTAACCAGTAATTTCCATATTTGCACAAATTTATTATTATATTTAATGCACGTTGGTTTTCTTCAATATTTTTAGTTTTGGGTATTTAAATATATAATGATCATCCACCTATATAATAAGTTGTCGGAATTTGACTTAGGTAATATATTTACACTAAGGTAGTCATTTTGAGGGAATCTTCATTGCTTGATTAAACTACGTCGGGCCCATTACCTGGCCTAACTTAACTTACATGTTCATTTTAATTATTCCTTCTTATGATTTACTATAGGATGAACTTGGTCTTTACACGTAAGTAATTTGTATTTCTAATTTGTAAATTTTGATACTCAATTATTTAATTAATTACTAAGAATGGTCTTAAGATGAAGCGGAATAAAAATACAGTAAACGCCAAATAATTTCCGATGCACGTCATCAATCGCCTGATAAAATAAATGACATTCAAGCCATTTTGTTTGGTTTATTTTACGGTGTGGTGTTCAAATTTTCTTTATTATGGCTCCAGCGTAAATCAAGAAAATTGCAACATTAGTTTTACTTCTTTCCATCACAATCTGACAACGCTGCCCCCATTCTACTTCACTCAAAGGCTATGACGTGCATCGTAAATTATTTGGTGTTTACTATAGTTTCAAATTACAACAATAATAAATATTTAGTTTATTGCAAGGCATAAATCATAAAAATGTTCTTAATGAATGGAGTCTTACATCACGTCAGTGTATCGAATGTCATTATTCGTGCAAATGCATACTTGCAGGTTGCTTTTTTTTGCGCCATTCAAGGTTATCCGGTACCAGTACGGCAAAACGTTAGTGCCCAATTTTACGATCGTCTGCAGTTAGGTACTTAATTCAACCCGTGTTTTCTTCTACGGACAAGCCCGTTTGGGACCTTAATTTTTCGGTGCTCTTGCTCAACTGCACCAAACAGAAATTGCAAAGTAGGTTTTTGGAATATGTTAATTTAATAAAAATGAATTTGATACTAATAATACTTATATATAAGGCTGAAACTTGCTCACGATACATAATTGTTAAAGTTTGTGGAGGGTAGTCCTTCTTGAAATTGTTATAGGATGTGTATAACGGATGTTTCCAGAAATTCCGCCTCAAAACATTTCTGAGATGTATATACCAAAGAAACTAGGCAAATCGCATCTAATCTATACATTCAGACATTTAATACCCGAAAGGGATATCTGAGGAATATATTGTCTTATTAGGGAAGATACTCGGCAGATCTGGAATAATCCTCTTTCTACATAGCAGTTGATTCTATTCTACCCTACGGTTATTGATTGCATGTTCCATCGTCCAGACCTCTACACTATCGAATGCCTTCTCATAACATAATCCATGAGGGTTCTTAATGTCAGAAGTTCGCTCAACAGGTTGGTATAGATTTATTCTAGATGTTAAACCTCATTAATAGTTTGTAGACCTGGAACAACAACGATATTGGTTGACAATTGTTGATATTATTTCTTTTTCCATACTTGAAAAGCAACACATCACATCCACTCTTTCATTTAATGATAGTACCACGTTGCTTTTTTTTATTCTTTCCTCTATTAAATGTCTCTATTTTCGGTATTTACTCTGAATTTATTTACTCTATTTAATTTCTGTCATTTTCCATCATCTGGGCTTTCCTTGAATGTGTATACGATGCTGTTACTATTTCAGCTATTTGCAGTTTGTTTTTTTCCTCCTCTCCATTTATTCTCTTTTACAGACGTTATAACAGTTTTGTCTTATCCTGGTCTTAGACACTTTAATCATCTGTTGATAACTCCTTTGTCTCGTTGTGCTTCCCAGATCATCATTAATTTTTCTTTTTATTGTTTTATTGATTTTCATACTCTCAACAACAATTTACCTCTAAAACGGTTACATATAGAACATCCATTAATAACTGATTTAACAGTGCGTCTGCATTGAAGAATCCAATAGTTTTTCTGGAAAATGTTCATCAATCCTTGTACACCAACATGGTTATTTTTACTGTGTTCTTCGAAAATAAGACGTTTAACAACATGATTTGAGAGTAAAACATACGGCATACGGAAGTTTCCTGTATCAATTCTGTCTGATATCCTAGTACGTACCCTGAAACCCGTCTTCATCGATAAACGGACATAAAGGTGACAGTTTAGGTTCATTTTCGGACTGAAAAATGTCTTCTTGTATGAAACGAATGGCAACTTTTCTTGACACTTCTAATTTCTTTGGTGTCAAAAAACTTTTTGTTCTCGGTAATCTTCTTTCTGTAGTTATTGACAAATAGTAGCAGCCACGCAATCATGTTGACTATTTGGTTGCATTTTGAGAAATACAGGTAATACCATAAAAAATATTTGGTTACAATCAAAGAAACTACAGTCTTTCTTTTTTACTTACTTACTTCTTCGTCGCACTCAAAATTTTGACTTATCCACTTTGAAACTGGATCAAGTAACCATCGAGGTCCCTCCCACCATCTTCTTCCAGCCAGTGCTTTCAAAGAACAGCCTCTTGAAGGAAGATCTACTGACGAGGAACATGGTATCAATATTCAGGTTTGGTGAACTTTTTTATTTCTTCCACACGATTCCAGATCAACGGTTTCCGTTGGTCTTCTCTCCTAATCCAAGATAAAACTGTTGATGAATCTGAACAAAAGAGAACTTCAAGTTTTAAACCGTGATTATTGTAAAACTTTTGAAATAATCGTACACCAATGGTAGCAGCTAAAAGTTTAAGACGAGGTATAGTTAACTTCTTGATAGGTGCTACTCTAGATTTTACTTCCATTATTAGTCTCAAACAAACTTGACCTTCATCTACTTCTGTCCTTAAAAAAATACAAGCTGCATAGGCGTCGGCACTTGCATCATAGAAGACATGTAAAGATCTTGTAGCCATTTTAAAAATATTTCTCGAATTTTTCCAGTCACCTCAACGTCCCATCCCAAATTCGAAGACATGTCTTTTGGAGTAAAAGTTTTGAAATCAACGTAACTGGACACGAAAAGCCAATAGGGTCAAACAACTTATGAGTTATGGATAAAATAATTCATTTCATTAGCTGTCGTATATCGAGTTTATCAACGTACCTTTCTTTGGACATTTCATCATCTACTTTATCACAAATCCTTGTAAAAGCTGTCTGATGTGGTTCTAGGGCTTTCTTGGTTTTCTCCATACTAGAAGTATCCTCAGAGTCTTACCACTCTACTATCAAGTATATACCTTTGCAGCAACAGCCGATATTACTTCGAAAAATACTTTTATTTAACAAAGAACAATGTGATAACTTTTTTTTTTAATCATTCAATAATAATCACTGTCATCCCCTGACATAATCACAAAATTCTGGTGGTATATATCAAAAAATATAAAAAGAATAAGCCCCCTTATTTCTTAACAAATTGATACACAAGTTGGATCACCCCTAGGCTTGGATTTCACGAATTCTAAAGACATTCAAATTATGCATAATTTCAACAAAGAGAAAACAAAATCAAACTTTTTTAAGTTAATGTCCTAAAATTTCTACATCCTGTTTGAAATCCTAAATTTTACCATCTTCAAAAGTATTTTCTGGTATAGGAACAGTAGATCGCAGTTACACAAACAAAACAAATTCCTATTGCTCTAAAGGACAAGGTTAGAGAAAAAAAAGACTTATAATGATTTCCCAGAAAAATCTTGTTTCAGTCACTGAACCAACTGACTGGGTAAACCCTATTGCTATAGCACCCAAACCTAATGGCGATATTCGTGTGTGCATAGACCCCAGAGATTAGACATTTAAATCAATATTTAAAACGAGAATATTTCAATATACCAACCACGGACATTTTATTCAGTGAACTTCATGTTCATTACATTATTAGACGCTTCCCAGGCTTTTTTATAAATACTCCTGGACTATGAAAGTTCTAAAATGTGTACCATCGCCACTTGTTAGGGTAGATATAGATTCGCACGGTTGCCATTCGGCATCAGCTCAGCGCCAGAAATTTTCCAGCGTTTTATGTATGAAACGTTAGAAGTTGTGCCTAGTGTAATATCATATTTTGATGATGAATAGCGAAAAATGACAAGACCTGTCAGTCGAGTGTCCCACTTTTAATGCTCACGACTGTACTTGTGTTCGGCAGGACTCTAGAAGACCATAACAGAAATTTGGACATAGTATTTAAAATAATCTGTAAAAGTGGCCTTATTGTAAATCAAGAAAAATCGCATTTTTGTTAGAAAAGCATAAAATTGTTAGGTTATGTAATCAGCGAAGCGGGTATTGCTGCTGACAGAAAGAAAACTGATACTATTGATTATTCCACTCATGTGTGATAAATCCCATAAGACAAGTGACGATTTTCAGAATTACAGCGAAAATTCTCTTTTCCATTTGTTTAACTAGAGAGAATTACAGCAATAATTCTCCCATGTTATTGTATACATGGTTGTCATGCTAATTTTTGATACAAACAAATGGTTTCTGATAGCAACCATTTATTTGTATTGATTGTTAAGATGTTCAAATCGTTTAATACATAATTATTTCCATATTTTTTGCATTCTCATACGTGAAATAATCCTCTAAATATCACTTGAGCTTTAAAATGAACCAGATAATTTTTCACTCATGCGTGTTTTCTCTACAAATTTCACTCGTCCTACGGATTCGTGAAATTATAGAAAACACGCAATCATGAAAAATTATCGGTAATTTTGAAGCTCTCGTGGTATTATCCCCGAAAATATGAAACACCTGGAAACCGGAAAGAACTACAGAGATTTTTGGGCATGATAGTTTACCTTGTTAATTTTTCACCAAATCTCTCACAAAAAATTGCACCGTTAAGCAAACTTCTGAGTGAAAAAAATTAATGGATGTGGACTGGAAATGAAAATATTTGTTTTCAACAGCTCAAAAAACTTGTGACATCTACACAAGTGCTATCATATTTTGACCCTAAAAAAGAAACTATTCTTAGTGTTGATCCAAGCCCATTCGGTTTTGGAGCAGTGATTGTATGCAGGAATGTCATCCAGTGGAATATGCTCCAATATCTCTCACTCCCACTCAACAAAGATACAACCGCATTGAAAAGTTGAAAAGGAACTTATGGCTTTGGTTGTGGGCTTTGAAAAATTCCATTATTATTTATATGGTAAACGATTTTCAATCCAAACTGATTACCTATAGACCCCTTTTAGGTTTATTGAAGAAACCATTAGATGAGTTGTCTCCGAGATTGCAAAGATTAGCTATTCGATTGCTTAGATATCAGTTTACACTAGAATATGTCCCTGGAAAGAAAATGCAAATAGCTGATACTCTTAGTAGAAGCCCAATACTTGAATTTATTGATACCACGTACTTGGATGCAAACTTAATGGTTTATTTTGTGATAGCCTGTTACGATACATTTATCATTTTCGTAACATATATTATTTCTTCTAATTTTCATTATAAAATTGTATTTTCGCCACATCAGAACTTTTATTTGAAGAAATTATGTTTATCTTGCTTTTAGCAAATAAATATAGGTATTTTTCTCTAACTTCTGATTCTGAAATGGTTATTTTCAACTTGATGACCTAATTAATTAGTGGTTTTGTATTTCTAACATAACCTTAAATTTAAATCATTATAATTTGTAAACAATTAGAATGATTCTAGTGTGTTTTTATCTATTCCCTTTCAATCAGCTTGGTGTGTCAATAATGAAGTTAGCACGGTCTTTTGTGTTCAGATTTCTAGATTTTCCCTTAATATTTTTCAATTCATTCCACCATCGGTGTCTACTATCACTGTTGGCTTTTTATTGCCTGTTATCTTATCTTATCTACCTTTAAAATATAGATATTGTATTTTAATTTTTTATCTGTTGTGGCGTGGTGCCACGTTTTTCTGAAGAGAGTCAATTCAGAGTTTTGGTAAATAAATAGGTACGGCTGCTTTGGTTTTCGGAATCAATTGTTAGTTTGGAGTTGTTGGACCATTTGCTCTAAATAGAGTCGGTTCAAACCAAATTTGTGTGTCCATCCCTATCAACACTTTGCCGTATCCAGGCCGAGGCCTGTATAGCTATTTATTTTTTGACTCCTTCATTACCTTCTCGATGAAGGAGAGTGCTACAAGGGTAAAATTTTAAGATAGAAGTCCGGATAGGTTAAAATTCATTTAAAAAGTTTTAATTAAAACATCTCAAGAAATGACACACCCTGGATTTAATTTATTTCACCCTGAGCTTTATCTTGCAATACCAATAGTAGGTACCTTAACTTAAAATTTATCTATTTGGGGAAAATCTAGAGGTTAACCTGTTTAGTGCGACTGCTCGAAAAGCAGCATTCTGCTCAATTATAACGAGCATCTATTTTATCTTTAATCTTGCTGTATACTTGCCTTATTATCGTTACTTTATTTTACATATCTTCTCATATTTTTTTTAAAATTATTTTATGTTTTTTTTATAAAAATATTTTTCCAATTCGCAATAGTTGTTTATACCTGACTCTGTTGGAAAGGAGTGTCTGCACAACAATAGTTTTATATTTAACTAATTTCATATTAATTTTTCTTTGCAAGATACTTTCTTTTTAACAGAATTCAGGGATTTGATTCAATATTCCAAAATTTGGTAAACCTCATACTGTAAAGTATATATTTTTATAATTCTATATTGCATATTAATGCATTATATTAACCCAAGTAACCTAAAAACTCTAGAGAGAGTAGAGAATATTTTATAGTTATTCTGCTGTCGATAAACATTGATGTGTGCAATTAATTAACCGTCTACCCAATAAAAATTGCAATTACAGTTTTAAAGGAATGAAATCTCGGGTCTCATCAAGCCTCAATCGAAAAACTTAATGGCCAGATGCGAGCTCATAAGTTTAGTTAAAAACGAACAGTCAAAATGATCAAGGATCAAGGTGACCGTATACAGCGTAATGGTATGTGTGCAGTCATAAATTTAATGCCTACTTCTTTTAATATGTCTAAGGTCCAGGTAAGATTTTTGTACCTGTTTTCATCTTAATGTGCCTTTATTCGACAACTTCGATTTTCGGTGGTGGTTGCGAGTCTTCTTTCAGTTGGGGTTTTATTTAGCGTGCATCATGAATCTTGCAGGTAATGGATAAAATGTCAGCGGCGTAGAAAAAAAATTTGCCCACCCATTTCACTAAATTAGTTTTGAAGATGTTCTAAGAAAACCCAAAATTTTTCACACAAAGTGCGAGCTTGTTTGAAAGCTGAAAAGAATTTTTAAATTACCCGTTCGCTTTAAAATTCGACATTTTTTCTTGTCTATATAATGCATGTGATTCTGAAAACCATCTGCCCAAAATAGAATAATAAGTAATTGGCTATGTTTTAATGGGCTATAAATTACCAAGCATCAAAAGAATCTGCGGTTGTTCCGACTATCTGAAACAAAATAATTGTCATGCAAAAGATGATTTTTTTGTGTCTTAGAAAAAATTGCTACTGCGTGATAAAATATTAATTATCTTGATTCCCAGCATTTCAATAAGTTAATTTGACGCAATATTGCGTTATATTATTGCTGGATTCTTGAAACTTCCCAGGTTGGTAGAATTCAGGATTTCAAAATCTGTAGACTTTTCCTAAAGAAGATTAATTTAGGATCTAAAGGTTTTAAAATCTAACAGAATGTGGAAATTCTAAGACAATTACTATCGTGAATCACGACTTCGGTGGCCCTCGGAGGGCGAAAAATGTTTTATTTTGTTATTTCTTTGTTGAACTTTGAATGTCTTCCGAATCGGTAAAATCCAAGCCCAGAGGTGATCCAACTGTGTATCAATTGAACCAATTCGAGTAAAGTTGTAGAATGAAGATAAATTCACTAGTGGCTATGGAATTTACAGGAACTTATTTAAGGCCAATAAAAAAATCGAGCATTAAAGAAGCATCTGGTAGATAACCGTTTTCCTAGTCTAGTACCGACATCCATGATACATGATCTTTAATTGCTTACCAAAAAAAGACCAAAGTTATACTGGTCGAATTCCAATCAGCGATTAGAATCGTTATTTATTACGAACCATCGACAAATTTATTACATACACCAGAGTCCTGGTCGAACTTTATATGCCGTATTGCTTATTATAATTAGTAGGAAAAAAATCACCCATAAAAATGTTAATTAAAGCATCTAATGAATAAATGTCCGGGACTCATTTAATACCTATGTAATTATTTTCATATTATATTTAAAAAAAGTTAATGGCAATAACCGCTTCTTATTTCACCTACCAATGTATTTAAAATATAATTAGTTATGGTACTAGTATGTTATGTTGAAAATAAGTCACGTGAGAAAAATTTATACAACGAGGCCGTCGAGTGGTATAATTTCTTGGATGACTTAGAAAATATAACACACGAGTAGCATACAATGTTTTATCCAACAACTGAAAAATCATAACACACGAGCAGCATACAAGGACTGAAAAAACTGACAGGTGTTTTTTGGGAATGAGTCTTCTTTAAATCAGGATTTATAAACTTTTATTTCCTGACTTTTTGCGTTGACTTTATGAGAGACTGAGTTATAAACCATAACCCACATGGTTTATAACACACTAGTGTATTATTTGATTGTTTACCTGTCTCAACTGGCACAAATAATGACTTATAACTAGCAGGTGTTGGATAATAGTATATTACATACCGAGTAGGGAAGTGTCTCATTACTGTCGAGATTGACTATTAATCTCGACACAGAAATGAAAACTTTCCTCCGAGCTTTGTATACTATTTTATTTGCAAGCACACTATTAATAGAAAGTAGTTAATTAATCCATTTAAATTTAAAAAAAAAACATGCCAAAAACTGTCATTTACTGTTTTGACGTTTTCACCTGACATGTTGTCATTGTTGCCAGCAAAGATAAACAAATTAGAGTGAGGGAAATCGAATAGGGAAATCGAAGAGGGAAGTAGAGCAGGTAATGTGACATTCACACCCAAAATTTTAAAAAGTCACTAATGTTAAGATTACATATACAGGGTGTCACGAAAAGTTTGTTACAAACTTCTAGGGATGGTAGATCTCGTAAAAATAAAGATTTTTTCTTAATAAACATGTGTCCGGAAGTGCTTCATTTTCCAGATATACAGGGTGTAAAAATTTGTAAAAAAAATCAATTTTTACATTAATTCTCAGTAGTGCGTGTGTTTTAGAAAAAAGTTTTTTGTTTTTTTTTTGTTTATTTTTAAGCAACAAATAGCCTGGTAAAATTTCAGGTAATTCTGTGGCAATTTATTGTTTATTTGTGCAGGTCAGTGACGTTCGTGGTTCGTCTGAAATGGTTTTTATATTTTATCTAGAAAACAAAGCAGCATACGGAAAAAAATGAAAAGACAAAAAAGTTGTATCTTTAAGTGTTCTATCAAAAAACATATCCTAATTAAAAATAAATCTACTGGACGATGTTTTTCGTGCAAAAAAAACCATCCGAGAAAACCTGTGGCACGTCCCTGGAATTACTAGGTCAGCTCTGACCCAATCTAAAAAATACCTCATAAAAGTGTCAACAAACTATGAAAATTTCATTTAATTCGTCCAACGCTTTTCTAAGAAATAATAAAAAAATTGACTTTTTTTTACAAAGTTTAACACCCTGTATCTGGAAAGCGAAGCATTTCCGGACACATGTTTATCAAGAAAAAAGTTTTATTTTTACCAGATCTACCATCCCTAGAAATTTGTAACAAACATTTCGTAACACCCTGTATGTTTGCAAATAAAATATCTAATAATAATTCGACGAGTTTGAGAATTGGAAAGTGTAGGAATCATCAAATGAATATATAAACACCAGTTTGAGGAAACATCTTCTGAATGTAAAGAATGCCAAGCAGAAAAGTTAATGGATCAAAGACGAGAGCTCAAATTCGAAGGCTGTTATTGAGAGTATGGAAATGAATGGGACAGTAGAGAGAAAAATTGAAAAGGGTCTGAGAAGACACAATGAGATAAAAGGAGTTATCAACACAGGATTAAAGTGTCTAAGACGAAGACCAACATAAGACAAAACTATTGTAACTTCTGTCAAAAAAAATAAAAAGAGAGGAGGAAGGAATAAAATGCAAATATTTAGTTGAAATGGTAACAGAGAATTATATGGTATTGTATGGTAACCTTGTACACATTCAAGAAAAGCCCAGATAATGGTAAACAACAGAAATTGAATGAGAAACCAAATTCAAAGTAAATGCCGGTGATTGAGATATTAAATAGAGGAATAGAAAACGACAAAAACCTTATTGGTGGGATCAAGAAATCGAGCAGAAAAAAGGAAGAAATACCAACAGTATCTTAATCAAAAAGCACAAGCACAGGCACGGAATAAAATAGTACAGAAAAAAAAAACTAGTTATGGGAAAGAAGCTGCACGCAAAACTTATCTGGGAGGTAAAAGAAACACAAAAAGTTAGAGATTACTGGAAAACATGAGGACAATAAAAACCAAAATATTGTCACCACAATAACACCCCAGCCATGAGGTGCAAGAGTACTTTGAAGAATTAGACGTAACAACGGGCAGAATTTAAAGCTCAAACGCAAAACAACAAAAGTGCAGGATCACTAATAAAAGTAGGTAAGTTTCAGAAAAATTATGTGAGGTTGGAAGTTTTTTTTACAAGCCCATGCAAACTATACAAAAAGTTCGAGTTAATTCGTCTACATTTTTTTTTTGTTCTAAGCACTTGGAACAATGGAGGAAGCCACAAACAAAATCGCAACAGTATCCTTTCCTTCATAAACTCAAAATTTTAAAACTAAAAAAGTGAGGTTAGGATGCCACAGGAGTGCTATAAATGTATAACGTACTTATTTGGCAATTGCCTGATTATACTGCATACGGCTAGTCAGCATCAGTTCGGAGGCCATGGGTTTATGGATTCCTTGTATGCATCTTATCTCTGGGCGCCACCAGGTTAATTGTGACTTAACTAGGAAGATTACTTAATGATGTCATAAACAAAACCAGTGCAATTGGAGAGCTTAATAATAAAACAACTACTTAGGTACAATAATGTATCTGGCTTTCTTTATTAAAAATAATTACAATATTAAATAGGGATAGCCAGCAGCTTATTAAAAAATGTGTTTAGATTAAGGCTTGTACCAATTTATAAATATTTGATTATAAAAAAATATGAATGTAAATAATGCATATATAAATATGAATTTTAAATAAACATGACTGAAACTGTTTGGTATTTACACTTGTGAAACATGAAAGACTACAGTTTGAGCAACACTATCCAGCAGGCAAATTTAACATCAGAAAGGTGAACATTATTGTCAGGGCAACCTCAGGGTAAAATTCTAGAATTTTATTTAAGGGGCACTTACCGAACGTAATTCAGTATCAAGTGATTTATATGATTTGCCTAAATAGTAAAAAGTTTAACTTACATGTATACAAGTGTTAGTTATCTTCAAATGTATGTGTAAAATAGTGTAATTCCAGAAGTTCTTAAAGTGAGGTTATCTACATGTTTGGTCTCACTGTAGATAGACTATGGTATGGTAAGTGAGACCTATGGGAGTCCTATCCACGTTGTATCTGTTCAACGTAGAACTCAACGTGGTTCTATCAAAGTGGTACCAAAAGGGTTGCTGAAGGAAGGCTACCAAAGCCCCAACTGAGAGCAATCTAGATCCAGCCTAGAATCTCTCTAAATACAGCCTAGGAGCTGTCTAAATATATCCCAGAATCCTCTAACTACAGCCTAGAATCTTCTAAGCATAGCCTAGGAACTGTCTAGCTATAGCCTAGGACCCTATAACGATGTTCATATAAAAAAGCAGATCGAGCCCCAAACAGAAATAATCTTACCTCAAACTGAGGGATGTTCTAGGCCAAATGTGAAGTCTTAAACTTCCAAAAGCTGTTCGGAATGATCCTATTGAAGAAATGAAACACGTGTTGTAGATTGATAATCCTGAAGAAAATCTCAAAACTTTCCGAAACAAAATCCAAAATGACCAAGGGACAACTCTAGACAATTATCAACAAGAAATTAGTCTAAAACTTGAGTTCCCTGGCACAAAATTCCAAAAAGTCTTGCCCAAAAATTATTAAAGCCAAGACTGAACGACCACACACCATGAGGTCGCGAATCAAAAGGGAAGATTCTCCCTTTTAGATTTGGGAAGAAGGCTTCCATTTGTCCAACTTCTAATTTTGACATTGATGAAAATTATAGAAAAGGCGGGTTCAGTTTAATCCCAAAAATACAAACTGAAAAGTGGGTTGTGTATAAATGACTCCAAATAACTGGTGAATGTTGAAAATTGCCTATAGAACATATATCAAAAAGTAGAACAGGGGGCGGATTACGAACTCTCGATTCGAACCGAAACCGCCATGTTACACCAAAATTTTGATTTCGAACGCACTCCATGCGAATGGGGGCCAAAATTCGTTTGATTCTTTGTTTTGTTTTGACGTTTTGTAGTATTTTGAACTTTGAACAGAAGAATCGTTGAAAAAAAATGTCTTAAAATTAATTATGGCCATTGGCAGGTTTTATTATCTTTTATGGATAAACATTCTCTATTTGCTAGAGGTCAATTTGCAGGGCCCAACGGCAAAGTCATTCAAAGGAAATTCTGGAACAGCTTACAGAAAATAAAGAATCTGTGGGTAATTGTAGATGAGGTCGTACCAAATCAATAAGGTTCTGGACCAAGACTTTGCTAAGTCTAAATAGTTCAATAAACCTTGCCTCTGGGTCTTTTTTCTTGAAACAGGGGAGCAGCGTTCCCAAGAGAACGAGTGTTCCGTCTTTGTCCCTACTTATGTTGTTATCATTTGCATATCATTGAAAAAGACGAAACACTCGTTCTTCTGGGAACGCTACTCCCTGTTTCAAGAATAAGGACCCTGGATGTAAAAAGGAATTATAACTTTCTCTGATTTCTCTTCTCATATGAATTAATGCACGATTTTCTCGTCTTCTTGCATCATTTTGCCTTCGCCGCCTTATGACTCTGATTATGGTAAACATATTACTAACTTTTTTCTTTTATAAAATTTTTTAAACACTTTGAAATTGCAAAATTAATCTTTAAAGAACACAAATAACCACAACACAACAATAAAAAATTAGAATTAGTATTAAGTCAATGTCAAAAAATTGACAAAATTTGGTAAATTTGAGCGAAAGGCGTCACAAATCTCCGAACTTACACGAACACAAAACGAAACTTATACCTAATCATCTCTGACGTTTCGAGCACAATCGATGCGTATTCACTTTCGTATCGTGTGTCCATTTCGAGTCGTGTTTTCGTAATCCCCCCGCTGGGGGCGGATTACGAACTCTCGATTCGAACCGAAACCGCCATGTTACACCAAAATTTTGATTTCGAGCGCACTCCATGCGAATGCATTTCGACGAAAGTCACTCGACTGGTTGATGTCTGTCGAAAAGCTATCGAAACGAAATCGAGTCCAATAAAGTTAAGTTATGTTGGATTTTTGGGGGCCAAAATTCGTTTGATTCTTTATTTTGTTTTGACGTTTTGTAGTATTTTGAACTTTGAACAGAAAAATCGCTGAAAAAAATTGTCTTAAAATTAATGATCGCCATTGGCAGGTTTTATTATCTTTTATAGATAAACATTCTCTATTTGCTAGAGGTCAATTTGCAGGGCCCAACGGCAAAGTCATTCAAAGGAAACTCTGGAACAGCTTACAGAAAATAAAGAATCTGTGGGTAATTGTAGATGAGGTCGTACCAAGTCAATAAGGTTCTGGACCAAGACTGTGCTAAGTCTAAATAGTTCAATAAACCTTGCCTCTGGGTCTTTTTTCTTGAAACAGGGGAGCAGGGTTCCCAAGAGAACGAGTGTTCCGTCTTTGTAACTACTTATGTCGTTATCATTTTCATATCATTGAAAAAGACGGAACACTCGTTCTTCTGGGAACGCTACTCCCTGTTTCAAGAATAAGGACCCTGGATGTAAAAAGGAATCATAACTTTCTCTGATTTCTCTTCTCATATGAATTAATGCACGAATTTCTAGTCTTCTTGCATCATTTTGCCTTCGCCGCCTTATGACTCTGATTATGGTAAACATATTACTAACTTTTTCCTTTTATAAAAATTTTTAAACACTTTGAAATTGCGAAATTAATCTTTAAAGAACACAAATAACCACAACACAACAATAAAAAATTAGAATTAGTATTAAGTCAATGTCAAAAAATTGACAAAATTTGGTAAATTTGAGCGAAAGGCGTCACAAATCTCCGAACTCACACGACACACAAAACGAAACTTGTACCTAATCATCTCTGACGTTTCGAGCACAATCGATGCGTATTCACTTTCGTATCGAGTGTCCATTTCGAGTCGTGTTTTCGTAATCCCCCCGCAGGTCTAAGCAAACGCCTAGACAAGACAGCTGTTCATTGACATGATGGAAATGAAAAATCAAAAAAGTAAACAACAATTATCATAACCTCAGATTATTTATTAATTGAGTTTGCAAACAGAGATGATGATAATCTTTCCTTTTTATAAGATTCTAATCAATAACAGCGGGCCCTGCCGTACTGAATCAAACCTTCTTAGATCAATTAACCAGAATTGCAAATCTGAACCAAAAAACTTTTAGTAGAAGGCAGTACTTAAGGTAATAAAATCTGGGCACAGAAAAGATAGTTGTTTATTCATTTATTTCTTTATAGTTCTATATGGAATCATATCCACTAGAGTAAAACAAAGTAGCATATTAGCCAAGAAATTGAAAATGCTACAAATGCAGAAAACCATGTATTTCAAAAGAAGAAAAGGGCAAACTTTTCGAATTCCCATGTTACTTTTGCAAAAACGTCATTTGTACAAAATGCACTGGTGCACTAGCAGGTGAAATCACGAAATCCGAGTAATTCCGAGCCCCTCTAGAAGAAGTTGGGTTTTTCGTGCAAGCTGTAAAGATGCAATTAAAAAGCTCCAAAACAAAAAATAATGCAAGCATCTTGAGAAGAGGTTAAAAAATTCAACAACAAAGAGATGAGACAACAAAAAAACTGGAGAAGCTAAGTTAGGAAGCTGAGTTAGAATTCTTAAAAGATTCTATGGATAGAAGAAGAGCGAAGAACGCGACTATAGAAGAAGAAACTAATGATATTGATAATGATATTGAGAAAGAAGTTAAACAAGTTGACCAAAAAATCCCTGGTGTAACCTATGCAGATACCTTTAAGAACCTTGAGAAAAAGGTAGACACAATCAAAACAAGCACCGAGGGAGGAATAGCTAAATTAAGAGTCTTCAAAATGAAAGAGAGAACGAAGAGCAAAAAACATTTTGTTTTTTTGGCGTTGATGAATCCATGAAGGTAAAGCCAGAAGAAAAGGTGAGAGATGACAAGGACACCATTGGCAGGCTTTTTGGTAGGATACACTGCTTACTTTACCAAAGACAGCTAAGATATTTAGATTGGGAACTGAGACGGCTTATGAACAAAAAAAAAAACAAAAAAAACAATAAGAGTTATTTTGTCAAGCAGAGAAGAAGCTCTACAAGCTCTAAGAAATAGAAAAGCCCTTGAGCAGCATGTATAAGGAGTATTATATTAAGGCCCATCAAACAGAAACCAAAGAAAATATCTTAAGCAAGTTCTAGTTCCAATCTCTTTCTGGTAGGTATAGAAATTTATGATGGGTGGAAAACAAAATTGATTAATGGAAGGTAAAGATATTAGCCAACTGTCCAACCATAGTTATGCTGACAGAAACCTGGCATAGAAATGGCATAGATGTTACCCTAATAAGTCTAGATAGTTACAGCATCTTCCGAGAAGATAGTCCACATCAGAGAGGTGCAGGGGCATGCAAGTTATAGTTAATAACCAGGTTGACGGACAGAGCTTGAGCTATACTCTTAAGCCAATTTTAATCGATTGACCAGTCGGTCATCTTGACAGATGAGCAATGCATTTAACGTCAATTAAGACCAATTAGTTGAAAAATGAAATGACGCTAAATTAATGGCGATGGCTGGACTTAAAAATAGATCACATGAAAATTCTTGTTGCATGCATCTACAGGCTAGGAAATACCACCACAGAGCAAGCTAATAGTCAGATGATAAACATGACATACAATGCTTTTGCAACCAAAAAACCAAAATTTCATTTGAAGACTTTAACTAGCCTAATATAAATCTGGAAAAACTGTCGGTGATGCCAGTTGACAAGAAAACCCAAGATTTCATCGATGCCCATGTATCAGCAAAACCACATAAAATTTCCAACCCGTTATAGAAATGACCAGAGGTCACTGTTGGATCTGTTTTTTTGCAGTGAGAAAACAAGCGTAGGAATTTGATCCCAAATCAGAGCCACGAGCCACCTATGTCATTGTCACAGCTGCAATACCTCAGAAATCAACAAATAAGGTGCTCAGAAGAAATTTTTACACTGCAAAATATGAAGATGTCAACAACTTCATCAGACAAAATCCTAACGATATAGAAAAGACCAAATTTGAGACCTTTCAGGTGGTTTTAAATGGAGCAGTACAAAAATAAAATACCATTCAAACATACAAAAGTTACTCAGCAAAAACCATGGATAAATCAAAATCTATTCAAAGAAATTGTTAAAAACCGAAAACTGTGGGATAAATACAAAAACAATAAATCACAAGAAAACTACCAGGCCTATCTGATGCAAAATATTGAATAATATTGTTAAAAAAAGCTTCACGAGGCCAGAAAATCATTTGAATATGGCTTAGTAACATCGGAGTCACCAAAAAGAATTTACAAGTATATAAGCAGGATCTTGAACTACAAGGTGACAACGATCACTCTCAAAGTCCGGCAGGCCTATTCTCTATGAACAGCAATTACTAGCAACCAGCAATCGGTCGCAAGTTGCTTTTTTAGAATGGAAAACTCGCGTTTGACAGCGACTTGACAGCGAAAATTGCGCAATTCTCTGCGCTCGCAAGTTACAGAATAAGCCGGCCGACCACAAATGAAGTTTTAGATTGAAAATCCATGGCAGAGTGTTTTTCTGACCAGTTTGACAGATCATTCAATCAGATCCAAAATGGCACCCTCCCTCAACTTCCTGCATACACCCGACTGCATAACTCAATTGATAGTATACATATGCAGTTCACAGACAAAAATGTTAAATAAGCATTGAAAAACATGAAAAAGAAGCTCAAGTACGGGACCTGAAAATTTTACAACAATTTTGCTACAAAATTGCAGTGATTCCATTGGTCAACGACTGTCAGAGGTTATGCAGGAGTGTAAAGAATTAGGAAGATGACAATAGTTACACCACTGTTCAAAAATTGTGACAGATATAAGGCAGAGAGAATCACCGCCTCATCAAAAAATAATAGTCAGAGAACTTACAGAATTCTTTTTTGAAAATAATTTAATTCCATCAGCCCAGCATGGGTTTCTTCCGAACCGCTCAACAACAGAAAACCATAGCAATGCTCAACCCACAGACGTGATTTTCCTGGACGATGAGAAAGCCTTCGATAAAGTGCCACATAAGAAGTTATGTGGAAAGATGGAGCACTTTGGACAATTATTGTTGATATTGATTAAAGGGTCGTCGGATGAACGATATACTACCAAGTACGAATAAATGGAGAAATGTCAAGCAGACGCTTAGTTCAGAGTGGAGTTGGGGCCACTGCTTTTAAAAAGGGTTGAAAATTGGTCGGAGATGTGTGGAATGAAACTGAATGAGACAAAATGTACAGTGCTAAGAATTGACCTAAACCACGCATACTTGTTGAACAGGGCAGTTATCAACCGTAACACTTAAAATGAGAAAATCACATTGTACAAATAACACGCCTTCAAAGATTATTCTATTGAGATGATAACAAATCTTTATCAGGCCAAAGCTGGAATACGCTTTTACTGTGTGAAACCCCTATTATATCAAAGGCATTTTAAACACTTGAAAAAATACAGAGAAGAGTAACTAAAATACCACCAGAGCTAGAGAATCTAACTTACACTGAAAGGTTGGTAAGAATGTAATTGACAACATTCAAAAAAAAAAAAGAAGACATAGAAGGGATTTAATAGACATATACAAGATGAGTAGGTACTATAATTGCGATATTGGGCAGATCTTTCACCATAATCAAAACAGCTTCGAGGATTTTTAAAAAACTGGTCGAGGGATAAGCTGCAAAATACCAAAGAAAAAATTGTATAATCAATCGGGTAGTTATCTCGTGGAATGCCTTACCAGAACATACAGTGACCGCCTCTTATATTAATACATTTAAAAAGCAATTAGACAGAGATCTTCACAATAGTGCAGCTAGGATAATTTACTATAGTGCATAGTAATAAACAATAACCTTATAGACTAAACGCTTCATCTGTTCTATCGCTATGGGAAAATTACAGTTGTTATAAAAGAAGAAGTTGAAAAACTCTGTAGTTTCTTGAAGAATAAGAGAGCGCTAGGCTCAGGAGAAATATATGGATAACTGATAAAGTATGGGACCAATCAACTCAAGGGTCTAACAAAACTATTACAAATATGCTTAGATGAACATGAAATACCGGAAGAGTGGAAGATAAGCCATTTAACACCTATGTATAAGAAGGAAGACAGAAACAAGGGAATTGCAGTGACAAATACGTGGACAAGAGTGTATGGAAAATTTATAAAAACCAAAATAGAGTACAAAGATAGTGAGGCAGAAATCAGGCCGCTTTTAGAGCAGAAATATTAACTGTTAACCATTTATTTAGTTTGACTAAGGTAATAGAAAAGAAACTAGCGTACAACTAAGAACTTCATTTATTCTTTGTCGATCTTGAAAAAGCACATGACAATATCCCACTAAAAAAACTATTGGAAGCATTAAAAAGGATCAATATCAAAGTGCTTAATGGTGGAAAAACAAATACAGACACATGGGAATACCGCTCAATGAATACAATATATGTACTCTAACCTTTGCAGATGACCAAGTATTTATTACGCAGGAATCATAGTCCATACAAAAATGCTGTAAGCAACTGAAATTGATTTTTGGAGGAGAGCGGCAGGTAGGTCAAAAATGGAAAGGATAACAAATCTGAGAATTAGGGAAATTATAGACGTAAGACACACAATGAAAGATGATAGTATAAAGGACAAACAACTGATTTGGTTCAGACATGTACGAACAATGGCAGATTCCAGAATACCCAAGCAAATTATTGAGTGGAAGCCAGGGGGAAGAAGAAGATACGGCAGACCAAGAGGAAGTTGAACACATGGAGTAAACGAGAAAACGAGAGACAGAGGCTTGGATGAGGATGCCTGGATTGAGAAAGATGGTTGGAGATCGAGAATTGGAAGACGTAGAACGTTATAAGCCAATAATTATATACCTACCATATATTAAAAACAAGAAAACGTCTGGTTCTATTGAATGAACAATATCAGTCAAAAATTTTCCTACTCCCTAATATAGTTACGTGAAAGCAAGTCAGCTATAAGCATCTCTTTACCAGGCTTGGGATAAACAGTTACATCATATTTTTAAAGTTTAACCTTCATTTTTTGAAACCTTGGAGATTGTACCTCTACAACACCCTTTTTCATTATTGCCCTTTTTCAATTTGACTAATACGCCTTTCGGCTACTGTTAATAATCGCGATGCGAAAGCCACTGGTTTATTGTTTTGCAGGAGCACACAGCCCAAACCTGACTTACTTGCATCTGTTAGAATAACTGGGGGTGAAAATTCATTAAAATTAGTCAATACAGGTGGAGTACTTATCAATTTTTTAATATTATTCAGAGATTCTGTATGTTTGGCAGTCCACAACCATACTACTAACATCTTTTTTAAATAACTCTCTCAATGGTGTTGATATCTCTGATAAATTGGGTATGTAATTTTTCAAATTATTATTCATTCCGAGAATTCTTTGAAGTTCTTTTGGAGTTTTTGACTCCTCAAGGCTCAATATTGCCAGAATTTTGTCATTATATGGTGTTATATACCCCATCAAAAATGTTTCCTAAATAATTATTATTACTTCTTGCACTCGATATTGCAATTTGCTACTAATAAACTTAACATTCAAAGAGCGAGTTCTCTCAACAATCTCAGCCAAGATTCGATCATCTTTCCCCAATGTTTCTGCTGTAATCAACAAGTCATCAAAGTATACCCCTTCAATATCAACAAAGTTTCCAATACCTATTTCTCTTTTGGCAAAACCCAGGTGCAACATTAAGACCAAAAGGAAGTCTCAGGAATCTGTAGACCTCAAAAGAACAACTGAATGCACAGAGCTTGTTCGAGTCCTTATCCAAAGTTAGGTACCTGATAGAACCCATCCTCAAAATCTAGGACAGAAAAGTAATTTTTATTGTTTAATTTTGCTCTCATTTCATCTAAAGTTGGATTTTCAAAGAATTCTTTATCCAATGCAGTATTTAATTATCTGGGATCCATTATTTTTTCCTATAATGAACAAGTTGTTAAGCCATTCAGTAGGCCCTTCAAATTCAGCAATTACTCCTTTATTGATTAATTCATCAAGTTTACTCTGTAATTTGTCCTTAATGACTAAAGGAACTCTACTGGGTGGCGTGAAAACTGATGACAAATCTAAGTTAAAATTTATATCTTCATGCTTATATCTTAAGTTAACAGACCCCAACGGATACATTTTAAAACCCCCCTATTTTTCGAGTACAATATTTACTTGTTTCAATTCGCATATATTTTATTTCCTATTAAAAATTTTCTCCAGAATGTCATCTACTACTACTTGCTCAACCCATTTAGATTTTATCTTTTTCTTACATACGGCACTTACATTTTCAATGCTGCTCAACTCCCTAACACTTAACATCGTCACAAAGTACTCATCATCTTCATCACTAGAATTCTGCTCATGCCTGCCTACTTGTAACTCCCGCACATATATGATTTCCTACACATTTTCTTCAAAGTGTCCACTAAACTTATATTTATTGCATCTTCGGCCAAATGCTGGACATTTTTTCCTACCATGTGGAGTGCCACATCTTTGACAATCAAATTGACCTGGTTACTGATTTTCTATTTAAATAGTCTGATGATGCTGATGATGCCTCATTTTCTCTATTTGGGTGTCTGAGTTGTTCTTTTTTCTGAACTGCATCAATTTTTACTTCACGGCCATCTAGAACTTGTTTTAACTGAGCATTTGCTATCTCATTTGCTTTGCATATTTGAGATGCTTTTTTCAAGACCACATCATCGAGATGCAAAAGCTTTTCTTGAAGTTATTCACTTCGAATACCAAGGACAATGCGATCTTTAATCATAGAGTCCATCGAGTCCCCAAAATCACAAGTTTGTGCCAACTTTTTCAGCTCAGTTATAAAGTAAATAAATGACTCACCCTCTTCTCATTTTTATTATAAAACAAAAATCTTCCATACACCACATTAACTTTAGAAGTCATGAACTTTTCAAATGGAATTAACACCGTGTTGTACGATTTCTTTTGCACTCAGTGAGACCTAGAGTATTATACACCTCCAAGGCCTCCTTACCCATTATACTTAACAAGGGGGCCACCTTTAGCTCATCATGCTTTTTATCTTTTCCACTGTTCCTTGTTTGAATTTTTTAAAATTTTCTGTAACATTGCCTTCAATTGAAAGCAGTGCCGGTAATCTCAACTGTTCCATTTTACTTTTACTGCCTTCACTCTTTAAGAAAACTATGAAGAATCAATTCCACACTAGGAGTATATAATAAACTGTTTACCACAAAAGGATAATATATAATACCTAAACTGTTTTTCCACAAAAACGAATTGCTTAATAGGTAATCCATATACGACTGCGTCATGTGATACTATTGAGTAATACACGTAGGTTTTAGTACTTGTCTTTATTAATGTATTGTTATAAACTGTTTAATAATAATATAAAATATGTTTTTTTAAAAAACAAAGCGATGCAGCCCTTGGCCAACTCACTTAACCTACAAGAAACATCTAACCTAAAAACTAAAAGCTGATCACGCCATGTTGCCAAGTTAACTGATATGGCTTGATCTGAATATTATCACAAATGGGAAACAATTATAATGATGGAAGAGAAAGGAATGAAAACGTAGGAATTGAATGATGTCTGCTGGGTTGAAATGGTAATTCAGAAAGATTGATAGGCTCCTGTTTGAGAAATTATTTAAAAATTCTTTGCAAATAAAACAAACACATGAAATAACAGAACAATCAATAATAGTATTGATTATTTTTTTAGTGAACACAAATAAGGCATAACAGAAGGTAACAGACATAGAAGTGAAATGAGAAGCGATTATACTCTGGATGAATTTCGAAGGAAAGAGGAGAACAACAGAGTGACTTATAAACTTCGTAGTAAATAGCTTGCTGAAATATATAAAAAACAGGCAGACACAAAGAACATATAAGGAAGGTGGAAAAGATATAAAAACATAATGATCACTGCAACAGAATACACATATATGGGACTATACTTATAATGAAAACATGAAACGACCCGATAATGAAACTATAAAGTCAAGATAGCAGTGAAAGAAAAGAATACCTACAATCAAAAGCAACAAAGAAGAATGAAAAATGTAAAAAACCAATACCAGTAAAGATCAAGAGTGAAATACGAGAGAAAAAAGAAAGAATTTCCACAATGCCACAGGCCAGAAGAAGATGAAATAGTACAAGAAATACTTAAGTGAAAGGAGCCATGAATATGATAAAAGCAGGAAAATCAGCAGATCAATGATCATGATCAAATAATAGGGGAGAAGATGGAGTTAAATATGAATATGAAAAAAAACTTTTAGAAAATATACTTACAAAGAAGCAAAGATACCAGAGGATTGAAGTTTCGTGACTTTATTTCGATTAAAAATTATTTCGGGAACTCAATTACAGCAAGACAAGGAATCCTGCCATCCGCCACGGCACCAAACATATTTTTCTAATCCGTAGTGTATTTTTAAATTAGGCACTAGGAATAATAAATTACAATCATACAGCTGCACCACCAAATAATCTAAATTTAAATGCATTGTATGTGTAGTATGTAAAGTATTGAGTGTCGGTGGGTTTATTTATAAAGTTAATTATCTAGGTTATTATATACATTTGGTCAATGTTAAATAAATAGTTAAGTCTTTTCCAGATTTTGCTCAAAATGTATTTTTGTTATTCAATCTTTATACATAGTTGCAATCTGTAATATTTATCTACCGTACCTACGCATACCTTCAGTAATTTTATTTACATATTTTTAAGTTAATTACAGTGTAATGTATGTAATTAAAAGTTATTCACATGTATATTTCGGGTAATTTGAATACCGTGCGACCGATTGAAAAAATTTCCTCACAATTTTAATGACTTGGGTAGCATACCTACCTAAATTACCTACGTAATCAACAAAATTTTATTTATCGAGTATCGCGGCACTAAACTTTTATTGTCTTAGAACAACAATGTTATTTTTATGGTCAGTTTGGTACTGCTGCACCATAATTACGCGGTGCTTAAATTACACCGAAACAGGAAACATAAATAACTGGGTGTAATATTGGCCAAACTTAAATTGATACTTCTTTTATCTAGATCTCTAAAATGTTCATTAGAAGATAATATGACGGCATCCACACGATTTCTTTCTTTAGGCGTATATAAATACCTTCCTGGTAATAATTAAAATGTTGAATTTTGGCAGTTTTGATGTAATATACCATTCATGGGAAAACACTTTCAAGTCCAATTATCAGAACCATCCAGCAATGACAGTGGATTAAGTTTTGAAAAATTTGCTCATATTCAGATTTGATACAATTTTATCAAATGGGCAATTCTCCAGAACATAATTATTTATTGAATAAGTCGAAAAGTTCTATAGCCAACTCAGATGGAACCTCTACCATCTGGTTCCATCTTGTTTCATTTCTTCTAGTATTTTGTGTTCTAGAATTTCCTCTTGTTTCCACTTGTTTTTATTCTTATATTATTGCCATTTTTCCAAAATCTGTCCTCAAGGTATTATTTTTCCGCCTTCATCTTTTTTCATTTTTTATAGTTTATGTTTTTTTTTACCAAATCAACCGTTTATGGTTTTCATTGTAAAACGTTTTCATTTTGGGTCCAGTTTCTTCCCAATTTTGTTCTTTTCCTTTCTTGATCTTCACTCTTGGCACTCAACTCTAGAGTCTTTTCTTTTTGGATTGTGTTTTTTTTTTTTGGTAATTTTTTTTAACTCTTTCTTTTTTACTATACTGTCTTGACCTATACTACTATGTTCTACTCTTGCTTCCTGTCATCAAGTTTTCTCTTATAAAATGTCAGCAGACTCTACGAAGTAAATCTCTTCATTTTATCGAATCTTGAAGCATCACTTTGCGAATTTCCTGATTTTTCTAAAAGAAGATTACTTCCTGCTGAAAATTGTGTATCTTGAGTTATTGGTTTGCAAAATTCCTGGTTTCTGTACCTAAAACAAGAGAGACCTTTAGATCCTAGATTGTTACTATGCAGAAGTTTTGTTTTTCTTGGGAGATGCTGATCTTAAGATTCTGATTTCTCAGAGAATTGAAAATGTCCTAATGCTATTTTGAACAAAGTTCAGGAATAATAAATCCTGAATTCTGAGTCCGGGCTTTGCGTAAATTTTCTGATTCTTTACTTTGCAAACTTCACGATTTCATCTATAACAGGACTTTTAGGATCTTCAGATTTTGTGAGATTTCTAAAACCTTTAGATTTTGAATAATTCTTTTGCAAAAATGTTCTATTTTTTGTTTTTCCACGAAGCCTATGGATCCTAAGATCCTGAATTCTGTGAATATTTTTTGGTGGTTTTATGAATAACTTTAAAAATACAGAACTGGATATCTGGAGGTTCTAGATTTCCAATTCTGTGTCTTTTTTTTTGCAAATATTTTGATTCTGCTCGAAAAGAATTACAAGATCCTGAATCTTGAGAGGCAATACCTTGCAGACTTTCTAGTATTTCTGAGAGACCATCATAAAGATCTGCAGATCATGTCAAATTCTTAAGACCTTCAGATCCTGAAATTTTATTTTGGAAATCTTAAATTTTTTCTTGACTCAAGTGTCTACATCTCTTGAGGTTCCAAATTATCAGAGCATTATTGAAATATCTATATTTTGTTATGAAAAAATTCCGCAAAACCTCTATATCCTTCAATTAAGCGAATATTACAAAATTTTTGGTGCATGAGAAACTCTAGAACTTTAGATCTCCAATTCTGAGTCTTTTGTTCATAAACTTCCTGATTCTGTCTAGAAAGATTCCCAAGATTCTGAATCTTGAGTTAATACCTCGCAAATTGCCTAGTTTTTCTAAGGATCTTCAGATCATGTCAGATTCTTGAGACTTTCAGATCCTGAAATGTTATTTTGGAAATATTTTATCTTTGTTCGAGAAGAGTCTCTACATGTCTTAAGGTTCGAAATTATCAGAACATTAAAATATCTGAATTTTGTTATGAAATAAGTCCAAAAACTCTATACCTACCCTGAATTCTGCGAACATTGAAAATTTCTTGGTGCTTTCATGAAAAACTCTAAAAATTTAAACCTCCAATTCTGAGTATTTTTTATCCCAAGATCCTGACTCTTGAGTTAATACCTTGCAAATTTCCAGTAAAATAGGTATCTAATGGTTGTTATGGAAAAGTCCAAAAACTCTATATGCTGAATTCTACGAACATTGAATATTTCTTGGTGCTTTCATGAAAAGCTCTAGAACTTTGGACCTTTAATTCTGAGTTTTTTTCGCAAATTTCCTGATTCTTTCTGGAAAAATTCCCAAGTTCCTGAGTCCTGAGTCAATAACGTGCAAATTTCCTTGATCTTCTAAGGGAAGATCATTAGGATCTTCAGAACATGTCAGATTCTTAAGACTTCCAGATCTTGAAATGTTTAATTTTTTCTTGAGAATTGTCTTCATGCCTTGATGTTCAGGATTATCAGAACAGTAAAATAGTCCTCTACCTACCTCTACCAACATTGAAAATTTCTTGGTGCTTCTATAAAAAGCTCTAGAGCTTTGGACCTCCAATTTTGAGTCTTTTTTTGCAAATATCCTGATTGTCTCTGGAAAGATTCCCAAGATCCTGATTCTTGAGTCAATACCTTGCACATTTCCTAGTTTTTCTAAGAGAAGATCGCTAGGATCTTCAGATCATGTCAGATTCTTAGGACTTTCAGACCCTGAAATGTTTAATTTATTCTTGAGAATTGTCTTCATGTCTTGAAGTTCAGAATTTTCAGAACAATAAAATAGATATCTAATAATTGTGAAAAAAATACAAAAACTCCATATTCTGAATTTTACGAATATTGAAAATTTCTTGGTGCTTTCATGAAAAGCTCTAGAGCTTTGGACCTCCAATTCTGAGTCTTTTTTTTGCAAATTTCCTGATTCTCCCTGAAAAGATTCCCAAGATCCTGATTCTTCAGTCACTATTTCGCAAATCTCCTAGTTGTTCTAAGAGAAGATCACTAGAATCTTCAGATCATGACAAATTCTTAAGACTTTCAAATCCTAAAATGCTTAATTTTTTCTTGAGAATTTTCTTCATGTCTTGAGGTTCAGAATTCTCAGATCATTAAAATAGGTATCTAATAATTGTTGTTATGAAAAAAGTCCAAAATCTCTACTTATATCCATGAAAAGCTCTGGAGCTTTGGACCTCCATTTCTGAGTCTTTTTTTTGAAAATTTCCTAATTCTGTCTGGAAAGATTCCCAAGATCCTGATTCTTGAGTCAATACCTTGCAAATTTCCTAGTTCGTCTAAAAGAAGATCACTAGGATCTTCAGATCATGTCAGATTCTTAAGACTTTCAGATCCTGAAATGTTTAATTTTTTCTTGAGAATTGCCTTCATGTCTTGATGTTCAGAATTATCAGAACATTAAAATAGGTATCCAATGATTGTTATGAAAAAAGTAAAAAACTATATATCCTATAAATTCTACCAGCATTGAAAATTTCTTCGTGCTTTCATGAAAAGCTCTAGAGCTTTGGACCTCCAATTGTGAGTCTTTTTTTGCAAATTTCCTGATTCTCTCTGAAAAGATTCCCAAGATCCTGATTCTTGAGTCAATACCTTGCAAATTTCCTAGTTCGTCTAAAAGAAGATCACTAGGATCTTCAGATCATGTCAGATTCTTAAGACTTTCAGATCCTGAAATGTTTAATTTTTTCTTGAGAATTGTCTTCATGTCTTGATGTTTAGAATTATCAGAACATTAAAATGGGTATCCAATGGTTGTTATGAAAAAAGTCCAAAACCATATATCCTGAATCCTACCAACATTGAAAATTTCTTGGTGCTTTCATGAAAAGCTCTAGAGCTTCGGACCCTCAATTGGGAGTCTTTTTTGTAAATTTCCTGATTCTCTCTGAAAAGATTCCCAAGATCCTGATTCTTGAGTCAATACCTTGAAAATTTCCTAGTTCTCCTAAGAGAAGATCGCTAGGATCTTCAGATCATGTCAGATTCTTAAGACTTTCAGACCCTGAAATGTTCAATTTTTTCTTGAGAATTGTCTTCATGTCTTGATGTTCAGAGTCATCAGAACATTAAAATAGGTATCTAATGGTTGTTATGAGAAAAGTCCAAAAACTCTATAACCTGAATTCTAAGAACATTGAAAATTTCTTGGTGCCTTCATGAAAAGCTCTAGAGCTTTGAACCTCTAATTCTGAGTCTTTTTTTTGCAAATTTCCTAATTCCCTCTGAAAAGATTCCCAAGATCCAGATTCTTGAGTCAATACCTTGAAAATTCCCTAGTTTTCCTAAGAGAAGATCATTAGGATCTTCAGATCATGTCAGATTCTTAAGACTTTCAAATCGTGAAATGTTGAATTTTTTCTTGAGAATTGTCTTCATGTCTTGATGTTCAGAGTCATCAGAACATTAAAATAGGTACCTAATGGTTGTTATGAGAAAAGTCCAAAAACTCTATATCCTGAATTCTACGAACATTGATAATTTCTTGATGCTTTCATGAAAAACTCTATAGCTTTAGACCTCCAATTCTGAGTTTTTTTTTTGCAAATTTCCTGATTCTCTTTGAAAAGATTCCAAAGATCCTGATTCTTGAGTCAATACCTTACAATCTTTTGTTTTCTACGAGAAGATCATCAGGCAGGATCTTCAGATCATGTCAGATTTTTAAGACTCCCAGATCCTGAAATGTTATTTTGGAAATGTTTATTTTTTTCTTGAGGAGTGTCTACATGCGTCTTGAGGTTCGGAATTATCCAAAACATTCAAATATCAAAATTTTATGAGAGACGTTCAAAAACTCTATAAGTATCCTGAATTCTGCGAACATTGAAAATTTCTTGGTGCTTTCATGAGAAACTCTAAACTTTAGATTTACAGCTCTGTCTTTTTTTTGCAAATTTCCTGATTCTGTCTAAAAAGATTCCCAAGATCTTGAATCAGGAGTCAATACCTTGCAAGTTTCCAAGTTCCTCTTCTGTCTAAAAAGATTCCCAAGATCCTGAATCTTGGGTAAATTCTTTGCAAATTTCCTATTTCTTCTAGGAGAAGATCATTAGGATCTCTAGATCATGTTAGATGGAAATGTTGGTGTTGTTTTTAAGAAGTGTCGAAACATCTTGAGGTTCGCAATTATCAGAACATTGAACTATCTAAAAATTCTGATTTCTGCGAATATTGAAAAGTTCTTGGTGCCCTCAATTCTGAGTCATTTTTTGCAAATTTCCTGATTGTGACTCAAAATATTCCCAAGATCCTGAAAGTTGACTCAATTCAAAACCTGTCAGATTCTTAGGATCCTGGATCCTGAATTGTTATTTTACAAATCTTTTGCTTATTTTTTGTAGAAGAGTGTACGAGGTCTTGAGGTTCTGAATTATCAGAACATAAAAATTTCTGGGTGTAAAATCTTTTTATTTTTAACCATATATGAAATGTTGTCACTACTGACTTTTCAAAAATTTGAAATTGTCACATTTCTGTCTTTTCATTTTCCTGCTCCATTACCTGTCCCAGGACGGGAAGTGAGGACGGGAAATTTTTTCCGTCCTCATTTCCCGTCCACGGACGGAAAATGGAGCAGGGAAATATTTCCCGTTCTCATTTTCCTCTTCATTTGCCGACCTCATTTGGTTGCCCCGAATTTTTTTTTTCAAGAAATTATGGTTAAAAATAAAATAGTATACAACCCTCGACGGGAAACTTCATTGCTGTCTCGAGGTTCAGTTTATCTCGACGCTACGCGTCTCGATAAACTATAAAACCTCTCGACCAGTAATGAAGCATTTCCCGTCTCGGATTGTAATATACTATTTTTCTGAATTCTGAGTCATTACTTTGTACAATTTTTTTGATTCTTTAAGGCGAAAAACTGAATCTTAATTCATTACTTTGCAAGCTTTTTGGTTTCTGTTCTGTCAGTAGCCTTGGCTGATAGCAACACTGCAACAGCTAAGCAAAACTTCAAAAGCTGATCGGTATGACGTGAGCCAAGGATATTGAGAGCTACAGTTAACCTAGCCTAAGAGAAGCATGCTGGACAGCAGAAGGTTTTTTGATGTTTGTATAACCGGTTTTCTCTCGGAAGCATACCTGAGTTTCTTATGAATAAAGTTTATAACGTACTTTTTTTGGCAATTGCCTAATTATACTGCATACGGCTAGTCAGCATCAGTCCGGAGGCCATGGGTCTATAAGTTCCTTGTATACATCTTACCTTTGGGCGCCACCAAGTTAATTGTGACTTAACTAGGAAGATTACTTATTGATGTTATAACAAAACTTGTACAATTGGAGCGCTTAAAATAAAACAACTAATTAGGTACAATAATGTATCTGGCTTTCTTTATTGAAAAATAATAACAATAATAATAAGGCGCCAAAAAGTGTAGCCACCAAGTAATTAGGACTTAACTATTGCGCCAATAAGTAGCCACGAAGTTATTAAAAAAGGTGTTTAGGATTAGGCTTGTACCTAATTTGTGAATATTTGAATAAATAAAAAAAATTTAAATAATGAATATATGACTTTAAAATAAACAGTTTTAACTGTTTATTAACACTTGTGGAAGATTAAAAAAAACAGTATGGGTTACACTCTACCAACAGGCAAATTCAACATCAAAAAGGTGAAAATTATTCTTTGGGCAACCTCAGGGTAAAATTCTAGAATTTTATTTAAGGGGCACGTACTGACGTAATTCGGCGTCAGATGATTTATATATGATTTGCCTAAAAAGTTAAAGTGCAACTTACATGTATACAAGTGAAATGCATGTGAAAATCCAGAAATTTCCAAAGTGAGGTTATCTACAGGTTTGGTCTCACTATTAGATAGCCCCAGGTATGGTAAGTGAGTCATGAGTCCTATCCACGTTGTATCTGTTTAGCGTAGAACTCGACGTGGTTCTGCCAGAGTGGTACCAAGAGAGTTGCTGAAGAAAGGCTACGAAAGCCAACTAAGAGCAATCTAGATCTAGTCTAGAATCTCTTTCTAGGAGCTGTCCAACTATAGCCTAAGACTGTCTAGCTACAGCCTAGAACTAGGACTAGGATTGTCCAACTATAGCGTGAGACTAGGAGTAGGATTGTCCAACTATAGCCTGAGACTAGGACCCTCAAATTGAGGGAACTGGTATAACGTACTTATTTTGGCAATTGCCTAATTATACTGCATACGGCTAGTCAACATCAGTCCGGAGGCCATGGGTCTATGGGTTCCTTGTATACATCTTACCTTTGGGCGCCACCAAGTTAATTGTGACTTAACTAGGAAGATAACCTAATGATGTTATAAACAAAACCTGTGCACTTGGAGAGCTTATCAATTAAACAACTAATTAGGTACAATAATGTATCTGGCTTCTTTATTAAAAAATAATAACAATAATAAATAGGGATAGCCAGGACATCATTATGGCTTGTACAAATTTATAGATATTTGATTATAAATAAATTAATGTAAATAACGCATATATAAATATGAATTTTAAGTGAACATGACTAAAAACCTTTTGGTATTTACACTTGTGAGTGATAAGAAAAATACAGTATGGGTTACACTTTACCAACAGGCAAATTAAACACAGAAAGATGAAAGTTATTGTTAGGGCAACCTCAGGGTAAAATTCTAGAATTTTATTTAAGGGGCACTTACCGAACCTAATTCAGTATCCAGTGATTTACATAGGATTTGCCTATATAGTAAAAGGTGTAACTTACATGTGATACAAGTGTTTGTTATCTTCACATGTATGTGTAAATCCAGAAGTTCCAAAAGTGAGGTTAGCTACATGTTTGGTCTCACTGTAGATAGACAATGGTATGATAAGTGAATCATGAGTCCTATCCACGTGGTATCTGTTAAACGTAGAACTCAATGTGGTTCTAGCAGAGCGGTACCAAGTGGGTTGCTGAAGGGAGGCTACCAAAGCCAACTAAGAGCAATCTAGATCTAGTCTAGAATCTCTTTCTAGGAGCTGTCCAACTATAGCCTGAGACTAGGATTGTCCAACTATAGCCTGAGACTAGGACCCTATAACGATGTTCGTATAAAAAAACAAATCGAGCCCCAAATATTAGAAATAATCTTACCTCAAATTGAGGGATACTCTAGACCAAAGGTGAAGTCTTAAACTTCCAAATGCTGCTCGGAACAGTCCTATTAAAAAAAATGGAACACGTGTTGTAGGTTAATATTTCCTGAAGAAAATCTCAAACTTACCGAAACAGAATCCAAAAATGACCAAGGGACGACTCTAGACAATTATCAGCAAGAAATTAGTCTAAAACTTGAGCTCCCTGGCACAAAATTCCAAAAAGTCTCGCCCCAAAAATAATTAGGGCCGAGGCCCGAGACCGGACGACTACTCAGCGTGAGGTCGCAGATCAAAAGGGCAGATTCTTCATTTAGAATTTAGATTTCGGAAGAAGACTTTCTGTCATCTGTCAAACTTCTAATTTTGACATTGAAGAAAATTATATAAAAGGACGTGTTCAGTTTCACCCCAAAAGTACGAACTGAGAATCGGTTGTGTAAAAAATGACTGGTGAATGTTGAAAAGTGCCTATAGAACATATATCAAAAGGTAGAACAGGTCTAAAGAAAACGCCTAGACAAAACAGCTGTTCAATGACATGATGGAAATGAAAAGTCAAAGAGTACGAAAAAACAACAATTATTATCATAACCTCAGATTATTGATTGGATTTGCAAACAGAGATGGTGATGGTACTAACTCCTTTTCCTAAGATTCTAATCAATAACAGCGGGCCCTGCCGTACTGAATCAAACCTTCCTAGATCAATTAACCAAACTTGCAAACCTGAACCAAAAAAAACTTCTAATAGAAGGCAGTACTCAAGGTAACAAAATCTGGGCACAGAAAAGATAGTTGTTTATTCATTTATTTCATTGTAGTTCTATATGGAATCATATCCAGTATGGCAAAACAAGGTAGCTTATTAGCCAAGAAATTGAAAACGTTACAAGTTGTAATAATTTCTACTAACTATAAGGTGTTTTATGTTAAAGAACCCGCTAACAATACAGTTTCTTCTATGACAAGACTCTTAGAATCTCCAGATCCTCTCAAATTCTTAGGACCTTTAGATCCTTAACTGATCCATTGCAAATGTTCTGTTTCTCAATAAGATTTTGCGTGCCTCTTAAACTTCCCGATGCTTTTATGAAAATACTTTCCAAACTGTGAATCCAGAATTCTCACTCATTAATCTACAAATTTGCTAATTATTTTTTGAAAATATTTCCTAGATCCTGAATGGGAGATCATTTGAAAACTTCTTGGTTTTTCGAGATTCTTTGGACTCTCAGGATCTTCAGATTCTCTAATATTTTTGAAAGTTTTAGTTCCTGAGTAGTTCTTAGGCAAATGTCCTGTTTTTCTTTAAAAAGACTGTACACAGACAATCTGCTGATTTTGTCATGAAATAATTCATGATGGCTCTTTAGATTCTGGATTCTAGACCTTCAGTTTCAGAGAAAGGAAGAACAAAAAAAATATTATTTTGTAAATAACACACATTATGAAAGTATAATAAGCATACAATCAAAAGTATGTATCTTTAGTAGAACACATGCCTCAAATTTGGAGCAAATGGTTCAATTTTTCGATATTATCATTTTCCTGGAAATCTAAATTTTGGCAACCTCTGCTCATAGAAAAATATAATACCTTGAAGCACAAACATTATTATATATCGAACCAATTTTTTCCAAGAAAAATAGAGCAACCAAAAAGCTAATCATAAAATCTTATTATACTAATAACTGATCAGGCTCTAACCCTAAATTATTATATTCTACTGGCACGCAATGCCCAAAAGCCCCCATAGGAAAAACCTAATTTTACATGTTTTACCGACTGTCAAGATTTAAATTAGAAATCACAATTAATCCGCCGAACGCAATCGAAAATAAGGAGTGGTTTTTATTACACTTTCGTGTTACGGGTTATTTTTTTGAGGCATACATATATTAAGTAACGAATGGGTTCATATTTCTTTTCGGGAAGACTGAACCGAATTTATTACACTGATTTAGTGTATCTCTACCAAATAGGCTCGGTTACATATTTCGGTAAAAGTATGTAAATGAGATATTTTTCCGCCATGAATGTTTTGGATTTACGATTTCTAGTAGATTACATGGGATTTTTTTTTTTTTCATTTCGGTTGGTGCACCTTATCTTTGGTTAATCGAATTCTTTTATATTAGTTAGGTACTCTTGAGTGGGTAATAATTCTAATTAAATATTTAAATTTATTGTATGAAGAAGGTAGGAATTTTTTCTTTCTTTTTTAAAACAGTGGTATTTTATTGAATGTTATGCCTAACTTTGAATAAGTAAGACAGCGAATATATTGGTATGAGATAGCATAACCAAATATGTTTTGTCTGGTTTCATTTGACTGTACCAGTCAGTAGGTATAAGGTCTGGAGACTTTTCCGGCTATATTCTACTTGGCCACTTCTCCACATCCTTCTTCAAATTTGTTCCCGATCCTGTTGAAGCCATAAACTCTCATAGAGCAATATTTAAATTTTTTCAGATTACTTTGTTTTATTTCCACTACACCTTTTTGGTTACTTTTTTTTCGTCGTGTTAAATCTCCTTCGTTCATAAAAAAAAATCTTGAGCTTGCTTTTTGTAATACCTAATTGATCCTCCTCTTCTACTTCTTTTTCCGTCAATTGTAAAGTTATTGCCACTTATTCAAGCGCGGAAAAACTTCTCTCAATAAAATTTCTTTTTGAATTTTTTTATTCCTGAGCCCTGCCACAAGTCTTTCCCTGCCTTTTATGGAAAAATAACCCAAAGGCTTACTCAAAAAACGAGAGGTGGAGACCAATAAACCGATTAACGCAAGCTGACAAAGGTTTTCCGAGAATTTGAAAACGGTAGGAGGAAACAAAGAAAAAATTAGGTCAAGATGATACGATAAACGATCTGTGAAGGTGCAAGAATGAGACTGTCAAATGTTCAGGGATCAGTCTAATATGTCCGATAAGAATCCATATTGACATCCAAAGTTACATGTAATTGCCATCTTTTTCAGTTCATTTATGGTCTGTTTGAAAATTTGAAATCCGTCCACAATTTCCAATCTATAGCTGGTTGAAATTAACAAGTCAGAGCTTCTCCAGTTTCATCTAAATGATAAGTTCTCTGGATTTTTTGGCATTACTAAATTAATCAATATTTCATACACTCCAATATCCCCTCCTCGTCGGCATTTTTCTGTTCCCAATTCAGTTTCTTGTTGAATAAAACCATACTATACTTCAGAAACAAACTATTTGTTATTATCCTTTCTTATACCAATCTCTCCTACCTTACATGTTCGTCTGGGAATTTCTCAAGCCAACCTGAACATCTCGTGGATATAATCGGTTTATACATAGAAGTAGCACTGTTTATAGCTAAATTTATCGGAAAAGGGGGAGATTTTTGGAAGAATTGGAGAATATTGGAAATCCTGCTACTTAGAGAACATCAAGATCAAAAAGATATGTCATGATATATACGGAAAAGTATAAAAGAAAACCAATATATTTCACAGCTACTACTGAAAACGGAGCAAAATATCATCAGTAGCTGGAGATAATTGGTATTTCATCTATTTCCATGACAGAAAGATTTGCAAGAAATCAATTTAAAGTTTGGAATTTGCAGATAGTTCAAAACTGGAAGTGATTGACTTTCGTGTTTTTATATGTTATGGCCGCAAAGAGCTACTTATTGATAGAAATACAATGATAAAAACATTGCATAATACATCAAGAATTTCTAAAACCTCTACCTGACGTTCAAAAAGTAAATGACTTGAAGATTCCAGAAAATCCAAATATTAAACAATTTGAGGCATTGCGTCAAAAACTAATTGAAGAATTTAAATATTGTGTTCGACACAGAAGTATTAAAGACACACACATCGGTACACAAAATATAATTCCCTTTGCTATAACACGACCGAGGAAAATACCTTTTGCATGGAGAAATCAAGTGAAAGATGAATTGTATGAAATTATTAGAAAAGGCATACTTATTCCAGTTGGCGATGACGCTACAAACTTTGTAAGCCCTTTGGTTGTAGTGCCAAAACTAAATGGTAACATCGGAATTAGCGTTGATTTTACCATGTTAAATGTTTATATCAAATGACCTTTACATAATTTCTGAGCACCATTGGAAGCAATATCAAATATTGATTGCAATTTAAAGTATTTGTCTTCATTGAGCTGGATAAAGATAGCCAGACATTAACAACTTTTCTTTTTCTTATACCATGGGAAAACTTCTAATGGACACGTGGAAAAATGAAAAGTCAGATTATCAAATGTCTAAAAGCGGTCAAAATTTCTTAGAAAAAAAAATTATCATTTGTATTTCCGAACGGAGAAAAGAGAATGAAGACGAAGAAAGTTGAAGGGGAGATGCATTCCTTCAGGATATTTGAACCAACTTCATCTACTGGGGTAAAAATTCTATTCACTCAAAATCTCAAACCGACAAGAGTCACTGAATCACTTAGAGCAAATAATAGCTGCTCCATATTTTCACCAAAAAAAATACAGTTTATATTATTCTTTCCATCCCTTAATGCTACGGGACAACCTAATGTATATCAATTCCAAGAAAAATCCTTATTCGAACCATGTAACGCTCCGTACGAAAACTTACTAGAATAACATCAAAAATAAATTGCCCCGGCCGACCCCAGAAGAGCCAAGGAAAAAATATTAAATATCAAATTGCACACGGACCGAAATGTGCCGCAAAGCGGCATTTTCGGTAATGTGACTTATACGCCGGAAGTCAAAATGTGTGTCTCTAATGTAATAAGCAACAACTCTGCATCTGGCGTATTATTTTCTCGCTTTGCCCATTTTTCATGCTTGCAATATACCCACCCCCTCATAATAATTTAAGGGTCGAAACATATGATAATATTTTAATGAGTTGGCAACTAATCAAACAAAACTGATTTGTCCATTTGGTTGGACTATAAAATTTAAGATCAATTTTAAGTATAGTGAGTTGATAAACTCAAAATACAATCACCCACACCTATTTTTAATCAAAACGTTGTCGCGCCGTAGCTTGAAAAAAATGTTTTCGTTAAGTAAAGTGTGTTTGTTTCTATTTATGAGAAACTATAATAGTATTTTGGGATTATAAAAATGCCTCGGAGTTCGCCTACATAAGCGATCCCCCCAGGTCCCTCATCAACGCAATTTATAAATAAAAATTGAAAACATCATCAGAAGCAATGGCTGTGGTCCAACTTGTTAAATTATACCTGAATACCAAAGAAATGAAATGAAAGTAGTAAATGATACACCAATGGCGTACGCGTTTTATTTTTTGGTTTCTACAATTTTTTTTTTCTTAGAGGTTTATTATAGACCTTCAAGAAATCATCTAGCAGCATCTAAATACAGAGGGTTGGGACTCTGTAATGGATAGAGATCGTTATCCCCATCGCTATAACACTGCTACCCTCTTCCCTCTTTCCGAAATCAATAGAGAGGGAATGCCAATAGAGATAGAGAAAAGATCTCTATTCATTACAGAGTCCCAGCTCTAGGTTGAAAACGAGTCTTTCTTCTTTCTCTACTCTTCAACTAAGATCTTCTTCTTCTTTTCTTGTTAAAAGTTTGTCATAGCGTTAATGCGAAGCACTTTTACGCTGTAATGGATGAGTCTAATTGCTACTTATGTTGTGTTTAAAGTTAACTTGTTGTTCAGGGAGAGGAAGGGTAGTCGGGATAGGATAGGAAAGAATTGGAAAGGAGGGAAGGGGATTTCATTCTTTAGAAAAGAAGCGGAGCTTTTAGATTTCTGAGAGTAGTTCTGTCGGGGTTAATAGTAAAGTTATCGTCGAATAAGTTTTTAATGATAAGTATGTTTCTCAACAAGGTATTCCTGGATTGTGTCAACGCTCAAATCCATATGTAAGTCCGCATTGCGAACATACCATGGAGCGCCGACCATCCTACGGAATACCTTGTTTTGAAACACCTGCAGTTTCTTTTTATTTTGCCGTGATGTCTCTGAGAAAACTGATCCACCGTAAAGTAATGAAGGTCTGATCACTTGTTTGCATAGTAACAATTTGTTTTTGAGAGTCACTTTACTGTTCTTGGTAAGTAGTGGGTGAAGCAGTCCGGCTAATCTGTAACGTTTATTTAATTTATGATTAATGTGGAGACTCCAAGAAAGTTTGTTGTCCAGTATTAGTCCTAATAGTAGGAGAGCCGGCAATATTAACGGGTATGTGATCGTTGCAATGGATAATTTTCACATAAAAGAATAGCTTATAGTTAACTTTAAACTAAATGGATGGGTGGTCTCGATTCTCATGGCCGCAACCCTTTGATGGCTGGGCGTAAACTACCCCTCTTTTTCCGAAGGAACAATGTAATCTTTGCAATAGCTGAAAATTGGTAGATATATTCTTTAATATGTCTTCTCAAATAATATATAGGGTGGCTTCGATTTTGATGGCCGGAAATGATGGCAACTCTCATTGAAAGTCGAGCACACGCGTTATTTTGCTTGCTAAATACAAATTTTTGAAAGTGACAGCCTTCAAAGTCACTTTTAAAGTTAAAAGAGGACTCTGTGAAGAGGATTTTGCATATGGCTGTAGATCTTTAGACAACAAAAGAAACATGAAATTGTGTTAATAAAGTGTTTGCCGCATATGATGAGAACCCCCCATACCGCAAGGTACTGCTTATTTGTTGCGCTTATGGTTCTTGAAGTATCTTTTTATGAAACAACTTTACGGCCATGAAAATCGAGGCAACCTGTCCATTTGGTCTAAAGGTTACTATGACCTATTTTTTTATGTAGAAATTATCCATTGCAACGATCACATACCCGTCAGTATTGCCGGCTCTTGGACTATAAGTATTTAATTTGATTAGTCCATGCTATTTCTGAATTGTCCAGTATCAGATTGTCAATATGTCTGTTACGTTTGCAGGAGATCAGGGCTGCGTTCAAAAACGGCTAAAGCCAAGCCAAAATTGGCATATTGCGTTCAAGTTCGGCTCCAGCGTGCCAAAAACTGTTGACTTTACACGTTCAGAATCGGCCGCGGTAAAGTAACTTTTGGAGGTGCTTTTAACTGAGTCTAGAAATGGTTATACGAATTTTGATTGGATGAGACCAAATTCAATATGGCGTGGCGGCCAGCAAGTTAGTTTCGAATATGTGCTTTCATGCATATTTCAATTATTTTGCTTCGAGTTTTGCTTGCAGCTTTGATTTTGATTATTCATTATTCAATAAAATATTTGTAGGTACGTAAACTATTGAGTTGGGCAGAAAATAGATATTTTTTTGTGTGTTTCCGTACATGTGTGGACGCCACGCCATCTTGAATGTCACGTGGTTTGGATTGCCTAATTGAGAAACGGTATTTAGCGTTCCAGCAAATTCACACCAGATTTGGCATTGCCGGTAGAAGGGAAAAAGTAGGTTTTGGCATTAGCATTGACGTCTTTGAACGCACTCCTGGACAGCTTGGGTCTTATTGATGTTAATTTTAATTTTCCATAATTTTGCTTAGTCAATTATAGAGTCAAGATGATTTTGTAGTCGTCTATGTATGTGATGTGAGTACTTTTGTGAAGTGTAAATACAAGTGTAAATATTATAGAGCAGTGGAGCCAGGACAAAACCTTGAGGAACTCCTGCTTCTATAGGTCTGACATTTGAGAAGGTATTCTAGTTGAGTTTGACATGGAAACTTCTGGCTTCGAGGAAATTAATGATAATTTTGACAAGAGATAATGGCAAAAAATATTTGTCATGAATTAGCGCATTATTGTAGCTCCTAGTAGTATTCTAAATTGGTTCAAAAGAGTTCTTAAAGGTTTACAGTTCTAAATTGAATCCCATAATCGTTCTGAAATAACCCTGAAGTTTCTAAATTGTTTCAAAATGCTCCTGGAAATTCTGATTTGGATTTGAACTGTTTTAAATATTTATTGAAGATTTAAAGTTCTACAGCACTTCAAATTCGTTTCTGAAATCCCTCTGAAAGGCGTTTCGTAACTTTTAACCTGAACCCTAAGATTCTAGCACTTTTCAAATTGCTTCTGGAGATTATAGAGTGTTTATGTTTTGGAGCTTCATAAAATGGGTGTCAAACTTCTGAATTGTTCTAAAATGCATTTGGAAATTGTAAATAGGTTTTTGAAAGTTTTGGAGCATTCTAAAGTTTCCAAATTGTTCTGAAGCGTTACAGAATGCTTTTGGATATTCCGAATTGAATTTTAAGTGTTGTGAAGTTTCCAAAAGACTTATTGAAGAATTTTAAATGGTTTCTAGTAACTTCTAAATTGAATGAGAAACGAATTCTGTGGAAAAATTTTGTAGCTATCTGAAAAACGTCCCTAAGATGTCCATAAACGATATTCGAGACTATTTTAGGCGTCTGCTTACGTCTTCAAGGCATCTTAAAGACGTCGAATGTAACAAAACCCAACGTCTTTCAAACATCTGTCTAAAAACGTCTTTAAAACATTTTTCCAAAACATTCTAAAGACGTCTTCAACGATATCTTGTCTTGTCTTGAAGACGTCTTTGAATTTTTTTTTAATACATAAACCATTATTAGTACGAGCGGTACGCAAAAAAAGTAACTGTTCTTGCAGAAAGTAGGTATGCCACTCTGCAGGTCTGGTGCAGAGCTTCAAAGAATTGATTTGACGTCCATTTGACGTTCATTTTGCGCCACCCTGTATAAGTGAATGAGAGTAACAGAATTCATCAAATAATGAACCTAAAGATCAAACAGAACAAGAAGAACAGTTCTTCGAAGAATACCAGATCAATATCGAACTAATCCACATTTGGAGATACCAGACCGAACAGATAATAAGCATAGAGTACAAGAAGACCTAGAAAATCAACCTGAAATAAGAAAACAACTGAGAGAGAGAACAAAGCTAAACAAACCTGATGTTCGTTTTGAGGACTATACATATTATGACAGCTGCTGCAGAAATAAGCGAACCACAGGAGCTACTAAGCTACAAAGATGCCATTACTTGCAATGATAAAGACAATTGGTTTTGGAAATGGATAATTAAATACAGTCACTACAATAAAATTGTACTTGGGAGGTTAAGATGTTACCACCAGGAAAGAAGGCCAGTACCATGTAAGTATGTGTAAAAAGTGAGAACCAATCCAGATGGGTCCATTGACAAGTACAAAGCTCGGCTATTTATCAAAGGTTAATCACAAAGAAAAAGTGAAGATTACGACCAGACTTACAGATTCGATGTATGTTCTGCATTTCTCTATGAAAAACTAAATAATTAAGTCTATATGAAGCAACCAGAGGGGTATGAAGATGGAAGTAACGGTTTGTAAGCTTCAGCACAGTCTTTATGGACTAAAACAAGCACCTATAGATGTTGGAATCAAAGATGTACCGATTACATTGAAGTTCTTGGTTTTAGAAGATCAGATACCCTTGTTTATAAAGAAAGTTGAAGAAGACACACTTCTACTAGTATTATATAAGATGGACTCCTTCAACCAACGACAAATTGGAGGACTCCTTCTTAGAAAGTTTACGAAGAGAATTTAAAATTACCATTAAACCAGCTTCTTATATTTTGGGTTTAGAAATTAAAAGAACTGAAAATGGTGCAGTAAAAGTAAGCCAAACAGCTTATACAAGAGAAAGTCTTGACCGCCTTGGAATGCAAAACTGTAAACCTGTATTGACGCTATTGCTGAAAGAAGGTGTACAATTGGGTGGAAGAATTGAACACTAAAACATATAGAGAGGCTATTGGGGCCTTAATGTTATTTATGACAAGTACTCGACCAGACATTGCCTATGCAGTTAGTGTTGTTTCCCGGAAACTTGAGAATCCCTCATAAAGAGACGTTAGAAGAGTTGAAAGAATTTCACGTTACCTAAAAGGTGTACCATTGAGATTGGTATGATAATATAAACCAGGAGTACCAATCAAACGCTTGATTGATGAAATTCTGGAATTAAAGTCAATTCCAGTGCTGAAAGTTGACAACGAAACTGCAATTAAATTGACCCAGAATTCTAGGTTCCATCGACGAACCAAACACATTCACAGCAGACACTTCTTTGTCCGTATGAGCTGGTATTAGATGGCCGAATAAAAGTTGAAAAAGTCCAACCTAGATTCAACTTGTGGATCTCATGTCAAATAGAGAAATATCGTCCTTAAATGTCACACTTTGCATTGTTCAAAGTCCTAAGATCTGCTCTAAACGCTTCAACAGTGCGCATTTCCATGATACAATAGTGTGGAATTCCGGCAATGGTGTCACATTTTGAAAAATACCTTATTTTACCAGGATTGAAAATTATTGGTAATATTGGTAAGAGTACTTATTCGGCACCATAAATGGTTTTTTTTTTTCACAAAATTTTAACCAGGGTTCCAAGGGCAAAACATACAGAATTCTTTATTCTTCCATTCGTTTTAGAGTGCTTCTTTCATTCGAAAACAACCCCAAACTCGGTACAACAAATACATTTTAAGACATTGTATTTTTATTGTTCCTTTTTTTAAAAAAAGGCAGCTATTTTGAATCCACATGGTCAAAGGTCAATGTGCTTCGGGTCGAATCGACTCTATGGACCTATAAAATCTATATGCGAGATGGCATGCTTTCTGCAAGAAAAATTACTTATTCTCAATAATATTTTGAGTGTACCGCTTATACTATATTCAGTTTAAGGCCCGGTTGTACCAAATAGTGTGGCTCAGTTGTCTTTGAGATGTAAATATACGACATCTCATGGATGTCGTCTAGACGTCTTTTTCTGGTCTTCAGACGTTCAGACGCAATGCAGGCCTAAAAAAGACGTCTTTAAGACTTGCTGTTTGGGTTAGGTTGGCTATTTAAACCACAATAAGCAAAGATCTGGTAACACAATTACGTTCTCATCGCGTCATAATTTTCTTGTTTTTAGTACATCCACGTGATACTGTAGTATAAAATACCCGGGTTCGCTCAGTAAGATTGAACGATGAGAATTTTTATTACCTTTTAAACAACAAATCTTCTGAAAAATGAAATGAAAAACAAATAGGACCTACGTTGTGGAAACTTACTCAATTTTACTTACTGAACATGCGCCCGACATAGCAAATATTTGCGAAATTTAAGGGAAGTTGCGATATGTAAAAGAAACGAAAAATTTGTGAAACGTCTACTTTATTAGTAAAGTAAATCGTACCGTTCTCATCCTGGAACTAACGAGATGAAGGAGCCCGGCAAAGAAACCCTCAATCTACATTCCTCAAAAATCGAAACATACTGTGATATTTTAATAATAATTGTGAGTCATTAATTCAATAAAAGTTGAAACTAGGTACCGCCCCTGTTCTTGTGCTAAAATTTTAATTACACACACAACATTCAATCAACACTACCTATATTCAATACTGAAGAGTTTTTGTTAGTTAGCCCATCTGTGGCAGGTACTGAGGTCCCTGGTTACGGTAACTCACAGCTATAGTTGTTTTTGAGCCAATATCTCTAGATTGATTATTTCAATTTTCTAGTATATTCTCTCGTCAGGGTAGGAAAATGTTAGTAAATTCAACAAGACCCTAATGTACGCTCTGAATACACAAAATCGAAATCTCAGCACAAAAAGACAGCACATAATTTCTTAGGTTTAAATTTACTTTTTTATCGGTGTTGTTTACAGCATGAAACGATTTTTGTTAAATACATAAACAATGCACATGTTATAAAAAAAATGTTATAAACAAACAAAAAAAACATAAAAATGAACAAAATGGTACTTGTACTGAACTCTCACAAACAAAATAATAATTATCTAACTGACCTGGTGATCGCTCCTTGACACACACACTAATAACAAATTGGAATAAACAATCAGTTTATTGCAAAATAAAAATAAAAATTTAATAATGAATAATTACAGACACGCGATACGCGTCTAACGGACCAGCCCCAGCTTGTTGGTACCCTTTCAGTACGCTGCACGGCGCATACAAGGTTGCAACATTTATTTTTATTCAGTAAACGTTTTTTTAAAAAGTTAAGATTTGAAGAAATAATATTTTAAATAGGTGGTTTTCCTCAATACCATTCAGTTTATCATCCAATTTATCAGTTTCCATCAGGGTTATATTTGAACATCAAAAACATCAAGAGTCTAGAATAGGCTTAGATATTTTCTGAATTGGTCCAGAAGCCCTCAAAGAAAATCCAAACAATTTGCGGCCAGTTTTTGATTTATGTTAAAAGCAAAAGATATAAAAAAAAAAATAGGTAGGATTATTTGTGTATTGCTTCAGACACGTTTCAAATCACTCTGAATAACATTGAGCAAAGTTTTTTAATAATTTAAACTCCTCTCTCTTTGGAAGTTGCTCGTGGCCTTTTTGAAGCTACTCTGGTATTTTGTAGCAAATTTCTTGACGATTTTAAAAATTCTTGACTCAAGACCCTCTGGAAGTTGCTTCAGAAGCTTTAGAATTTAGAAGCAACTCTATTCAATTTGAAGTTACATTTCAGATTTTGAAACTAGAGAATATGTTTGTGACTTTAGATTATTTGTAACTCGCTTTTAAACACTTTTCAAGCCACTCTAAACACTTCTGAACAAGATTTTGATACTTATGAAACCATTTATTTTCTAAAAAGCTCTCAATCTACTTCAGACACACACCAGATACACACATACAGATTCCTTTTAAATTACTTCAAATATTTTCCTGAACATTTTGAAGCAATAAAGGGTTTCGAAACTTTGAAACCTGCAGATTCTACAGTTTGGCTTCAGATTTTTTGAACGCAAATTCAGATTCTTCAAAAGTCACTCTACTCTGAACACTTTGAAGGTAGTTTTTGAAAAAGTTTATAATTTAATTTATATTTCTAAGAAGGAAAAAAGAGAACGACAAGATCAGGAGCTGCAGGAGCTGGGAGTCTATGAAAGGAACAATAGGTACTAGGAAATTCTATAAGACACTAAGAACAAGAAAGAATGGCTTTAGAGCCAGAACCAACAACAGCCAAGATCAAATGTTGCAAGCATGGAAAGCATACTTTGAACAACTACTTATACAAACAACAAAGAACCGGCAAGCTTCCAGATTGCGGGAATGCAAGAAAAATACTCCTCTCGAATGGAAATTGAGAATGCTATAAAAAAAGTTGAAAAACGATAAATCTCCGGGTAAAAGACATGATAGTTGCCAAACTCTTGAAACCTGCCGAAAACACAGCCACATCCCAACTACATCAACTTCTGAGAACTATCTGGAAAAACGAGAATACTGGAAAGAAAGCATTATAATCCCCTTACACAAAAAAAGGGACAGAATGATATTCAAAAATTATAGAGGAATATCGCTCATAAACGCAGCATACAAAGTTCTACGGAATATAATCCTGTCTAGAATAACCCTATTCACATAGGAGATTAATAGAAGAATATCAGTGCAGCTTTTGGACAAACCGATTAACAACAGACCAATTGTTCACAATTAGGCAGCTACTAGAGAAAAGCTGCAAATTCAATAGGCAGATACATCAACTGTTTATAGATTTTCAACAGGCCATGATATAGAGTGAAAAGAGTTAAGATCTGGGAGACAATGACAGAAAACTATGAAAATTGCCACCGTAACCTCAGAGAGGCGTCGTTTCAGCACAGCTAAATATTTTCAATAAGGATAGGTACTAAGGATAGAGATATGTACAGAGTATGTTCTGTTACACATGGCTATCGTAGATAAGATAATCTTCACCCTACATATTGGAAAAGAATTGAATTCAAAAATATTGGTGGATGTCTATAGGTTAATGAAGAAGAAGTCTCATAATACTTGGGACGCAGTAGGTATGCGGTTAATTGATTTGCAAGTCGTGCTAGACCTTTAGAATACTATACTAGATCCTTAAATATTCTTGGCACACCTATAACTAATCTGTAGTAAAGTATTGTTTAACTTTATAATGAACATTATTTGTACGAAATAATTTTTTTTATCAAGAAAATTGTTCTCCGGCTCTGAACTATAGGAAATAAGAACAGGAACGAAAATAATTTGGTTTGCAAGACGCATAATATATGTTCGTGAAGTAATTTATCTAAGGAGGCTGCGAAGTATTTTTGTACAAGTTCTTTTTTTACGCAACGGACGCACCGCCGTAATGTCTGGTGCCGTCTTCCTACGCACTTATAACTGATCCGTGCAAAGAACTTTGAAGTTTTTATTTTCGGGTCATATAATTGTCACCGATAACCGTTTCTTGGAAGACTATTACTAATTTGTGATTGATCTTGTTTCTACAATAATAGATTTTTTATGTCTTTTAAACTGTATTGTGAAATTTTCAAAAAATTTTCAACCAAGCTACTCCCTTTTCTGCTGCAAACTGCTCCGAGCTACTTACCATCAAATAAAATCATTTTGATTACCTATATCTAATATTCGATCAACTCACCTGGGTGACCCCCTATCAATTTATATCTAATTTGACAGGTGAAGAATGAGATATTAGATAGATTAAATATTTATTATGGCCGTATGATAATAGAGGTTTTATAGAAACAGAAGGACTATAAGGAAATATAATTGCTTTTATTTTGCATAAGCAGCTTTTGTGATAAAACATTTTGATTTTAGTCTACTGCATTATTAATTACACGGCTTAAAAGGCATTGTCTTTCAAAATCATATACGATGAGAAAATATTTTAATTTTATCTAAACCGAAAATCAAACTGGAATTATTTTTGTTTTATCGTTACCGAAATAATATATTTTAAGAGCCAGTAATAATAGTCCATTTAGAGCCTGTTACCATTGTAGTATATAATTATACTATATATATTTATTTCCATTGCCTAAAAACCCACCTTAGAGGTTAGACATGGTCATCGGACCCAAAAAAAATGTTGTCTAGCATCTCGGTACCCAATGTGTACGCCTCACATAGGTATACTTACACTAGAATCAGATAAGATTTTTAATAATTGGTCTAACAGTACAACGGTATTGAAATCATGTACACATACAGGTTTTAAAAAATTATGGCTTCGGGTTCCTATTTAAATTAATGTCTAGGTTCTCGGAGGAAGATCTGTAATTTAAAGTACTTAATATTATCGGTAAAATGTTTCATAATGGACCGGGCTGGCGTGGTCCTATCTGAAAACTTGTTACTTAAATGAGTAAATGTCTTTTTATAATAACTACTTGTCTGTTAATGTATTTTGAGAGTCGGGTATTTATTCATGCATGCATGGGAGAAATATTTTTATTGGAATTTTTAAAAAGGTGTGTGTTTTTTGGTGGCAACTATGATTTTGGGTTAGGAAAAAAAAACGAGGATAATCTCTGTGATATGGACGAAGGGATATGTCCGAAACCAAGAGATAAGAGGTTCACCAATCCCAAAAATTGCGAGCTTTTGAACTAAAAAACCATAGGAAACCCTGTCGAACGCTTTGGAGAAGTCAGTGTAAACAGTATCAATCTGCCAGCCCCTGCGACGATGTCTAAATTAAATTGTTGGTCAATCAGAACAGGCTCATAACCACTCCGATCACAACATAAGGAAAATCTTATTCAACATGTCAGTATTGTTTTTACTCTAACATCTTCATCAAGCGATAAGGACGGTGAAGATGCTAACAATAGTTCTCTGGTCGATGGTTTTTCTACAGATTCTGTTTTTGCTGAGGTTTTCCTGTAATCAATGCCAATCATAATCAAATTGAAAACGATAGGGGGATTGCGAACCAAGACAGACTCAGGTCTTCTTTGGTCTCTTAACGTCGAGGCAATTTTGCTTACCAAAACTTGGCTTGGCTTGTCCATCGAGCTTACCAAATTAGACTCCTGCTCTGCGGAATCAAGAGCAAGGACCGAAGATGCGAGGTGCCATGTTTCTCTTCTTGTACCAAGATTGGTAATGACCTCAATCATTTTGACTCTGTATAGATTTTATGTTAGAAGGAAGCACAATTATTTTAGTATGCTTTTAATATTATAAAGAATGTTAAAACTGATTGTTATATTCGTTAACATGACGACCTACAATTGTCTTGTTGACTAGCAACCAAAAACAACTAACTAAAGCAACTAGCGACTAGACTAAACTATTACAAAAAAGAAGAAGGCGGGAACCAGAACATTCTGTCGTCTGTCAATTACAATCTAATTTGACAGTAGCGACATCTATTAAAATATACAAATAACTTAATATATAAATGACTAGATTATCACAATATTAGAAATACTAATGTTGAATCTAAATATATTACATCTCCCGCTTTTTCAAAGTATTTCGAATATTTCGATAATATTCAAACAAAACAAACATCTTAAAACTAGTAAAGAAAACACTAACATTAATCAAAACAATACAAAATTATTATCTATATCTCAATGGTTTTATAATTGTTCTACCAGATCTAGTCTTAAAACTAGTACCTATCATTATTTACAATTGGAAGAGGACTGTTACCTAAATTATTTGATAAGTTTGAATGAATTTTGATAGGAGAGTGTAAAAACGAAGGGCTAGGTTCAACCTGTGACGATAAATCATTATTGTTGAATTTAAGGGGCTCAGGAGCATAAGCATTTGGCGAGTGTCTTAAGAATGAAGAGTTTCTTCTTAAGGTTCATCCAAAATTGTCTCTGACTAAATAAGAACGCGGATACTCAGTCTTTGCTACTATTTTCCCAGGAACCCAACACTTCTTTTCTTCTCTGCGGATTATAACATTATCCCCTTTTTTAAATGCAGAACGCTTTTGAGAATTTTGGTCATAGTATTTTTTATTAGAAAGTCTTTTTGAATTAAGTTGTTCGATATTTATTTTCGGAGATTGCTTTAGAATTGCATTAGAAACTGGTAAAGTGGTGCGAAGCATTCTCTTAAATAGAAGTTCAGCTGGTGTTACATTTAAGCCAGTGAGAGGAGTATTCTTATATTCTAACATAGCTTGAAAAACGTCAGATTCAGTTTCTTCACATTTCTTTAATATGTTTTTACATATACCTACTGCCCGCTCAGCGAGACCGTTGGATTTTGGGTATCTTGGACTTGAAGTAATTAATTTAATGTCCCAATTCCGAGCAAATGTTTTAAAATCAATACTGTTGAACGGGTTATTGTCAGACACAAATATTGCAGGTATACCAAAAGATGAAAAAATGGGTTTGAGTTTACTTATAATTTCTGTTGCTGTTTTTGATTCCAGAGGAACCAGCTCTATCCAATTACTAAAATAATCTACAAGTACCAGATAGTCACGACTAGCATATGTCATAATATCAGCTCCTATCTTATAAAAAGGGATTTCTGGTCTTTCATGTGGAATAAGAGGTTCTGTTGTGGGTATTTTTGAGTATTTCAAGCATGTGGCGCATTTTAAAACAAACTTCTCAATGTCTTTAGACATGCCTGGCCAGAAAAATATTCTACGGGCTCTAGATTTGGTTTTTTGGACACCTAAGTGGGCTAAATGAAGTTTTTGCAATATTAGGTTTCTTGAAGATTTTGGTATAATTAATTTATCATTGAAAAATAACAAGTTATCTTTCACATATAAATGTGTCTTAATTTTGAAATAAGTTGACAATTCAGGGTGTAAAATATCTTTAGACTTCTCAGGCCAGCCAAATTCACAACAATACATAACATTTGATAAAACTATGTCATTTTTAGTAGCTAACTTTATTTCCACGAGTCTTTCACTAGATATAGGAATATCAAATTCAACAGAATGAACCACAATTGATGAATTTTTTTCAGTTTTATTTTTAGTTTTTAAGAATGAACGAGAAAGTAAGTTAGCAATGTACATGAATTTTCCTGGCAAATACTCCAATGTGAAGTCATACTTTAATAATCTAAGTTTTAATCTTTGCGAGCGTCCACTAACTTTGTAAAAATCCTTATTACATATGGAAACTAATGGACGATGGTCATTTTTGATGAGAATTTTTCGACCATAAATAAAATTATGAAATTTTTCGAGTGAAAAACAAATACTGAGTAATTCTTTGTCTATTTGAGGGTATCTCGATTCAGTTTCCGTTAAACTTCGTGAGCAAAACGCAACCGGATGTCCCTCTTGCAAAAGACAACCACCAACACCAAATTAGCTTGCATCGGTTTGTATCTCAATTGGGAGATTTGAATCAAAAATTCTTAAATTTGGAATTTTAGTTACGAGAGTTTTAATTTTATTGAAAGCTTCATTATGAACATCAGTCCAGCACCAGGGTACATTATTTTTTATTAATTCTCTGAGTGGAGTCAAAAATTTTGATAAACCGGGGATATATTTAGTCAAATAATTGAAAATTCCGATTATTCTCAACAGTTCTTTTTTCTTAGTAGGGTTTTCTAATTTTAAAACGGCTTCAATGTACTCAGGGTCTGGTCTAACACCACCATCTGAAAAAATTTGTCCTATATACTTAACCTCTTGTACTTTATACTGTACCTTATTTTTATTAAATTTAATGCCATATTGCCTTGCTCGATTGACAACTTTTCTCAGAATTCTATCATGCTCCTCCTCAGTTTCACCTGCTATAATAAAATCGTCAAAGTATATACCAATTCCTAAATCACTAAACATTTTTTCATTTACTCTTTGAAAAATTTGGGGGCTAATATTCAAACCAAAAGGCAGACGCTTAAAACAATACTTACCAAATGGAGTAATAAATGTTGTATACTTCATACTTTGTTCATCTAGAGGAACATGATAGAATCCTTCTTTCAAATCTAGCACGGAAAAAAATTTCTTATTTTTTAATTTCATTGATAGGTCTTCTATAGTAGGTATCGGAAATTGTTCATAACAAATATTTTTATTAAGATGTAAAGGATCTAGACAAATTCTTAAACTTTTGTTAGGTTTTTCTATAATTACTATATTATTGACCCATTCTGTAGGTTCCTCAATAACTGCAATGATATCTCTCTTTACAAGGTCGTCCAAAGTGGCTTTTAATAATGGCTTAATTGTATCAGCAACCTTTCTACAAGCACTAGAAAATGGTTCAGCATTTTCTTTCAATATTATTTTATAAAGATAAGGTATTTTACCAGTGCCTTCAAAAATATCTTTATTATTTTTAATGAAAACATCCTTATTAGAAAAAGAAGTTTGAATTTCCCTTTTGAATAGGTCAACTTTTTTAATGAGATTCAATTTAGTACAAGCATTTAGACCAAGAATAGGAGTAGTAGCACCCTCAACAAGTAAAAATTTGATGTTGTACCTAACCCCTTTTACTTTACATTCAATAACAATTGAGCCTCTGCTTTGTATCTTATTATTTCCATAAGTTACTAGTGTCATAGAGTTATTATCAATATTATTATGGTCAAGATTTAAATTATTAAAAACATTTACAGGCATACAGTTGCAACTAGCCCCTGTATCCATTTTAAATACAATCAATTGATTATTAATTAAAACATCGACTGTCCAAGTAGAGGAAACAGACTTACTTGATTCTACATTATTAATAGTAATATTATCAATGAAAACTAAATCTGATAAATTGTCTTGTGTATCATCATCATAATCATCACTACCTGAATTATTTACTTCGTATACATTTTTATGAGCCCTACCATCAAATTTGTTCCTATTAAATGTGCCCTGTTTATTATTTCTATTCTTACAGCCTATGGCAAAATGATTAGGCTTAAGGCAAATACTACACGTTTTACCATAGGCTGGGCAATTCTGTTTTTTATGATTTCGACCACATTTCAGACAGTTATAAGTATCTCTGACAGTTCCACTAACCTTATCACGTCCAGTTTGATTACCTCTGATTTGACTTCTAGGTTTGGCCCCTTTATTTGTTCTCACTTCATCAACTTCTTTGTCATTTCTTAACTCCTTCACTTGTATGTGGCTTATTTCTGCAGCTCTGCAAACTTCTTCGGCTTTTTTAGCTGTCAAGTTTGATTGTTGAAGTAATCTCTCTTGTAGAGATAAGTCCAAAATTCCACTGACAATTCTGTCCCTAATTAAAGAATCTTCCAAGTCCTTGAAGTTGCAGGTGGAGGCTAGAATTTTAATATCAGTTATGAATTTATCAGCATTCTCACCTTCTTGTTGCGTTCTAGTAAAAAACTTGTAACGTTCATATGTCTCATTTCTCATGGGTTTACAATAATCCTTAAAAGCTTTGACTACACAGTCAAACTTCTTCTTATCTTCATCTGACAATGCAAATGTTAGGAATTTTCTTTGTGCTTCCTCACCAGCATGATTGAGCAATATCGCAACTTTGGTTTCTTCATCTATCCAGGCCTGTTGCTTTTAAGTAGATTTGTAGGCTTCTTAAAAAGTTTTCAAGGTTTTGATGGATATTTTTATCAAATATTAGGCTTGAATGTTCCTTCCATGCTGCTCCGAATAATTCTTAAGGTGGGTTCTTCTGTTCTTCGGTTTTAAGATTCTTATTTTACAATTTACAGCCACAAAACCTGACACCATGTATAGATTTTATGTTAGAAGGAAGCACAATTATTTTAGTATGCTTTTATTATTATAAAGAATGTTAAAACTGATTGTTATATTCGTTAACATGACGACCTACAATTGTCTTGTTGACTAGCAACCAAAAACAACTAGCTAAAGCAACTAGCGACTAGACTAAACTATTACAAAAAGGAAGAAGGCGGGAACCAGAACATTCTGTCGTCTGTCAATTACAATCTAATTTGACAGTAGCGACATCTATTAAAATATACAAATAACTTAATATATAAATTCCTAGATTATCACAATATTAGAAATACTAATGTTGAATCTAAATATATTACAGACTCCTACTTAGAGGCTTAACTTGAGAGATTTCTATTGTAGTAAAACTAATAATCAACTACAATCACTGTAATTACTACTTGGAACGAGTATGGAGAATAATTTTTGATTGGGTATGGCACCGATACTTATAATATAAGATGGGTAATTATATACCATTTATTGCTTAAAATACCTAATAAAAATTTAAAAATAATTTCATCGTTAAATTTCATTTGAGAACCACCCATAGAAATAAAAATTTCACGTTACCATTTTCAATCACCATAATTCCATTCACCAAGACCCGTCCTAACACATTAAATCAAAAATCCATAACAACAAAAGGTTTTTCTATGTGTGTCATAAAATTAACTGTATACAAGTAAAGTCGCTTAAGCAGTCACCAAAAATACATTCTTGGGAATTAAAAACTGAAAAGAAGATATAAACCTTCAACGGATGCCGTAAGTGTAGGTATATATAAGTAAAATTAAAATCTGGTTTTATTTAATGGCCGTACCAAAAAATCTCCTCATAAAAATAAAAATCTCTTCGAGAAGTTCATAACCGGTCAATCGCCTTCTAATGAACAAAACCTTATTATAAATTACGCTCATTAATGTTTTGATATTGGGAATTATTCCGGAGCGTTTATTATACGGCTCGATACTTTTTTTAATTTCGAACTGGTCATCGATTCGCCCATTAAAATTGACTTAATTTTTGTATTTGAGCTTTTAATGGACAAGTTTCTAATAGCAACAGCGATAAAGATATTTTTTATAGGAATTTACATATTTTTTATTTGTGTAAAAATATGAGTCACACTCTACTAATTAGTGATTGTTCATTAACCAAAAAAGTGACTCAAGTGACCAAAGGTGAACAAAAAAGTGAACATTTTGGATAAGTCTGTTCCAACCCATCAAAAAACCATCTCAGAACGGTTTCGGAACTACTCTGTATACGAATTTCGATTTCTGCGTAAAAATTTTAGGTTTTGTGCAGAATCCTAACGGTAATATTACAGTTTCCTGCTGTGCTGGAACAAAGCTAATATAAAGCCATCTTGCATGAAACCTAGAGAACCAGAAGAAAAGTGGACATTGTGGTAAATTTTGACTGAACTTCTTTTATCCATTTGTTACTAGAAAGTGAATAATAATAATAATAATAGAACGTCCAACAATGCTGAGAAAATCTTTCCCAGCCAATACTATACTGAAAATATAGTGGAATGACTAATCGATGCCCCCTATTAATGAGCAGCTTAGAGAAACAGTTCTATCATTTAACTGGATCGATCGCCCTCTATTAGAGAGATACGTGAACCTGCTAGACACACTAAAATTTTGATAAATTCAGTAAAAGAACATTGCGAAATGCAGTCAACATTGAAGGATAAAGCCTAAAATTATTGCACTCTTAGTGATGAATACTGCTGTTTCCGATTCTATCCTCAAAAAAAACTTTACAAATATATATTTTTGGTACCGCCACTGCTTCTCTTCCAAAAATCCACACACACACATATGGTATCGCATTTCTTGTTACACACCCCAATGCAATTATTTCCTTTTGCCTACCTTCGGCCCATATGATCGTATATACGCAGCTCTCAAGACATACATTTCGGGTGACTTTTAATGACCTTGAAAGCCACCCGGTACCGCCTTCAAAGTCATTTCTTCTTCGCAAGAGTTCTGCTGAAAAACGCGGGGGGACAGGCCATGGGTGCATTTATTACATCTGGTACCGACCACGAATTTGTGCAAGTTCAATGTCAAGGTTAAGGTTTCGGGTTTAGGTTTAAAGCACCAAAACAGAAAATATTCGATATATAAAATTGGAAATACGATTATTGGGGAATATACTTGGTTGTTTAGAGGTAGATATCGTTCCTGCGGAAAATAAGTATATTTTTGAAACATTATTGACTTAACAAAAGTCTGTATGTTTGAGGTGGATTTATAATATAACCTTGCATTTTTTGGGACTTTTGACGAATTACTACAAGCTCTCTGATTAGAGCAATTTTACCTATCAGATTATTTTTATAAAATAAATTACTCGAATCGACTTTTTATAAACGAATCTAGTTTTATTATTTCAATAAAATAATACTTGATTAGGCTCGGTGGTATGAGTTCTGGATTTTTTGCTGACGTTTCGGTACCAAATCTGCTACCGTTGTCGAAGCTTGGGGGATGGAACACCTAAAAAATAAAAAAGGCAGAAAATTGTTCGGTTTTTTCGTAAATTTGTTTGAATACTCGAATTTGAGTTATCAAGCAAAAATTACAAATTTGACTAATATCGTGTCAAACTTTTGACAATAATCATATCTAGGAAATGGTGGTATTTTCTAAAGGTGAGATTTTTAATTAATTTTCAATTTACCTTGGTTTACTTCTGAGTCAAGCAAAGGAAGCCGCGTATTACTAAATAATGTCGAGCATGAAGCAACAAGTTTTCAACCTTCAAAGCTTAAGATGACATTACTTTGGCATTTTTCCACCCGTTTTTAACCTAGAATATGTGATTGCCTGAACTCAACATATTTTGAAATGTTTATTTTTTGTCAAAATTTTGTATGTTAACCTGGTCATGTATCTCCGAAACTAATCATAGGATCTTTCTGGGCCTACGAGAACTTACGTTCAGGAAGTCGAGAAGCATAACATATTTCAATTTCATGACAATCGTGAAATTAATTTTTTCTCATAAGATCCGTGCGTGGTCCTTTGTTGCAATGTCCATGATCTTTGTCCAGGCTTGTGTTGGCTCTTCTCCAATATTCGATGTTATTGTTTGTTTTTGTGTGTTTATCTCATTACACATCTCAAATTTTATTATTGGGTCCCTCAATTTTTTTAACGTCACCCGTCGCTGTGTGGTTGGTTTTCTTTGACTTGACACAGAGATTTCCAAGACAGCCACCAATAGTACATGGTCAGAAGGCACATCTGCCTAAAGAAAGGAAGAATGTTGTGGAAATGATTCTACTGTATTCAGCAGTATGTCATTGTCACTGTAGTAAAAGACCTTCAGTATTAAGACTTTAAAAGCCTGAATTCGGTATAGTATATTTCATTACCAGTCCAGAAAAAAGGATTTTTCCGTGCGCGCGTGACAAATTCTCGTGTGAGGCGCAGCCGAGCACGGGAAGTCATACAAAAACGGAAAAATCCATTTCTGGACGTATAATAAAAATATCGTTATTTTTTATTATACTTATCTGAAAACAATAAAAACAGAAAATTCCCATTTTTTGAAAAGGCATGAATTTCACAGAAAATAAAATGTCAAAAAAAGGTACAGTCGTGACTGTCGTGAGCATTGAAAATGGGACACCCGACTCACAGGTCTTGTAATTTTTCGCTATTTTGGGTAAATCAGTCTTTTCTCTACAATTCAATTCAAATCGACTTTATTAAAAAAAAAATCAAATACAACATTATAATCAATAAGTATGAGCATGGAGCAAGATAAAGTGGGGCGAAGTCTAGCCTAGGGCTACTCATACTCAACCCCCCTTCACATGGTCCACACTATAACGATGGCTTAAAAAACACTAGTATACCACTAACCTAAAATAAGAAAACAAAATTCAATACAATGGATTTTTTGTCAAATATGACAATCCCTGTCATTGCGGTAAGTATAGCTGGTGAGTTCGTTTTACAATAGGAAAAATCGGGTGTCCCACTTTCAATGCCCACGACTGTACATAGGTAAATGATATTTGTCACAGAAACTTAAATCGTTTTTTATTTTTCGGGGTGCATTTATAATAGGATATCTTTGTTTAATTTCTAATGAATGACAAGGATGCAATATTGACTGAGGTCTAATCTGTTTACCGCACGGAAACAGAGATCGGGAAAAAAAATCCGTGCGCTGTTCTAGAAATAGCACCTTTACTTTATTGTTATGACAGGTGAAAAAGAGGTGTTTTCAGGTAAGTATAATAAAAAAGATACAATCTGTCATTCCTGTGGAAAAATTGGTAATTTCACACAAATATTTGGATCAAAACTTCAAAGACAATCTCATAATTCAAATAAAACTTCAGCTGTCATAATTGGAATGATGTCAGCAGCTTCAACATCTTGCTTATCGAAAGCTAATATCAAAATTGTTGTCAATCATATCCCAACTGATGCACTAATTGATACTGGAAGCTCGGACAGTCATATCTCGAAAACTTCCACCAAACAAAGAGATATCAAAGTGTTTCCTACGAATCTAAATGTCACAAATGGTTGCTTCATCTTTAAATTATCGTGTTGTGGATACTGTATTTGATTATAGAAATATCAGATCATGTGTCTTGGGACGATATCCTTCAAAATCATTCAGGAGTAGAATTCAGTTTTGGTGGAAAACACTCAAAACTTTCTATCTGTAATTTATTAACAGCAAATAATTGACTTTCTCCGCTGCTTGCAAATTTAACAGGAGATTGCCAGCTTATTGCTATTAAATCTAGACGATTTTCTAATGATGACTACAGATTCATAGAAACAGAAATACAAAGATTATTGGAAAAAACCATCATTGAACCGTAATTCGCCTTGGAGAGCACAAAGTTTGGTGACAGGCATCTCAAATAATAAGAAACGCATGGTTCTTAATTACTCGTTGACAATCAACAAAGTTTACTTTATTAGATGCATATTCACTATACCTAATATAACGCTAATATTCATAGTATTCCATTAACATTGGAAACAGATGCCTCTGTTTTTGCTATTGGTGCTCAACTGACACAAAATGGTAAGCCAGTAACATTTTTCCCAAAAACCTCTACAACAATAGAACAAAATCATTCCAGTATAGAGAAAGAAGCATACGCAATAATAGAAGCTATAAGAAATTGGAGGCGACATTTCTTTATAATCAGTGATCAAAGATTCGTTGCATTTATGTTTGACAGTAAGGGTTCATCAAAATTTAGGAATAAGAAAATAATGCGTTGGAAAAAAGAATTATCATGCCATCAATTTGATATAATATACAGGCCAGGAACTAAAAACATTGTAGCTGACACACATCAAAACAGTAAAGTTGTATCCGCACGTCCGGTTTGTGCAGAGATAACAAGATTCTATAAAAACAGAGGAACTGTTGATGAATTTTGACTTTAAAGAACCATTGCTTTTCAACAATCACATGAAACACTCAAGATTTCCTTCTGCATTTCCATGTTCGGCTATGTCATCTGTTCTTAATGTTTGGCATACGAGGTTATATTCACAGCGATAGAGGAGCATCTTTTCCATATGTTGATGTGAAATTATCGTGTTGACAAAAGTCGTACAATTGGATATCATCCAGAGGGAAATGGACAATATAAAAGATTCAATGGAAAAATTTGCAAAACTATTCAACTTGGGATTGAATCTAGACACGCGACGTAAAACAATGGAAGATGTAGTATTCGATTCTCTACATTCAATAAAATCTTTTTTGTGTACTGCATCTAATTCTACACCTCGTGAACGCATGTTAATTCAACCATCCTAGAAGATCGACTAATGGTACCTCAATGCCTACATAGTTGAGCAACCCAGGACCAGTTTTCCTCAAGAAACATGTTAGACTTAGCAAATATGAACCATAAATAGAAGACGTAGATCTGCTGGAAGCAAATTCAGATTATGGTCATGTACGCCTATCAAATGGAAGAGAAATTACTGCATCAACTCGTTATTTAGCACCAAGGGGAGATGTGAGACTATGCCAGTTCTGCCAGAATGCCATACCACTGTCAGAACAAGATTATAATGAGTTAACTATTCTTAAAGAAAACCTTACATCAGTCAGTTCAGAATGTTTATTATCTTCATTCCCTATGAAATATTCTAATAATCCTAGACAATTTCACAATGAAAATCTTCCAGCTATATCTATAGTGAAACCTACTGAAGAATTCAGTCGTGTTTTGGTTGAGAGGAATCACAGGCCACCTTATATCTTCAAGATTATGTCAAAAACTGAGCGAGAAAGTGAAGAATGTTGTATATTTCATTACTTTACTTATTGTATTTTTTATTTATTTACCTGCTCCTGTTATGTATGTCATATGAAATATCTTTTGCTGGACATTTATCTCTTAAGTGTTTGATGATTCTTCCACAAAAAACAACATTTTAAAGTAATTATGGCAAGTGTTGTGTGTTGTATCCTTTCGTTCATTTGATTGTTGAACATAAGCCGATAGATTAATTTGATACAATCAAGTTTACGTATGAATTTGGGGTTTAATATTCTGACTGTTATTGGGCAATTTCTAAAGATCAAGCTGATTTAAGGATCAGAGTCGTATTTTCTAAAAGTTTCTGCCAAATTTAAGATGTGGCGAGACACCAAATATAATATGAATCTCTCATATAGTCATTTTTATTCTGTTCAGCAGTGATTGCTGTGAAATTACAGTATTTATTTAATTCTATTAGAGTTTGGCACTGGGCTATATACTAGATTCACTTACTTGCTGTTTTCTAGTGGATAAAGTATGACAGGCAAAAATTTCACATTGAGTTTTTAAATACCTAGATATAACTTTCCGAGTATGGAGATCGCTTTCCTGTAGGTAATACATTCACTAATAGACTGATAACCTGAAGAACTTCCATAGTTTACTAGAAGGTTCAATTTGTCCTTGTCTTCTGGAATTTTTGCAACTTCTAAGAAGTTTTCAAACTTTCGTTTCCAGTGGATTCATCGCTGCAAGCGATTTCAATTATATGCAACAAGAATGTGATTTTGAAAAATCGACCCAAAGCCTCGTTTGCCTTAAAGCCTCAAACATATTAGTGAAATCTGATGTGTAAAATTGTTCTATGAAAACATTTTCAAAGTAATCAGAACAGCCCTTAAATAAATCACTTCTATTTTTTTCAAATACAAATCCCATTGTATTACTGAGGGCATCTATTCGAGAAACACTAAACTAAGCGCAAGCTTTTTCAATCAATACTCGAAGTCGACTCTTTCTCTTTTATTCCGAAGATTTCGACCGGCTGAATTCACGATAAATCTACTGGAGGGCGCCACCTAATTACTTTTGAGCTTACACAATACACTAAAAATAGCTTTTTGAATTATTCATTCATAAATTAATTGTTTATTTTGTTGTTCCTAGAAAATCGAAACAGAGCAAATTTTTTCATCGAAAAAAAAAATGTTCTCGTTAGTAATAATTTATGAATATGAACATTGTTTAGGTATCAATTGAAAGAGAAAACATTGAAATTTGAAATCTGAAAATCAGTAATCCCATAGAACTAATATTATAATATACTTAGGAAAAATAAAATACACTCTGGTCATAGAAAAACATCTGCATGTATACAGCTTACAAACACTAATTAACTCCAGAGAGGGTTTGGACAACAAAATAACATTGAACATGAAGTCGAATTATTTTTAGCCCACGGGCTTCTGGCCAGGGAATTTAATTTCTACTAAAAACACAGACGACAGTTTCTTATAAAACTAAACATAGGATATACGTGTGACGACGGGACCAAGTCTAATTCGTTCTAAATTTAAATTGTGATATTTAGTGGTTTAGGGACTAATCATGTTGTTAAGAAACAAGCACCATCACCATCATCGCAGAGATGGCCCTATCAAGCATAAAAAGCACGTTTATATACCGTTTGGAATACCTGGAATAAAATCTAAAGACCGTAGGGTAAGAATGCGGAATTTTATTTCCAGATTTTTATAGTTTGTTTGGCCTAAGTTTTTACTAGCAACCGCATTTGCCAAGAAAACTAATATATGTTTGTTTTTACTTTGAAGTTAAGGTCAAATTATTCGTAACAAATTTTCACGGATAGACCATATCCTGTTTTTACACCTAACACATAACAAATAAATAAATTTGAACATTTTGATACAAGCAAAAATACCTTAAAGGCGTGAATATTGATGCTAAATATAGAGGTCGAGGCTGATAAGTGGTAAATATAGACATTAGGTTTTATGGGTTTTAGTCCAGAACTTTAGCAAGTGTTGTTAAATTTTATTTTCTGCCATTTGGCTTTTATGATACGAGGAATTTGATAATAAATAGGATTTGAAAGTTAGGAAAAGTCCTTGTTGTTGTTAGTCAAGTTTTTTTTGTCTTGTATACTGCTATGTGGATCTTCAACAACAGATATGAGAACGTTAAATTCATTTCTTTCGTTTACCACTGGCTTTATTCTCTCATGCCTTTTTTACCTGTTAAAGTTTCAGAAACCATGATTCAAATTGAGAGGAAAATCCGAAATATATTTGACACACTACTAATACAAAAGTTATTAAATAACCGACACTCTGTCATACACCTTCTTAAAAATATAAAAATAGAATGACTGGTCTTAAGACTCCGCTTCAGTTGTAGAAATGGCAACTGAAGGTTGTCTCTGACTCATCCAGGATATAGCACCTCCAGCATAACCACATACAACTCCTGTTGTGGAGCGTCCTGTTCTTATATCCCCTCCATGATCAGCATCATTAAAACCTTGTAGGTAACCCCTTCTGGTTCTTGGCCTGTTAGTGATACCCTAATTCATTGTTCCTTGAATGTAACAGAAAATTCTCTTTACTTAGACAAAGTCTTTGTGAGTTGGATTTTCTAAACTTCTCTGACTGCGTATGAAATGTCTGGTCTTGATCCTGACCTCAGGTGAAGTAATGCTCCAACAGCCTCTCTACATGAAAAATTTGATACTTCGGCTTCTTGTAGAGGAGAATTATCCTTAACAATTGGAGTTTTGACGGGTCTGCAATTGTTCATACCAAATTTTTTCAACAATTTTTTGGCATTTGCATTTTGATTTATGATAGCTGATCCATTCTTTGACTTCATGATTTCCATACCTACCCAACAAATATGATTCAGGTTTTATCGTCACTTTAAACTCTAGGTATCTGTAGTTGTTGTAGAAAATATTTTTTCCTTTCGTCATTGCTTGAGGTTAGTAGACCATCGTCCACATATAAAACTAAAATAAAAATTTCTTCCTTCTCCTTGCCTCATGATGAAGAGACATGGATCGGCATTACTCTGTATGAAACCAAAGGATAGAATTAAATCCGTTATTTGTCTGTTCCAACACCTAGGAGCTTGCTTAAGTCCATATAGGCTCTTCCTTAGATGACAAACCCTATCTGTACCATCATTGAAACCCTCTGGCTCTTTCATGTATACTTCTTCTTGAAGCCAACATATAGAAAAGCTGAAAGTACAGGGTGATTCATTAAGAATGGCACTCGGCCATATCTCAAAAACTATTCATCGTAGTCTTGTCGGAAAAAAATTATCCCATAAATATGGCCAAGAGAAAATGCTGGAAATATATTCCAGCTTTCTAAAATGACCGTAACGGGGCGTAACCCAACTGTCAAAATATAAAAATGGTTTTATTTTTGAAAGGATAACGCACACCTTACATGGAATTTTTGGGCTCTATGGATTTTGCCCATTTTTTGATATGTTGTAGAGGATTTAATTCTGAACAACTTTTAAATGGGAGGAAATCTTGTAGGTACTACGCTCTTTGAGATATGAGCGTTGAAAGAGGAACTTTTTTGCGTCTTTTTGTGTGGAGAGTATACGAGATACTGGTGCTACTGGTGTTTATCAGTCAAAATATTGACAGGTTCAGATATTTTACGCTTTTACGTCACTCACAAATTAATGTCAACATAGGTTAAGGTCGGGACCGCACTGGGGTCAATGTTGGCGCTAGTGCGATACCGGCCTTAGCCTATGATGACATTTGTTAGTGACGTGAAATATGTCGACCTTTCAATATTTTGACTGATAAACACCAGTTTTTTGTATACTCTCCACACAAAAAGTCGCAAAAAAGTTCATCTTTCAACGCTCATATCTCGAAGACCGTAATACCTACAACACTTCGTCCCATTTAAAGGTTGTTAAGAATTAAATCCTCTACAACATATCAAAAATTGGGCAAAATCCATAGAGCCCAAAAATTCTATGTTAGGTGTGCGTTATCCTTTCAAATGGAAACGTATCTTAAAAATGCTAGCAATAGATTTTTGATGAAATTTCACATAATTTTGATTCATGACTTTTCACCATAACTTATCGGATAAGATAGTTATGAGCTGTCAAATATTGCAACTCAAGAACATGAATAACTTCAAAACGACTCAACGAATTGGGTCGATTTTAGGTTCGTTGGAAAGACAAGAGTCTTTTCTTTAATTTTGTTGTAAAAAATTCCAACTTCAGTTAGTTGGACTGACTCTATGGGTGGATATTTGAAAACAATTGAATTTTTCTAATTTTTCTTAAAATTTTCAAATGGAACGGTATATTTAAGATATGTTCAATCGATTTTTGAGGATGTTTTACACAGTTTTTCTTTATTATACCTTCCTACAAACGAATTCCAGAGAGTGTTGAATTTAATTTTATCAAAAATAATCAATATTTATGAAAAAGCCCTCGTAAATAATGACTTCGTTTTTCTAACAGTTGATTGTCATCATTGATGAATGTCAAATAATGAAAAAAGTGCGTTAGGAAATTATAATAGTAACAGTAACTATAAAGTCTGTTTTTTTTTAAGATAATTCCCCAAAACAGATTTTATTTTTACATGCACCCTCAATAATTCTCGTCCCAAATATCAGACCCCTGCCTAATAAGTTTCACTTCAAAAGTTTCATATTTTTGCCGATTTGTCAAAAACGAGTGGATCAAAATATGAAGTGTGCTATATCATTGTAATCAGAATAAGATAATAGACACTTTAAGTTAGACAAAATACGTTAACGCTAACGTAAGATTTGACAGGTGCGCATGCGCAGTTTGTTTTCACCAAAAATAGCGTGTTACGTGTCACGTTATTTAGCGGGTCTTTGCGTGTACCTTATCCGTAAACGTTCGTTAAACCGAGTGGGTCCTAAAGCCAGATTGCCGGTGTCGACCTTTGCCGAATGTATTTTAACCTTTAAAAAAAGGTGTCATGTAATTCAAAATAATCAAAATACAAAAAAATAATTTCTAATTTATCCTTTTCACAACAAAATTTAGAGGTTAGGTCATGATTGTGAGATTTAACGTTAACGTTTACGTGAAAATTTAACTTAAACTGATTTGTGAGCACCGACGGTCACTCAACGCTATAGTAAAAAATAGGGTTTACGTTTAAAGATTACATTAACGTGTTTGGAAAACTTAAAGTGTCTATTCTATCAAGCACACATATAATATACAGGGTGTTCCATTTAAAAAATATAATGTATGATTACATGTCAAAAAATTGATAGTGTTTTGTTTCATGTGTAGTTTGAAAAAAAACTTGGCTATTAATCCTACATTTTGTTTTTTTGTTTACCTTGATATCTTTAAAAATAAAAAAGTTACAGGTGATCAAAATGATATCAAAGATAAAAAAACACCTGGCACAAAGTTGTTTGTATGCAAATAGTGCAGCCAATTATAATAAATGGTAAAAGTAGATGGTAAAAAAATAAAAAACATAAATTTGAATAGGTAAAACAGTATAGTATATTAAAGTATAAGTGGATATTAAGGTCTTTAAAACACGCGCGAAATAGAGCAAGTGTTTTAAAGACCAGTTATCCACGAATACTTTACACTATTTTTTTTTATTGGTACCTATACGTTGAAATCATAAATTACTGATAGTTGTAGAATGCTAAATTCGTAATATGACATCTGGTATACCTGTCGTTGTCTGACAAATCAATAATTAAAAAGTTGACATTTAGACTTTACCTTGCTTGGGTTGTTGATGTTGTCATGGGTAACTTTATTAAAACACGCGCGTTTTTGAATGTTGGATTTAAACACGCTGAGGAGTACTTTAAATAAGTAAAATAGGTTATCAATAAAAAAAAATATGTAAAATAACATCTACAAACAATCATCGTCAAAAAACTCCTGACAGATTATAATAATAGACGACATATCAGTCGACTCTAGTGTCTTCCTAGATGTTCAAATTGGCGGCCGGCCCGGTCAATACAATGTAGGACTCTTCTTCTTGTGGGGTCTACTGCTGACTCAATTTCTGCGGCAGAAATACTACGGGTCGCATTTGTGATTCAAGCCTCCAAGTCGACTCGTATGGTGTTACAAATAAACTTAGATTTGTATACTTTAATATAAAGATAACCTAGGGTCGTGAATTCAAAGAAAAATTAAATAAGATAACGTGTAGTCCCTTTATGTGCAAATGAAACCACTCAAAAATCCAACAAACAATAATTTTATTTTGTGTACATACAATGTTATGTAAAATGTCATTGCTAACAGCTTGGTTGTTTTGGTGAATCTGATACCAAGTACCTGCTTTCCAATCCGGAGCTCTTCAATGGGTGTTGGGGTTTCACTTTCGTGAACTGGAAGTGTTCGTGTCGTTTCCTGTATTCAGGAAGAGGATAGTTTGCTGGGGTGACGTCACTCCAGCTGATCCAGACTCCAAACAGTGATCTTTAGGTAGAGTAGGTACCCAGAAAAGAATAAGGCAGTATCAGGTTCACCAATATTTGGAATAATAAATCCCTGAATTCTGTCGAAAGAGTGAGCGTCTTGCAAAGAAAATTTAAATTGGAATTTAATATAAAATGATTGTTGTACAGACACTCCCTTCCAACAGAATCAGGTATGAACAGTTATTGCAAGTTGAGAAAAAAAAATATATATATTTTAATATAAAAAAAAAAATTAAATAATTAAGATTAATGGTAAGATATTAAAAAAAAATAAGAATAATAATAGGAATAAATTATAATGATTATAATGCTCGTTATAATAGGGTAGTGGACAAGATATGATTCCAGTGAAATCGATGATCTATTCTTCATCTATGAAGTAATTAAAAAATATTCGCATTAAAAGAAATTTCAGAAAAGCTTACTAACTTTGTTTAAAACGATTGTAAAACTAGGGTTTTGGGACACACTATTTAAACGAAAATATTTCGCGCCTTGATTTTACGTCATAGCTGTTGTATTCGAGTATGAAATGAATCAAACCTTCGTCTTATATTTGACACACACTTACTCATTAGTGCAAAAAAGAGAGATATATCAGCGTCATTACCTAAGCGCACCCTCAACTTAACCACACTTTTTGAGAGATTTCCATTTGTCAATCAGAACAGTCTGAGTTTATCTGCATCTTTTTCTAAAAGCAGGTGAAATATAAGGACGCGTAGACCGCGTCGATACAACAGCTATGACGTAATTTTCGGGGCGGTAAATTATAGCGTTTAAAATTAAATACAAATTTGTTAATTTTTTTTAGGTTTATTTTTATTTTCTAAAATCAAAGAATCATCAATTACTATTTATTTTGTTATGGAGAATAATAAAAAAAATATTTCAAAAAATTGTCCACGTTTGAGCAAAATGCTGCTTCCTTGAAAAACAGCTCTGGCAGGCAAAAATACAAGAAAAAAATATGAGCAAAAATAAGGTAAGTAAAAAAAAAAAGATATCAAATGTCTGGATTCCTCCCCAAATAGACAAAATTCTCCCCTCGAATCAAGTTAGCTACCACAGATACTAGATAAACCCAGGGTTGAAATTAATCAAATCCAGAATGTGTCAAAATTCTTGAGATATTTTAATTAAAACTTTTAAACTGAATTTTTGACCTGTCTGGATTTCTATTAAAAAATTACACCCTTTAGTTAAGATATTTAAGATAAGACAAGATAAGATAAGATAAGATAATTTAGGGAGTCAAGCAGAAAATGGCTGTTCAGGCCTCTGCCTGGATTCAATAAAGAATTAATGGGGATGGACTCACAGATTTGGTTTTCACCGACTCTATTTAGAGCAAATGGTCCAATTTTCCCTCACTAAAAATTGTTTCTGAAAGCCAGAGCAGCAGTACCTATTTAAAACCAAAAAAAACTGTCTTGACTTGACTTACCAATTATAACAAAACGTGGCACTAACCAATAAGCAAAGTAATTCACACAAAATGGAAGCCAACAATTAGATAAAAAAAATTTAAAATATAATATTTATATTTCAAAAAAAAAAAAGATAAGATAAGGTTTATCAATAAAAACTTAATAAAGATACGATAATTTGAATATTGAAAAATCTATAGGGGAGGATCGAGAAATTCAAAGCACAAAATTATAAATAAAAATAAATAGAGGACTTGCCTGGCCAGAGTGTTCTTCAAGAAGAGAACGTCTTAAGGTCTGGGCACACATGACCGCACCGAGTCCGCACCGAGCCCGCACCGAGACACGGCCGTGTCTCGGTGAATAGTTGTACCGTGTTTTCTTATGTCGTAGTCTTCACATCTACGCACCGTGCCCGCGCCGAGCCCGAGTGACACCACCGCACCGCGTCCGTACCGTGCGAGATTAGTTTTGTTTAATTTTTGACGGGCACGGTGCGTTGCAGAAATGGAGAAACTGATAGAAGAAGTCAAAAAGTATCCTGTATTGTACGACCAAAGAAATGAAAAATATAGGAATGCTGAATATAAGGAAAGGGTATGGACTTTAATTGCTACGCATTTAGAAATAAAGGGTAAGTCAAAATACATATGTTTTATTTTCAATTAAGAATCCTGTTAAAATAGGTTGAAATTGATTATACCTACTATACAGGGTGAATCTGAAAGTGAGGTTTTATTTTCAAAAGGATATATATCTCCACCAAAATAAGACTCCATATAAAATATTTTGTTTACATTTCCTCACAAATAAAAACCGGGTACAATTTTTATCGTATTTTATCTGATAAATATTATGTAATACTAATTTTTCAAACTGCCAAGGCCATTTCCTCTTGCCAGTCTACACTGCCTTCTGGAGAATTTAAAAAAGTTGTCAGCTGTTCTCGGACAGTAAATGCGGCATGCACTCGTAGTACGACCGTCATGCGGCCGTGTGTTGGAAATGTGTGGCTTTTACCTTATTGAGCGACACACTGCCGTGTTACTGCACGGACTCGGTGCGGGCTCGGTGCGGATACGGTGCGGTCATGTGTGTCCAGACCTTTAGAAAACCAAGCTAGCAGGAAAACGATTCTGTGTTTTTTTATACTTACTGCATTCCAGCCAGTTTGAACCAATCAAACGAGTACACTCAAAAGACCATATTCACTTCAAAATGAAAACACAATGAAAAGACCGCATGGAATAAACGAAAATAGATAAAAATCCACTAAAACTATTTTAATTGTTTACAAATTATAATAATTTAAATTAAGGTTATGTCAAAGATAAAAGACTGTTAATTAATTGGATCATTAAGCCAAAAATGAATATTTAAAAATCAGAAGGTAAAAAAGGACAGAAATATATCCATTTGCTAAAAGTGAGATGAATATAATTTCTTTCAAAAAATACAAATTACTGCCAAAATGCGAAATAAGAAATCATACTTTGAAATATAGATCAGATCGATCATCGCGCACTAGATGGCAGTACTAAAAAATCAATTCTTGATACTTGCACTTTACGCAAATGTAGATAGATGGCAGCACTTGTATTACTTGAATTTAAATTTGAATTTAATGGATATTTTTAGAATATTGGAAATTATTTTGAATTCTGAAATGAAAAAAATACAACTTTATAATGAAAATAAGAAGAGATGGAACATGTTACGTAAATGATAAATTTATCGTAACAATGATCGGCCTTGTCACAAATACGATGTCCCGTATTCTTCCCCAGAGATAGAAGTCAAGGCAGGTGAGATCTGGGAACATCGCTGGCCATGGAAACAAACTTCCCCTTCCTATCCACCTTCCAGGAAATATTGCGTCCAATTACCTACGGACGACAGCTGCATAGTGGATAACGACAAACAATTTGTTCTCTCGGGGAGCTCTACTCCCTGGCCGGAGAATCGGCCCCCAGGATGCTACACCAAACATTTACGCTCCCTCTCCCCTGATGCTGCACCTCTTGCATCGATCGGGGATTAGCTGCGGACCAATAATGCATGTTGTGCAAATTGACCCCACCATTGCTGCCAAAGGTTGCCTCGTCGCTCCAGAGAATTTGACTAAGGAAGTGGGGGTTCCCTGTCATCATCCCTTGCATCCAGTGGCAGAAGTCCAGGCGACGAACAAAATCTTCTAGGGAGAGGGATTGATGCAGCACGACGTGATTTGGATGTAAGGTTGACGTCTTTGAGGGTAACGCCCTGAATAAATACGGGCTGCGATTGCTGCATTTCCGTTACATTCATGCAGAACCTCAAGGATGTCCTGTGCTTCTCCATTTGGGAAATGCATTTTGACTTTAAAAAATAACGTTTGAAGTTTTAAAATCTGTGGTTTTAGAAAGGTGTGTGTCAGCCTGACATATAACTGGTATCTGCAAAATTTACGAGGGCTTTTTCATTAATACTGATTATTTTTAATGAAATTAATTTTAACACTCTCTGGAATTTGTTTGTAGGAAGGTATAATAAAGAAAAACTGTGTAAAACATCCTCAAAAATCGATTTAACATATCTTAAATATACCGTTCCATTTGAAAATTTTAAGAAAAATTGGAAATATTCAATTGTTTTCAAATATTGACCCATAGCGTTAGTCCTACTAACCAGAATTTGAATTTTTCACAACAAAATTAAAGAACAGACTCTTGTCTTTCCAACAAACCTAAGATCGACCAGATTTGTTGAGTTGTTTTGAAGTTATCCGCTTTCTTCGGTTGCAATATTTGACAGCTCATAACTATCTTATCCGATAAGTTATGGTAAAAAATCATGAATCAAAATTGTGTGAAATATCATCAAAAATCTATTACTAGCATTTTTAAGATACGTTTCCATTTGAAATTTCAAAAATAAAACCATTTTTGTACTTTGACAGTTGGGTTACGCCCCCTTACGGTCATTTTAGAAAGCTGAAATATATTTCCAGCATTTTCTCTTGGCCATATTTATGGGATAATTTTTTTCCGACAAGACTACGATGAATAGTTTTTGAGATATGGCCGAGTGCCATTCTTAATGAATCACCCTGTACATACATCAAACTAGCTTAGACTTAAATTTTCACTGACAGGGGGGGTTTATTTGAAACGTGCAATTCAAATACGTCTGACTAAGTCGCAATTTTTACCAGTGAAATACAAAAAAATACACATGTGGCTTATTTGAAACTTTCGTCGACGCATTTCGCTAAATTCGTCGACGCAAGATTGCATTTGACATGCGTCACCTCTAGAGCTCGTGCATTTCCAAATTGCACGCGAAAGTTATTAAAAATTTGAGTTTAGTCGACTAAGAATATTCTTGGCCTCATGGAATTCGAAAATATTGTTAATTTAAATGCTCTAGAAAGGGCCGAATTGTATAACCATAACCGCAAAGGCTTCAGAAATCCAAGAATAGATGCATGCATTAACAATGCTTAGGTAATGACGGGGAATTTATAAAAAACTTTCTACTTTCAAAAGAATGTTTCGAGATTCCTTCCATGAAAAGCAGTTCGAAAATTTTCCCGACAAAAGGGCCGGATATTTGTGCAAAAATTCGACCAAGAGTTCTTTTTGTTTTTTGGTAACAAATCCGGACCTTCTCTTATTGGCACTTGCCCCCGCACTTTCCATCCTTTTTGCGGTATTGCCTACACTTATAGAAAGAATAAACTAAGATAATATGCCAGTGCCAGAAAAACTGTGATTCCCCAAACTATCATCTTCTTCGCCGTCATGTCCATTGTTTTCTTTAGTTTCTTGTTCTGGAGTACCTTTCCTGCTTCTGACAATCTTACAATTGTTTTGCTGAGAAGTTCCAACAGGGTCTTCAAACAATGGCAACGTTGAAGTTATGAGTTTTTCGTCGAATATCACATCTCTCGATCTGACTAGTTTCTCAGATTCTTCACACCAAATCCAGTATCCATCATATATCCAGGATATGACCAAGAATATCCTATAAGTATGCCTTTTTATCAATTTTCTTTCTTTCTGACTTTGGTACATGGGCATAACAGGATGTTCCAATAATTCTTATGTGTTTTAAAGAAGGCTCTCTCTTCTCATACCAGAGTTAAAATGGAGATGTTTCTTCTTGTACGCCGATGTATTTATTATTTCAGCCCAAAAAAGTTGTGAAAGATTTTCATTAGTATGCATGATGGATCTAGCAGTTTCAAGGATAGTACGATTATCTCGCTTTGCACAACCGTTTTGCTCCGGTGTATAAGGCATTACGAGTCTCTCTTTAATTCGACTTTCTTGTAGAATTTCTCTTACTTGACTATTGTCAAATTCTCCACCATTATCTGAGAGTAACTCTTTTACTGTATGTCCTACTGTTTTTCCTTCAGTTAACATAATTGTCAGTTTTTCCGCAACTCCAGATTTTTTTTTCATAGTAAACATAACGATAACGACTGAAATCATCCTTGAAGGGCACGAAGTATCTATAGCCACTTTTGGATTTTTCAAAAGGCCCACAAACATCTGTGTGTAAAAGTTCTCCTGGTACCTTTGCTCTTTTTCTCGTTCCAAACTTTTTCCTGTGCATTTTACCATAAATACAACCCTCACATATTTCGCTGTTTAAGGTCACTTTGAGGTCAAACTTACAACTCAAAATATCTCTGATGTGTCGTTTTTTTTTTGATGACCAAAGTGTTCATGTATAGTTGCAAAAAGGTATCATTCGAAACTTTTTTGATTTGAGCTGCTTCCTCTGGCTTTATACCTGCAATGCTAGTTTCTGCAGTCCTCCAAATCTACTTCTTTCACATGTTAGTATAGTTTTACCACCAACTATAAAACTGAATTTTTTAGTGCTTGAAGTAAACCATACTGATAACGTCAAAACATCTTCTCCAGTGGCGTAGCTAGCGCGTCGGCGACTGCCGACGGGCTCGCGCCCTAAGGGCCTCGCAAAAAATAGCACCTAAAAATTTGCACTTTTCGATTTTCCAAAATAAAACATAGAGGAGAAATAAACTTAATCCTATACGAAACTTCCAAATATCATAGAATTCACTGAAAACTACCAATTCTACTGCAAATGGACCAGAACTTTCAAATCATATAGTTTTTATTTTTTCGGTAGATTCTCGGAAGATTTGCTAGCGGAAAAATATTATGGTCCCCAGTACATCGACATAAATTTTCTAACTCATGTACAGGGTGGCCCTCATCATTGGGATCTTGGAAACCGTAAGAGATACAGGGTCGGTTAAATTATGGCAAAGTTGCGCATTTTGATGCCTAACAAAATGCCGCTTTGATATTTAGGATATTCCGAATACTTCCGGAGATCTCCAGAAAATGCCGAAATTTTGCAAAATTGTTTTTATTTTTTCCTGACTTTATTTGAAGCAATATTTCAAAAAAAATATTACTTCATCATAGCTACTTTCTCTCCCGTACAAGATGCTACCATCAAATTTAAAATCTGACGTTTCGTCTTTGGGCCACCATCATCAACTTATTTTTTTTAAATACAACCCTGGATTTTTTATTCCAGATTTTGAGAGCTTCTGACGTCCCAAAACCTATGACGTATTGCATTTATTCGAAAAAATATTTTTTTTTACTTCTTAGCAATTTCCTACCAAAATTTTTTTCTCTGTCTCTCTCTAACACATTTAGTTCTTATGGAAAGTGCCAATAATATAAATTTTTCGAATAAATGCGATGCGTCATAGGTTTTGTGACATCAGAATCTCTTGAAATATGAAATAAAAAATAAGGGTCCGTATTTAGGAAAATAAAGTTGATGATGGTGGCACAAAGACGAAACGTCAGATTTTAAATTTGATGATAGCATCTTGTAGGGGAGAAAAAGTGGCTACAATGAAGTGATTTTTTTTTTTTGAAGTATCACTTCAAATAAGGTCAGGAAAATATAAAAACCATTTTGCAAAAATTTCGGTTTTTTCTGGATATCTCCAAAAGTATTCGGAATATACTAAATATCAAAGCGGCATTTTTTAAGCATTAAAATGCATAACTTTGCCATAATTTAACGGACCCTGTATCTCTTACGGTTTCCGAGATCCCAATGATGAGGCTCGAATTTGGGCCACCTTGTACATGATGCCAAACTTCCTGAGCCGCTTCATAACACCAAGTCGGATAATATTTTTCATATTTCCACCCTGGGCGATGGGACATTTCTACGCTAGCTCTTCGTGAAGTTGTCATTCTGACGACCCCAAGGAAGTTGATACCTGTATGTATAGTTCCAATGCCAATCGACTGTTTTTTATATGACATTAACGATATGACATTTGTCGGACAAAAACCATGTGGCTTTGGGGAAGGTCCGACTCCCCCAGTGGCTGTGGCGTCCCTGAGGAAGTTGATACATGTACGTGTAGTTTTGATGCCAATCGAATGTTTTTTTATGTTACTAAACTTTTTACTGCACTTTTTACTGAAATCATTGATATACCACGCCGAAGCATGGTAGCTGGTGGTTTTTCTTCTTGCACTTGTCTGCTCTTTGGTTGTGCTACTAATTCCCGGCTTCTGGGATCCAGCTTGACTGGATTTGGCTTCTTTGCTTTTCGGAGTCTAAGGGCCGAATTCTGCAAAAGCTCCCTAGACTCTTACTGAGCTGACTGAGCATGGTAATGGAAATATCTTCTGGACGGATTGGCTTGTTGCTATTTGAACACTTCTACACTTTTTGACTGCTTCTACACTGAATCAATGCAATAATGAATGCAATGAATAATGAATCGGGTCGATGAACTGGCGACTATTAATATTTTTAACTAAATATTGTTTTCGAATATCGTTGATATGCCCGGAAAAAGGGGCGTGACACTAAAAAAATTCTCGCCTTCGGCGGTTATCCCTCGGCAGGCCTACTGGCGGCTACCCGTCCCTGAAGTTATATCCAGCTTTTTGTCACAAGGAATATGGCCACCCTAGTCACCCTACATAAAAAGGGCCTCGCAATTTGGATGTCGCCGACGTCCACGTTTGGTTTGGCTACGCCACTGATCTTCTCTGTCTTGAACTTTTGTTTGTACCAGAATGGTTCCTTTTCCAACTGCTCTAACTGTTTTTCCATTCGCTGTCGTTATGGTGTGTGTATCTTGAAAATATCAAAATGTTTCAAGGATATCATTTCGATTTGTAATATGACTTGTAGCGTAGCCCCATTATCCACAAACCAGCTATTCTCCCCACATTCGCTAAATAAGACACTATTTGTTAAAGCACATAACATCATGTTACTATCCTTATTTTTCTGTGTTTTGTTATTTCTTGAATTTGAGCTTTCTGGTTTTGGAGGTCTACCATCTTCTGTAAATTTTCTATTTTACCAATTTCGTTATGTTTTGTACAGTTACATTTTTTTTTCAGCACAGCATACAACAACATGACTTGACTTGACATAACTGTACAGTACAACTTATTTATGTCCATATCACACGTGTCACCATCTAACAACTAATAGCTATATTACAAATATGCTGCATTCGATACTTTAAAGCATTTAAAGGAAAGCATTAGTTCTCACAACATGTTTGACCTTATGACCTTCACTTTTGCAATAATTCCAAACTAGTTTTCTCTTTTTGGTCGAGCTGCTTCTCTGTAATGCCTCCTGATGACTTTCATTATTCTTGTCTGATTATGCCTTTCATGAGAACAAAGCTGATTTGTTAAATTGTCTATAGTCCTATCAGATATCGACATTACCATCCAGCTTGACTTGGAGGAGAAGTAGTCTTGGGGTAGAGTTTCTAAAATCTTACAGACTAACAGCAACTCAGGTAACTCACAATTATTACATATTTTATTTGTAATGATTTTGTCTTTTGATAACCCCTTTTGCAGCTCATTCCAAAGATTCTTGAGCTTCGACGTGTACGTTGCCATATAATCTTCAGCTTTCTCCTTATAGTTAAAGAATTCTAAGCAAACACCATAAGTTTTGTCCTCGACATTGCCATCAAAGAGCATATTCAATACAACCTACACTTCTCTTGCTGTAGAAAACCTCATAACTTTTTGTAAGGTATACCCATATTGTGTTATATTTATTGTAAGAGCAAGAAGTACATTACAATCTGCAGTATTGAAACTCACCAGGCTTGCCACATGCGCATCAATTTTAACTGCACCAATTTTCCTTCCAAAATATCAACTGCATTTGGAATACCTCTTAGAAGAATGTTCATTTTGTATTTCCATGTGGTCCAATAAGCTTTACCTTTCAGTAATCCCATTTGAACTTTGCTCGGATCCATCCTTCAAAGTTCAATTACTACTTTTTCGTACTAATTCAGCCCTTGATATTCTCAATTTTCCTCGCTTCTTTTAACCACGCTCTGCTACCATGGTAAAGTTTGAGAAACCATTATTCAAATTAAGAGGAAAATGCAAAATAAATTTGACACACTAATACAAAAGTTATTAATTAATACACCTTTTTAAAAATATAAAAATAAAATGACTGTTCTTAAGACTTCCGTATAGATTAAGAATGTTCTTCAACACTTAACTGTTCCAGTCCTCTCAAATCGATCCATCAATCTTAGAAATTCCCTTGCATTTGGTTGTCCGCTATCAGGAAGTCTTTCGCTGTATACTCGAGATACTAGAAGAAAATTCTTTGAGCATTCTCCAATAAGGATATAAATCATATCAATTTATTCTTGGTTTGTATAATTCATGTTTTATACTTCTCGAAGGGAAAACGTACAAGTGGTCGCTAAAAGAGAAGCGCTTTTTACTGTACTTAAACTTCGAAGAGAGGCAGATTCTCATTTTTATGATTATCGATGAATCCTCTGGAGCTGGAGGATTTTTCCAAGTGGCACTCTTGAAAAATACTTACCTGGTCACTGTCTTCTACGACAGTTGATTATTCTGCTATTTAGCTTTGACAACAACAAGCTACGCTCTACCTACCTGAATGCAGATCGTGGTTTTCAATTTGGCAGTGGGTCAAAAGGTCCAGTAAGTATCTAGCTTTCCTTGCCTTGCCTTGCCTATAATATTCCTGGGATTCCCTTTGATGGCCAAATATCTCTTCCAACTCCAATAGCTTTGGACAGATATTGGCTTGGAACAGAACTTTTATGTCTGAGGTATTGGAAACTTGGAATACTTTCACCTTACTTGGAATACTCTCACACTTCAATAACTGAAAAAAAAATCGTACATTCTTGCTTCTATAACCCTTTGAATGAACTCTAAGTTGTGTCTGAAATAAGCTTGGCCGCATTACTAAAAAGAGAAGCTCTACTCTCAAAAGCATATAATAATAATCACGCAATAAATTCATATTAAAAATTCAGATCCGGCATTGATTTTTTTTCAAGGCTTCCACATCCAGATAATTTGCAGCTCTGTTTATATTGAGCCTAAAATTAAAACGATCAATAATATTGGGAGTTTTATTTGTAAATAGTCACCCAGCAACGCTGAAATAGTGAATTCGTTATATCAACTGTTAATAAGTATAATTGTATTGAGAATGGTACGTGATTTTTAGTTGAAAATGTTTTTAAAGAAACTACCATTAAATTTTAGATAATTCTATTCAAACAAGCTACATAATGGCACGATAACATTCCTTAATCTAACTTCAAACATGGGATTATTTCTCATTTCTTCCAATACGTATTTGCTTCTATCACCCATCATAAAATCCTGATAAAGTTGCTTATTTTGTATCATTTCCTTTGAAAACTTCTCAGATATAAACACATTAGTTACACAAGTGCCAACTTGAAATAGCACTGGCTTTGCAAATTCTCTAATACTTATCAAAAATTCCTCTTTTGTGTACACTTCTTCATCACCAAGCTCATTTTGCAAATGTTTATAGTAAAAATCAACAAACTCATCCAAATGTGTCTTTAAAAATTCATATTCAGTGTTAAAATATAAAAAGAACCAAAAATCATGGCTTGGTGGACGATATTTAACAAACTGAAAATCAACAAAAAGGCAATCGTCGTTATTCTCCTTGAACATAATATTATTTGCCCATAAATCATTATGGCATAAGACATTTCTTGAATTTGAAGATGCCTTATCCAATTCCATCAGCTCATCTTCTAAATAATCAAACAATTTCCTCTTGTAATCTTTACCAGTAAAATATTCTCCTAGACGAGCTATACAGTTGGTTGCAGACTTGTACCAATCATTCCTAGAAGTTTCATTTATATACGAATCATCAATAAAATGTTCATTGCATTCATCGGTTAAAACGTGGTTTTCATTATCCTCAAACTTCATACTTGCAGAATGCATAATTGCCATTGTTTTCAAAACTGCTTCAATTTGCTGCTGATTGAAATAATCCTGCTTTGGTACTCCATATCCTTGGGGCTTTAGATTTTCAAATACAACAATGTCGTTGCTTCTTCCAAAATAATATTCTGCGGAAAATGGTCTACTCACAAATGGCCTAAGTTTGCTTATAAGTTCATAAACTGATCTTTCTTTATGTATCACGTCCAAGTCGTCTATAAATTGTTTCTGAGTTTGATTTTGCGGAGCGCACTTGATGAAATACGAAACTTTGTTGATTTTTTGTTGGTTTTTGTAAAATATTGTCAATAGTAAGTGTTCGCCTAGGTATCCTAAAACAACATCACTAAATGGTTTTGTTTCTTGTTTCACGAAAATGTAATTTTTATTTTTGAACGTCTTTGATAAAATTAGTGCACATTCTTCTTCAGATAAAAGGCAATACATTTGGATTATTTTGTCACTCACTGTTGTAGTTTATTATGGCGGACTGAACAAAAGTGAAACTTATATTTCTGTATTATACTTGAATGTTTTCAAATTGTTTTGTTTACTGATAGTGGTAATGCAAATATTAATTATCCATTAACCTTCAGCGATATAGTTTATCTTATTCAGAAAAAATAATATTATTTACACAGTAATTTTATAAAAATTATTCCGATTTTTTGTTGAATTTCACTTAACTTATTCTAATCTCTAACCCTTGCTATCAAAAACAAAAGTATTTTGGTCCATGCTTAAGTTAAAGCGTTGGTTCGTTGGTTAAAGTGTAGGAAAGAGGTGTCAAAGTAGTGCTTTTTTTTCAACAAAAACTTTATTGGAGAAAAAATTTTAAATTTGCACCCTATTACAACGAAATAAAATAGTTGACGTCATTTTATGTTGTTATGTTTCCAAAATAATATATCTATATTTGGTAGAAAATAGGGTAAAATCTTCAGACCAATTTTTAAATACTTAGTAGGTATAGGTATAGGTACAGTTTAGGTATAGGTATAAAAAATTAGATCTTTCCGACTTTCCAAGTCAGAAATGGTGAAGCATTCCCAACGTCAAATTACGTAGTGCTTAGGTCTGCTTAAGGACTCAAAGTCAGATTCCGATGTCGAATTGACCGAAATTTAATTCCCCATTTTAGTCGAATTTTGGTCGTCAGGAAGTCCTACGGACGTCGCATGTCGACGTCAGGTAGAACATTTTGGTCATATACTGGGTTTTGCTTACATGCATTTTAAACCCAACAGTTTTTGAGGCTTTGTCCAACTTATTAGGCTTCACTCATTATCGCTCAATAAAATAATATCGTCTGCAGATCTCAGGTGACTCAGTGTGACTCGGTGTGACTGTCTCACGCCTCTGAGAAAGTTTTTCTAAGTGATTTTGTTCCTCTGTTTTAGAATTCTGATAACTTTCCTTGTATTGAAATTTCTTACATCTCTTCTTGCTGCCTTCGATATTTCCTGCTCAATTGTTTTAATCGATCTTGATCCTCTCCGTACCTCTTTCGCAGTTCCCGCCTCTCCTTCATAAGCCTCTTGGTATTCTCACTTAGCTTGTCCTGTGTGATTTGGGTATTGAACTCTTTCACACTTAGTGTTCCTGGGTTTACTATGGATTTCAATTTATTTTCTATTTCTAGCTGGTATTCTGTTACGTTTTTTAGAGGTTTCCATCTTGTGCTTATCCTTTTGATCATTCTAAATCTCTCTTTTCTCAAATTTATTACTACATGTGCTCGTACCAGTCTGTGGTCATTACCAATTGAAAATTTATTCAAGACTATTTGTTGTTATAAAGTCAATTTAGTTTTTGGTAGTACCGTCCGGACTATACCTGAAAAATGAAAGAGGTCAAATGCTTCTCGACTTTCTTATGAAAAAACATGTATGGTATGAATAACTTTTTCGACAAAACACCACAACGGAAATAGCCCAGGTCCATTTCCGTTGTGGTGTTTTGTCGAAGAAGGTATACCATACATGTTTTTTCATAAGAAAGTCGAGAAGCATTTGACCTCTTTCATTTTTACCCCAAACCCATGTGGACCAAGGAAGATGAGTTGTCCTCCTTGTGGCCAAGTTAGGAGTTAAAATTACAATAATTGTATAATCCTAGGGCTGTGTTGGATGGCTGTTTCAATATCATTATGCAAATTTTCGATCTCTTCTTCTGTATGCGTAGAGGTAAGTGCATAGACCTGGATTAACTTCAGTTTACGTCTGCTATTCAGCTTATTTATACGGTAAATCAATCTTGCACTGATGCTTTTTATCTCTATTATGTTTTGTGTGGTGTGCATCTTATGTATTAGAAATGCTACGGCTTCTTCGTTTATGTTTTCTGACCCTTTGAAATGGAATATGTTGCCTGAATGTAGTGTAAGCTGCTCTTTCCCTTATCTTTAATCTGTGCTCTTATGTTCAGTGAACATTGTTCACTATACCTAGTATATGCCCTTTATTATATGAGATAACTCCTCTTCTAGATGATACAGTCTTTCTGATTTTCTCGTATTCAATCTGGGGATCATATTAGTCGTCGTTTATGGTGGCCTGGATAAACCCGATGATTCTTTGCACCCTCCGTTTGTCGATTTCTCTGGTCGCGACTTTAGTCAGGGACCAACAAACCGCCGGGGACTGAGGGTACTGGTACCTATATAGAAGAAAAGCTATGTCTTCTGAATCGATTTATAAAATAAAAACAAATCCAGATGGCTCTGCAGAAAAAGTATAAGGCAAGATTGGGTGTAAAATGTTTTTCACAAAAACCAGGTGAAGATTTGGACCAAACTTTCAGTCCGGTTGCAAAGATTTTTTCGATTAGGGCTGTAATAAGAACTGCTGCAAGTGCAGCACCGGTTCAAGGTTCTACCGGGCCCTAGGCGGCAGTAGGTATGGAGCCTTAGCCCGAAGTAACTTTTTACTGTTTTTTTTTTTCCAAATTGAAAAAAAAAGCCTTCCAAAATGCTGCTGAAAAGTGTTTTGGAACGTTCTAAATGGCTTTTTCAAGTTCTAAAGTATTCTAACTTGGCTTGAAGAGTTCTGGAACATTCTAGAAGTTTTTCAGTAATTTCTAAATTGTTCTGACTGATCTGTCTGATTTTTAAGTATTTTAGCAAAGAGTTTCAAATTAGTTCGACAAAGTTCTAAAAGGTTTCCAGTTCTAAATAAGGATTCAATTTAGAATTTTAAAATTGTTCTGAAATAACTTTGAAGTTTCTCAATTGCTCCTAAATGCTTCTGAAAATTCTGATTTGGATTTGAACTGTTTTAAATGCCTTAGTTCTAAAATTCTACAACAATCTAAATTTGTTCTTAAAAGCCTTCTGGAAGGCGTTTTGTAACTTGTAATCTGAATCTCAAGATTCTGGCGCTTTTCAAAATGTTTCTGAGTATTCTAGAGTGTCTGAGTTTGAGTGTTTTGGAACGTCATTAAATGGGTTTCAAACTTCTGAGTTGTTCTAAAATGCTTTTGAAAATCGGTGTTTGAATGTTTTGGGGCATTCTTAAATGGTACTGAAATTTCCAAAATTTTCTGAAGTGCTTTTGGAAATTCTGAATTTAATTTCAAATGTTTTGAACTTTTCAAAAGGCCTATTAAAGTTCTAAAGTATTCTGTAGCATTTTAAATGGTTTCCAGTAACTTCTAAATTAATTGAGAAGCGAATTCTGTGGGAACTTTTTCTTAAAGTGTTAAAATGTCCCTAAGATGTCCATAAACGACATTCAAGACGTCTTACCTGCATCTTCAAAGACGTCGTAATGTAACAAAGCCCAACGTCTTCCAGAGATCTGCCTAAAGATGTCTTTAGCACTAAGACATTCTAAAGATTTCTTCAATGAAATGTCTTAAAGACGTTTTTGAATCTCTTTTTAATGCATAAATCATTATTCACTTCTAGGCTTGGTTGTACCAAATAGTTGTCTAAGAAAAGAATTTACATCTTCAAAACAACGTCTTGTAGGCGTCTTTTTTTGGTCTTCAGACGTTCGGACGTAATGCAGACCCTAGAAAAGACGTCTTCAAGACTTTGTATGCTGTCTGGGTGGATGTTCATCAGCAACATGACATAAGGTTGGGTGGACTCTACCTGAGTTGGAAATCCCACAGCTACAGAACAGTGTTGCCGATAGTGTGCGTAATTCGGGTGGTGTGGTGCGTCTCAGGGCGCCAGGTTGCCAAAATAAGATATTTGATTCCAGAGTGAATTTCGGGCCCTATTGAGCGCCCGGGCCCTAGGCGGCCGCCTAGTCCGCCTAGTGGTAAAACCGGCGCTGTGCAAGTGAAGAAATAACATTGACACAGTTTGATATCAGCGTTTTTATATGGTTCGTTAGAAGAGGATTATATTTATGAAGCAACCAGAAGGTCATACTGGTAGCACAGAAAAAGTATGTCGTTTAAAGAAAAGTCTGAGGCACAGCGTGGCATAGCTGCATAGGGAGGCCTTAGACTAAGAGAGTCCAAACTATGGAAGGAAACCGACAAAACTTGAGGATACAGCCAAAATGACCAACAAGAGGCCGAAAGATTCCTTAAGACAACGCGTCACATAGTGGCCAAATATTCTTTCGATGACAAGATAAAGATCACTATGCCTTCAAGAGAACGCTGGGATCAAACCCCTATACATAGGGAAAATAAGATAGCAATCTTCACAGATGCTGCAAAAATAAAAACCGGCACAGTAGCCGGAGAATACTCAGAAGCACTAAACCTTCAAGAGTCACACAAACACAGGGATGATTGCATCATTCTGTATGCCGAAATAGGTAATTGTTAGGTTTTGAAAAAGCAGTAAGGCTATTGCTAAGGAAGTACAATGTAATGGGCAATGTCACCATATACAGAGTGAGTTTTAAGTATGGAACGTCTCAATTATCTCAAAAACGACTTGCACGATTTCAATGAATTTTGGTTTGAAAGAGTATTGTAATATGGCCGATAATATGGTGGTATTTACATAGTTGTCAGATCTTTCGTTTTTCGGGAAATATCGGAAACTTTGTTTTTTCAAATAGATCACCCTGTATATTATGACATTTCTGGGTTCTGCTGGAAATTCTAGACATATTTCATGTACAATGTTATATTCCTATCTTCAACTGTTTCGGAAATATTGACCGTCGAAAATTGACTTTTTTGCATTTTTGACAGGCTGTAAAACTTAAGTAAAGGGTTAATTTTAGAGGAAAACCGATCTCACAGACTCATCTTAGATTTTCATAAACTATCATTTGATAAGAATATAAGTTCAGTTTCTCTTTAAAATTAACCGTTTAGTTTTCACAGCCTGCCAAAGTTGCAAAAAAGTCAATTTTTAACTGCCAATATTTCCGAAACCGTTGAAGATAGGTATATGACATTGTACACAAAATATGTCTAGAATCTCTCGCAGCTTCCATAAATGTCATAATATACAGGATGATCCATTTGAAAAAACAAAGTTTCTGATATTTCCCGAAAAACGAAAGATTTGACAACCATGTAACTACTATTATATTATCGGCCATACTACAATACTCTTTCAAACCAAAATTCATAAAAATCGAACGTTCCATACTTAAAACTCACTCTGTATGTTGATAGCAGAGCAGCGCTGAAACTGCTAGGAATCACATACCTACAGTAAAATCAAAAATAGTGAAGAGCTGCCGGGAAGCGCTGTCCTGGAACAGTAATATCGGACCGGACTAAGCTGGGTTCCTGGACATTGTCATAGCGAAGGGAACGAAGTGGCAGATAGACTGGCAAAACGCGTAACAATACGAGCTTTGTGGCCGTATGTGGATAAAAAGAAAATCAGGAAATTATTAAAATGGATTAAAGTTCGATAAGCACCTTAATAGGGGCAATCACACGACACTGTAAATTCGGAACAATGCTCTACAAGTGAGGCCTCGGGACCAATGACTATGTCAAGAATGCTTTGGGGAGGATGAAGCAATAGAGCACCTACTATGTCACTACCGAGCCCTACAGTAGGGACTCCTAGACCACCTAGGGCAAAGTTCCTTGCAAGACCTGGAAAACGCAGGAAAGATAAGAACAATGGAAATAGGTACTGAACTTCGTGAAAATCATGCACTGGCACTGGCGCAAAACGAGGAAAGGAGGAACAGATTAAAGGCCAATACGCCTCCCAGTGCAAGCTCTATAGTTCTAGGGCAAACCCTTCGAAACTTAATATAGAGAAAAGTCTCCACGGATTTGAACATGCGCCACGCTGTTGGAATAAACACATTGCATGCCTAGAATTTAAAAGAAATGATACCGACCCATGTTTATTCATTTAATTCAGAAGCAAGAAAATGGAATGATAACATTTTTTTTATAGCATTATTCATGACCCAAAAACAGTTTACAAACAAACTGGCACTAGGGCCTACATCTTCCAAACCAATCAATAAAATTATACATGTTTCTATATAGACTTTGACACTTACTAATGCTTAACTTTTAGTGAGGTTTAAAGGTTACATGCACTAACATATGCATTTTACAGTTTTCTATTTTTTTAATTTTTTTCTTTTCATTTTTCTCTGAGCAGATGTTTTTTGTAGTTTTGCGGGTTAACAATAGATTCTGGAACTTGATTGAAAACACTAATGGCACTACATAATCGCTATTCTTTTGAAAGCCATATTGTTGCTTATCCTGTTTCCAATATACTATTCATCATCTTCACCAAATCTTCTATTACACCACACTTAGTTTTTTCAAGTCCTTGGTTAAAATTTTGTCCACACCTGGCGAGCTGCTTTGTTTCAATTCTGCCATTGTCTTTATGACCTCTCTTTCATCTATAGGCTTCAAGTGTCCTTTTTAATTTCGAATCCAGTTTCTCTCCTATAGAAGCAAAGTGCCTATTAAATTGATGTGCAATCTGTTCCTTATTATTGTTTATTTTTTGTCCATCATTCTCAATTTACTTTACTTGTGTATTATTTTTCTTCTTTTTTCTAGACAGTTCGCCATATTTTTCTGTATTCACCATTTGCGCCCCTAAGCTTCATTTCAGCATTTTCCTTTTGTAATTGCTTCCGCATATTATTTACTTTATTCTTTATTGTTTTAAAATCTGTCTCTGTATAATATGCATTTTGCAATCTGTTCCATCTAACGTAAAAGTCATCCCTTTTTTTCAAAGTGCGTAAAAATTCCGGTGTGATCCATCCATTGCCAGATTTACCTTTCTACATATATTTCCTTTCTGAGCTCACAATGATCTCAGCCATTTCTTGGAAGGTTATATTTCTCAAGTATTTTTTCTTCCACTATCTGTCTCCATCTCTCTTCATCCGTTTAATCGTTTTAATCTTGGTCATTTCTTCCTTTCTGCATTTATCTATCATTCTATCAACATTTAGTTTTATTATTCTATATAATCTGAAATCAGGTGGTCACAGAGTTTTATTTGGCACTGTACATTATCGATTATTTGCAATAACATAATCCAATATTGTTCTACTTGTTTCCTACCTTTCCATTATTTTTATTACTTCACTAAGGAATATAGCTACGCTACTACTCGGTGGTCTATACAAGGTGATTTTCGTAGCCCGCCTTGCAGGTGGATTAAATGCTATTTCCACTAATCCACCTGCAAACTGGACAATTCCTAATGCACGGACTATGTAAATCACGGTCTATATACTTTATATTGTGCATTCAGATTTTGACAGAGTTATTGACAGAACATTACATTCCTCTAGATTTACAAAGGATGTATCATTCAATTCATTCACTGTATAGTGTATATTATTTCTATGACTTGAACCGAATTTTCGCGACGAACTACTTCCATGATTTCATGAACACAAACGCTTTTGCGAGAAACTCATGATGTCATAATGAAAGTAGTTCAGCGGAAACATGAACGCAGCTCTAGCCAGCGTTCAAACTCATGACGTCACAAGACGAACTATTGATGAACTACATTCGTCGCGAAAATTCGGCAATAAATACTAGTGCCACCTCCTCTCGTATCCCTATAATTATGTACAGAACATGTGCGTCGTTTGGGGGGGGCAAGGGGGGGCATTTGCCCCCCCCCCTAGAAATAGTCTTTTGAACAAGAAAGCAGTAAAAGAAAGTTCGTATTCATATTGCTTTTCTCCATTTTTTCAAAATTTGTTAGGTACAGTAGACTCGTCGTAGACTCGTGCTAGTGTGAACACACGCTTCTGTGAACCTCCCAGTAGTATGAACAGCCAGAATGAATACATTATACGTATTCTGTAGTGTGAACTTTTGAGAATATCGGTAGTATGAACAATGTATTTGACTATTTGACTACGAATTTAACCGTTTTCTGTCTACTTGGTTGTTTTAATCGATTGTTTCTATCCAATTATGGGGTTCCCCGAAGGTTTTGAGACAAGGAATGCACAGATATGTTGAGTTACTGCATTCACTCTAATGTGGAATACGCAAGTGGCAGCGCGTCAAGAGCACGTTCAAAATTCTATAAATCTTCAGTTCGTTGTTTGTTGTGGTTAATCAGTTTTGTAAAAATGACGAAAAACACATATTCGCGCTAATGACACAGAAAGCCTAAGAAACTTTAAGACAAAGTAGGTACACGTAGCCATCCAATGCTCAGGTAGATCCATTTAGACAAAAATTACATCTCACTTTAATCGCAATAAACTGGGAAAATTTACTTAATGAATAGGTTTGCAAGTACCTATGGTATTAATTTTTCTTGAATTTTAAGTTTAGAGACCATTGCTGACAATATTTTGCATTTTTAGGTAGACCTCCGATGGTGTACTAAACGTCTCGAATATATGCACACGTCTGGAGTTATATGCAAAGTTATATGCGAGTCCGAATGGTCGGAGTTATACGAAAGCCCGAAGGTCCAGAATTTTAATCACGAGCCCTATTGGTTAGCTAATAATTTGGAGCCAATCAAAAACCAGGAATATTGAAAATATGATTTTTAGCGCCCAATCAAAGAGCCTGGAATATTCAAAAACTTTAGTTTTATCAAATTGATTTTGGAATGTTGGTTTTCCATTGGATTTTTTTAAGATTTTTACTTTGAAAAATTGGCTGACATTTTCATTGCATTCAACGGAATTGAATTTCACTTGACTTAGGGCCGGTATTATAAAACACTGAACCGATGGTAGAGTTCCATGTTCCAACCTTCGGTTGAATCCTATCAATTTGCATGGAGTCAACCGAAGGTTGAAACTCAATCATCGATTCAGTGCTTTATAATACCGGCCATTCGAAAATTACCTAAACAAATGATGCGGTGAATTTGTTGCGGAAAAAAATACCATCATTTTTAACAAATATCGATATCAAATAAGTACGTTAAAATGCCCAAAAAGGGGCGTGGCACCAAAAAAAAAATTAGCCTACGGCGGTTGCCTGCGGCGCTAATAGAAATGGTCTTATTATAATACTGCCCCCCCCCCTGAGTAACCTCGTAACGACGCCCATGGTACAGAAAAGTAGTTTTCAATATAATACAACTGAACTTCATTCCGATAAATGCATGTTTCTGTTAGAACCAATAAATGTATGTTCCTATTTGTTTGTTCCGCCAAAATTTCATTCAACTCCTCAATTTTATATCTTAGCAGCAAATTTAGGTTTTCTAATTTGGATTGTTCAGGCATATTTCTTGTACTATTTTGTGTTGTTATTCTTGTGGGTCGTCGAGGAATTTTATTCTCACCAGTGGGACAGTATCATTATGCCTTATGTATATTTTACCATTAATGCAATGGGTACCTTTGAGGACTGAGGTTAGGATTTTTCTTATATTCTCGTGCTTTTTTGTATATTAAGTTCTCATTGAAGTATACATTATTTCTACCTCCTAAAGCCCGTATTACATCTGTGTCTTTTTCCGTGTATTTCTTCATGTAGTTCAGGCTGCCAAAATTACCTATTTTGTTTTTCATAATGCTGATTTATGATGCGTTTGAAGTTTTTCGGTTGTCACCCTGAACTACATGAAGAAATACACGGAAAATACACAGGCTTTAATCTAATTCGTTTGTTTTTATGCCTTTATTTCCTCTGACACACTTCAGAATTTCGTGTTTTACTTCTTCACTTTCTGGTTTCAACAAGATTGGTCCACAGTCTTGTTTCCCCACTCTATATGCATCAATAATATCCTCGTACAGTGATCCAACTTTTACGGTTTTGACAATTTTTCTCATACCGGAAATATCATGATTTTTTTGTTTCGTTATACCAACAACAACCAGATTTTTTCTCTGTCCCATCTGCTCCTGTATATTAAGCTTGGATTCAATGGCCTCCACACGTTTTTTTAATGCCATATGCTCTTCTTTGAGCTTCTTCATATCACCCAAAGCTTCCTCAATTTGAACCTTGTACCCGTCAAATGCATCCGATATAAATTTCATTGAATCCTTGATTTCTTGTATGTCCCCTTGCATGGTTATTTTAAATGGGTCCAGATCTTCCTGAAATAAGGTTTCAACCAGTTTCGTAAGCTCGCTTTTATCCAATTCGCACTTTTTTCCATTTCCAACCCCACGCTGCGCGCAACTACGGTGATAGACCCACAGGCCTCACATACCACTGATGTGGTCACTTTTTTCTTGCAGTGTTTACAGTATTTTTCGTTGTCTTGTAAAATTACATCTGCTTTCGAACCCATAACTTCACACACACGATTTTGTCTTTATATAATAGATGGTGACTATCAGCAAATAATGAAATCATTGAAAATTAGTTCCGACAAAAATAATAGGATAACCTTCAAACTGCATGATATTTTTTAGGACTTGAAATTGAGAGAGATGTTGATTCTATTAAAATAAGTCAGAAATCCTAATATGCTGAGAAGTTACTAAAGAGATTTAGGATGCAGAATTGCAATCCAGTCTGAAGATCAATAGTTAAAGAAGCTCTCGAGTCAGGGAAGGATGAGAGAGAATGGTGATCCAAAGTTTCTGTATGGGAAGCAGTAGGAGCATTGTGGACAATCCAAGCACACGAGATTACAAGCTGGTAAAAAAGATTTTAAGATATATCGAAGTAACCTTGAATCTAGGCATTAACTACGAGTAAAACTACAAAAGCTGGATACTTTATTATAGTGATGCAGATCGTGGAGTTGACATAAAAACAGGTAGATCAACGCCTAGAGTCCTTTGCATGTGAAGGAGCAGTGTCATGAAGTGGTCAAAGACAAAATTCGGTTGCAATTTTTACTACAGAAGCCGAAATTGTGAATGCACAGAAGAGTTATAGTTTGGTTTAAAACTCTTTAAGAACGAATTCTACAATTAAAAGATTTACTTGTACTAATGGTTGACAATGCTATGGAGAGGACGATAAGTGTGGAACTAGGTACAGAAGACAGTACTAGAAGATGCTTAGATAGAAGAGACGGGGACAGCTTTCAAATAATTGATGACCCAAACTTGTGGGCAATTTTTGACTCCTGCTTAAAATCAGCAAAAGAAGAAGCAGTGGATGACCAAAGATATCATGGACAGAAAGTAAAAACTGCCAACCCCGTAGTTCATCGACAAATCCATAGTGCTATTAAACAAAAAATTAAAGAAACTAAGGAAAGATGGATGAGCGAGAAATGTCAAGAAATTGAAAAACTTGATCGTAAGCATGACGTGTTTAATGTGTACAAAAAGATCAAAGAAGTCACAGGCAGACACAAAAAAGGAACAACAGAAGTCATTATAGATGAAGCTTGTCTATAAAGTGAACGAAAAAGTAAAAACATGGTAGAAATACATACTTGAACTCTTTAAGGATGATCAGCGTCCCGAAAAACCTGATAAACAATATGAAAGGGCTAGTTATATCAGTTGACGAAGTTAAACATGCCATTGAAATGACTAAAAACAGAAAATCTCTTGATCCCGACCAGCGGAAGTGCTTAAGATTATAGATCAGCATTATATCATCGCCTGACACCTTGACGTCACTATATTTAATAATATATACTTATGAGAGTGGCACGATTCCAGCTGACTGGCTGTTTCAACATTTATCACAATACCGAAGAAAACCAGCTTCAAATCTTGTGGTGACTACTACACCATCTCATGTCACACGTGTTAAAAATCATTATTCATGCCCGCTTATATAAAAAATGGATGAGTCGCAGTTCGGATTTCACAACGGCATCGGTACTCGAAAAGTCGAAAGAAAGTGTTTGCCATACAAGTTCTTATACAGCGCTTTAGGGATATGAATTGCGATGCTCACATGTGCTTTATAGACTATGCTATCGTTGTCAACACGAAACAATGTTAAAAATTCTACATGAAACGAGTTTAGATAGAAAGGACATAAGGATGATTGCCAATCTGTATTGGAATCAGAAACGAACCATAAATCTGGAATACAACGAGTAAGACACCTTGGAAATCAAACGTGGTGTCCGATGTATTTTATCGCCCTTGCTGCTCAACTTCTAGAAAATATATAGGAAGTCACTAGAAGACAACATAGATCGCGTTAAGATGAATGGTGAGTTAATTAACAACATCAGATATGCCAATGACACTGTTCTGCGAGCTGACAGCTTAGAAGGGCTACGAGAACTTGCCAACAGAGTTACACACACAATACGGGCAATAGGAAGACCAATTATATAGGCATTAGTAAGTCCCCTGATCAACACGATGTGCTGTACTGTAGAAACGAAGCTATCTGGAGAGTGGAAAGTTTCTTTTACCTTGGTTGTAACATCAATAAATCGTGGGATCACTCCAAATAAATGAAGTGTAGAATAGAAAAGGCAAGAACAATGTTTACACAAATGAAGCACTTTCTCTGCTGTGGGGATTTCGGCATGACCCTCAAAAAGAGAACGATAACATGCTACATTTTTTTAATAGTTCTGTATGGTGTCGAGGCTTAGGCGTTGTCTGCACAAGCAACAGAGAAAAGGATCAAGAGCTTTAAACTGTGAATTCACCGAAGAATCCTAAGAATTTCCTGTGTTGACTAGGTCACCAACGAAGAGGTCCTCAGAAGAATGAACTGCCAATTAGCTTTCATGAATACCATAAAATAATGCAAACTTGAGTATTTGAGCAACCTATGTCAAATACTGAAAGAAGAAATAGTTACCTATTCAGAAAGTAGACGGCATTAAGCAGATTGCAGAATTGATGACGAAAGATGCTGTGACGAAAAGCCTTGTTTAAATTCATTATCGAATTTGAAAAGTTTGCTGGGCTTTAGATGAATCAATGAGGGAAGTTGTTGAAGTTGGACATTCATGTATACATTGGAGTATTGTCTCAGACCTGTTATTTCCACCTAGTTTAATTATTGAAAATGTTGAAGATGGCAGATATAGGTATCAAAAACGTGTTTATAAGTTTTCCTTAATTATTTCTAATCCAAATATCATATGAGCACGACTTAAATATCGGCTTATTTAGAGTAACAGTAGAGAGGTAAATTCAATGGCACTAAGGAAGATTCCGTGATAAAGTATCTTTGGAAAATGGAGATTATACAAAAAATGGAATTAACTAAGGAGTCATTTGGAAGGAAAAGATTGTATTCAGATGATTAAATTTCCAGATCTTGCTCTCCTCTTTGAAGTACCCTTCGGCCAATCAAGACCTAACATTCCCACATCTCAAAAATCAAAAAAAATAGGATTATGTTTTCATGTTTACCCTTCCATACATGGATGGAGAATTCATTTTGCTCAAGGTTATGTTGCGAAACACGTGCCATAAATTTGTCTTCTGTGAGATTGATTTAGACGATATACTTGATGGAAATCCATTAAAAAGTTTTGAAACCCCCACATTTTCAATTTTGTATAATCGGCTTCCAGGATTTATTATCGATATACATATTTGTAATAAATTGAATCATCAAATAATCTAGGAATCTACAAAAAAAAAAGCTTTTCTTCTTTTGATTCAAATCGGAGGAGAAAGGAATCTTTTCAATCGTTAATTCATTGCACCTAATTATATCAACTGTTATCTATTTTATCCAAAACCACGTTTTTCACAGGACACATTTTCCTCTACGATTCAGAATTTTCCAGGAAAACCGGCATCAACGACGAAAAGTCAGTTGGTATACAACAACCTTTACAATGAAAATCGATACTGGCGCATGAGCATTTTCCCATAACCCCACCTCTATTAAAAATGTACAAAATCGCTCGAGCTTTCGGAAAAATAGCCGACAACATGAAAATCTCAACTTCTTCACCATAACGAATAACATACATTTTATTTAGCGGTAGTCGTAGTAATCAAACTTTAAATTTTATCGTTAGTTTTAAACTAAACTCTATTTTTGGGACGTTTATAGTATTTTGGTTTCGCTTTAGATGGTTACGATGGATTGATTGTTAACGAATCTGTGACAGTGTATTTTACGTAGTGTAGTTTTACTAGAAAAAAAAAACTTTTTGTGGAAAAAAGTTACACGTTTAATTTGTATATGCACAGCTTTACATTTAAATTGTAAGGCATGTCGCAAAATGATGGGATACAACAATTTCAATCAGGGATATAACAAATTGTTTACACAGGTGAGCATCTTAAAATATTTTCTTATAGTATTATCCAAGCTTATAAAATATCTATGAGCTTATTAAAGACGTGGTTAAATTGTATTTTCCGATAATTTTTCAACTTTATGATACAATTTGTGAGAAAATATAGTGTATGTTTCGGGATCGATTTTCTTTCTTTGGTTTGTTATTGTTGGGATTTATCGAATTGAAACAATGGGAATATAGATTTTGTATAGTGGAGATTATGAACTCAAATTGATTATAGTGATATTATTTATCATCAAATCTTATACTTACCTAATATTTCGCAAGAATAATTGTTTTCGAGATACCACTGGTATATAATCTAATGGAGAACATCCATGGTATAAAATAATTAAAATTTTTATAAAATCGACGAAAATGGAATAATTTAAACCTTCTTTAGAAGCGAATCTGCTGAATTTAGGTACCTACCTACCTACCTACCACCAAGTTTACCCAAATTAAAATTGTTTTCCATATTTTTCTACTATTGAGCATTCGGCTTGATATTGTCACAACTGCCCGCTTTACGAGGGTGATATGGGGGGTTTGTAGCTTTGGGGGTTGATGGAGAGAAACTCGCTCAGGTTATATAAAAATATAGATATATATTTTCCCAAATATGCCCTTATATGTACGCTAATCCTATAAGATGCATGACCCTTCGAACACTGGGGTCCTTATAGGAAGCCACACGTCAACGCTGCTTGGGAGGACTGTAGATTAGTTGTCGTCACCCTTATGCCTTGTCCAGTGGGTCTTTACCAACGAGAGGTAATTGCACTGGACAACGATAAGGCTGAAGATACCCAGAGGGGCTTTCCCAACGAGAGGTACTTGCAGTGGGGAGACCTAATTCCAGAGGGGCTTTTCCAACGAGAGGTACTTGCACTGGTTTAAGTCTGCCTTTGCTGCGGCTTGCAGCGCAATTTATATCAATTTATTGCTGAATTGCAATAAACATCCGATCGAATCGGCAATTAAATTAATAAGGTTAAATACCGGGTCCTCCTTTCTTTAGCAGCTAGTTGACATATGCCCCCCCTCCATGAAGCATTGGACCCCAATGCTTGGAAGAGACATTTACAACAAAATATATACAAATACCATAATAATGTCAAAAAATACAATAATATCCTTATCCGAAAAATATCCCTTCTTTACAATAATAGCCTAATTATAAAATATCCCTGATGCTTAACAATTATATAATCCAAATATTGCGTATAGAGAAAAAAAAAATTAAAAATTAAAATTAACAAAAGTTTTTTATAGTGGGATGGGTGAGGGTGCATTATTATTCAGGTTACTATAAAAAAAAATAGCTTACAACTAAGAAATTTCATCAATTTCACCGCTTCAGCCATGAGTTTTCTGTATTGTGGGTCTGTTCTGGTTCCAAATACTTCTTGGTAGGTCAGCTAGATCGTGCGGTGTACGGTCCCACGGTCTAAGTGTCGTTTCCTGGTTTGTTATGCTTCTTTCTTGTTCATTGGGCTGTATTCTGTCTTTCAAGTGGATTGGTTCTGGCTCCAAGTACTTCCTGGTGATTTGGTCAGCTAGATCGTGGGGTGATCGATCCCACGGTCTAAGTGTCGTTTCCTGGTTTGTTATGCTTCTTTCTTGTTCATTGGTCCATACCCATTTTTTTTCTTATGGTTTGAAGTTCCTAGCCCCTGCTCAGTCCAGAGCTAGGTCCTTCTATTACAATGCCTTCCCTCGAATTTATTTTGTAGTCCGTCCCTGGTTGGTAGTTTTGTATATACATGCAAAAAACAAAATAATATTTTAAAAAAATGTGCTTATTCCTATAATTACATAGTTTAATTATGACCCACATTCGGGCCACCAAATTTCATCATTTGGTTATTTGGGGCACTTTCCAAATTTCACCGATAAATTGACCGGTTAAATAAACCGGTAGCTGTCAAAAAATTCCGGTAAAAGTCAGATGCAAGTCCGGTTACAAGATTTTTCTGGTGCATTTTGGAACGCTTTGGTGTTAAAGTTTGGTGGTGTTGCTTATTATTTTTTGGAATGGGTTTTTTTGTGGGATGCAGTGAGGTTGGTATGTATTTTTATTATTTTTAACAGTCAACAAACGTTAGTTTTCAGTACGATTATGTGAGCTGAGTGTTTGATTATGTGAGCTGAGTATTTGATTTGTCGAGTTCATAATGACGCCCACGCATAAACATTTTTTTATTCTGCAATCTGCAAGCAGCAATTTAACGATAGACTGCCAATAGTACCCATTCAAAGCAATTAAATTAATGTACGTCAAAAAAAAGTGTCAAAAAACCTCCAACCGAAAAAACCGACAAAAATTCCCGGTGGATTCGGTGCCTCACCGGTTTCAAACAGCTGATCATTCCGGTCAATTTTGGAACGAACGATCGGGTTCAACCGGTAAAAAGTCGGTACATTTTGGAACAGTTTGGTGAGTAAACTATTAAACCGGTATCGCACCGGTTCAGAAACCGGTGAATTTTGGAAAGTGCCCTTGTTGATCATGACTCCAACAGGTAAGTTTAGTCGTTCTTGTTTTTTGTACACCCATATGCCTTCTTTCTGCCGCTCGTACTTTTCTAAGATCACTTCGGCGGCTTCTTCCGTCCATAAGAATGTTTCTGATTTTTCTTCTTTTATAGTAATTCATATTCTCTATCTTCCCTTAGAATTATGAGGTCATCCACTAGTTTCCTCTTATATATTGAGCTGTCATTCCTCTCCATCCCTCCTTGTTTACTCTATTTAATGTCTTACTCTATTTTTTCATCCTATCTCTACTTCCTATTTCCCTACTCCATAGTTTTGCTTATGTTTTATCTGTACAATCAGTCTTCTTTTTCCTCGTTTTCTGCTTCACTGCTTCCAATTTCCTCTTCAATTTTTTCTTCGTCATCTTCATCCTCATCAACTTTAGATTCTGCGTTTTCAGCTATGTCTATCTCATCTGCCCTTTCTTCAATAGGCGCAGCTTCTTTCCATGGATAGTAGTAGGGTAACATCCTACTCACGTGGACCGTATCCTTTTTTCTGCTTCCAATCTTTTGTACCTCGTAATTCACTTCTCCCATTTTTCTAATTACTTTGTATGGTTCAAACCATCTTAAGAGTAATTTTTCGCTTCTTCCAACCTTTCTAATTGGTATGAACACCTTAACTTTGGCTCCAACTACGAAATCTAATTCTCTATGTCGTTCGTCAAAACGACCCTTATCTTTTCCTTGTCTTTTTTGTATATTTTCTACTGCTATAGCTCTTATTAAGAGTGTCTTTTCTCTAATTTGCAGAGCGTCCATTTCGTTGTCAGTGCCCAACAATGCAGCTTCTGCTGGTAGTGTGGGTTCCCTTGCATAAGTTAACATAAATGGGCTAAATCTCGTTGTGTCCTGTATTGTTGTATTATACGCAAATGTTATAAATGATAGATAGCTACACCAGTCCGTTTGCTGTGTGTTACAATACATGGATACATGTCAGCTATTTTATTATCTAGCCTTTCAGTGAGACCATTACAACAAGGATGGTATGCGGTTGTAAACTGTCTTCTTACTCCCATTAATTTTCCTAATTCCCTTACTAATTCCGATTGAAAGACTTTTCCTCTGTCGCTGAGCAGATTTCTTGGCATCCCGTGTATTAAGAATACTTTTTCCAGTAAAAAATATGCAACTGGTCCGGCTTTTCCATTCGCTAAGGCGGCTGTGATGGCATATCGTGAGGTGTAATCGGTAACTACAACTATCATTGTTTTCCCTTTACTGCTTCTTCTAAATGGGCCTAAAATATCAATTCCGATTTTGTCGAAAATTGTTCCCACCGGTATTGGTTGTAACATCCCTGGCGTTTTTCTGTAAGGTTGCCTCTTTCTAGCTTGGCAATCTGGGCATCCCTTGACGTACGTTTCGATGTCCTTTAGCATTCCATCCCAAAAAAATCTGTTTCTAATTTTGTCCGTTGTTTTGCTGTCCCAAGTGTCCACTTGTCGGTGATGCATGTAGCTCCCACATAATTTCTTTCCTCATTGATTTTGGTACTACTAATACTTTCTCTAAACCGTTTTTTGTCTTATTTGTTTTATAGAGTAAGTCTTTTTCCAATCCTAAAATTTTTTGTTCTTCTTCTGATGCCAATATTAATTTCTGGGTCGTCTGGGTTTCTTATAGCTTTGAATATTTGTTTTAGACTTGGGTCTTTTTCCTGTAATATAGCCGTTTGCACTGATTTTAGTGTGAATGTGGCGAGCTCCTCTTGCTCTTCTTTTTCCTCGGATTCTGGTTGAAGTACTGGATTGCGGGACATACAGTCGGCGTCGCTATGTGTTGATCCTTTTTTATATACAACCATGTAATCGAATTCTGCAAGTTTTAGTGCCCACCTGGCTAAGCGTCTGTTACTTTCCTTAATGGAGTCCATCCAGCAAAGAGCATGGTGGTCAGTGACGATTTTTACTGGTCTTCCGTAAATTAAGTGTCTCAGATAGCTTAATGCCTACACTACGCCTAAGAGTTTAAATTCACTAATTGAATAGTTCTTTTCGCTATTTGAGAGACTTCTGCTTATGTAGGCTATTGGATGTGCTTCTCCCTTGTCGCCTTCTTGTAAAAGTACTGCCCCAATTCCACATGTTGCTGCGTCAGTGTGCAAAATGGTATCTTTATTTGGATTGAAATGCTGTAGCACAGGTGCGGAAACCAGTTTTTCTTTAAGAATGTTAAATGCTTTGTTTTGTTCAAAATCCCATCTGAATCCTATGTTCTTTCTTGTAACTTTATGTAGCGGTCTTGCTATTGATACAAATTTATGTATAAATTTTCTATAAAAATTACATAATCCTAGAAAGCTCTGTACATCTTTAATTTTCTTTGGCGTCGGGAACACTTTTATGCAAATTATTTTTCTTTCATCTGGTAATATGCCTTGCTCCTTTACTTTGAATCCTAGTATTTTGATTTCTTTTTTCAAATATTCGCATTTGCTTGGTTTTAGAGTAAGGTTAGCTTGTCGCAATCGCTCAAAAACTTTCTTTAGTTTGCTCAAGTGTTCTTCGAATGTTTGTGAGAATATAATGATGTCGTCTAGGTAGATTAGCACTTCCTTCCATTTCATATCCCAAAAAACTTGGTCTGCTAGTTCTTGGAAAGTGGCTGGCGCGTTGCATAATCCAAAACCTAAAACATTAAATTCGTAAGTTCCATGTCCTTGCGCCACGAAGGCAGTGCATTGCTTGGACTTCTCTTCGACTGGAACTTGCCAATATTCGGAAAACATATCGAGTGTGCTAAACCATTTTGCATTGCCCAAGTATGACAAAATGTCATCGATCTGCGGTAGTGAGTATGTTGATTTTTTTGTTACTGTGTTCGCCTTTCTGTAATCTACACAAAATCTTGTTTTTCCATATTTTTTCTTAACTAGCACTACAGGGCTAGCCCATGGAGAGTGGCAAGGCCGAATTATTTCGCTATTGAGCATTTCCTAGATTTTTTCTTCAATAATCTGTCTTTCTTTTTGTGACACTCTGTATGGGCGGCTCTTTATTGGGCGAGCCTCTCCGACGTCTATTATGTGTTCTGTTAAGTTTGTCTTTCCCATATGTTTTGTAGATTTCGGGAAAACGTCGTTGTATTCCAGAAGGAGTTCTTTGAGCTCATGCCTGTTCTTCTCGTTTCTGATGCTGTCTAACTTATGATCTTCCATTGTTATTTCTTCGCTCTCTTCATCTTTTTCTGCTTGCAACATGAAATTGTGTGAAAGATTTGTCTCTGATGCTGTTTCTGCCAAAAATGCCATTGTGGTTCCGGCGTATATAGCTACTGGGTTCCTTGTGTTCGATTGTAGTTTTAAAATGAGGCAACCTTTATCGGTGTGAATGTGCGTTTTTAGTTCAAGATGATTTTTTGCTAACCAATCTAAACTATATTTGCATGTATACATAGTATTATCTTCAGTCGAGACAAGAAAATTTTTCATCAAATTTTAATTTATGCGTCTGCATGCCACTAAAATTAACACTCTTTAAATTATATAACAGACGATAAAAACTCTAAAAAAATTATCTTTAATCTAACTAGATTTGCCCATAATATCTAATTCCAATGAGTTCTGAGATACCGTGTAATCTTTTTTTGTACCCAATTTATATGTCTCTTTCTTAGTTTCTGTACCGATTTGCATCAGATGCCTGATTTCTTCCCAGGTTTTTCCCTATAAATGTGAATTTGGACCCCTGCATCTTCAAATAGAAAATATATCATCTGTTTAAATCTTGTCCATCCTTTTTCTAATCCCCATCCTTGTCTTAGAATGACTAATTTTTTGATAGATTTATTTTTTGAGATATTGTTCCTCAGTGCTGTAAGACATTTATACATGTTTCTTGGACTTGGCTTCTTTTTCATTGATTCTCTTGTGCGTAGAAAGATGACTGATTTTTTTCCTTGTTTTGACATAGATAGCTCCCCAATGGTCCCTTTCTCTCTCTTTTTTGGAATCATATGCCTATATTTTCTGAAAACTGATTTTTTTTTATTTGTAGTTTTGGGTTACTCCTACTACTAAAACGGCGTCGTTCGTTAGGACGTCTATGTTTCCATATTCTTCTTTCAGGAGACCGTTAACCTGGTCATCTTTTATGTGAATGTGTTCTCTTACAAACTTATTGAACTCTTCTTCATCTCTTGAAGTATCTAGTTTAAGCTCTCTCGTTTTAGTCGGCTGTTTTGTTATGACCAGACCTGACATGTTGATTTTTTCGTTATTAATTTGTCTTAGGGGTATTTCATGCTGACCATTCAGAATCAGTTTTTTCCGTGGGAGATCTATGATCGCGTTATTTTTTGTCAAAAACTCCATGCCTAGGATTATTGGTTGAGTTGATGATGAAATCACTTTGGCGTTTTGTCTGCCTTTCCATTTTTCACTCCCTGATATTTCTATCGGAACTTCAATGTCTCCCAAAACTTTTATCTGGTGTCCTCCTGCAGTGACTAGAACCGTGTCATCATTTCTTGTCAGTTCTTCTTTGATTAGACTTCTTTGTAGAACGCTATCTTATGCTCCTGTGTCCACGATTGCTGACGTACTTATTATTTAATTAATGTTATTGTTCTTTCCCAGGGTAAGGATGGCAGGGGCTTTTAATTTTGCCATCCCTTCCCGTTTGGATTTTGTCGTCGGGTTGTACAGGTGTTTGCATAGTGACCCTGTTTTCCACAAACAAAGCAACCAGGATTGTTTCTGTTGTTTCGTGGCGTATACGATTTGTTCCTTTGAGGCTGGCTTCTGCATACTGTTGCAGTATGTCCTGTTTTCCCGCAGTTGTATCAAACGGTGGCCATTTTTGAGTTGGAGTTATGATTTCTCATCCTTTGGCTCCTACATACAGCTGCGAAATGTCCTGTTTTCCCACAATTTTAACACGTTTGGCTAGATATTGGTACTCTTGTGCTTGTGTGTTCTCCTTGCATTCGGATCCTGCAGGTGGCCATTACATGTCCTCCTTTTCCACAATAATGACATATCTTTAGTTTTGTGTCTATGATTGTATTTCTTTCCGTACAGCTGGTAATTTGGGTATCTTGCGTTGCACCTTTCTTCGGAGCTTTGTCTATCGTGTCTGCTATTTCTTTGAATTGTATAAGTGATGACTCATCTTGCCCTTGTTTTCTGTTTTCGACTTTTTTCTCGAGTGCCCTTTGGTAATCTGTATCCTCAAATTCCTCTGAAAAATCTTTGATAATGTCTTTCCAGCTGTTGTTTTGGTGGTCGCGCTTATACTCCTGAAACCACAGGTTTGCGGCTCCGTCTAAATATGTTTCAAAATAAACAATTTTCAGCTTTTCGTCCCAACTGCTCTAAGCTGATACTGGGCGACTCTGGTGGTGATCTTTGCAGTGATCTTCTCGGCAGAAAGAGCACGTTTTTTGATTCTGTGCTCCTATGGGGTGGTCTAAATAATTCTATTGGTGTCGTTGCTGCTGCGTTTTTTGGCCTCAAATTGTATTTGGGTTTTTCTGGCATCTATTCTTGCCACGATGGCAACGGTAAACCGGTCAAAATGTATTCTTCTAGTGGCACTAGTTTTTAAATCTACGAGTCTTGTCTTCACCTTCGCCACGCTGTCGTGAATTTCCATGAGTGCTTTCGTCACTGTACCGTTTGTCGACGTACCACGTAGTGACGTGTTTGGGCGTTGGCCTGCTGCAAAGGCGCCTTACGGCGTCGGTTCTTGGGCGTCGGTTTCGAGACGGCGCCTCCACCAAATATGTCACAACTGCCCACTTTACGGGGGTGATATGGGGGGTTTGTAGCTTTGGGGGTTGATGGAAAGAAACTCGCTCAGGTTATATAAAAATATAGATAAATATTGTCCCAAATATGCCCTTACATGTACGCTAATCCTAGAAGATGCATGACCCTTCGAACACTGGGGTCCTTATAGGGAGCCACACGTCAACGCTGCTTGGGGGGATTGTAGATTAGTTATCGTCACCCTTTTGCCTTGTCCAGGGGGGCTTTCCCAACGAGAGGTAATTGCACTGGACAGCGATAAGGCTGAAGATACCCAGAGGGGCTTTCCCAACGAGAGGATCTTGCACTGGGGAGACCTTATTCCAGAGGGGCTGTTCCAACGAGAGGTATTTGCACTGGTTTAAGTCTGCCTTTGCTGCGGCTTGCAGCGCAATTTATATCAATTTATTGCTGAATTGCAATAAACATCCGATCGAATCGGCAATTCAATTAATAAGGTTAAATACCGGGTCCTCCTTTCCTTAGCAGCTAGTTGACAATATCTTTAAATTATTCCGTGCCCTTTAACTGAAAAAAGAACACGTTTGGATGGAATTTCCTCAAAGGGCCAAAAAAATAAGGTTTTTCAGAGTCAAGCTGTGAACCCAAGTAACAATAGTTTTCACAGTTGAGCTCCTATAGAAATATCTTCGCCATCCTCATGATGCGTATCCGCAAATTTCACATTCTTCTCGATAAATTGCAAAAAATCAGGCACTCAAAAACCCTGAGAGGTAATTGCTAGAAAAATTCTCCGCCTCGCATTTCTGAGATCCTGATACAAAGTCCAAACTTATCCTGTCGAGCAAGTTTTTTCATGGGCAACTTATAACTAATTAGACGTTGACAGTGTAACGAATCAAAAAAAAAAAATGTTAAAAAACATATCTTTGAAAAAACACAGGTGTTTAAAACCTAATTGCAGACAGGTTTCCAGCTTGTCATGCTCTATTCAGTTCAATATAAGCGAAAGCACATCAACTCAGAGAAATAGGTTTAGGAGATTCAAGAATCTTAATTTTCACGCCTAAACAGGTGGTTTTTGGTTTTTGATTTGTAGGACTTCGAAGAGAGGGAGCCATACGCTATTAAAGGTCTATATCTTTCTTATTGTGCAAGCATATGAGAAGCTCGAAACCGGTATGCAATTAGCTCCAGTAACCAATGAAGGAGAATTCCAATTTCTTCATTGTCTTACAAAAGACAGTTTGCAACAACTTCTTCTCACAAATTCTTGTCCTCTTTTATAAACCTAATCACAAAAAACTATCAATCAAGCGAAAGAGTGTAGGTAGGTACATTTTAAATAAACATCACAGAATCGTTTACTGAGAATCGTTGCCAATAAACAAATTAATACAAACGCGACCTCCGCATTTCAACAAAACCACCGCAAAACCAATTACCCGAACAATTTCACTAATATATTTCCTATAATCCGGCATAAAAACGAACTTGCCAACTGGCTTTACGACAGCATTAAATGCAGCCATAATCATATTTTCAGTCAAAGCTAAATTGCGTGCCGCATTAGTTTAGTTCTGTAATTACCAATGCTGACAGTGCGGAAAACTCATGAATGTCGTGAGCCTTTGTTTTGAGTCTTTAACGAAACGGAAACTTTTTGTAGGACTCAATAATAAATATATTTTATTGTAGTGCGGTGCACAATAAATAGTTTATGGCGATAAGGAAATTGGAGTAGCGTGTTATGAATAAATAAAGCAAATTGTTTCGTTACTAATGTCATCGATAAGTAGATACTAGGTTTTCGATGCTGACTCGCCACAAACCAGCAAGGGTTCAAGTCAGAGGAGTAGTGAGTAGATATACCTTAACATTGTATTTTGTCTTTGTAGAATTCTAACCCTGAGAGAGGAAACCTGGATATCTCTAAAAGAATTGACTTATAAAATAGATCTGCAATAATGTCCATCCATTTTAAAATGTCTTCTCTTTCGGCGGTCTTATCCGTCAAAGTTGGTGACTTGGTCCACCTAGGAAATTCTTAGGTGGTCTTTTCTATTTTAAACTTCATTTTTTTTAGAGTGATTCTACGATTCATTGATGTTACAGCCAACAAGGTGAGTAAAACTGCCCATTCTCTGAATAGCATCATTTCTACAGTACAGCACACCGCCTTTATCAGGGGACTACTAATAACCATGTATTTGGTCTTTTTAATATTTAGTTCTAGCCCGTATTGTTCACTTATGTGCGTAACTCTGTTGGCAGGTTTTTGTAGCCCTGCTACCAGCTACCAGAAACAGTGTCACCGGTATATCAGATCTTCTCTAATCTCTTCTTAATTAACTCATCATTCACCTTAACGTCATCTGTGAGTATATGTTGAACAACGTGGGCGATAAAATACAATCCTGTCGGACTCTACGTTTGATTTCCAAGGCTTCCGACTCCTTGTTTTCCAGAATTATGGTTGCTTTCTGATTCCAATTCTGATTGGCAATTATCCCTATGTCTTTTCTATCTAAATCCGTTTCATGTAGAATTCTTACCATTGTGTCTCAATTCATGTGCCTAAATCGCTATATAAGAACTTGGATAGATCTTGAGTACCGATGCCGTTGAGAAATCCGAACTGCGACTCACTCATATTATATTCTTCGCATTTGCTATATTGGCGTGCATTGATAACCTCGAGAAAGATTTCTAACACGTGTGAAATGAGATTGATGGTACAGTAGTCATCACAAGATTTCGGGCTGGTTTTCTTCGGTATGGTTATAAATGTTGAAACTAGCCAGTCAGCTGAAATCCTGCCACACTTATATAATAAAAATATTGACGTCAACGTGGTAATACAATGCAGATTTATAATCTCAAGCACTTTCGCTGGTTGGGACCAGGAGATTTTCTGGTTTTAGTCATTTCAATGGCTACGTTCACCAGAACCAAAACGGATTGTAAACAGTTTACAAATACCAACAGAATATGTTGGGTAAACTCTTGGTTCTGCTGAACGATTCAACTTTTCAATGATAGAACGTCACTTTCTGAATGACAGGTCACCACACAAGACACAGTGTTGAAAATTATAAACACTCTAACATTATGGTTGCAAAAATGGCGACCGCTTGCAAAACATGTTTGATTTTAACACAAATTCAACGTAGCGTTCAGCAGAACAATCGCAAACCGTTTACCAACGTTTGTATCTGGTGAACGCGGCCAAAGACATGGGCATGTTCAACTTGCATATTGTCTGTTTGATCAGGTTTTTCGGGACGCTGATCATCCTTGAAGAGTTCAATTATATAGTTCTGCCACGTTTTTATTTTTTCGTTCACCTCATAGACAATCTTGCCCCGCTCATCCATAATCACTTTCCATCTACCATTCATCATCTCTAAGATTTCGTCAGTCATCCACTGATTCTTTGAAAGCTGTCCACATGCCATCTATCTCAGCATCTTCTAGTGTTATCTTTTTGTAGTTCCGCACTTATCAGCCAGTGGATCGCATGTTGCATTTGCTTGTCCTGAAGCTTGCCGATATCATATTTTTTCTTATTCTGTGTGGCTCAAGTAATCTGAGTCTTCCGTGGTTTAGCTCTCAGTACACAGACTAGGGCAATGTGGTGAGATGAAACATCTGCCCCTAGATAAACTTTGACAGAGATTATACTGTTTCGAAGCCTCTGATTGATTATGATAAAATCTATCTGATTTCTTGTATTATCTGACTTGTCTGCTGGTGTTTTCCAGGTGTACAAGCGTCTTGGTGGCAGTTTGAACAACGTGTTTGTTGAACTTCCCAAACAATGTGTTTGTTATTATCATGCTTTCTTCTCTTGCTACCCCTTCTGTTAACGAATTAACAAGAGGCCCCTAATATGTTCAATTTGCTCAGCGAATAATTTACTAGGGGTGGGTCAATAGTTAAATGTAGTTTTTAATAAATGAAGCACACTATTTTATTTAACTAACTATTTTATTAACACCGAAAACGTACAAAAAAATTACAACAAAACGTTTACAACAAACAAATTACTCTTTCTTGACATTAGACAGACCGGACAGAATAAAGACACACCCCTTTTGAAGGCACTTCTCCAAGTGAAAATTGACAAATTTGAGACCACGACTCTCAAAGCAAATCTGGGCCCCCTTCTCAAGGAAAGTTTGTGTCCTGTAAGAAGTTGATTCCCAATCATTATTTGGTTGTTTCCAGCCAATTTGATACCTCCAGAGTTCAAATTTGTGAAAACTTCCGAGGCTTTACAAGGATTCCGTCCAGGCTTGTATAACTACTTATTTATGGGTGTCTTAAACGTGCCATCCTAATTACTGTAACTTATTTTTACCTTTTCTTTATCGCCCCCTATCGTTTAACTTCATTAACTAATTAATATCTTTGTAAATTCAATTACCGACTCAATTTGTTTACCTTATAGCAGTGTTTAGCTAGAATAGCTAACTACCGTTTAAAATTAATTATTTATTATCCAATAAGAATACATTATTGTGCTATTATAAATTCATTTCCGTAATATCGAGTACTGATCGATATAATACATTGTGGATTTATTAACCTTTAAAAAGTTAATTTAACTTTTAATTTCAAATCAATAATGTGGTAGTTTTACAAGGTAAACCAATGTAAAATCTTTAGGTAGTCAAATTTAAGTTTTATGTTTACCTATTTTCAACTTTAAAGGAGAGCTCTTCCGGAAACCGTGACCCCCTTGATTTCATTTAGCAGGTTTTCGATATTTATAACTGCGTAGGGATTATTTATTACCTTACTGCATCGATTAATTTATTTTTTATTGATTTGATTGACTTTGAGTCAAAAACTAAAGGTTAACTTTATTTTGACTTCAACATTTATACTTAGGTAATTCTCATCGTAGGTATCTATTTAATTGTTTTTAAATTTAAATTTTTTTATATACCCATTTTAATTAAGTTTGGCTTCCCGTAAGCTGCTTAATTTTTTTTAATTAAAATTGGATACTGAAAAATAATCATCTTTAAACAATTTATTTGTTTCAATGTTAATGAACAACAAGTTCGCCATCCAGTCAACAAATTGTTAATGAACAACAAGTTCGCCATCTGGTTTTTAGAATTCCAAAACTTGTGTTTTTATTGAAGGGGTTGAATGTCAGATAGGTATTGGATTTATTTTACCTTTTCAGATTTTTGAATTTGTCTTTTTAAATAATAGCTAATTATTTGAATAGGGTCTAGTTTGGCTATTCATTGATAATCAAAATAATTTATACAAACTAGTGGCGCCCTATCTTTACTGTACCAACACCAAGGACCACCCCAAGCTAAAGAACCACTGAGCATAGTCGGGCACAATTATGAGCATTCTTTTGTTTCGACAATAGAATGTTATTTTTATCGAATGAACAGTAATTTTGATTTTCTACATCATTTCTATTGCCTTGACTATTATTTTCACTTGTATTTTCACTATCACTTTCTGCATGATATTGATAAGTATTAAAATTCCCTCGAAAATTCCTATATCTATTCCTACCTTGAAATCTTCCTCCAAAGCCACATCTACTACCTCGATATGTTCCTTGATATCCACTTCCTCGAAAAACTCCTCTATTGCCATTTGAATATTTCCATTTCGAGCTTCACCTTTATCATTATGAAACTGACCCTACCTTGATGTCTTCCAGGGCACTCACGTTTGAAATGGCCAACAAGTCCTCATTATAAAGGCCCCCCACAGACTGCGTTTTTGTTTGACGGTTTTGTTCGACGAGCAAATCTGGTCGAGCAAAAACGAAGGATCGCAGTTTTTTTTTTTTTTTTAATGTTAATAATGTAAAATTATGTAGCTACGCACCACCCACCACACAAAACCGTCATTTCTAAAATTCGTAGCCCACACACTTCAGATTTGTTGACATATCGAAAATATCCGACGGACAAAATCAGGCGAGGCCAGATATTTGTATCGGTTTTGTATGCCAGCAAAAATGACAATTTTTCGCACACACACTTCGGTTTTGCGTCGTTTTTGCTCGACCAGATTTGCTCGTCGAACAACTCCGTCCAATAAAAACGCAGTCTGTGGGGCCCTTAACAAGTCTTCTGTGTATTGAAAGCAGTAGTTACAGTACTTAAACTGGCTGTCGAAGTAATGTTCCTTGTATTCAAATTCCGTTTGTCACTTTCAGTCAAAAGCTTTGATTTCACATCATTGTACGAAATGTTTGGAATATTTTCTATGACTGTGACAACCGTCTCATAAGAAGCTGGCAGGCTTAATAGCAATAGTTACATATCAGGTCTTCATCTTTCATCTCGGCTTTAGCAGCGTTCAACTGCCTGACAATGTTTTCAAAATCCTCAATATATTTCATAAGGCAATCATTCTCCTTTTAGCTTCATAGAAAGCAATTTTTCCTTGAGGTTTAGCTGGCCTGGTAATCCCTTCCACTCATGTTCTGGCTACTAGGAAATTCTAGATTTCAAAACTTGAATTCAAGCATTCCAATAGGGTACTTGCATGGAAAATTGAATTGATTATTGTTTATTGCAAACTGTGGGAAATCGAAAAAAAAACGTTACTTTTTTTTAATTTCGCCCAAATATGATTATTCCGGAAGTTATACAAATATTAAGTTTTGTATATATAGATATACTGAGCACGTGCAACGTCACTAATTTATATGATAAGTGACGTCATAGGCATATTTCATAGCGTTGTATCTGCGTCAATTTTTGACTAAGAAGAAAAAGAAAAAACACGTGTTGACTTATTTTTCATGGACTATCGAAATCAGCAATAAAAAAAATTGATGCAAGGAGCCTATTGTGTGTCATCAACACATTGTACAATTAAGAATTTATCCTTTTTAACCTCACTTTCTTTTGTTGTATCAACTTCTGTCTCGGTCATTTGCTTGACACTATTTTCAGCCAAAATGAGCTCCATTCTGAATCTCCAAATGTGGAAATTTGTTTACAACAAATTACTCTTTCTTGACATTAGACAGACAGACGGACAGAACAGAGACACACCTTTTTTTCTCCGTTGACAGCATTTAACTAAACAAACACTCTGGAACGGGCGCACTACTTTATGCTAGTGTGCCGAATTTTGATATATGCAACCCAGCAATACAGAGGGATTCTTGTCTCGCTCGCACTCATTGCGATCAACGTAAAAGAAAGAAGAGCTTCTTCATCTTCCTAACCTCAATGAACCAAACACTTCAAACAGCTGTTCTCAATAGCCGCCATAGTGCAGAGAGAGATGCAAATCCCACTTGTTTGTTGTCCTTCCTGGCACAAACCCTTGCGTAGAAACATTATGCAGCCACCGTTCCAGTGTGTTTGTTTAGTTCATTGGTTGACATTTACCAACATAGCTCTAAAGTCTGGTTTTTTTTTAAAGATAATTCCCCGAGTCAAAAATTTAGTAACTATGTTGGCAACACAAGCCTTTTCAACATAAAAAATTTGAAAGCTTGACAACATAGAATAAGGTTTAAGTGGGGATATAGAATGGTAACTCCCATGTTAAAAAAAAAAGTTTATATACGTGGCGCCTCTATAGGCTTGGGTCAAAGTAAAATGATTTTGGCGGGATATTTGAATTTGAAACTTTATTTATGGATGACCTTTTTAGGCCTTGATCAGATTTAACATTAGTTATTATATTTATCCCTCATTATTAGAAATAAATATAATATGTAATAACCAAGACTGATCTAGTCAACGCCAAAAACATTTTTTGGATAAGATAGAAAAATAAAACTCGTGTCTGTCAATCGTTGGACTTTTAATATTTTTATTCAGGTACATAATGTCTGCCCAGCAACTCTGTCTCTACGGGTAAGGGGAATGCAGTTGTAAAAAAAAATGGCTGAATTCATTCATAAAATACCCAGCTGCGTGCGGAACTTTTTGGAAGTGTTTGTATTGCAACTCGTACACGAAAATCAGCAATGACCAAATCTCCGCCACTGGATATTTCAATATAAATCGATATTCCAAGATGGAAGAATAAAATGACATGAGCCCTGGCCAATAGCGAGACGTAAGGTGACGTTAATTCATTGACAACCGCATGGCTCCCCATGACAACGGCGATCCTGCCAAAAACTTCACCAATCAAGTTCATCCAGGACGGATGCTTGCCAAATTGTCAAAAGCTGATGGTATCTAGAAAATGTTTATTTTTTACAAAAGACCAAATTGAAGAAATTGGGATTAAAATAAGGATAGATCTAACAACCACGTTAAAATATTTAGCGTTTTATTATTGTTATCAATATTTTGTTATTAAAAAATGGATTTTCAAATTAACTATACTTCATGCCTAGTATTTTTGCTTTTTTATAATTAAACGTGGCAACATGGCACATTTACGTCCAAATTCCTTCCGTAGACTCAGATCCGCTGGGCAAACAATATATAAATGATAATTGAACTTTTTCTGTTTGTCTTCACATCAATTTCATCACTAATGGGATTGAAGCCATGATAAAGATAAAACTTACCTGAACTAAAACTGGGTAAAAGTAAAAACACTACAACTAATGAAAATAATTCATAAAAAGTTTGACAAACTAAAAATTGTTTGACACCCGACCGACCAGTATGACAGCTGATAGCGTCAATATCCAAAGGCGTTCACTAAAATCGATTACCAGCGATGAACATGCGCGCCCCCTGAGCGGCTTGGGGAACATTGAAAGTAAAATCTGTTTTTTTTTTTTTAAGATAAAAGTCAAAATGACATTATGTTGGCAATGCAATGTAAAATTGTCAATGCTTTCAAATTTTTTATGTAGGAAAGGCTTGTGTTGCCAACAAAGTTACTAAATTTTTGACTTGGGGAATTATCTTTAAAAAAAAAACAGACTTTAGCCAGAATCGTTCAATACAAGTGTGCTTACCATGCTTGACAATTTTACATTGTATTGACAACATATAATGTCATTTTGACTTGTATCTTAAAAAAAAAAAAAAAACAGACATTATAATAATATTGTTGTGTTCCGTTTCTGGCCTTGTTCCGTACTCACATTCATATAAAAATAAATTAAAATTATGGACAGAAAAAGAAATAATTCTGAAAAGAAAATAATAAGGCATATAACTCATCAAATCTTGACACAGGTAAACCAATAAGACAGTCGAGTATATTCAAATTAAATTATGGCGTTTCCGATTGGTAGATCTAGTGCGGAACTAGTGCAATTTTTTCTATTTCTGTCTTTTTCTTCTACAGGTCGATTAAAAGGATGCAAATACACTCAGGGCGCACTGAATCTACCAATCGGAAACACCATTAGTGTAAATTTCTTCGGTGATATCAAATTCAATATTACAGTTCGGACAATAAGAAAGCAGTTGAGCAGTAAATAATAAATCAATGGATAGAGGCTTAACCCACAATATACACTAGTATAGTTGTCACATAATTTAACTTAACAGTCGCTGGGCTAACTTGAGATGAAAATATGAAAAATTCAAGTTTCCAGAAAATTAATTAAAAAAAAAAAAATGAATGATTGAAAATTGAAATATCATATGGATAAATATGGTCAGCTGCTGCCAGAAAAATAAATTCACTAAAATCTTATTAAAACTGTATGAAATCAAAGGCTAAACGTTGAAGGTATAAAGGAGATATAACAGAAATCCTCAAGTGTACAGGGTGTTTCACGAACATCGAAAGAGAAAGAGAGGCGTTTTAGGGTATTTTGAGGTCGATTTAAAAAAAAAAGCGCTCGGATACGTCATTTTTCTATTCAAGGGGAAAAGTTTTTGACTCCATCGGTATTTCGATAGGGTGCACTCCCTGGGTGGGCTGATTTTCAGCCCTGTTTTTAAGATAGGGAAGATGGGTCGAGTTGTATCTTGTTTTAAAGGTATTTTGATTCTTGTCACAACTGCGTATGTCTTCCGAAAATCGAATGCTTAGTTCTCAAGATATTCACTGTCAAAGTTGCCATGGGCTAAATAAATAATCTTATAGCCGTGCTATTCTCAAATAAACACTTTCCTAACTTTCCTCTCGGACACGTCAATTTTTATTTTTTTAGAAGCACACAAAAAATTGAAAGGGAGAAGTCCATTTTCTGTCACTTAATTGACGATAGAAGTTGCAGATAGAAATTGCAGATTCCAGCCTTGAATCAAGGTAAATAGATGCTAGAAAATCACAGTTTTCGTCAAATGTTATCGACACGTGAGGGAATTGATTTCCCTAGGAAATCCCTTCAAAAGCTCTTTGCCCATGCCGCAGCCAAATAATCTGCATGGAAAATAGGGAAACTGGCTCTTCGAAAGAAACTGGCTCCTCGAAAGAAACTGGCTTTTCGAAAGACCCCAAGTAATAGAGGCATTCCATGAGCAACCATTACTAAAAAAAGATCTTACCACGAACGAAGAGGTTCGAAATTCAAACTCAAATATATCGGTATATAATCACAAGACATTTGGTGTTTTTCGGTAATTAACGGAACATTGCCCTACGCAACTTTATTTCGTCAAACTAGTGCCTGATGGCCGATAAGGTACTTTTTTCCACGAGAATGGTAATCGATATTCCACTTGAGAAGATTGCTGCCCCCAGGGCAAGCTCAACCTTTCAGGTCGAAAGTCAAAATTTGAAACGGACGAAGAATAGGACAAGCTGAACAAGCAGAGCTTTCCTTCGAAAAATAGCCAACGGGAAGTGTCGGTACCCAACTGGTACTTCAAATTTTAAGGAAAAGCATGTCGTCTATGTTAATAATTGCTATTATTATTGGCGGCAGAAACCTTTTTTTAAAATTTACAGTCACCAGACTGTCAGCATTCAAGGCGAATTTAGTTGATTAGATAATAAATGAAAAAAAAAAAAAGACAGTAGCATTTGGCATATTACACTCTGCAGAACTGAACTAGTCTATCTCCTCTCTGTCCCAGACCAAAGCTACCTCTACAATATCCTCTGTCCAACTTTAGCATTGAAGTCCCCCATTATTATGTCCACCTCTCTTGCTTTACCATTTTCAAGTACTTCTTTTGTTTGAGTTTAAAATCCTTCCATTGATTCATCGCTTGTGTCCGATGTAGGGGCATATATTTAAATAACATTTATGTTAAAAGGTTCTCCCCTGAGCTTAAGCAAAATAACCCTGTCAGAGTATGGCAGACAACCAATAATGGAAGGTTTTAACTACTTCCTTGTGAAAAAAACAACTCTCTTCGTTCCCAGCATAATATACTATATGATCTCTTACTTAGCATTCTCAGTTTCTTTGTCATCTCATTTCATTGATACCCATTACGTCAATACTTAATCTGTTTATTCCTTTGTTGTGTCCTGGATTTTTCCTGCTTCAAACATACTTTTAACGTTCGTGAATCTTATCATAATCACTACAAATAAGTAAAAGAAGTTGGAATGAAGTAATGAGTTCCGAATATATCCGGAAGATCAACAAATTTTTAGATGATGTCCTTTGATTGCATTTAACCAAACATAAAATTCTATCTGGTAAAGAGAACCAACATAGCATTGCGACGTTGGAATAATTCTCAAGTAAAGGTACCAAGAGTTTCTCATAAACTTTAAAAGGAAAGTGCTCAGGTTTTCTATATTGTCGATGTTTAGAGCAAACTAAGGAATTTTTGAGAGAGGATCTAGAATCTAGAGTGATATACAAGAAAAAGTATTGTAACTCGGGTGGTAATTTACTGACCGTGGTCCGTAAAGTACGATAAGACTCAGAAAGGTGCATAAGCAAGTATTCCGCTTATTTACCATTAGAAATATCAAGAGGTTTCTTTAGTAACTACTTACTCTTCCTGTAACGAACGCCTTTGTTCGAACTGGTGTTTTCTTGGTTAACTGCGTTCCACTTGCAAAGTGTTTCAAGGACGTCTGGTAGAAAGATATAGATACTCCTCCCTTTATTTGTGGTAATGTTATCGCCATAAATAATCAAATCCCAGAATCGATTTATGAATTTGGTGCAAAGATGCCTGGAACAGTTCGAGCCAGATCAGAAAGTGGAGAATAAAGGAAATATATAAAATTTAATTCTTGAAACAACATCCATAATATATGTATGTAATGATATTATATCTTGAAATTATCCTAATTATGTAACTGTTTAATTTGAATGTTTCCCTCTAGATTTGACCGAGGAAGAACCTTTATTAAGTACGAAGTTAACTAATATTGTCGCATGTTTGTCAGCGTTACCGCAACTAACCTATGTCAAAATACACTACCCTGGTAAGAAACTAGTAGTTCTCACAATGGAGAGTGGTTTAGAAAAGCCTGTAGGATCAATCAAAATTCATTTGTAGATGATTTCTGTTATTTATATGTCAATGTTATCATGATGATTATTACAGTAGCATTGACATCTAAATACAAGATTAAACAGTGAACCCTTTGTAAAATCAACAATAGGTTGGGATATTAAAATAACTAAATAAACATATCAGCCATGTAATTTTACTTCATTTGTTCAATAGATTCATACCATCAAAGCCTAATTAGATTTTAATGGTAGTTTTTAGCAATGCCACTAATAATATATTAAATGCAGGTATTTGATAAAATCATTTTATAGCTGAATACTCAAATAGATTATTGTAAATATAGTTTGGGCGAAATTTAGATCATGTGTAAGTATGTATATGTACAGTCGCCCTTCACATATTACTTCTTCATAATGATATCAGACCTGATGCTCTCCACTTCTTTTCAAAAACAAAAAGAATTTAACAATAGTTTAGCATGAACCTTTCTCAATGCATGATTGTTCTATTTTTTCGCTTCAGCATTTTATACCTACACACCTTCCCGTATTCAAACGTATGAAATATCTGAGATAAGCCATTTATATTTTATTCTCAAAGGCCCTAGGAATGTACACCCAATTCCAAATTGGCATCAAATCAGAAGCTTAATTTATTGCTTAATAAATGGAAGAGGACTAGGTTGATTACAAAATTGTAACTCCTTCTATTCTAACCGGAATGCACGTTAAATCGTCCTTAAGCACCTGGAAAGATGTCATGGATGTTCTTCGTTCTACATTCGGTCCTAGTCTCATAATGTATACAAATAACTTTTTTCTCAATAACCAGTGCCTTGACCATAAATCCAATGATTCGCATTTCAATAAGGGTTTCTAATAAACTGGACAGGAGAAGTAATTCTAGATATCCCCATCAAAAGAGTAGCAGTAGTTATCTGTTTAGTTGAATGAGGCTTTTGATTTTTCGATCCTGATACCTAATTTAATAATGCCATTTGGGCTCACAAATGCCCCCGCGACCTTTCGCAAAGGAATGCGCTGTCTGTTATTCCTGGTAAAACCGATTGTCTCTGAAGATTCTACTCCTTTTTTTCCTGATCTAATAATGCGATTTGGGCTCACATTTGCCCCCGCGACCTTTCACATAGGGTTTGCACAACTATCTAAATCTAACAATGACACAACGATAACAACTCCTGCATAATATACAACAAATTACAATTAACAAACACTTCACTTCATTGTAGAGATAAATGTTATAAATATTATGATTAGATATCATCATCATAGCGATACATACTTTAGGTATTTTATGGTGTAGAAATATACATAAATTAGAATTAGAATGGTATTTGTATTTTTGTAAAATAAGTTAAAGTTAAGTAGTCGGGAGTCATTGGAAGTTTCTCTAAGGTTCTCTGGAAATCTAACGGTAAAGCAAGATCAGGATACCTCCACTTCCGACAAAAAGTTAACAATGCAGTACTTCTTCGTAAATAAGAAAAATACTTTGTTATCTAACAACTTTAACTTATTTTATGTTTATTGAGTGATTAATAGGAAATAACAAAAAACATATAAATTCTAATGAATAATTTTTGCTTCTAGGGCTCCGCTGATTCTAATTATTCGCAGCCTTCATCGGACCTGTCGTTGGACGAGGAAAAGGAAAATTTGCGTAGGGAGAAGGAGCGGGCGGCACTTAGTCAGCTGGAAAAAGCGAGGGTATGCATTAAAATAAAAATCAAAAAATATATATGGAAAAACATAAAATAGAGTGCATAATTTAGTCTTTCCATCAGGCTGGTCGTAAAATATAATTGAAAATTGGTCGAAAGCCAAGGGAATGATTTATAGGAAGATGTTCATGGGGCTTCTTGGATTTCAATTTTATTCTGATAAATATTGGAACGATTTTTTTCGAATCAAGAAATAAAGGGTTGAATAATACAATACTTGATGAATTTCATAGCGCAATCCATTAAAGTTATTACGTCATAACCCAATGATTATAAACATTCCGACTCTTGTATTTTTGGTGAGAAGATTTTGTTGGTATTCCCACCTGACGTTTCGTCTTCGTCTGGGGTGATAGACATTTACAAAAACATCTCTTCGTTGACTGAGGGTTTGTACCTACTCAGAAAAATTATGCCAACTTTCTGAGACTCTATTCTGCTATGATCTTAAAAGCGAAAATGCATTTCTTTTTGTAGAACTGGTAATCATGTTTTGCTGAGATAATTATTGGATTGGATTTCAGAATAGAAAAGTTTGAGAGAGGTTTTATGTCCACCAGTGGACAGGATAAGCTGATGATGCCAAGTAGACCACGGAAAGACTCTGGTTACTGAATTTGACCGACGGAACAAGCCTTCATTCTTGAATTTTGGTTCATTCAGTGTTCTTTTCAATTCAATTCCCAAATTCATTCAACAAGCGCATTATCATCAATGAACTTTCATTATAATTAATCGTTGACATACAAATCCAAAAACACAGAATCCAGTTTCGGGAATTTCTATTTTCGAAATTGTATATACGTTTTCGTATGAACGTATGTATAAAATGATTTGCCTGCTGATATTATGCTTTTACTAGAAAACGCGTGAATAATTAGCGGAAATAGGTTTCGTGTCGTGTTTTAATGGAGGTTCGTGGAAGGAATGAGAATTTTGTTTGTTATTCCATTGAAAATTCTTATGTACTTCTATTTTTAAAATAGTGAAGCTATATTTTACTAGGTACTTCTTTTATCTTAAAGATATTATGTCACTTAATCCATCCTATTGAATAATATGGTGATCGAAGATTGAAGGTGAATAAAAAATATGTATTGGAATTTCAACTATAAAGGTTAGATATACCAATTAATTCCGATAACTTTATTTCTGCTAATACCTACGTATTATTTGATATTATTAAACCAATCATAAATTAGAAATACATATTCGCATTATTCGCAATCTGGTTCAGTATAATAGTTCCTCAATAAATAATGCTAAGTTTCTGCTAACATGACTTTTTTGCCTAATTATTTTTAGTATTATTCAAGTAAACTGTAGTTTGCAAACGGCGCTACTGAGTCGCGTGTCCCAAATCAATAGTTTCCGTAGCAATAATTAAATATGCCAGAGAAACTTAAATATTAGGTATGAAATTCTCTCGTGGCAAAGCCAAAACCTAAATAGGTCAATGCTTATAACATCTCGTTCGAGCCATGAGTTATTTTTACAAAAAGCAAAGAGTTTGTGTGTGAGTAAGCGATTTTATAGTATCCGCATTGCAATAGCTTTGTATACAGGGTGGTCCTTCGGGAATGACATCGATTGCTTATGGGAAAACTGTGAAAGGTAAAAATTTGAAAATTTGGCAACATAGCAATGTCGATGGGGGACATCTAGGTAAAATATTTTCAAGATGGCGGCATTTCCGGTCATACCGGAAGTTGATACCAACTCGGTTATTTTAAATAGAACACCCCATATATTAATGTATTTTTGGATTCTACATAAAATTCTGAGCAGATTTCATGTAATATACCCTATACCTAAGTTCAACTGTTTTGGAAATATTGACAGTTGAAAATTGACTTTTTGCAACTTTGACAAGCTGTAAAACCTAATTGGTTAATTTTAGAGGAAAACCGATTTCACATTCCTATCTTAGATTTTTATAAACTATCATTTGACATCAACTTTGAATTAAATCCATGATTAAAAATTTCAGTTAAATTTAATCTCCGTTTAAGTTCAAAGTTGGTGTCAAATGATAGTTTATCAAAATCTAAGATAGGAATGTGAAATCGGTTTTCCTCTAAAATTAACCAATTAGGTTTTACAGCTTGTCAAAGTTGCAAAAAGTCAATTTTCAACTGTCAATATTTCCAAAACAGTTGAACTTAGGTATAGGGTATATTACATGAAATCTGCTCAGAATTTTATGTAGAATCCAAAAATACATTAATATATGGGGTGTTCTATTTAAAATAACCGAGTTGGTATCAACTTCCGGTATGACCGGAAATGCCGCCATCTTGAAAATATTTTACCTAGATGTCCCCCATCGACATTGCTATGTTGCCAAATTTTCAAATTTTTACCTTTCACAGTTTTCCCATAAGCAATCGATGTCATTCCCGGAGGACCACCCGGTATATGGTCGATATTTTTGAAGCGAGGGTCATATCGGAGAATGTGCTCTAGATTCTTACGGTGCAAATAGGGCAGTTTATTCTGGTTGGGTTATATTCGAAATAAGCCGCTTTTGCTTATATTGTTGAGAGTCGACAAACTTGTGCAGAACTAATTTTATTCTGTCATTAGGAACTTGCCACTAATCGTGCCTTTTCCATGCCATCTTGTTGTATTCTGAATTCTTACCGAGTGTCAATGGCAACATGACCTTCTGGCATTTTCCTGTTTCATCAATGTTATTCTCTTCTTCTCCACGAGGTAACATGTGTTTCGAGTTTGTACTCCATAAATCCCTCGATAAATCCCTCATAAAATCGCACATCTCTTGATTTTCTGAATTGCAACCATACATAATCTATAACCATCACCACATACGTGTTTTTCTTACTTGTGGGCTTGTTGCCCTTTTAACAATAAAGTTTACAACCAAATATTCTCAATTTACTGATGATATTTCTCTCATCCCTAATATTTGATGGTGCTTGACCTCTGGGCAAAACAGATGTTGGTGTTCTGTTCCATCCATACACTGGCGCCTGGTTTCCCAACAAGGGAGTAGGGTTTCTATGAGAGCAAGTGCCCTGTCCTTCTCAGTTGCATGCGAAATCTCATATGACTGACAAAGATAGAAAATGTGTTCTCATGAGAATGCTGCTCCTTTGCTTCGAGAAACTGCTGCTCCTTTGCTTCAAGAATTTGCTTCCCATGGGCCATGCCTTATATTGTTTTAGTTATACCCAGAGTCTATATCGTAAGCAGTAAAATTCGATCAATGTTTTTGAATTTGTCATTCATTTGTGGAGTATAAGCAATAATTGTATACTTTAATCTAATGCCCTTGTGATTACAAACTTCTTCAAAAAATTTGAAAATAAATTCACCATTTTTTTCAAGTATGAATCTTTTCACCTTCACATTCCGTTTCAATTTGTCAAAGGAACCTATTCTTCCAAATTGGCTTCAGTTTCACTCTTTTTCATTAAAACATCAACCATCAAAGAGTGTTGGTTGGTTGGTTGGGATGCAAAGTGAACAGGCCGGGTTACGTGACCCCAACACTGCAGCCGCTTATTGGGTGATTGGTTCTGTTCGTCTGTTTGGTCAGTGAAAAGTTTCTTGACCTGCTTGATTAGGTTTAGGAGCCTCTTCACAGTGTAGCTTTTGGTGAGTTCAGAGACAGGGTTTTCTAGCCCTATCTGTCTGTACTTATCTCCACCGTAAAGCCTTACAATCGAAGACTATGTGGGTGGTAGTTTCAACCTTTGCGTCACAAAGTTTGCATGTGGCTTCTTCCTGGAGGATGCCCATTGGGTGAAGGTGTTTTCTCAGGCTACAGTGTCCTGTTATGATGCCAGTTATTAGCCTGATTTGATTCCTGTTTAGTTGCAGGATTTTTTCAGTAAGTTTAGGTGATGGTTGTTGTACCATTAGCATACTTAGGTTTTGAGGTTTCCCAAGCATTCCCAGACAAATTTGGATTTTATTTCTCAACTGTTGAGTGCGTTAACCGACGCTCGACTTTCTAAGCAGATAAGGATGTTTTTACCTGTGTATCCCCTTCTTAGGTTTTCTCTCAGACAGGAACCGATGGCATATATTTCTGCTTGGAATACAGTAGTGTATTCTACCAGAGGTTGACTGATGTCGCATCTGGGAGTTTGTCTATATATTCCAGCGCCGGTTCCAGTTCCTGTTTTGAGGTCGTCAGTAAACCAGATAATCTCTTGTTTATGTGTTAACCCGGTGTTTCCTACCGGAACAGACTCGATGGAGAAGGGTTTTTTGAGGGATTTTTTCGGCATCATATAGTCATTTCCGATGGTTAAAATCAGGTTTTTGATTATTTTTTTGATTGCCGCATGTCCGTTTGGTTTTGGGTTCCAGTTTTCGTTCACTGGAGATGATATGCCCCGATTCTAGCCTCCGCTTTGACGATAAAGGTCAATTGGTGGGAGGTTTAGGATTGTTTCAATACTTGCCGTCGATGTGCTTTCCTGTGCAACATTGATACAAAGACATACAAGTCTTTGGATTTTGGCTAGCTCCAGATTTCCTTGTCTTTGGTCTACTTTAGGCCACCATACAATAGTGCACCTTATGTTATCATTGGTCTTACAGCTTCAATTTTCGTACTTCAAACCAGAGCAATCAAAGTCTAGTTAATATTCTGATGAAAATCGATAGATTTTGAGCTGATTTTCAATTTAAACCAAACGGCAACTCGCTAATTCAAACCGTCCAAAAGTTAGGATCATTTTAAAATGAGTGCATACTAAAATCTTAATTTACCATTAGAAAACTTTCAAGCTTTGTACTTCAAATCAAAGCAACAAATTTTAGTTGATATTTTAATGCAAATCTATATTTTGGTATGAATTTCAATTTAAAATAAACCGCAACTCGCTAATTCAAACTGTTCAAAAGTTTAAAACGAGTGCAGTCTAAAATTTTACATTTACCATTAGAAAACATTCAAGCCTCGTACTTCAAACCAAATCAACAAATTCTAGTCAATATTTTGATGCAAATCGATAGATTTTGAGCAAATTTTCAATTTAAACCTGACGGCAACTCGCTAATTCAAACCATTCAAAAGTTATGGCCATTTGAAAACAAAGGAGACTGAAATCTTACATTTACCATTAGAAAATTTTCAAGCCTCGTACTTGAAACCAAAGCAACCAAATTCTAGTTAATATTTTGATGCAAGCCGATAGATTTGAGCTGATTTTCAATTTAAACCAAACCGCAACTCGCTAATTCAAACTCTTCAAAAGTTATGACCATTTTAAAATGAGTGGACTAAAATCTTATATTTACCATAAGAAAACTTTCAAGCCTCGTACTTCAAACTAAACTACGCGTCAATTGAACTCGAACACCCCAATTTTAAGTCACTTTTTGAAAGGCTATAACTCAAAAACTAGCGGGCCGATTTTGTTCAAATTTTCAGGAGTGAAAAGATGCTCTAATTACTATTTAATTTCCAGTTCTTAACAAATTTCCGGCCACCTGCTAAAAGATACAGGGTGAAACATAAGTAGGTGATTTTTTTTGCGAAAGTTTGGGTTCACCCCATTCTGCTGGAGGGAGGGTTAAGTAGATTTTTGGTATGCAGTTTAGAAGACTACCTTGGTACCTCGGGACATTTTTGAGATTTTTTGAATATCGCAGCCCACTACGATTTTATCTTGAATTATGCGATTTTATGTAAAATATAGCTATTGACGTCATTATTTCTTTCGAAACAGACACTGCAATTATGGCGCATGTGGAAACACACTTTAAAACATATTATACAGGGTCATACAAAAATATACAGTGTGTATTTTTCTAACCAGAGGTATCTTGGTTATTATTAAAGATATGAGGTCGGTTAAATTAGGGCAAAGTCGCGCGGTTTTCTACCACACACTTCGGTTTTGGCACGACGTGTTTCCTCGCGGCGGTGAAAACCGTCGTGTTTCACCGTAGTGTATGGGGCCCTTAAGAGAGGCTTTTGGTGGAGGTGGCGTGACAGTTTGGAGGGGGGGGGTATTTAGCGGAATGGGTAGACCAATGAACTATAACCAAAAACTGAAATGCTAACACATAAGGACGAACGTGAAGCCTAGTGCGGCTGCTGCGGAGGGGATACCTGTTTTTGTCGCACTCGTTATGTTAAATGGCAAAAATTGCTTCCAACACGTATTCCAATTGATGAAACCTGTGAAGGGAAATATGACAAAACTTTCGAAAACGTCATATGTCAGCGAGCAACAGAAAAAAACAACATTCCCCCTTGTGGCATCTGTCTTTCATGGCTTCATTTTTTTGGCAGATATGGCACTGTGTGCGCATTCCAGTTTTTAGCTCTAGTTCATTGGGGTAGACTGACCTGGTAATTTTAATGAGAGAAAGTATGAATGAAGAACGGTAGGTACCGGGATTTGTGTGTAAAGGCGGTTACACACGGACGTGGATGGCTTGATACATATAGGTACGTGTATACATCAACGTGCGAACAACAACGTGCATGTCACCTTTGTACAGACGTTCACACAAAACTGTCAGTCTTGCTACTCTTGCTACAGTATTTCGAGTGTGCATACAATATGTCTAGCGATTCTAGAATTCATTTGTGCGTCATTCTACAGTTTGCACATTCAAAAACGTGACGGTATTTTGCATACACATTGATGTTTTTGTTTGCGCGTTCATGTATGTGCGTACTTGTTTTCAGACATCCACGTTCGTGTGCCTTAAAGGCGGTTACACACGAACGTGTATGTATGAAAACATGTACGCACATACATAAACGCGCGAACAAAATCATCAATGTGTATACAGTATACCATCGCGTTTTTGAATGTGCAAGCGGTAGAATGACGGTCAGGTGAATTTCCACACATCAATCGAACTCGAACACCCCAATTTTTGGTCACTTTTTGTAAGACCATAACTCAAAATCTAGCAAGCCGATTTTGTTTAAATTTTCAGGAGTGAAAGGCTGCTCTAATTGCTAATTAATTTTCATTTGCTAACATCTTTCCGTCCACCTGCTGAAAGATACAGGGGAAACATAAGCTGGCGATTCCTTTACGAAACTTTGGGTTCACCTCATTCTGCTGGAGGGAGGGTTAATTAAATTTTTGGTATTCAGTTTAGAAGAGTACCTTAGTACTTCGGGACGTTTTTGAGATTTTTTTTTAATATCGCAGCCCACTATGATTTCATGAGTTATACGATTTTATATAAAATATAGCTTTTGATGTCATTATTTCTTTTCGAAACAAATACTACAATTATGACGCATGTGAAAACATACTTAGAACATATTATACAGGGTCGTACAAAAATATACAGTGTGTCTATTTTGCTAACCAGAGGTAACTTGGTTATTATTGAAGATACGAAGTCGGTTAAATTATAGGGCAAAGTCGCGCAATTTTATGTCCAATAAAATGGCGGCTTGAAATATTCCAGCGACATCCGGAAAAAAACTGAAATTTTGTGAAATTGTATTTTTGTGAATTTAGTTGATGTGTTATTGAAAAATAAATGTCACTTCATCATCGCCACTTTTAGCGAGATTTATTAGATTACTAATAATAAATTAAAAAAAAAAAACATTTATAAGTAGACGTTATTAAAATGAAATAAAAACAAAACACATATTAAATGAAATTTAACAAAAACGAGAATAAAATTGACAAGGACTTCACAAAAGGATTATTAGTACTTGGTAGGCCCACCCCGATTTCTAAGCACATCCGCCACTCTCCTCGGCATACTATCTATCAAATCCCTTATTAAATTCTGGGGAATAGCTTCCCACTCTTGCCTTACTGCATTCACCAATTCATTCAAATCTGCAAAACCATTTACCCATTCAGCCAGTCTTAATTTCATTCTACTCCATACATGCTCAATCGGATTCATGTCAGGTGACTTTGCAGGCCACTACGTTCCTTCAATATTGTTATTCCCAAGAATTTCGGTAACAATATTTGCTCGATGTGAACGAGCATTATGATCCACAAAGACAAAATCATTACCAAAGTTGTTCGCATATGGAACAGCAATATCTCTTACACACAAATCACGGTACCGTTCTGCATTTATACTTTCTCTCATTAAAATTACCAGTTCAGTCTTCCCATTCCGATTAATACCCCCCCAAACTGTCACGCCACCACCACCAAAGGCCTCTCTTGCTTCCATACATTCTGCTCTATATCTCTCACCCGTTTCTCTCCATACTAATACACGCCCGTCTTTCTGATATAACGTGAATCTACATTCATCCACAAACGAACACCTCTGCCATTCAGCTACTCCCCAGTGTCTATGAATATTAGCCCAGTTTAGCCGTGCTCTTCGATGAGCTGGTTTCAATAAAGGACATGCTGCTCGCCTTCTGGCTCTTAAATTTCTCTCGTGGAGACGTCTTCGAATTGTAGATTTTGATGCTTCAACTCCTACCGCTGTCCTTATTTGCGAAGAATTTAGAGTTCTGTTTCGTCGCACTGTCAAAAGGATTCTATTGTCATCCCGGGCAGAAGTAATTCTTGGTCTACCACCTGTATGTCTATAAGCAGCGGTGCCAGTGTTATGAACACGATCTAAAATGCCCTTTATTGTAGAGGGAGCTTTACCATATATTTTCCCAATATCTCTTAAGGAGTGACCTAGTCTGGTTAACCTAAATCAATATAACTCCTATGAATACATTTATTTTTTATAATGGCTTAAATTGTGATTTTACCTTATAATGTTCTCCATTTCATTCGGGGTTAATCGTGACTGTTCCATTATTATTATTTTTATCAATAAAAATATAGCCTAATTTGCAAAATTAGGGAAAACGGGAAAACTGTCAAACTTGACTATTGCCACTGACAATATTGGTTGTTATGTGGAACTTTTTGTTTTTTTAGACCACCTACAATGCCTCGTGTACTGATCAGCCGATATTAACATTTTATCTGTTGGGTACTTATTGCAAAAAAAAGCTTGCTTATTGCAAGTATAAAAATTTGAACGCATTATTAGGGTGTTCCAGGTTAATGGGCAGAGCGGAAGACGATCTCTGCAGATTCTGCTCAGACGCAATAAAGACCACAGAGCACCTGCTCTGCGAATGTCCAGCCCAATTCTGCAAGAGGCTCAAATTCCTCGAGGGAGCAACACTGTCATCAGAAGAAGTGGGCCAACGCCTACGCTTGCTGGAGACAAATTGAGATGTAGAGTCACGTACAAAATATCTGCAAAGGTAGAAGTGCTGAGCGGCTGAAAAACCGAAACGACTCCCCCAGCAATCTACAGTCTACAATCTAGGGTGTTTCAATTAGTTTCCAGATGTTTTTTTCAATTCCAACGAAAAGCCAACTCGGAAACATTTAATACTTTATAGTAATAAGTAAAATGATCGTTATCAATTATACGTAAAATACAATATCCAACAAATAGCCATCGCGACTTCTCTCACAGCAGACAACTCTTTTGCCAACATTTTCGATCACATCTGTGCACATTTACGGTGGTATCTCACGAATAATGCGCCGAATCACATCTTTCAACTCTTAACTCTTGAATTGTTTTGGCATTGTTCACATACGCTTTTATTTTAATGTAAGCGGCGCAACATGTCACACAGCAAGATAAACCATTGACTTATTGCAAACACGGTTTGGAAGGTAAACTTCTTTCAAGAAATGGGGATATCAATTGGCCGCCTAGATCTTGCGATCTAACGTCACTAGACTCTTTTTTGTGGGGTTATATCAAAAGCAAAGCGTATTCTAACAATCCACCAAACAATTCAAGAGTTGAAAGATGAGATTCGGCGTATTATTCGTGAGATTCCACCGGAAATGTGCATAAATGTGATCAAAAATTTTGGCAAACAAATTGTGTGTTGTGAGAGAAGTCGTGGTGGCCATTTGTTGCATATTACGATTCACGTATAATTGTAAACGATCATGTTACTTATTGCTATAAAGTATTAAATGTTTCCTAGATTCCTTTTCATTTGAATTGAGAAAAACATCCGGAAACACTTATCAGAACACCCTATATACTTTTGTATGACCCTGTATAATATGTTCTAAGTGTGTTTCCACATGCGCCATAATTGTAGTATTTGTTTCGAAAGAAATAATGACGTCAATAGCTATATTTTACATAAAATTGTTTAACTCATGATAAAATCGTAGTCTGCTGCGATATTCAAAAAATCTCAAAAATGTCCCGAGGTACTGAGGTACTCTTCTAAACTGCATACCAAAAATCTACTCAACCCTCCCTCCAGCAGAATGGGGTGAACCCAAACTTTCGTAAAAAAATCGCCTACTTATGTTTCACCCTGTATCTTTTAGCAGGTGGCCGGAAATCTGTTAAGAACTGGAAATTAAATACTTCTGAAACATAAATTCTATTTTTTGGGGACACATTGCATTGGTATTTTCACCCAAAATAGCTTTCAAATGACGTATCACTCGACCCCCCTTACCATTTGAAATATTGGGGGTATATACCTGTCATTCCTGCTTAGGGGTTGACTGGTAAAGAGTAACAATAGCAATAAAATATGTCCCCAAAAAAACAAAAAGTGACGTGTCTGAGCCATTTTTGATTAACACCTGAGAAAACCTAGGTGAGTAGTTTTTCGTGCCCCATCCTGTATGGTGGTTGAAATTATTGGTCTAAATATAAATATGTATTAAATTATTGCACCCACGCATTTGTATCTTGTTCATTCTTTAGAAACTGGAGATCTTGTAGCTTTTCCCTAAATGCAAGGTAAGCAAATTTTACTAGGTTATTTGTCTTAAGTTGCAACATTGCATCTAGCATGTTTCAATCTTTTGGGTCACATTTATGCATCATCAACTGTGACATTGCACCATTCTTTTACATTTAGGATGTTATTCAAAATTAGAACATACAGTCCGTTTCTGTTTTCACATGTGAATATTAATTTTAAAACACAAAATTCGTAGTGGCAGAATAATTAGGCACTAGCTGATGTCACACACATAACCTCACTTTCGATGGGGGGACAACGCTTTATTTGTCCCCACATCGGAAGTGACGATATGTGTGGTACGTCAGCTAGTACCTAATTAGGCATTCCGAATTGTCAAAACCTCTCCAACATGGCGTCCGTGGGCGGAAGTTCATTATAACGTATGGGAAGTACAGAATTTATGCTGTGATTTGAAGCTTTTAAAGTACATTGTGTGGTTGTTTTGTGACTGAACTCTATTTATTTTTTATTTTATTGACTTCATAAGTTTTTTTTTTCAATTAAAAAAGTCACCATGTCTTGTACCTGTGTGAAATCCGTTTTAACAAGGATGATGTCATGTTTATTTCAGTGTCCACAAATGTCAACTGGGCATTTGTTTGAACTTACCGTTCACCCACATCCCGATTTTCCTGCATTAATGTCTCTATAGGTATATTCACTCGGCATCTAGAAAAATATATTATAACAAAGTGAACTGTAATTAGTTCGAAAATATTTCAAATAAACTTAAGATAAACAAAAAAAAAAACGTCCATTTTCCCACAGACGCCATATTGAATAATCACGTGGTTTGGAGAGCCTAATATGACATGTCTAAATCTTACTGGTTCTTCTGAGGCAACTAATAAAAGCAAAACACGGCAACATGCGAATCAAAAATTTCAAAACCACTAATAATTGTATAGTTTTCAATTATCAGGCTGAAATTAAGTTATGATTTATATTGGGGATAGTTTTGATTGTTTGACGTGTGTTTTTAATTACCTATTTGACGTTGCAATTTTGATTATTTTTGACGTTGACATTTTGCTTTTAATGTGTCATCTCTGAATGGGTCCATCTTATTTGGTTTTAGAATTTCACTATTTGCTATGTATGTATGTATGATGTATACAGACAAATTATGGTAAAGTTTGAATGTTATACATAAGTTACTCAAGATAGTGTTTGAATAATTGGGAACCGATCAAGCTAATTCTTTTTTTTTTACTGTTTAGTATAGTCATATAAGGATTCATCTACTGAAAAAATCGGAGTGAGCTGTAACTTTGCATACACTTTTACTTTTATAATAATGTATTAAAAGTTCCCACCGATATCTGGTTTGCGTTTCAAGATATTCAAGATCAAATGTTCATATAAGTACCTACATCTATACAGGGTGTCACGAAAGGTTTGTTACAAACTTCTAGGGATGGTAGATCTCGTGAAAATAAAACTTTTTTCTTAATAAACATGTGTCCGAAAATGCTTCGTTTTCCAGATATACAGGGTAGCCCAAATTTGAGCCTCATCATTGGGATCTCGGTAACCGTAAGAGATACGGGGTCGGTTAAATTATGGCAAAGTTGCGCAATTTTATTACCAATAGAATACCGTTTTGAAACTAGAAAGATTCCGAATACTTCCGGAGATATTCGGAAAAAACCAAAATTTTGTAAAATCGTTTTTATTTTTTCCCGGGTTTATTTGAAAAGCAATTTTAAAATAAATGTCACATCATCATTGTCACTTTTTCTCCTTTAGAAGATGGTGCTGGCAAAATGTCATAGGAACGGCCGGTTTCCTACTGACAAAACTCCTACCTGTTCCTACCTGGACCAAATCAACATGATGGTTTTTCAGCGACAAAATTTTGTGTGGTTAGAGTAAAAAACTAGTGAGTTTGAAAGGTGTCACCTAAAAAAAATAAATTTTCTAAATAAAAATTTGGCTTGTTTTTCTCGTGAAATAGTCCAGCCGAATACCACTCAAGAAAAAATTATGTAGGCAAAATTATTCTCTTGGTTTTATTCAAGTTTGTTGCTTTTTGGTAATTTCGCTTATGAAATTTCATCTCCAGAAAAGTATCTGCAATGTTATGTACCGGTTATGAATTACAGCGCCATCGTTGACTGAAAACCCAACTAATCGAGCATTCTTGACAAAAAGGCGAATTGATTTTTTTCATATATTTTTATTATTTTTAAATAATTTTTAATGTTCAACTGCATTAGGCTTGCTGACTCCTTTTAGCTCTTTTCGCCTCATTTTTTTGAAAACTATGACTGGCAGGAAATTTCCGATGTCGAACATTGTGCAAAAAGGGTTAGTAAGTTAGCAAGAGACACGCAGCTATAGGTAGATCGCAAAGTAAATACGAATAATAAATACAAATACGAACGAAATGAAACAAACGAGTAAATACAAAAAAATACGAACAAAAATTAGGGTTTTTTTCAACCAAAACTTTTTGAATTTTCACTTTAACGCGCGTGGGGACCATGGTTTACAACAACACAATTTAAAAATTCAAATTTTGACTTTTAAAATTACGAAATAAATGACAAAACCAACCAACACAAATCACTGTCCACACCACAGATACCTGTAAATTTCTCTTATCTTCCGACAGTGTCGCCATCGTTGACTAGAAACCTAACTAAAAACCTTCGTCGCGATTCTCCCATTTGAGATATTTTTCTATAGCTGATATGTTCTGCGATGTCATTCGCGAAATTGCCAAGCAACAAACTTTCATATCAGTCGAAAATTTTGCCAACAAAATTTTTTCTCTTGTGGTGTTATATATGATAATACAATTTGGAATACTCAACAGCTGTTAAATGTAAGTTTTGACAGATGTTAGCTGTCAAAATATGACGAAAGGGCGTCATAGGCCTACCCGGTGTTCAGAATCGGAAACGCCATAAGGCGTTGGTTTTGGCTAATCTTTGACAGCATCTATTTTTCCTTCCATAACTTGTTTGCCATTTTCAGATATCACTTGACCTAAGATTTCCACTTTTTTTGGAATGGAAAACACTTTGGATTGAGTTTTAAGTTGGCATTCCGGAAGCAGTCAGAATTTCCCATGATCATGACATCATCTAAATATACCAGACAAGTTCTCCATGTTAGGCCTTGCAAAACTAGATGCATCAGTCGCTCAAACGTAGCGGGAGCATTACACAGTCCAAAAGGCATTACTTTAAACTGGTTTAACCCGCTGCCGATACTTAACGCAGTTTTCTCTTTGTCATCTTTGTGTATTGCCACTTACCAGTATCCACTATAAAGATCCAAGGTTGAAAACTATTTGGATCCCGGTAGAGTTGTTAATGTATCGTCTAGAGACCAAGAATGATCCGCGTTAATTGGTCAGTAATAATACTGCCTTTATCACAGGACTGATAATTATGAGTGCCCATGCTCATATCTGAAATATTTTTGTGATAAGCTTTATTTTAAATACACTTTCCCATTTCTGTACTTGGCTCTAGTTTTGATTCTCACCCCCTAATAACCCCCAGGTCCGACAGATGGATGTTTGATAAAGTAGGCGAGTTCAATCAGGTGATTATTGGGAGTTTATGAGAAAATTCTTTATTCTGATAACAGTACCATGATTTATGCAACTATAGTTTTCTTACTCTGCTTCAAATTTACCTGCAGTGAGCTTAAAGCATGATGATAATTTCGAAAAAAGTCCAAGAGGGTTTTAATTTTTTTCTGGCTTTTATAGCTTTTTGCCTTAATAGTAGGTACACTCATTTTGAGACACATTTGTATATGTGTAGACTTCCTGAATATATCTTATATTAAAAAACTTGTAGCCTCGATCGCTCTGTGTAATCGTCCACGATGAAAAGGGTTTCGGCATTCCCGAAATATGTATAGTTAGAAAAAATTCTTCATTACCGAATTTAAAGATGTTCATAGAAGGATCGAAAGAGAAATAATGTTGGCTGATCAAATCCATTCCCAAAATAAAATCATCTTCTATATCGGCGACTAATATTGTGTGCCTAAAGGTGGTAGATCCAAAAGCAACCTCAACCATGGCTTCTCCTTGAACTGTTGCCGATTCGCCTGTGACTCTTCGTAGTGACAGGTTTCTAGTGAGCGGTTGGAGACCTGACTAATGTTTTTCTAATTATAGAAAATTCAGCACCCGTATAATTTGACAACGTAATAATGATTATTGAGAAAATAAGATTTTCATGACCTTTGACCTTGAATATCTGAAAACCCAAGTGCGATATTGATGGGGACTTTTAAGACATTATTTCTTGAGGTAAAATAAAGGTGTAGACAAAATTTAGGCTCACTCGGATTTTTTCAGTAGATGTTGATTTTTCCGGCCTAATATAACTGGAGTAGTTTTTGAATGTCTCAACCATGCCATCTGATTGTGGATGCAATTCCGTGGTTCTTGTCTTGTGAATGCCTAACAGTTCGCAAAGTTTTTGGAATGGTCGTGACTGGAAATTGCGCCCTTGATCCTCCAATGGGATTCCAAACCTACTAAAAACATTATTGATGAGGACTTTTGCAACTGTACATGCTTCTTGATTTGGAATATAGCGAATACATTTTCCCTGTAGGCGTAGGTATACTGATATAGGACTGGAACATAGAGCCAAAGTCTGTAGAGCTGCCTTTAAGTCTTCAAAAAGCTACGTCGACTTAGGTGGTCTAATAAAAAATAGTTTTTTCTTAGATAAGCTTATGCAACGGCGCTACTACCTTAGCAAATCCTTCTACAAATCCTGTGTAGTATGTACGAAGCCCAAGGAAACTTTTGAGTTCACGTTTGTCGCGAGGCCATTCACGAATTGCTTGGATTTTTCTTTCGTCAGTATGAACTCCTTCGAAGGAAACTACATGGAAGAGTGAATATTTCTTGACATTCAATAGGAGGTTTGCCTTACGGATATGAGTAAATACTTCTGGCTTTTTCGTGAGTGCTCATCGAAAGTTTTTCGTATCACTAACACATCATCCAGGTAGACAAGGCATACTTTCCACGTAAGTTCTCGTAGTACGATTTCCATCAACCTCTGAAAAGTAGCGGGGGCGTTACAGAGTCCAAAAGGCATTACCTTGGATTGGTAAAGACCACTTCTAGTGCAGAATGCCGTTTTCTCTTTATCTCTCCAATTCTGGGTAATGGGTAACTGTCTCTCTTAGTGACATCGTAAAATTTGGTAGATCGATCTTTCTGTGTTACTAGTACATTTGGCGATGACCACAGACTTAAAGACTCTTCGACAGCTCCCCCTGCAAGCATACCGTCTACTTATGACTCCACTTCTTCTTGTTTGGTCATGGGAAGTCTTCTAGGTGGCTGACAGATCGGATGAGCACTGCCAATTTTCTTGATGTTTTTCAGCTTCACACTTTGATATCCCTGTGACAGGCTCATAACATAAATGGCTATAATATCGCCCTTGTTTATTTGAATAGTGTTGTGGCAAAGGTTTGCTATTCGGACTGGTATAGTGTAATTTTACCAAAGTTTTCCTGACGAAATATTTATTTTATTATATATTATAGTAGTAGGTATAGCAGCCTTTAGACATTCATTCGAATAAGCTTACTTCATTTTTCTCTTCATTCATTTCTTATTTTGTATTTACTTTGATATTTTCGTGCAACAGTCTAGCCTCTACGAAATCCACTGTATCTAAATTTGTAACAGCTACATCATATTATGTATATTTTGATAATTAAGTTCAACCGTAGATGATAAGTTTTATGAATCTCGTACAATATTATTTGATCCTAAGTCGGAAAAGTAGAATACGCCCTAAGTCGTGAATAACTTCACAAAGCTCACAAATTTATTTCACATCCAAAGTTTGGCATTAAGTATATTTGTTAATTTTACTTTACGATGAATGTTTTATTTCAGACCAGATCGGTAGCATTTTCCGTAAGAACCAACGTCGCTTACGACGGTAGTTTGGACGACGACTCACCGGTTCATGGATACGCTATTTCGTTCGAAGTCAGGGATTTTTTACATATAAAGGTAACTGGACCTTAAAAAATCTGTACCTAGATTTCAATGAAAAACTGCACACGTAGAAAATATCCATTTAATCATATTCTTGTGAATCACAGTTTTAATAAATATGTTTTAGGAAAAGTATGATAACAATTGGTGGATAGGTCGTCTGGTGAAAGAAGGCTGTGACATCGGTTTCATTCCATCGCCAGTGAAACTCGAGAATCTCAGACAGCAGCAGGCGCAGACTCGCACGAGTAAACTCTACTCGAGTAAAACTAGTTCGAGTTCGAACATCGGAGCTGCGGGTAACGATGCTTCGAGAGGTAGCACTCCTCCTACACCCGGTATGTCCCATCCAAATCGGTCTCTTTTTTTTTGATTTTTTGAATTTTTTTCGGCATCGATGACTCACAATAATCTACGTCCTACCAGCGAATGTGTTATTGGTGTGTATACTATCAGCATCTTTTGAAAGTTGGAATATTATTAACCGCAGCAATATTAATTCGATTTCTATTATATTGGTGGTTAATATTCCGTTTCCCTGAAATAATTTAAGAACAACGGACACTTTCTATTGGGACACAGAATTTTTTATTGTTTGTATCAAGCCATTATCTGAGCTCTCAGTATGTCAGAAGCTCGCGTTTGGCGTGGATTAATCTGAGTCGATAATAGACTGATTTTTTCGTCTATCGATGCCGTGATTTTGTGTTACTCAGAGAATCAAATTATTGAAATCCTGTAAAACAATTAACCCAACAATGGGAATTTATGTTTTTTAGAGCTCTGAGAGCATTTCAGCTTGTCAATGTAAAAATAATTTATCTTGAAGTCTATAATGAATGTAAATATGCGTTATCCTGCTGAATTCTTACCAGCGTATGTATGTAATTCACTTTCTCCCAAACCCTATATAACCTACCTTGCATGGTATACACCTATAAAACCCATAGGATGTCGCTCCTTTTTCTCTTATGTTGTCCATGCTCGTTGTAAGCACTATTAAGATGGTGGTAATGACGCAGAAATCTCCTCTGGTATACCTAAGTATAACATTTATTATTCTGACGAAATTAACTTACTATGAGTCAAAACTCGCGAGAGACGAGACGAGAGAAGAGCTTTCTCGTCTCGTATCGAAGGTCTCTCGTCGAGACGAGAGACTCACTTTCTCTCGAACCTTCGAGACAAGACGAGAGAGAGCGAATTCTCGTCAAGAGAGCGAGCGACAAAAATACTAAATACGAAGCGATAGTACCACGTGTATAGGGCGCTGCCCATGATTTTTTTATATGCATGTGTCACTTGGTTCCCAAAATTTAATTACTTAGGCCTTGCTTTTACTGTCTTTTTGGTGCCTAACTAAAATGGTTTGATTGGGTTTACAAGAGAAAGATATTATTTGTTTCTCTGAGTAAATATCACAAATCCGCGGTTATCACCATATTAAAATATTGAATCTTCACTGGAAAGTAAGAATATAATGTATGTATTTTGGCTGTTTTAATGTATTTTGAACGTATATTTTTAATTTATTTTTTATAAAGGTTTGTACAGACTATTTTGCGTTAACCCGCAAAAATTCTCATTTTGATTGGCAATTGCAATTTTTTTTGTTCGAAAATCAATTTTTTTTTCCCAATCCTTCCAATTGATCTCCTTTTACACGTAGCTGATAGAGAAATAGTTTCAATTTGGTTTACAGTAGAAGTAGTAATTTTAAAGTTTCTTTAGCTTCAGTAGGATTGAAGATCAACAACTTGTAGCTGCTTATTTTTATTCAGCACATACACACCGACATAGCATGTTTTCACCCATTAATTTTGAAGCTTTATTTTGTTCATTTGAAAAAGTTTAATAGATATCATGCAAATCAATAACATAATATTTCGTCTTGAGGAAAATCTAACCATATGAAAGCTAATATCATACACATATTCCGTATCATAAATGCATTTGTGAAAGACGTTGGAGAAATACGCGGTTACTTTCCTAATTGGGTCCCTGCCTCAGACTCCTCAGCAAAATATATTGCCAAAACGATCAAATGTAACACTCATATTATTACATTGCAGATTCATGATTCATTCTCTAGTTAGTATAATTTTATCTAAAAAGAGTTTCCATTTTTCGTCATATTATAAATTTCTTGTTTACACTTATTACGAAATTTGGTTACTCTTTCAAATAACTACCAAAACACACATTGACATAACCGTATTCTTTAGGTGATGAGTCTGATTCTATGGGAAACCCCAGAGGCAAATCACTCACCACTCCTCCAGCCAAAGAGAAGAAAAAACCGTTTTTTAAAAAACAAGAAACCACAGCACCTTATGACGTAGTTCCATCGATGAGGCCTGTAGTACTAGTGGGACCGTCATTGAAAGGTTACGAAGTGACCGATATGATGCAAAAAGCCTTATTCGATTTTTTAAAACATAGATTTGAAGGAAGGTAAGGAACAGTCATGATTTTTATTTTATTGTATTTTTTTTTTGGATTAACATCAAAGGAAGTTTTGGCAAAAATCCATGTTTTAAATTTTTAGAATCTCAATTATTTGAAGTAACTCGAGCAATTAACATATTATTTAATAGTCAAAGGTTTATTTTAAGTTCGCTTTATAATTGATCTCGTCCGCTGACTGTTTTGTTTCCAAGGAAAACGGTTAATTTCCCGATTTGAACTTTACTTTTTATTACGATTCAAGAATTTTCTCACTCCGATTTAAAAACTTCCTATTTCCGTTAGGTACTTAAACTTTATATAGATTGATGGTAATCAGTGACTTCATCTATGTAATTTGCCACGATTTGGTACGCACTCAATAAATTTTTCTTTATGAATCTTTCTAGCTGATTGCTGATTCATATCTCTGTCTGGTTAAATGTAGCCAGAGCATATAGCATAAACTTTGCTTGGTGATTAGAGGTCTTGATGAGTTCCTTTTGATTTTTGTCTAATTCTTCAATGTCTACGTATACTTCATCGTTAACTCCAAATACTGATGAGAGTAATTTTCGCATAAGTCCTCGCTTATTATGATTGGTGATCACGTTCTACATCCCTCTGTTCATCCACTCGACGTGTTGCTGTTTCTCTTGAAGATGGTGAAGTAGCGATGAACATTCCGTTTTAGATGCTAATTATCTGGCCCTCACACAAAGAGACAAAACCGGCTGAATTGAAAAATGTATGTTGATGGTGTCATTCAATATCCTAGACTTGTTAAATCGGAGTTCCATTCTAAAGGTCCCCCTATCTATCTTTGAGTGTCCAATGTCCTCTACATAGAAGCCTGGAGGAGGATAATGTATCTCATATTTCTGGGCTGAAGTATTTCTTAAGATGAACATAAATATCAGTGCCGATGAAATTACTATCCTCCAAGTCTTTCTGTAACTCTTCGAGTGGGATGGTTGATTTCGTTCAAGTCTCATTGCTTCCAAGTCATCATTCTCTGTTGGAATAGGGATTAGTTTATGTATAGGCCGTTTTGAGGGCCTCCTTCTGCGTTTCTCAGAGTGACCACTCGCACGATGTTATCGTCTTGTGATGAGTGGATTTCCGTTATTCTGCCCAGGGGCCATTTGCTAGAGTCAATGTCTTGCTCTTTAATAATCATAAGATCTTCTACTCTTGGGTTGATCTGTTGATTTTGTCATTTGTAGCGCTGCTGCAGCTGATTTTAGTAGTCGGACGTCCATTTTTTCCAGAAATCTATTTAAATGTTCTGTGCCAACCTCCATCTCTCGGTAAAACCTGATGGGATGACTGTAGATCCGGAGGTTCTACTATAGGCCTCCATTGTATACAATGGTTGAGAATTCAAGCAGCCTTCGATCTGGTGCATAAGTGTGGTCATTCCCTCGTATGTCAGCAACTCTTCGCAGGTGGTACTTCATAGATTTGACTGCCGCCTTCCATAGGCCGCCAAAGTGTGGTGCTCCTGGGGGTATGTAAGGCCACTGTGCTCTCACTGATGATAGCTCGTCTTGAATATTGGAGTTCTGGATGGTCGTGACTATTTTCTTCTGAAGGATTTTGCTAACACCGACGAAATTGGTGTCCTTGTCACTATAGAGATGTGCACAGCGTCCTCTTCGTGAGATGAAGTGTCGGAAGGCTGTCAAAAAGGTGTCGGATGACATGTCGCTTACGACTTCTAGATGGACTGCCTTGGTCGCAAAACATACAAAAATGGTGATGTATCCCTTGTGTCCTCTTCCTTTAGTTCCGAATCTGCAGTGGTCCTGCATAGTCTACGCCTGGATGCTCGAAAAGATGAAACGGTGATACTCGACATTTCCTATAAGCTGGTCCGCTGTAGTTGCCTTAGACCGAATGCATTTTATATATTTTCCAATAACTGATTTAACAGCTTAATTGGTATTTATTATCCAAAACTGTCTTCTTGTATATGCCAGTGTGAGCTGGTTTCCTCCATGTAAGGTTTGATTTTGAGCGTCGAAAATGATGAGCTTGGTGAGATGGCTTTTCTAAGGTATGATATTCGGATGCTTGGTTTCGTATAGTAGATGTGACTTTTCTAATCGTCCGCCCACTCTCAGCATACCATTGTGAGTTGAGGTTTGTTACAAATTAAAAATGAGTTTTTGTATACTTTCAGAAAAGATAACCTAGGGTCGTGAATTCAAAGAAAAATTAAGATAACGTGTAGTCCCTTTATGTGCAAATGAAACCACTCAAAATCCAACAAACAATAATTTTATTTAGTTTACAATCAGCCCTATTCATGTGTGTCCTTAGATATTGGTTATTGCCTTGGTTATTGGAAAACTGTAAAAATATGGTGGATTGTTATTCAGGTGCTGCTTAGTTGTTGAATTGAATATTGGTTATTGAACGTCATATTGGTTATTGAAATTAACATCGAATATCTTATTCAGGTGTACTATATTTTCCAATAACAGTTTTCAGTGTTTCATATTTTGTAAGCAGGTGGTTCGGGCACCGGCTTGGCAAATTGGATATTGGAAAACTATTGGGTTTTGTGTTATGTTTAGAATTTTTCCTACAACTGCCTTTGAAAATGGAGTTTTTCACACGCTAGGCAACCTCTGAAAATAGAGTTTTTCGCACAGTAGTGTGAGAAACAGTTCTTCACACGCTGCTTATTAGTTTTTTATTTATTATGGTTAATAAAAATTACATACTTATTTGGTTGTTTTATTTTGCATTTGTAGGAAAAACATTGTGAAAAACTCGATTGAAAACTTTTTTTCACACTCGCTCGACTTGTGGAATTCGCCTAAGTACGGCTCGGTCCAACAAACTGTCTAAGCCGTGTGAAAAAAGTCGTTTTCAAAACTTGATTCAGTAACTATAGAAGTGAGTGGTATTTAATTTTCAATTATGGATGATTTTCCGTTGCTTATTGCAGCATTAGAAGGGAAAAATTAAAGGTGAGGAAGCTCTTTATTCCTGGTGAGTGGTATGAGCTATCAAAAAATCGTCTAAGAAAATCAAGAAGCAGAGTGCCTTGGATAACTATGATCGTATTATACTTTTTAGACTTGAACACAATCAGAAAAAGAATAACCTTTGGGAGACAAGCAATAACCCTTTGGATTTGCCAGAAAATAATTTTAAAAACATCAGCAGGTTTTGAAAAAATACTGCAAGGTATCTCTATCTAATCTAATTGAGGAAATTGGGCAATTTCTTCCAGATGCAGAACGTCCGCATTGCATCTTGCATCCCAAAGTCTGTGATTATTTTTTTAAGTGCATTGCATTTTTATTGTATTTTTGACGTGCGTTTTTCCTCCATTATAAAAGTGGATATGAATATGACAAAAGGTTTGTTAGTTTGTGTCACTCTAACTAGTCTAACTTGAACTAAGCTGTAATATTTCTGTATGGCATATAAACCATATAAAACGCTCACAAACAAACGCCCCAAAGCATGAAGGCCGCCCTGAACAACAGAAACAAACAAACCTAAAGAGTCACAAAGAATACCCATGAGAATTGACAAATAAATTCAAATAACTGACGAAGAAATGATAGATATTAAATTCCAATCCAAGTCAGCTAAATCAGGCACTAAAATAAATAAATAAACTCATAAACAACAAAATGAATAGAAAAGTGGGGTTACATTTTTAAGGTTTTTGGCAATTTTACAGTGTTGCCGCCTTAACTTATTCAATTAAAGAACAGTTTTCCAATTTCCAACAATCCCGTTTTCAAGGGGTACACGTGAATAAGAAATCTCTTCAATATTGAAATGTCTCAATATCCAATATTGGAAAATTTCAATAAACAAGTGGACACGTGAATAAGGCTGAATGTTCTGTAAAATTTCAGTGCTAACAGCTTGGTTTTTCTTGGTGAATCTGATACCAAGTACCTGCTTTCCAATCCGGAGCTCTTCAATGGGTCTTGGGGTTTCATTTTCGTGAACTGGAGCTTTTCGTGTTGTTTCCTGTATCCAGGAAGAGGATAGATTGCTGGGGTGACGTCACTCCAGCTGATCCAGACTCCAAACAGTGATCTTTATGTAGAGTAGGTACCCAGAAAAGAATAAGGCAGTATCAGGTTCACCAAAATTTGGAATATTAAATCCCTGAATTCTGTCAAAAAAGTGAGTGTCTTGCAGAGAAAATTTAAAATGAAATTTAATATAAAATGATTGTTGTACAGACACTCCCTTCCAACAGAATCAGGTATGAACAGTTATTGCAAGTTGAAAAAAATATATATTTTAATGTAAAAAAAAAACAATCAAATAATTAAGATTAATGGTAAGATAATAAAAAAATTAAAATGATAACGAGATTATTAAAATGCTCGTTATAATTGAGCAGAATGCTGCTTTCTTGATAACAATTCTGGCAGGCAAAAATACGAGTAAAAATAAGATAGGTAAAAAAAATTAAGAAATGAAATCTCTGGATTCCTCCCTAAATAGACAAAATCTTTCTCTTGAATTAAGGTAGCTACCACAGATACTAGATAAACCTAGGGTTGAAATTAATCAAATCCAGAATGTGTCAAAATTCTTGAGATGTTTTAATTAAAACTTTTTAACTGAATTTTTGACCTGTCTGGATTTTTATTAAAAAATTACACCCTTCAGTTGAGATAATAATTTAGGTAGTCAAACAGAAAATGGCTTTTCAGGCCTCTGCCTGGATTCAATAGAGTTAATGGGGATGGACTCACAAATTTGGTTCTCACCGACGAGCAAATGGTCCAATTTTCCCACACTAAAAATTGATTCTGAAAGCCAGAGCAGCAGTACCTATCTAAAACCCAAAAATCTGTGTGGACTTACCTCTGATAACAAAAAGTGGCACTAACCAATAAGCAATTCACACAAAAATGGAAGCCAACAATTAGATAAAAAAACTTAAAATATAATACTTATATTTCAAAAACAGATAAGATAAGATTTATCAGGTAGAAACTTAATAAAGATATGATAATTTGAATATTGAATCTATAAGGGAGGATCCAGAAATTCAAAGCACAAAATTAAATAAAAATAAAGAGGACTTGCCTGCCAGAGTCGCTTTTCAAGAAGAGCTCGTTTTAGAAACCCCAGCCAGCAGGAAAACGATGATAAATTTATCGTAACAGGTTGTTGATTTTGCTTTTGCTGTTGACAGGATTCTTTTCTTGAAATGACTTTATTTCTTCTCTGAAATGACAAATCTTGTTCCTGTTTGACTACTAATTCTAGAGTAGTGTTGAGCTCGTCAACATGTAGTGGACCTTTTCTGTGCCAGTTTTCTTTGAGCATTCGACGACAGTATTCAAATCATCTTGGTAAGTGACGAAAATCTACTAGTGAATCTCATCTGGTTGGTATCCTCTGACATAAAAATTGTTGCGTAACACAGTTTTACTTCTTAAGTAACTGAAGGTATTCCTATTTATCGTGACAATACTAACATAGTGGGTTTTGACGCTAGCTAATCTGGATCATTCCACCACATTTTGAACTGTTTCAGTTTTGTTGCATCCATGCCTCTTGAGATAGCGTCTGCTGGGTTCTCCAAAGTTCTGACATGGTTCCAACTTTTGTCTGGTAGTAGAAAGTTAATCTCTGCCGTTCGGTTTGCCACAAATGTCTTCAATTTTGTAACGTCTCCCTTTATCAATGATATTGTTATCATTGAATCAGTTCATGCATATTTATCAACTTCCTCCATTGATAATGCATTTACGGTTCTTCTCATGAGTTTTGCAAGTAGAACAGCTGCACATAGCTCTAATCTTGGGAGTGTAGTTCTTGTTCTGGTGGGAGCAACTTTAGATTTGACTGTGAGAAATGATATTGTAGGTGGTCCCTCCTTGCTGTTAACTTTAGATAAATTACAGCTCCGTACGCTCTTTCAGAGGCGTCGCAGAATTCGTGTAATTCCTTCTGACTGTTTGTCGTTTGGTTGGTCCATCGGGGCAGCAAAATGTCTTCCACGGCTTTTAGTTCATCCTGCAAAGACCTCCATTTTGTCTGGATGTTAGCCGGAATTGAGTCATCCCATTTTAAATTTTGTAACCATAGGTCTTGGATTAAGAGCTTTGCCTTCATTACTACTTGAGATAACCATTCTAACGGATCGAATAGCTTTGCAACTTCGGAGAGAATAATGCGTTTGGTGACTGTTCCATGTTGACTTGCATTTTGAATCTGGAAGTGTCATCATATGGTGCCCAATGGATTCCCAAGGATTTTCGTGTGGCGTCCTCAATAATTTCTTGTGAGGATTGTTTTCGCAGTTCTTCATCAAGAGAGTTGAGGATTTGTATATGGTTGCTGGACTATTTGCGTAGGATGAATCCTCCAGCTTTAAACATGCTTATGAGTTCTTTCTGAAGATTGATGGCTTTTTCAAGCGTATCTGCCCTGGAGAGCAGATCGTCGGCATAGAAATCCTGTTTGGTAACTCTAGATGCTAGTTGGAAATTGTCTCTGTCATCTTGTGCCAGTTGCTGTAACGTTCTAATGGCCAAGTATGGGCTGAGGTGGTTCCATATGTAGCTGTCGTTAGCGTGTATTCTTGTATTGATTCATTTGGTCCTTTACAGACCATTCCATCAACTGCTCCATTTGACATTTTCTTTAGCTCCTGCTCATTCAAATGTCCTAATCTACGATGCCAAACTCTACCTGGTGCCGCCGCTAGAAAACATTTCTTTGGAACATTAATTTCTAATTTGTAAATATTGTCAACTAAATTTGCAACACCAACCAACTGATTATCTTTGTTGAAAATTTTGCAGCCCTCACTCTCAAATATAACACTATTACCATTCTTAATGAGTTGGCTGACTGACAATAAATTTGCAGCAACCTGTGGCACATATAAAATATTTCTTATTTCTTTATCGAAATTTTTCTTACCAACAACTGTCTTGATGTTCACATTTCCTCCATACTCCACAGTAGTTATTGTCGATTTGTCGGCCATACAAATTTCACTCGGACTTTCAACACTTTTCAAATCCACTAACCAGTCCTTGTTTGTTGTTAAGTGGACACTAGCCCCTGAATCCAAATACCATTCATCTTTTTTGAAATGATGTCCACCCAAAAATATTGCACTGAATATGGAATTTCCATTTTTTGACTTCAAATGAGGACATTGGCTCTTGTAGTGCCCCATTTGCTTACAATTATAACATTGAATTGTTTTGATTGAATTGTCATGCGAACTTGATTGTGACAGTGACTGGTTTGACGCTTTTCTTCCACTGGTCCTGTTGTCAAACTTCTTCTTTCCTTTGGAAACAAATTTGCCGATTAATGCATTACCTGTATTATCATCAGCTTCCATCTCTAGCAATTTGGTCTTTATGGCATCAGCTGTAATTTGGATTCCACTATGTTTCATAGCCATAATCATTGCGTAATATTTATCTGGAAGACCCGCTAGGAGCAACGATCCAATCCATTCATCATCAATTTTGAATCCTCTCCCCCTTAGCCTCTGTGATGTATCAATAACATGATTAACATATACCGCCATGTTATCCATGTTTTCCAATCGCGCCGAAATCAGCGATCTCAATAATGATATCCTTCTCGCAAATCCAGCATCATCATAGAGCTTTTTTAATTTATCCCAAAGCTCTTTTGCTGGTCAAGGTATCCTTTATGTGGATGAATAAGGTAGAATCGATTGTCAAAATCAATTTTGCTCTTGCTTGTACCACTTTTGCGTCGGCCGATTCTCTTCCCTCAATGCATTTTTTCAAACCATCGAGAATCAGGAAATTCTCAGCAGCGAACGACCATTCTTCATAGTTTTCACGACCGCGTAACTTGGGAACACTTGCTATAATACTGCCCGTAGCCATTTTGCACCCGAATTACCACTCTGGGACCGTAACCTATTAAATTTGTTATTCACTTTGTGGAAATAAAGCGTGGCGTGGTTTCCTTTCGGATAATCTGCAAAACGACTGACCAAACGGACTAAACTTTTATTAACAAATTGACAGACTCAATACATGACATGACTTTTCTAACAATGGTAATACGAACTATTTATATAGCAACTGTACATTTTGTTTGATACCCACAGAACATGTGATACCTTAACATTAACAAATACTAACAGTTTCAGGTATTCTTCGATGGCTCTACGAGATTTTTTCCTTGTAAGCTAGGCATATCTGTGGGTCTCTAAATTTATTTGTGTCGTATTGTGCCTCTAATTTGAATTTCTTGTTTATGATTAAAGATATGCGGGCACTTACTTTTGCCACTACCAGCATATGATCGGAGTCTGCTTCAGCTCGTGTGTAGCTTCTCACGTCTATTATACCGTTGCCACATCTCAAGTTTACCAGAACATGATCTATCTGATTTCTAGTAACACCGTCATTCGAAATCCACGTTTGTTTGTGTATGCTTTTGTGTTGGAACATGGTTGACTTCGCCCTTAATGCGTCTGACGACGCTAAATCTATGACTCGTGTTCCGTTGTCGTTCGTTATGTAGGCTGTAGGCTGTGGGTCCACCACGCAACTGATTCCACTTGAAGTTTTGCTTGAAGCATCAAATACTACACTCAATATTGTTGTCGTGCTAGATTCTTTTATTACAGGCTGGTAAGGAATATAGTATGGGCTACTGCTTAGTTGCGGGCATGTTCTCATATGATTGAGTTTCATGTTTTCTTCCCTGAATTGAATGTATTTTTCTTCAAGTTCAGGATCTTTTGAAAATCGCTTCTCCAGTTGCAGTAGCCGTGCGGCTGCACGTGATCGTTAGATCCCTAGTTGTTGTAGTTTATCGTTAAATGAAATCTTCACTGTGAACTTACAGTCGCTGCTTCTGCTCGTATTGATTTAATAATGGTTTTCGCAGAATTTCTCTTCTTCAGTGGTTAGCCTGCTTTGGGCTACTTCTTCTAGTTCCCAGAATTTCTATTACTGCTGATCTTCCTCAATGTACGTTATTAGACTGACAACTTGCATATTTTTTCTTTCATGTCGTAGAATGTTGAATCCACCCAAGTTCGGTGTGCTATCCGAGTAGTCCATCTTCTGTTTCTCGAAAGCCCGTTCGAATTATTTCTCCATATTCCTTTGCCCCCAATATGATGTCGATTGGCCCTGATCGGTAGAATGTAGGGTCAGCAAGTACATCTTTTTTCCAGTGGTCGATGTTTACGGCGATTTCTTCACTTGATAGCGTTCTTGTCAGTTTGGGTAGAACAATACATAGAATTTCCATTGAGAAACTGCTCGGGAATCTTGGCTTGACGTTTATTTCTACCATCTATTTTGCCACTTGAGGTTCTGCGCTTCCAAGTTCGGATACGTCGGCTCTTATGCGCTGACGTGTTATGGATAGTAATGAAGCAGCTTCTTCAGTTATGAATGTGGATTGAGAGCCTGGATCTATTACCACACGTAAATTTTCAACTATCCCTTGGTTATTGTGGATTTTGATGACTGCTGTTACCAACAGGACCAATTCGTTGTGTCTCCCAAGGTGATTCGTTGAGAACTGCCTTGTGTCTCTACGGGGTTTCTGATTTGGTTGGACGTTTCTGTTCTTTGGTTGCTGGAGGCTTCTGGCTCTGTTCTGGTTTCTCTGTTCGTTAACGTCTACATGTACCATTGTATGGTGGAATTTCTTGCAGGTGTGACATACGAGGGTTGAATTACTTCTTATGTGCGCTGGGTGTCTCAGGCAGTTTATACAGAGCTTCTTCTCCTTGATGACTTTAAATCTTGCAGATGGAGTTAATGCTTGAAACTTCTGATAGCTGTAAGTGCTGTGGTTAGGCTCGTTGCAGTATCCGCAGCTTTCAGTTGTAATGTGGGTTTGCTCGCTGGACTTTTTTTTACCTTGTACACAGGCTTCAAGGGATTGAAATCTTTCGAATATTCGATTTGTCTCGGAGTCCTATTTGCGGCAGATTAGTCTTGAGATTAGCGGTCCCCACGATTTGGTGTCTACCTTCATGCTGTTGAGCGCTTCTACACATTCTATCATTGTATCATACAGTATCTTCAGCTTGTACGTTGAATCGTGAGTAATTGATGGTGTTTCCAAGATCTTATCAATCAGCTTGTTGATGATTAATCTCTTCTCTCGAAAATGTTCCTGCTTGCAATGTAGTTGTCACTGTTTATCTGTAGATGTTGAATGACTACTGGCTTCACCTCGTACGTGCGTCTCTATTATTTCAATGTCGGTGAGGTCACCATTCTCATGAACAATTTTCGTGAAAATGTTCTTGAACGTGGACCATTCTTCATATAATCCATCAAACATTGACAGTTTCACTTGAGGCAGTGATATGTTGTTTGTACTTGGTTGTTGGATAATGACAGTAGACATGACTTGTGGCGATGTTGGTGTGGGTGGATGATTGCTTGTAGATTCAGTCCGTTATAGCTTTAGCAGTATCTGCTCGTATTGTTTCTCAAGTGCCTTGTATGCGAGCTTGTAAGGTTTATGGAGGGATTGAATTTCGAGTTGTAGGTATAGGTCCGAAATCTGCTTGAATTTCGCGGTTATCTTGCATTAGAACTGCTGACTGCGGTTGAATGGGGTGTGATCATCCATTTCTGCAACAGTCGTTGAGGACTTCTTCCATCTGGTGTTAGTTTTGATGTCATCTCGCTTTGTTTTGTTTGGGTTTCGACTTTTTTTATACCGTCTTCTATGTAGTCTACTGTGTCAGTATAGACTTCCTTGAGTTGTTCAATGTAGTTCGCGGTGTGGTAATTGGGTGAAGCAACTCAATTCGTTGATCTTCTTGTGTTTCTCATGGCTTGTGGTCCATAACGATTCCACCGATTTGGCTTTTTCATCGAAGTATTGGCTTGATGAATCTTTCTTCATTTTTGTCAGCATACGTTGTATATCTCGCCCGTGTCGTTGCTGTTCCAGCGCAAGGCGCTCCATTTCTTCGCCTATGGTAGACATTGCGCTGAAGTTGCGTCGAGTTGCTTTTTTTTTTCTACGAACTTGTGTATATGTTCTGGGCTGTCATCTGGTGCACTTGTTTCGTGAAACCGGTTGTATTGATAGTGACGGATTGTCTGCTTGTTAGAATTGAGATTTGAGGCTGAAGGTGAGACTTGAGGCTGGAATTGAAGTTTACTTGTTTTTGGACGGCGGTGACCGATTGGTTGACTCCATCCACTAACGATGACGGTTTGCCTGCTCGTTGTGATTTGGAGATGAAGTTGGATTGAACTTGAAGGTCTTTTGAAGTTGAGGATGGACGGCAGTGGCTGGTGCACGTGATTTGTCGGTGTCTCGTTGATTGGGCAGTTGTTGTCGGTGGCTGATTGAACCGTTTGCTGGTAATTTCACTGTAACTACCTTCTTCCGAGGGAGTGATACTTTTCTTCTATTCGACTTTTTGCTCAAAGGACCATGAAAAAAGATTCCCTTTTGATATGGGAATAACCTCCTAGTAATTTTTGACAATAGGGCCCCTCTCGACTAAGGTTACCTTCTTGTCACTAGGTATATTCACAGTGCCCTGCTAGAGGTGACATCTGTGAAGGGTGTCGTGCATAGAGTGCAGCCTTACACTCTGGCCATAGGCTTGGGTGTTGTGTGGTATGTGAGTAATACACCAGAAAAGGCTTTATACTGATTTATTAATTGAAATGAGCCATTATTTGTACATAAAATTAGTGATAAATAGAATACGTAATTTGGAACTATGTGATGATTCTGCAGTTTGTTAACCGATGCATTTGTGCTTTTTTTCCACCAGGAGAGGTTTGTATAAGCGTTATTGGGTCGATCAAGATTGCTGCAATTTGGTTAGTATTTCCAAACTCAGTCAATTAATAACAAGAATGTAATATTGTTTGTATAAAAATGGTTGCGTCAATGCAGGTCAATAATTCCAAACTGGTCCATTTAATTAATTCTAAAATAAATCCTATATATTGTTTATGGCTAATTTTGGCTGCTTTCCAAGATTAGACAACATGTTATTTTGTTTCTATCAAATTCTTTTACTTCAAAGATTCGCGTTCGGATGCCACCAGCAATATTGTTAGACTTTTTGTCGTTCTTCATCCCTATTAAATCACAATAATTGAGTATTAAAATTAAAAATCCTTTTTTTTAAATTTCAGAATAATTATAACCAGGGTTATGGCCGATATATCCCTAGCCAAACGATCATTACTCAACAACCCTTCCAAGAGGGCGATAATGGAGCGATCCGCCACTCGTTCGACGTGTCTCAACGAGGTCCAAGCCGAAATCGAGCGGATATTTGAACTGGCCACAACCATGCAACTTGTGGTCCTCGATTGTGATACAATAAACCATCCTTCACAGCTTGCCAAAACGTCTCTAGCTCCTTGTATTGTTTATCTTAAAATTACTAGTCCTAAGGTTAGTAAATTTGCTAGTTGATGTGTCACGGAATTTCCTAATTTATTTGCTTTTAGGTTTTACAAAGATTAATAAAATCAAGAGGGAAGAGCCAAGCAAGACATTTGAACGTTCAAATGGTAGCAGCTGAAAAACTAGCTCAATGTCCTCCAGAAATGTTCGATGTCATCCTAGATGAAAATCAATTAGAAGACGCTTGTGAACATATAGCAGAGTATCTAGAGGTAAGCTACAAAATATAAATCTAATATCGGGAATTTAATAGGTGTATTTAGGCTTATTGGCGAGCCACACACCCTGAAATACCTAATGTACAAAGAGCGATAGCTTCATCGCCACAGGCATCGCCTAGTGGTGACCAAGGCAGACCAACTTTACCAGGTAAAATGAATTTGCATGACTTCTAGATAAATTTTGGCGGTTTTATAAAATATCTACACTTTTTTTTTTAGAGGGTAATATTTCTCTCGATCACTTCACCATAATATTCACTCAAACTGCTCATTACTATTCTGCTTCAAAAGTACTAACCATAGTAGAAGTTTTATTCAAATTGAAATCAATTAGAACTAAAAAGCCCAATAGAAAATTACTATTACAGGAGTATTCTTAGAACGGCATATCTGAAGTATATCTTCTGTTTGTATAAGATATTAACAAATTAAAAAAGTCATATTATAACCTTTTCGCTCAAGATTTTACAGTACATACATAATGACCGGATTTTCCACATTTTCTACTTTATTCTACTTTCCCTCTATTTCCACTGCATCACATTCAACTCAAATTAGTGAGAACCGCATTTCGCGATTATTTGTCAATTCGGTCGCTCTTGTGACACTAACATCTAGCGATTATTATTTTCTTGCATCCACCCAGCGAGTAGGAGAACGGGCACGTCTCCGTCCTTTCGGGGCACGACCCTGGACAACAAGTTAAAGTCTCAGAGCCATACAAAAATATGGAAAAGACAAGAGACCGGACAAGTGACTACAAAACATCCCCAAGTGACATTTTGGTGGCTTTCGTGATATTATTGTCACGCCATGTTTTAGTTAAGCTACATCCTCAATCAATTTGGTAGCGGAGTGGCACTTCGGCACGCGTGCTGGAAAATTGATACCCATCCTCAATGCTGTCAATTTATGTACCTAATGGTAGAAATTTACCTTACGTTCGGTATTTTGCTCGAAGAGCAGAGCGTGCAGAGTGGAGCCGTATTCACGTGAACAACGAGCGCACAAAGCAGCTAATCGCTGTATCAGAGGGATCGAAATTTCAATAAACGAACGTGAACGAGCTTGCACCGAGTACACTTTTTGAATAAACGAACGGTGAATTCATGATCGGGAAACTCAGATCCAAAAACCGAACGTACGGGTAATGTACTGCGCATGACACAAGTTGTCACGCATCGAAAAAGCTTGCAAGCTTGCACTTTGGAGTCGGCGTGCATGCTAGCACGAAATTGAATTGAGGATGCCAACGTTAAACAACATTGTGCTAGAATGCGTGCCAGAGTGCCACTTCGCTACCAGATTGATTGAGGATGGGCCTTTGTCTTGTCATGGCTGCCCGTGCTTGTTGACAGAGCTGACAGATTTCAACCTCGCAGCCACTAGTGTCGATCAAAGAACCAAGATATACAAAATTCTGGACTATCTGACAACGGCATACTGGATGTTATTTTAGGATGATTGTCATCATCAATCTTAACCTTGGTCTTATTGTAGTTGATCGTTAAACCACATGCTACACTATGTTGTTCTAAGATGTTAAGTAGAGTAAGCTTAACAATTCACCCTGAGAAGAAAACAATAAGAGTAGTATTGACGGCAAACCTTAAATTAGATATCTTGATTCCACCAAGAATTACGCCACCGAGCCAACCGTCCAGTACCTGGCTGTCTCACCACAAATTCGAAATAGATGTTAAACAACATCGGCACACTAGCGACACACTAGCGATTTCTTTTTCTTGTTGTAGTCTAATCGAACATGTTCTTGTCAATTCTTTTTTGAGCTGTATTGAACACATAGAGCTGTTGTATGAGAAATACCAGGTGGTGAGGAATTCCCATGGACGAAAGAATTTCCCATAGCGTACACTACTTCACATTGTCAAATGCCTTAGAGTAAGCAGATACAGACTAGAGAGTTTTGGAGGAAGTTGGTGGTAGTAATGAAACACAGATAGGTAGTGAAAAACAACAAAAACTCAATTAAGCATGAAGCAACGCTTCTCAATTTTTCAAATGAGACATAGGTACCTACTCTATTATTGATAAGTATGTCTGCAATTTGTTCACTGCTAGGAAGATATCTCCAAAATGGCATTTAATGTCCAAGTGTTTGATTCTTTTTAATAATAATTGTTCATGAAAACTACAGGAACATATTGCAGACTGATTGTCTTCATAAATGATAACTTTCAACTCTTTAACTAATTCTAACTCTAACAAAAAAATTTAGACAAAAACCACTTATCAAAGACTTTCTATCAGTAATATCGCCACCTCAATCTGCATCGAAAAACCCTGATATAATATCGTCAGATAATATCAGTATTTTTCTTGGAAAATACCAATTCAAGTTCAAATGAACCTTCAATATATCTATCTCAATACGCTTTTTGAGACGCTTAATTTTTCACTTGCACAGTTTTGATAGGTATCTACCTAAACTATGCTTGAACATAAGTCAGGCCGAGTCCCTAACATACCAATGATTTGCCTACATTTAAGTATTTTCAATATCAAAACTCTCTGATTTTTTAGCTTTTAAACAATCAGGTAAAATTCCAATCCATTGACGTGCGACAGGTTTGCAATCTAGCATACCAAATTTTGTGAGAATATTTTCTAAATATTGTTTTTGAGTTAATACAATTTTGCCATTTTCTATGTCTTGCTCTACAGATATACCTAATAAATAACTTAACCAGCCTGAATCTTTCATCTTGAGAGACATATTTAAATTTAATTTCAACTTGTCAACTTCCTTAACACAAGACCCAGAAATTAAAATGTCATCTACAAAAATGATTACATTAGAAAATTACAGCTCTTATCACTTTTATGTATAGAGGAAAGGGCCAAAATTTGAGTTTTTTTTTTTTTAAATCCAAAAAAAATCATAACAATGAAATAATAGTGTATTTCCTGGAAAATAACTTACCATAACCTTTGTCCAATTCTTTGGTAATGAAAAAAATAAAATTAATTTTATCCTTTCTAAAAATAACGCCGTTTTAAAAACAAAGTACATTTTTTAAAAACAAAAAGAGGATTCCTAATTTGAGACATGTGGGGGTCCAAATTTGAGACACATGCCTAATTTGAGATACTACTCAAAAAACCCACTTCCTTCGCAAAAAGAACAAATAAAAGTGTCACTTTTTATCTCGCCACAGTCTTCATTTGCCCATCTACCACACTGGTTGCATTTTGCCCATTTTCCCTATGTTTATCTTCTGAGTAGGTACCGACCCATACAAAATAAGCACTCAGCGTCGCTGCCACCGCTTTCGTCTGAAGAAGAATCCTTAAATTCAACACTTTCAGCACTGTCTGAGCTTGAACTGCAGTCAGCACGCTTACGCTTTGATTTTATTTTTAGGTTTTTAATACCTGATGAAGACGGTTGGTTAATATCGGATTCCGTAGATTTTATTTTATCCTTATTCGGTTGAGTTTTATTTGATCTCTTTTGTAAGTTTTGTTGTTCAGAAGAAGACTTTGGTTCTAAAGCAGATCCTAGGTTTCTCTTGGGTACTGGCTTCTTCTTTCTTTTTTCTGAGCTCTCTTGTAGGTCATCTTTATAAGGAGTCAATGTAATAATTGCCGCTTTTTCAGTTGTACAGTTTACTTTTGTAGTGCTTTTGTACGTAGGTAACGGACAAATATCCGCAGGAGAAACAAGAATATTTTTATAAGTTGCTGAAACCGGACTTGGGGTGCGCTGCTCCCGAGTTAATACAGAAACCTTGTCGACGATCTGATCATTCTCTTTGTTACTTGAGGCAGTTGAAAGGCGACCGGTGTGATTCATTTGCTCTTCTTCCGCAATTTCTACATCAGGTTCTGCTAAATTAGTTGAATCTGTTAAATTTTCTTGAGCTAGCTCCTCAGTTTCGTGACCTTGGATGGTGGGATTACCTGCTGTAACATGTTCAACTTGATGTACACGAAAATCATGATCCCTAAATATATTTCGATTGAGGGGAACGAGTCCTGTTTTTCGAAATCCGTTGCAAGATGTCTCCATTGCAGCAGCTCTGTTATAGGCCTTGCCAAAAATACCAGCAACTGCGTATGGTGAAACTGTACTAAGTTGATTTTCCCGAAGCCAATTTTCTATTTCCTGTGCATAATACGTCTTCAAGGGCGACATTTAATGGCTGCATTTTATTGGTTGAGTGTGGTGGAAGGCATATGAGTGTCACGTGATTTTTTTTGGCCAAGTCTATAAGTTCAATGTTCCTAGTATGGGAATAGTGCCCATCCAGTACAAGCAGAACTGGATCGGTAGCGGTAGGTTTCGTGAAATTGATAAAATGTTCAAACCATCTCGTGAAAATATCTGTTTGTACCCAACCAGATATATGACATTCTGCAACTGCACCTGAAGGGGCCCCCATCATCAATTCTGCCTTCATATAAATAATGGAGGTACGTAAACTCCCGCAGCGTTCATACAAGTAACAACCGTAGTCAACTTGCCCCTCTCTGCTGAAGTCAGGGAGGAAACTTGTTTTTTGCCTCTCAAAGAAATAACCTTGCTGTGCTTATGTTGAACCACTGTTATGCCTGTTTCATCCACTTTGAAGACTCTTTGAAACGGATCTTGAAGTTTATTATACTCGGGTTCGTAAAGGTCGAAAAAAGCTGATGCATTTTCAGCAGTGAAGCCTTTAATTCGAGCAGCCGACATGCCTTGAGGCGTTCGCATCGAAAGTTGTGGGTGTCTTTTAAAAAATAAGCGCAACCACTTTTTTCCTGCTGATTTCTTCACCCTATTGAAAGGGTGGGGTGAGTTATTTCTGATAGCAAGTTGGAATGCCAGTCGTTTTACATCGCGTGCCCTTAAGCCAAAAAAGCGCTCTTCCATTGATAAGGCATACTGAACTAACTCATTTTCGAGCTCTGGGGAGAGAACTGGCTTACGACAAATCGACAACCCAACAAGTTCTTCTGGACTTTTATTTGATTTTGCGTACCTTTCCACGGTTCCTTTAGGCACTCCAAAAACTTTGGACGCTTTCAAATAGCCCATTTGTTTATTCCTTACGGCATTAATTGCTTTTATCATATCGTTGGGATTCCATTTTTTGTGTTTAGGTGGCATCTAAAAGTCAGAAAAACCTAAATGGTATTAGATGTTTCCGGGTCCAAATCTGAGATACTCTCAAAATAGGAACCCATGAGGTATCTCAAATTAGGAATTATATTGAAAAAACTTTAAAAAATATTTCCAGGTTAGGTCTGGAACATTAAGGGAAAATTTTTCTATACACATCTTCCAGAATATATTGCTTAAAATCCCTTGCTTCTAACCCGCATTTAAATTCAATTATATTACCCTCTTTATTTTTTGTAACTTAAGACCCATTTCATTTAGAGTAGAGCCCTCATTTCTTCATCTATATAGTGCTCTAGAAGGTCTTAATCTCTCATCTCTTTTTCTCTCGGGTGTTTCAATAATTGTTTGCCTCAATAGTGGTTCTTCAGTTTCCATATTATTTACATCAAGTTCATCGTGTAGCTCCTCCACCATGTTTTCAATAAACTCTTCGTCATTATTTCTTTCTGCCTTAATTATCTAGGTTTTAAGAAACAAACTTTTCTTCTGAAGGTTCTTCTTTTGCATTAAATGTTATCTCCCTTTCTATAGCAACCTTGTTTTCTTTTCCATAATAAACTTTGTATCCCTTAACATTATCAGAATACCCTTTTACTTTTCATATCGAGCTTTTTTCTTTTTTTCACTAGGTATATATACCTATCCACCTATTCCTAATATACCTTTTACCATGATAATATTAAAAGATCTCTGAAATAACAGCTCATAAGGTGTCTTACCTTCAACAGGGCTAGTTCCAGTGCGATTCAGTAAGAAGACAGCAGTATTTGTGGCCTCCATCTAGAATGTTTTGGTTTGGATAACTTGCTCTCAGCAAACATTGCTCCCACTGCTTCCATTATTGTTCAGAACTCTGTGCTAGGGAGTGTCTGGTACAGTCAATTCATACTTTATAAGTACCATTACTTTGACATAACTTATCTATGAAAGAGTTTATAAACTCTGTACCATTATCACTTCTCATCGCCTTGAACTTTTTTCTTGTTTGATTTTGAAAATATATTAAAAATTTCCTCAAAATTTCATAAACATCACTCTTATTTTTGGTAAAGTAAACAAATCTATAGGTACCTATTTGCTGAAATCGTCCTTCAATAAAAAAAAAATGTAACGGGAATTATTTAAGGATAGTTCTTTCATAGGGCCGCATAGATCCTAATGAATTATACCGTCAGGTTCTTCTGCCCTGCGTTCATTAATACTGAACGGTTTCCTACATTGTTTGTCTTGTACGCAAGAGTTACAAGTTCATTTTTCAATTATTTTTGAATTAATATATTTTTTATGTATCTCCTAAAATTCTGATGAACTAAAGCTTTGTACCACGATTCAAGATCCTGCGCACGTTAATATCCCTCCGTTTGGAAAACTGTGAAAGCATGGAAAGTTATGTAAACCAAGTCGTTGAAACGTCTCAGAGACTGAAAAAGACAGGTTTCAACATCGACGAGGAGTGGATCGGTTCCCTGCTTTTGGACGGTCTCCCAGGAAAGGTTTGCCCTCATGATCATGGCAGTGGAGCACTCTGGTATGAAGATTACTACTGATTTCATAAAGACGAAGTTACTGGACATGTGCACAGATGACGCCACAGGTGGTAAAAGTGGAAATGCTTTTGCCGCAAAACGAAACTTCAGCCGAGAGATGGCAAGTTATTTGACAGAAACTTGAAAGGCAACAGTCAAAAGGACAGAAATCTGTTATTTTATATTAATAAAATCCCAGATCCGACGACTTTAAACAACGTATTTATTATTAACAATTCGGTAACAATTGAAGAGAACAACCAACAATATTGACAAAGTTGACAGAACACACATTTCATGTCATTGCAATATTAGCAGGTTGCACATTATTAAAATCGTATCTAAAATATAGAGCGCTATCTCCTAATGAGAAACTAAGCTTACATAAATTCTTAACAACAACTACTTAGTTCAATTTTGCTTGGACAGGGAGCTTCAGCCTATGTCCTTCTGATGAGTCCTAACAAGGACGAAACGCGTCAAGGATTGGCACGGGAAGCCTGAGTCCACTGCTCAGTGGTTCGATTCCCAAACAGGGACTGGTGTCCCTGAATTCACGTTGGTCATTACCTGAAAAAAAAACTTTCTAACAATCATATAACTTTCCCAATCACCAAGAAAAATTTATTTTTTTGAAAGCTCAAAATAACCATTTTTGGGCGTGGCACCCGGAAAAATTTTCGGGCATTTATTCAACTTCTTAAATTAGTAATTTGGACCAATATAACAATCCACGCGCCGCCATTGCCTGTATGCACCCCCCTGAAACTAATCCTGGCGGCGCCTATGGCTGGAAGTGAAGTGTCCCTATAATGAGTCTCAGACAGGCCAGCGATCGCAATATCACTTTTTGTAAGCTCGTTTTCAAAAATATTGAGCCTCTGAGGATTGATGTTGCCAGGCGCTGTTTTTGGCAAGTCTTGAAAATAGTAACTTATCAGTTGTGAGTTTCCTTCCACCTCTTGTGCCTGGTTGCCAATTTCACATAAATTTCTAAAACCCCAGAAAACTCTTTGCATTTCGAGTCCCTGTAGATTAATAAATTATTGCTCTTTTTTTCTGAATCGTTACACAGTCAATAATAGTCAATAAGGAGAAAACCTCAATTTCCAAACAAGAATAATCGGGCACCAACAACATGAGTTTTGTGAGCGAAAAGGTTATTTTTTTAACTGAATAATTTTGACATTCTTCCATCATCACTAACTGAATTCTAACCGCCTAACAACTAACCGTTTCTTTTCTAGCGCACCATGACGTATACGGAATGCATCATGATTCTAGAGGTAGTCACGCAGCTGTTAGATATATAGGATTGCAAAGTTGGGATTCTGTAGACTCTCTAGAATCACTATCGTTTTTATGAGAATATACACACTCTTTGAATGCATGAACCAATTAATTCAATTGATATTTCATTTATATTTGTTATTGCATTATTTTATTTATTTTTTTGTAATTTTTATTATGGGCTTTATTGCATTTGATATATTATGTTTGTGTTTAATTTAGCTATGATTATTCATCGACGTCTTACTAAATTTTACTCATTCTTTTACGTTAACGTTTTACAAACAATTTTATTTTCATAATTTCACACGATTCAATAAAATTTTCCACTCTTAGAATAAAATTATCACAGTCATTGTATTGAAGAAATTATAGACAAAAACTCATAACAAATCTTGGAATAGAAACGATAATTCTATAATAAAAAATAAACAAAAATTTATAAAGAAACACCACTTTGAAAATTTTTCAAATACTTAATTAGCTGGCATTTATCTTTTGTAGGATACAAATAAATATTTAAATTAGTGTTTAACATAGAGATTCATATTTTCCTATTCCCTGTTTCTATTCTATGCAATACAAAAGAGCATATATAAAATTAAAATTGTTATACTACAAAGGGTCCAAACTATAGATAGATGTGATTAATAAATTTTATTTAAAGTATTATATGGGTTTTGATATTGGTTATTATATTGCAAGCCCTAAATCCATTAACATAATTCAAACATAATATTGTCTTTCATTTGAAGGCATTTGATGTGTGCAGCGTATTCCATGTGATACCTTTTTGGCAGTGTTTAGATTTAGGGATTTTTGATATCATTTTTCCTTTTTCTTTCGAATATTAGACTCTCAAATTAAGGTGTACTATACATGGAATACCCTGAGTATCTTAGTTATTCCAACAATTAATAATCATCTGTGTCTGTCTTAAAAATGCATTGCATATTTTCAGATTTCACTGGTTCAATGACCCCCATTCCACCGAAATAATTAAACAAACCAATTTCTCAAGTATTATTTAAAAAAACACAAAAAGGTTAAGTCAAACATTATATGCACGGGTTTTATCGTTTTACATTGAATAACATTTCTTTTTTTCTTTTCTTTTTTATGAAAAAAAACGCTTCCGCTAAAAACAAAAACAAAAAAACCGCTTGTTTGTACCTAACTACTTCTACTTTCTGCACAAACACAAAAATACGCAACACGCAGCCGCAGTAGCACCAAGTCCTGGCAAAATTTGGCGGGCCGGCTCTACTGATTTGTTTGCTTGAGCGGTTTAATCCAATTTTTTTTGTAAGTTTTTTTAGTGCGATTTTACTTTACGCTAAACACAGACAGTAAGCCAGGCGTTTGAGTTTTATGATTTTGTTTTTGTATTTTGATTGATGGTAAGAATGATGGAAAGTAAGATGTGCTATTTGAGTAACTACTTCACTTGAAGTGGGAGCAGATAATGATCAGTAAATTGTACGAGTACTTATCTATAGTTAAAAGCCTTCCCTATGTCCGGGAAAGCGGCGAGGGCAATTCTTCCTTATGTTTCAGAGGCCCTTCTATGCTAGCTACCAAGTTGCTTAGATCCAGCTCTGTGGACTTTTGCTGTCTGAAGAAAATATCCATAATAATACAAAGATAGTTATTTCTAAGTCAAGATAGATGATCAATCTTGAGATTACTGCACCACGTTTGGCACACCATTTGGTCGCTACGAATTTTATCGACTGCCTTTCGGTTTGAGCTCTGCTCCAGAAGTTTTTCAGAGGAAAAACTTTAAGCTGTTCGGTGATATGGACGGAGTAGAGGTTTTGATGTCTGATAGGCATATTGTTAGTAATGTGTTTCCTAGAAAATCAGGTCCAACTCCTCTATTGGGTAGAGTAAATAATAGTTCAAAAGTTGCCCGTCATCTCAGACACCACGTAGATTAACCCTATCGCCTTTGTTATAGGAAGAGGAGTAGCCCTTAGGACCCTTAGTTCAATGTCAAGGTTTCTTTCCTTCTTGAGTCACTACTTATGACTTTTTCATAGGATTGAAGTATTTTTGAACATAAATTTCACATTAACAAAGCTCTTCTTCCCCATTCAAATCATGTAATTTCTCAGATAAAGTCTCCTTTCTTACACTTGGTTTTTTGGCGTTTTTAGTGTGTTGGATTATAATCGTGAGTCGAGGGGCAGAAACGCAAACATGGGTTCTTCTTATTGACACATGCCATCTGCAACGAATGACATTGAAGTGAAGCAGAACCGTCCTAACTCTTCTACTTTCGTTTCTGAAATTTTTTTGGATTCTTTTGCTTCGTCCAAAAACAGGACTCATTGTTTTTGATTCTATTTGCACCTGTATCTGTAAGTTTGAGACTGTGGTATATATGGTATGCCAAGGCACTTAGGCCACATTAGAATTATTGTAAGCCTCCACAAGAGGAGTGGCCATCCTTATAGTCTAAGAGCCAACGCTGAAAAAAATCTCTGAATTTACTAAAGCTAGTTTTTGGACAGTTGATTACAGTATTTACGTACATAAACATACCGCAGTCAGTCAAGCGAAACTTGGGACAAGGACCTAGGGTCTCGAGATAACTTGGGCAATGCAACGAATTTACTAAAGCTGAAAATCGTTATACATATTACATATTAACATATAAATAACAGTAATGTTAGTCAGTCAGTTGAATAGCGGGACCGTGCTGGTCAGTCAGTCCCAATAAATGTAAAAATCTACAAGATATATTAATATTACTGAACAAATCTATTAATTTATACTTCAACCTACAATTTTGAATTGTCAATGTCACGATGTCACTTTAAAAAAAAAAATGGACCCATTATTTTTTTACATAAATTTAGGGCTGAACTATGTCAATGGGGCTGACTGACCAGTTCAGTTCCGCTATTCAACTGACTGACTAACATCACTGTTATTTATGTGTAATATATAATAGACACTTCAAGCAGGTCCTGAATTTCAAACGTATCCGTATCCGCATCGATTTGCGCATGCACAGAATAGATACGGTGGTTTCGTTGCATTGCGTTGTCCGTATCGTTACGGGCCTAGCCTCGTATCCGTATCCGGAAACGTATCTCAATCATTAGCACAACGTATCTCAATCATGCGCACATTAGATTTATTTGTGTCAAATATATCACCTCATTCGGAGACGGCGGCGATGATCTCGGTAGCACCGATAAGGTCAAGATGTACAAGGACAAGGGTATCGACGAGAATGAGAAAAGTTGCTCGGAGAACCTTACCGAGGTTAAGAGCAGCCTCATCGATCTTACCGAGTCGGAGGTAAATCGATCAGCTTCAATTTCGTGCAAGAATCGTTGAAATCGGACGAGTAGTTTAGGAATTACGTGTAGCAATATTTTTGTAACAAGACTGGATTTGCTGTAGCAACAACTCGTTAGTAGGTTAGGGGCAAAATTCAAATTAATTATTCTTGTAGCAACACTTCATTTGTGTAGCAGCACAAGATCAAAATATGTAGCAACACTAAGGAAAAAACATGTAGTAATACGCCTTGAGTAAAAGTGTAGAAACACTTGTTTTTGTGTAGCAACACTTGTTTTTGTGTAGCAACAAGTCATTTGTGGGATAGTGTTTGCTCAGGGCAGGAGTTTGTTGAATTTCTTATGAGGCAACACGAAAAAAACAAGTGTAGCAACACAATCGTTGGGAGTAGTTTTTAGTAAGTTTACAGCAACATTTCAATGAACTTATGTAGCAAATTTTTTTTTAAAGAAAAAGTGTAGCAACACGAGCGAAAGTGTAGCAACACTAGCGAAAGTCTAGCAACACAAAGCCAGTTTTTGAATTTTCCCAACTCTTAATTGAGCTCAAAATTCAAATTTTAAACATTCCCGGCTCATGATTGGTTTAGAAATTGAATTTTTGATTATTCTCGTCTCTTGATTGGCTTCAAATTTTAAACATTCCCGGCTCATGATTGGTTTAAAATTCAAATTTTGATTATTCCTGGCTCTTGATTGGCTCTGAAATTCAAATTTTGAATATACCCGGCTCTTGATTGGCTTCCAAAATCAATTTTTGTATTTTCCCGACTCTTATTGATTGGGTTCAAGATTTAAATTTTGAATATTCCTGGCTCTTGATTGGTTCTGAAATTTAAATTTTGAATACTCCCGGCTCATGATTGGTTTAGAAATTGAATTTTTAATTTTTCCTGGCTTTTGATTGGCTTCAAATTTTAAATATTCCCGACTCTTGATTGACTAAGAAATTCAAATTTTAAACGCGATCAAGAGCCGAGAATAATCAAAATTTGATTTTTAAACTCAATCAAAAGCCGGGAAAATTCAAAAATTGACTTTGGAAGCCAATCAAGAACTAGGAATATTTAAAATTTGAATTTCTAAGCCAGTCAAGAGCCGAGAATCTTCAAAATATGAAGCCAATCAAGAGCCGAGAAATTTTAAATTTTAGTTTTGGAAGCCAATCAAGAGCCGGGAATATTCAAAATTTGAATTTCTATGCCAATCAAGAGCTAGGATTAATCAATGTCTAAATTTTGAACTCAATCAGGAGTTGGGAAAATTTAAAAATTGATTTTGGAATTCAATCAAGAGCCGGGAATATTCAAAATTTGAATTTTTAAGCCAATTGAGAGCCGGGAATATTCAAAATTTGAAGCCAATCAAAAGCCAGTAATAATCAAAAATTCAATTTCTAAACCAATCATGAGTCGGGAATATCCAAAATTTGAATTTCGGAGCCAATAAAGAGCCACAAATATTTAGAATTTGAATTTTAAACCCAATCAAGAGCCGGGAAAATTCAAAAATTGAATTTCAGAGCCAATCACAAAAGCCGGGAATAATCAAAATTTGAATTTTTAAGCCAACCAAAAGCCGGGGATAATCAAAAACTCAATTTGTCAACCAATCATGAGAAAGGAATAATCAAATTTTGAGTTTAGGAGCCAATCAAGAACCAGGAATAATCAAAATTCGAATTTTAAACCCAACCAAGAGCTAGGAGAATTCAAAAACTGATTTTGGAAGCCAATCAAGAGCCAAGAGTATTTAAAATTTGAATTTATAAGTTAATCAAAAGCCAAGAATAATCAAAATTTGAATTATTCTCATCTTTTCTTACGTTACGTTTCCAGGAAAATATTTGACGCAAATAAATCAAATGTGCGCATGTTTGACTTATGTTACGTCTTTACGGTTACCTACGTCACGTCCATTGTGAGATGGGCTTTAGTTATCACTAAAATAACTTGAATAACATAAATGAGTAAATTCGGTGCATTAACCAAGTTATCTCGACAACTTTAACAAATGACCCTAGGTTCTTGTCTCAACTTTCGCTTGACTGTTTATGTATGTAATTTATGTATCAAGGGAATTATGAGGGTGTTAATACCCCAGGGCAAAGTTTGTGTCCCGAGGGCTGTATTCTGTCTTTTATAAAGGAATAACCGGTAGGCTCATAACGTCGTTGTACCATATATTCCAGAGGGTCGGTCCGAGAACTGACCCCTAACACTCCTTCTTCCTTGTCTCGATCCAATATGAACGACCTGTCCTCCAAATATGATTTCAAGATGTTCCTTTGATATGTACTAATTCCTAAGGTGTTCACTTTTTTTAGGATAACTGGCCAGGAAGCCGTGTTGAAAGCGTTTTTCACGTCAATCAGTATGAGTGCGCAATCCTTTCCCTTATTTGCAGCAGCCATGTCTTGTATTTTTCTCATCGCGTCTGTGGTAGATCGTCCTTTCCGGAAATCGTATTGGTTTTCATGGAACTCTTCGGCCTTCTCATCAATTTATTTCATCTTTCAGTCTTTTATTTATGAGGCGCTCGTAGGTTTTTCCTAGTTCGTCTATAAGGCATATAGGGCGGCATTTCTTAGATTCGTCTGGCGATTTCTGGGGTTTCTCTAATAGGGTTAGTCTTGCTCTTTTCCATTCTTTCGGAAAGTTTTGGGTGTACGTGATTTCATTGTAAAAGTTCGTAAAGAAGGGGATGTTACTGCCGATCAAAGTTTTTATTACCACGCCCGGAAGATTGTCACTTCCTGGCGCCTTCCCAAGCTTTATTCCATGACAGGCCTTCATTACCTCGTCAGGCGTGAATACGTCGCAATGATTTATAATCGTTGGTTCTTTACCCGGGGTTGGCTTTTCGTATATAAACAGTTCCCTGAAGATATTGACTTTTTCGTGTGGTGGCATTTCGATTCTGGGTGGCATTTTCTTAAGCTGGGATCTGACTATTTGTTATGCCTGACCGCAAATGTCACTCTCCAGATCAGTACATAGGCTTTACCACGCCCGGTCTTTTGCTCTCTTTATTTCGATTCCCACGCTTGGTTTTGCAGTTTTGTAAACTCTTTCCCTTGCCTCCCTCAGGTCTTCATTTCTTGTTCTCTGGAAGTGACGGCGTTTTTTCCTTACATCCAGGATAGCAGTTTGGATGTCCTCGTTTCACCAGAACGGCATGCGGTAGTCTGCATTACAGAGGACTATGGGAGTGCAATTTTGATACACATTGCGGATTAAGCGTGTCATATCTGGGACTGTCGTGGGAGCTGAGATATCCTTGAACTTATTTTTAAATGTTCTCTTTGCTGTTCGTTTTATACTTTGAAGCTCAGTTAGAATGAACTTATTTTCGGTGATGTCTGGGTCCGCTAAAACCCTCCAGAGCGTGTTTTGCCATAGCGCGTTCTCCGAGACTAATGTTAGGTCAATATAGGGGCATCTAGTTCTTCTGACTAACGTAGGCATAAGGCCGTCATTTAGGTTGATAGTTGAACATTTTTTTATATTGGGTTCGCTGATGGCAATCACGTGGCATCTTTCTCTGGCCGCAAGTAGAGTCGTCACATCGTAGACGGGGACGCTGCGGTTGGCATTGATCTGGAGTATCTTAACAGAAGCCGGTATTTGGTTGGTTTGGTCGTTAGGATCCATTTGAAATAGGCAGTTCTATGTGTTCTTGCTGCATGCTTCCTCTTCTCACAGGATTCCTCAGGGCCGCTAGAGATTCCTTAAAGGCTCTGCATTTTCCTGTGCCCGCCCTGTGACCAGTGAATTTCAAAGTGGGCAGCTTTCTTCTTCTTTGCAGGATTTGGCTTGGTGGCCCTCTACGCCGCACCGGTAGCACGAATTAGTTCTGTCCGGTCCAGTACAGTTGTGGGTCTTCTGGTCGTGTGACCAGCATTTGCGGCACCTTTCTATGTTTAATCGCTTCTCTATATTACACCTTACAACTTCTATTTTGAGAAACTTTTCATTGTTCAATTTTTCCGCCAGTTCTTTATCAATTGTTAATGTGTTCCATTCGTTTGGGGTTTCTTTTACCTCACCTACTATATCTTCTATCGCTTGTAGTACCTTCTTGGTTGTTATAGAGTCCATTCCCCGGATGTGTAGAGTTTCCTTGGTTTGCCTAGATATTCCGCTCACTCTGGTTTTTAGATTTTCTGATATTCCCTTCATTTAGTCTCGTTGTAGTTTCTCCGTCTTTTTCCATTGTTATAATAAGTTTCCATCCTTTGTATTTCTTAACCCCATGATCTTCTCTCTTCCACCCATGAGATTGATTTTGTCTCTTATGTCTCTTATTAAATCCTTTGTATCTCTTCCTTGCTCTTCTACAATATGGGCCTAGGTTTTCCGCTCGGATCTCTTTTCTTCTCGGTTTAGAGGTTTTTTTCCTTCTTCCTGGCTATTTTTTTTCTTGTTGGTGGTATAAATGTGGATTCTGGTATTTGTTTCATGGAAGATGGCTTCAAACATTTTTTGAAGTTAGGTTAGACTCATTTCGTCGACATAGTTTGTGGCGATCGTTTGTTCGCCCTGAATTTCTTGTAAGTTTATTCCATAAGTACCACTGAATACTTCCCGTGTTTATTTTGATGATCCTCTGTGTAGCCACTGTGGTTTGTCCGCCGATTTTGGCTTTAGTCATTTGTTCTAATTCTCCATTGTCGTCTTTGAGATTCTCAATCCCAGGAAACCTTGACTTTTACATCGCTTGTATGCCATTATCCATATTGTGGTCATTTGGGTGTACTAATACCACTTTGGTCGTGTCGAGGCTTGCGCTTAACGGATTTCCTACGATAATTTCGGTGTTTGCAAATAATTGTTTTGGCCATGTTTCTTGTGCGCCTCGAGCCCATCTTTGGTATGTGTTGATACCCTGAATCGTGATCTCTCCTGTCTGTGAGCCTTTCTCGCTCGTTGTCTTCCCTAGGTGTAGTATCCTGCTTTCTGTTTCTATATCTGCTATTTCTAGAGCAGTCTTGCAAGTTTGACAGTGCATATTGTTGCTTTTGGAGGTCCTGCTCCGTTGTCTGGAACTTCGGTAGTTGTCTTTTCGTATCTGTATTCTTCCTGCCACTTTTTTACTTGCGTTCCGCTCAGCACATTCATTTGCTTATTGAGCCTTTGAGCAATATTCTTTATCTCCTTTTTTGTGTTCTGTTCGATGTTTTTGTTTAGCTCGGCATGGAGGCGGGCTACATTTTCCATAGCTTCCATTAGGATAGAATATTCGAGACTTTCTCTTTTTTTGTTCGTTTCCTCTTCCATAGAAGAGCCTCGGTAGAATAGGAATGCTATAGGCTCTTCGTCTGCTGTGGGATCCATAAACGTTTCTACTCCTGTCACCTCTTGCTCCGGTACTGAGAGTGTTCGTCCTCTTGGAGGCGTCCTTTTGAGCAAAGGTCTCCTGGCAAGAAAGACGGCGTCTGTTCCAGTATTTGTCACCTGCGCCCTGACCTGGTTCCCTGCCAAGGGCATTCTACAGTTGCTTGTTAACGGTCGGATCTGGCTTGCACCTCCACCAGGGTTCCCGACCGGTACTGAGGTATCCCCCCTGCGCCGTAAACTTGTCATTTTTCGTTGCTTGTGCCATCATTGTCTGTTTGTTTGTGTGAATAAGAAAGTCTGAGAGAAAAATAGTGTCCCCTAGCCCTCGAATGCTCTAATAGCGTCGGGAGCAGAAAAGTAGAATATAGAATTACTTCTAAAGCCCTTGGTGTAGTTTTCATTGCACCAGTTATCTGTTCGGCCTTATGTCCCCAGACGATAGCCCCATAGGTAACTATATGCCTGATGATGGTTGTACAGAACCACATAACTACCTTAGGTGAGAACCCCCAGGTCTTACCGATAGTACGTCTACACTGTTCATAGGCGATATATGCTTTCTGTATTCTCTAAGCAATATGAGAGTTCCATGTTAGTTTGCAATCGAGTGTCACTCCCAGATATTTGACCTCGGCGGCAAAGCTTAGTTTGGTGTTTAAGAGTCTGGGTGCTGTCCAAAGTACCAATTTCCTCTTTCTTGTGAATAGGACCATTTCAGTCTTCTTGGGGTTGAGTTTATTCCGTGCTCCATCTTTCTATAATTCGAAAAGCATGTTGCATGCACTTGCAAAGCGAGTTCTCGAATTTACCTCTTTGCAAGATGACTACGTCATCTGCGTAAGCTATTGTGTGGTGATTGTCATTTTTTAGGCAAGCAATAAGTCTGTCCAGAACCGTGTTCTACAGGAGAGGTATTAGCTCGCCTCCCTGCGGGCACCCTCTTGTGACCATTCCTTTAATGTTGACGTCCTGCATACTTATCTATACAATTCTTTTGGAAAGCATATTGAATATCCATCCGGTAATAGTTTCCGGAGTATTCCTTTCTGTTAGCGAGTGGCTAATTTTTTGAAAGGTGGTTTTGTCAGAGGCCGATGAATGATGAGAGGCTTATGGGGCGATATGCCTTGGGGGTGGTGTAGTCCATCCTTCCTGGTTTGGGTAGGGACACCACTTCAACTTCTATCCAAGCCTTGGGTATGTATCTCTGCGCCAGAGGCGCCCTGAACATCCGTACCAGGTGCGGCAAGAGTGACTTTAGACCCCACTGAAGTAGGGCTGGATAGATACCGTCAGGTCCTAGTGCTTTGAAGGGGGAGAAGCCTGAAATTGCCCAACCTCTATTTTCCTCGTATATTATCTGATTCGCTAGTTGCCAATCAGCCACAGAGGGTTTGGATGTTACCTGCGTCTGATCCTCCACAATTGTGGTTGTGGAGTCAGGAAAGTGGGTTGCCAGTAATAAATCTGTGCTTTCTTGAAGGCTGACAGTGAAGGTGCCATCATTCTTGCACAGGATACCAATTTCCCGAAATGGGTCTTTATTAAGAGCTTTCTGATGTCTCGCCGCTTGCGTATAGTTTTCTATTTCATTGCAGTATGTCCAGGCATTTCTTTGTTTTTGTCGTACGAATTTTTTATACTGGTTGAGTTGGTACCTATAAAGTTTCTAATCCTCAGGTAGTTTGGTGTTTTTAGCTTTATTGAAAGCTTGTCTTGTCATCACCCTGAGGTGTTCCAGCTGACACCACCAAGCAGAGGTGTTACCAGGGTTTTGGAACATCCTCAGTGGGCTCGACATCTTTCAGGATATTATGATGGCACCTTGGATGGTATTGGCATACCGCTCCATTTCTTGGTCATATTGGATGTTTCAGCTGCAACCTCTCGTAGAGCCCTTTCCAGATCTTGCACGTACTGTGCAATATTGGTTTTTTTTTGGGTCACGATAAGGTCTTGCGGTTTAAGGCGAGCAGTTCAATGTGATAATTATCCATCGGTGATCCGACATAAAAACTTCATCAGATACGCGCCAATTATGGATTGAATTTGATATTAATACTGAGCACAGGCATCAAGAGTTTAAGAAAGTCGGTATTGTGCCGTTATTGCATATGAACAGATCATTGCCTATTATAAAGTCAGACTTACCTTATGGATTTATATCCTGACTTCCCCAGTTGATGTGGTGCGAGTTGGAGTCACACCCCACGGTGCCTGACCAGCTCTACAAGGTCTCTGTTGGGTGGTAGCAACTCAGCATCTGTGGAGAGATATACCAAAGCCAGGAAGATGGCTTTCTTTTGCCCACTGTTGTTCTGCATCAGTTTTGACGGCAGTTAGGTCTGACCTACATAGCTGTGTCAGTAGGTGGGCTGTGTATGACCGACCTGGGACAATGGATGACCATCCTAGGTTGGTTATTGCTGGGGTTGCTATTTGCTTTTCCATCTTTTTCAAATAGGTATGTCCATCATTTGTTGATTAGTATTTTCCTTGGACTTCCAAGATTTCCCAGAGCAGTTTCTTATGGACTTGTTTGAAGTAATTATGATTTTTTCTAATGACTATCGTAGAAGGTTTCAATCGTAGTCGGCGATTTGTCACTATGTTTTTTGATAGTTTCCCGTTTATGAAAAATCTAAAATTAAGCACTACTGGTTTTATTTGCCTTTGTGGTGAAAGATGTGACCAGATTTTCATATCTCTTAGTTTTCGCCTCTTTTTCTGACCTCACTGATACCAACAATATCCGACCTCATTTGATTTTGTTTATCTCGTTTTTCATTTCGATAAGCCTCTCCTCCAGAAAACAGGATTTTGGTATTAAATATTGTGACTTAAAGAGCTGTACGGTTTTTGGTAGGTATCTTCCGAAAATTTTCATGGTAAACTAGCGCCAAAAACTGGACTACTGGATTTTTTTATAATGGAACCTGTTAAGCCTTTCTGCCAACCCGTTTTGTTTTTGTTCTCTCCTATACTACACAATACGGTACATGTACTTGGATGATAGGTACCAGCTCTCAAAGCCACATCTTACTTTCTAGCTATAAACCTACAACTAAAAACTAACAAACGCGCTAGTACTTACTAACAAATTGCTTGTGATTTTGAATGTGACATGTTGGGAAGATTGCCGTAGCATATAGTACAAACTAAGTACAACATTTTATTATTTTTTTAAAAATTATGTTTGGTTTGATACTTGTACTAATATTTCAACACTTGGGAGAATTTTTAATCAAAATACCGTCTTTCTTAGGCCACACGTTCCAAACGGCCCACGTGCGAAGCACCAGGACCATATTGGAGCGAGACCACGGTTACGATGAGTACTCTGAAAAAGATCACTTGAATACTCACCCGTCAGTCCATCATCTACCACCGGACGATTACAGAGACAGACCGTTGGACAGGGTACCGTCGCGTAACCTCCGTAGCAGAGAAGACATAGATTTCCCTACGTCACATAAAAGCGCTTCTAGAAAAGCACTGAACGCCATCTAGTGGAGGCTATCTACGGAACAACCCATTGAAGAGGAGATTCAGGATCACGAACTTTCTCCGAGCGCTACAGAAGTCTACTATAAACCCCAAATTCCTAGAGCGTATAGAGACGATAGACTGTTGGGCTACGACGACTCCTTTGACCGGCCCCGGTTGGAGGTGGATGGTAGATTCGTCGGTAGAAAATTGGAGGTGTATCCGGAAGAAGGACCATCTACCAGGACTACCAGGAGGTACCCGGACGATAGACAGTCTACGGCTATAGAGAAGAGCAAACAGGAAGGCAGAAATTATAGGAAGGAGTTGTTGGAGAGGTTTGACGCTATGGAGTTGGATGACCATCCCGAATTCCAAGGCCCTCAGAGGTATTACGAATAAATATTTTGCTGTTTTAATGGTGTATGGAATTTTTTTTCTGTATTTAAAGCAGTCACGCATTTAAGTAGCTATTCATCTGCAAAGTTTTCTTATTTGTATATTACTGCTTTTGAACTGAAAAACATAAATATATTTATCCACAGGGGTGTATCAGGCAAAAAGTTTCTAGTAAACTGTGGATCAAATCTTGGAACTTTTTAATTTCAGCAAAATATTTAGGTATGGTATGATCTAGCAACGTTCTACCAGAAAAATGCATGTTATATAATTTTTTTCTTCGTTCAAAATGATCCATATTTCCACGTAGTTAAATTTGATACAACAACTTGTATTTCAAATACATTTCTCATTAAAAATATCTAACGCAAACATCTGTCTTCCTAAAAAAACTATAGTTAGTTCATTTAACTAAACATCAATCCGTACACCATAGACTAGATTGTTTAAATAATATCCATTACTTAGATCCAATATGTATTTAAACAACCACCCATTAGAGTAACAACAAAAAAATCTTATGATTAGATAAATGTGTGTTAATGTTCATGTTAAACTTAAGGCTATGCTATCTTTAGCATTAAAAAAACATCCTGTATCAATAAACCCTTAACTAAAGTGAAATGGATATTTGAGAATAATTCTAGTGGCAAACGAAAAAAGGAAAATACGTGTTCAAAATACCTCAGGGTTCTTCAATGAGATGTTCCGTAACCAATTGTGATTTTACCTTATAATATTATTAAAGAAACAAATAGAACTTTAAAAATTTCGACCATTTTGGTGCCATATTTGAGTACAGCTCAATTTTAAATCATCTATAAATAAAAGAAGATTATTCAAGCTTTAAAAAAAAAACTGTAGCGGTAACTTAGGTATTTTTTTAATTTGTTTTTGTAAGGAAGGGTATAATTGTTGAACATTGTATTTTATACAAACAAAAAGTACTGTCTTAGATTAAAAGAACTGAGATATTATACTTTTTAAATAAACGGAACGTGTAACTCTATTATTAGAGTATGATTACGTTTTTTTTTGTGTGTGCTTATTGTTTTTGGGGTATTAGGAGAATTGTCAATAATTAATTTTGAGTTAGTCTTGATTCAATTTAATATCAATTCTATTTTGAGCCTTTTGTGTAAATTATTTCAGAACTATGCAATCGTATACGCACAAGTTGTGAACAAATATAAGTAAGTAAAGTAAATTGCGTTGTGCAGTATTATTTAAGTTGCATATCTAATGTGAAGTTCCAGATAAATAATTATATTCATTAGAAAAATATAAACAAGGAAAAATCAGAAAAATAAAACACCATAATTTCCTTTAAGTTAACCAAAGATATGACTGAAAAGATTAATAACCAAAAGACTTGTTAGGGCGTATGACTGGTATTCTAAGACAGGAGTCCTAGTTTTAAATCCTAGTCAAATCAAATTTTTCTACGCCCTAGGTAGGGGCTGTTAATATGGTGATTCTGTGAGCTCGATATTTCCTTAAATTGATGTCAAGCTTCCTATGGGTGCATCTGGGACTATTGAGTTGACCCTTAGAGGACTCTTGCGGTACACAATAGAGTGTATCGTAGAATTATTTGCTTTTGGAAGATGTACAGTGAGCTCACATAGCAAAGGGATAGGGCGGCTTCCGCAGAAGTCAGACACCACATAAAGTCTTAGATTGCATGTCTTTCAAAATAACCTCAAATTTTGAAAGTTTCTGTGGAGGTGGTCCAGGAGTTTCATGCTCCTTTTCCATGTATAACGTAGAATCATTTGCTTTTGGAAGATGTATATTGAGCTCACATAGCAAAGAGATAGGGCGGCTTCCGCAGAAGTCAGACACCACATAAAGTCTTAGATTGCATGTCTTTCAAAATAACCCCAGACTTTGAAAGTTTCTGAGGAGGTGGTCCAGGAGTTTCATCTTCCTTTTCCATGTATAACGTAGAATCATTTGCTTTTGGAAGATGTACAGTGAGCTCACATAACAAAAGGATAGGGCGGCTTCCGCAGAAGTGGTTTGGTTCCAGAATCAAAATATAGATTTGCCTGTACTAATGGGTTCTGAAATGAAGAATTTGTTGGTTTTAGCTCATATATGGAGTCATTTGTGTCACTAGAAGTACTTGCTATGTTAAAAATTATTATTGACAATTTCTCTTATACCGATCCCCCAATTTATATAAATAGTTATCTACAAAACTTACCTTCGTGATATTAAAATAATAATTAAAAACAAATTATATCGTCAAGCTTATTTTTGACTGATTCTTAGTAAATTAAATTAAATTATAGAACAATGTTGAAGTTTGCACTGCTGTTAGAATGTTTAAGTAAGTCCATGCATTGAAATGAACTAGAGCTTTTTCCGAAATTGTTTTTACTTTAACATAGTGATGGTAATTTAATTTACTTTTGATATATTTTCAGATTATATCACTTACTCTAAGGTAATTGAAATTGTAAAGAAGTTATTTCATATCGGAAAAATTGGCAGAATATTGATTATTTTAGATTTTTATACAGGTTTAAGGGTAGACATATCGTCGGATAATCTTCTTATAGAACAATATATCGTCTTATCCTACTTTCACTATATTTTTCATTCACAAAAACAAGATTTTTTTATATCCACTTACAAGTATAATTCTATTGTGAGATACCTTGTAAACTGTTTGTTCGAGGGATCAAATTCCTCTAGTGTGCCATGCTTTAGAAAATCTTCTGCAAAGTTTCGACTTTTAACAATTGGCGTTTAGCTTAGCCCTAACTTTTTCTCTCGGTGGCTGACTCCGTCTTATAGCGCGTCGTTGCTTTCAGAATTGTCTCGATAATTCGCTTCCGTTCCCTCCGGAATATCTGGAGTATTGAGCGGTGAAATTTAATTCCAGAATTTTCTAGTCATCAGGCAAGATTGTACACTTTATCCCCATCAACTTGAGATATATTTCGTCCAGTAGTGGACTTCACTATGGTATGTCTACCAGCATTTTTTACCAAAATTATCGGTGACAATCAAGAAACAAAACTAATATTTAAAGAAAATAGTATTGACCCATTGCTGTAATATCTACTACATTTATAGAAAAATCTTCCGTAAAATGAGTAGGGGTAAAATCTGAAAATAAAATAGATTATTGAGGTATTATCGGTTTGTGAACCTATACAAGTTATACAGAAAACAAACATTCATGTTTTCCAGAGTGGCTCAAAAACTGTGAATTTCACTAGTCAAAATTTGAATAATTTGTGAAATTGTTGGAACAAACCTTGTGAATATCTCAATAATCCAAAAAGCCTTCAACATAAATAACAAAATGCATGTTTTTACTAAAGGAGAAAATTCACCGACCAATATCATAAATGATTACACTAAACCATGTTTTTGTACAGTACTGTAGTGTTGTAATACATATATATTTTTTTCATTTGCGGTGACAAGACCCTTAGGCAAATGAGGTGAGTTTTATAATTTTTTTCTGAGAAACACCCCCTAATTTCTCATAAAGTAGGTACAATTTTTGATAATTTGGCTTGTTTCCTGAATAAGTAAATCCTACTATAATTAGTTGTAGGTACTTTAAAACTATGTATACAGGACGTGCCTACTAAATGAATTATTTTGTGCAAATATTTATTTGATAATGTTCCATAAATAACACATGTTAATAATAAAATCACTGTGTCGTCCTGTTAATTAATTTTTGTAGTTTATTTTGGGTCTTGTTACTAACCCTTGATAGACTATTTACTTTTCCTGAATCCAATACCTACCTACCATTAAAAGAAAAAAATTCAAAAACTTGTTAATACACTAAATATTGAATACTTCTTATGCTGAACTTTAAACATTGTACATAATAGTAAATATTATTTAATTATAAATATTGTAAACATTGTCTATAGAAACATCATCATACTTTTACGTTTAAATCTATTTGTGAATGTTTAATGGATTTTTAAATGTGTAAAACAATTAATTTTAGTCTGAATGTTTATTTTGTGTTATATGTTCTTTTGGTTCTATAAGCGCCTTGTCCCCTTTTTACTATGTAAGATTGTACATTATAAACAAAAATTTACCTTATAAATATAATAAGAGAAGGGCACAATAAGTGTACCGTTTTTTCTAAATAAAAACTATACTGAAGTTACGATGTGATGTGTCAGATATTTATTTTTGTTCCTGAATATCAACATAATTTTATCTTAGTTTTTTAGGTATATGCCTCAAGGAAAAGTATAGTGGGAAAATAATTGTCAAAAGTGCACATCACTTTTTTTCAGATGAAATTTCACTGTTTTAAGTACGCGTCAGGAATAAATCTACTGTGTATTTAGGTGACCTGAACTTGGCCACTTTTCCCCCTCCTAATCAAAAAAAAAAAAACAAATCTAGTCTAGTTATATGTAGATTTCGGAACCCTAGTGGATCTCCTCAATGCAGTCGAACCCATAGTATCTGAGCCTGTTACTGCTGTCTCCCAATTATGTTCAAGTAATATGACTGGATTTCATGTCACAGAACATGACGCGGACAGAGAATCTCTTCTCTCTGTTTCTCCAATGGATTCTGGGGAACCTGCTACCACTTCAGAACCCGATAAGGGGTTTGTTGTGAGAAATGTCGGAGGAAGGTCCGCAGGTACAGATATCTTATCAGATACTGTTCATTGGCTCCGAGTTAACAAAAGATTGACACCCATGCACTGTACTAAATTTTTAGTGCCTTTCCGAATGTAATCACTTAGAAAAACATTCTTATAATGCTATTAAATTTAATCAAATAAGTGACACCACTCAACACCTTTACAACAACCATAAACCCAGTAGTTATCAGCTTTCCTAAATTTTACCAATACCCTCTCTCCTATCCCAAACAATTGACTTACAATACCTGGTTCAGATGTTTGTTTGATAACCGATTGACCAATGCCCGGTTTCAATGAATCCAGATGCGTACGCATTATTTCAAATGGTGACAATCCAGAATGATGAATTGGAGGGCCATTATCACTGACTGATTAGTTTGGTAAGCCAAAAGTAGAAAAAATAACCTTTATTCTATCAATAGTAACATGGTAGTTGAAGATATTTAAATGTATATCTACCCACCTTAAATAACCATCAAAAATGTATATGAATCCTTTTCAACAAAATAAACATGTACTACTCTAATTCAGACTTTCCAAGTTCCTATCAGGTAGATTATTTTGAGTCATCTGGCATGTTTCGCAACTATCAATAGAATCCTAATAAAATTTCTTCGGAAAGATTTGGCCACCAGAATACAGACCGAGCAAGCATTTTGGACCTAACCACCCCAATATGGCTTTCATGAAGAACACTCAATACAATGGGTCTTGAAGAATTTGGAACAATGACATGGCTTTCACACAAAATAGAACCCTTCTCTACTGACAGCTCATTTCTTTTTAAAAAATAAGGTGTCAGCTCGGAATCAGAAACATACTGCGGAAACCATCTTATAGACAAATTCTTAACCCCAGATAAAATTCTATCCCTGTTATTATGGAAAGCAATGTTTTAAAAAGTGATCGGTACACTTTCCAATAAATTGAATGAATTAATATAAAGTACGAGTAGGTACTTCGTTACCTGATAAAAGTTTTTTTCCCCCAACAAATGCCTCCTCACAGGCTCTGTTCCAATTGAATTCCACACCCTTCTCTAATAAATGATACAGAGGTTTCAACACAGATGATGGCATTGAAAGGAACTTGTTATAGAAATTAAGTAACTCCAAAAAGGCCTTTAACTCAGACAGATTTTTAGGAACAGAGGCATTCACAATCGCTTCAACATTTTCAGATGTGGGATGAATACCTTCTGCATCCTATGACACAGGTATACCACAGAACTCACGAAAAACTTACATTTTGAAAGGTTAATCTTCACATTATATTCCAAGAACCGTTGTAACTCTTGACACAAATTGTCATAACATTCAGTAAAATCCTTGCCCATAATCAGAATAATATCATCCAGATAGCATATTGTCGGACCTGGGGGTTATGAGGGAGTGAGTATCAAAACTAGAGTGGTAATTGGGCTTAAAATTGTAGTCCTCGCTTGCATAAACTTTTATTATATCATTCTGGGATTCAGTTTGGGGAAGCTCTCGATTTTCTTTCTGTACGGCGGCTATTGCTTCTTTCTTGTCTTCAAAATTTAGGGTCGCGTAAGCATCTCCGTTCCTTAGATGAACATCCCTTTGCTCAAAGTCAATGCTGGCGTTATTTTTCAACAGGAAATCAGTGCCTGCCCTAGGATTAAGGGTTTCGGAAGTTTTTCTACCACTAATGCCTCTATGTATCCGGATATCTTTCCTATTGTAAGTTTAGCCTCCGAAATTCCCAGAGGGACCACATGCGGTCATCAAAGAAATCGTCTCTTTGGTCGGAGGGATTTGGTTACACAAAGATTTTTCTATAATGATCGGCTTGATCCAGTATCTAACACTATCTCTACGTTTGGACGGTTATTTACTCGTCCACTTATTTTTGAAATGTGTGCAGCCCCTGTCTGCAGGACGACTTCATTCGCATTTGAGTTTCCCTTTGTCGTCTTGGGAAGGGTGATTTATCTCTGGAGAGGAATGCTCTTCTCCATTGGCCGTGATTTTGGAAACTCTTATCGCATTTCTTGTTTCTGGAAATTGCCTATTCTTTTTACGGTTATGTGAGCGGCGGTGGGATCTCTCTCTGTGGTTCCCCTTACTTTTGTTATAAGAAGACATTCTCGGTTCATAATCTTTGTCATACTCATAATTCCATTTGAAGTTTCTCGAGTTTCTAACTGAAAACCTGTTGCTTTTATAATCTCTCGATTTGCAACTCTCTCGATTATCTACTGTTAGCAATGCAATTTGATCCGTCATTTGCCGATTTAAAATTCGTTCCTTCACTTCGCTCAATTTCAAGGCCACTTGACTTGGCCAATCTCTCCTGTGCTCATGGGATAGAATGTTTCATAGAAGGACAAGTGAAGACCGTTCTCGAAATGATCCCTAAAAGTCTCGAAGGGCATCTTATCTTAGGATCTATCTCATAAGCTAGCGCATATAACTCAAAGTAGAAGTGTTTAATATCCTCATTTTCCTGTTGTCTTCTCGTATTCAGTCTGAATTTTAATCTTGGTTTGCCTGGCATAATTTGTATTCTGAGAACCAACTGTTTGCGGCGCCTCCCAGAAAACACCAAAAAAACAAATTTTGAACCTACACTCCAAAGCACTTAATTAGCGGGTTTTCTCCGTCAAATAAACTGAACAGTCTAACTGAAAAGAGTTCAGAGCATAATTTCTTCTTGAAAATTGAATCCAATAATAAACAAGTAGAAATAAAGACTTTTTTTTCTAACTCAAACATAGCACTGAAGGTCCTGGAGATTGACGCTTTAGCGAAAAGAAATAACGTAACTCTAACAGGACTCAATGATTACTCAGAACAACCCCTAATACCCCAAAGTAATATCTAACCCAGATTTGGGAAGAAATATGAAAATGGAAAATTCAACAATTCACGAAGCTTCGTCAGAAGTCATACTCCAAAATTTGCGAAATCCCCAATTTTCAATCCAAGTGTAGAGAATAAATATGAAAGAGTAACAACCCTGAGTGGCTGGACAGATTCATAAAAAATAGTTATTTATGATATAAGTGCTAAAAGTGACATTTTATTTTGTGAAAAGGGAAGTTTGGGACACGACGCCGAAGTGGGAGTGTTCCATCCCTTTGAACAAAATAAAATCACTTTAAGCACGAATTTCATACACTATTTTTTCTACAAACGCACTAAAAGTGATTACTTTTAGCACTAGTGCCTAAAGAAATCACTTTTAACACCAGTGTCATAAAATGGCATTTTAGACACTGACAGCATCCGTTAAAAATGACACTTTTAGTGACGTTTGTAGAAAAAATTCTTTTTTCGGTGCTGTGACTTGTCTACTGTGTTCCCGAATTCAGTCTTGCCCTGCTTCGTTTCTCTCTATAAGCATAACTCTTATTCATCAATGAAAAATTCGTATTTGAACAAGCTTATTACCCTTGCCTTAAGAGGGGCGTCAAATAAGAGTCAGCGCGCCATCTTTTGGGCTTTATGACATACATTAAATATTTTTTAAGGTGTTCAAATTCTCTGTAAGTGATTGACTTATTTACAAGTAGATGGCGACATCTTCAATATCAATTCGTTTACACAGTAATTTACAGTGGACTAAATAATTTTATTCAGATACAAATAAAATAATAGTATTAAAAGAAGTGACTATCCTTCCCGAACTCAGCGACATCTTTTAGAGAAGCGCTGAACACACGTTTGGTTTGAGCAATGAACTATAGCTAAAAACTGGAATGCGCACACATTGCCATATCTGCCAAAAAAATGAAGCCATGAAAGACAGATGCCACAAGGGGGAATGTTGTTTTTTTCTGTTGCTCGCTGACATATGACGTTTTCGAAAGTTTTGTCATATTTCCCTTCACAGGTTGCATCAATTGGAATACGTGTTGGAAGCAATTTTCGCCATTTAACATAATGAGTGCGACAAAAACAGGTATCCCCTCCGCAGCAGCCGCACTAGGCTTCAAGTTCGTCCTTATGTGTTAGCATTACAGTTTTTGGTTATAGTTCATTGGGTTTGAGTCTTTGCTGAAAATGACAGCAATCACCTCGTTGTTTGGCAGATTTTGATTAATATTGTGATGCAAACAATATTATTTTCGAAAATTCTGTTCTATTCATTTTTTCCAGCATTACTATCCGAAATTTAAGACATTTATTGTTGGTGTGCTACTCTATATGTTTAACCCTTTTTCATTTAAATCCGTGACCAAAATTTGCATATTGTTGTCAACAAAATGGTAATAATTTTACTATTTAGAATGCATATTTTGCAACCAAAAATGCTTCGAACGATACTCCAATCTATTATTGTTATGAACATAGCTTCATTTCACTGACAAGTGGTCTAAATTTGGAATTATACAGAAATTAGTGAAGGTCTGTAAATGACATTTTATTTAAACGCCCCTCTCTATACGGTAGGTATACCTTTACTACCAAAAAATTACCATCAAAATAAATAAAAATCTGGAAGAAAATATAATAATAGTAAAACCACTATGAAAATCAGCTAAATTGGCCGCACTCATTGAAAGAAAAAAAAATACATAAAAATTATACTGGCACTCTTTTGGTTCACGCATCACCCAAATAAAAAAAAAACAATTGTACAAAATAATTATACCAAACTAGCTGACCCGGCGAACTTCGTACCGCCTCTGAATTATTGAATATATCTGAGTTAAATACCTATTAAATATTGTGTTAACGTATCTAGTAGCTGAATTAAATTCAGATCAAACCAGAGTCGCTTGCCAGTGAGTTCAGTGACGCATTTTAAGTAGCACTCCAGAACTGCTCTAGAGCACCCCGGGCTGTTTATAGGCGTTCCAGTGTATCAGAGTTTCGCGCAACTAAACTTTTTTATCGGGATAAAAAATAGCCTATATCACTCTCCTCTATAGCCGAATTCGATTGACCGGATTAGATCCATCTGGTTCAATTTAAGTGAACGACATTGTGTTCGACTGGAGTTGGATCAGTGCACCTTCATCAACAAAAAAAATGATCTAGATCAGAAGAATTGAACCCAAATCGATCTAATCTAGGTCAATCGAATTCGGCTTATATATAGAAATACGTGGTATTAAATTCAAGATCCTAAATAAATGAAGTGTGGCAACGTTGTTTCATGCTGTCAAACAAAGTTGGGTTATGTTGTTATGTAATGTGAATGAGTTTGTTTACAGTTAAATTATTAATTAATTTAAAATTAATTTCTTTTTCCGAGATGCGTATCCTATTCAAAAACTTTTCTTGGGATGGCCATAACAACCTACCAAAGTTTCATTGTAATTGGATAAGTGGTGTAGGAGCGCATAAGGCGGAAGCCCAGCAAGCAAACAAACATTGATTTTTATTGCTAACAACTTATTTTAATCGAAGCACGTCCAAAATGATATGACCACATTAATGACATAACAACATGCTGGTACTGTCAACGCTGAAAAAAGTTTCAATTTGACAGCAAAACCCCCATTAACAAAATGATCCTCCATTTATTGAATAATTCATTTATAACAAAAAATGTGATAAATGAAGAACCGCTCGACCGATTTTATGCAAACTTCACATAAACCATCTAATAAATAGTCCGAACAAAGCCTAAACATTTGGTTTGGCTAGGTGAGCCCGTTCTTGAGTTATAAAATTACAACGAAAAGTGGCATTAATTTTTATATTGTATATATATAGATAGATAGGAAGATTTGGCAAAAGGGAAAGAACATGGCACCTTCACCATATGTCTGACCCGAGGGTTATGAGGGGGTGAGAATCAAAACTAGAGTCAAGTACAAAAAAAGGGAAGTGTATTTAATAAAATAAAGCTTACCACAAATACATTTCACCTATGGGAATGGGCACTGATAATAATTATCACAGGACTAAAAGGCACTATTATTACTTGCTAACTATCCGCGGTTAACTGTGAGTCTATAGACTAACCCCTCCATCTTCCAAAAATCATTATTTTATATTAATACGGCGACCCCGGTGCGTGATCGCTGATTTTAACAATTACCGATGACCCGCCCTAGACATTGACCTTCGATGGCTTCAGGTTCTTTATATAATTTATTAATTCGTCTAACTTGCACCCGAATGTTATTTGAACGTGACGTGACCAATGATTTTTGTGAAACCCATGAATCTTTTTTAGAAGAAAATTGGGTTTAAATAACGGGAGGGAGATGCCCTATCATCCTAGATACGACAATATTATTTAACCTGTTCAATATTTTGTATTTGGTCATCTAAAAAGTAGTGACAGGTGACAGCGCTAGTGCTACCATAAGTCATCTGAATAGACCGCGATTTATCTTTACAGTCAAAACTTTCTGAGATGTGGGGTCAACAGGCAGGCAATTGTTGATAAGCCCCCCATAGATCAAGAGTAAACAAAACACAATTCAATTGTGACAGAACATCGTTTATATTAGGAAGGGGATAAATATCCTGAAATAATACCCGATTTAAGGTCACCTTGAAATCCACACACATCCTGGTATCCCCATTTTTTTTTTGAACGATAACAATAATGGGGCTGGCCCAATTACTAGTCTGAAGATATTTCAGGAAACCTTGATGTAAAACATGAAATTGTTTTGTTTGTATCACTACTATAGGTATATCTATGGTATGTAATACAGACCTATCAGAAACATTCAGGGGCGCCCGCAGAAAAAAATGTAAGGGGGGTCAAAATCAATTGAATACATTTTTCATGGATAAAAAAGGGCACTTCAGGAGTCTGAAAAATCATCATAAAAATTATATAAAAAAACTTAAAACATTATTTCTAAAGTATCTTAAAAATCACCAATTCGTAGATACTCAGGTATACAGGGGGTCCAGGGGGACAATTTGAAAAGTAGCAATCGGGAATATCTCTTAGACAAAAAATACTATCAGGAAGATCTCAAATACGTATCGGAGGGGGAATCAAAATGAGGCACTTTTTGAGTCACCCTGCCTCACCCTTTAGGGAATAGGTAGCTACACTAACTTATTTTTTTTCAAATACAAATCTACCTTGTGGTGCGCATCGTTGGATAGCTCGTTGCTTTCCCTTTACAATTTTATAGCAAAATCTTAAATCGTACGATTAGTTTTTGAGGTATCATTCTTTAAGAATAAGCAACATTTTTGAAAATTATAGTTATTTTGACTAGGTATCTCCTCTAACCAAAAAAAAGTCAGTCATGAAAGTCTCAGATACACATCCACCATCCACCAAATAATGTGTTTATCGTAATTCTATCTGCTTCTGCACACCTCTAACGAGGAATGAAAAACCTATCAGAGGAGGTATCTCATGGAATAGCTTTTCATTTTAGAAAAATTCGCCCCCCCCAGACAAGAGGGGTGGGGGTTAGACAATAAACACATTTGGTTTCCCCCATATATCCAACGACGTTTTTCCCAGGTAATAACTTCGGAACGCGTCATCCAATATAATTGAAATTTTGAGGATCTGGGTAACTTTTTGTGTTGCTTGTACCATTGTCAACAAATTTTTCGAATCCTAAATTTAACTCATGGTATATCATGGCATTTTTCTTTAGAAAATTAAATTACAAAATCGGAAATACCATATCTGTTAAGGGTTTGTTAAAGAAAATGATAAAAAATTATACAGTGGGACATACGATGATGCGTTCCGAATTTATCATTTGGGAAAAACCTCGTGGGACACTCTGAATATTTGATTCTTTTATGACAGAATTCTTTTTCGTTAGGCACCGACTTCTGTAAGATAATAACCTTATAAATTTGTTTATAGGGGAGTGGGAAGCACGCCGCAGGTGCCGCCGGATGCCACGCCCAAAAACGTCTATTATAGTGTATTTTCCTATGTTTTTCTACGAGCGTGCAAAACGTGCTTTGTTCTGCACGCATTTTAAGCCATGAAAAAAAAAGGAAATAATTACGCAATGTTAGGTCATCCTGATACTTTCATGTCCTAAAATATTGAAGTTTTTTCTGGGGGGGGCCTAATGACGTCTGGGGGGAGCCTGGTTTCTCTAGGCCCCCCTATAATTACGCTACGCCACGCCACTGACGAGCTATCCAACGATGTGCAGCACAAGGTTGGTATTGGAAAAAAATAAGGGTAGCTACCCTCTAAAGGGTGAGACGGGGTGGCTCAAAAAGGGCCTCATTTTGGTTCCCCGTCCAAGCCCCCAACTCCTCCGAAACGTATTTGAGATCTTGATAGTATTTTTTGTCTCCGATTGCAACTTTTCAAATTGTCACCATTGCTGATGTATGTATGTGGTGCGATGGCATTGGTGGCTAGGGGACGTTCCGTTCTGTTTTTCTATTCTGATATACATTTCCGTTAAAATTTGAGATATTTCCAGGGGGGGTCATGTGACCCCCCCTGACCCTCCCTGTGGGCGCCCTTGGAAACATTGTTTATAAACATGTTTTTTCTCCACGAGAGACTTAACATATCTAGCCAATCATATCCCAGGAGTAGGGTAAAACTTTTCTCGGCATTTATAACTAGCAAAGGCAATTTTAATTTTTGAGTATTATAGAAAATATCAGCAAACATCTGTCCTATTACTGATCGATGAGATGACACTGATTGACCAGTTACAACTCTCAACTTATATGCTACTTGCCTAAGAGGAAAATCCAGAAATAAATTTGGAGCTACCTACTTATACTCATTCTCTAATATGTATTTCCTGATACTTTGGCGAATGAGGTTATACATTTTGAGAACTGCATCTTCAGGATAGGTTGGTGAAGGAGAAAAAAAAAATGTCACAACTCCCCCTTTCCTACGATAGGAGGAAAAGTAACAGAGGAAACTTTTCCGACGATCAGCCAAGATTGAGAAACCAGACAGAGATAGGGAACGTTAGAGAGAAAACCAAATATCAATATCAATAAGCCGAGACATCAAATATGAAGTCCAACTAAAGCTTCATGTAAAGTATCTGCTTACTTCACCTTAAGAAAAACCACGAAGGTAAGATAACCATCATCAGGTAAGAATAAGCAAAATGGTAGAAGAGAAAAAGAAAAAAGAAAGAAAAGAAGGAGAAGTAAGGAAACTTTGGCCGTCCTGTGGCGAAATCCCCTGGATCGTTCCTACCCAGTGCAGACAGAAAAAAAAGTCGCGTGCAGCACAGTACACGTGATAGAAGTGAATACTTATTTATCGATTCGTCGAGGGTGAGTGAGTGAGTGAGTGAGTGAGTGAGTGAGTGAGTGAGTGAGTGAGTGAGTGAGTGAGTGAGTGAGTGAGTGAGTGAGTGAGTGAGTGAGTGAGTGAGTGAGTGAGTGAGTGAGAGAGAGAGAGAGAGAGAGAGAGAGAGAGAGAGAGATGTATTGTACATATTACAGGTATATCGAAATTCACCATCTCTTTCTCTCTCTCTCTTCCTCATATTCATCATATGCTTCATCTCACTTGCGAGATGAAAATTTTATAAATCGTGTCGTGACGCGACCTTGAAAAACTACTCTCATGCGGCCAAAGAAGTGCTGCACGAGACTTTTTGAAGTGAATACTTCTTTGGCCGCATGAGAGTGATTTTTTAAGGTCGCGTCACGACACCATTTATAAAATTTTCGTCTCGCAAGTGAGATGAAGCATATGATGAATATGAGGGAGAGAGAGAGAAAGAGATGGTGAATTTCGATATACCTGTAATATGTACAATACATCTCTCTCTCACTCACTCAATCACTCCCCCTCAACGAATCGATAAATAAGTATTCACTTCTATCACGTGTACTGTGCTGCACGCGACTTTTTTTTTAATATTTAATTTTTATTTTGTTTGCAGATTTCATTTGAATTTTGCGTAACCACTGTTGCGTTCTACTCTTGAATTCCATAGTAGAACCTCGTGCAATGGTCTTGCACTGGATGCCAGTGAAGAACTCCCCAAAGTTCTCCACCACAAAACGACCAAAGAGTGAGTAGAAGAGATAAAAGACAAGGTAGCAGTCACAAAACTATATTGTGGGCAGCCAAAAATAAAATTGAAAAGGGTGTTCCAAATGATGACAATGTTATTGATCCCAAAAGCCTGATAGGCGAAATGGAGCTGAGGCGGAACGCAGTAATACCCACCCAGCATTTGGAATCCATGTTGTGGGGGTGACGTAACACGTCCCACTAGGAATACCAGCCAGGTGGATACCCCCGACGCCCACCCTTCCATTTCGTCTGCCGTCCCCAGAGACCCGACGCCTCCAAAGGCGGCGGCGAACCTCCAGCCCACTGACACGTGTCACCACTTAGCCTATCGAGGAGAATTGACCGCGTTACCGCCCACAATAATAGAAATACCTAATAAAATGAGAAGATAAGAGAATATAATAGCCCAGGATTATAAGGAGTGTCAACACAAAATTTTTCATAACCAGCTAAAAATTGGTATACAACTTCGATTTATTGTCTGAAATAACATGCTAAAACTCCCCGCGCTTCCCCCGCTTGTTTCATGAGACATTGGCTCTCCACTCCCTAGCCCATTCAAGGACACGTGCTGCTTTCAGAGTAGGCGTCTCAGCTGACCTACAGTAACAGTACTGACTACTGAGTTACTGACAATTTTCTGTTGGGCACTGTTGGCATTGTTATGGAAAGCAAACATCATGAAAGCGAACCAAAATGCACACATTTTGGCAACGACTAATACCCCAAAAAACTCCCATTGTTTAACAGCAGAAAAGTAGGTATTTCAAAAGGAAAATTATTCTCAAAGAAATAGATACTTATTACTTTTAATTTGCAAGGTTCATAGTTCAAGTTCATAGAGCAATGTAGGCAATTATTGAACTTAGAACTAATAATTATTCTCCCATGTTTTATAAAGCTTTATCAGAATCAGAGAAATGATTTTAGATACATTTCATAAACAAGTAGGTTTATGATAAAGAAGTCGGAACAAATTCAGTAGATATAGAGCTGAATTGAGTGATCCAAGACTGATGATTGCCTAGTATCAGCTATAGTTTTCCACGGCTGATCATATGGTAGTTTATCCAGTTTTTCCTAGCCTCATCCGTCTAGTCCTTTCTTCTCAGAGCCTCTGGCCATGTTACTTTTTGTGATTCTTGTCATGGTCTTGAGTTTAGGACCAATCTTGTCTACCTTTCATTATTCATTCGAGCCACATCATAAGATACTCTTTCAACAGCATTGGTGTTTTTTTTTCCAATCTCCTCGTTCGGGAGCCTATCTCTCGGAGAATATCTGCTCCTCTTTCAAAATAGAGTAGGTATATTATTCCTAACCAATAGCAGTGGTCTACCAATATTTATATAAATTGAAGAATACGTAAGAATTTTTTCCCCAGAAAATCACATTAGGTATAATTTCCATTTTATTGATTGCAAAGAAGTGTTTCCTGATTATGTTTCAAAATCTATATGTTAATTAAATGTTAAATCAGAGTGTTTCATAAAAGTAAATTCCCAAGAATCTTATTATGATGTCATAAAGGATATTGAAAATACAAAGAGTCAGAACCCAGCGTGGACCACTATCCAGAGGTGGTGATCGCTATTTCCTGAAAGCCAGAATCCTCTTTCCTTGTCAGAGACAAAGCCAGTATCAGCATACAAAAAAGAAACAAGAGAAGTTATTGATCGGATACACAATAGCTATTTATACAATAAGTTACGAAATGAGCGTCTTTTAGGCACGCGACGTGAAAATTGTGTGGACAACACGTCGAGTGACTAAAAGACATCGTTTCGTAACGTATTGTATACAAGATTTTTTCTACTGGCATTTTATAATAAAAAAACACAATTTTATTTCATGTGAATAAGTCGATTACACCCAAAATCTTTGTTACCTGCTTTTACTTGACACCTGACACTTTTCATGCGATTTTTTTTTCAAGATTCGATATCAATAATTGAAATCCCAGAAAGTAGGTAACAACACAAAGTTCTGTTTTGAGTAACCCAAACGTTCAATTCAATAATTACATTTTTAATATTCATAATAAATACAAAACAAAATTTAAATCTGTGTTTAGTGTGTTTTTAATTTCTGGATAATGAATGACACTTTTAGGCACTAGTGCTTAAAAATTACTTTTACACACTCAAAAGTCACTTTTACGCATTCAAAAGTCACTTTTACGCACTGAGTGCTTAAAAGTAACTTTTACGCACTCAGTGCTTAAAAGAATATCGTTTTAAAACTAAAATGACAATCGAAAAGTTGCTATTATGAAACGTCAGTAGAAAAATAAATATAATCTCATCATCATAGGCGGTCACTCGATAACGAGTACATCGTCTATTCTATTCATATTGTCGTCAATTGTGCGTTTTCTGATGAAGATATAAACCAATTCTGTAGCCTCACACTCTTCCACAGTCATGGCACACCCAGCGGCCACGATTTCGGCGGTTGTGACGTCACAAGTTTCTGCATAATTTATCTTTACAAGGAATTTTCTCGGAGACTATTTTGAATATAGGAGTGCCGTTTTCACGAGAGATCGTAGATTTTTTTTGATTTAAGCAGTTTAAGTCGTCTTCTAGTGTCACACCCCCTCTAAAAGAATTGGTGTCGCGGTTTTAAGGTAGAAGGGCTTAAGAGGTGAATAATTTTTTGTGAAAAATATTGACACTCCAAAATTAGTTGTCATGCTTCGACGGCTGGGCCGCGTATAGCCACTTCCTACCATTGTGCAGCGCACTTCCCAGAAGTGTCGCGTTGTATCGTGGTAGGCACCGGCAAAGTTAATCGCTCATTAGCTCAGAACAAAACCTACCACGATGCAACGTTTTTCGCTGGAGCTTGGTATACAATGTCTAGTAGTCAGGCGTGAATTTGAGGAACAAATTCTACCACGACACAGCGCTTTCGTGCCAGTGCGCCCCCACATGTGTCGTCAGCTCACAGCAGTTCAATCAGCTGTTTGTTTTTTTGTTATCTTGCTTGAACTAGTTACGCACATTAAGCATTTGTAACCCTAAATAAAAGTAGCGTGTGAGAGTTAGTCAATGAAAATGGAATATCAGGAACTGTTACGTACTTGAAGTTGTTGTGACGACATTGAAATTTTAAAATTAAAGAAACAACAAAAATATATTTTTAATAATATTCAAAAATGGAAACTTTTTTCTAATTTAATTGCCCTCGTATCTCTTACCGTTTCTGAAATTATACCACACTATACATATTATGTAATATTCATTTGAAAAATAAATAAATACTATCACAATATCTTTATTTTATTCCAGTGCTGCGCTGTATCGTGGTAGAATTTGTCCCTCAGATTCACGTCATGACTACTAAACATTGTATACTACGCTCCAGTGAAAAGCGTTGCATCGTGGTAGGTTTTGTTCTGCGCTAATGAGTGTTTAACTATGCCGGTGCCTACCACGATACAACGCGACACTTCAGGGGAGTGCGTTGCACAATGGTAGGAAGTGGCTATACGCGGCCGGGCCGGGTTCACTTTTTTTTTGATGTTGCTCAACACCTTTTACTTGATAAAATCCCTTGGAAATTTGAAAATGTCATATTTCTGTCTTTCCATTTTCCTGCTTTATGTTCCGTCCTACGACGAAATATGGCGCATGAAAATATTTCTCGCCCTCATTTCCCGTCTTCATTTCCCTACCTCATTTGGTTAGGACTTAAAAATATATTGAAGTGTGAAGTTCAATTATCAAATGTTCATCAGTGACATACCACTCACTGACATTTGACATCATTTGTTGCCAATCTTACATGCATGAACATGGCACAATAACAATCTTAGCCCTTCATTGTTTATCAAAGCTTTAAAAATTACTTTCAAAAACAAATAATTATTGAACCAAATCGATTTTCGAATGAGTATAACGAGTTTTCGTATCTATTTTTGCTGATTCTCGATGGCGGTATATTTTCCTATATTGATATCTAAATGAGTTGCACAAAATAGTGTGGTTTCTAGCGAACGTGCAGGCCATTCGACTCGACAGCTGCTCGTCTTAAATGACGTCTCAAAAACATCTACATCTCTAGGTTGTTTCTTTATGAATCATCTTTGAACTAACTTGGATAAATTTAAATTGAGGAATTATATAGGGACAACATATTGTTTTTTGTGTAAGACAATAACACTTAAATAAAACATTTCAATATTTAGTTTTATTGGGGTAACTATTTACATTATAATAAACATAAAATAAATTAGGTTTTCAGAGGAATAATAATTAATATACAGTATAATCTACATACAAAATACTTGCTCTACTAGGCTACAAAATCTGTAACATAATACATAATTTTTGATAAAATATACATTTATTTTTGGAATGGTTTAAAAGTTTAACAACATAAATCTTTGAATTTTATGATTACATACATTTCAGGTTCAATGTGAACAAATATCAGCTTCCGCAATCAACAATAAAATCCATACATTAAAAATAGGCATTTGAATAATATATCCAGAAATAACAGCATTCTAACATTATAAAACAAATTTAAACGAGATAACATTGAATAGTTGTGGTAACAAACCTTACGATTGAATTTCGTTACCATCTTCATTCTTACTCGGAATTTTATTCTTTCCATTGGCCGACCTTAAACTATTATCAGGCGTGTCAGTAGTAATACTATCCAGATCCTGTTTCTCTTCTTCTTCGTCGATAATGCTGATATCTCTGATAGAAGGTCGATGGGATCTTCTCCAGGCTTCTGTTACTACCGGTATTTTGGTTTTGGTCAACAGCCTTGGACCAGATAATGTGATTAAAATTGCTCCCGTTGGCGCTGTAACCATGATGGAGAGGATGCAGACCATTAGGATTTTTTGAGCGTACTCGTATTCTGGTGATGTCTTGTCGGTTATAGTTCCAAGGACTACTGGAGCAAGAGCAGCCTGAATAAAGAAAAAATCAATGAGAGTTTACAATACAAGGGTAGGTATCAATATATTTATAGTGTGTATTAGAATGTAGTCTACAGGGATGAAGCTTTGCTACAAATGGAAGCTTTGTGAAGCCACATGACTATTTTTGTTTCAATATAAGAGCTTCGTCAATTGATATCCTCATCATCGTATCTTAAAGATTCTCAGTCTCAAGTTGAAGCACAACCTTCTCTTACTAGGATGTGGTTCATGTCAAGTTAATGTTAGTTAGGTAGTAGATGAAAAATGTCATTACCTGCACAGTTGCTTTAGCCATCAAAGCAAAAGCAATAAATATCTTCTCCTTCAAATTATAATTGGATCCGACAGCCACCAAAATGGTAACAGCTTGTCGCACCAAGAAAGCAGCCACCAAAATTCCAGTTCCAATGGCAACGATTTTTCCATCCAACTGGTTGAACTTCACTTGAGCGCCGGTTATTCCGAACAAAATCGGTTCGAAGATCATCCAGAATATTTCGAATGCAGTTGCAGCCGGATTTTCCTCGATTTCCCATCCTTGTCTGGACCAGACGACTAAGCAAGTGAAGGCGGCAGCTACGCAAGCTAAAGGGCCTGCTCCGCCGTAACCTATTAGTTCACTACCGAATACTGTGACTGTGCCTCCTACTAGAAGTAGGAGAATACGTAGAGGAACCTAAAATAAATGATTAACAATTAGGTACTTTGACTTCGCCATGGAACTGTAAATTCAAAATCAAGTTTCAAGAAAGATACAAAGGAACAAACCAAACTCAAAAACATTCTCTGGAAAGTTCAATTAAATCAAGAATGCAATGGAAGTAAATGATTAACAATTAGGTACTTTGACTTCGCCAAGGAACTGTAAATTCAAAATCAAGTTTCAAGAAAGATACAAAGGAACAAACCAAACTCAAGAACATTCTCTGGAAAGTTCAATTAAATCAAGGTTGCAATGGTAGTTGGAACTTTCTGCCAGAAAATGGAAACTTGTGAGAATAAAACTGAAAATTTGGAATGTGACTTGAGAATCTTGATATCAGGAAATATCTCAGCTTCGCCTGAATCTCAAAGTGCCTGTTAGTTACCAGAAACCTACTCAAATCGATAATGAAAACCCCACCTAAGTACCAAATATTATTCTTACCATAAAGGGATCGTGTTTTTCTGGAGTATAATTACAAATAACGCCCCACATAACGCCAAAAGCGATTCCACCGATAATCGAGACGGGTCCTTGCAGAATAATTTGCATTACGCCACTGTTGGAGAACATGATGCTTTTTATAATTCCAAAAACGGCCACAGAGACGGCATCGTCGATACCTGCTATTGCAATTATCAGAGTTGGAATACCTTTGGCAACTCCATACCCTTTTGTACGCATTCTAAAACGGAAGATGTACTTGTACTAGTTATGTATAACAGTTGCTGTTGCCCAGTTAATTCACTTACCTAAATAAACAGGGTACCACTACAGCAGGTGATACAGCCGCTATAACACTACCAAGTAAAATAGCATAGCTCCACGATAAGTCCAGGAAAAATTTGGATAAGATGGCAGTGACTAAACCTTCTATAAAAAACGGAACAAGACCGACTTTTATCACTGCGAATTTAAGCTTTTTCAAAGCTTTAGGATCCAGATCTAAGCCGGCACGAATAAGGATAATAACCAGTGCCAAATGCCTGAAATATTTAATTGTAAAAAAAAATTCAGTCATATGCAAATTTTTACCTCAATTCGCTATTGATTTCCGCAAATTTCTCATCAATATCTACAATACCGACATTTTGAAATAAAACTCCTGTGAAAAGCATGCCAATTAAGGCTGGAAGAGTTGTTAGGGTCATAAGCCATCCTCCTAAAAAAGCGCCTATGCAAAGTATTATTAATTGGAACAATATTCCTTTTGGAGGAGCGGCTGGAGCTCCCACTATGGAATATAGTATACACCAACATAGTAATCCTGAAATTTCAATGATTGAATAATGTAAAAATAGTTATTCGTATCTTCTACCTATAAGCCCTATAGCTAATATTCTGGAAAACTGTCGATACGTTGGACAAAACGGGTACGGACATAGTTTTGGCCACGCCGATGGCTGCCAGGAAGGGTGCGATTCCTCTGAGCGACATTTCAGGCAAAATACGTGCCACCAAGATCTAGAAAAAATAAACCGATTATTATAAGAAACTGTTTATAAAGGATTCTATAAAACTGCAATGTTAGAGTTAGATACACTTTAGAAAATATACTTTTAAAGTACAGTTTTCCTGAATTGAAATTACTTCTTCGCTTTCGTTGTTGATGAACTCAAATCGTAGAAAGGTTTTTGAGATTTTATTCATTTTACTCAAGCTGAAACACACAGGGCGTTTTCGGAAACACTAATCCGATTACCGGATCAGCAGCTGCTGTACTTTGTCTTTTTTCAATAAAGAAAGATAAAACACAAGCAGCTGGTGATCAGGTTAATCAGATCAGCGTTTCCGAGAAGGCCTATATAGGGACATATTGTAGTCATTAATATTTGACATATATTGCTCAGATTAATATTGTCCGAAAAAAATAATTTAAAAGATTCAACCAAGCATATTTTGTCTCCTTGTATAGATAAGTTTGAGTTGGTGGTACTCACCTGTTTTCTTCACAACTCTCCGAATACCTTCTACCTCTCGAATAAGCGGAAGATTTGGAATACGCAGAAGTTTTCGATTGCACCGATTCCGTTGTGGAATGTTTTTTGAGTCGATCTCCATTGCCGCTGTCTGAAAAAAACAAAGTTTTGGCATCTAAATACACGGTACAATGGCACACGTCGCTTTCGCTAGAACACTTTAAAAGTTTGATCCTGTCGGAATGCATTTCTAAGACTTGTAACTGTTTATTGATGGCATCGAAAATGTACAGATATTTTTATTTATAAATAACAATAAAAAACGTTAGTTATTTTTATTGTTGGATTTATTTATTTGATTGGGAGTTCATGCCTACTCTACCTGAATACCGTTAGCGTAAATTTTATCGATATAATTCTCAAAGGCATTAGGGACTTCTTGCTCTACTAACTTATAGGTACAAAGATTCCATATTTGCATACATTTTTAGGATTTTTTTTCACTTTTTTGTATTTCTGCTGCACTACCCTAACTTTGTGTATTGCAGATGGCGCGAACATAATACCTATTCCCTTTTTTTGTGTTTTTAATTGCTATAAGGAAGTTGTAATAAATGTAATGGCGTTTTGTCAGTAAATATAGGGCCTTTTTCAGAAATTACTTCAAAGTAGTATATACCTACTACATAGGTAATGTGTGTTTGAAGGATTTGCCACTTTACTGCAAGAAGCGGCCACTGCACTTTGAAGTCAAAATTACCATCAAGTAGAATATTTCTTGTAGATATTTCAAACCATATAGTCGCACTAACTAAAAAACAATCTCAAAGTTCGCGAAGCCACGATAAAGTTCCCATTGGCACTATGAAGTTCTAATTGGAACTTTAACTTCTAATTAATAAGTGCATTTTCGAACAAACTATGTGATAAATTACTGTGCCGACAAACGGCTATAGATATTTTCTTCCCTATAAAGTGACCGTTACTTTAAAGTATTTTTTCAACTAATTGGAACTTTGTGGTATCTACAACACAGAATGGGAAGTGAAAGTTACTGGGACATAGTTTTCTTGAGTAGCAAGGGCAGAAAGGCAGTTTACTTTACCTTAAATATTTATACTACATATTTCCATAACTTTAAAGGAATTTCAAAACTAGCAACGACGGTATAGTTAAGTACTTTCAATGTTAGATACTAAGTAATAAACACTTTGAACTGATATACGAGTATGAAAACAAAGTAACTTGGACTATCAATTATGAATTTATAGTTTTTGCGACTTTGAAGTTATACAGGGTGTCACGAAAGGTTTGTTACAAACTTCTAAGGATGGTAGATCTCGTAAAAATAAAGCTTTTTTTCTTAATAAACATGTATCCAGAAATGCTTCGTTTTCCAGATACAGGGTGTCTCACGGTGGATGGCGTATTAGACGTTAATGGAAAACTGAAGAACGGATCATTTTGAAAATTTGGCAACCAAGATAAACAACCCTAATCTACACTTAAAAAATATTTTTGTTTATGCGGTGTTGCCGCTTCTACTCTAAACCAGTGGCAACATCGCTATTTTAAATGAAACACCCTGTATGTGTTTGCATATTTGGATTCTACGTAAAATTCTGAGCAGATTTCATGTCATATACTCTATACTTAAGTTCAACTGTTTTGGAAATATTGACAGTTGAAAATTGACTTTTTGCAACTTTGACAGGCTGTAAAACCTGAACGGTTAATTTTAAAGGAAAACCGATTTTACATTGCTATGTTAGATTATATTTATAAACTATCATTTGACACCAACTTTGAATTTAATCGGAGATTAAATTTAATTGGAATTTTTAATCATGGATTAAATTCAAAGTTGGTGTCAAATGATAGTTTATAAAAATCTAAGACAGGTATGTGAAATCGGTTTTCCTCTAAAATTAACCGTTCAGGTTTTACAGTCAATTTCAACATGAAATCTGCTCAGAATTTTACGTAGAATCCAAATATGCAATCACATACAGGGTGTTTCATTTAAAATAGCGATGTTGCCACTGGTTGAGAGTAGAAGCGGCAACACCGCATAAACAAAAATATTTTTAAAGTGTAGATTATGGTCGTTTATCCCGGTTGCCAAATTTTCGAAATGATCTGCTTTTTAGTTCTCCATAAACGTCTGATACATCATCCACCGTGGGGCACCCTGTATACAGGGTGTCAAACTTTGTGAAAAAAATCAATTTTTACATTAATTCTCAGAAGTGCTAGCGTTTTAGAAAAAAAGTTTTTTTGTTTATTTTTAAGCAACAAATAGCCTGGTAAAATTTCAGGTAATTCTGTGGCCATTTATTTTTTATTTATGGAGGTCAGTGCCGTTCGTGGTTAGCCTAAAATGGTTTTTAAATTTTATCTCGAAAACTAATACGGAAAAAAATAAGGAGATAAAAAAGTTGTATCTTTAAATGTTCTATTGAAAAAACATATCTTAATTGAAAATAAATCTACTGGACGATGTTTTTCGTGCAAAAAAAACCATCCCACAAAACCTGTGGCACGTCCCTGGAATTACTGGGTCAAAAAAATTGGCTTTTTTTATAAAGTTTAACACCCTGTATATGGAAAGCGAAGCATTTCCGGACACATGTTTATTAAGAAAAAAGCTTTATTTTTACGAGATCTACCATCTCTAGAAGTTTGTAACAAACCTTTCGTGACACCCTGTATAACAGATTACCAGTTCCGTTCCAGGAACTTCAAAAAATACCTAGAAGTACTGAAACTACTAAGTTCCAAATTGTAGTAATAATAACTACAGAATAACTAAAGAAGTCTAAATAAAAGGACGAAAAACTAGAAAGGCGTTTTTGGTAATAATTAGGTAACAACGACCTATTGGAAGTTCGGATCGTAGTTTCCGCAACTTTGATGCTGCTTGGGTTTTCTCATGTTGTTCAACTCGAGCCATCCTGTATCTCGTTAAAGCTTACTCCTTTTTGGAATTTGTTTACTTCTTTTATTGTTATCGTCGGTTCCTACTATTAAATTAATCGCATTTTTTTGATCCATTGAAGCAAGGTCGATCGTATTTTCTATATAGTTTTCTCTACTCCTGTCACCTAGATTTTTTTCGTCTTCTGCTATCGCTAATGTTTTGTATTTACCCTTCAAGATACCGATCCAAGTATACTTTTTGTCCGTCGATTTTTAACTGATACTTGCGGTATGAGGAGCGAGGGGGTGTTCCATATGGCAAAAACAGGTGTAACGTCAGGAAACCATTGGCGTTCTAATGTAGGGAGCCACCAGCTCACATTCCGTCCGAGTATCAGATTAAAATCGACGAACAATATGTCGAATAAGGCGAGGGCTAAAGAGAATAGGTACATTCACTACATAAGAGATAAGTCTCACCATCATAATTGGTTATTTCATCAGTGAATCCCCAGCCTGACGAAGACGGCATTGATCTTTAAAGACCAACGTTTACCTACCAGGAGACGTCCTACTGTGCTGGACATAGACATTTTGAAGTTGCAGAAGACCAAATTGAGTCTAAATAAGAAGGCCACTCGAATCAGTACCCGATACAATTGACTATCGGAGACAGCCTTTGATCAGAAGATAATCAACTATTAGATTGAACAGGGATAAGCAATGGTTCCCTAAGTGATCCGTAACTCTGAGCAGTTGGAGCTGGGTGTTGAAACTTTACAATTTTACATTCTTGAAGTGCATCTTGAATACACAGTTACCAGGCAAATCTCAAGAAGACCAAACTGAGAACTTCTGAAGAGAGGCCAAAGAACAGGAAGGAATTGGATAGCACTAAACCAGCTCGGATTAAAACTAAGGCAAGTTCTTGAAGAAGTCAAGAACAAGAGCTGAGATTAGATTTCAGAGATCAGCATTATTGACTACTCTGCGTGGCAAATGCAAAAGTACTAGACCCATCATTCTACTGTTGCAGGGACTCAACGTTACGATAAAGATTAAGCTGAAGCTTTTACAGATACAGAAATGCCATTGCCAAATGAACATTCAGGTGAAAATAAGAATCACTGTGACGAGATTGATCAATCATTGATGAATCATGCGCCATGGAATTTAGAAAATCAAAAGACCTGAAAGTGAGAAAGGCATCAGGTCGTGATGAATAGGAGCTCTGTGATGGATTCACCAACATCATCAACGTCGTTCTGAGGCACGATCACTTTTCGCAAAGCAAAAAGCACCTGGAAGGGATCATGCTTCCTCCAACGTGCCTTTCCTGTTGAGGTTGGCGATTAATATGGACGATTCTCTGTCTTGGGCTTGGTGGATAAGTATGTTTCCATCAGTGTAGGTCCAGTCTCTTATATTTCGTAGCCATGATTTCTTTATTCTGCCCATGCTACCTTCGATTTTGCCTTCTATTATAAGCTATATTTGTTCAAGTTCTGGGTGCCGCATTATATGTCCGAAATAGGCTGTCTTCCTTATTTTGATTGTGCTCGTTAAGTATGGACGAGTGTTCATTGTGTTCAATACCTACTCCGCAGTTCATCGTTCTGGAAGTCCAGCTTATCCTGAGCATTCAACGCAGTGGCGACGCCAGGGGGGGCCAGAGGGGGCCGGGGCCTTTCCTGAAATTTAGCCGGCCCCTCCTGAAAACTTGTCCTCGTGGCAATAACCTATACATCGAAAATGTGAGAATATGTTGATTGCTCTGCAATCTGCAATAAATTTGAGCAGCGTAGCGTAGCAGAACCACACCCACTCAACTAATTACTAATTACCCTACTACTAAATCATAAAATTGAGATTTTAGCGGACCGGCAGCCTGCATCTGCTGGACCAGCCTATACGGACAACGCATACATGGGCAACAATGCAACGTAACATCCGCAGCCTCTGCTGGTTAATTGAGTATTCGGTGGGCACAGGCAACGCTGCTTCCGCTTTCCTGGGATTTCCCTACAAATTTTAGGCTCAGTTTCAGAATAATTGGTGCTAACCTGTACTGGTTAGCAAGCTTATAGTTGCGGGTTAACCACAAGATCGCAAAATGAGGATTGACTAAAGTTTTCTAGTTTTCTGATGCTTGACCAATGTTTGTGGCTCAACCACACATTCTGCAACATATTAGTGAGTCATCGCAGTTTGTGAAAATGGCTCTTAGTGTCGGCAGGTACTTCTCATTTTTTTTATTCCAAAGAAGAAAGAATGAAAGAATGAATGAATTCTCTGATTTCTATTACCTCAATATGCATAACTTTTTTGACATGAGTGATATAAATTGATTCAAATAGGATACCAAACTCGTACTAAAGCAAAGCAATAAACTAAAAACAAGTGCCACCCTCACTTTTTTCTGGCCCCCCCTAACATAAAACCCTGGCGTCGCCACTGATCCAACGGTACATCCAGATTTCAAATGCATCTTGATTTCTTCTTGTTTCAATGTCCACGTTTCGTAACTGTCTAAAAGTAAGGACCAAGTAATATTTCAATGTCCCTAACCTCATTGGTAATGGTAATTCCGGATGATAAAAGAATTTCTGCATATTAAGAAAATCAACTCTGTTTACTTCTGTTGCCTACATCGTTCCATGGTTTCAAGTTGGACGCTGTTCATCATTGCATTGGTGTTGCTGCTATTGTTTTATTGATTTCTGCTAGGAATCAGGCTTTTGTGTTGGAGCTTTTTTGCTGTCAGTTGTTTCATTAGGATTTGCACCTGCTCTTCTGATTCTGCTACCACGGTTTCGTCTGCGTATCTTACATTATTCATGACTATTCCATTTACTTTAGCCTCCCCTGAACAATTTTAAAGCGATTTTCTGATGATATATTCGGCGTATATGTTGAACAGCAATGGTGATAATATGCCCCTTGTCTAGCACCTTTCTGTATGTCTACATACTTTGTGTTGCCATTTTCTGTTCTGACACAACCTTTAAGATTCCAATTTGTGTGCCTTATTATGACGTCTCTTATATTCGAGCCTACGTCAATGAGAACTTACATCAATTTTTTGTATTGTATTCTGTCAAAAGCTTTTTTGTAGTTAACATAGCATATACAGGTGTACCATTTAAAACTAAACAGGCTAAATATCTGATACCACGTTTTTTTTTTAAATCGCTCGTACACGTGATTAGAGGGAAGTTTTCTGGAACCATTTTTAGCACTTCTAGTTTAACCCTTTAGGCGGGTTGGGACCAACCCTTACTATTTAAAATGGCACAAGAGGTCGAGTGATGTCTCTTTTAAAAAAGCGTTCAATTCTCTTTCATTTGATGTCATTCGAAAAAAAATGAACGCTCTTCTGAACCAGGTATCACTCGACCCCTTGTTCCATTTGGAACGCCAAGGGTGGGTCCCACTCCTCCTAGAGGGTTAAAGTGTAAGTACTGAAAATGCTTCCAAAACACTTCTTCTTTTGAAAATCAAATTACGTATGTACGAGCGATTTTTTGAAAAACAAACGTGACATCAGATATTTGGCCTGTTTCGTTGTTAATGTATATAACTTTCTCTGGACGTCCATGTATCTTTTCGCAATTAGAGTTAGACCCAGGCAGGATGGCTTCTCCTCTTCCTATACCCCTTCTGAAACCGTATTTTGATATGGTGAAAAAGGCATCATATATTTGTTGTAGATTCTGTTGAATATTATTCGCATGAAGATCTTTCGCTGCGTGATTCATCAAACATATAGTTCTGTGGTCTTCACATTTCTTCGCTCTATTCTTTTTTGGCAAGGCCGTGTTTATGTTGGAGCTGTGGTAAACGATAAAAGCAACGATACTAATGATACTATACATTAGTATTGTTGCTTTTATCGTGTATCACAGCTCCAACATAAACACGACCTAAGGCTATGAAGGTAGATGTTACCCAACCTTCTAAGATTGTTCCGGTTGCATATAATTTATTGTAAAATTGAGTCAATATTCTAATGGCATTATCACTACCACTGGTGTGTTTGAAGTGCTATGCCGTTATTTGAACTTTGCCTGGTGCTTTATTGCTTTTTCGTTTCTCGGATTGCTTTCTTAATGACCTCATTCTTCAAAATGTGCAGATTTTCTCCTTAAAGTATTCATTTTTGGGTATTCCTGATTACTTCTGGCATCACCGAGCAATTCTTTCAAGTAGTTCTCCCATATAACTTGTTGTTTGTTCTGGTTCAGTTCTATTACATTATTGTCATTTGCAATTGCTAAAATATGCTTGAGTTTGCAGAGACCTGCGATTTCTTTGATTTTTCTAATCTAATTCTTTATATTTCTTTATGTTGCGCGTGTAGTTGTTCCAGTTTATCGCATTTTGTTTGGAGCCAGTTCTCTTCAACTCTTCTAATAATTTTTCTCTGGATTTCTCTGTCCAACTTTTTGTTGTTCTTCACATTTGTTCTTTACTTCGCGTCTTTTCACTTTCAGTTTTTGGTTTTCCTTTCCTATTATTTGATCCATCGCTTCGCCGAATATGTTTTTAAAATTTGCCCAGGTCTGTTCTATATTTTCTTTGGTAGTTTTATCATGTATTGCTGTATTTTCTTTTCTTAACTGTCGGTCTATTCTTGATGGTGGTTTTAATTTCAGAATATTTTTTAGCTCAATTCTCATGGTGGGGACTACGAAGTTATGGTCAGAGTTTATGTCTCGTGCTTCAAAACGTTCAGAAATATTGTTGTGTTAAAATAATCAAGTAAGGTTCGAGCATCGAAGGACCATAAAAGAATTCGAGGTTGATTGCACAAGGAGTCTTCAGAAAATGTACGTGCTTTATTAACTTTTTACAAAAATATTATTAATTATTTTATAGTCTTTTCTTTTGTTTCTTCGTTTCTACCCACCAATCGTCCATGGATATCTTCTTTATATTTTGTTTGAGGTAGTCCAGGTACCATCAGGTACCTACCTAATAGGTACTAATCACACCCTGTCATTTCAAGGTTGAGGTGCAACCACTAGGTATAGGTAAATCATGAGTTTGATTGAACAAATATTATTCCATGAGTACTATCTTGCCTTTTCTGAGCAAGATGCCCGATTACTTAAAGGGTACAAAAAAATCCGAGGAGATCGGATTGATTCCCAACAAACAATTCATCTTCAGAAGAAGTACCTCCACTGAATTACAAGTGCTCAGAATAATTATTAAGCACATCTCCGATAGGCGACAAGTTCAATTACAAATAAGCTAGAGTTGGACATAAAACGAGCCCATTCAACCGAAGATGGCTCAAATAGTTTAAATAGACGATCCAAAAACAGATATTTGCAAGCTGATCCAAAGCTGCCGAGTTATTCAACGCTTGGAGCAACAACATGTATTTTGCTGACAATAGCTTCTTTGGGAAGAGCCCTAATCCGAAATAGACATAGATGTCACAAATCGAGGACACTGGGTGAGAAAAATGCGTTCTGAAGAAATTACAGCTTCAGATCGAAGTTTTATTGCTTTGTGCTCAAATATTATATTATAAGGGATCGTCCCTAACATAATAACGAATATCGGTGAACATTAAAAAAAATTGAACGGCTGAAGATAGACGTTACTGCATTGCAGGAAATAAGATGACCTGGCTCGAGAAATATGAATATAGAAAACTCGGTTATCTTCTATAACGGTAACAACGAGAACGTACATCATTTCGGTGCCAGCTTTGCAATTAAGAAAAACCTGCTGGGCTCAGTCCTAAAATTTGAACCCCTGACGAACGATTATTATGCTACCTACCTAAGGGTTAAAGGAATATTCTATTCTACTACTCCTTACTATCTGTACATGCACCAACCGAAGACAAAGATGAAGCAGTGAAGAACGAGTTATACGACAACAAGATATGGAACTTATTTTGGGAGATTTCAATGCAAAGCTAGGAACAGAAGCGGCATTAAGGCCCCATGTGGTTACAAGAAGCCTACACCATATTTAACAATAATGATGGGCTAACATATGCGGAAATAGCAACATTCAACAACCTTCTTATTAAATCTACAATAGCTGAGTTCGGCTTTGCACTCCACGGAGCGGAACGATAAGAGCATGGATATCGTGGCGTCCTACGCGGTCATAAGCCGAACACAAAAGAGAACACTCTGAGAGCTAAAACAAACAGGATCTAATCGTTTCGGGCGGTTTTACCGAGTGTAAAGCCGAACTCGGCCAATGTATGAACACAATGATATCCATAAAGAATCATGGGCCTCCAATGATGGTAGAACCAAAAACTAAATTTATCACGTCGTAATTGATAGCAAAGGAATGTCCTGGGTATAACAAGCTTCGAGGGGCAGACGCGGAATGGGACCATTCTTTTGTCACAGCAGAGCTGGAATCAGAATATTAAGCTAAAAAAATGTAGGTACAATCCAAACAACAGTGGGATAAAGCAAAACTTGAAAACGTAGAAATCAGAAGGCGTTGCCAGACGGAAATAGAGCACAGAAGCACAGAGAAGAAATTACAAACACGGATGACATCCACACGAGTTGGAATATACGTACCTTCTATCCGAAGCAATCATATGGGGCAGGAGGAGTGACTGTGGTAGTAAACCTGAGAAATTAAAATAAAAACCACTGGTACGATCTGGAATGTGGGAGGGTACTTAAAGAGAGAAGTACTGCAAAGCTAATAATGATCACAGGATCCTACCGAAAACAATAACAGTAAATTCAGACAACTAAGAAGAAAGGCTAATAAACTACTAAGAAGGAAAAAAAGAGAACAGCAAGATCAGGAGTTGCAGGAGCTAAAAGTCAATGAAAAAAACAATAACAGGAAATTCTGTAAGACAGTACCTAAGATCAAGGCTTTAGGCCCAGAACCAACAACATCATCAGACGATAACAGAGACCTAAACAGTAACCAGAAAAACATACCGGAAACACAGCCACATGCCAACTACACGACCTCATAGGAACTCTCTGGAAAAACGAGAGATCGCAGAAGATTGAGAAGATAGCATAATAAACCCCCCACACAAAAAAAGACACAGAATGATATGCAAAAATTATAGAGGAATATCGCTCATAAAAGTAGCATTCAAAGTTCTACCTATACAATTCTGTCAGGAATAACCCCATTCGCAGAGGAGATAATCAGTGCGGCTTTCGGACAAACTGATCAACAACAGACCAACTGCTTACAATTAGACAGGCTACCAGAAAAAAGCTGGGAATTCAATGGACGAATACAGCCAACTGTTTATAGATTTCAAACAGGCCTATGATAGTGTGAAAAAAAGTCAATGTCTGAGAGAAAATGGCAGAATCCGGAATATCTCATAAGAATATAGATTGACAAGAGTTTGTGTAGACGGTTCCAGATGCAGAGTGAAAGTTGAGCGGGATACGTCGAACGTATTCAGGGTGAATACGAAATTGAAGCAGGGTGACGCGCTGTCCCCGACTCTTTTCAATATTTCCTTGGAGAAAGTCGTAAGGAACTCCAAACTCGAAACAGCAGAGCTCTTCCAAACGAATGGTTCGCAACTAATACTTGCTTATGCGGACGATATTTACTTGGTGGAAACTAGCGTGATAAATAGCAAAGAAAAATTTGTTGAAGTAAATCACGTGGTATGTAACGAAGGCGAGACTAAATACATGCATATCTCTAGGACAAACAGAGGAAGAGTGGGACACAATGTGACAATGAATGGGTATAACTTTTAAAACGTCAAGCAGTTCAAGTACCTGGGTTCGATCATCACTTTCGACAATGACATCGGCGGACGGCGAGGAAATAAAGTACCGATTGGAAACCGCAAACAGCTGCTTCTATGTCTTTAAGAACATATTTGGATCCAAAGAAGTTACTAGAAGATCCAAAATCAAAGTATACAGGTCATCCGTAGATTCGGAAGGTGAATACTTAGGAAAATATATGGCCCGACAAAAGATCCACATACTCAGCAATACGAATAATAGAACGAATGCGGAACTGCGAAACTACGATAAACCAGAACTGCGGAACTACTATGAATCAGATCTAAGCAACATAATAAGATCTCAACGGTACGACACGTGCGTAGGCAATCCGAAGAAAGGCTAATACGACTGGTATGGCAGAAAGCTCTAGAGGGGAAATGGCCACTTAGAAGACCCAGACTGAGATGGCGGGTCAACATTTTTACGGATCTGAGAAAAATGGGCATCGCAAATGGTTCGCAGCTTATGACCGCAAAGCCCAACAGGGCTGTAGCTGTACGGAATAAGTGAGAATTCCCTAACATGGTTTTTCTAGTCGTTGATTCTCTATAATTTTTTTACACTTCTGAGATACCTACATTTTGCTGGCTTCCATATGAGTTCTGCCTTCTGTCAAAACTAGTTTTCGAAATAAAAATATACTCACCAAGTCGATACCCGTCCTTTTCGAAAGCATTATTTACGTGGTTGTGCAAAATGCTTTTTTTCCGTACCGGTCCGATGTCGGCGTGGTCCGATGATGAAACTTTTCGGCTACGCGCAGGTGATTCGAATGCGTGGTTGTCGTGTCCCCGTTCGTGGAAATGGTGATCTATAATGCTGACCTAAAAATATATCGTATTGTGAGAATTCATCAGCAACTATTATTTTACTTTTACTGAAAAGTGTAAAGGACCAAATTCATAACTGTTCGGGGACTTTAGAGTTCACCTATTACTTCCTTCTTGTCACAAAAATATTCGAGGAAATGGTAGTTTTATGTTTTTTCTGTTGATTTGCCTTCATCCACTAAGAAACGAGTTTAAATCAATTAAGAGTTATTCAATGAGAAGGAAGAAGCTGGGAAATGCAGCACACCAAAAGGGGTCAGCTGGGTAATGTGACACATAAGAGGGGACCTCTTCTTGAGGGGATACCACAAAATTTAATAAAATGAAACTCAAAGCAGAGAATATTTTGTCAAAACTATAAAATTGGTAAAATAGATTCTCAGAAAATGATAAACTAGGAGCGTGTTTACTTTCCCAGCACCAAGAACATTCTCGAAGAAAAATTCTTGAAGCGTAACACCAACAAAGTGAGGTTTTTCTAAAATAATTTTCTACAAAAAAGCCTATTATTGCATCATTTTTAATTAAACCAAATCTAGTCCAATTATTATTGCTCGTTTGTGAGAAATTAATCCCATTGTTAAGTTTGTGCTTTTGTTACTGTTACACTCACTTGATTAATGTTAAAAATCGTATAAAATCACAATATAGATTTAAATATCTGATAAAATAATATTGGGTGGCTCAAGTTCTAGGTTATTGATGACTATTTTTTCGATTCCTCAAAAGCCCGGAAATTATTTTTGAAACGCCCTGTCAACTGCAATATGCAATATTTTACTATAACTATTTACAAGTAATTGCGAATGACATTGTTTTGGTTCACGTGGAAAAATCTGCTATTGTTTGTGTAATTGACTTCAATTTTTCTAGGATCTTATCGATTGATGAGTCGTATATTATTGACATTAGAGTTTTGAAAACGTGAAGGAGATGTATTGAGATAATTTCGTTATAATAGCAAAGCAATCAGATTTAATAAGGATTTTTTAAATTTTCTTCCAACACAACTGCCCTCTAGATTACTTTAAAGAAATTCAGCAGCTATAGTACCAGTAGCTAAGCACCGTTTCCTGAAAAATTGAAACAGTTTGATCATTTTTGACACTAGATAAAAAAAGACAACATGAAATTGTTTGTTAACTCGTTTCTAGAAAAAAACTTGTTCTGATGACTCCAAAAAAAAAATCATTTATTAATGCAGATTTCTTAAGGCAAATAAGGAATATCGAATTTGGAAGGTCAGTAAAAAACTCACTCATGAAAGTCAAATCTAAAAGCAAGTCGAGTCAGTCGAGAAAAAGAACATTAGATTCAATTTCAAAATAACGAATAATGAAGAACCAATGTTTATAATTCGACAGTGATCCATCAGATGACAGATTATTGATTGGTATTTTCTCCAAGAAAGAATTTGCAATATATGTTCACAGGTACGCAAATGGAAGTTTCTGAAGTTACAAAGTCAAATAAAGTGTTCGCCAAAATTTATACCACCATGAAGCAAAATGAAGCAAAACCCGAAAAATACAAAACTCGTATATCTATAAGGAAGCAATATGGTGTATTTATGTTTTATCTGAAAATTAAGTACCTAACCACTATAAAATTTGTTTGAAAGTGCCGGAAGAAACGATGAATTGTCCTCAATAGAAATTCTAGATAGTAGGTAACGGAATTACAGCCGACATGGTAAATTTGACAAGATTTGTTCAATAAATAATACTCACTTTATCTTTTTTAAAAAGTTATTCTTTCCTAGAATTGAAAGACAGATATTTCTTGTTCCCTAGGCTATTTTGATGAGGCTCATTTCAACTCAGAACAAAATTAGACACAAACTTTGAAAAATTACGAAACACAAAAAAAAAGATAATGAGATAAAATCAATGTTGACATGAAATATTCAACGTTTTAAGTGTAGGTATGTATGAGTTGTCTATGTTGAACTTTTTTTCATCTTTACCGAACAAACTACTTCAGTATAGGTTATATTTATCTAAGGAATAATAATTTGGCGTTTTCTTACCTTTCTTGTATTGTGATTATTTGTTTCTGCGTGAGATGTTGGTGAAGGATGCATCGACAAGTTGTTCAAATCCTGATCGCCTGACATTTTATCTTAAAATAGGAAATAGAAATTAATTTGCAGAAAGACATACATTCATTTTGGTAATTAAAAAACCAACCTTATAATCGGCATTAGCTAATTAAAAGGCACCTTATTATCAACCAACAGGATAAGACCATTATCTTATTTCGGCAAAAATGTATTTGAGACACAATCAATAAGAAACCACAAACAGTGAAGCGCAGAAAATGATCCTTTTAGTTTAGAATTATTCGACATTTACCAGTTAGATAATTGTCATACCTAGTTAAATTCAGTTAAATATGTCATGTCAAGTAGTGAGAGCTTTTGCTGTGTTATCCCATAGTGCGAAATCAATTGTTAGTTAAGTTCTTGTAAGGAAGCAATAACCTCAGATTTGCCACACAAAAACACTATCATATTGACATATTCTAAGGTTTTTGTTAACTAAGAAGGACTTAGCTAACGAGTAATCTAGTCGCAGAGTCGCACTAAGACAAGTGTTCTAGTTTGTTTAATAATAATTACCTATTCTATTTCACGAAATAACTCTAATAGGTTATGGACCCAGATTGCCCCAGATATGCAAGAAAGTCAGTGAGTAAATCGAAAGATAATATAAGTTCGCTATGAAGGCACTTTTTAAATTAAATGACCTGTGGAAGGACGTCGTCTGTACCGAAGTAGATCGAAAGAAAGATAAGAAAGCCCTTTCGGAAATAATCTTGTCTGTGGATAAGTTGTATTTTTCTTACTTGAAGAAAATAATATTTTGACACCAAATAAGCACTCTCTTGCTGGCAGGGTTGCCGGAAGATTACAGGCCAATGATTATGGGTCTAGAGAGTAGTGAAGCGAAGATTCAATAAAAGTGGAGTTGTTGCAAGATGTTGAATCAAGTTCTGATCCAAAGTCAGCAGGCTCGAATGTAGCAATGTACTCCGACTCCGAAAAAGGTCCAAGTAAAAAGTTTAGAAGAAACTAAGTTAAATGTTTTAGATGTGGCAGAATGGGTCACAATAAATCTCCGTGTAGAGCAGGCAGCGCACGAGGTAAACTTGGTCAGTAATGTCTAGTGGTTTGAACAAAATAAGAACATCAACTGAGCCATGTGTTTTCTGTGTCGAAGAGAAGCAAAGTCGAAAGCAATTCTATTGCATCATGGCAAAGACAAGGCAATTTCTACAGCTGCTTCACAGCGATCTCTGTGGGCCAATGGAAGCAGCCACAATAAGCGGCTGTAAGTAAATTTTCACACTGATAGATGACATTCTAAAATAAAAATCCTAAGAAATGATAATGGTACTCAATAGGTAAATAAGAAATTCAAGAAGATATTCAATGACTCTGGTATTATACATCAGACAACTATTAAATACACACCGCAGGCAAAATGGGGATAGTGAAAGAGCAAATAGAACAATTTGTGAGAGAGCTCGTAGTATGTTATCCGATGCATGTTTGTCGAAAGATTATTGGGGCGAAACAGTTAACACTGCAGTCTACCTTATAAATAGATCTGTTGGTACAGTGCTTGGGAAAATACCCTATGAAATCTGGAATAAGCAGGAACCCAATTTATCGGAACTGAAAATTTTTGGTTGTGGAGCTGATATACCTGATCAGTTGAAAAAGAAATTGGATCCTAAATCACAGAAGTTATTGTTTATGGGTTATGAAGAAAGTACAAAATGGTATAGATTGATTGATCCAAATACTAAGAAAATTATTTTCAGTAGAGATGTATTCTATGAAGGAACTAAGATAGAGAAAAATACCAAAGAAAGACAGAAATAAAAAAAAGACAAAAAAAAATGGCCAGGAGAAAGTAAAGAAAATGAGGTACAAATTGATGAAAAACATTTCTGTACAAAGTGAAGATAGCAATGACTTTGAAGACTTACAGTAGGAATTGAGGAGGAGATAGCTGATGTAGAGCCTATTGTAACAAGATCTGGTAGAGACTGGTAGAGAGATATATAAACTTCAGTATCTTCACAATTATGGGTTATATTTCAATGTTACAAGATCACAGAAGGATCCTGAAACATTTTTAGAAGCTCAAAACAGTTCTGAATGGCGAGATACCATCAACAAAGAGATGAGTTCTCTTAGAAATCTCCAAACTTGGACTCTGTGTAAACTTTCTGATAATAAATCTGCAATTGATACTGGTATGGGTGATTCGAACCAAGGAATATTGTACAAAACTACAAAGAAGGCTCAATTAGTAGCCAAAGGCCTCCAGATTCAAAAGGAGAAAGATTTTACACCAATGTATGCACCAGTTGCCCGGTTGTCGACGATTAGAGCATTTCTAGTACAAAATAATCGTACCTTATGTACGTCAACTAGACCATTCCAAGCTCTTTCTTAAATGGAAAACTTGAATCTGAAGTAGGTATACAATATCCAAGATAGGGAGATCTGATGATATGCTGGCCCAAAGACGAAACGTCGGATTACAAATTTGATATTGCCATATTGTAGAGGAGAAAAAGTGGCAACGACGAAGTGCCATATTTATTTTGAAATATCTCTTCAAATAAGGTCAGAAGAATATAAAATCGTCTTGGGCGAATTTAGGGTTTTCCCAAGAGTTCAACCACTATGCTTACAAATTTATAATGATATCCATATTTGTCAATCACTGATCAATAAATCTCATGTATTCCCATTCTAAGATTTGTGACTGATTGCCAAACATTTTCAGATATTTTTGTATGATTACCAGGTGATTTCCATTTTTTTCTGGGGATTCTTATATCGTTCCCAATTGATTACCTGATTTCCTCGATGATTTCCAACGTAAAGTTAGGTCCTGAATAATCTCTTAGTTGTAGCGAATCGCAATTGCTAAACCCTGATGTGTGAAGAAATTCTGTGTCCTCTTTCGGCAAGTCGGATTCGGGGGAGGTTTCAAGATTCATGTTTTAATTTTTATGATCTACAACTTTGTTATACTTTAGGCCTGTTCTTACAGAAAACACAAACCAGTCAGAGCGAATTTCATTGGTTGAAAATAGTCAGAAAGCTGGTTGTTGGCGATTTGCACCATTCAAAAACGCTCTGATTGGTTTGTGATTTCTGTGAGAACAGACCTAGTCTTCATCTCGTTTCTTTTTCTTCAAGTTCTAAACTGTTCGTTGTCTCGGGTTCAGTTATTGGCTCAGTTATTGGGAAACTCGTTGGGTTATCAAATTCATTTCAAATTGTCTAGCACTCAATGTTACCTTAAACTTAGTCTTAAAGGCGAATACACAACTGACCGGTACGCTGGCTGTATCGTTTAAAATGTATGATATGCGACTTCTGGGTTAGAATGAGGTGATATTTTCAAGTACTTAAGTAAATACCACTCTGTACATCAATTTTACTAAAGTGTGTCGACGAGTCAGCATTTGGTATAAATACCGCGCCGAAATCCATTACCGGCAGACTAAGGCTAGTGCAAAGTACCTTAAATGGGAAAAGCCCCTCTAGCTAAGTCTCTTCCCAGTGCAAACTACCTTTAATGGGAAACGCCCTTTTGGACCTGTCTCAAACCTAGCTCCTTCTGGGAGTATTGAACACAGCAGACTAGGTCCAGTGCAAACTACCTTTATTGGGAAACGCCCTTTTGGAACTGTCTCAAACCCAGCTTCAGTCTTCAGTCACGCCAAACGTACAGAGGGTACATAATACAGAGTGGCCTATAAGTAGTACATCCCTTCGTAGAAGAGATGTCATGATACTATTTCTAGGGTAATATCATTATTATTCAATAGAATATCTCATTATACCTATACCAAGCGAGTTCCTCTCTACCTGAACCCAACCTACGCCCCCAGGTCACGCTCCTGTTGTGACGTCCCAGGATGAAACGTATAGGGGTTGTGACAATATTCCCAGCGATAACCACATGATTCTCAGCGATTGCCAATGGATTCCTATGTGATTCCCATTGAGTCCTAGGAGATTACTAGCGATTTCCAGGTTATTCCCAGGGACTCCTAAGTGATTTTCATGTATTCCTGATTTATTTATTACTATGTGATTCCCAAAAAAATGTACAATGATTTTCACTAGTGGTTTGCCCTTCGGGTTTTCCCAAAAATCTCCGGTATCACATAGAATTTTTAAAATCTCAGAGCGGTATTTTAATTTTTTAACTTTCTCCTAATTTGAGTAACGTCGTATCTTTCTTGTATCCGAGATCCCCATGCTGGCCCCCCTTATCTTCGACACATTGTATATAAAAATACGAGATGGTTCAGATGCAGACAAAAACAAAGTTTTGAAACTTAACAGAGCTTTGTATGAGCTGAAGGAGAATCCAAAGTGTTGAAATAACAGATTTAATGAAATAATGAAACAATAAACTTTAAAATATCTCAATATGATTTCTGTCTTCATACCAAACAATATATGTGGCTTATTATTTTTGTAGATTATTTAATTATCACAGGAGAAAAAGGTAAAATACAGGATGTGGTAGATAATTTGAAAAATAAAGTAAATGCTAAATATTTGCGTGAAATCAGTAGATTCATTGGAATGGAGATAACAAGAATTGCTGGAATCATAAGTATATCACTCAGAAAAAGTAGGTACCTATAGTAATTGAATCCTACAAAATTTTATGTCAGATTGTAAAGAAGTTTCTATACCTATGACAAGATGATTTCAAGTTGACAAATCAGATGAAATCATTGATGGATGTCCCATATAGAAAGTTAACTAGATATCTGATGTTACTTGGCATGCATTACCAGGCCAGATATTCTGTATGCAGTGCCCTATCTTAGTCGATTTTTGGACGAACCACCTCAAGTCTTGTGGATTACAGGCAAAAAAATCCTGGGGCATTCAAAAAACACTATTGATAGTGGACTGATGTATACGCGAGAGGTGAAGAGAAATTTGTAGCATATTCCGACGCAGACTGGGCTGGAAACAAAACTAACAGGAAGAGTACAAATAGCTCTGTAGTACTGTATGCTGGGAATCCAATCAGCTGGTTTTCTAAGAAATAAGTGTGTGTAGCCTCCTCTACAGCTTGAGCAGAGAATGTGACAGAAGCGTCTTCAGCAAAAGAAGTAGTGAACGTAAAAGGTATAATTTCGGAATTTGCAAACTTGGAAGTGTAACGTTAAAAATGGACAATTTGAGTGCGGTTTCGATGGTGAAAAATCACGAAAATTCAAAGCGCGGAAAACATATTGACATTAAAGAACATTTTATGGAAGATTTGTTATCAAAAATAATCTTGGATGTACAGTATGTTAACAGTGAAAATAATCTTGCACTCTGTATAGTTTTTGTCTTGGTTTCTCTCTTTCTCTTCAAATAGTTGTACTTTTGATGAATGCTCGTTTTGTTTCCTAATGATTTATAATAATTTGAGTATTGTTTATATTGTCAGCTGATTTGTTTACCTTAAATTTAGTATTACTATTTCGCACTTTTCCAAAATATATACAATATCTAATCAATCGACAATCAATCCGAGTATCTTGTTTCTTGTTTTGTATAATTATACTATAATTAGAAGGTATATCATTTAATTGATTTCAAAGTGTCCGATCAATTAATGTTTGCCGATTAAATTAATTGAAGTACCTACTTTCATGCATTAGGTACCTACTTTTCTGTCTGACAATTTTTGTTGTATTTGTTTTGTTACTACTTCCTTCGTGGAAAACTAAACTATGCACTATTTTGCAGAAAATCATTTAACCAACTTATAATCTTAATAAATAAAATGTTGATTTTCCAAAAACACCAAATTTCTCTTGTTCCACTAGCGGAAACAAAATTACATTTCTCAACTCGAACTCTTAAGATGAATGTTCTTCATTTATATACTTATAGGTATACAATCAGTTTATTTTTGAATTAAAAACTTGCTAACGTGTTTTTGTCGAAGCTTACCTTAAAAGTCTCTTGCCTCTAAAATCCACTACGTAGAAAATTGGATGAAATATTCATACTGATGATAACACGATATTCCATTTATCGAATCGGCACAAACTTTTTTCCGTCAAATTTTCACACGCCGATTAATTATTTATCTTAGAAATGAAATATTTTTCACTTTTATAATTCACTCACTATTTACCAGTGTAGCTGTCTCTAGCGATAACTCTGGAATACTAATATAATTATTATAGATTCGGTCCCGCATTTTGCTATACTATTGTTTATATCCGCGATCTACGTCACACACCATTCAAGGTATATCGGTTACGGGAACTTAACTGGGAAATAAGGGTGTAGGTATTTCAGTTGCCAGAAGTTTGTATGAGATTTTTAATTGAAAATCATGCAACAGCAAAATTTATTTTTACATTTTCTTTTGGCAAATAATTATTGATTGTGCGATGAAGAGATTGTTTTGCAATTTTGAATGTAAAAACTTTTATCTGTTTAATTTTCAACTATTCCAATTCAAAAACAATAAACTTCACGTACTTACAGCTGCGTTATTGATTTTGTCACCTCCGCCTGAGAACTTTTCAATAAAACATTAGGTAGGTACATATTTTTTAATTGCTCCACTAAAAATAACATTTTAATGATGATTTGTGCAGTGAACGGCATTTATTAAACTTGTGCGGTTCATGCATTTTGTATAGACCTTTCAAGGTTTTTTTTTGTTGCTTAAGGAACTAAAAACGAATTATACAAAACCCAGTTTAGATTACTAGTAATAGAAAGAAATAGTTAGCTAACGAGAGGGATAAGGTTTTGTATAGAGGTCTCCAGTTATTGGAAACTTCCTTAAGTATTTTTACATTCTTTCCTTTTTCTTATCTTATTTCCAACGTTTTTTCATTTGGTTCTTTTTCTGTCCAGAGTTTCTCTTCTCTTTTTATATTTCGAATATTGTGTGCACATTCTTTATTTTCTTCAATTCAATATTGTTTGTTGATTGTTTTCCTGTCCCTATTCTTTCTCCATCTTTCATTATTAATATTATTATTATTAACTAACATTTATACATATAAATAGACATTATAACAGTGTAACCGACTCAATACAATAGTCTAATCGGTTTATTTTTACCCTCACTATTGTTAGTTAATAATAATAATTCGAGGCCTGCGGGTGACGTCACCACTATACTTTAGCTTAGTACTCATAACCGCGAAATTCGCTGTTTTTTGACATTGCATTGACAATTTGACGTGTTTTATGCATGAATTAAACGTCAAATCGTCGAAGCAACATCAAAAAAGAGCGAATTTCGCGGTTATGAGTACTAAGCTTTAAGCTGCTGATAGTGGTAACGTCACTCGCAGGCCCTGCCGACTCGAGATATGGCGAACGTAGGTACGCCTAAGGGTGGATTTTCATGCATCCGTTTGTCCGACGAAAGATGTCCGAAAAACATTCTATTCTGACATAATCGTATAAAAATATGTCAAAATAGAAGATTTTTCGGACATATTTCGTCGGACAAACGGATGCATGAAAATCCACCCTAAAGCTTACTTTTCATGCATCCGTTTTTCCGTCAATCCGATGATCTGGTCTATTGGTCCAATATTTTGGCGCCAACCTATTGGACCAATAGAAATACTTCCGGATCATGGAATTGACAGAAAAACGGATGCATGAAAAGTAAGCTTTATGGGGATGAGTAATCCTGAGGCGGGATTGTGTAACGGATAGAAATCCTTATCCCTTTTGCTATGGCACTTGCTGTCTTCTTCTCTCTTTTCGAAATCAATAGAGAGGGGACGTCAATAGCGAAAATATCTCTATTCGTTACAGAATTCCACATCTGTTAGTTTACGATTCTTGGGGGAATCCCAGGAAAGCGAAAACACCGTCGCGATTACCTGTGCCCACCGAATATCGAATTAACCGGCACAGGCTGCTGATGTTGCATTGCATTGTTGCCGGCAAGAGAGCAAGTTTTCAGGGGGGGCCAGCTAAATTTCAGGGGGGGGCCCGGGTCCCCTCTGGCCCCCCCCCTGGCGTGGCGTCGCCACTGCCATCTAGCCATTCAGATTCATTACCAGTCTCCCAACTGAGTCGATTCCAATAATTATAAACTACTCGATTGGACAAGAAATTTGTACGCAGAAACCACATCTCTTCTTACAGAGTTCCTTGTTATGACCCCTTAGATGCTGGGTATCACTGAACTCAAACACACTCAACTATCACTTGTTGTTCTGTGTTGGACTTTTTCAAGTCCAGCCTAGGTCTTATGTAAGCCTTGTACAGCTTTACCAACATTTGAGATGTGGGATCTTTAAATGCCTTGGAGATCAGGTACGTGATGGAGTTTGACCTCTCTATGATGCCATTGATATGGTTTTCCCAGTTCATTTCTTCAATTATAATTCCCAAATCATTCTGTTCAGCATGACAGATTACCTGGGTAGACCCAATAAAGTATTGCATCCTGGGGTTGTTTTTGCCCAGGTGGAGAATTGAACACTTGGAGTCATTCTGCGGCATTTGCCAGGTGGTTCTCCACTGTTTGATTGCATCCATATCCCTGGAGGCTTCCATTCTGCGTAACAGGATTACTATAACCAAAGATTATACAGACTATAGATATTCAACGCCCGTGCATTGAAATGTCGCCTCCTAAATGTACACCGAATTCGCAGACAGTGTACACCGAATCGACAGAGAGCCACGTGCAAGCCGCGTACGCATTCGCACTTTGTCTGGCATGGAATTTTATATTTATTTTTATTCGCATTTGGTTATTTCACATCATCGAGCGCTAGGCCAACTGGGCGGACGGATTCCTACGTGGTTAAATCAAAAAGTAAAATACGTTGGGAATTTTTTTTTAGTCAGACACAATTTTTATTTGCATTTGATGTGTAGTAATTAAAGGGCGGAAAAAATGCATCAAAAATCTTTAAAAAATGCGCATTTTAATGCACGCTATTTCTATTAAAAATGCAAGATTTTTCCAAAATATGCTTAAAATATGCAAGTTTGCCAGTTTGGTATTTGGGATTACTTTGTAGTGGGTTTTTGACTGCAATAAAACTATTATTTATACTGGGTGGAATTATATGTGGATGGAATAAAAAAATAATGAGACTACAAAAATATACAATGTCTATTTTTCAATTAAATGATATGCTAATATTAGAAAATGAATTTACAATATTTTTGAAAATATTCCACATCGAAATGAATAAGGAAAAGCTTCTTTCCACATCAACCGAAGTAATAGCAGCAAATTTCAATTTCGGAAATTTTTCTAAATTCCATTGCTTAAATTGAATTGAATTTCAGTTTTTTAACTCACCAAAAATATTTTTGAAATAGTTTGCAATTCTTTAAGCCCAACAATATTTTCAATCACTCTATCAAGTTTTTGAGAAATCGAAATAATACCTATCTCCACTAAATCAATTGAATCGACTCGGCCCTTTTATTCAGGTACCGAGTACCTCTATGTACTGTAATGGGGTACCTGATGTGCTGAAAATGGGCACAAATTTCAAAGGAAGAACTAATATATTGGTAGCCGGCTTCAATAAATTAGACAAAAGATGCAAAATAATGCACGAAACATCAAAAATATGCAAATTTTTCGAAAATGGTCAAAATTTGCAAAATTTGCATTAAAATGCAATTTGCATTATATCCGCCCTTTAGTAGTCATATTCCCCACATTTATTTCAAGTTTTTAGTTATTACCTAGGTTTGAGATAATTTCAGGAAGGGATGAGAAGTTATTTTGGAGAAAATAAATTAGAAGTAGAGTTAGTCTCGAGATAGCTCTGGTCCAAAACAGTATTTTTGAATAGACACCAGTATCTTCAGTAAAGAGTTTATGTGATTATATCAAGAAGTGTTGTATCCTTGTTGTCAATCATTTCATAGTTTATTTTTGACATGGGTAAACCTATCAAACTAGTGCGAAGGAACAAGTGCTCATTCAAGAACTGCAATAATAGTCTTGTTAATAATTCAGCCATTCATTTGTTTCGTTTTCCAATAGAGGAAGAAAGATGCAAACAGTGGATTTTACATTCAGGTATGTATATATAGGGTATAAATATGTACAGTCGCGGAAACAAAATGTTGGACAACAATTTTTTCCTAATTTATAGCAGGCTTTGTTTACCTAATACCTAAGGCACCACCAAACCTTTGATGACATTTTTACTAGGTAATCGGTTGTCGTTGTCTGTGGTCATTGGCAATTGATTCAAAAATTATTTCCGATATAGTAGATTTTAATATAAAGTTTACCTTTTGCTAATTTATAGTGATGAAACGATTACGATTAACCTGCGGTTAGTGCGATTATCATGTTTTCACGATTAACCGTAATCGCCGATTATCTTTATACGATTTTACGATTTTTATTATTTGGAAATTGGCCCTCAAATACACACACTCAAACTTATTCACTGAATTTGTAATATTGGCTTTTCATTCAATTCTTATTGTAATGAAATTAGGTTCACAGATTTTCAATTATTTCTCTAATGGAAATGAATTAAACAATCTGTATTTTGATTCCCAGTAACTAATTTTTCAGTAAAAAATTCTTCAGCGGAAATATTCGGTGATTCCATATGGATTTGAGTGAATGTATCGATCCTACAAGCGAGTAGATTCAGAACTATTATTTCCTACAGCAGGACTAATTCAGGTTCCTAAAAAAATATCGACTGAAATCGAAATTAAAAAAATGTTATGCTTCCTTAATCCGAGCTTCTTAAACAGTATTAATTTTAACTATTGATACATAATAATCAACTCTTTATTTTCTTTCTTCGTTTTAATTTGATTCCTATATTCATTTTATTTTAACTTTTATCTACTTTTTTAAAGGAAATAAAGTTTTTGAGTATATTTCGTTTGTTAATCGAAATCGTACGAAATTCGCCTGAATAATCGTAACCGCAATCGTAATCGTCTAACTTTAATCGTTTCATCACTACTAATTTATATTAATGAAATTGAAATAAATAAGTACTGTTTCTGGATAACTTTTTCAAAATTTCCTCCAATAAAAATCTCACGATGTAAATTGATGTAAAGGTAAGAAGTCCAATTTACCCAAAATTTCAATAATGACAAAAACTGTTAACCTTTATGTCCAAAATTTTATTTCCGCAACTGTACAGGGTGCTGCAATTTGGAGTGTTTTAATAGGAAAAACATAAACTGCGTTTTTTTTTAAAGGTAATTCCCCAAGTCAAAAATTTAGTAACTATGTTGGCAATACAAGCCTTTTCAACATAAAAAATTTGAAAGCATTGACAATTTTACATTGTATTGCCAACATAATGTCAGTTTGACTTTTATCTTTAAAAAAAAAACAGATTTTACTTCCAGACCAGATAGAAGAAAATTGACTTAGATGTCATGGGATTGATTTTCGAGAAACGTCGATTGTCAAAAACCGTATCGCGATATCTTCAATAGTACCATTAAAACAGGGCGATTTTCGATTTTCCTCTATTATGAAAAATGGCTAAACGTTTTTTGTTTATCAATTTTTTTTATTTCTGTGAAAACATCTTTGGGATACTTCTTTGAGCACAATACAGTGGCGTACTCAGTTTTTTTCTATTTTGCTCCTATTTTGAGATATTGATCGAAGTCCGATTTTTTTAAATCGGACACCCTAAGTATATATTATTAGCTCATTGGATAGCTCTACTTTTACAGATTTCAATGATATAAAGTTCGATAGGTTTATCTCTAACAGTTTTCGAGGAAAAAAATTATATCTGTTTCAGTAATAAGAAACAATGTGTTAGAAAGAGACCTTCCTCATTTTCCTTACACATATCAAATCCATTTCTAACACATTGGTCCTTACCACAAAAACAGATTTAATTTTTTTTTTCTCGAAAACTGTTAGAAGTAAACCTATCGAACTGTATATCATTGAAATCAGCAAAAACAGATCTATCCAATGAGCTATTAATATATAGGGTTTTTCATTTGAAAATATCGGACTTTGGTAGATATCTCAAAATCGGAGAGAAAAAAACTGAGTCCGCCACTGAATTGTGCTCAAAAAAAGTGTCTCCATAATGTTTTTACAAAAATAAAAAAAATTGATAAATAAAAAACTTATAGCTATTTTTCATAATAGGGAAAAATCGAAAATCGCCCTGTATCAATGGTACCATTGAAGATATCGTGATACGGTTTTTGACAATCGTCGTTTCTCAAAAATCAATCCCATGAAAAATCTTCTATTTTGACATATTTTTATACGATTATGTCAGAATAGAATGTTTTTCGGACATCTTTCGTCGGAAAAACGGATGCATGAAAATTAAGCTTAAGTCAATTTTCCTCTATCTGGTTTCGAAGTATGTTTTTCCTGTTGAAACACTCCAAATTGCAGCACCCTGTACTTAAAAACTTAATAATTAATTAATTACTACTAAAACATTTACCAAAATAAAACTGCGTTGGACAGCGTCCAACTAGATATTTTTTCTAGATAATTTCCCCATTATTTGACGTGATATATTTCACATCCTATTTTTTTATTCCAAATCGGTGTGTTTAATGAAAAAACTACAGGCAGGAGATGAAAAAGTTTCTAATTTTTATTTTCATTTTTTAAGTTTTTGTTGTTTTGTCTTCTTTTTGCAAATTTAATAACTAATAGGAAAAATAGGAGTAAACTATTTAAAAACCCTCCCATTCATTTTAAAAAAGTGAAAAATTATGCAGAAAGTATGATTTTATAATACCAATACTTCCACAGAATTCTATTCTATCTATCTATTCTATTCTATCGTTTTTCCTATTTAAGATAAAAAATAAAAACATTATTTTTCTGATATCTTTGTACTGCGATACCTCCCTAAATATGTAGTTGAATTTTGACTCAACGTTTATATAACACATTACCTTAGCACACTACCCTTTATTTAAGGAATCACCCCCTAAAGTTTTCGCACTTGTCTAGAGTGTAGACTTCTCACTGGCATATCACAGCATTTTTATTTTTCAGGAATGACGGATCTTCTAGACTTATCGCCAAAATCCCTCAACAGGAAAAAAGTTTTGTGTGTGTGCATTTTAAAGACGAAGATTTTCTGAACCCAAAAACGAGAAACCGGTTAACAAAAAATGCTCTTCCTATAAAATACATTAGCGAAGAAGTTATCCCTCATTTCGATTCACCGGAGCTAAAAGTGAGAACGCCGGTCAAAACTTATAGCAAAGATTATAGTGCTGGACCAAGCAAGATTCCTTTGTATTCTCCGCAAATGTTACAACCTTCAACAAGCAGAGAGGAACTCTCCCCAAGAACAAAGGCATTTATAGATGATTTATCTGACATGCCTGAAAAATCACCAACAATAAAAAAGGTTAAACGTACTCTCTTCAGTAACAATGAACCCCAGGTAACCACAGCTAAACTAAAAAGCGTAATTGCTAAACACAAATTAATGTTCAAGCAGAAAAATAAAATAATCTCCAGATTAAAGCAACAAGTCAAATTATTAAAAGATGGAAATAAAAAAAAGACCTGCGTTGAGGATGCAACTTTCGCTTCAAAATATTCGGAAGCCTTAGTTAACATGCAAGTTTGCCATAAATCAGGCCAGGTCTGGACAAAAACGGAAAGGGATTTCAGCTTGCTGTCATTTTATAAATCCCCAGGAGCGTACAAATATTGGCGAAATACTCTGAAAATTGTGATGCCTGGATTGTCAACAATCCACAGATGGGTAGGAGATATTGAATGTTTGCCTGGGTTCAACCGATCAATTTTAAATGAGATAAAAAACAAAACCGCTACAATGGAGGAGTCAGAGAGATATTGCACCTTAATATTTGATGAAATAACGATTAAGCAGTTTTTAGAGTACTCGCGCAAACATGATCGAATTGAAGGCTTTCATGATCATGGCGAGCAGTTCAGAAAAAATCAATTTGGTCGACAAATAATGTTATTTTTGATACGCGGTGTATATGCTAATTGGAAGCTCCCATTTGCATATTTTATATCTGATACCACCATGAAAAATGTGGACCTCAAAAAAGCTCTAGGCGAGGCGCTTAAATTACTCCTGGATGCAGGATTGAAGATTATCAGCATCGTTTGTGACCAGGGAAAAAACAACCAATCAGCTTTAAGTATGTTTGGAGTAAACAAAAATTGTCCATATTTTGAAGTTGACAATCATCGTATCTATCATATTTATGATGTCCTTCATTTGGTTAAGAACTTCAGAAACAACTTACTGAAAAATAGATTTTTGTACAAAAACGAGTTTGTCAACTTCAGAGATATCATAGAAGCATACAGAATTGACCAAAGCAGTACAACTTGCCGAAGTATGCCAAAACTCTCTGATTCCCATATAGAACCAGATAATTTTGAAAAAATGAATTGTAGATTGCCAACTCAAATTTTTAGTAATTCTGTGGCAGCTGGAATAAGAACTGCAGTCAGTACAGGAGAGTTAACTTCGTCTAGCGCCCTGCAGACAGCAAATTTTGTTAGTTTTATGAATAATCTGTTTGATTGCCTCAACAGCAAGCAGTTGTACAGTGCCAATCCGTATACTTGCGCAGTCTCATCAGATAGGCCAGTAGTACAAAAAACCATTGAAGAAGCTATTGACATCATTGAGACAATGCAGAAAGAGATGGCTCCAGGAAGGTACACAAGACCGGATTGTTTTGATGGTATGGTTCACACCCTTCGAGCAGTACTCGGAATTTACCACTCTCAGAAGGAGTTAGGATTCCGCTTTCTCTTAACCAACAGACTAAATCAAGATCCCTTTGAAAATAAATTTGCATCATTCAGGCAGCGAGGGGGATTCAATATGAATCCAACAGTCCGAACTTTCAGGACAACGTTTCGGCTATCATTGAAGGTGAACCTTTTGAAACCCACTAAATTTTCAAACTGTGAGGAAGATGAAGATATCTCTGTGATATTACATCCGCCAGAAATATCCAGAATTGAACAACTACCATCAACTTCAAGTACAGGCGGCGAGACTATAGCTTCATCAACATTAAGTACCTCGACGAGTAGCAAAACAAGCAACAGCTGCAGCGAACGTAGACGGAGAAAATATGTCACTCTGCAAGAATGTTCGAACACATATTTTGCAGGATATTTGATTAAAAAAACCATTGAAAAATACAATTGTGATATTTGTAAAAATCATTTAGTCAGTGAACCTTTGACCAATACCGATGGAAGCCAATTATTAATAATGAACAGGACTTACAAAAATGTTTCATTAGGTCTACGGCGGCCTCAACAACGCATAACTAACCTTGTCAGGCAAAGTTTATTAATAATTGCCAGGATATTGAAAAAGTGTCCTCAAAAAGTTTCTATAGGGAGATACTTGAAAGAAAAAATCCAAAAATTAAGAGCAAAAATGCAGGTATTTGAAGCTGATTCCTGTAAAATTCATTGTGATTTTTTTATTGATTTAATGATTCGATGTAAAATAAACAAAGAATGCAAATGGCGAACCTTGTCCTGTAAAAAAAAATGTAAAAAGAAAAGGAAGCTCGATATTATACAAAATCTGTAAATTATAACCTACACAATTTGTGCTTGCCCTTTGGAGTCTTCTTTTCTTTGAAGCTGTATTGTGAATTATCCTATAATATATGATTTCTATTTGTTATTTGATTTTATTTATTTTACCTATACCACTTAGATTTTTTTGATAAGATTAAAGACGTACGTCTAGAAGAAAGTGAATTTTCGAAACATTTCCAATTTTTCATTCCTTCTTAGCCTCTTCACTCCTTCCAATTTCTTTCAAATATCACCTAAATGCTACACAAAATAAATAATTATAAAATACAAGAACAACAAATATAACCGAACAGCCCTCGTAAATTTGAATCTTAGAAGTGCGACCTTGGGCGACGGCAAAGCGACGCGACGGTGGCCGAAATCTTTGATTTTAGTTACAAAACAGCCGTGAGCGACATCTAGTTTTTTTAGCGCAAGCTGGAATCTTTTCAGATTTTCAGAGATGGTGCTGTAAATAATAGGTGCCACGATCGCCCATAAGCGGTGAATATCTATAGCCTGTATAATCTTTGCTATAACAATAAGTATCATCCGCAAACGACAACATCTAATTCCTCAATCCATTTGGCAGGTCACTAATACATGCAAAGAAGCGTAGAGGGGCAAGAACTGAGCCTTGGGGGGGACACCACTTAAAACTTTACAGGAATTTCTCTTCATTCTTCATTCTTCACACAGATCTGTCGATCCTGCAGAATATCTTGGATTAGGTTGAGTAGAAGTACTCTTGGTACCTTATGTCAAAAACCTTTTCAAAATCCTTATAAAATACATCACTAGACTGATCTGCCCTTGTCCATACATGAACATTGGTAAGTAGGTTCGTGAAAGTTGACCTTCCAGAAAACAACCCGTGTTAAGAAGTCGGGATGATTCCATTTCCGAGCAAAAATCCAGTCATATCAGATACCAGGACTTTTCCTACGCATTTGCAAAAGATGCTTGTTAAGCTACTGGGCCTATAGTTTTCAGGCAGGTGTTTGTTGCCTTTCTTGTAAATGGGCACTACAATTGCATTCTTCCATTTCCTTGGTAGTTTGCTATGCCTAAGAAAATTGTTCATCATGGTTGAGAGGATGTCACAGAGCTGCAGCACACTTGTTCAGGAAAATAGCAGGAATTTCATCCTCGCCTGGATTAGAATCTGCTTTCAGATATTTGAGTGCAGTCGCCTATTTCTCGAATGTAAAAGTAACAATTTCAAGTGAATTACCACAGAATGTATCACGATCAAAGTTGAGCATATGGCTAAGATCTTGTCTTGTGAAATGAAATCACACTGAAACTGTTTGGCAAACAAATTCGCAACGTCCTCTACATCATTGAGGGTGCACTTCGTGCTTACATCCCTAAGAGAACTGTGTGAGTCTTGAACCAAGAAAAAAACTGCTTATCAGAAGAGTGTAGCAATTCTTGTTTTCTTGTTCATATTTGCTTCTAGACTATTTTATCTTGGCTTCCAGTAGGTATTTAAATTCCTGTAGTTCAAGTCGTGTCATTTTCAGAGTTGCTTTTCAATTTGTTGTCAATGTGTTTAAAATTTCTTGAGTTAGCCAAGGCTTTTGGGAATTGACAATCTTCGGTTTGAGTGGAATGGAAGAGCTGATTGTGGATGTCAGAATGCCCATGACCCGCTTATAGCGATGCTGATTGTTCTTCAATTCCTTATGTTAAAGAGATTGTTATATTTAAAGAAATTTGATGATTCTTGGAGAGATTTCAATTATCCCCTGTGATGTCTTTACTTCTACAACTCGTACTATTTTATCTGGGCCATGGAATATTTTGACTGTTAATCCCAAAGGCCATACGCCCCGTGGAAATTTATCTTACTCCTTCTAGGTTTTTATCATCTTTTTGCCATTTTGTAGCACTTATAGTAGGTAGATATTCTCGCAACCAATTTTTCCAAAATAAATCAGCTAAATACTGGGATACTCGTCATTGTTTTCTCAACAAACAATCTCTTACTTGCAACACTCCAGGTATAACAATTTGACAATTTTTTCCCAATAAAATTGATGATAGCTAAATTATCATATTATATATACATTTGCTGATACGTAAATCAATGGTCGACTATTTAAAGTATATTCAACTTTACAAAAAAAGGTAATTAATATTCCATCTAATGGATGTCTTTCTTTCATAATTGCCATTAAAGCTCTTTTAAAACATCCTATCATTCGTTCTCAATATCCACCCATGCGTGGGAAAGACAAGAGGATTTATGCTGGAAACCTCAGTTCTGAGTGCACTGTTGACTCCTTGAAGTCTCATTTGATTGATGTGAGTCTGTCACCCATGGGCTGTGATAGAATAAGATCTCAGCAAGAACATTTCACAGATAGGAAAACAACCCGATGGTTCGATACTGTTTTATTACCAGAATGTTAGAGGTCTAAGAACAAAACTAACTCGTTTTTCTCAAGCAGTAATGTATGAATTTTCCCATCTATATTTATAGATGTCATTGTATTAACTGAAACTTTCTTGAGTGAGGACTTACATAACAGGGAACTGGATCTTTTTGGCTATCGTTTATCGTTGTGACAGATCTACAAAAACTAGTACCTGCACCTGGTAGCGGAGTCTTGGTAGCCTCAAAGGAGCATATAGCGACAACTCAATTGAAAAGCGCTATTGAAAATGTAGAGTTCATGTTCATGAAAATAACTATTAAGAGTAAACATAACATTTTATGTGTAGCCTACATTCCACCTTCATCATCTATCGATGTCTATGAGGATTTTTCCTATGCTGTTACTTCAGTTCTTCTTCAGGATCATGTAAGTTTTTGTGGTGATTTAGACCAACCAAAGGTATCATGGGACAATGACAAGCTTGGTTCGATGCCAATGGGCAATATAACCTCTCAAGTAAGTCTGTGTCCGAATGTATGGCATTTTTTAATTTGAAACAATATTAACGTCTGCCAATGATATACCGTTAACTGTCTGTGATACTTACCTTACAGCTCTATCATTTGTGGTAGATACTTAGGCCCGGTTTATTCAACTTCAGATAAACTTGCTGGTAACTATCTGCAAGATAAATTTACTGTTCTATAATACTATTGGGCAGCAAATAGCTGGTCGACTAATGAGATTACGAATTGGGTTTTTATCTGTCAGATACCATATCTGTTATCAGAAAGTGAATAAACCGGCCCTAAATGTGACTATTTTAACTATGACTATTTTTATTACAATTTTAGAGAGGCTAATTATGTGGATATTAATAGGTATTTGTCTTATATGAATTGGAATGAAATCCTAAATGTTTCCAATGTTAATGAGGCTTTAAGTAAGTTTTACGCTATTATACATATACAGGGTGACAATTTGAGCAATCGGGAATATCTATTAGGCAAAAAATACTATCAGGAAGATCACAAATACGTATAGGGGGATTGGAGGGGAAACCAAAATGAGACACCTTTTGAGTCACCCCTTAGGGGGTGGCGACCCCAACTTTCTTTTTAATATGAACCTACATCGTTGGATAGCTCGTTGCTATCCTTTCACAGTCCTATAGAAGAATGTCAAATCGTACGATTAGTTTTTGAGATAGCGGTGTTCAAAAGTAAGCACATTGTGAAAACTAGTAACTTTGACTATCTCATATACAAAAAAATTATGTCATAAAAGTCTCGACTACACATCGATGAAAGCAAATAATGCGATTATTGTAATTCTATCTGCTCCTGCACGTCTCTGAAGATGAATAAAAAACCTTTCAAAGGACCTATCACACGGGGTAGGTTCTCGTTTCAGAAAAATTATTAGGAGCGGCTAACCCCCAAAACAAGAGGGATGGGGGTTAGGCAATAAACAAATTTGGTTCCCCGATATGTATTTTAGACTTTTATGACAGAATTCTTTTGTTTGATAGAAAGTCAAAATTACTAGTTTTCAAAATATCCTCACTTTTAAACACCTATATCTCAAAAACCAATCGTCCTATTTAAGATTTTGCTATATGACTGTAAAGGGATAGCAACGAGCTATCGAACGATGTGCATCACAAGGTAGGTTCGTATTAAAAAAAAAAAGGTTAGGGTAGCTACCCCCTAAGGATGATTCAAAAAGTGCCTCATTTTGGTTCCCCCTCCAATCCCCCAATACGTATTTGAGATCTTCCTGATAGTATTTTTTGTCTAAGAGATATTCCCGATTGCTCGTTTACAAATTGTCACCCTGTATGTATATTGTTATTGCTATTTATGTTCCCAAATGTAGATGTAAAACTCCAAAATTTCCGAAATGGGATAATAATAAGCTCAAAAGCTTCAGAAGAAAAATGCTTACAAGCAATACAAAAACACTAGATCGTATGCAGATTATCAAAAATGTTCATTCTGGCGATATCAATAAAGGAAATCCGCTTCTACTACAAGTCATTCAGAATAAATATTACCAGACTTGAAAATGAAGTTACAAATAAAAAAGAGTTTTGGAAATTTATGAACTTAAAAAGAGATGGCTTGAATTTACCAAATGATATGCGCTTCAGCGCTTCAATGACTCAACCAATAACTCCATGAAATCCAATCCAGCAAATGCTTCTTGCAGTTCCCGATGAGATACTCGCAATTTTGTCCTGGTGTGCTACCTACCATGAAATGTTGACCTGTCCACGTTTTTTCAAAAATCTTCTAATCGCCATGATTCAAGAATCTGTTTAATGGATGTGCAATTTCGATATGAACATCTCTACTAGTCAGATATGTAAAGAGAACACAATAACGTTTGTTCGTTTTTCGTCCTATTTTTTATTTTAACTATTAAGGGGCCAAAGTAGTCTAAACCAGTAGCTTTTAATGACTTCTTATTTTAAAATAAGCGTTCTTCTGGTAAAAGACCCATTTTCGGATTAACTTATTATTATTATTATTATTATTATTATAATGGGGTTCAGTAGAAGGCGGATTTCAAATCCGATGAGACTACTGAGGCTGTTCCAGTCTTATGAAGGCGATTTTTGAATTGATTTTCAGTTGTTGAATTTATGGTGTTGCTACTCATGAAATTCCAATGATATACTACCCTGTTAGACATGAAATTTCGTCTAAAACATTTTGTTGCACTTTTTTTTCTCACCTCTTAAGTTTTGATTAATGGTCTAATGGTGGATTGGTATATATTGGTTAAATTCCAGGCATAGTATCCATTGGGAATTTTGAATGTCTCGGTAAGATCTCCTCTAGCTCTGCGGTCCTTCAGTTTAGTTCTTCAAGTTCGCCAGGAAGTTTAGTAATTTGCCGTTGTAGTCGCTCAAGTTCCTTTTGCATAGAAAGAGTTTTGGTAGCACGTCAAACTCCCGGTTGTCCAGTCGTTGAACCTGGTTAGAAGGTTAGTAAATGTAGATTTCTCTAGAAGAAACTCATGATATTGTGAAGGAATGATCTCTGTTTCCGAAAAGGGAGATGTAAGTTTTTTTGCTATGATTTTTTCCATGCACTTACCACTTCTATGCACTTACCCTTCTTTTTTTAAATATTGGAGTGACAATGCGCTTCTACCAGGCTTCTGGAAATTCCCCAGTTCTCAATGAAATGTTAATCACATTCGTTCAGAACTTTTGAGAAAAATGGAAGGAATTAAATCCATTCCAGAACTTGAGTTGGATGATATTATGGCAGCTTCTACTTTTTCTGGTGTAAATTCAATGCCATTTATCTCAGTTATATTGTGTTATTATTCGGTGGAAGCGTAGGCCTAAGGCTGTTTGTATCCAGAATAGTAAAAACACTCCCCAACTCATGCGCAAAATACTCTGCAATTTCCTGGTCAGTGTCAAGCGGTGTTGAGGTATCCTTATCTATTAGATTAAAGCTGGCATGTTTTGAGTTTAGCGAACGGCTTATGTATGCATAGAATTGTTTTGGTTTTGTTGTTTTAATGTTGATAGATGTGTTAAATCTCCATAGAATTTGATGGGTTTTCCAAGCTTCTTAATTCCCGTCCAAGTGTCTCATTAACTGCGATGTAATCTACTTTCGAAAATTGGCTTTTGTAAATTTTTCTGGTTGCTTGAGCAGCCACATTGATCCGTGACTTGGCTGTGATTACAACATGGTCACTTTTTCCCAATGGTGCATGTGATTTGATATCAGATCTAACTTTTTTTCATTGCTTATAAGTAGATCTAGTAATGATATCTGAATATTGCGAATTCTTGTTGGGAAATTCATTTGTTGCTACCCCCTATAGTTTTTAAAGCTCTGTAGGAAGACTTGGTTGCACTGGACATTTCGATGGACTTCCAGTGTATTCCATTTCATTTCTGGGGAATTCAAATCTCCCAAGTGTCCCATGATGTAGACTACAAAAGCGCAAATTCCATTACCAGCTGGTTCCTCGGTTTTTGCGAAACAGTGAGTAACCATGCAGGTTAATGGATTAAGCTCATACGCTGTCTGGTATTTGCTGAGCTAGCCATGTTTCAGTAATGAGAATGATTGCCGCATTAGTGCTTTGTAGCACTAACTTTCAGTTCGTCGAGCGTGTTGGTCATGAAACGTAGGTTACTGTACCAAACGGATACTTCAAAAATAATGGTGTGTTTTAGTTTTTTGCAGTTTGGTCATGGGAGAGAACTATCCTAGGGATATTATCTTCAGGGCAACCTCTCCTTTTTGTTTAAATTCTTCCAATTCTTTTAGGATGTTTTAGTAGATACCTATGCTTTTTGAAGAGGTGTTTGATCCGATTGTTCTTTGCCACTTGTGTGGCATTTTTTTGATTGCAACCAGGACACTCCTTAAGCGACTTATTACAATTTTACATGCTATACAGGGTGAGTCCGAAATTAGTGCGCATTTTTTTATGATAGATAGAGTACAGTAGTAGGTACAATTACTCGTTGCAGGTACCTACATGTCTCGGCAAACGTCTCATTAAGAAAATACATGGTGTTGAAGTTTTCGGAAAATTTTGACTTTTTGCCTTTAGATTCAAAATACCTTGAGCAGTGAGTCTAAAATTAAACAACGAATCAAAAAATAATTTTTAATTTGTCGAAAAACCTATAGACCAATTTTTTCTTTTAAAACAATGAGAGTCGCTCTCCTGAAAAAGAGGAGCTCGAAGGGATTTTTTAGAACGATACCTGAGAACATCGTAAACACTCTCCGAAAATTTGAACAAAATCGTTCAAGGCATCTTGAATCTAAAGGCAAAAAGTCAAAATTTTCCGAAAATTTCAACTATGTATTTTCTTAAGGAGACGTTTGCGGACATATGTACAGGGTGAGTCACCATATTTTGACACCCACCTGCAGTTGTAATTACAGGTGATAGGTAAAAGTTGTAAATACAAAAGTTATGCATTTTATCTGAACCGCCAGAATTTTTAATTAGATTGACCAAATGAGCAACACAAAATTAAAAAATATGTCGATGTTCACTTTTTTCAAATGGAATGCCCTTTATTTTCTTCCAAATTCTTTAAGTTCTCGTTTTTCTGATTCAGATTAAATTATATGAAAATGTTACTTTCATTAGTTTTGGAAATATCTGGAGTTTAGTTGTTCAAAGACAGTAGTTTTTTGCATATATTTCACCTTGATTTACCTGTCACCTGTTCACAAAACATTCTGATACTTTAATAGGTCTTTGAATAACTAAACTCCAGATATTTTCAAAACTATTGAAGGAAACATGAAACATTAATATGTATATTATATACCTAATCAATCTGAATCAGAAAAACGAAAACTTTAGGAATTTGGAAGAGAATAAAGTGCATTCCATTTAAAAAATGTGAACATTGGCATACTTTTTTATTTTGTGTTGCTAATTTTTTCATTCTAGTTGAAAATTCTGGTGGTTCAGATAAAATGATACAACTTTTGTATTTACACCAATCACCTGTAATTACGACTGCAGTTGGGTGTCAAAATACTTATAGTTACTCACCCTGTACCTATGCAAAAAGTGATTATCCTACTGTACTCTATCTATCATAACAAAATGCGCACTTATTTCGAACTCACCCTGTATACATACCTTCAAATCTACTTATAATTTAATTCTGTAAAACACAATGAAAAAACATAATTCAACACAAAATATGTGAATTTTGCTTTATTTTAATTTAATAAAAGCGAAAATATTTTTTCCTACGACCACATACGAAAGTGACAAAATCCGCACTAGTTGGTTCTTTGCAAAGCGCTAAATATCACACGCGTGCCGAAAGTACTTTCAATACGCGTGCTGAAAGTACTTTCAGCATACGTATGGAAAATACTGTTGACATAGTTTGTGGTTCACGTCACAATTTACTTTCAATACGTGGGTGGAAAGTACTTTCAGCACATGTGTTGAAAATAAAAAGAAATAAAATAAGAGAAAATTGGTGTAAATCGGTTTCTGGTCGTAGGAAAAATTGTGTACATCACTTGTGAGAAAGCGTCTTTCATACACTCGTGTGTAATTTGTCACTTTCTTCACTCGTAATGTAATATACTAATAAAATTATCCAGCGCCATCTATTACTTCCTCATTGAATAACCTATGGATGTTTTATTATAATATGGTCATAGGAAAAGTATAGTGTTTTACTCGTAGACGAGTAACAACAAAATTCTGAACAAAAATGGTCGTTAAGTAGTATATTGTTTTCGTCACTCGATAAACAATATAGGGCCTACTATTAGGTAAACGACCATTTTTATGCAAAATTTTGTTGTGAAGATTTTTCAAATCGATTGGAAAACAATCTTGCTGTAATATTTTCCACCATTGTTGTTCTGCCAACTTCAAATATTCTAGAGTCAGATACTTTTATACCTACTCATTAAATTTTCGCAGTTTCAGGTAGCATTGTCGGATTCTTGCTGTTATTCGCAATAATTTAATCCAGGTGTATGTAGTTTTTACTCCCCACAATTTTAAATTTTTTTTCCATTATTTGTTCATAATTTGATATTGAAATTTTGGACCAGTTAATTTATCGAGAATAAGAAATTTGATCCTGTAAACCAGCAATAATTTGGTTTTAAAGTAGGTAGTTTTTGAGATACTCCTTGTGGAAACATCAGCAACATTGTCGTACACCCATCTCCATTGTTCCAAATTTCACCAACTCTTATAGTAATGTTAGGAGGATTTTCTAGCCATTGCAAAATAGTTTTTGAATCAGACCAATTACATTTTCTTTGGAAGTCAAACTGTAGGTATTTTGCTAGGTACTTCTTGAGATAGTTTTCCTCCCATAATGCTGCTGTCATAGGTTCTAATTTTGGTACCTACAGATAAAGTCTTCAGTGGAGCAAGAACAATCTTAATTTGATTGTATTCCTTAAATAAAAATTTTCGGGTAAACTATTTCTACATTACGTCTCTTGCATCGACAAACATTGTTTCTGAAATTTTAATAGAATACCATTGAGGAATTGCAATTTCCATAACTTCATCTCATTCTTTTAGCAAGTTACACCATTTTGAATGAATATTTAGAGTTATAAAAGCATTCCAACCTATTCCAGCTCGCCAAACCAGTTGAAGAATCATTCGTGATTTAATAGTTATGGGAGAAATTAAACCTAGGGGATCGTAGACGGACATTGCAGCTGTTTTCAGTACTTCTCGTTATGTTGGAATCTTTGAGCCATTCAAAATATTTTTTGAGATTTTATGAAATTTTTGTTGATTACAAAATGTATGATTTTCAGAATTCCAAACCATGGCAAGGATTTTTCTTCTTGCGAATTATTAGTTATATGGACCACATTGAATGGAAATCTAAACACACCAATCTTGCTTTTATTTTTGTGCACCCACCAAGGTATCACAATTTGAGAAGAAAATCAACTTGAATGCGAAGAAGTTAGAAGTGGATAATAGTATATTACATGCGGAGGTGGAAAGTGTTTCATTATTGTCGAAAGACATTATGGTTGACCGAGGAGCAAAACGCCGAGGTCAACCAATTCTCGAGACAATATATGCGAAAACTTTCGTCTGAAATATGTATACTATTTTATTTTAAACCATTAATTATTGAAATAAATATGACAAAAATCGAATTTCGACTGACACTCTAACACCGACATTGACATTTTATGAAATTTCAACAATATATATAAACACATGTGACATCTACTTCTTAATACAAATATTGTACCTGGATTTGTGTTTTAGGTGTGGAAGATCAGGCCGAAACTGAGTTATCCAGGCCGAAAGTGACAGGAGAACTGTCACTTTCGGCCTGCTTTGAAGTAAACAAAAGTGAAGTGACCGATCGAACCTTCAAACCTGTAAGAGATGTGAGAATTACATATGGTGTAAAATAAAAACATGTAATAATTGAAAAACAAATATTTTGGAAATATTCATCTACTAACTTTGAAAATAATTTACTTTTTGAATGTGTTGTTTTTCCTGTAAAATGATTCCACCAAAATTTCCTAAATTTTCACTAATTTTTAGTTTATGAACAAAAATGCTGTCTGAGACCAAGGTTCCTAAAGTTAATAGGTTGGAGATTTGCAGGCATCCAGATGACGTCATAGAAGTTATCAGGCAACCTACCTCTTTCAATCAATCTTTGTCTGAGACACAATTTTTTTTTTTAAATTTTCTGTTTTACCGTATCTTTTCAATTTTCATCCCCTTAAAGTTCTAGTAGCAATTTTAAGTTTGCACTATTTCAAATGCAAAATCATTCAAATCCAAATGGGTTGAACCACATCCGAGATAAAAACCTACATTTCTTCCACTAATGGGAAAGTTGAAACCTAATTCTCAAAAATATAGTTTAAGTAATATCCACTGACCCAATTTCTGACATAAAATTAGTTGATAAATATAGTACAAATACTAATTATTATCAAGCACGTGGAATTTTACAAGTGTTTAGTGAAATAATCTTGTTGCAAGTGAAATGAATGGAAACGAAACCAAGGTGAAGAGCAAGACTAGTGCTATATTCTATATTTAAAGTTTCTAATCAGAAACTAAAAAGTGAGCCACTAGTAGATATAACTAAATAATTCAAATTAAATATATAAATAGAGTAACTGAAGGTGCTAATTTGATTTAGCAATGCAAAGAATCTAATGGAATTTAGTTTAGCGTACAAATAATATTTCTAATTGAGTAATTTTATGAACAAATAAATAATAATTATGTTAAACGAATATTTTTTAAAGATGTTTTGACCAAATTTTAAACAACCAGCTGAAGTAATTTTAACGAATCACGTGAAAACGACTATTGAATACTATCGGTGCGAGTTAATCTTGAAGCACTGAGCGTGCGGAGCATTTTGCGTCTTTCTTCCTTATGATGAGAAAAGCAGGGATAAAATAACAAAACAGCAGCTCCGAGCGTCTACTTGAACTCTACCTATATTGCATGGTTTGAAATTATGTTTAGGATTATTGATTTATTCCTTTTATGTACTGGCCAAAACAACCAGAAAAGCGGTCAATCACATGTTAACTAGTACACAAGTATTTGTTTAAAAGTCAAAATATGCAACCATAGTTTTTCTGCAACGTTGTCGCGACGTTATTAGACTACTGAAATCTAAACAGTTAAATAACCAGTCGTAATGTTATTGAAACATGAAATATTAACAGCATCTTTTCTAAGTCAATTCAATATATTTTTTTTAAAAAATTAGCTTTGACATCCTGTTAAAAACTTGCAATTTCCTGAGAAACTTCAAATTTCTATGAAGTATAAATTAAAGTTTCTCAAAAATCTTAAACCGGATCTCGATTTCCGGCTCAGAAGTCGAGGTATGGTATCTTTTCTAAGTCAATTTGCTTTGATCGTCTTTTAAAAAACTCCCAATTCTCTAAGAAATTTCAAATTTCTAGGGAGTATAAATTAAAGTTTTTGTGTGAGAACTGGAAAAAACTAAGAAAAACAAAGTCAAATACAACAATTTATAATGAAAAATAAATTATCTGTAAAATCACTTGATCCTAATTCATTTATACATATTTTAATCATTATTTTACCGATTTTATGTGAATGAAAACTTTATCATTATTGTAGGTTTTCCCAGTTTCTCCCAGAATAGTGATCGAATTTTTGCAATTTGTAAATGATATTTCTGGAAGATAAATTTGCACCCGACTACAAGTTCCCTCAAAAAAGATTGCCAGCAAAATGTTTGGGGTTGATGGAGAAAAATGGGAAAAATTTTTGGTCAAAAACATCAAATTAAAAAAAAAAAAATTACTTACATTATTTTTTCACAATTTTTGTTTTTAAACTATACACACATTTTCGCAAGTGCACATACACGACCAATAACGACGTTCACCCAAAATAGTACTGATTACTGATTCCGATTTACAAAGATTATAAATAATATACTATTTGTTTTCAAGAAAATCAAGTGGTTGCTAATAAGTGTCAAGTGCCATCTACGAAATTTAATCTAGGTTTAGGCTATCTGTCTATACCTGAAACCGCATATATCATTGTTGTAACATGCATGTGGATGTCTCCCCCGTTTTTCAGTTACGTCATTTGACTAAATAAATCCGATCGGCCAACCACACATACGCGGATATCGTATCTGTGTATATTATGTGCATATGGATGATAGTGACAGCTTTGAACTGATGGTCCTTTCCTCGATTGTATCGTCTCTTTATTTAATGAACTATTTAGTAGGAATTGGAACAATCTATAGAATTGAAATAATTTGCAAGAATTGTGTTGAATTGTTATAAACTAAGAATATCTGAAAACAGAACTTGAACTATGTGAGCCGCACCTAAAGAATTGAAAAAATTGAATTATTAAAAAGATTAAGATGAGAGTACAAGATCAGTGACAATTTCAAGTAAAAAATAGAAAGTTGAAGACAAAAAGTTCTGAGTACCTAGTTGTAAGATTAAAAATTTCTTCTGCGAATGTCGCAAGATCAAAGACATACTTAGGGAAAAGTGAAATTGATACTCTATGGATTTTTTCTAGGAGAAGAAATCTATGAAACTCTAATTTCTGAACACATTCTGATAAAATTAGTAGGCAAACCTGTGGGAAATTTAAAACTGGAAGACGAAAAGATATTGAGAACTTTTAACTGGCACTGAGAAGAGCGAAAACATAGGAATGTATTTTTTGTAATTTCCTTTATTTCATCTTCTAATCATGTTTGTATTTTCTCACGTCTTTCGTGATGGCTTTTGATATGATGTTATTTCTTGTGATCTCTCGTTTGGATCAATTTAATTCCACTCTTCCCTAGTGTCTCGTAATGTATTTGCTACTAATTACCGATTTGCATTTGGAATATTTTTCTGTTGCCATTTGTATGTATTGTGAATGTTTTCAAGATTTTCAAGAAATATTCATTTGAAAAAAATTACTATGAATATGTAAAGATACTTATTTTTCCTACGAGCGTGCGCAAAGTTGTACTGTTCCGCATGCATTTTCTTGCGCAGAGTTACACTTTACCGCACTCCGTGCAGATAAGGCCTGTATCAAAGTTTCCTGTATCCGCACTGAGTGGAGAAATGTGAAACTAATTGTCAACAATAAGTGCACCTATCGACTTTGACACATGATAACATATTTTTTCTCTGCTTCTGTATCAGCCAATAACTCTGACACATTGTCAGATTTGTTCTCCATTTATATGCAAGAACCTACAAACTTCTTTCTCAATAAATTTAAACGCTATTAAGATGAACAGCTCTGACGAAGATTTTCTATAGTAGGTACCTATTTTAAAGTCTGTTTTTTTAAGATAAAAGTAAAAATGACATTATGTTGGCAATACAATGTAAAATTGTCAATGCTTTCAAATTTTTTATGTAGAAAAGGCTTGTGTTGCCAACATAGTTACTAAATTTTTGACTTGGGGAATTACCAAAAAAAAAAAAAATAGATTTTATTTACTTTTTTTTGGTATGTAATTTTTTAATGAATAGGTTGGCTTCAAGTTAATTAAAAATAATTAAATAATTGAACAAATTATCGTTTTTTTTTTTTTTTTTAATTTTTGTTGTTACCTATGTGGATATGAAGCTCGTAGGAAAAAATTTGTCTCTAACACGTGCGTAAAGTGTCTCTTAATGATTTTGAGGGCCTTTCAATGATGCTGAAAGTCAATAAAAATGACTGAGGTAGAAATGTCATAGTCCAAAATACTAGATTAGATTGTAATAGAGGCGTTTAAGTGCACTGCGACCTGAATAGATCTATTGTGCTTCCCCTTTTTTAGTTGTTCCCAGGTTGAGTCTTTTCGGGAATCTCATGTTTTTTCCGGGATTGGTTCGTTTAACATCCGCAGCAATCAAATATGTCTGCTCCAGATGAATGAGTCTTCTGTGACATAATGCTTCGCATTTGGAGAGTATATGTTCGGCAGATTCGGATGGTTCTTTGCAGAAGGTCTGATTCAGCTTTACCCATCTTTTTCAGGTGGTAGCCAAGAGGGCAGTGGCTGGTGAGAAGACCCGTTATGAGCCTCAAGTCTGGTTTGCTGAGTTCGAGTAGTTCCTTTGCATTTGCTAACTTTGGCGAGATGAATTGCTTCGCTTGTCTAAGTCCGGGAGTATTGTTCCAATGGAAGGCCTGTTGTGCCTCTACCCATTTTTTGAGTTTGGTCCTTACATGGCTTTTTGTCAGGTCAAAGAAGGGTTCTGGACCGAGAAATGGTGCCGCGGCGCCTTCTCTTGCAAGCCGGTCCGCTATTTCATCTCCTTCTATGTTTTGGTGCCCGGGTACCCATACTAGAGTGACTCTATTGCAGTTCGCCAGTTGCTTTAGAAGTTGCTGACAGTCCCAGACTAGCCTGAATTTAGTGACAAAGCTGTTAAGAGCCTTGAGCGCTGCCTGACTGTCAATTGATGAAGATTCTTGCATCTATTTCAAGACACTTTCTGCCGCAGAGTTCTATTGCGTACGTTTTCGCTTGGAATATGGTGGGGTTTTTTCTTAAGGCCTGCATTTTGGGCCATATACGCCCACTCCGACCACTTCTTCTGTTTTCGATCCATCTGTGTACCAGATGAATGAACCGTTTGGGAATTTATGTACAATCTTGTCACTTGTCACTTTTGTGACCTTCTGCGGTCACTCTAAAAAGGTGATTAAATTCGTATCTGGGTGGCATGATGTTCACCGGTTTTGTTGGTGTACCATGGCATTCTTCAATGATATGTCCAACAAGTTCCCCTTCCTTTAGGTTTAGAGACCGTATAACCCTTGAGGCCCCCACGTAGGCCTCCCTCCTCACTGCAATGTGCAAAGGGATGATATCTAACATGACCTCTATAGCAGCGGTAGGACAGGTGTTCATGGCACCTGATATTCCAAGACATGCATACCTTTGTACAACTGCCAATAGGTTTTGCTCTGTCTACTGCTTCACTTTTGGCCACCACACCAAAACCAAGAGGAAGAGTCTCTTATAGATCTAAGGCAGGGCCACGCAATGTTCTTATCAACCCTGTTGCCATTTCAGCTGAGCTCCAACCATTAGCCATTGCAACAGTCTCGAATTGACGTCTGTACATTGGCTCATGATGTCTTTCCGTTATAGGGTGGTGGCTCAACTTCAATACCGGGTGCAGTGCAGGCGACGCTGGGATATTCCTCGATCTTAAGTCACATCCCAATTTTATTCTGTACATTATTTATTTCCTGACGGAAAGTCCCAACTTCCTGATGAACACTTGCAAGTCTCAAGAATTTCTTCAACCAGTGCCACTATAGTAGAGGAACTTGGAATAGTTATTCAAGTATTAAAAGCGGTAAATGATATTCGAGGGTGGGTGTCGTGATTTTTGTGTTATTGTCCTGAATGTAGATATAGTATTTTTAATACCCATTTAGAATAACCCCATCCTTATTTATCAATCACGAATCAGATAAAACAAAAAATTACCAACAAAAACGAATGTCGATTGCTAATACGTCAAATTCATGTACAAATAGGAAATTCCTAACCTAATTTCATTTGTCTGTTCAAGAAGCGACATACGTTTAGTCACTAGAATGACTGGTACTTCTAAATAGGTATTAAAAATTCTATAAATTAACTTTGGAAGAGTCATGATAAATGAACACAACGGAAGCAGCAGTAAATGGATATGTTGTGACCCTTCCGTAGGTGGCCAACTCAAACCACTAACGTTCGAAGGTAGAACAACCTGGTCCATGTGTAAAACGATAGAGGCAAATCGAAGTGACTATGCAGCTGTTGCAGGCTCCAAAGTCAGGTTTATCGGAGCCGCTGAAGAGCTAAGTCGAGAGAATGTTCAATTTTGTATATCCATGAATATCAGTGGTACGCCTCGCATGATCTCTAATAGACCAGTCACGTTTTCAAAAATGAACAATGCAAGAAGCATTCCATGTAACAATTGGAGAAACAACGTTTTGAAGGTATTTCGACCCCGATAATATAAAAAGAGAATGAATTGATGAAATAATGTTTGACAGGCACTTAAAATACTTATCGATCGGTTATTGGGTTCACCCGGTTCACCAGCTACGTCACAAAAGTCAAATTGGGTATCTCGTCTTCGTCTTACTAAAAATACTACACAAACAGCCCGTCTTACTGTATTTGCGCACTCTTAATTCTACTCTGGACCGCGTCTCGACCATAAGAGTAAAATTACATAATAAACAACCCCGTCTGGGTGTACTTTAGTCGCAAAAAGACAAATCGTCGTTTCGTCTATTGAGCTCGTCTTGCTCCGTTCCCCCTTCCCCTAGATCGATCAATAATTCCTACGCCGTGACAGCTGTGCCTTGCAGAGCCATCCCTTATCGGTACGGTGAACAACGTGCGGAACGATTTCTTTGAATAAATAATGGAATAACTAAAATAAAGATTCTAAGAATAAAAAACTATCCTACAATCACTTTAGTATTTTTAGCTTGGGATGAACAATTGCAGGTTAGGATCTCCGTGCAAGCTTTGGGAACGGACTCAAGAGTCATAAGGATGGGAATGTAGGTACTGATCTTGGTGAAGCCTCAAGATTTGCTCACAGTATACTGCCACTTGCCATTCTTTCTTAACCTAGGTTGTGGCATCTTAGTAGATGTAGTGGCAGCGGGCCGCTTTTTGGAGGAAAGGCTTCTGGATCTCTCTCCTACATCTGCATCTGTACCTATTCTGGGTCCTCTCGGCTTTCTTTACACACAGTATAGTATTTCACTTCAGATGCTATCAAGATCAAGCATGGCGTACAATTGATGCAAACGAACACATGGTGGTCATAAATAGCAAGCACCCTTATAGTCTCATTCACTGGCTCTGACATTTCCTGCCTCAAAGCTTCGTTTTTATCGCTTACACATGTTAGTGTCCACACAGTTTGTCCGAGCCCTGGTGATTTATCGAGATGACGTTGGTTCTGCTGTACCAGCACATTCCGCCACTTGAGGCGCTGATTTGCTGATTTGTTTTCAACCTTTCCAATCTACCAGAATTGAAAAGTTTGAGCAGCATCCGCGTTGGTACTTTTGGTACTTGAATTTCTCGCAACTATTTATCAACGTTCGTTCGATTCTAACATTAGTAGCAGCAAAATCAGCATTATGAAGTTCTTTCCTCAAGCCAGCGTACCTCAAAAGGGTCTCTTTGCCGTAATTCGTCAGATCTGATAATGTGTCCTACGAACATTTTCTCTTCTGGCAGATTATGCATAGGTTTTGGTTTGACGTTACAGCTGTATCAACTAAGGAGAACACCGTTGACGCCATATCCTGCAAAAAAACGCAGTACATTGATAAATAAGAATAAATAATAAAAGTGACTACCTTCAGTTATACAATAATTTTGTTACTGAACACAATTTTATTTCCAAATTGTATTTCGGAAGTTGCATAATATTTAGGGGGCTCCTAGAAATCTTCAATTTGCTATATGTATATCTGCGAGCTTTGGAAACAGAATACTGAAAGTGGGCAACGAAGAAATACTCTTCTTGTCGCATTCAAATAAGGATTGTCAAGTTGAAGTTATTTTCAACGAAGATACACGAAAAGTTCAAAAATCGAAAGGCACATTTAAAAAAAGACCTAGAAGGCGTGGCCACCATATGGTGTATTCCAGTGAGGGTAACCAATCAATCGACAAATCGGATAACGATGACGTTGAAGAAAGGAAAGGTCATCGCTATGTGTTCACCAGGTATCCTGACATGATTGAGGTCAACAAGAAAAGAAGAAAGCCTTTGATTTTGTGAGGAAGGAAGCTGATGTCTGTGCAATGTGTGCAAGAAACAATTTATCATATTAGTTAGGTTAGAATCGCAAATTGGCGCGGGTTCCTAGTTTAAAAATTAATACATTGATGTCTTATGGGGACTCAATTTTAAAAGCATCTGTAGACGTGATAGAACGTTTGTTAGGGAAGTGAGTTGTATAAATAGTTTTTTTTAATATGTTAATTAACTGAGAGAGTGTTTGAAAGTTGAATAAACATTGTTAAAATAAAAATATTAACAATTTAAGAAGCCGATGTTTGTATAAAATACGTATGTCGTTGCTTGATCCACAAGTATATATGGGTACTTATAATTATAATAAAATAAAAGTGTACCTACATACTTGGTTAGTAGATGTACTTCAATAATTCAAAAAAATGGAAAAACAAATGACTGATCTAGTGATAAATAAATAAATAAACAATTCACCAACAATCATAACACAACACACAACCTCACTTTCTTACAGCTGGTTTTAGACCCGACGTACGTCCACCGAAAGCAGACACTTTTAATTAAAATCATTTGTATTTTTTTTTAATTCATAGGTCTAAGAAAACAATTAGAGCATGAATTATAGAGAAATATGTTCAAAGTTCGACGTATAATAGGTTCAAATACTAAGAAATGCCCAGAACCCAAGATATTCCCGTCTGTAAATCACTCTTTTGAATCCCCCATAAGAAATACATTGCTGTCAAATTTGTTGAAATGTGTTTAGGAACCCATTTTAAATTTCGCGCCCGATTTTTCCTAACCTAACTAATATGGTGAATTATTGGGCAAACCAATCTGGAAGAAAGCTGCATCAACAACAATATCCCTTAAGTTGGGGAAACTGCAACACTGGCTGATGAATCTTACCTCGCAATAGTCCAGCAAATTGGAGAAGGGAACAGGAGCGAAATATGTAGACAATTCTAGAAGCTGAGGCGCTATGAAACGGAGACGTTCAATGGGCCAAAAAGTCATATTATTGATAAACGCCAGTGTGCCGAGAATCAGTTAGTGGTGAATTGGAATAAGTTATCGAAACGCGGGTCGATTGTAAGAGTTGTGATTAAGTTCTAGTTAAACTTGATTATAGTGAAACGAATTGTTATAATAGTGTTAGTTTGGTCGTGATTTTTGAGTAATGGTCTTGAATAAAGATAAATTAATTTTGAAAGAGTAGCTTTTTTTAGGTGCGAACCCACTTTATGTAAAAATACTGATAAGAAAATTATAAAAAATAAGCTAAAGAAAGAGAGAATCAATAAAACACATGATTAATTTTCTTCCATTGTCCATTTGAAGCCTTTGAGCTTGAATTTTGGCTTTGAAATTTCAATGAATTATATAGGTCGTCTTCTGTACTTTATAGGTAGATAACATCTATAACTGCTAATTGAGCTGAACAATTGTATGTACTGTAAAAGCTTATAAATTTTAGTAAGAATTTATTATTAGTACTACAATATTTATAAATTATTTTTACCTTTTGATGATGATAATAATAATAATAATAACAGAACTTTATTTATACTGCACAAATAACAAATTTTACATCCTTAAAAAAAGTACATTTTACTATACTTAGGAAGCATACACAGAAATACACATTACCAACAATGACTTAAGAGCGGCGTCAGATAAGAGCCAGCGTGCCATCTTTTGGGCTCTATGACATACATTAAATATTTTTCAATCACAGGTGTGCACATTCCCTGTAAGTGATTGACTTATTTACAAGTAGATGGCGACATCTTCAATATCAATTCGTTTACCCAGTAATATACAGTGGACTAAAAAAATTTATTCAGATGCAGATGAAATAATAGTATTTCACATTATTAGCTAGGTAGAACAGTTTTTACTGGCGTTTAAAAAAAGTTAATATGCTTCCCGAACTCAGCGACATCTTCAAGAGAAGCCCTGAACACACGTTTGGTTTGAGTCTCTGCTGAAAATGAAAGCAATCACCTCTTTGTTTGGCAGATTTTGATTAATTTTGGAATAAAAACCTATAAATTAACGGAAATTCTGTTCTTTTCATTTATTCCAGCATTTTATGATTCGAAATTTAGGAAATTTATTGTTGGTGTGCTACTCTATGTGTTTATCCCTTTTTCATTTAAATCCGTGACCAAAATTTGCATACTGTTGTCAACAAAAGTGGTAATAATTTTACTATTTAGATTACGAATTTTGCACCCAAAAATGCTTCGACCCATACTCCAATCTATTATTCTTAACTTCATTTCACCGGAATTATTATTATCTAATATAAATTGATAAACACTCTTCAGAAATCTATTTAAATTCCTCTAATTGCGTCTGATATGATATAGGTAAGGTGTAGAAAGTTTGGATAAAAAACATGTTTTTTGAGAAAGAGATATATGTAGGTAGGTACCTCAAAAACTTTTTTCTGCGATTGACAAGAAATGTCAGCATTTTTGACCGGTTGACAGGTCGCAAAACTCCATATTCTGGTATTTTAATTATGTTTCAATAGTTGCTAAGGAATCAATGAATAACAATACAGAAAACACTTTTCCGGCCTAGGCCGGGAAAGTGATTCTCGTACTGCTGAATAATTAGAACCAAAAGACAAACATTTAACAGGTATTTAACCGATCGCAGAAAAAATAGTATGTGTATTTCGGTGGAAAAGCACATTCTCGGCCGACGGTGTAAGTTGACGGGCGAGGCGTAGCCGAGGCCGGCAAACACCGAAGAGAATGTGTCACTTTTCCACCTAAATACACAATATACTATTTCTGAACTTTTTCAATTAAGTCTGTATGGATATAACGTACAGAATTCCAGATTACTGGGGCATTTTCTAGCTCTGATCGATCTAATGAGTTATATAACAAGCAGAAAATGTTTGAATTTTTAAAGTTATTACAGGTTCTCACCATAAATCCCAGCTTCCTCATAGCATCAACATGAAGTTTTTCGATATGATCAGCAAAAGATAAATTTTTGAAAATAATATACCTAGCTAAATCTAGAATTTCTTGAACTGGATCTAGTTTGACATCACAGATTTTACAGTCATTTAAAATATGATTTTGATTAAGACAGAAGCTAATACATTTACATTTACCAATATATAGTGACAGCCTATTATCTTCAAAGAAAGTTAGGATTTTATCTACATCCCTCTGTAGAAGTATTGCATCATTTTCGTTTTCAATAATTTTGAAGATCTTTAGATCATCTGCAGTAAGAAAATAGTAAGAACTCTGAACTACCCACATAAGATCAAGAGAGAATAATCTGGGTGAGTCTTTTTGAGCTTTAATTAAGGATATTATTTTGAGTGGTAACGTTTTTAGGATAATGATTGTGTCTTTGTGATATCTTTTAGTGATTTTAATTAATTTTTGTATGATGATGTGATCATTTTTAGCTTGTTTTAATGTGTTGTATGTCATAAAATCGCCTTTTGCGTCACATAGCCCTAATTAGTTAAACAACAATTTTTTTAATTTTTTTTAAATTTTTTAATTTTTTATTTTTGATGTCAATGTCCTTTTTTCTTGTTAAACTTGTATTGTTTCGTTTTTTGCAGCCCTGATGATGATGCTAACCAGCATCGAAACGTTGGCTATTTGATTTTTAAATTTAATAAATAAGTCCAAGAAAGCTGAATATTATTTCCATTCCTCACACCCACATAAGATATGTCAAATTAACAAGCAACACCAAAAGCAGCGGTCCAAGAACGGTTCCCGGGGGTACCCTAGACATGGCCACATAGCTCTGAGAGTTAGCTTCATCAAATTTGACAGTTTGAGGCCTATCGCCAATGTATGAGACCAAATAACTGATCAGATTATCACTAAATGAGAATTGCTTCAGTTTCCTTGCAAGGACATCATGGCACACCTTGTCAAATGCCTTCGCTGGGTCCGTGCACACAACATCAACTTGTATACGCCACTGCTAACATGTTTAGCCAAAAACTCCGTAAACACACTAAGATTGGTTTTTGTTAATTTGCCTTTTTGAAACCCCATGTTGTTGAGGCAGAATAACATGTTTGACATGATGAGAATTCGTTTGTGTAGTATTTTTTCAAATATTTTTGAAAGCGCCGGTAAATGGGTAGACTGTATAATTACTTATTAGACTTGTATCTCCTGATTTATGAACAGGAGTAACTCTGCCATTCTTTAACTTATCTGGAAAACATCTAGTATCCAGCGATTTGTTTATTATAATATTTGAATTGGGGTTATCAAGATATCTGAATGGGGTTTGAAAAAGTAGGTGGGTATGCCGTCTGTATTATAGGGGACGCTCAAGGTTTTAACGACTTTATTGGTTCCAGTATATCTTCCATGTTTATGTGATCCATTTTCAATGTGTCAAGTTGATAGATTGTATTTATTAGGTTTTCGATTTTTTTTTTTGGGTGATTTGCCTTTGTGTACAGGGTGGGCCAACTTGAACACATTCTTATGGAAACCCCCTTTATTTTTAGAGATAGAAAAAAATTAACCCCTTACTCTAAGGCTGAAATTTCATGAAATTTTGATTGGTGCAAACCGCATTTTGATATCTTCAACCGTTTAGCCGCTAGAGGACGATTCTCGATTTTGAGCAATATTGTAAAACCTTCATAACTTTTTTGTTTATGAAAATAATTGATTTCCGTAAAATCTTTCTGGAAGCACTTTTTTTAAGCAGAATTCAGTGACGTTCTCAGTTTTTTTCTATTTGACGCCTATTTTGAGGTATTGGCCAAAGTCTGATTTTTTTCAATAGGACACCCTTAATATTATTAGCTCATTGAAAAGCTATGATTTTTCTGATTTTACTGATATAAAGTTCGATAGGTTAATCTCGAACATTTTTTGAGAAAAAAATTATTTTGGTTTTTGTCATAAGAAACAATATGTTAGAAAGAGACCTTTTTCATTATCCTTACAGATATAAAGTCCTTTTCAAACACATTGCTTCTTATGAGAAAAACCGAAATAATTTTTTTTCTCGAAAACGGTTAGAGATAAACCTATCGAACTTTATATCAATAAAATCAGAAAAATCATAGCTTTTCAATGAGCTATTAATATAAAGGGTGTCCTATTGAAAAAAATCAGACTTTGGTCAATATCTCAAAATCGGTGCCAAATAGAAAAAAAAACTGAGAACGTCACTGAATTCTGCTTAAAAAAATGCTTCCAGAAAGTTTTTACAGAAATCAATTATTTTCATAAGTAAAAAAGTTATGAAGGTTTTACAATATTGCTCAAAATCGAGAATCGCCCTCTAGCGGCTAAACGGTTGAAGATATCAAAATGCGGTTTGCACCAATCAAAATTTCATGTAATTTGAGCCTCAGAGTGGGGGGTTCATTTTTTTCTATCTCTAAAAATAAAGGGTGTTTTCATAAGAAAGTGTCCAAATTGGCCCACCCTGTACACATCCTGAAAGAATTTAGCAAAAGCATTTACAATGGAGGTAGGTACTCTCAGTGAAACTGGAGCCATTATAATATGTAAACTTAGGGCAGATAATATTATTCTTTTTCCTTTTTTGTTTAAGAAAATTCCAGAAATATTGATGATTTTGATATGTATTGCTTTCAACTATTTCTAAATATTTATTAACTACCTACCTACTTACTTTAAAAAACACTCTATTGATATTTCAAGTACAAATCTTTGTTGTGTATGTGCTTTTTATCGTTTAGTTAATATGAAATGTCGCATAATGTCTTAAAGTCACGAGAAGCGAGGCAGTTTAAAGCGTTAATATTACATGTAAATACATGTTTACGATATCGGCTAACGTGCTATTGACAAAAGCTATTAGGTGCCAATTTTCGACTATTTTTAAGGTAAAACTGGTTCAAGATTTTTGATATTTGAAATTGTTTTGGCAGAAAAGAGCACAGAGCCTTGGTATATAAATAGGTATAGACTTTAAAATTGTTAAAAAAAAAAAAAATTATCACACACATTTGTAAAGTGGATGAACCTACATCTAAAACTATTTCATTAACTGATATGAACACCTAATAACAATAGAATTTTGTACAGGCAACTTCATTTACCCACTTTGTGACTTATTCACAAATCACAAATAGTTATTTAAACAACAAGTTTTGAAAACGACTTTTTTCGCACGGCGAGACAGTTTGTTGGACCGAGCCGTAGGCGAGTTCCACAAGTCGAGCAAGTGTGAAAAAAGGTTTTCAAACGAGTTTTTTACAATGCTTTTTCTACAACTGCAAAATAAAACAACCAAATATGTAATTTCCATTTGTAAGAAAACTTGAAGCGTGTGAAAAACTTTTTCGCACGCTGAGGAGCGTGTGAAAAACCTTTTCGCACGCTAAAATGCGTGTGAAAAACTTTTTCGTACGCCGTGCGAAAAACTCTAATTTCAGAGGTTGCCTAGCTTGCGAAAAACTCCATTTTCAGAGGCAGTCAGTCGTAGGAAAAAAAGTTAGCATACCTAAGTCTCTAACAACAAGAATTAGAACTGAATGGTTTGCCCTCATATTATCCTATGTAAATGACGATAGGTATATCTACTGATGGAAAAAATTAGTACCTACAAGTATTTAATCGAGGTACCTACGGATTATTGATGCGTTATTTGGTTTTCAAGTACTTGTTACTAGACATCGAAGATTTTTCCATAAAATCGCAGATAATATGAATCATACATTTTTGGCAATCATAAATAGATTTTTTTGGATATTTAGTGGTATTATCTGATTAAAAAAGTAGATATTTTATTGCTACCGGGATTTTTTTACTTGCATTTAATCTATAGGTACATTAAATACCCACTCTAATACAAAAGGAATTTTTATTTGCCATCATAAAAAAAAAAATACGTTTCAGCCACTTTCTTCTGGATTCTGCAATAAAATAATCTTCAACGAACTCGAATTTCATTTTTTAATAAATAAATCATAATCTGTGGTTTGTAAATGTATTCTAGTTAATTGCCGTCAATAACATAAATGATTACTAAAATGCCATACTTCATTAGGTAACAAGGATTAAAATAAAAGAAATGATTGCGATTATTTTATTATATTATATGATTATGAAAAATTTATTGATGGATTATCGATATTGATAACTTATACACAAATTGCCTTGATTTGATTTCTGAGGACTACTCATCTATTGTCTAAAAAGTCAATGCTTAATATGAATCTCGATCAATCAATTAACAATAATCCAAAATGTTTATCTAGGATTTGAATAGATTCCCTAAATTTTAATCTGTTTGGTGCCATTTTTTATTTTTTTTTTTGCTTAAAAAATAGGTATGTGAACAACATCAATCTTTGTAAATGACTGGAGTCTGATTCCTGTTCAAATAAACGCTAATGCAATTTGCTGCAGTATGTTAAATGTCTAGTTTACCTATATTATTGACACTTGACATATCAATGTGAACTATTATCTTCTAACTTAAAAAATAAATCATAAAATGTTGCATGTTGCAGGTTCTTAGGAAAGCTCCAGAGATTAACCTAAAATATATTGTTTAGTTAAATTACCTTTATATAAAAATTCCGAAGCTTATTTTTCTAGAATGTTTTTTTTCTTATAACTCTTGTAAAAGTTATTGAATACCTATAGTATTTCTGTCTTTAATATTTCCACCTCAATCATTGTTTCTTAACTTCAATTGAAAGGCTCTCAAAATAATTATTTTGCATCTTTGATTTCTAAAAAGTTTTGTGAATCGTGTTTTGGGGGTACAAATAATTGACTTTATTCTTCTGTGGATTGTATTTTTTTTAAAAAAATTTATGATAAACTTGTGTGTCAAAAAAAGAACATGCTACTTTAAAGTGCTTGGGGAAGCGTTGCCAGAGAGCAAAAATTTTTTGTACTAATATCAAAGACAAATTGACCAGATTTAATAAAAATGTACCAGCTTATATATGAGCATGCTTTTCCTGAAAATGTTTGGATAATTTTTGATCTGGTAGCATAAAACCACGTTTTGTTTTGATTCGATGATAATTGAAAACTGGTGAAAGAAAACCCAAACTGAATACAAACTACGTTAACTGTCAACTAATGGCCGTAAGAATCAAAAAAAGAGTGTAACATTGGTGGCGCCATCTATTTACGAATCAGAAATTATTGTTATCGAATTTACATTCAGAAATTCAAAACCATAGCCGAGTTCGGTTCAACCTCGGCGAGCTGAAAAATCACACTGTTGGTAGAAGCACATATGATCTTGTATTTGAAATTTCAAAACTGATCACGTGGTCCTGCCCTTGTCCTGTCATCTTTTTGCTCGCTGAGGATTAACCGGGCTCCACTTGTATTAATTACAACATCGACATTAGACTAGTATACAGTAGACCAAGACTTTATTTGGGAATTAGGAAGAAATGAAAAAGTTTAAAATTTTACCAAATATGCCAGCGTCGTACCAGCTTACTTTTTCAAAGCGAATGGTACCAAATCTGGTACAATTTTATAGCCTCTGACAACACTGGCTTGGGGCGAATGGCTATTTGACCGCCGCACTGCTTCACCGCCGACACAAATTGACAGTAGAGCGCTGTTGTCGTTTCTACTTTTGAACATACACCTAGGGTTGCCAACCGTCCTGCATTTCGGTGGACGTCCACCATTTGGGGTTCATTGTCCAGCGTCCTGTAACAACCTATTGTAGGACGCCTATTGTACTTAATTTTTAACTTAATGAAGAATTCTGTCAAATTAAGTCAGCTATAAACCTGCTTCTGGTTGATAACGATAATCATATTACTTGAAAATGAAATTTATTATTTTTGACTTATACTGAGTTGAAAAACTTCTGGATCATTTTGCAACTTGTATTTTTTATATTTGGGTCCAATGGAATTTTTTGTGCATTGAACACATCAAGGCAGAACTGCAAATAAAGCTTAATTAAGTATTCTTATACTTGCAAAGAATTTCATGATTATGTGGGAGGTAACAAGTATAGTTAATGGTAGCTGCAAAAAGTGGAAAAAAAGTACCCTGAACTTAACTTTTTATACTCTTCAAATAATTTGTTAATCTGCGTACTTTTGAAATAAAATTTTAAATTATTAGTTCCCATTTACCCAAAGAATTCTTGTTGGAATTTTTTTTTTTTTAGTGTATCAGTATGTTTTTTTTTTTTTTGTCGAATTGTTTATTTATTACCAACAGCGAATTTTGGTCGTGGCGCCATCTAATACTAGGATTCAGCCCGTAGGTAAAGTCCATTCCAAAATATTTCGTTGACTTCACGGCTATAAAACCCTACCATAAATTAGATAGCTATTAGCCTCTATTGTGTAGGTACCAGGTTCTTTTATGTAGGTACCGGGTTCCTTAATACCCACTCAAAGGTTTACAGGTACGGATTTTGTGCCCATTATAATGAAAACGAAAAAGGCGTTTCATAATATTATTTATTTATGTTATAATCTTATACTATCTTAATAATTACCAAAACTTAATATCTAATACAATATAATACAATACACAATTCAACCAAACCTAATCTATATTTAGTTCCGTTTCACTGTCACTGTCATCTTCATCTATGCCTAAACTAATTATTAATGGCTTAACATTAATACCTATTGAATTATAGGTTTCTTCAACTTTTATAACGTGATTGACAGAATTTTTCCAGCTTTGAACTGGAATATTATCTACACATTTTCTAATTAAATCTATTACAGCAGTACTAAGTGTAGGAGAGGTGTTTCCTCTCCTAACCATTGCCTTCAATTCATGCCAGATATGTTCTATTGGATTGAAAATACAATAATATGGAGGAAGACGCAAAACTGTATGACCACAAGCGCTAGCAAGATCGTCACAAATATATTCTTTTTTAACATTATATGATTTCAAAACGTTTAAAAGATCTTTCTTTGTATAATTTTCTTCGAAATACATATCATTTTCCATCATATATTTTTGAAGTTCTACTTTTGTATTACTTGCATTGGGCACTTTATTTTTTTGACGGCTGTGGTAACTAGCGTTGTCCATCACAATTATACTGTTTTCTGGTATGTTCGGAAGAAGGCGATTCTGAAACCATTCTTCAAATAATTTTGCATCGGTATCTTGATGATAATCTAATGATGAATTGGCTATTTTTTTTGCGGATAGCAGCAAAGAGTTTGGAACAAAACCATTTTCTGATCCGGCATGCAAAATTGTAATCATCTGGCCTTTATTTGAGGGTGCTTTGGTTTGACATTTGGAGGTTGAGTCGCTCCATCCTCTTTTGGGAGTGTCATGGGTATCAAACCATGTTTCGTCAAGATATATTATCGGACGATTTTCTGCCCTATATTGTTTTATGGAACTTAAATATTCTCGACGCCATGCTTGTAATCGCTGGGATTCCATTAGCACTTGCCTCTTATTAATGGTTTGATATTTGAAACCCATTGCTTTCACAATTCTCCAAAGGCTTGTTCTGCTACATAATATATCAGTTTCGTCTTCTATAAGTACCTTTTTTAGAGAATCTATTGTAGGTATTATTTGTTTACTGTACAAATCATAAATTTTCCTACGAATCAACTCTTTATCCGCTTCTTCAACCTTTCTTGACTTGCCGCTGTCACACCGTTGCTTCCTTGGCTGGATGCGTTTGGCTACGATATCTTTAACCGTAGATAATGGAGTTTTGGTTAAAACGGATGATTCACTCACACTTTGATTATGATTATAGCCTCTCTGCAGAAGGGTTAAATAAACGTTCCTCACAATTTCCTTGGCATCTAGCGATAAATGTTTTTTTTTTGAAATACCACTTCCGGTTGCAATACTACCATCATTTGCCCATGGACGCCACATTTTTTTTGTCAATATAACAGCTCTAGTTCTGCACAAAGACTAAATAATTTAACTAAAACATTCACCCACATTTACATGTACATCTCACCTAGGCAGGTATAATAAATAAAATCAACCCGGACCTGCTCACAGGTAGTCGAAGTTTGTGGTTGAGGGTATCATCAACATTTTATTGATACTTGAAGAGTCAACGAATTATTTTGGAATGGACTTTACTTCGTACTACTTCTACTTTGCCTACAGTTACTAAACTTGGGTTGGGTTTCTTTGCTTTCCTAACCACACGGATGAGATCTGATAGATCGAAACGCGTCTGTGGATGGAAAGGCGAAGAAAATTAACCCAAAATTTTCACGTTGTTCATTTAAGTTTGTAAATGGTATTTTTCTCTGCAATAATAAAAATGTTCAGAATTTATGTCCTGTCCGGAAAAATTGAAAAACAAAGTTGGCAACCCTACAACCCTAAGTACCAAGTACTTTCAATAACTAAAAATACATGGATTACGAATACCTACTTAGTTAAACAAACAGAAAAATTTACAATATCTACAAGAAATCAAAGAACAAATAATAGGCTCCTTGCATCAAATTTTTTTTATTGCTGATTTCGATAGTCCATGAAAAATAAGTCTGTTTTATTTTATAATATAGGTTTATTCAGGAACGTTTAATATTACAATTATTATATTAATTGACAACAACAATCATATGTCTATCAAACTGACATAACTGGTTTAACTGGTAAGTGTCTGTTAATATAGGTAATTATTATGTTAATATTACCTATATTAACATCTTCCCCTTTAAATTCTAAATTAAATTTGTTTTATATTTTCGTAGAAACCGTGAGTTTCTTCGTAAAACATTTTCATTGTCCAATGTTTTAATTAAATAAGATCTAGGCTGTGAACATTTACTAATAATAACTCCTGGATGCCAAAGCTTAGTAGAAACGTCTTGAATCAATACCTTTTCCCCCTCAACAAAATCAGTTTCACCGATACTATTTTTGTTGTAATACTCTTTTCGCCTGGTTTGCATATTTTCCATTTCTGTGAAAACTGCACTAGGTACAAGTTTCGGTATTAAATTTTCTGATAAAATTGGTAATTTGGATCTTAAAATTCTACTTGACATCAATTGTGCTGGTGAGTAAATAAGACCTGCTACAGGTGAATTACGATAATTTAGCAAATATAATTCCAAATCGATACCAGAATCATGTGCTTTTTTGAGCATAGTTTTGGCAATACCAACGGCTTTTTCCGCCAGTCCGTTAGATTGAGGATAATGTGGACTGCTTGTTTGAATGGTAAAATTCCAATCTTTAGCAAACATTTTGAACTCAAAAGATGAAAATGGCATATTGTCAGTAATTAGCAAAGAAGGAATTCCTAATTTACTAAAAACGCCTTTAAATTCTTTTATCAAAGAAGTAGAAGTTTTATTTTTAATCGGACAAATTTCAATCCATCTAGAAAAATAGTCCATAATAACAAGATAATTTTTACCAGCGTATTGTGCAATATCAGCACCAATTTTATAAAATGGAATATTAGGTATGGTATGATTTATAAGGGGCTCTTTTGACTTTGATCTGACATATTTTTGACATAATGAACAAAAAGACACCACATTTTTAACATCATTTATGATTGCTGGCCAGTAAAAGAAATTTTTAACAATTTCAAGCACTTTAGATGCACTGGAATGTGTTTCATGTAATAAGTTTAACATAAATTTTCTCATTGAACTTGGTATCATCAATCGATCATTATAATAAAGTAAACCATCTGCAAGTTCTATATTATTTCTTAATTTGTAATAATGAGTTAATTCACCGGTCATATTGAAATTTTTTGGCCAACCATTTTTATAAAAATTTATAATATTAGATAGAACACTATCTTTGAGAGATTCTTCTTGAAATTCTTTCAATTTTTCATCAGAAATATTTAAAGTTTTATCTGTTATTACATGCACAACGTCATTCATTAAATGATCATGATATATAGGTGTTTTTACATTACATCTTGATAAAAAATCTGCAATATACATTTTTTTGCCAGGCAAATATTTTATTTTAAAATTATACAAAAATAACTTTAGTTTCAAACGCCGAATTCTATTATTTTGTATTTTTCCAATGCTTTTTGAAATGATAGATAATAATGGCATATGATCTGTATAAATAGTAACATCATTGTGTCCATAAATATAATTATGAAATTTCTGACAGGAAAAAGTAATAGCCAAAAGTTCTTTTTCAATTTGCGCATATTCAATTTCTGCTGAATTTAAACATCTAGAAGCAAAACAAACAGGCTTATTATTTTGTAAAAGACAACATCCAAGTGCATCTTTTGATGCATCACACTGAATGACAATAGGGAGTGATATATCAAAATTAGCAAGAACTTGACTACTACAAATAATATTTTTAATTTTATTTAACGATTAAACTTGTAGATTTGACCAATTCCATTCAATGTCTTTTTTTAATAATTCGCGCAAAGGAGAAATAACCTTGGATAAATTTGGAATAAAATGCCTTAAATAATTTATCATACCTAATATTCTCTGTAATTCTGTTTTATTTTTTGGATGAGGCAAATTTTTAATTACTTCAATTTTTGAAGGATCAGGCAACATTCCATTTTTACAAAAAAATACCCCTAAGTATTTAATTTCTTCTACACAATATTGAAATTTTTCAAAATTAAATTTTATATTATATTTTTTAGCTCGTTCCAAAACTTCCTGTATAACCAGGTTATGTTGATCAATAGTATCGGTAGCTATACAGATATCATCAAAATATATTGTGACCCCTGGAATATCTCCAAAATATTTAAATACTAATTTGTGGAAAAGTTCCGGTAAATTACATAACCCGAATGGTGCTCTTAAAAATTTGTATGTTCCGAATACTGTACTAAATGCACAGAGTTGGCTTGACTCCTTATCTAATTTTAAATGATAAAAACCATCTTTAATATCAAGCACACTGTAATATTTTTTATATGCAAGAGATGGTGCTAGTTCCTCTATTGTAGGAATAGTATATTTGAAAAAATTCCCAATACAATTTGTGCTTTCAATAATTTGTTTTCCTGACTTTCAAAATGACATAAGTTGATCAGAAATTTTAGGTCAGCATAAAATTTTTCAAACGGCTCACCTTCTTGTTGCTTCCTATTTAAGAATTGGTATACATTCATTATTTCATTTTCTTTGGGTATGCAATGATTTTCCAAAACGCGTAAGATCTTCTCAACATTTTCTTCTTCTGGCTTCAGATCAGAAATAGATTTGTACAACTTTAGAGCTTCTGATCCCACCAAATTCTTTAATCTTGCTACTTGAACTTCCTTTTTTCGATTTTTTATTCGTTTCAGTAGCCAAAAAATAAATCTGTACTTCATCATTAAAGTTACGAAAATTTTCAGCAACATTTCCACTAAGGAATAGCTCTTTGGGCTTGTTAAATTCTATTTCTTCGTAGGTCGGTTCACTATTACGACTGCGCCATGTTTTATTTTATAATATAGGTTTATTCAGGAACGTTTAATATTACAATTATTATATTAATTGACAACAACAATCATATGTCTATCAAACTGACATAACTGGTTTAACTGGTAAGTGTCTATTAATATAGGTAATTATTATGTTAATATTACCTATATTAACAAAGTCAAACGTGTTTTTTCTTTTGCTTCTTAGTCAAAAATTGACGGAGATACAACACTATGAAATCTGCCTATGACGTCACTTATCTAATAAATAAGTGACGTTGCACATGCTCAGTATATCTATATATACAAAACTTAATATTTGAATAACTTCTGGAATAATCATATTTGGGCGAAATAAAAAAAAGTAACGATTTTTTTTCGATTTCCTACAGTTTGCAATAAACAATAATCAATTTAATTTTCCATGCAAGTACCTTATCTCTAAAAAAAATACAAAGAACAAATAATACTTGTAAATTAAAAGAGGAAACAAATATTCCTAATTGCAAAACACCTAAATACCAACATGCTATGATGAAGTGTTTATAATTTAACAAAAATCTGTTTATCATTTTAATGATAATATAAGAAACTTTGTCCAATTTAAACTTTTGATTCACTATTTTCAATCAGTTACACACACAGACGATGAATTGCCCTTTTTACTTCTCCTTCACGAACACGGATGTCTGCCACTCGGATTAGGTATTGTTACGTCGATTTTCAAAAATAATGCCACGAGAGAAGTTTTTGTAGGGTTTTTAATTTATGAATTTTGGTAACTATAATAGTTACGTAAATAAAATGAATAGTTACATAAAATAAAAGAATATCAATATAAAGCAAAGCCTTCTAGGTTCCTTTGAATAGTAAATTCATTGTAAATTAGACGTTCTCAGTGAACTCACCTATCTTTCAGTGAAATCAGCTCTTGACACTGAGAGAGAAAGATATAGTGTAGTACACATGATTATAAACGAATTACTAAAAGAACAATCAATGACATAACAATTAAATAATTATCTCTAACGCTGATAAATCATAACATTCGGCCATCCTGCTTCTTGGTCGTCCTCGACTTCCTTTTATTGTCCCTGAAAGAAGAAGGAAAAGAAAAATTTAGTTTTGTATGTTTATGTCTTGTATATGTATTATTTTTAATATACAATAATTTTTTAATACATATAACTTTATACTTTACCCTATTTCGGTATTTTTTTAAATTTTGATAAATATCTTATGCCAATGTTATTATAAATCTTCTTAGTTCGGCTAATGTTTTTATTGGGCTTTACACAGTAAATTTAATTGAATACACGATTTTTATCTTTCATACCATAAAACCATCTTCACAGTAGACCACTGCTTTTCTTTTTCTTTTGATTGTTCCCAAACTCCACCAGGATATATTTTTAACTGATCTACTGGGACAGTGACTGAATATTTTTTATACCTTAATACCTTTCATGCCTTTTAGAGCTGAAATTGTATATCTGTCTTTTGAATGAACCTTACTAATTTTGTATGGTCCACCAAACTTAAGACCTGTTTTCCTACACACTTCTTTCTGTGCGTTTCCTGCACCAGACCAAAGTACTAAATCACCAACTTTGTAAGATTTTGCAGGTTTTCTTTTTGAATCAAAATTTTTTTTCATTTTTAGTGCTTGTCTATCCATATTCGCTTTCGCAATCTGTGAGTCTTGTGTTCTGTCTACCTCCAAAGTAGTACGGTCTAAATCAGGGTGTTTTAATTGATCGAATCCAAACATTAGTTTATGAGGTGTCATTCCGGTACTAGAATTTATAGAGTTATTTATACCCCATACTGCATCAGGCAGAACTGAACACCATTCGCTTTCATCGGATACACTAGTATTAATGGCAGTTATTAGTCAGGTTATACCTTTCTACTTGCCCATTTGATCTGGGTGAAGCTACAGCATTTAAAATATGTTGAAACTTATATTTTTGTGAAAAATCTTTAAATTGTTTACTTTTGAAAGCTTTTTCACAATCTGAAACAATTCTTTTGGGTACAGAGAATAAACTGAAAAGATCTTTTAAAATTTTTATTGTTTCACTAGATTTTAGAGTTTTTGAAGGTGTTGCAAATAAATATTTTGAGAATGAATCAACTACCATTAATATGTAGCAATATCCACCAAAACTTTTAGTGTATGGACCAATCAATATGCCATGTGTGTAAAGGCTGATTTGGTTTGTCAATTGTAAAGAGAAACCCCTCTTTCCTACCATATTGACCACGTTTATATGCACAGTCCAAACAGGCATAAACATATTTTTTTATGAATTTTGTCATACCTTGGAACCAAAATTTGCTTTTATTTTTTGTTGACCGGGTTTGATGCCCTCTAAACTAATTTCATATCCCAAATAATTTATACTGGTTTCAAAAAAATAACATTTCTCGATATTTAATTTCAAATTCGCTTTTTTTAAAATTTCCAACACTCTTTTTAAAGTGTGTAGACCATTTTCAATTGTATCAGAGGAAATTAAAATGTCATCCAAATATAGACTTTGATCTTTTAATTCAGCAAATATATTATTCAGTAGTCGCTGAAATGTTATTGGTGCGTTTGAGACGCCAAATGGCATACGCAAAAACTCAAATTGCCCATCTTGCGTTACAAAAGCTGTTCTGCTTATGGACCCTGGTGACATTTTAATTTGATAATAGCCCTGCGTTAGATCAAGACTTATAAAATATTGTTTCCCTCTCAGACAATTAATTTGGTCTTCTATATGATTTAAAGGGTATCTATCCTTAATTGTTTGCAAATTTAATTTACGATAATCGACACATAGACGATGGTCACCATTTTTCTTTTTCACAAGAACAGCAGGACTAGCAAAAGCAGAATTTGAAGGTCTTCTTATATTATTATCCAAAAGATCTTGAATTTTTGATCTTATGACGGCTTTGTCAGACTCTGAATACCGATATGGGCGATAAAAAATAGGTTCCTGTTTTTCTAGATTTATTTCAAATTCAATTAAATCTGTAACGCCTAATTCAGACGTGTTTCTAGCAAAACAGTCTTCATAATTTGACAAAAGCTTGAAGAAGTGAGACTGTTCTATTTTGCTTAACACTTTTGTGTTGAATTTTACTTCTGCAATATCTAAAGACATTACAGATTTTATTTGTAATATTTCAGAGTAATTTTTAGGTAAATCGATTTGGCAAGCACGTCCTAAAATTCTGCCTTGCTGCATGTGTAATGTTTGTGAATTATTATTAATGACTACCACTGTGTTTTGATTTTCATCAATAATACAACTAGGAATAGAATATTTTTTGTTCTCATTGCTCTGTGTGATAGCAGAAAATAATAACTTACCATTTATGTTTATTTTTACGGGCACAGACAATGCTGAATGAGGTTGTATTTGTACATCACTTTCTGAAAATATAGGGATTTTAGTTTTTGGTATGTACCTTTGTATTTGAAAAGAATTTCCTTGAATTGTTAATAAAAGATCTTTGTGATTAATAATAGGCTGGCCTACTATTACTTCTGTGGAGCCCAAATCAAAATCTATAAAATATACTTGGGACTCTATTGAAAAATCATCAAAAGTAAATTTCAAGTCGGCTTTCCCTTTCGGAAATAAAAATTCGCCACCAAAACCCTTAACTACAATATCTAAGGGTTTTAAAACGATATTTTAAAATTTATCCAAAAGTGATGACCGTGCCACATTTAGTTCACTGCCTGTGTCCAAATAGGCTCGACATGGTGAGTTATTAATTAAAATATTAAAATTGAAATATTTATTTTGTACTGACCTTTTCAATATATTCACCTTGGCAGACTTTAAATGCCAACAATCCTCTTTCAAATGACCCCTTTTCTGGCAATGGGAGCTCTCCTTTGGCTTCTTGTTATGGACTTTCTCTGAAGAGATTCCAGCTTGATTATTACTGTCTTTGAAGTAACAATTTCGAGCTTGGTGTCCGGGTTTTTTACAAATTAGACAAGCCTGGGTGGTTTTTCTAAAGTTTTCCTTCTTGAATTGTACTTTTGGATCATTTTTTTCTGTTGACTCTTTGTCCAGTTTACACAAAAAGGAACGGAATAGTTCGTCCGGTGTTTTGAAGTTAGCAGATTTTGCAGTGCCTTGATGTTCCGCCGGTAGCCCGTCAATAATGCATTGGTTTCCGAGACATCACAATTCCTAATAAGCATATATTTAGAATAATAATAATGAAGCATACTTTCCTTTGTTGTTTTCTTCCTATCGAGCATTTTCTTCAAATTGTCAACAAAATATGCGTGAGATGGAAAGGCGTTTAGTACAGCTGCTTTCCACTGTTCCCAGGTTTTGTCATAGTCCAAGAGTCCATTGTACCAAATTTTGGCCATTCCGGCTAACTTTGTTTGCAGGAAGTAAGATTTTTTAAGATCAGTCCAGCTATAAATTAGAGCCAACTGCTCAATTTTATTCAGCCACGTAATGGCGTTTATATCGCCAACTTCCGGATCAAAATTCGGTACCAACTCGCATTGAGAAAAATTTTCCGGATTTCCCAATCACTATTTCAGTTGACGACGTGTTATTGACAGGAATTTGCATTTGTCCGATAATAGCTTGAACTTTTTTGGCAATTATATCTTCAATCTTTTTCTTTTTGGATTTTCGGGACACGTAGGATTCAGCCCGGGATCCACTGTCACTACTGCTAGTCGTGCTAGTGGAAGTAGACGAGCGCGAGGATCTTTTTCGCACTCTTTCTCTTTTTTGTTTCACGTTTTCGCGACTTTCCCGTTTTTCATAATTTTCATCAGAATTTTGGTCATCTTCGTGATGAGATTCGTTCTCGAATTCGTTATTATCACTCATTTTAACACGTTGGTTATCCCACTTCTGATTTGTTACGTCGATTTTCAAAAATAATGCCACGAGAGAAGTTTTTGTAGGGTTTTTAATTTATGAATTTTGGTAACTATAATAGTTATGTAAATAAAATGAATAGTTACATAAAATAAAAGAATATCAATACAAAGCAAAGCCTTCTAGGTTCCCTTGAATAATAAATTCATTGTAAATTAGACGTTCTCAGTGAACTCACCTATCTTTCAGTGAAATCAGCTCTTGACACTGAGAGAGAAAGATATAGTGTAGTACACATGATTATAAACGAATTACTAAAAGAACAATCAATTACATAACAATTAAATAATTATCTCTAACGCTGATAAATCATAACAGTATATTATCCTTGCCTGGGTATAATTTGGTTATGCGACCTAACTGAACTGCCAGCATAAACTAGGCAAGATATAATTTTTAATTAATACCAAACTTCCAATCTTGAGTAGATTCTGCGCATTTGTTTTCCACTTTACTCGGTTTTGCAATTCAACCACTCTTTGTGCCACCTTTATCAATAATACTGGGACATAGCTTAAACCATTTGCCATTTGCTGAGACGATTTGCTTGGACATCTTGCACATCATATTCTGGTATACTAGCAAGTGGTCTCCAAATTAAAAAATGTCCTGGTGTCAACGCACTAAAATCTTCGGGGTTATCAGTGATAGGACAAATGGGACGTGAGTTTAAAATACTTTCGATTCGTGCCAAAAGAGTGGCGAACTCTTCAAATTTTAAAGTCCTATTACCTATGATTCTTTTCAGGTGACCCTTAGTGCTCTTTATTCCAGCCTCCCAAATGCTTCCAAAATTGGGAGAGTTAGCTGGAATAAAATGCCACTTTATTCTTTCATCTGCTACTTAAATGATTGGCAATATATTCATTATTATTATGTAAAAATTCGTAGATGTTTTTAAATTCATTATATGTTCGCCAGTTTGCCACGGCGACTTATAAAGCGAGAAAGTGCAGTTAAAAAAGCTTCAGTGGTGAGTGCAGACAGTTGTAGTGATCAGTTGGAAACTTCTTTAGCTGGGTTATAGAAGTTTCCAAGGTTGTCTTTCTAAGTATGGTTTGCATCAGCTTATATCGGAACCCACACGTGTCACAGATCGTACAGCCAAACTAATCGACGTTCTAGTCACTTCGGATTCTTCTGCCTGTAGTGAACTAAATGTCCTGAAAATGAATGTCATATCTGATCCACGGTTTAGTTTCTTGTAACCTAAAATTCAGAAAAGGGAAACAGCCTACCATATTTAAAACCTACAGAGAATTTTCAACTTTTGATTTGGAATTGTTTAATGCTTCCTGATATAGTATTCATTGGGATTCTATTTATGCCTTGGAGGATGTGGAGGAAGCGTTGAACTTTTTAAATAATAATATTGTTTGGTTGTTCAATCTGCATGCTTCTTTAAAAATTGTATCTCATTCTGACATTGATTTCTCAAAGCATTAGGAATTTTGTTGGATCCTACCTTAACTCAGAAAAAAGAGCCTAGCTAAATAATTATAAGTTGAGGACAGATCCCAAAAATTTTTCAAAGCTGCTTAAATTCTTGAACATAACAAAAAGTACTGAGTCAGTCACCGATATTGGGGATGCTGATACGTTTCTTTCACATCGCATTGTAACTTGGACAATGATTTTGTCATCGAACCTGCTTTCTTGAATAAATATCAATCCCACATCTATCCAAATTTTAAAACCTTCTTCAGCCTCAAAGAGGTTGACATTTCTACTGTTGAATCAATTATTGAAAATCTAAAATCTTTAACTTGAGAATGTTATCGTTTCTTTTTCCACCCCTATCTCCTCACTAGACCTATCGTATTAATAAATGTTTATCTACTGGCATTTTCCTAAAGCCTGGAAGGATGCAAAAGTAGTTCCAGTCCCTAAAAAGCCTTCTCCCAGTCAAGTGACCGACTTCCGCCCCATAAGTTTACTTCCTATATTTTGTCCAAAGTTTTCGAAAAGATTGTAGCAGTTCAAATAAACGAGCATCTTCGGGCCAACGAAATAATTCTCCCTACACAATCTGGCTTTCGGGCGGCTCATAGTACAACAACGGCTTCACTAAAAATAACTGACGACATCCTCTCGGCTTCTGATCAGAAACTCCAAACAGTGCGTATCTTACTTGACTTTAGCAAAGCATTTGATACCATAGTTCATCCCATCCTTTACCTAAAACTAAAATATTTTGGATTTGATCAGAACAGCATCAATCTTTTCAGATCGTATCTTTCGTTTAAAAGGCAGAGGGTTTCTTTTAATGGTAGTTATTCTAATCAATTACTTTGGATGAAGGAGTTCCCCAAGGGAGTATCTCGGGCCCTCTGATATTTTCCATCGACAGCTGATTTTTCAACTTTCCTAAAATTCTGTAATTCGCACCAGTTTGCTGATGATCAGCAACTATACTACTCTTTTCCCATCGATAACATTCGCCTGACCATCGAAAACATTAATAGCGACCTGGAAACTATTTAGCACCCACGGCTTAAAAATGAATAGCTTGAAGACAGAAATGTTGGTTTATCGGAGCCATAAAGTGCAGTTAATCAATCACAATGACTTTAAGATTTGTCTCAATAATAACACTCTAATAGCTTATTTCATTGGTAGAGCAAGTGCAACACTAGTTTTGCAATGACACTTTAAAAAAACTGCTCTCGTGCAGTCCCAATGAAATATCATCGTACTGCACCATCCCATATACGTCAAACCTCAAATATAAAATTTCATTAAAAAAATTATACCTACTTGTGCTTATTATAAATAATTATTAAAATTTAAATAAACAAAAAGTTCTTGCCTCTCTGCTAGAAGCCCTAAATATTCTTCATATTCACTGGTTTCACTGCTGCTGCTACTTTCCATCAAGGCAATTGCCTTCAACAAGCGATTTTTAACATTTTTGGTAGTAGATTCGTAGACAAATATAAAAAACACAATAAAAAAATACTATTTAGGACTGTTTTTTTTATGAAAAATCATCAATTACTAATAACCTCAATTTCAAAAATAACAATAAACAACTGCACTGAGTGCGACACGAGCTTTTTAGCCGGTGGCGCACTAGCAGCACTCGGTGCAAAACTCGGTGCATTGCTCTCTCAATGAAATACAAAAGTGCAGCGCGACTCTGCCAATGGATCACGAATATTGCACCAGTGTTGCACTTGCTCTATCAATGAAATACGCTATAAATGTTTCCAACTATTGTAGGAGTCGGGGATTGTGGATGGATTCGGATTTCGGATATTCACAACATGTCTCTACTTTACTTCAAAACTCTTATGCCGGTCTAAAAACTCTCTATATTCATAGGAAAACTTTGAGCATAGATATTAAATTTACACTGTGTGACATTTTAGTTTTGTCACAGCTTGCGTACTGCAGTGTTATTTTTTGGCCAGCTCTGCTTCAAAGAGATAGAGACAGTCTGCAAAAAGTTCTACTTACACACCTAGGTACTTAGCCGACAAATTAATCAGGTTTGGCTCGTTCCATGAGTGCTCCACTCGTCATGGTAACCTATTGAGTGTACCTAAACATAGGACTGCACTATTTGAAAGATCCTTCAGTTACAGTGCAGTAGTTTTTAACATGATTCCAACCAAAGATTATTAGGGCGGCCCCGAATGCTTTCAGCTTCAGAAGGCATCTGAAGGAATTCTTCAAATTTAGGTGAACTGATGCACACAGTTAGCGAATTCAGTCACTCTCAATGTTCAACTTTCTGATCTCATTCTCCACATTATAGTATTGTAGAAATAACTGAAAAAAAAATCTTCAAACTGCATCATCACCAGAAAGATTCTTTTTCAGGGCTGCATTAAATTTTACAAGATTGGTTGACTCTCTAATGTGAACTGATAACTGATTGTAGGCTTTGGAGGCCTGAGAAAATGGATTGTGCAAGCCCCTTTTTGTTCTAACATTATTTAGAAATATGCTGTTGGGCTTCTTTTGACAATCCTTTTTATTTGTCTGCAAACGATTGAAAAAATTTCCAACTTTGGAACGTCCTGTTTCTATTTGTCGAGTTCACTTCCCCGTCTTCCAAAATCATTTTGCTCAAATTCTTGTGAATTTTGATCCTGGTAGGTCGATTTTCATTAGTTTTTAGTATATTTTCAGATTTTAACACACCCTGGCACCATGTCAGAAGACTAATACTACCGATAAATTGATAATAGAAGTAATAGAAACTAACTTTTATTACTTGTCAAGTTCGGACATCTGTCTCAGAGATAAATACTATATGCAGTCAACCTTGCCGGATTACCTGTAGAAAGTGTTTGGATGGTACCAGAAGATTTCATTATGAATGACTTTGGCAGAAAGTCGACAAACAAAGTCACATAACCTATAAATAGCATTGACAATGTTATTAATTTTTTTTCAATTTTGGGCTTAAATTTAATAATTATGGCAGTTTTGGGAGAACGTGATATGTTTTATCGAGAGGCGATGAAGCGATGTGTGTTTGGTGATTGTAAAAGTGATAGTCGAACGAGTTCCATTAAATTAACGACCCCATTTGCCTCCACTGGAGTTTAAGGTAACACAGCATCTTGTCATATCTACGCTTTCGCAAGTATTTGGTGCATTCGCTATGGCTTCTTTGGTTGCAAAACGTTTGATAAAATTAACAGAAAGTGATGTGACAGGTGCTGTGTTACCTTAAACTCCAGTAGAGGCAAATAGGGTCGGTAATTTAATGGAACTCGTTCGACTATCACTTTTACAATCACCAAACACACATCGCTTCATCGCCTCTCGATAAAACATATCACGTTCTCCCAAAACTGCCATAATTATTAAATTTAAGCCCAAAATTAAAAAAAAATTAATAACATTGACAATGCTATTTATTGGTTATGTGACTTTGTTTGTCGACTTTCTGCCAAAGTCATTCATAATGAAATCTTCTATAGAAGTCATTCATTTTAATTTGTCAAAAAAATTGAATGTGTCATATATAAATTAATCTACGACAACCCTTTTTTCTCGAGTTATGACGCGTTCGATATCAAAAGTATGAACCCTGGTGAAACGATCTGTATACGTTCAAATCAAAAATTACTAATAATTATAAAATGCTAAATTCGTTGACACTTGTTATATTTTATTTGACGTTATCTACAAGTACCTACTCCTGACAAATCAATAATCAAAAAGTTGACATTTAGACTTTACCTACCTTTCTTGGGTTGTTGATGTTGTCATGATAACTTTAAAACACGCGCGTTTTTGAATGTTGGATTTAAACACGCTGAGGAGTACTTTAAATAAGTAAAACAGGTTATCAATAAAAAAAAATTAAAGTGCGTTTTTTTTTAAAGATAATTCCCCAAGTCAAAAATTTAGTAACTATGTTGGTAACACAAGCCTTTTCTACATAAAAAATTTGAAAGCATTGACAATTTTACATTTTATTGCCAACATAATGTCAGTTTGAGGCGGTAAAGGGCGGTAAAGGCACTTTTCGCATGTGTTAGGTACAAAATTTTACCTATGAGCATCTACATCTCTAAAAAAAGACATTGATAAAATTAAATATTGAATCAGATTAATTAATGAAATTAGATTAGATGTAGAAATGATCAAAAATCAATTTTCTGAAAAAGAGAGGATTTCTTATTAAAAATATTAAATTTTACTTTACCGCACACTATGCGGTAAAGTGCACTTTACCGCACACTTTGTAGTCCACTTTACCGCATACTATGCTGTAAAAATAACTTTACCGCACACTATGCGGTAAAGTGCACTTTACCGCATAGTGTGCGGTAAAGTGATACTTTCCATTTGCAAATACGTGCGGTAAAGTGCACTTTACCGCACGCTCGTAGGTAATAGTTATTTACCTAACAAATGCGGATAGTCATACTTTACCGCACGCAACGGCAGTTGACCGGACGACGCGAAGCGGAGTTCGGTCAAGCCGTTAAGGGCGGTAAAGGCACTTTCCGCATGTGTTAGGTACAAAATTTTACCTATGAGCATCTACATCTACAAAAAAGGGCATTGATAAAATTAATTATTGAATCAGATTAATGAATGAAATTAGATTAGATTTAGAAATTATCAAAAATCCATTTTCTGGAAAAAAAAAAGGATTTTTGATTATAAATATCAAATTCTACTTAACCGCACACTATGCGGTAAAGTGCACTTTACCGCACACTTTGTAGTCCACTTTACCGCATACTATGCTGTAAAGTTCACTTTACCGCACACTATGCTGTAAAGTTAACTTTACCGCATAGTGTGCGGTAAAGTGCTACTTTCCATTTGCAAATACGTGCGGTAAAGTGCACTTTACCGCACGCTCGTAGGTAAAGAATTTTATAGGATCAAAAAATCCCAAAAAGAAGCAAACATCTTATATACAAGACCATATTATTATTTAGTCAAGGAGAAGACATACTCTAAAGGAGTGCTTATCGGCCTCGTTTTTGGTAATCGTCGCTATATTGGTTTTCAACTGTTTCCAACCATTGCCGACGTCATAACTAAGTCATCAGCTGTTTAAACAGCCAACGTCAAGGCGAGAAACGCCATGCTGCTTACGTCACAACTGGTTGTTTGGCGTGGGGGAGTAGGGGGGGATTTGTTACACACAGGCCTTATGAGGATAAGCCATCCTGTAGTAGTAGTGTGTATCATCCTTGATATTTAGTCACATACAGCATAGTCACATACAGCAGTAACAATTTAAAGAGGTCACCACGAGAACACTCAATGCAACGGAGAATGCACTTTCGGAGAAGAGCAGCAGGAAGATCAAGACTAGAAAGAATATCAAATATTCGCGCAACTATGAAGGTGGGGTACAGAAGAAATAAGAACAAAACAACCAAGGTGGTATGGACACGTCCACAGAATGGAAGAGCAACAACTTCCCAAACAAATGCTCACTTGGACTCCGACAGGACGACGAAAAAGAGGAAGACCAAGAAAGAGTTGGAGAGAAGGCATCGACAACGAGATAAGAAACAGGAGACGGGATGAGAAAAGAAGGAATGTCAGGGCTCAATGGCGACTGGAAATCAGAAGACGTCTTAGAACGTTTTAAAACCGATAGATAGGTATATATACACTTCATTATTTGCTTCTAGAATTATCTAGATAATTCGATAATCCATTCGCTTTGAATGCGTTTTTCGTAACAATATGTAATCATATTTTATTGGGATTCCACCGGAATTCACCATATTAGTTAGGTTAGGAAAAATCGGGCGCGAAATTTAAAATGGGTTCCTAAACACATTTCAACAAAGGACCCCGCAATATTTAAATGGAAATTGGTTACCCGTGATATTTTGATGAAATTTAAATATGTTATTGAGGATGCCGTAAGCAAAATTTTTTACCATGGGCACAACCCTGTATATATGACAGGTGAAGCGTGGTTAGCTGTCAAATATTGGAATCTTGAATCCAAAAGCAGAGTAACTATGGCAGATTTTGATGAGCAAAAAATCTATTTCTACTAAGTCGACCAAGTTAAGTCGAAAAATGTCAACCGTTTTAACACCTGTCAAAACCTTGCCAAACGGCAGCACTCATCTTTTCCAGTTTTCAATATTTTATGTTGTTATTCGACATTTTTAACTTAAATGACAGCTGTCAAAATGTGACGTGCATGAACTTTGTTCAATGTTTTATCACCAATAAACTACCTTAAAACGAGAAAGGATTATTTAGAGTATTTTTTCTACTAAAACAAATGATAGGTTTTGACAGTTCTGTCATTTTTTTTTCAAATTTTGAATTTATAATTTACATATAAGTTAAAAATGTCAAATGACAACATAAAATATTGAAAACTGAAAAAGATGATTGCTGCCGTTTGGCAGGATTTTGACAGGTGTTAAAATGGTTGACATTTTTCGACTTAACTTGGCCTACTTAGTAGGAATAGATTTTTTGTTCATCAAAATCTGCCATAGTTACTCTGCTTTTGGATTCAAGATTCCAATATTTGACAGCCAACCACGTCTCACCTGTCATATATACAGGGTTGTGCCCATGGTAAAAAATGTTGCTTACGGCATCCCCAATAACATATTTAAATTTCATCCAAATATCACGGGTAACCAATTTCCATTTAAATATTGCGGGGTCCTTTGACAGCAATGTATTTCTTATGGGGGATTCAAAAGAGTGATTTTCAGACGGGAATATCTTGGGTTCTGGGCATTTCTTAGTATTTGAACCTATTATACGTCAAACTTTGAACATATTTCTCTAAAATTCATGCTCTAATTGTTTTCTTAGACCTATGAATTAAAAATACAAATGATTTTAATTAAAAGTGTCTGTTTCCGGTGGGCGTACGTCGGGTCTAAAACCAGCTGTAAGAAAGTGAGGTTGTGTGTTGTGTTATGATTGTTGGTGAATTGTTTATTTATTTATTTCACTAGTTCAGTCATGTTTTTCCATTTTTTTGGATTATTGAAGTACTACATCTACTAACCAAGTATGTAGGTACACTTTTATTTTATTATAATTATAGGTACCCGTATATACTTGTGGATCAAGCAACGACATACGTATTTTATACAAACATCGGCTTCTTAAATTGGTAATATTTTTATTTAACAATGTTTATTTAACTTTCAAACACTCTCTCAGTTAATTAACATATTAAAAAAACTATTTATATAACTCACTTCCCTAACAAACGTTCTATCACGTCTACAGACGCTTTTAAAATTGAGTTCCCATAAGACATCAATGTATTAATTTTCAAACTAGGAACCCGCGCCAATTTGCGATTCTAACCTAACTAATATGATGAATTCTAAAATACATAGTTGTTCACAAGGTTATTGATCAAATCCATTCGAAGGCAGGACCATAAGTGTCCTGTCGTGCCGTCACTTGTCACTTTCAAATAGGGTTGCCGCTTCAACATGTTAGTTCTGCAGACTTCTGTATTCACAAGTTTGATTGATTTTGGTTTCTGACAACTATGGGGACTGGGGACTAGAAATGGTTCACCATACTTTATTTAGCTTGTGTAAGAAATACCTTCAACTGAAATCTTCTACTTTTAAAGGCAAAAATCAACTTGAAAAGGCGGTCAACAGCGAGAAGGAAACTGCTATGAATAATTTGTTTCAGCATAACAAAAAGGATAAGAAATAGTCTCTGTTACCTACTGAAAAGCTAAGGGATAGGTTTATCATTTTGTCAAGTAGGTACCATAAGTTCTATATCCTAATAATGTATCAAATAATAGGTACAAAGTAGATATTTGCTAATACGTATAATATTTACAAAATAACAATAATAATAATAATAGCACTATAGAACTCTCCTAATAAAATACCACCAATCTTGATAAACTAAATCCAACTAAACTAATCAGCAAAGTTACAAATTCAACCCTCAAAGTATTTCCACCATTTTTATATCTATTACAGTTATCATGCCTGCACACGTAACAAGTTATGGGATTGATATGGGCCGTTCTATGAAGATCTCTTTGGGATTTGTAGAAGTGGTAACATTCCTGACCGGCTGTATCTTGGAAGCACGACTGCATGTACGTGTGGGTTGTTACACTTCCAGATTTAACTAAAAAAAAATTGGGTTTTCAGTTGAAACAGTATCAATTTAATATGACTAGGAAAATGTTTTTTTGTTAGTAACTCTTTAATGTTTTTAGTTTGTCTCATCTCAGACTCAAAATATTAGGTATGGTCAATCAAAAAACTTGAAATGTAACTGAGTAAGTATCAATTTCGCATTTAATATTACAATAGGATTCAAATCTACTTTTTTGTTTCAGACTTTGATATTTTGAATTTTCTTATTAGTTTTACAATTAAGGTAAGTTTTCTACTTAAATTACTTACTAAATATTACATACTCACCTTCATAAGTCGCTGTTAAGCAAACACTAAATCCTGGACAAGTCCTTACGGAACTTAACCCATTACAAGCATCGTCATCGTAAGTTGAACTGGATACGCTGCAATTGTAGCAATCTAGGCAATGTCCTAAAAATAAAGAAACAAAATAATCTTTCTATCTATCTACAAATTTGTATTTTTGAAAATAACTGGAGAAATATTTGATAATTATTGTGAATGCAATGTGAGTACCGCCATCTCTTGATCAACGCGCCAATAAGTGTCGAGAGCTTTTTTTAAAAAAATAAAAACGAACTCTGGGTCTAGTGCAAAACCACCAAACTATTCAATTAGTTAAGATGTTTCATTCCTTGATTAATTTTGGTGAAGGCCAGCTTTTTTACAGGTAGGTACAACTTGAAGATCAAGGTCTGATTTCTAATATTCTTGGGGTCGATATGTGTCAATAATTATACAATCAAAATTTTTTTTCACTTATTCATTACTTAAAAAACGACTCCAATTGCCCTATAATTAACTCAAAACACTTTCGAAATAATTATATACGACCACCACAACTGCGTGATTTTTGTAATCTACTAGGTAGTTATTTGAACTCTTCTTCGAAAAATGCAATTTCGATGTCCCCAATGCAAATTAACTGACTGGGAACAATAATTTAATGTTTTTTTTGTTAATGATAGATTCAACTGGTACAACGTTTGTTTATTAATAGCAGATATAAATGTAGGACGAAGCACCAATAATAAAACTAAAAATACGTTTATTATTGTTTTGCTGTTTAGCAATGGCAATTCAATTAATGAATGTCGCATCAAAATGAAGAATTATATTTTAACAAATTTCAAACCCAAAAATTTCAAATTGTATTTATAGTCTTATAGATCAAAATTTACCCTTATCTTCTTGGCTGATTTAAAATGTGACATACCTTTCTAGATTAAGAAAAAATAAATGTCCTAATGATACCTATCTAAATTGGACGGACGCCAACTCGGCACTTTATTGTACTTAGGTAAAATTTAAGCCCTTGACCGACCGGCCAACTGGACACCAAGACTAAATAGAGACCGGCCAATTCGACACTTTACCTGGGCCAACTCGACACTTTATTGAACTCGCCAACTGAAGGTTTCTAGAAAACGTTTGGGTGATAAAACTCACATAATAATTAATCTAAAAAAGCTTTATTTTAAATGAATAATTTTTCATAGTTATTTACATTACAAGTGCGTTTATGAACATGATTACAATAACGAGTGTGAAAGATCACACGAGTTTTGTAGTCATGTTTAAACGCACGTGTGATGTACAAATTTTTATCTACATATTAGTCGTTGTATACCTTCATTTTACCTTTACAGGTTTACCTTGGACATTTGTCAAATCACCAAAAATAGTTGTGTAATGAATCCATAACCTTGTCCATAACACCACTAGTTGTGTTATGAATTCATACGCTAGTCCATAACACAACTAGTTGTGTTATAAGCCTCATGACATATACCTATAATACTATATACCTACTATCACAAACTCTATGCTATTGCCTTGTTATTCTTGTACAAACAAAAAAAGCGGTAATATTCGTTTAAAGGTTTTTTTATATTTTGTATCTACATATGTGAAACTAATTTAACAAAATCGTACTCGGTTAATTCATTATTATCAAGTGCCAGGATTTTTTGATTTAAGAAACATTCTGCTTGTTTAACTTTTTTAGTTTTAACAATAATAATGGTATTAATACTTTGAATTTTTACATAAATCAAGCATTGATATTCAATAATGGTGGTCTCTATTAGGATGCGCAATGAGAATGAAGTGACTCGCAGGGGTTAGTTGTTGAAAATAGATTACTGCTCTTTGAAGCCCTCATCGAAGGAGGAAATGCTGAATTTTCTGAGATGTAATTGTCAATTTTGGGGCATAAAATACCTATGCCAAAATTAATCCCCTAAGCAATAGAGTGCTCAGTTGACCTATCCTCTAGACAATAGAGTGCTCAGTTGGCCTATCTCTTAGGGGCTCTTTGAAAACTACATGCGTTTGATGGTGTCGAGTTGGCCGGTCTACGTTTATGACCTCAAGAGTTTGGTGCCCAGTTGGCCTGTACCCTATTTTTGAAACACTTTGTAAAGTGATTTTCAACTATAATTTAGAGGGTTACAAAACTCGTGTGATTAGAACGACTCGGTCTACGACCTCGTCGTTCTAATCTTTCACACTCGTTATTGTAATCATGTTCATAAACGCACTTGTAATGTAAATAACTATGAAAAATTATTCATTTAAAATAAAGCTTTTTTAGATTAATTATTATGTGAGTTTTATCACCCAAACGTTTTCTAGAAACCTTCAGTTGGCGAGTTCAATAAAGTGTCGAGTTGGCCCAGGTAAAGTGTCGAATTGGCCGGTCTCTATTTAGTCTTGGTGTCCAGTTGGCCGGTCGGTCAAGGGCTTAAATTTTACCTAAGTACAATAAAGTGCCGAGTTGGCGTCCGTCCCAAAAATATCAATTTTAATAAACGCCCAACGCACGATAAAAAAATTAATGAATATGATTAATACCTAGTAATGTTAAAAATTTAAATGATTTGTTGAATCATTTAAATTCAGTGCTGATAGTTCATTTCGATTCCAGGCGATTGATTGATACTGCGATTTTGGTAATCATTTGCCAGTTGGAGATGGAATATTTCGAATTGATCGCTAGAGAATGGCGATGATGAGAATGCGATTAATAATGAAGGTTTCTGATAGCTATTCTTTTTTTGTTTTCCAGAGAATCTTGAATTTCATTCTCTGCTACTCCAACGACTATCCCTCGAATCTTTTCCATCTTTGCTGCATGATTCTATCTTGTCTCAATTCTACTTCGACTACTTTTCTCTACCAGTAATGACAATGGCCAGTCTTTTGTTTACTTCTTCAACTTTTTTGTACTTCGCATTATTCTGCATATTAGATCAACTTGTTTTCCTTGCTCGTTGAGATCAACATTACAGAAAATATTGGTAGTTCCTCATTATATAGACACCAAAAGCAAAGAGAAAAGTCTGAAGCGAAAATTGTTTTAGAAGACTTAGACATGATTGCCAACCAAAGACATAAGATCAGAGAGCTACTTAGAGACAATAATGAAGAAATTAAAACCATAGTCCTACTCCATGCACTCCTGAACAAAATGGTTCAAGTGGACGAGAAAATCGCACCGTAGTTGTATTGGCTATCCAAGCAGCAACACAACGTCCGCACGACGTTGCCCTACGCAACTCTGACTTCGGGTGATTACGTTGTGATGACCACGCGGCAACCGTAATTTGGCATAGTTTGGTGAATCATTTTTGGGTCGCGTCGACGTTGTGTACGACTTACAGCCAACGTTGTACCGGCGGCGTCGCTTTGACAAACGGGTCCAACATCGGCTAGCCGTTGCAATGGTACGATTTTACAATTGATCAAAAGTCGCCAACTAGTCGCTGTCTGTGTAATTTTGGTAAAAAAAACTTTACTAATTCACTGACGTACGATGCAGCGGACTTCGTGCAAAGAAACATGAATGGTGTAAAATGATGTGGATTGGGTGTAGACATGGCTACCCTTTAGAATATATTCAATGTCTTTATATCATTTACGGATTTTCTTGGGAAAAAAACTTCAAACCCCGCGAGTTTTATTGACAAATGTGTTGACGTTACCTCCAAATTTCTTCAAGCGCCCCTTTTATTTTGTGTTTTTGCCAAATATGTTTTATTTTCTCAAAAAAAAAACAAAACTATCAAGATAGTCAAAAGAGTGTCGGAATTACATAAAATGCCCACTTGCACCGTTTTGTCTAACTGATCAGTTTAATTAACGGACAAGTTAAAATTTGAGAGCAGATTAATTTCTAAAGCCTCGCACCGTGATTTTTCAGGTAAGGCTCAAAATTTAACTAGGGATCTAGAAAATTTCACTAAAAATCGATAACATTGGTAGAGTTGACTTCCCACTCATTTCTGACGCAAATATTTTGAAGTTAATGGTAGCAATTAGGTTTATTTTAATATTCCTTTCAATTTTCCATTTTTTATTTTGGAGGAAAAGGAAGAAAAAAAAGGGTCGATCCTCAAACTTTTCGGAAAAAGAAATTTTATCAATATAGTGACCAGATACAATTTACCATCGAAAATAAAGAGACAGATAAGGCGACAAATCAAGAAGAAAGTGCTGCATGGGACAAAATTACCAAAGAATTTCCCTGCTTTCCCTGTAACAAGCTACTGGTCGAAAGAATGCTTAAAAAGGGGTTTTAAGGTTCTAGCCAAAGTCTATGTTCTAGTGACTTTAGGTCCCAACTTCTATCTTCTATGGAATAATTTCGCAGACATTTCACTTATATACAATATGAAAAGGTTTTGGTAGGTTTTAGTTACAAACACGCATAATTTAAAATTCAAGAAAGTGGTTTTAGAAAAAAGTTTTCCTTTTTTTTCTTGGTGGATCTTCTCTTTGAGATTTGGCGTTGGCGAGCGGAGCGAGCAATCGGTGCGTACAATCGTGTGCGTACCAACCACGTTGTAGCTTATTGGTCGTCATTCAAGGAATACCTAGGTACTTTAAGGAGTGCAGTCTCCCTTTCTTATGGATTATATCGACCAATTTATTTGATTTAAAATTTATGGAATACCCACAAAAGTAAAGGTATATCACTGGCAAATTTATCTTTGATACACAGCTAATAGCGACTGATAGTAGAGTATAGGTAGGGAATTTTCGTAGCTGATTTTCGAAAGGTGTCAAATCGTCATTGACCCGCAAATCTTCAATTTGGAATATGATTTTCTGATGAAAAATATGCATTTTGCGCATTTATATTTTATCTATAGCTCAAACGTTTCTATTTGATTTGAATCTTTCTAAAAAAAAAAATGCCGTTTTTATTTGGACCCAGTGTTGCCAACCTTTTGGAAATGAAATACTCAATTTGCAAAATAAAAATACCCAAAATACCCATATGAGAAATACGAAGTATAGAGGAATTTTTTCGGGTGCAACGTCTAAAAACGTATATTTTAAGCCTTCAAAAACAATTTTTTTTTTCGAGTACCCGCCGAAAAACGTTTATTCAACCATTGAAAAAATAGTGTCTGCATGGGACACGCCGAAAAACATGGATAACTGATAACTCCAGAGAATCCTCAAAATTTTGTTAAGAGCCTTCGCTATGTGTTCTGTTGCATGAAACGTTCTTTTTTCTCCTCTGCTTTTCGAGGTGGTGTCTATTGTTATTGCTACGGGCTAACCTTTTTTTGAAAAAATCCCAAATTCTGATGTCACAAATTACAAAACATAACCTTGCTTTATTGAGTTGAGCTGGTATCTAGCTTATGAGTCAAATGTTATATGATATCAAATTACCTCGCAAATTACCCAAATATGACCTTAAAACTATTTTTTTACCTAATTACTCAAAGTATGAACATTTTTCTTTGATCTGAGAAATCGTGAATCTAACAGAAAGCCTTAATATCTCATGAATGATTAAGTTTTAATTACAGAAGAAATTATTTAAACAATCAGAACACTAGAGGCATAGGTATCAAGAAGCTATAAACAGTAAAGAAAATAAATAGTGGAAAAAATCAATGGACTTGGAAATCGATTCTCTATAAAAGAAAACAAAACCTGGCATTGTAAAGCTACCAGAAAACACAAAAGCACTAACATGTAAATGGGTGTACAGGGTATCCGAATTTGGATGGTTTTGATAGGAAACGTCAATTTCTGAGTGAGATACAAAAAAATGAACCCCCCACTCCGAGGCTCAAATTTCTTGAAATTTTGATTGGTGCAAACCGCATTTTGATATCTTCAACCGTTTAGCCGCTAGAGGGCGATTCTCGATTTTGAGCAATACTGTGAAATCTTCATAACTTTTTTGTTTATAAAAATAACTGATTTTCGTAAAAACTTCCTAGAGGCACTTTTTCAAGCAGAATTCAGTGACATTTTCGGTTTTTTTCTATTGGGTCTCGATTTCAAGATATTGACCAAAATCTGATTTTTTTCAATGGGACACCCTATATATTAATAGCTCTCTTAAAAGCTCTGCTTTTCCTGATTTCAATGATATGAATTTCGATAGATTTATCTCTAACAGTTTTCGAAAAAAAAAATTATTTCGTTTTTTTTCCATAAGAAACAATGTGTTAAAAAAGGTCTTTATATTTGTAAGGAAAATGAGAAAGGTCTCTTTCTAACTCATTGTTTCTTATGACAAAAACCAAAATATTTTTTTTTCTGGAAAACCGTTAGAGATAAACCCATCGAAATTTGTATCATTGAAATCAGCAAAACCAGAGCTTTCTAAAGAGCTATTAATATACAGTGTGTCCCAGATTCGCTTCTCTATACAGGGATCTCGGCTCCTATAATACCTACAGCAAAGGTTAAATGGGGAAAGTTTTAGAGGAAGCTAAGTGCATTCAATAATCGGCTTCAGAATAACGATCGCTCAATTAGATTTGAAAATATCGGCGAAAACCCGAAAATGACGGATTTCGTTTTCTGCCAGTTAACCCGAAACGGTTAATTTGACAGCTGTCAAAATGTGACATTATTCAGACACTTTTTCAAGACCAATGAGATAGCGTGCATGACAGGTCTCAATCGTCTTTTGTTATCCCGCAACCTGCCTCAACTTCCATTTTTCTTATGGCCGCCATATTGGATTTTACGATTTTTGAAAAAAGCGTAAAATTTCCAGTCTAGTGATGTCTCACAAGTGGATAAAAGATTTGAGTATCATCGAAAAATCACACTTCGTGAAGTTAATGTCTGGCCAACGATTCTGATGCGACGGGGCATCGGTGAAGGAAATGCAGTTGTAAAAAAAATGGCGACTTTATTCATAAACTACTTACCCAGCTGCGTGCGGAACTTTTCGGACGTATGATATCGTATTGCAACTCGTACACGAAAATCGACAATGACCAAACCACCACCACTGGATATTTCAATGTAAGTCGATATTTCAAGATGGAAGGATAAAATTACGGGTACCCTGGGCAATAGCGAAACGTAAGCCCCATGACAACCGCATGGTTCCCCATGGCAACGGCGTTCCAAAATCTCCACCAATCACGTTCATCCAAGCCGGATGTTTGCCAAATTGACAAAAGGCAATGGTATGTTTAGAAAATGTTTTCTTTTGAGAATAGACAGAATAGACCTATCTCGCATAAATAGAAAAAGAGAGCTAAATTGTGATAAATACAAGTTAGAAAGTAATAAAAGATGACATGCGCGCGCAACTTATGGCTACAGTGTAGCCAGATTGTATTGTTGCAGAACAAATATAGACAATACAAATCGAACATTATAACATTGAAGAAGTGATATTTTAGTGTCAAGTGTTTTACAACGCCTCAAATCAGACAAAGGAAGAGCTTTAAAGTGTATGTAAACATCGTTTGCACTTTTATTTTATGATAAATAATAGGTCTGTTTCTGCAGAAACCACAAACCAGTCAGAGCGAATTTCATTGGTTGAAAACAGTCAGAAACAGTCAGAAAACTAATTTCAACCAATGAAATTCACTCTGACTGGTTTGTGATTTCTGCAGGAACAGACCTATTATTTATCATAAAATAAAAGTGCAAACGATGTTTACATACACTTTAAAGCTCTTCCTTTCTCTAATTTGAGGCGTTGTAAAACACTTGACACTAAAATATCACTTCTTCAATGTTATAATTTTCGATTTGTATTGTCTACATTTGTTCTGCAACAATACAATCTGGCTACACTGTAGCCACGAGTTGCGCGCGCATGTCATCTTTTATTACTTTCTAACTTGTATTTATTACAATTTAGCTCTCTTTTTCTATTCATGAGAGATAGGTCTATTCTCAAAAGAAAACATTTTCTAAACATAGCATTAGCTCTTGTCAATTTGGCAACCATGCGGCCTGGATGAACGTGATCGGTGGAGTTTTTGGCACGCCGTTTCCATGAGGAACCACGCGGTTGTCATGGGGCTTATGTTTCGCTATTGGCCAGGGTACCCGTAATTTTATCCTTCCATCTTGAGATATCGACTTACATTGAAATATCCAGTGGCGGTGGTTTCGTCATTGTCGATTTTCGTGTACGAGTTGCAATACGATATTATACGTCCGAAAAGTTCCGCACGAAGCTGGGTAAGTAGTTTATGAATAAAGTCAGCGATTTTTTTTACAACTGCATTTCCCTCACCGATGCCCCGTAGCCTCAGAATCATTGGCCACACATTAACTTTACGAAATGTGATTTTTCGATGATACTCAAATCTTTTATCCACTTTTGAGACATCACTAGACTGGAAATGTTATGCTTTTTTCAAAAATCGAATAATCCAATATGGCGGCCATAAGAAAAATGGAAGTTGAGGCAGGTTGCGGGATAACAAAAGACGATTGAGACCTGTCATGCACGCTATCTCATTGGTCTTGAAAAAGTGTCTGAATAATGTCACATTTTGAGAGCTGTCAAATTAACCGTTTCGGGTTAACTGGCAGAAAACAAAATCCGCCATTTTCGGTTTTTCGCCGATATTTCCAAATCTAATTGAGCGATCGTTATTCTGAAGCCGATTATTGAATGCACTTAGCTTACTCTAAAACTTTTCCCATTTAAACTTTGCTGTAGGTATTATAGGAGCCGAGATCCCTGTATAGAGAAGCGAATCTGGGACACACTGTATAGGGTGTCCCATTGAAAAAAAATCGGATTTTGGTCAGTATCTTGAAATCGAGGCCCAATAGAAAAAAACTAAAAACGTCACTGAATTCTGCTTGAAAAAATGCATTTAGGAAGTTTTTACGGAAATCAGTTATTTTCATAAACAAAAAGGTTATGAAGATTTCACAGTATTGCACAAAATCGAGAATCGCCCTCTAGCGGCTAAACGGTTGAAGATATCAAAATGCGGTTTGCACTAATCAAAATTTTAAGAAATTTCAGCCTCGAAGTGGGGGGTTCATTTTTTTGTATTTCGCTCAGAAATACGTTTCCTATTAAAACCATCCAAATTCGGACACCCTGTACAAGCTTAAAACCAATCCTGATGACAAAACTAGCAACTAAACGATCAATTTTGAGCATTTCAGCAAGCGAAAATATGTTTTTGCAGCAGTTTGTTCTGCCAACTGCCAACTGCATTTTTTATGGAGAAGTACAAGTGACCATCTTTATGGAACAACCCGATGGTTACCACCAAAGAAATAACCAATTTTGCAAGGTAAGGAATAGCTTATATGGTTGAAAACAAGTTCCGCGTTGTTGGTAAAGACAAGAATCAACACATTTCTTCAAAAATAAGGTTTTAAGGCAAATGAAGCTGCCAATGCTGCTTTATGATAAAAGGCTACTCATTAATCTCTACATCGATGACGGCTTGCTTGCAACCATACCTGTTAAAAATTTCTACAGAACCAGCGACTTAGAAATTGAAAGAAACAGGGTAGGGTGAAGTAGACCAGTCAGTACCTACCTACACCAATTGAGAAGATCTATGATATTTCAAAAATAGGGAAAGAAAGTCAGAAACAAAATTTTCCTTAGTGAGAAAGGCAGTAGGGGCATTAATGTATTTAATGGTTGGAACAAGAACAGGTATTGCCTTTGCTGTGGGATATCTCTCAAGAACCTTGGAAACTCTTTCATCAGAAGATGTTACAAAACTAAAAAGGGTCTTTAGATACCTTTCAAGAACAATTCACCTGCGTACTACCGTACCACCTACATGCCTTGACCACCGCTCTCACAATATTTTAGAGACAGCAATTTTCGAGGTTGTACAAGTATATAGTAAATCAACTACTGAAGTATGGTCGTCACTTCTACCACAGAATTCAATCAATAATAAAATTTCAACTAATTCCTTCTCACGAAGTCGATAATTCTGCAGTAGTAAAGTTCACATAGCCGCAACGTCTGTTCCCAGATTGGACTGCGAAGTAGGCAGGAACACTTGAAGGACAAAAGTTGAATTTTACGTAATCGTTTATTAGCGCTTCGTTAGTGCTTCAATCCCCAAATTAGCAATCCTTGTATTTTCGGAGATATTTCGGTTTTTTGAAATCGCCCGCCTACTTCACACCCAGCAGGAAAAAGACAAGCACCAACGTTCAGTTGCAGATAAATGGTTAGTGCTTCGTTAGTGCTTCAATGTGCTTAAATTCTCAAATTAGCAACCCTTAAATTTTCAGGAATATTGCGGATTTTAGAAATTGCCTGCTTACTCCACACCCAGCAGGAACAAGGAAAGCACCAACGTTCAGTAACAGATAAATGGTAAGTGTTTCAATTTGCTGCAATCCCAAATTAGCAACCCTTGAATTTTCAGAGATATTCCGGTTTTTAGAAATTGCCCGTTCAGTTCACACATAGCAGGAACATTGGAAGCACCCGCCAAGATTCCAAAGTTATAGATGTAGAAAAAGTTCAAATTCAAAACACATATCCCTTCGATACACTAGTTCAATCCTTCTCAAGTGCTATCTGCGATTCGAGTGATGGCGTTCAACAATTTATTACTGCTCACAGTGAGCCACCTTTCTTAAGGAATTTTTGGAATATGTTTCAATCTCTAGAATTAATCAGTTAAGGCTGAAGTGCTCTACAGAACAAACGAGAGAACAACAATTTCAAGAAAACTACTTTGTCAAACAGCTCTTCTATACTTAATTGTATTCAGAATATCTGCAACGTGACTGACTGCTTCATTTATAGTTACACATTTTAATCTTAAAAATAAATGCCTCTCTCCTGAATGTGACTATTTCAAAGAGCAGAAAGTGACGTCATTTGTCTTAAAATTTGAATCATCTGGTAGAGTGAAATCAGCAGGCGATTGCAAAAAGTCGAAATATTTCTGGAAGTATAAAAAGTTGTTGAAAGCTGAGGCATCATGAAGCACTAACGAAGCATTAACAATTTATCTACTACTGGACGTTGGTACTTTCCATGTTCCTGCTGGGTGTGAAGTAAGCAGGCGATTTCTGAAAAACGAAATATCTCTGAAAATATAGGCTTTGCTAATCTGAGGATGGAAGCACATTGAAGCACTAACCATTTATCGATAATTGAGCGTTGGTGCTTCTTTTTTTTCCTGCTGGGTGTAAAGTGAGCAAGCAATTTCTAAAAGCCGAAATTTCTCTGAAAGTATAAAGATTGCTAATTTGCGAATTAAAGCACACTGAAGCACTAACCATCTATGTAGAACTGAGCATTGGTGTTTCCAATGTTCCTGCTATGTATAAACTAAGAATTCGATTTCTAAAAATCAGAATATCTCTGAAAATTCGAGGGCTGCTAAATTGAGGATTGAAGCACATTCAAGAACTAACCATTTATCTGTAACTGAACGTTAGTGCTTTCCTTGTTCCTGCTGGGTGTAAAGCAAGCAGGCGATTTCAAAGAACCAAAATATTTCCGAAAATACAAGAGTTGCTAATTTGGGGATTGAAGCAGTAACGAAGCGCTTAACGATAACGTAAAATTTGACTTTTGTGCTTCAAGTGTGCCTGCCTATTTCACAGAGCCATTTCCAACGGCGTCTGCTCCAGAATGTGCGGCCGATAATATCCAAGCCAACATAAATAAAGGAAAGCAACGGGATACCACATTTATTATTTTTTTCCAAGATAATGACATGAGAATATTTAATTCAAAATTTTCCGTAGCTATAAATAGTTCCCCAATCAGATCTCCAGAGAGAACGGCTTCAAATGTACTAAGCATAAGAGCAAACCAAAAAGAAAAAAAAAACATTAAAGATCGGAACATGGAATGTAAGAAGCTTGTTTGAAGCTGGAAAGCTGGCAAATTTCGCACAGGAAATGAGCTGACTCAAACTAGATATCCTAAGTACTACTGAATCCTGGTGGCCTGGTATAGGAAAATCCAGTGTGGAGAACGGAGCATTCTTCTATTACAGTAATAAAGATCCAAGACATAGGAAAGGTGTGAGGTTCATAATTAAAACAAAACAACTATTAGAATCTCTTGTAGACTTCGTCCCATATACTCACCAAACTTAAAGTCAAGTCAAACGATCTTAATGTAATACGCACCAACTCAACTGCGGAGTCGCCGGATAAAGATGTGGAAGAATTTCATGATGAAATCAAAGAAATACTTGAGTTAACTAAAAAACATGACGTCATCATTGAAGAAAGCATGAAACTTACAAAAAAATTGTTTCAACTCCATTCTCGCTGTCTTTAAACTTGTAGGGCCCCAGCAAACGTACTGCGTAATCTGCTACGAAACCAAATAGATTTCATCCTCATCAACCAAAGTTTCCGCTCAACCGTGAAGAGAGCCAGCACATATCCTGATGGGGCAGAGGAAGCTTCTGACCATGTACTATTAGTAGCCGTCATAAAAATATAATTTCCACGTCAAAGAAAGCCAACAACACACCAATGGATAACGCAGGAAAAAATGAGGAATCCAATTATAATAGTCGAAATGTGTAACGAGATAAACACACAAATTCAAACAATTTTATCAAATATTGAAGATCTAACGTCTTCATGGACAAAGATATTTTGACAAAATCAATGCAGAAAAGATTAGGATATAATATAAAACAAGGTACAAAAAGCATTAATGGATCCGGTTGAGATTTGTTGTTAATGGATGAACGTCAAAAACACAACAACAAAACCTACGGCAGCATACATAAAAATAATCATTCACAGAAGATTCATAAGATCAAAGATAGGAATAGGAAAAAACGTATCGATAAAACGTGAATGCACAGAGATAGAACAGCTGTAAAATCAGCACGATGCTTTAACGTACACAAAAAGCTGAAGGAGACTACTGACAATAAACAAATTAGCCCTACTATACTGTAACAGTCAGTGAGGACAACCAGATAGTTTTTGATAGAAAGGAGAAGATCTTTGTTTGGGAAAAGTAGATTCCAGAACCAGTGGTTCCCAGTTGCCCACCTTTTTTGCAATAAGTTGAACGTTTATTCTACTTGAAAAATGAATTGATCGATTGGAAATTACCGTTCTAGAATGGTTCTTATGTCGGCTGAAACAGATCTAATAACTCTCTAACTGGACCATCGTTCACTGAAGACGAGACTGAAATACGTACTTCATAGATTAGAAAATGCATTCGATCGCGTGCATCACCATAAATTAATTCAGCTCCTCAAAAAACTTGATATAGACCAGGAAGACATTCGATGTATTGAGAACTTATATTGGTACCAAATGGCACAAATAAAACTGGAAAATAATGTATCCAACTCCATAAAAATTAGAAGAGGAGTGCGACAGGGCTGCGCACTGTCTCAATTAAGTTATATTCGGAAGCATTGGAAGCAATTTTTCAAGAGGCTTTGGAATGGGACAATATTCAATATGCTGATAATATATACGACCTACAAAAACTGGTCAATACGGTGGGAGATCAGAACAAATCAATGGGTTTAAATATCAACACTCAAAAATCAAAAAACAAAATTAATGATTATCTCCAGAAACCTAAACGTGTTTGAAAACTCCGCCATAACCTTTAACGTGATGTCCATAGAAAGAGTGAATAGCCTAAGAGTCCTAAGAATAAGGTTCGTAAAGTGTTACGGCTACGTTTGGTTGGTGGTTCTTTACGGTATGAAAAGTTGGACACTGAAAGCGAGTTCAAATACTAAATTGGAGTCTTTTGAGATGTGATTGTATCCAGAATCCTTAAGATACCTTGAACGGCGAGACTTACAAATGAAGGGATCCTAGGGCGTATCGACAAAAAACGTGAACTGTTTGAGCTAATAAAGAAGAGAAAACAGCATATTATCTGGGACAGAATCATGCGGAACAAGATTGAGGGCAGAAGAGGAATCGGAAGGAAGAAAATGTTTTGGCTGCGAAACATCAGACAGTGGACAGGTCTGCACGCATGTACAGTCGCTGATACATACCTCAAGAAACAGAGAAGCAATGGAAAATGTCAGAAGAAGAAGAAAATTCCCAATTTTACGTTTACCCCAGAACAAAACACATAGAACTTTTTTTTAAAAGATAGAAAGTTCTTGAAGGATAATTGAGAATTAAGCAAGTTTAATCTGGACAGCAATTTGCAGATGTGATGACCAAATGTTCTAAGGACGAACCCTTGACTAAAATTAGATTCCAGATCTTGGTGTTCAAAAATGGGACTGATTTTGACAAAAACAAAAACTTGTTAATAAGGGAAAATGTTGTAGATATTGCTTGATGCTCGAAGAAAGTATGAAAATGGTCTTGCAAATGCAGATTCTTGGATGGTGTAGCCATGGCAGAGAAAGCGGCGCAATTTGACAAAGCTTTTACAGCTGAAGCTTATCCAGTTCCAGCCCTATACATGACAATAGAGTAGAGAGGTCTATCGAAGAAATACAATTTACAACTGATAAACTAGAACAAGCTCTTCAATGTACGAAAAAAGACCCAAGCCCAGGACCTGATGAAATCTCAACAGTTTTTTTTTTCAGAACTGTAGTGCCCCAACTAGCCCATTGCTTGCAGTGGTAATACAGGAATATGTGGATCAAACAAAAATTCCAGCACCTTGGAAATATTCTATTGGTACGCCACTGTACAAAAAAGGAGATCGACATAGACCAGAAAATTATCGCCCTAGTAACCCGCTGAAATGTATGGAGAAAATTATAGTTAAGAAACTAATATCTTTCTTTCTAGAGAGTAATCTCAAAACTTCAGCCCAACATGGAATTCTACCAAAAAATTCTACCCTACCGATCTTTTAGAATGTCTAAATAATGATTGGACAAACATCCATGACGATGACCTACCAACAGATGTATTATGGAAAATCATTCGACAAATTTCCACATAACCTGTTATTAGTGAAACTAGATGGAGAGCTTTCCAGTCCCCATTAGGTAACCAGTGGTGTCATGCAAGGTTCGGTGATTGATCCGGTACTGTTCACAGCGTATCTTTTTGATTTGGTGAAACTAATCCAATTAAATTGTTTGCATATGACTGCAAAATCTATGAAAATCCTCTGATAAATTCTGATTTACTTCAAACGGATCTGCAGAACATTGAAGAGTGATCAAAAACGTGAAAAATGGAATTGAACTTCTCAAAATGCACAGTACCAAGGATTGGCCCAAATAACCCTCACAAGGACTATATTCTTAATGACTCTGCTTTGACATCGGTTAATAAACAAAATGATCTGGGAGTTGAAGTAACAACTGACTCGAAGTAGGACAGTGGGAAAATCACATAATTAAAATAACTAAAAAAGCCAACTCCCACATAGTGAAAATATAGTGTCCTCCGAAGTAATAATTATGGTAGAAAGAAGTTGTGGATTAAGAACGAAGCGGAATAAAAGAATAAAACTTCCTTATTTACAAATTCGCCGACGTTTCGACCTTTTATTCAGGTCTTTATCAAGGCTCTTAACTAGTTTTTCCATTTTTTTGATCTGTAAATATGAAAGATGTAAGTTTTGAGTTTGATAGTTTTGTAGTAAATATTATAATAAAAGTCAATATTATCAAAATATTTTGCCTAATGTTGGAGTTTTGAAGAGTACAAATTATAAAAGTACCTAAGTAGACAATTTATAAATAAATAGGGAAAACCCAAGACGTTATCAACTTTGAAAAGACAATTTAAAGCAAACAAAAAATAATCATTTTTGAGTGTAACTTGACTTGATGATTAATTAGGAGACCCTGTATATCTTGTATAGTTTGACGTACGATTCGTACGAATCTTTGTTCAAGTAGACTGATCTATACCTGAAAAACATTTCTTAGAAAATTCTATAGTTGGATTTTTCACTGATTATAGTAAATTTCAGAACTGAAAACTTCTCAATTAATACCATTACCTTGGCCTTTCAATTAATTTTTAATTAACTAAACTGAAAAAGAGTTGTGATATCGGCCATTTATTTTAATAATAACTGTATTCAGAATTCTACAACCATAGTTGTTTTACTTCCACACCAATGGCACATAAACTAGGAATAATATGCTATACAGAACAATTAGCAGCAACAAAAATTACATAATCATAAACCGCACAAGACATTGCTATACCTAACAGCAGAAGACATATTTTCAAAATTTATTCGGAACTTAGATATCGACTAACCAAGAAGTCGATAAACCCGGTAAAGATTATCTGACAGGTTTCAGGGTCGGCTAGGTATAACCTATTCTATAGGTAAGTATATATGATTAATTGGATAGGAAAAATTAAAATATTCAAGAAATTCCACAGCAAATAAATAAATTAAAATCAGATATTCCATAAAAATTTTAAGGTAAATTTCGAACAAAAAAGGCAAGTTAATGAATATAGAAAATTTCGGCAGGATAGAATTCCTACTTTTCATTGACAGAGCTCTTAGAACTATACACATTTCTCAACTCTTTGGTTTGTAGTTCAAATTATAGGTTCAAAAATAAACCTGCTTATGGTTGATTAATCCGGGAAGTCAATATGCTGACTTTCTTTGCTTAATTCATGGTGCAAATTGCTTGTATTGCATTTCATTCATAATTATTGACATTATTGTAGAAACTGCGTTTATTTTGAATCTAAATTAACTGTAAATTTTCCATGCCACTTGAAAATCGAACTTGATCCTTAATTTTGATGATTAATACCTAGAATAATAATTTGTTTATAAAACCAGTTTGCCAAAAATTAACCATAATAAATTAGAAAAAAAATACATGTTTAACAAGGAACCAACCGCGAAATCAACACAAATTATTACGAAGAATAGTTTTATAGCTAGCAGAACTAGTAAATTAATTATAATCTATAATTTCCCCAAAAAAATTAAAATTAAAAGAATATGACATAATAAATAAGTCCTACGTATATTTTCTTAACTTTTAACCTAAAGTTGAATCAACTCTATTGTTGCGTTCTCCACAAAATAATGGAAAATAATTTGCCAGAAATGGATACCTTTCCTACCTAATTGCATTTCAATTTCAAAAGGAGAAATCATGCAGCAAATTCAAATTATGCGTATATGTATCAGAGAAATTATTGTACAGTGGGAATCATTGCAATTGGCACACACTCTTTGAAACCCCTCGTATTAAGTCAAAATTCTAACCAATAAATAGTTATATCCCGGCGTGAGAACTCCAATTCAGCATTTATATTGTTCTATTCAGCTTATTTTTTATATTATAAAAGGAGTAATTTTTAGATTTAAGTCAGTTCTATTGTATTAGTCAAATAAAGTTTTTTAAAAACGCTTTCTCGTGTACACCCCTCGTAAGTGGCGCAGTCGGTAGGATTTTGACGGAGACTTCGGTAAAAACAGTCCGGTTGAGTCGAAAATTTGGATTTTGCGGGCCGTAAAAAACCATCGTCTTTTCGTGCTAACGATTTACCGTCAAATCGAAATATACGTTCGTGGTATACGAAAGACTTTTGACAATCAGTGAACTCGCGACCAGGGATCGGAACAAAAATCGTCCATTAATCCTATTGGTGCGGATAGCGGAACTACATCGTCCAAAATCCATAGAAGATAGATTCATGTACTTCAAGATTAATCTGGTATTGCTGTAAGTGATCCCATTATTCTTTTCCTTTTATTTTTATATTTTTGATTTTATTGGTATATATTTATTCGATCTGGAAGGTGATAACGAGCTTGACAATCTTATAAACATTTTTAACAATAATTTTCAACCTAATAATCAGATTCAAAATCTTGTTAATATGGCCAACCCAAATTATCAGCTTATTAGATACCAAGCCGATAATATTCCAAATTTTGATGGTAACACCAAAACACTTGGCAGATTTTTAACATCATGTGAACATTTTCTACAGAATCACCAAAATCGACAAAATGCCGCAGATCCAATAAACATCTGTTTGTTCGATACGGTAATTTGTAAATTGACAGGTAGAGCTGCCGAATTAATTGCTTCTCGCACGGAACTCGATACCTGGCAGAAAATTAAAGATTCGTTAATTGTCACATTTTCTGACCAAAGAACTGAAGATTGTCTTGTCCAAGATATCATTAATATGAAACCAGATAAGAACGAATCCTTACATTCTTTTGGATTAAAATTGCAAGATTCGAGAAGTTTATTATTTGCTAAAATTAATAGCTCTAACGATCCTAATAATATGAAAATTCTAAAAATCGAACAATTTGATAATCTGTGTCTAAAAACTTTTATTAACAATTTAAATTACCATATGCTGTTAGTGGTAAGATTAAAAGACCCAGATTCTCTTGAACAAGCTCTCGCATTTGTACGAGAAGAAGAGAATTTCATACAATATAGAAACAGGTCTAATCAAAGCTCAAGAAATATACCTAATAACAACGTCAATAATAAAAGTAAGCCTCAATCAAGTTTTAACAATACACTTGGAAATTATGCTGCTAATATTTCAAGAATGCCTATAACACCATTCACTAATAATCCTTTCTATCGACCAAATAATTCGTTTAACAACCAAATTTCCCAAATATGTCATTCAATAACCAATTTCAAAGACCTCAAAATTTCAATAATTTCAATAGACCATTCCAAAGACCCAATATCACCCAAAACAATAGTGCTCCAGAACCAATGGACACATCGTCTGGTGTCACTATAAGACCAAATACAGTTCAAAGATCTCGCCTGAATAATTTCACTGTGCAAGAACTTTCGAACCCGTCCGCAAATACTTTGTCCCCTAATACTATCACCGAAACTCAAACTCAAGACACAAATATCGACGTTAATTCTACTCCCAATAATGACGAACAATTCGATTTCAGTAATTATTACCAAATGCCAAATTCTGAAATGTTCAACTCATACAATGTTCCATATGATTATATGTACAACATGTATGACAACACCAATAATGACTATAATGAAACAAATATCGATGATTCCCAATACCAAAATTTTCAGATTGCGCCCAATTACCCCAATGTGACGTAATATGCCTCAACAACTATAGTACTTCAGATTTGCCTGTAATAATTATCCCCGAATTAAATGCTAAATTCTTAGTCGACACAGGCAGCGGAAAAAGTTTCATCAATCCGCAATTAGCATATCAAGTTTACTCTCAATTCATTTCTAATGAATATTTTACTGTAAAAATTGCTCATGCAACATCAATACATGACGAAGTTATAAATATACCCATTTTTCCATCATTTAAAAAAAATGGTTACCACAAATTTTACTTGTTTAATTTTTCTAATAAATTCTACGGTTTGATAGGTGTCGATTTTCTCATCGATATCGGTGCCAAAATAAATCTAAAGAATTTTGCACTCGAAACGTCACAAGTAAATTTACCCTTGCATTTTCAAAACAAATTATTTTTCCCACAAAACACTACGGAGCCCACACAGTCATATGAAACTGTTATACCTCCTCGTGTTTCACAAAAGGTTAAAGTACCTGTAAATAGAACAGATGGAATAGGAATACTAAACCATATTAACTTTGATGATATCGCAGAAATGCCAGAAGCCTTGGTAAAAATTGAAACTAATTTTGCATTGACAACAATTACGAATTTATGTGAAAACCCAATAAAAATTAGTTTCACAAAACCATTCGAAGTTGAACCTATAAACGAAATTGGAAATAATTTTATCGAGGAAATGGAAACCGATATGGATATCGAAGTAAATCAACCAAATGATATGAAACTAAAACAAAATTTGAAGAACTTACGTTTAGACCACTGTAATCAAGAAGAATATCAAGCGATTCGAGATCTTTGTTATGAATGCCGAGACATATTTTACTGTGAAGGTATTCCATTGACTTTTACGAATCAAATCAAACATAAAATCAATCTTACAAATGAAACACCTATTTTTACAAAGACTTATCGATACCCTGAGATTCATAAGAAGGAAGTCAGCACCCAAATGGACCAGATGTTGAAAAATGGTATAATACAACCATCTAATTCCCCATGGTCTAGCCCAATTTGGATAGTACCAAAAAAGCTAGATGCATCTGGTACAAGAAAATGGAGAATAGTAATTGACTACCGAAAACTTAACGACAAAATAATCGAAGACAAGTACGCATTACCCAACATCTCTGATATTTTAGATAGACTAGGTAAAGCTCAGTACTTTACGAAGTTGGACCTAGCAAATGGCTTCCACCAAATAGAGATGGAACCAGAAGACGTACATAAAACAGCATTTTCCACCGACACAGGACATTACAAGTTCAAACGAATGCCCTTCGGTTTACGAAACGCCCCCGCCTCGTTCCAGAGGGTAATGAACAACGTTCTTCGTGGCCTCCAGAACGAAATATGTTGCGTTTACTTGGATGACGTCATAATCTACAGTAAATCACTCCAAGAGCACATAGAACGCTTGAGATTAATATTTGAACGGTTCAGACAATCAAATTTCAAGATTCAATTGGATAAGTCCGAATTTTTACACAAAGAAGTCAATTACCTTGGACATTTAATAACCAAAGAAGGCGTGAAACCCAACCCAGATAAGATAGAAGCTGTAAAAAACTTTCCTATTCCCAAAACACCAAAATATATCAAATCATTTTTGGACTAGCCAGATACTATAGAAGATTTATAAAGGATTTTGCTGAAATTGCCAAGCCAATGACATTATGTCTTAAGAAAAATGCTAAAGTCGAACATTCCCCAGCATTTTTATCGTCATTTAACCATTTAAAAAATCTAATTAATTCCCCAATCCTTAAATACCCTGATTTCATACAGCCCTTCGTATTAACAACCGATGCTTCTAATACAGCTCTCGGTGCAGTTTTATCTCAATCAACGCCCCCCAACGATCATCCCGTAGCGTATGCTTCCCGCACGCTAAATGAAACAGAACAGAGATACTCGACAATTGAAAAAGAATTGCTCGCTATCATCTGGGCATGTAAATACTTTAGGCCGTATTTATTTGGAAGAAAATTTCAAATATATACAGATCACCGACCTTTAGTCTGGCTTTTCAATGTAGAAGAGCCAGGTTCAAAACTTATTCGATGGAGATTAAAGCTTGAAGAATACGACTACACCATTATATATAAAAGTGGCAAACAAGACACAAACGCCGACACTCTTTCAAGAATTCCACTCAACGCTTTAGAAACAGAATCTCTCCTTAATAATCCAGGAGATATTACAACTGACATCGATAAATTTCTAAACGAAATCGATAAAAATCTTCTAGAAAAAGTTCACACTGACGAATATAACAAAATCATGAACGAACTTAATCGACCGGTTGAATTACCTCCAGTGCCTTCAACTTCTCAAGAGCCTTCAACCTCTCGAATAAAAATTCTTGAAGATATCCGAATTAAACCACCAATTGATGATACGTCCAGTACTGACACTGCTCATAGTACAAACGCAGACGAAACCCTAAATGAAATCCCAATATTAGACGAAATAATTAACAACAAAACGAATCAATTAATTGTGAAAAAATCACCATACGACGCCTACATAAAAAGAGAATTTGAAACCTTCGACGGTAATAGGATAATCCGAGCAACGATTCCCACGAAACAAGAAGCGATAGTAAATTTTCTGAAAGAAAACCTCACAGAGAAAACTACCTATGTGCACTTTTTTCAAAAGAATTACGTGTTTTTGGAATAAAAGCATTATCTAAACACTTTTGTAATTTCAAGCTTGTAGAATGCACAAAACTCATTAATAATGTTAAACCAGAGGAAAGAGAAATGATAATAAGATTTTCACACGAAGGCAAAACTAACCATCGAGGAATACAGGAAACCCTAAAACGCCTGAAAATTAATTATTATTGGAAACCCCTGAAGTCTGACGTCACTAAATTTATTAATGGATGTGAAATATGTCAAAGAACTAAGTATAACAGGAATCCACCAGACCAACCTCTTGTATTGACAGAAACACCTTCAAAACCCGTCGAGATTATTCACCTCGATACACTCCTTGTAGATAAACAAAAATTCCTAGTAATTATAGACAAATTTTCCAAATATGGACAAGCCCTTCCTTGCGTTAGCACAGCCATATCAGTATCCCAAAATCGAATCCATTTCTTTTCATTTTTCGGTATCCCTAAATTGATTGTATCCGATAATGGAACAGAATTCAAGAACGAAGTAGTTAAGGATTTATTGAAAACACATAATATTAAAATCCATTTTACTACTCCAAATCATCACGAGTCGAATTCGCCCGTTGAAAGGTTAAATTCGACCCTGATAGAACACATAAGAATACTACGAGAAAAAAACAAAAATACTGACGTATCAACCCTAATGTCCTATGCTGTAATTGCTTATAATAGCACAATCCATTCAAGCACAGGCTTTACTCCCTATACATTGATTTTAGGACACACTTCTTCTAGTGACCCTATGCAACTTATGCACGCGCAAATATTCACCGAATATGTCCACAATCACAAAACTAACACGGAAGCTTTGTATAACAAAATACAACAAGACTCAATTAATTTAAAACAAAAACTTATTGACAAACATAATCAAAAGAAGACCCCTCAAAAACTAACCATAGGGTGTCAAATATATAAAAAACAAGACAAACGACGTGGTAAATTACACCACAGATTCACAGGTCCATTCATCTTAACAAAAATATTAGAAAACAACAAGATTGAAATTGAAAACCCCAAAACAAATCGAAAAGAGATTTTGCATATCAACGAAACAAAAATCAAATCTATTGTTACAGATGGATCCGAATCTTCAACAGCGGAGCCGTAGGAATAAACTTCCATAACCTGAATAAATATCCCGGACTCCTACCTTAGAAATTGGGAACTGCCAAAATAGTTTCCAATCATTGGTCATTAATACAAATTCACGACCTAACACCCCTTGTTAACGAATTTTATTTGATCAAAGAAAACGCTAACTATTTAATTAAAAACATTACAAATAATGTAACCTATGAACGAGAATATAAAAACACGTTGCTGCCTTTAATGGCATTAGAAAAACGCATAGAAAACAACATAAGGCAAATTGACCCAACGAGTAGTTAATCAAAAAGACAAAAACGTGGCATCTTGAATCCTTTAGGATCATTAATAAAATGCATTACTGGCAATCTTGATAAAGATGATGCAGATCTTTATGATAGGCAAATTAGACAATTACAAGAAAATCAAGATAAACTTAAAAAATCATCTTTTAATCAAATTAATTTATTAGGGAAAACCATTGAACAGTTTCAAAACGTTATCTCTAATATATCTGCCAATCAAATAACGCTAAAATCGAGAATACTGCAAATTGAAAGCACAATTAAAAAGGTAGCTCTGTCTGCTATTGACAACCATCAATACTTCCAAACTCACATAATAATTATTCAGATATCAATGCTATATCAAACAATTTACGATATCTTAGAAAAAACGGAAGTAGCTATCTCATTTGCTAAAATCAATACGCTCCATAATTCAATAATCGATCCATTAGAGCTTATAAAAGAAATTTGTAGATTTAAAAAACAATTAGTGCATGACGTGTTACCATTAGAAGCCAATATTGATAGCATATTGAACTACGAAAAAATAATCGAGATTAAAGGTTATTCAAAGGGCCTGATTATCACCTTTATCTTGGAAATACCATTGGTCAAATCGGATGTCTATCACCATAGAATAATATACGAACTAGAAGGATAACTGCATATTAAAAATCGGGCCCCTCCGATGGATCCAGGCTTTCTGTCGCGCGATTCCATTTGACCCCTGAGTACGAAAACCTAGACCGTGTTGCCAATTGCAGCACATTGTCGTTGTGTTTCTATCTTTGTAATTTTATTTTTATTTTAATTTCTACTTAGATGAGAAAAATCTACAAGAATTACATTATTGGCTAATTACAATTTTTTTTACTAGGTCCAACAATTTTTATATCGAAAAATGTCATGAATTTGTCAAAATTCAGTTTTCATACTTTTTCACACATACCTCGCGATATCTCCGAAACCAATTGAGATAATTTCATTAATTTTTTTTTATTCTAAAGAGGAAAATCAGTAAGATAATTTTGTTTTTCTGAAAAACTCGCTCTATTCGTAAAACTAGGTAAAACTTCAACTTACACTTTTTATGTAGTATTTTTTTCAGTAAGCGAGAAACTTTTTTGTTTTAAGGATTTCTGCCATACTATTAGCGAATGAAACAAAGCTAAGACATCATGAAAATTTTTGAAAAAAAACACGATACTCCGCGATGCATAGTTTTCAAGATATCGTCACTTGAAGTTGAGAGTTTTATCGGCCGTGCACTACCTACTCCGGGTAGCTTCGCCACACTTAGCGCAGCGCGCGTCTTTAGTGTCATTTACATCCACTTAACTCAACGTACCTACGGAAAATTAATAATAAAGAAAAGTTGAAGATCATGTACTTATATGTAGTTGTTTACATCCACCTAAAAATTAAGAAAATTAACGTAACAGACGGAAAAGTTGAACCAACTTTAACTTAAGGAAATTCGTACGTTAATTTCAATAATAATTATGAATAACACACAGATTGAACTTGTCTTTTATATTAATGTTATTGGTGATTACACGTAGGAAAATTAACTTCATTGTAAACAATGTAAACACAAACCTCAGTTTCGAACGTTAATTATAATTTTTCGTACGTTAATAAGTTACGTTAAGTGGATGTAAATGACCCTTTTCGCCTGCCTGGGTGCATTTTGTGATATATTTGAGCAAATTAAAATTAATAAAATCTGTACCTTTGGTTTTAAATAATAATGGCATAAATATTTACTTTTCACTGATTATTTTCATTAACTTGGTCTTGGAAATTTGACTCGTGTTGTAAATAACAACAAAAAAGCAAGGGTTTGTTCTGTAAAATTCCCCAATAATTAGCCAAAAAATGCATAGGGTATTTTTGTATAGGCCCTATGTACCTATGAAAAAAAAAACACCAAAATATACACATTAAATTTAAAATCTTCTAAATCATCATGCGAAATCACATCGTGTTCGGGAGTGCAAAAATACGCAAACTGTTACGACAGTTTAGATATTCGCAATCACTCCAACATTTTAATCCTTACAAATTTCTTTTTCCAAATTTCCTACTACATATAAATATCATCTATTGATAAAAAAATATGCAGTTCTACTTTGTCCTAACTGTATAAATAGACTTTGGGGAATTGCTGGTATTGTGCAGTAAACATGAATAAGCAATAGGTATTAGGACATCGATATCAACAGATTTTACCAGAATTGTGTTAACTGATTTTAGTTCTGTTAGCACATAAGGTAATGGTAATAATAATCTGGTATTAGCTTCTTCTTGAGTACTATCTAATTTTCAAAATTCAGAATCCTGGAATCCACCTGTTATTATGACTGTTGAGTGTTGATCCATTTATTAGGCTTTTTTTTCATGGTCGGCACACGGCACACACACAAAAGGAAAGTCCTATATCAACGAGTGGAGTGTGTGTGGAGGTGTCGATGGACATTGGTCGCTGTAGGTTCTAGTTTTCGGGGAAGATGCGACTTTGAAGTGCATTCTAGAGCGAGGCGGCCCTACAGAAAAATGAATCTCGAAACAGCGATGTTCTAGGTATTTATAACTGAATTGTATGTTGATGAGCTGCTTGTGCCTGACGAGTGTTTCTATTTGGTGCAACTTTGGGCGAAATCAGAAGTGCTAGATCGTTCGAACACCTTCCGTAGTAGTATCGATAGTAAATGATAGGTCCGCCACTTTTACCGATTTTCAAGGCTTTGGAGGTTTTGGTCAACTCCGGGTCATCGATAAGACGGACTGCTCTGTTTTGTATCGAGTCCAACATCTTGAGCAAGTGTTTGGATACCGATTTCCATATATATTTGCAGTATTCCAAGGATGCTCTTATCTGGGCCTTATAAGAGTAGCAAAAGCTGAAATGGGATATACAACTTCCTTATTCTATAAAAAGCCCCTAGCTTTTGTGCTGCTGTCTTGGCGATTTTGGTGATGTGGTTACGCCAAGACATGTTATTTTTCACGTTGATGTCCAATACGTTTATGGATGAGGCCAAGACCCAGTGTTGGTCCTGTCATTGTTATAGGTCGGATCCTGCAAGTTTCGCCTTTTTTGAGAAAATAGTTGCTTACGTCTTTCCTGCAACAATGATTGTTTATGCGCAATATTAATAATAATAATAATAATAAATGCCTTTATTTAGAATAACTAACATAACATTTACAATAATATTTGAGGGGTGGCGGTATCCAACTTGAGCTGCTCATACAACCATCCTGTAACTTAATACTAACAATTGGTGAGTTTTTACCGATACTTATTTAATACTAAATACTAAAATAAACTATTCTAAACTATCTTCGATCTCGATCTCTCTGGGCAAACACCAAAGCCCTCAACTCCCTCCCTAACATCTCTAGAGAGTTAGCCTTTCTGACGTCATCAGGCAAGGAATTAAAAACAGAAACTGCGTTGAATCTAAAAGATCGTTGGAAGAGGCTCGTGGTATGTCGGGGCATGGAAAGTGTGTCACAGTGACGAGTGTGTCTCTCATGTATGTCAGATCGTTTGACTACTTTTTTGGCAAGATATTTAGGGGTGTTAAGCTTATTGATCTTATAAACCAAAGTTGACATGTGGCTAAAAAATCTTTCGGACAAATTTAACCAACCAGATTGGATAAAAAATGGAGATATATGGTCAAATTTTCTGACACCGTAAGCATATCGCAGACAGGCATTCTGTATCTTTTGCAAGGTGGACCTATCCCGTTGGGTCAAGGCAGGCCAGTACACTACATCACAATAACCTAGATGAGACAGCAACAAGGAATCGCACAATCTCAACATCGAGTTAGTGTTAAAGCTATCCCTATGCATATATAGAAGCCTCAGTTTACCGAATGTCTTTTGAACTAGACTGGAAACATGAGCAGAAAATCTCAGATCAGTGTCGATAGTGAGACCCAGATTCTTACATGCAGTAAAAGGCCTTAAAACAACATCATTAATTATAATCTTAAGTTCAGGGCTTCTCATCACAATGTCTCTATTTTTTCCAAATATCACAAGTTGTGTTTTTGTCTCATTCAATGACAGTTGATGTGCTTTAGATATTTCAGCAATTGTTTTGAGATCTGAGTTGATATATTCGATGGCGTTTATGATATTTTCAGGTTTAAAAGAAAAATATATTTGGGTGTCATCTGCATACTGGTGGCTGTGACAAAATTTTAAGAAAGTTGAAAAATCTGAGGTATATAAAGAGAACAGTAGGGGGCCTAAGATGCTTCCCTGAGCAACACCTCTATTAAGGTGAGTGATTTCTGAGACCTGTCCGCCAATTACCACTCTTTGAGACCTATCAGTAAAATAGCTGCTGAAAAAATTCAAGGACATTGCGCCCAAACCAAGGTACTGAAGTTTTATCCGCAGAACGTCATGGTTTATAGTATCAAATGCTTTACTATAGTCCAGCAAAATCAGGCAGGTGCAAAGACCATGGTCCCATGCAGAAAAAATATCGTCAGTTATATGTAACAAAGCAGTCGATGTACTGTGGTGTTTACGGAATCCTGACTGAGTAGATGGTAATAAGTTATTACTTGACAAAAACGCTGTAAGTTGGTCAGCAACAACTCTTTCAAGGATCTTTGACATCGTAGGCAATATACTGATTGGTCTGAAATCAGCCAACTGAGTAGGGCGCAATACCTTGGGAACAGGAACGACATTGCCAGTTTTCCACATTGACGGAAACACACCAAGAGAGAGGCAATGATTAATAATGAACGTTATGTGATCCGTCAGGTGAGGCACGATTAAAGCTAACATTTTCGAATTAATGCCATCTTGTCCCGTTGCATTAGTTTTTAAGCCAATGATTGCTTTCTTTCTCCTAATGTTGTAGCTCTTGAATTGATACGATACTGATACCATCAATAATAAAGGCATCTACTTCCCGACAAGTCGTTAAAGTAGTGGTAAATTACTCATTTTTTTTTGCTTATTTCATTGAAGCGCCATCATAAAATTAATAATTATTGTGAAAATTGATATGCATGGTGCATTTGCTCGAATAATCATGAAAATGCATCTACGCTCAAAAAACAGGCAGATCCCGGGAATTGCGTCGCGCCGCGAAGTATTGCGAAGCTACCCGGACTAGTGCACGGCCGGTAAAACTCTCAACTTCAAGTGACGATATCTTGAAAACTATGCATCGCGGAGTATCGCGAATTTTTTCAAAAACTTCCTTGATGTCTTAGCTTTGTTTCATTCGCTGATAGTATGGCAGGAATCCTTAAATCAAAAAAGTTTCTCGCTTACTGGATAAAAAGTCTAAGCTAAAGTTTTACCTAGTTTCACGAATAAAGCGAGTTTTTCAGAAAAACAAAATTTTTTTAGTGCTTTTGTTTAACGTATTCTCTTCAGAATAAAAAAAAAATAATGAAATTATCTCAATTAGTTTCGGAGATATCGCGAGGTATGTGTGAAAAAGTATGAAAACCGAATTTTGACAAATCTATGACATTTTTCGATATAAAAATTGTTGGAACTAGTAAAAAAATTTGTAATTGGCCATTTCAGATAGCCATGGACCTATTCCATCATTTTGCAAAGGTTTCATGTAGTTATACCTTGAAACAAAATATTGGACCATTTTTGCCGCTTTTTTAGTCTACGAAGTAGATAGTAGAATCAATTTTTTAAAATTTAAATATCAAAATTTTTCCGTAAATTTTGCATAAAATAAATTCCTTGAAATAAAAAACCTAAAGCCGCTTCTTCCGATTTGTGTGAACTTTATTTTTCGATTAAAATAAAATGAATATAATTAATGCACGGAAGTTGAAGAAATACCTATTTTTCTAATATTGTTTATTATTTCAAGATACTTGTTTATCTTTCTGAATCCAAGTGAATTACGTACTTTTATCAGTTATCATGCATTGTGCGCGGTATCGGCCGTAATAATATGGCAACGTTGCTCTCAATATCTCCACGGAAAGCGAAATAAATTCGAAATAAATTCGGAGAGCAGCGCCGCCTATAGGTAAAAAACACTCCGTAAACTTTACGCTTCTATTCACCGTATATTATTCTATGCTATCACTATTATCAATTATTTCCGATACCAATTCCAAGCGAACAAAATCCTGATTTCTTTATGAACTTTCCACACAAACCATACCTTGCACTTAGCAACAACAAGTACTCTTATATGGACCAAACCTGCAACCAATTGTTACCCAACGAGTACTTATGTAAAGAAGCCCATACTGCATACATTGATCATGAGCCTCCATGTGCAGTCCAATTGATTTTTTACAAAGAAAATGCCACTACTTGCCACCCTTTCCGTATCAGACAACAAAATGTCCAAATCACTAAAATAACGGACGGAAAATGGATAATCACAACGCCCGAACAACTAATTGTCTCAGCATCTTGTCCAAACTCTAAGGACAACGTACCGCTTCATGGTTCCTACTTAGCCGAATCTACAAATGAATGCAGCTTACAAATAAAGTCTTCCCGCTCATCCCTACGAACTTATAAGCCCAATCGTTTGACTTATGATGATGTATCCTTGCCTACACTGAATTTATCGATGAATTATTACCAAACAAAGGAGTTTGCTTTTAATCCACCTACACTTGACCTGAACTCCATCAACTTGAAGGAAACCAATGAAATTGCCACAACGCTTCAAGAACAGAAGAGACGACTACAAGAAATATCCAACCCAATGGAAATGCACCAAATAAATTTTTGGACAATTTTACTTTATTGTATTTTAGGAATACTATGCATTTTTACTGTCTATAAATTACTTTTGAAACATCGCCTTAAACGTGCCCAAAAAGCCTCGTTAGAAGACGATATTGTAATTTAACAATTTTACTTTTACTTATTTAGTTTAATCATATTTTTCTTTTAGCATTTTCTTTATTTTTTATATTATAAAAGGAGTAATTTTTAGATTTAAGTCAGTTCTATTGTATTAGTCAAATGTCAAATTTTTAAAAACGCTCTCTCGTGTACACCCCTCGTAAGTAAATCTATTTGGTGCAGCATTTTGCTATTACTGTGTGTCAGATTTGACACATTACGAGGGATATTTATATAGTGTGTGCCAATCGCAATGATTCCCACTGTACCTACATAGTTTCTTGTAGTTTGATTTTCTATTAGGTATCAATAATTAGTCTATGAAATGTATATTCCATCCAGGGCTTAAGGAAAGAAAAAATTCATTTGTGTTAATTTTGTAGTGTAGCTTCCCTTCCTTCCCCCTTCAACTAAGAGTATAATAATGGGACGACTAGATATTAGCTTTCCTGAAATACTTAATATTTCAGATGTACCTATGTGTAAATTCTTTCATCAAAATAATGTTTATTAATGATTTCTGTACAAATGACCTGATAAAAACTAATTTGAAATGTTGAATTTCTTATTCAGTTTGATATTTGAAAATTTGGCCAAATGACAACAGCATAATATTGATACATTAGCTAAATTTAATTTGTTTAGGCAAATCATTGCTACATCCAATATTTTAAACATAAAATAAATAAAAATACCTACATGCAGTACCTATATGTAGTTATTTGAAACAAGAACACTTTCCCCTTTCACTTTAAATATTCAGCTCAAAACATGCGAATTAAAATCAAAAACTTACCAGTTCCAATTAACGAAATAAAAAGACAAATCCCGACAATTTTTTTTAACATTTTGCCTAATCAAAATTCCTTAATTTGTTTATTAAATTCGAGTATTGCGTGTACCTTTACCGAAACGCTCGGACCCAAACTAAAAATCAAACTTGTGTGTTTTTATTAATAGACTGTTTTATTTTACGGGGTCCATCTGACTGTTGGTCATTGTTTTATTCGTCCGATTCATCGCACCAACCTGTCTACATAATCGTTTTCAGGAGGCTTGTTTATATTCAGTTATTATAGCACTGTTTACCAGATGTTCAGGAAAGTATCACTTATCTAAAATTAGTACAGAAATTGCAGCAGGAATAAGAAGAAAATAGAAGCCAAATATAATTCAATTGATGAGCTAATGGAAAAATAGCAAAAAAAAGCTTCAACAAATATCTTTAGTTTAGGCTGACGTATAAAACGTTTATATTGACCCTTTTATATTTAAATTAAGTATTTTTTTTTTGGTCCAGTTAAAAAGATATCTATATCTTTATCTTGCTGTTGAATTCTAAAATTAAAAATTTTGTCTTGAAGACAATTTATCGATTGGCCTTGCAGTCATATGATGAGCTTGGCTTCCCTAATCTTTAGATACTCTGCCTGGTGTAAAAAAGTAGGTAAAAAAAAACACTGGATCCCGATAATTGTTTTTATATTTTCCCATTTATATGGATGAGATGTTTCATTCGCGAAACGACCTTACTTCATGGTTTGTGCGTCTGGCTCCTTGCTTGAAATCCTTGATTGACCAAAGGGTACTTTCTCGAGGTTTGGGAATAATTCTTTGAACTATCTAGAAACTTATGAGAGATTTTTTTGTAACCTCATCCCTAGTTGTTTTTCGAATAACTATATAAAACTTTCATTGGTTTCTGGAGCCCAATTTCATATTTTTCTTTTTATCATCAGTGCCACAGTTTTCAGTTCTGTAAATAGTCCTAAACACTTTGTTTGTCCTTTCTATCTCTTAATTACTAATCTCTCTGACATTTTCTATTACATATTTTGAGAACTCGTCCAGATATATGTTTTATCTTCACTTTGATTGTCTTAAGCAGTGTAAACTTATATTTGTCTTCTCTAACGCTTTCCATAGTAGAATAAACTGTCCTAGGCTTTCTGTAAAACTAAGTACATAGAGCAAATATAATTCTTGGCCATATGCTATTTTCTTTTCAATGGCTTAAGTTTTACAAAACAGATTGCTCAGTGCTCACAGTCGATTTCCCTTCATAAACGCCTGCTCTTCTACTTCCATATGTTTGTTCCTTATTATTTTTCCACAGACTCTACATAGCAGTAAATACCTCTATAACTAGTTGCAGCTGTCTTTTTTTCCATTTTCGTGTTATGTACTTCAGTTTTGTTTAAATATTTCTGGAACAGTCGTATTAATCAACCATCCAAGGACCTTTTTTTCAGTTATACATGTAAACCCCATACTTTGTGAGTGGCTTGCTTACATCAAGTCCTACATTTTTTTTCCTCTACGACTTTTCTCGGAAATGGCACGTATGCCCGCAGGCGACTCGCAAACATGTCGATCTGAAATAGCTATGTTTCCTGATACATGTAAATCTAATTTTACGAATACTCTTTGATTTTTATGTCTAAATCACGGAAATCAACTTGGCCGACAAAAATAATGGCAAATTGGGGGAGTCTGACACCCCCAAAATGTCGATCTGACGAGGTTATGTTTCTTGATACATGTAAATCTAATTTTACGAATACTCTTTGATTTTTATGTCTAAATCACGGAAATCAACTTGGCCGACAAAAATAATGGCAAATTTGGGGAGTCCGATACCCCTAAAATGTCGATCTGACGAGGTTATGTTTCCTGATACATGTATGTCGGACAAAGGTAAGTCTTGATCAAATAATGTTTTCTAAATGCTAAATTAGTCTTTTCCGACAAGTCCGACAGGAAATAAAGTTAAGACTAGCAAAAATAGAAAAAAAATTAATTTAAATTTTCAAATTATTTTATAAAAGAAAGAAGGAGGCACAATTAACATTGAAAATAGGCCAACTGCATTTTGCCGATGCCGTCACTTACCCATGATTCAAGGCATTCGGCTGATTGTTTACCGTTAGTTCGTATTTGCTGGGAAGCTAACCCACATAGCAAAATTATATTCTTATCAGGTGCATAGAATATTCATTTTCGAATATGGACATTATTCAGTTCATACATTGCATGTACTGTGAATATTCGTATATGTCCTATGCATATGCATACCAAGTGCGTTTGTCTAAAAATCTGATATTCTTGAAATATACGCCACGAATATATCACGTATATTCGGCATGCATATAGTTATTTTGTGGAATATTCTTAGAATATTATATAGAAGTTCATTAATGAGCTATAAATATATATAGGATGTGCATAGTATATTTTGTTCTAAGCTTGAAGTATATGCTAGGTATATTCTTCCCCAGAGGAGTTTCAATAGTATTTTGATTGTTAAATTTCAATGTAATTAATTAAAACAACAGGTCATCTCAAGCATACTTTATTTCCATGTTATACCTATAACATGTAGATATATGGGATGGATTGTTTGCTGGTTGCACATCAAAGGTGTGAGGTGATTGTTTTCTAAAAAAAAAAAGATATATTTATTCAATAAACTGCCTCAAAGTTGATAAGATAAATATAACATCCAAAATGAAATATGGCCTAGTGACTTGAGGGTTTCATACTTCGGTTTTTGAGTAAAAGCAAATCCTTTTCACAAGTGAAAGAACATGTCAGAATTAGTAGATTTTTGAACAGACCCACCTCAAAAAGTCTTGCCGACCCCCCCTCCACCCCCCTCAAACTTAATAAGTGGATTGTTTAAGTTATTATTATTTTTCTCAAAAACGGTAAAAGATAGAAACGTCATTATGGTGCCATTCGATAGAGCACAAAATTCTGCATAATGACTATGACCTTATTTTTGTTTATGTTTTCAAAGTAAGGCCCCATGTGCACAAAAATGTGGTGGGGGTAATCACAAAGACACGTGTTGATCAATATCATCAAAACCGCTTGAAAACAAAAAAAAATAGAAGAAACAAAAATTTAAGAATCAAGTTTTTTCTATCGATTGATACATAACGTGTTTTCTTATCTTTCAAAATAAAGCCACCAGTGGCGAACAAAAAAGTAGAGTGAGAGGAATGATTAAAAATAAATATTTTTGGTTATATCCTTTTAAACTAATTTATTTATTTTATTGTATTTATATACAGGTAAACAACATTTTGGAAAAATCAGGAGCGTATTAGAAGATGATAAAAGTAAATACCTAAAGTGTATTTTTTTCCAAGATACAGTTTTACAATGCATGTCGTGCGAATGGCATGTTGCGACCAATAAGCGGCATTGTTTGTGTTTCAAAGTTGACAGTGTCTAAATCTATCTTAGGAAAAAATACAGTGTAAGTAAATTTTTTAACAATTTTAACAACTCAAAACGTCTCCACAGAAAAGCTAGTGTAACCTCTTACGTGTTTACACGTTAAATTGCAATATTCTGCACACAAGCACAGTCTAGTGCATTTTAAATTTTTCAAAAGGCATTTACGTTTTGGGCCACAAGTTTTGCATTTAAATTTCAATAAAATGTCGGATGATATTTTTTCATTTTTCGTAGTGTTTCATAGTTTTATTGTTTTCCAGAGTCCATTCCCATTTAGATGGGCATGGAAGTTCAACCATAGTTGGCACAAATTACCCCTGCTTGAAAAATACATCGCATGATATGCTGTTTCAACGCATTTATTGTTGGGAGTAAATTCTCAACGGTACGGTTTTTTTGAGCAAAAAGGTGCATTTGACAAACATCAATATCGTTGGTTTCAAAATATTCGTACATTATGATAACGAATTTTTAAATTGAATTCTTCTGATGTAAGTTCTATTGGATGCAGCACTTAACCAATGAATGTAGGTATAACCTCTGCAAGAATCCTACCAGTGCCAGACTCAATCCATACGGAGTTAGGGACCTAGGGTATATTTCTTGTATGAAAGATGGAAGTTGCTAATAAAAATAAAATTAATGAACGATAAACATTCTGAAAGCAACGATATTGACGTTTGTCGAATGGAACTTTTTGCTGAAAAAAACTGAACTGTTAAGAATTTACCCCCAACAATAGATCACTGAAAAAAAGTAATGAATTTCACACATCTGTCACACAAAAATTTAAGGATATTCCCACAAAATATTCTGTAAAACAGCATATCAAGCGATGTATTGTTCAATCAGGATTTTTTTGGGGTAATCTGTGCCAATCATGGTACCCCATCTGAATGGGGATGGACTCTTGAAAACAATAAATGGACGCCACTATGAAACACTACGAAAAATGAAAAAATATCATCCGACATTTTATTAAAATGTAAATGCAAAACTTGTGGCCCAAAATGCAAATGCTTTTTGAAAATTTTTAAATGCATTAGGCTGTGCTTGTGTGCAGAATATTGCAATTTAAGGTGTAAACACGTAAGAGGTTACACTAGCTTTTCTGTGAAGACGTTTTGAGTTGTTAAAATTGTTAAAAAATTTAATTACACTGTATTTTTTCCCAAGATAGATTTTGATACTGTCAACTTTGGAATATAAACAATGCCGCTTATTGGTCGCAACATGTCATTCGCACGACATGTATTGTAAAACTGTATCTCCATCTTGGAAAAGAATACACTTAAGGTATTTACTTTTATTATCTAATATGCTACTGATTTTTTCAAAATGTTGTTTACCTGCATATAAATACAATAATAGTATATTATGATATAAGTGTATATAAGAGGACCTTTAAAGCACGCGCGACATATTGCAAAATACGACGCGCAGCGGAGTGTTTGTCGCAAGGGCCTTAAATGCTCTTATACACGCATATTAGTCGGGAATCAGCACACCGAAATTCGATCACCTACTGTGCACTCGAGGATATACTTTTTAAAAAATATGTACAATATGAAGAATGACCTTGCGGATGCAAATCCGGAGGGCTCCATTTAATTCGTAATTGCAATTAAGAATAAAAAAATATTTTCCGACTTTTTTGAATTATCGGAAAAATACTATTTTTTGTGTTTAACTCACGATTGTGAAGCTATTTTTCAATATCTTTCCAAAATTCTTCAAATCAAATCAAATCAAAATATGCTTTATTGTCTAAGTAGATAAACTCTTATTGACAAAGCTGAATACTATAAATAGATATTAATATAAAAACAATATACAATAAATTAATAAAATTCACATACAATCAATAATAATAATAATACTAGTAATACTAACAACAATCCAGGACTCAGAACATGAATAAAAAAAAAATTTAAATATCGAAAAAAACCATTACACAGAAGTCGCAAAATTATCTAATTAACTGTGGAGAGCAGGGCAGGTTGAAATAAAAATAAAAACTAAAAACTAAAAAATAAAAAACTGAAAACTCAGGACAAAAACTTATTATTTAAAAGTCATCACAGTAAAATTCATGGAGACTATAATATGGCCTCGACATGAGAAATTGTTTTACACTTTTCTTGAAAAATTTATCATCCATCATCATTCTGTATACCAAAGGAATGTGGTTATACATTTTTATACTTTCAAATATAATTGAATTTTTGGTAAGTGTCGTCTTAGGAATAGGCAATGAAAGACCATTGCTACGAGTATTGTAAGGATTTGTTGAGGAGCAGTATTTGTGTTTTTTGTGTATCAGACACACTGTCTCCAAGATAAAGATACCTATTACTGTCAAAATCCTTCCATCAACAAATAATGGCTTGCAATGCTCTCTTGCTCTTACCTTAAATAGATAACGCACAGCCCGTTTTTGCAAAACAAGAATTGAGTTCATCAGCTGCTGGGTGCAGAACCCCCAAAACGCTATTCCGTACCTCAAATGAGATTCGATCAGTGAGTAGTAAACAGTTCGAGCCATGGGTAAACCCAATTCCCTGGAAACTATCTTCACTGCACCAAATGAAAGCCTAGTCATTGTAGAGTTCAACTGTATATGCAAAAAACTAATTTTTTTTATACTGAATTTGTCAGATTACTTAAAAAGAGGTGCGGTACCAAAACTGAGGTGAAAATTTCAGCATCGAGAAAATTTTTGAACGGTTGAAGATAGATATATGATCAATGGACGAAAAATGTGCCTAAATGAGTGAGGAAGTTTTTGGTGAAAAGAGATTTTGACTAGTGATAACGGTTTACGAGATATGATTTTTTTTTGAAACGACGATGCACGCCGGTCGCTGCCGCATTGATCTCAACGGACGCCTTGCCTGCACCCTAGCCCCAGCGCGGCCCAACTTCGACAGTACTGATTTATTCTATAAGGACAGACATTTCTATAAAACCTAATTAGGTAACTTAAACTCACTTAATTTTAATTTAAATAAAATCCGCCTCCAGAATAGCAACCTCTTATACCATCCAGCCCTGCTTTTAAACACTACAGTTTAGTTTCTAGTGCATATCTGGAGTTTGCATCTGCAGCACCATTTTCGAATCTTACATCGGTATGGATACTTATTGTGGTTAATTATATTATCTTTCAGTTGCCAACCAAAATTAACTGGGTTGGAAATTTTTGGATTTATTGAAATCGCACTCTTCCACACATTTATTTCAGAGGCAGTTCTTTCTTAATAGTAGGCACATGCTAATTTTGCTGATGAAATGCATCCTCTGTGGGTGGCAAATTCCTTATATTGTTACGGGATGATTTTTCCCGCACCAAAATAAAAGGAAATAAGCCTATTCACCTCTCTGAATAGCATACCTTCCTCAAGCCACTGTTTTCTATCCAATAGTTGTAGCCACACTTTCCATCGAACTTTTCATTCTTCCCAAAATTATTGAGTTGGAGGTTTATTAATGGAACTGATTTCCTGTTAGTAGGGTTAAAATAAATAGTCAACTAATTTATTAACAAACAAAATTACAATATTTACACTAGAACAGCTGATGTCTGATCGGAGTAGATTGTCTAGATTGACAGCGCTCCAAATAGGGTCCATGACCGGTACTAACTTAATTTGAATAAGTACCATGCCCCAACTACCATCAAAATCCCCAGTACCTTCCACCTTGGAGTTTTGACAGACACTTTTTAAAGGACATTGCAGGGACATTCAGAGGTCATTCAGGTCGAGGACTTTTCACGATTAAGTGTTCGGGAAAATTCCTCAGGCACATTTTGCCGATTTTCTGAGTTGTCTAGTTTTCGCTCATAGATCTAGGGTGGCTAATCGTTATTTTAGCACCCAATCGCCTTGTGCGGATTTTATTTGTGAGTCGAGAAAAAGCAACGTGACCAATTGTTTGTTCCTAAAGGTCAAAGTATTTTGGTGAGTCGTTTTTCTTATTAATCTTCTCTGTTTCTCTATTTCCTATGTAAAAGCATAGTTTTCTGTTAATTATACGGTCAAATTCCGAATATCGGACATACCTACCTATTGCTCCACGCTCTGTCTCATAACGTCCATTTGTTTCAGGCCTTTAATCTTCACCTTTAGAAGTTACGCTTTAATCGTTACCCTTAGATGTCCCCTTTTATTCGTCACGCTTCAGTCCCTAACTTTCAGTAAAGAGTTATACGTTAAGCTTACGGTATACTTCGAGTAGGACCTACAATCTTCAGCCTCCTTTAGACAATTGGAAGCCTTAGTGCCCAGGGCGAGTTGCTTCTTGTTGCGGCCTTGATCCAGACCCAGGCCATCGGAAACACTGGAAGATATTAGTTCCATCCGTTAGGTTTCCCCAAGAGTTTAGGGACTACTCAGGTTTGATAAGTGTGTTGTATTGTCTTAGTATCAAACCTTGCCAACCCCTTGTTGGAGTAAAACACCACAACAACGCAGATTTACTACCTTAAAAATTATCCTTCAGATTATGTGTTGCTATTACAATTTTTAATTAATTATATCACCTTTTTTTTATGAAACTTGTCATCCAGGTTATGTATGGTTAGGTACTTCAATTTTATTAGGTATCTAGGTATCTATACTACCTATATTGTTACATAATATTAAAGCCCTTCAGGTTACGTATTGTTACTTCCACTTTGATTAATGCTGCACTGAATACAGGTAAATACTTGTACACTGGGGTTAAATGGCCATTTACGAAGGTACTGCATTTAGTGAGCTTGTATATTGATCATTTATATTTCAGGTATTTTTGCTGTTGTACGGTACTCTTTACTTTAAGGGACTCGAGTTAATTTATTGTATTTACTATTTTTAGAGTATATAGGTTAGGTACTTCTAGCTTTTAGGCGATTTCTTTTCTTCTCCGAACCTGCTCTGGAGTCAAACCCATTCTGTTCGAGTTTTAATTAAAGACCCGTACCTGATTGTAGCAAAGCGTTTCACTTTTTTTTTTCCTTCTTCTTGTTTATATTTCAGGTTGTGCTGCTATAGTTCCGTAGAAGTTTCCTGCTTTCGTTATATCGGTTGATTTCGTGTACTGCAGGGAAAAAGTAGGTGGCGCCCTATATTTGGTTGATTGATTGACCCACACCACTCTCCGTATTGGAGGCTAGTCGGCAACCCTATACACGAAATCACGTTTCTAGATTTCAGCCACCAACCAACCCTTTCTTTCTATTCTTTCTCTTTTTAGTTACCCATTAACTTTCCTCCCACCTCAAAGTCTTATTGTTGTCTTCTCCGTTGCGTTTTGCCACGTAATAAATTGGAACGTAACAATATCAGATTTACAGGTATGAAATAGATGTGCGCATGACATATTGTTTATTTGAAACGCCTGTAAATGATGGCCTACCATTCAAAATTTTGAAAAAATATCTAGCTGCGTTTTCGAAACTCATTAAATTAATGTAATGGAGTAATCCATTTGAACAAGATTTATCCATAGATAATTCTTTCATGATGTGTGGTGCACAGGTATTATGTGTCAAATTTGTGTAGCCATAATTCCTGAATGGATAACCTTTGTAATAACGTAGAAAGACAGAACAAATATGTCGGTATCGGCCGACTCTATTATTATTTGATGGTACTGTAGGTTTGACAAGTATTGGATTATTCGATAATGGCAAATATTCTAGTGCAAGCATTATTGTGGTGGGAAAAGTGTAGTTCAGGCAGTAGGTATTTTAGAAGTATTTGCTGAGGTATCTATACCATATAATTTGTAAAGTCTGTTTTTTGTTTTAACAAAACCCCAAGTCAAAAATTTGTGTTACATTGTATTGCTAACATTATGTAATGTTGACTTTTATCTTTAATAAAAAACCAGATTTTACTTAAAGTTTGTTGTTAATAAATTGAAATTGAAAATAGTGAAGTAGTGTAGGTATTTTCTGCCATTCCAGCGGTAATTATGACGATATTCTTGAGAAGGCGGTTATATTCCGTCCATATCCATTCCGTATTTTAAAGAAACAATTATTAAAACGGAATAAATAGTTGAATAGTTCTTCCATTCCTACAGGTCGTGATCGAATGGCCTCCTAATTTCTTTTAACCGAGTTATTGAAGTTATAGGTCGGACCGGGTAGGTTTCCGTTGAAACGGCAGCGGCCGGCGCGCATCGGCGTTTCACAAAAAAAAATCATATCTCGGAAACCGTTACCACTAGTGCAAATTTATTTTCACCAAAAACTTCCTCACTCATTTAGGCACATTTTTCGTCGATTGATCATATACTTATCTTCAACCGTTCAAAAATTTTCTCGATGCTGAAAATTTCACTTCAGTTTTGGTACCGCACCTTCTTTTACGTAATCTGGCAAATACAGTTTAAAAAAAAAATACTTTTTTGCACATGCAGGGGAAATCTACAAAAACTAAGCTTTCAATTGGTTCAAGAATTTTGAAAAAATATTGAAAAATGGCGTCACAATCATAAGTTAAACACAAAAAATAGCTTTTTTACGATAATTCAAAATAGTCGGAAAATATTTTTTTTCTCTAAATTGCAATTACGAATTTAATGGAGCCCTCCGGATTTAGATCCGCAAGGTCATTCTCCACACTGTACATATTTTTTAAAACGTATATCTTCGAGTGCACAGTTCGATGATGTGTAGGAGACGTCTTTTCGGCAATCTGCTCCCCGACTATATCATACGTTATTTTTTATTACAAATGCATGAAAATCCCAAAAATATTTCAAATGTGTTCATTTATTTTGATAAATAGTAATATAAACAGCAGCAGGTAAATATCTAGGTGATAAAGGTAGATCAAACGTTTCTATACTAAGCCTTTGAAAAGGTAGGCGCATCATAAACATCATTTTATGCACGCTGTAGCGTGCGATAATCGTTGATTATGATGCATGCGTGATAAAAAATAAATAAATTAGTTTAAAAGGATATACCTAACCAAAAATATTTATTTCTAATCATTCCTCTTACTCCACTACTTTTTTGTACGCCACTGGTGGCCTTATTTTGAAAGATACGGAAAATTATTATTATTCTTAATTTTTTGTATCTTCTATTTTTTTTTTTTTTTTTTTTTCAAGCGGTTTTAGTGATATTGATCAACACGTGTCTTTGTGATTGCCCCCCACCACATGTTTGTTCACGTGGGGCCTTACCTTGCAAACATGAACAAAAATAACGTCATAGTCATTATGCAGAATTTTGTGCTCTATCGAATGGCACCAAAATGACATTTCTATCTTTTACCGTTTTTGAGAAAAATAATAATAACTAAACCAATCCACTTATCAAGTTTGAGGGGGGTGGAGGGGGGGGTCGGCATGACTTTTTGAGGTGGGTCTGTTCAAAAATCTACTAATTCTGACATGTTCTTTCACTTGTAAAAAGGATTTGCTTTTACTCAAAAACCGAACTATCAAGCTATTTTTCGGCGACAAGTCACTATACTAATAGGAAAATCGATAATTTTAATAGGTACCTATTATATTAGAAAAATTGAATGTTACCTTTTTTGCTTATTCGGAACTCTCTCTTTAGCCTTGACTAGAAACTTTTTAGTGCCTCATAATCTCATCCTCACAAGCATTTCTTGTCCTTTCATTTTGACTTACCAGCCTCTGAAAATTACAAATTAAACATACATTTTCAGTTAAATTATTTAGATTCAAAACACACTTATCAAAAATTGCTCGCCCTTGTTTTCTTGTGAGAGAATATAGTGTGACTTCTACCAATCATCATCAGCTATGCTTAAACAAACTAGGTAAGGTACTGTTAATATGTATGTACAGTTGCGATCAAAAAAAAGTAGTACAAGAAAAATCTCCAATATCTCCTGGTCTATTATACATTAATTTAATTCATAACCAAAAAGACGTCATATTTTTGGCATTTTTCGACAAGTTTTTAACCTAGAACCACAGCATTCAGATGACATTATTTTGATATTTTTCCTCCCGTTTTCAACCTAGAATATGTCATTGCCTGTCAAAATTTTGTATGTTACACCGGGAGCTCAAATTGGGGTTAATAATTTTTTTGATGTACCTATAAATTATGAGCTACAGGTGGGTAGGTACCAGCCTCTGTTGCTGTGTTGTTTCCAATGGAAAATCCCTTCTACAAAAAAACTTTTTACAAAATGCACTAATTTCAACAAATATCACTTCAAGTTTACCAAATTAAATCAACACACACTGCTAGGCGAGGCTATAACCAACAACTGCAAATTTGCAATGGCGGCCGGCAAGACGCAATCGACGAGAGGGGAAGAGGAACAGCGCTTGCGCTAACATTGAAAATGATGAGTGACCAAACACGATTGGTAGATGGCGATCACGCGACTTGATGCTCGGCGAAGCTCGGCTCTTGCCGATATCGTTTATCGTATTGCGTTTCTGATTGGTAGATTTAAAATGCAATTTAATTCTCACTGAGTATATTTCTATCTCTTTTTCTCAACCTGTTAAAGAAACCGATAAGAATACACCGTTTATCTGTTCCCGCGATTTTTTTTTGTTGGGCGGACATGCAAAATTGATTAGGAGGGCGTTAATGAGATTTGAAATCTATCAGTTCTGTGCTCTAATTGATTGATTTTTCAAAATCCGTTTGCAAAGAGAAAAAAAATCACATTTTTATGTTTACCTATATGCCAAATTTGAATTTTTGAGCTAGTTCTGCTCAAAATTCAAATTTGACATAAACATAAACATTCTTTGATCGATTAAGTGCCGGTACTTTTGCTCTCATTTGACAGCCGTTAAAAATAATCAGGGGTTTGAATGTACTCTAACCACATCATACTTATAGACCTTGGCCCATGCAAAACTTTGACGACGTATCAAATTCGTTAATCGAGAGCAAAAGTATTGGCCCTAAGTATATCTGTTATCTGCTACAATCCGAATTAGTTTTTTGATCTTTTATTGCAAATTTTTTTAGAAATAGGGTAAAACGCCAGTAATTGACCGTCAGCCAGTGTTTGACCGTTTTCGTAAAAAAATGTGAAAAATAAGAATTCTAGGAATATCTTAAGGAGTATGAAACTATTCATAAATAGCCTGAAGTTTTTTCTCCACCCCCTACTATGCAAAACTTTCGCTTTGTCATACCAGATTGTCGTACTTGTTTAGTTTACCTCCAACCATAGGCTGTGCACATCGTCTTAAGAAGTGTAATTTTTGAATTAAGAAGTTCACCTAATTAAGGTAATATTATTCATCTCTTTTTGCATTTTTTATATATTTTTTTGTTTGTCGGTGTTCTACTAAATGTTATCTATTGTTTATATCAAAGAAATACTGCTTTAATTTATTTTTTTGTCAAAATACAGCTGGTCAAAGAGTGGTAGCTCTAAATTTGAATAAAAATTAGTGTTCGACCAATCGGTCAAATACTGGAGAAATTATGAGATTTATTACCTCACAAATATTGGAGATGGGTTTATAATAGAATAAATTTTAATATCATTTTTTTTTTCATTATATCTTCCCCTCTAAATGGTTTAGTATTCGACCGAAATTTTATGCTCTATAAATAAGATACATGCAGTTTGAATGTTCAGTCAATAACTGGTTCTTTTTTGGTCATTTATTGGGCAAAAACAGGTCAAACATTGAGTTTTTTAGCAGGCTTCAAGTTTTATAAATATTTTAGCCTAATATAAAACATAATGCAAATGTTTGTATCTTTTCTGTTTTATTAAACATCCTTCATAACGACAAAAGTAATTGACCGCACTTAAGTAGGAATAATCTCTGTAAAATAAATAAAATATATGTTTGGTCAAACACTGGCCCCTATAGGGGTCATCTATACCGGGTGTCTACGAGATCAGTTTCGCACTGGCATTTGCTGGTTTTTTTCTCGATGGCAAAGATTTTTGGTATGGAGTGTAGGTTTGAGAAATGTCATCTTTTGACATGTGTGTCAATGTTTGGTAACTTCCGGTTTGACCGGAAATGGTCCTAACTCCGTAATTTTGAATAGCACCCCAATAATTTTTTCGCATTTTTGGTTATCTACGGATCATGATGTGTACGAAAACGTCAAATTTGAACATTTTTGAAGAAATTTTAGAACTCTGGATGAAAATTTATTTTTGAACAGAAAGTGACGGACCGGTCCTAAATTTGTTATTTTTAACCCACACAATCGTAGAAAAATGCGAGTGCCAAGATGTTTTCCTTTGCTTGCTCTCCAAAGGCATCCAAAGTTGAAAAAATCACATTTTGCGTGATAACTCAATAAAATCAGTGAAATCACCCAACTTTCACAACAAGAGTTTTTTACCTTTTTCAAAATAAAACCAACTATGCATTGAAACTTTTCATTTATGTTAGTTTTTAATTATTTTCTTATTATTTTTATAATGCACTACCTACTATAAATGTTAAAACTACTTATGAATGAACCCCTGTATGAAGAACGCTTTTCAAAAGGAGCTGGTGTTTTTTTTTTCTTGACAAGCCATTGACAAGATCTGTGGGCAAGAGGCAAGATATGTTTATTTGTCATTGTTTGACATCTCGGGAATTTGTAAATACAAAGGTTGAATACAGGGGTTTATTTATAAGTAGGTAGTTTTATCAGTTATAGTAATGCATAGTAAAAATATTGGAAAAATAATTAAAAACTGGTATGAATAAAAAGTTTTATTTACGACTAATGTATAATGTGTGTATTATATTTGTGATTTTGGCAGTATAATGACATATGTTATTCCTCCAGGGATTAATGACGAGTAGCGGGATTAATGGTCATTCTTCCACAAAAGTGTCAGTGTCAAACGTGTAGTGCTTGTGGATTTGTATTGAAAATTATGAGACGGATAAAATTTGTTCATTGAAAATCTCAAATAAATTAATTTGTCGTAAATAAAGTAGAGTATACTACTCGCGATAATGGCTATTATTCCCTCGGAATGTTACTCCCTCGCCGCTAACGCGGCTCAGTTCGTAATAATCCTCGGGAATAATAGCTATCATTATTGACTCGTGGTATAATCTACTATTAATGCATAGTTGGTTTTATTTTGAAAAAGGTAAAAAACATTTGTTATGAAAGACGGGTGATTTCACTGATTTCATTGAGTTATCACGAAAAATGTGATTTTTTCAGCTTTGGAAGCCTTTGGAGAACAAGCATAGGATAATAACTTGGTATTCGCATTTTTCCACGATTGTGTTGGTTGAAAATAACAATTTTAAGACCGCTCCGTCACTTCCTGTTCAAAAATAAATTTTCATCCAGAGTTCTGAAATTTCTTCAAAAATGTTCAAATTTGACGTTTTCGTACACATCATGATCCGCAGATACCAAAAATGTGGAAAAATTATTGGGATGCCATTCCAAATTACGGAGTTAGGACCTTTTCCGGTCAAACCGGAAGTTACCAAACATTGACACACATGTCAAAAGATGACATTACTCAAACCTACACTCCATACCAAAAATCTTTGCCATCGAAAAAAAACTCACCAAATGTCAGCGCGAAACTGATCTCGTAGAAACCCGGTATATATAAAACACAGTTGTGTTGGTGTTGAGCACTTATAACTCGAGAACGGCTGGACTGATTTTTATGATTTTTGCTTTATTGGATTTGTCTTTGTCCATCCTAAGATAATAAATCGAAAAAATCCAAAAAAAAAAACAAACAAAAAATAAAATTATCTATTTTACCTATTTATGAAAAAAACTCACTAAGCCCGCATACGGCGCCATCTCTTATAACCGATACCAAGTTTACCGTCACATTTTCATTGCAAACCATGTGGACTTTATTGTCACACACTTTGCACAAAAACAATTTGAGGAAAGCACTTTATTTTTAATTGTTCTTCACAGTAAAAATGTCCAAAAATAAATAGAATGACAATGTTTTAATTGTGTATTTTATTTTGTTGTTGGTTCGTTCATTCCGAAAGAGCGCGAACTGGTCTCCCTATCATTTCTTGACGCTTGACCATTGACGTTCTGTGGCTAAGTTCCGTTTCTCCTCTTAGGCATCCCTTGACAGCCGTGTTCCGTGGCGACTGTTCGGAGTGCTCCGTCCGGCTGGTGTCGAGTGGCAGAGAGCCAGGTTATGAGTCCGCCACAACCATTTTGTATACGGCGCCATATATGATAGGTACCTAGAACGAAGCTCGCCGTTGTGCGGTAATTTCATTGCAGATACAGTAGAACAGAATACTGCTAAGGAACTGGAGCTATTCCAAACAGAACTATTCCACTATTCCGATCAGATAAAGTGGTGCAGAAAGAGTAGATCAGATAGAATAGTGCAGATACAGTAGAACAGATGGAGTATTGCAGTGCAGATAAAATGAAACAGGACTGCGCTGGAGATTTTTTTTGTTTTCTTTACATTTTTTGAACATTCTTGTGCCTGAGTTTATTTATTTGGTGGTAGACTTTATAAGAATAATGCCCACAAGATGCCTAAAAAGGAATGATGTAAAATTTTAATTTTAGGTGACTTCTGATCCAGAGAGTAAAAATTAATTTTCTTCAACCAAAGCCAAATTCACCATCGAAAAAAAAACTGAATTTAATTCAGTTATAATAAAATCTGTTTTTTTTTAAGATAATTCCCCAATTCAAAAATTTATTAACTATGTTGGCAACACAAGCCTTTTCTACATAAAAATTTTGAAAGCATTGACAATTTTACATTGTATTGCCAACATAATGTCATTTTGACTTTTATCTTTAAAAAAAAAACGCACTTTAGATACGTTAACACAATATTTAATAGGTATTTAATAATTCAGAGGAGGAACGAAGTTCGCCGGGTCAGCTAGTTTACTAATACATTGGAAATATATGTAGTAAATTTAGGGAATTTGAACCACGATTCCTTTTTTTTCAGAACCATTATGTCAACCAAGCCTAAATTTAAATATAGTGAAAAAGATCTTCAAAATGCCTTCGATACAAGAAGTAGGGGTTTATCTTATGAAAAAGCAGCCAAGATGTTCAATGTACCAAAGTCAACCCAAGCATGCATTTTTTAAGAATAAAAATGGTTTTAAAATATTATTTTCTATTATCATTCTTTTTGTGAATTTTTAAATCTTAAAAAGAACAAATAGAACATTTTATGATAAACAAAATAATAGGGAAAAATAATAAATATACCAAAGTATTACTTCCGAAAAATGGTCAAACACTTAGAGTTTTAAGGTCAAAGACTAGATAATTTCGGTCAACTAATTCAATCGAAGTGGTCAAAGACTAAAGACTAAATATCCTAACAACGTTTTCTTTTTTCATTTTTAAAAATTCTACTTTATGACGGTATATTTAATATCTGGGGTAAGTAACTTTAACTGAATAACATGTATGTTTGATCACATTTTTGATTATTTTATTTGAATGTATATGTATCTACCAGAAAAATAATATGGCTCGGTCAAACACTGATACTAAAAAATCCTTAAGCGGTCAAACACTGGTGCGTTTACCCTAATCATATTTTTTGTTGGAATATGGCACGCATATTCATAGAATATTTAAAGGTATGTAACCAATCTACTTCAATGTACCTTTTCAGCATATGGCCAACGAACATGAAACGGATATTCACAGAATATACCAAAACGCATGTGCTTTAACGAACGTTAGTAGGATATGCATGGCACATGAATATACTTTCCTTGCTATGTGGGGTCGGTTCAGGCACGACATTAAAATGATCAGGTAGGACATGCACACTACTATCACTGGTGTTTGGTAGAGATGTGAGGGGGCGCCGACAGCTTGGCCCAGGCACAGCATCATTATCATGGTCGTTACTTGGGCGTATATGGGTATTAGGTGGAGGTACATTATTCTCACCTTCACCATCTACTGCAACATAAATATTAGTTTTGACTTCGATGACATCCCTAAGTCTTTATTTGTATTTAACAAGATCATGCGGTGCAAACATTTTTTCATTTCTCTGAGGGTTTACTGGAAACTCGCTGTCTGGGTCGAAAATCCCAGTGGATTGAAATCCTTTTCTGATATTTTCGACGGTCATGGCAATCCATGCTTTTCCAACGATTTCAACTAAATCAGATTTCTGTAAAACTTCTCCATAATTTTCTCTCTGCCATTCTATCAAATATCGGTTGTAACTGTTCTTTAGGGGTCGGAAAGCCACTTTTTCAAGGGGTTGCAAGTTGTTAGTAGTGTGCGCTGGCAATCGAATTATGCAAATTTTATTTTCGATAGCAAAATTCACAACCTCAATAGAAATATGTGATAGATGACTATCAAAAATCACCAAAAGAGGTCGTTCTTTTGGAGCCCATTTTACAAAGTAATTAGTCATGTAGTGAAAAAATGCTTGCGATGTCATCCACCCTCCAATTCTCGCATCGTAAGAGGTCCCAGGAAATGCTTTTTCAGATCGCCAATTACGTCGAACCGTGCAACTTGCAGATTTAAATAAAAAGTGTGGTGGAAAGACTTGCCCGGAAGCTGATACACACGCAAGAACCGTGGTACTTCCCCGACCAGTTCCTTTGGTTCTTCTATACAGGCTGGCTCCAGTTTCTCCGAGGACTTTTACCTTGGAAGGATCGTGTGGAAATCCTGTCTCATCCATATTGAATATCAAATGAGGTTTATCTGCCAATTTATTCGTACGGATTTCATTTGATAACGTCGTAAAATGGCAATACAATATCTGGGGTGAATTGCTCAAATCTGGCGCCCTGCTTAGTTTCTGGCATTTTAAGAGAAATTGAATGACGCTTTCGAAAAGATAGAAGCCAGTCAGTGCCTGGCCTGTTGCCCTTAAATGGCTTTTTGATCTTGTTTACATTTAAATATGTTTGCATTGTATTCAAAAAATCAATTTTTGCGAGTCCAAACCCCCATTTTCCCATAATTTTTATTGAATTGGCAATGGATTTCTCCATGTCTCCATTTAATGCTGTATTTCTTCCAGCTTTGAAACTGACTGCTTGCTTTCGATTTTTATACGATTTTAAATGTATTTGAAGTGTACTTCTGGGAACATCAAATGTCTCTGCTGCATTTTTTTGGCATAAGCTAAATTCTTTTACAGCTCTTACAGCATTTTTCAGGTCTTCTTCTGTGTATGTTTTGGTACGATTGTTCTTTTTTCGATAAACTCGAACCATGATTAAAGATCCTGCAAAGAATATTTACCTCTAATTTAATGAAGCTGGTTTTGTTACCTAACTTACGTACATATATAATTGGCTTAAACCCACTAACACACACTAACAACACAGACACATATCACAAACTTTCCAAACATAACCTGCTGCGATTATTTTTCAACTGAACTGATGACAATATTGACAAGTCTCTGATTTCTGACATTGCCACGTTTACCCCGAAAAATTGCCACAATTGCCCCTATAACCTTCTATGGGGGGCAAAAACTGTCTAGGAATGCTGTGCTTCAAATTATTACCATTTTGAAATAAAAAATGGACTCAGGGTTCAAAATTATACAGGCAAAAGTGTTCGAAGTACTTGAAATACATCGTAGAGCTTCGATAAAAATTAAAGTTTAACATTGTGTCCAAGTACGAGTTATACTTAAAAAAGGCAACATGGCAAAACTTTCGGTTCACACAAGTGCTAACTTTTTTATTCAATAAACCTTATACAGTAGACATATTAAGAAGTAAGTTTGACATGTTTCGACCCTGGAATGTAGTTTTTTTCGATTTTTTTTTACAAGTGCCACTTTTGCCCCAAACCGCAATTACCCCACTTCACCCTACCCATGTCCATGTGTGGTAATTTCCAATTAATTAACAAAAAACAGTTTTGAAGTTGCAGTGCGCGAATAGTAGTTGTTATTACGCCAATTGCACAACCAGTTTTTGGTTTTTAGTATTTGTCTAACGTGAATTTCTGTTGTAAATGCAAATGGTTTTTTTGCATAGAGCAAATATAATTCTTGTTTATATGCTATTTTCTTTTCAATCGCTTAAGTTTTACAAAAGAGATAGTTCACAATCGATTTCCCTTCATAAACGCCTGCTCTTCTACTTCCATAATATGTTTGAGCAGACTTTTTTTGTACTCTTTCTCAACTTTGTTCCTTATTATTTTTCCGCAGATTCTACATAACAGTAAATACTTATGCATATACTTGCAGCTGTCTTTTTTCCATTTTCGTGGAACAGTCGTATTCTACAAAGTAGTCTATGCCAAAAAAGAAGAGTGAGGTTAGGTGCTCTCAAAATTTATTTAAGCATTTTTCTTAATTAATTGTTACAAAACTCAAAATAAATTATATAATTCATTGCAATGGAGTGTGCTGGATGCATTGTACACACTGCAAAATAAAAGGACATCGCACACATCTTATGGGTTTTCGGGGACCGGTCAATTTTTTTAAAAATTTGGTTTGTTGTAGTACTAGCAAAAATAAGCATTTTTCATCATTGCACCAAATCTCTAACTATACAGGGTGACCTAGTAGAGTGAGTCCAACAATCATACAACAAGCCTTTCAATTATCGATGTTGGCGCGCCCTGCAAGCTACATATCCAGATTTTTGTTTTCGATTTTGCAAATAATTAGTCCAAATGAGCCTAATATACTATACAGGGTGACTGAGGTTGAGTATTCTTTTAGAAATCCTGCCCTATTCTTAGAAATAGTGTTGACAAAAAGGTCGCGCTGGATTTTATTTGCCGTAACTTTTTTAATCTTTGTCCGATTTGAAAAAGTGTGGTCTTAAAATAAAGCCTATATCACAGGGATGTCATGAAATCTGAAAAAACTACAAATGTGATAAAATTGGAGATGGCGGAAAGTAATAAAAGTATAATTTTTTTATTTGATTGTGGAATCTTACGAACTTCAAACCTGGTTTGAAATTGAAAACAGGACCCAAAATGGTAATTACTAATGTTGAGAGTAATCAAATGTAGTCAAGGCCGGAACTGGAACCCGCACTGGGAGGGTAGGAGTCCAAATACTATGCCATTGGACCACATCGGAATTTGAAAAACCTGTGTAAAATAAACAATCCAATACAACTCGTTCGTGCTCACAGAGTAGTAGTCGCTACCTAAAAAAATAAAGGTAGGCTATGAACGGTCACAGATTTTTGAAACAACGGCAGGTGCCTTGGTACTATTGTCACAAACTGAGTGTCTACCAATCTACGCACGTGTCGTTTTTGGTTCCCCCTGTGCCAGATGGAGGGGATTCAATATTGGGCACATACTGCACATGTAAAGTTGGTGTTAGAACTTTAGGAATGTGTTCCCACATTTATAGCGTTGTTTGATACTTGGGCTACGGGTTACGCTCGACATGAAAATAATGTAAAATACCCATCAAATACCCAACCAATACTTCTATCACCAGAAAAGACTACTAACATCGTAATGGCTTGCGTTTTATTGCACAATTATTTGAGAAGGAGTAAGACCTCAAGACCATTATATACACCAAATGGTACATTTGATACGGAAGCAGACGGCCAATTTCAAGCTGGGTCATGGCGAATGAAGATGATAAAAACCCTATTTCTATGCTTCCACTTCGAAAGGTGGCTAGAAAAGCAGGAGTTGATGTCAAAAATGTTAGAGATGCTTTCGCAGAATATTTGTGGCGCGGTACCATGGCAGGATCGATATTACAGATTGAATAATGTATTGTAATTAGGGGCGAGTAAAATAATCGATTAGTCGATTATTTTATTTTTGAAAAATCGATAATCGACTATTTTCTATTGATCGATTATTTTAAATAATAATTGATAATCGATTATTTATTTTGAGGTACATGCTATCTTGCCGTAATCTGCCCCAATAAAGAAAGAGCTTGTGGCAACACTGATGAAAACAATGATGGGAACGGATTAAATTGTAAATTTACCCAAGGTTTATTTTTTTATTTAACAACTTTTGTAAACCAAGTAAATCAAATTATATTAAATTAAATAAAAATAATTACCTCTGAACTCTGTGTTTTTCTGGGACTATATACTGAATGCAGGAACTTTGCCATTTGCTCGTAGGCGAACCAGTCTGGTTTAAAAATATCATTGGCACCACTTCCTGTCTTCATACTTGCCTTTACTTTTGCGTGTAATTTACGAAACGTACCCATTATAGTATCTTTTTTTTCTTTAGCTCAGTTAAAGAGAAATTCAGACTTAATTCACTTTGGATTCGTATCCACGAATCATGAACAGCATTTCTATCCTTATGATCTGGATGCTTTGGATTCCATATCCCCGGTTCTTGTTCAAATAGAATCAGAAATTCTAAAATTATATCGTTCGACCACGACATCTTCGTTTCAGTAAATTATCAAGAATAACAATATTTGGGAATTTCTCGTTCCTACTCGCTCCACGCGCCGTGTGACTGTACTCCCCGAGTCGCTCCAACACGCACGGCGCGTTTCCTTTGAAGTGTGTCAAATTTACCGCTCATCGACGGGAACGGTTGCGCGGCGCGAAAATTGCCGCGCCAGACCCCTCACACGGCGTGTGGAGTGCCAGTTCACGCGCCGTGTAATGGCCCCTTTTATCTTTTTCTTCGGTAACCCCGCCGACCCTGTTTTATTGCACGTCGTTGCTTCTAGAACTGTCTAGATAATTTGCTCACGTTTGTTTCGAAATCCCTGATCTATTGCCCGATTTCTCTAATTTGATATACTATATATAAGAATGGTTGGACAACATTATTCGTGAGAAATATTTAGGAAAAACAGCTCCATCTGCAGGGCCGATCCAGGCCCGTAGCTAGAGGGGGGCCAGAGTGGGCAATGCCCACTCTGAAAGAAAAAGTTGCCCACTCTAGACTATAGAAAAAAAATATATTATATAGGAAAAAAAAAAATCATAAAATCACAAAGCAAATTATGTGATTTAATTTCTGTTTTTCCGGATAATATTATCAATGCCTTTAGAAAATCCAATTATTTTGAAGAAGTTTACGCCTATTTGCTGCGATCGTTTTTCGTTTATAAAACCATAGTTTAGCTCATATTTTACCTTAAGGTGGGTGGCATTAATGACATTTGAAATCTGTCAGTTCTGTGCACTGATTGGTTGATTTTTTAAAATTCGTCTGCAAAAAGAAAAAAAAAACTCACATCAGAATTGGCTCCAAATTGGCATAAACATTCTTTGATCGATTATCTACAATCCGAATATTTCGGTTTTTCGATATTTTGCGAGATTTTAGAAATAATCCATAACGCCTCTAGGCAACCTGGGCTGGAACTCTGTAATGGATAGAGATCGTTATCCCTATCGCTATGACACTTGCTATTTTCTTCTCTCTCTTGGAAATCAATAGAGAGGGGACCTCAATAGAGATAGAGAAAAAATCTCTATTCGTTATTATTAATTTCCGTTAATTCGTTATCATTAATTAATAAATTCGTTATTTTATAATATGGATTTATCACTATACATAAATGGGGCGTCTGTTAAATTTGTGTCTGAAATAAAATATTTAGGTGTTATGCTTGATGCTTGAATCGCAATTAAGTTTTTCCCTGCATGTAAATTATCAATAGTAATATAACTACTGCAATGGAAATTATTGATAATTTTTGGGAAATTTGCCCGAATGCATTTTTAGAGCACGAGTGCACGTAGTGCACGAGTGCCTTTTTCAGTTAAAAACGCATGAGTGCAAATTTGTCGAAAATTATAAATATATTTATTTTCTACTTTACTATTATAGATCCATAATACCTAGGAAACGAAATACGTTAACATACCTATAACAACCTGATCCATAACGCCCGCTTTTGCGGGCGTTATGATCTATAACGCCCGCTTATAATACCTTAAGGTGTTTTTGTTGTTGTTGTTCTATTAATTTGCACTTTACCCTAGGCAGCCACTAAATGTCTGACCGAAAATAATTTTCGGTCTAGCCAGGATTCGAACCCGGTCTACCATCAATGTTTCCCATGTAGTCCAGCGCGTTAACCCACAGGACCACCACCGTTGCCTTGCCTTATGAGATGTTTATAGATATATTAATTTATTTCGTTTCTATGTACAGGTCGCAGGTACAGGTACAGGTCACAGGTACAGGTACATGTCAAAATACAACACAATATTCTGTCACACAAGTTTAACTGATTTTGTTAAGTACAAATTGATGAAAAAACATTGTGTTGAGTAGAAAATAAAGCATTGTATGCACCACGGGGATTTCAAGATTATAATGCCCTTCAGGCGAAATATATCCCTCGGGCCATAGGCCCTCGGGCTAGTTTCGCCTTCGGGCATTATAATCTACATAATCCCCTTGGTACATAAATAGCTATTCCATTGCACGAGTTGTATTTAATGAGAGAATTTCATACATCTGTCAAATGTATGAAATTCTCATACATCTGTCAAAACTGGTATTCCAACAGTAGATTGACATGTTTTGATTGTTGATTTGAACCAATCAGATTCAAATTACGCGCTGTGTAAAAAAATAGGCAAAAAATTGGGATTTTTTTGTAGAGTGTCCTCTTGTGTGTCGCCTTGGACAAAAATGTTAATTTTTAATATTACCACATTTTAACTATTGCTCTTCTCTTCTAATATCTTGCACAGGTGAAGAAATTGAAAAACTTCAAAAGCAACAAAATAAATGTATGCGAATTTTGTTACAATGTAGTAAATATAAATATTAAACTCTAGGCTGGCTTAATATAGAACAATGCATTAAAAAGGCAAACTTTATATTAATATATAAAATTGAAAACAACTTGTTGCCAGAATATTTAAGTATGTACTTGGAAAAACGATCTCACAAAAGATCATTACAAATTACAATATTAGTAGAGCTGGAACAACAAAATTACAAAAGACGCTATTTTATGATGGACTACGATATTTCAATAATCTACCAACCCATGTAAAAGACTCTCCTAGTTTAAAGCGCTTTTGTCAAAAAACTATGTACTTATTTACGCAGTTAAACGTTTATATTGTTGAAATGTAAATTGTACTTTAAATTAGCCAAGTGCTAATTAAATATATATTATTATTATAACAGAGTCCTAGCCCAGATATACACTTTCCATTTCGAGACGAACGCAAATTATCAAAAAACTAAAATATTCGGATTGTAGATAATCCATCAAAGAATGTTTATGCCAATTTTGAGCCAATTAGGCACTAGCTGACGTCACACACATAACCTCTCAATGACGTTTTCGTCCCCCTGTCGAAAGTGACGTTATATGATTTTTGACGTATTTTATCTAGCGTCTGTGTATTAAAACCTTCAAACGCATTGTTTGTCTCCCACATAGAACTGACAGATTTCAATGTCATTAACGCCCCTGTGCGCTCTAATGTATTTTCATTATTTCTCTGTGTTTTGTTAAGGTTTTATATTTTATAATCAGTTATTATGTACTTTTGAAAATGAAGTTTTTGCACCTTTTCGTGATTTTAAGTAATGCTGCTAATAAAAAGTTTGTTTGTTTGCCCCAGTGGCGGACGTAGGAACTTTGGGGCCCGACGCAAAAATTTTTTTGGGGCCCTGTCATGCTTTTTTTAGGTATTTTTCTTGTGGTGTTGGGGTGTGAGGTGAGTGTGCGAAAGTTATTTATATTTTTGAAGTTTTTAACAACCAAATATAAAAACAAATTTTATCAAAAAACAAGTTTATCAAGAACGAGACAGAAAACAAGTTTAACGAAAAAAAAAATTGTAAACATTCAGGAACTTTTTGTCTAAACAAAAAGAAATACGACAAAGTAGTACCGCACTAATACTGTCCGTACTCCACCGACAAGTGTCATAAATTATCTCTGGAGTCTTGAAGACCATAGCTAAAAAAGCCGCATAACGCGTCCGCGTCCGCGGTTGCCGCATCGCGTCAAGCGCATCTTGACATTCTACTAGAATTCTATTTTCATGACGTCAGGTTGTCTAGCAACTGTCATCAACGCCTGTACTGCACACGATAAATAGGTCGCGAATGACGTCATGAAAGTGGAATTCTACTTCCATGACGTCACCTATTTATTGCGTACAGTAGAAAAAAATACACGCGATGATGACACTTGCTAGACAACCTGACGTCATGAAAATAGAATTTTAGTAGAATTCTACTTGTCGTGATCCCAGCCCTGGATTCCCTACAGGGCCTCTATTCGCGAAACGGGGGATAAGCGTTCTCATGAGAATGAAGGTTCTGTCTTAGTTGTCCATATTTCTATTTTCATAACACTGACAAAGACAGAGCCCTCCTTCTTTCTCGCGAGAACGCCGTACCCCGGTTTCGAGAATAGGCATCCTGGAATACAACGTTGCCGTATCTTTCAAAATTTAATTTTCGATTTTTTCTTTATATCTACGAGTTTTGTTTTTCATTCGTTTTTATCAGTCCCTTTAGAATTTGGTTGTGTGGGGGCCCCTCAGCTATGGGGGCCCGACGCAGAGTGCGTCGTTTGCTTCATGCTAGATCCGCCACTGGTTTGCCCCCTCTAAATGTTCGGTTGCCCCCTCTGGAATCAAAACCTGGCTACAGGCCTGGGCCGATCCTAGGGTATCGGCCGCTCGCGTGCAAAGAACAATTGCGCCGCCCCATAGAGATATAGCACCCTTACGTAGGTGCCGGTGGTGGAAGCTCGCCGGAGGCAGAAATTTTTTTTGGGTGCCACGCCCAAAAGCGTTCATTTCGAGCCTCAAAATGAAAGTTTTTGTGCGTTTAGGATTTTAAAAAAAATTATTTGGAACAACATATCAACATATTTGTTTTCTATGAGTTGTTTGAATGCGGGTGAGTGGTGATCAATAATGACAAACACTATCCTAAACTAAGTAGGACCTGGCTTGGGTACGAAAGTGAAAAATAGGGCCCTGTGGAAAATCAAGACACCTCAGTCCCTAGTCGTAATACTTACCCACATAACATACCCACCTACACTTGGAAGTCTTTGGTATAGTTTTTCCATAGTTAATTGGAACAAGGTGAACATAAATTATAACTGGTGGCTGACTAGTGGCAGTGCATTTCTTATGGAAATTTTCAGTGACTAGTCAGCCACCAATTTGTACCTTGTTCCAATTGAGTTTGGAAATACTATATCAAAAAGTTGGTAATATTGTTAGCGGGAGTATTCATCTAGTTCTGTTGGACGGTTAGTAATTATTCTTGCAGAATTAGGTGAATTGGAAACAAAAATAAACATTTTGAAAAAACAAAGCAGAAGTATTAAGGAAATTTAAAAAATTATGCGATCTTATGCTTATGATGGATGTATACAGAGCTAAAACTAAAACATTATGCGTGAGCCTACACATTGACTGTGCACTAAACTTTCTATTTATGATATCAGGAGATCGGGGTTTATTTTCATTTTTCAGGAGTTTTTTAAAGTTCCAGCTTATTTCTTTATTAGAAGTAGTTTTATTTTGAGAAATTCGTAAAAAGTTTTACTTGAATCTTAAATGACAGAATTATAGGCGGCCTGCGGCCGCCCCTAGATTTGGCCGCCCGCGTGCGGGGCACGCGCTGCACACCTGCTAGGATCGGCCCTGTCCATCTGAGAAGAAGCTTGAAAATATCGAATCTTTAAGAAACAACTAACAGCTTCAAGAACCAGTACTATAAGAGCTAGTAAAAAGGTAACTTAACTACTGAAAAATATTTTGGTAAGGAGAGCTGCAAGAATCTTGAAAGAAACAATAAAAGTTTGCCCATTCGCTTCACTCCTGAGAAATCAACTAGGTACCTACTGAATAAGAGAGGGCAGGGTCGGCGCAACCATTAGGCGAACTAGGCGATCGCCTAGCGCGGCAAACTTAAGGGGGCGGCAAAAACGCAACAAAAAAAAAAAAATCTTTTGAACTTTGCTTTTCTTCATGATATTCAGGATTCCATTTCTCTTGCAAACCCAAACTCAAACTTTGCCCTCTTCTTATGAACACACATATACTGCTATACCTGTTTCTGCTAGTAGCTATAGGGGTCGTGCGATCGGGTGACGGGCAGCCAAAAACTAGGTACTTATTTTATATTATGAATATTTTTGACACAAAATTAACGTTTTGGGCGTGGCACCAGAACAGCGTTTTTTCCCCTCCGCCGGCGCCTGCGGCGGGCATTTGTATATATATTTTTTTATGTTGATATTCTATGATCTATATTCTGTAAGTCACGTACAATCATTAATAAAACTATAAAACATGTTCTTAAAAATAGCCATGCATATTTGTATGTTTACTTGATAGGGGCGTCAGACAGTATACATTTGCCTAGGGCGCCAAAGTCGCTTGCGCCGACCCTGAGAGAGGGTATCAACAATCATTATACTAGAAGCTTGAGAAGAGGGCATTGAAAAAGGATAGGTTACTACAGCTACAAAACTAGTGAAAGAGTACAATTTGTACATTCATTTAAATTGATTTATGTAGTTCCAAATTCACCAGCAATTGTGTAGGTATATGACCTACCTACATGCCAGGAACCGCATTTCTCCCCACTACTTATTAATCCTTGTGTTATTTTGTATCTTTCTCTAACACGTGGAAAGCGATTTTTTCAATGAAAATTAGCAACGCTGCAAAAAAATAAATCCCACCTCGAATTCCACCTTTCCACCAATCAGCGGCTTCTATTGAATTGTCATGTCAAAATGCGACCTGCAGGTATTTTATGACAATTTCCATTTGTCAATCAGTGCGCAGTGAGTGTATCCGCATCTTTTTCTTAAATTATGTAAAATATAAGGATAAAGATACACTTTTGTAGCACTGATTCTGGTTTCATTTTTAGAGTTGCCAAGTATGCGATAGTAAAATGGGGGCGGAGTTAACGGAATCATTTGAATCCCTACTCCTAGCCGCTCTCACAGTTCACCCCCCTGGCCCATAAACATGTAGTCAACCAAAACAAAGCTATTTTATTTTTAACCATATATGAAATGTTGTCATTACTGACTTTTCAAAAATTTGAAAATGTCACATTTCTGTCTTTTCATTTTCCTGCTCCATTACCTGTCCCAGGACGGGAAGTGAGGACGGGAAATTTTTTCCGTCCTCATTTCCCGTCCACGGACGGAAAATGGAGCAGGGAAATATTTCCCGTTCTCATTTTCCTCTTCATTTGCCGACCTCATTTGGTTGCCCCGATTTTTTTTTTTCAAGAAATTATGGTTAAAAATAAAATAGTATACAACCCTCGACGGGAAACTTCATTGCTGTCTCGAGGTTCAGTGCTGTCTCGAGGTTCTATAAAACCTCTCGACCAGTAATGAAGCATTTCCCGTCTCGGCTTGTAATATACTATTCTCAATGGGATGTTCTGTCTATCTGTGTTAATAGGTCATTGATTTTGTTTATTATTGGTCTGCTAAATATTTTGGACAATTTTTATTCCCAAATCCAGTATTTTTTCCAACAAATGCAATCATTTTCTGTAGGTATGTGTTTGCTGACTTGTACAGGTTGCTGCAATTTGGAGTGTTTCAATAGGAAAAACACACTTCCAGACCAGATAGAGGAAAATTGACTTAAACGTCATGGGATCGATTTTTGTGAAACGCCAATTGTCAAAAACCGTATCACGATATCTTCAATGGTACTATTGATACAGGGTGATTTCCGATTTTTCCCTATTATGAAAAATGGCTATAAGTTTTTTATTTATCAATTTTTTTTATTTCTGTAAAAACATTATGGAGACAATTTTTTGAGCACAATCCAGTGGCGGACTCAGTTTCTTTCTATATCGTTCCAATTTCGAGATACCGACCAAATTCCGATATTTTCAAATGAAACACCCTAAATATTAATAGCTCATTGGATAGCTCTGTTTTTGCTAATTTCAATGATATAAACTTCGATAGGTTTATCTCTAACAGTTTTCGAGAAAAAAAATTATATCTGTTTTTGTCGTAAGGACCAATGTGTTAGAAAAGGATTTTATATGTGTAAGGAAAGAGAGGAAGGTCTCTTTCTAACACATTGTTTCTTATGACTGAAACATATAATTTTTTTTCTCGAAAACCGTTAGAGATAAAACTATCGAAGTTTATATCATTGAAATCAGTAAAAACAGAGCTATCCAATGAGCTATTAATATATAGGGTGTTTCATTTGAAAATATCGGAGTTTGGTCAATATTTCGAAATCGGAACAATATAGAAAAAAACTGAGTCCGCCACTGGATTGTGCTCAAAAAATTGTCTCCATAATGTTTTCACAGAAATAAAAAAAATTGACAAATAAAAAACTTATAGCCATTTTTCATAATAGGGGAAAATCGAAAATCGCCCTGTATTAATGGTACCATTGAAGATATCGCGATGCGGTTTTTGACATTCGACGTTTCTCGAAAATCAATCCCATGACATCTAAGTCAATTTTCGTCTATCTGGTCTGGAAGTGTGTTTTTCCTGTTAAAACACTCCAAATTGCAGCACCCTGTACATACAAGTATTCAATAACTTCATCATCTGCATGTATGTGGAAGACAATTTAAAATAAAACTTCTTTTAAAAATATATTTAATTTATACAAGTCACAAAAAAAACAGATTTAATGGTTATTTATTATTTACTTATTATAAGCTTATTCCTCCTTAATTTCAACTAGGTATACTGCCTCTATTATCACATGTTGCAATTTTATCTTCATCATCATCTTTTACTTCTTGGTTATCACATGCTTCATTCATTTCTTTGGTATTATCATTTTTTGAAGAATCGCTCGTAACAATATTTGATTTGCGTAGTTTTTCTGTTAAAGTGTCACTAGTCTCTTTTTCCACAGAAATCGCTTCATCGTTATTTATTTTAGAGATTAATTTATTATTAACTGTCTGACAAGTAATCAATTCTACATCCTTAGGAGTTATTTCATCAATATCCAGAGCCAAATTATCAATACCTGCTTCATTTTTCGTATAAAACTTTTTCCTAACATCATCCACAGTGAGCTCACTGTGGGGATCCTTTTCAGCTTTCGCCTCAGAATCCTCATCATCATCTTCCTCTTCGTCTTCTTCAATAATACTTATATCCCTTACAGAAGGTCTATGAGATCTTCTCCATTGCTCTGGTTCAACAGCGAATTTGGTTTTTCTTAAAAGTCTACTGCCCAAAAGTGTCACTAAAGCTGCTCCTATTGTGGTTGTTATCATAATTGATAAAATGCAAACCGTAACGATTTTTTTGGCGTAACGATGTTCTTCCGAGTTCGTGTCGGGTACTTGCGAGAGGACTATTGGTGCTAAGGCAGCCTGAAATTTCCAGATTTTAATAAAATGTTTAAACAAAGATAAGTAAATCAAACTACCTGAACTGTAGCTTTAGGCATCCACGCTATGGCGCAAAACAGTTTTTCTTTCAAATTCAAACCGCAACCGATTCCAGTAACCAGAGTGGCTAGAATTCTTACGATGACTCCCAAAATCAAAATTCCAACTCCAATTAACACAACAGTGCCGTGTAGCTCTTCGAATTTGAGTTGTGCACCAGTAATACCAAATAGTACCTAAGAAAAAACTGTTTTAAAGAAAAGTTTCATCATAAGTTTGTTCCAACCCACTAGAAAATTGGAACAAACCTATTATTAAAATTCTTACTGGTTCAACAATCATCCAAAATATTTCAAATGCTGTCGATGCAGGATTGTCTTCAATACTCCAGCCTTGCTTGGTCCAGAAGATTAAAGACACAAAAGCGGCAACAACTGCACCTAGGGGACCAGCTCCTCCATATCCTAAATGTTCGCTGAAGTAAATAGCTGCCATGCCTCCTGCTAGAAGCATGATTATCCTGAAAGGAACCTGAAATAATTGTGTCAAAATGATTCTGGACTTGATTGAACAAAAAGTAATATTTGATAGGATTTTTTTCTAGAGACAACTCTTACCACAAACTTATCATTTCGCTCAGGCGCGTAGTGTAGTAATACTCCAAATAAGATTCCGAAACCAAATCCACCAAAAATTGAAACTGGGCCTTGTAGTATTAACGACGTCATTGAACTGTGAATAAACATGATACTTTTGATGATGCCAAATACTGCTATGGAGGTGGCGTCATCTATACTGGCTACAGCTATGATTAGAGTTGGGATGCCTTTGGTTACTCCGTAGCCTTTAGTACGCAATCTGATAAAGAACATGTGTATATTAGATTTAAAGTCTCACTTGAACTGATCAACACGCTCTTAACAAGAAACATGTTACGGTTTCATTTGGATAAAATTATGGAAATCTAGAAACTTTATTATTGTCTTTCAAAAAATGTTCTTTTTACCTGAATAGACATGGTACCACTACTGCTGGTGCCACGGCTGCAATAATACTACCAAGTAGTATGGAATAGTCCCAAGTCATTCCGAGAAGAAAACGAGCTGAAATGGCGCAAACTCCGCCTTCAATTATCCAGGGTATGAGACTGAGCCTTACTACGATAAATTTGAGTCTCCATAGAGCTTTGGGGTCCAGGTCCAGGCCGGCTCTTATAAGAATAATTACAAGGGCTCCATGTCTGAAAATAAAATATTTGATTTGCTATACTATGCTTTATTTCAAAGTGTTATTATAACAAAAAACTGCATTTGGATTGAATGTTCATCTGGATATTCAGCTATATGAAGATATCTCTCTCCACAATCGCATAGTGGATTTTTAGAGGCATATCAAAGTTTCACAATAAAAATGTTAGTTGTAATTTGGGAATTTAAAATGATCGATGTTTATAATTTTCAAAGGAGTTTTGGGGGTTTCACTGATGAAGAATGCTGTGATAAGATTCTTTCAATAGATTTTGACTTTTCATTTCACATTTTAGGAGTAGGTAGGCATTTGAAAAGTTTGATTTTCCGGTATGATATTGATCCAGAATAATTGAGATTTAATCTCAATCAGGCCTTTCGACGATCTCATGGCATATTCTAAGTGCAATATCTTTTTCGGTAAATTTAAAGGAAAAAAAATTCTAGAATGAGAAGTTCTGGATTATTTTGTACAACGGGAATGGTTTTGATATAAGTATAATTAGTTCTTTGCATTACAAATCTATAATTTATGAGCAATGTTGTTAAGCCAGAAAATCCAACCCTAAAATTCCATCAAAATCAATGTGTGTTGTAAATATAGGTAGGTACATTTTATAAGGATCATTGAGGGAAAAAAGGAACTAATGCTGAATCAGGGATCTGGAGTTTTTGGAGTTACTATAATATTCTGGGGACCAATTGGGAAACTTGACAAATTGAAATCTCTTCACCTGTATCAATGAGTAAGTAAAATTTATTTGGAAGCATCAGTAAAGCTTTATTGAATTAATGGCAAGGAGAGGATCTAAAAAAATGCTTGTTCTGGTTCTGGAAAATTGGGGTTTGGATTCAGGTTGTCCAGTCTGCTACTTTTGATGTCTTCTGTGTATAGTTTTGTTTACCTGTATTGATTTTGAATGTCATGTATAATTCTTGTTTATTAAAGCCTAATTTCTGAAGGTGATTCAGTAAATCATCACAGTTTAATAACCAAAATAGATAAAGTCTTAAGACCTGAACGATACGACGCTGATCAAAACTCCCCAAAAGCTGCCTAAAAGTACGGACTAACTGGAAAGCAACTTGCAACAATTTCATATTATTCGTTGATAAGCCAGGCGCGGATCCAGGGAGGGGCCATGGGGGCCATGGCCCCCCCTAGATAAGAAAAAATAATTTTAAAAATCAACATTAAATCGACCAATTTTTCCGGGTTTACCAGGGCCCGTATATAACAGAATTTTATTTCATGGCGTCATTTTATCACAGACCTCTAGCCTATTCTATTTGTATGTACAGGGTGTCTGGTTATAATTTGACACCCCACCTGCAGCCTTTACCTTTACAGGTAGATGATAGGTGTGAACACAAAAGTTGTGCAGTTTTAACTAAATTTTCAGAATCCATCGTCAAAAACAAAAGTTTATTGTAAGAAATTTAAAATTTTGGGTACTTTCAACTTTTTTTAAATGAAATGCCCTATTAATGCTTCTAATATACAGGGTGAGTTAATAAGCGCGCGGTGGGCCCATATTTCTTATACTAACGGAGATCGAAGAAAACACTAAATAAAAAAACTTGTAGATAAACATGAGTACTACATTCCTAAATTATTTCCCAGTATACAGGGTGGCCCAATAACTAGTAGTGACACAAAGTTATGTTTCTTTACATGACTTCCCCTGTATATAATGACTTTTCTGGATTGTAAAATACTATCCTACTGACGATTTTGTGAACCATTCTGATGAAAGCTTCAGGTAAAATTTGAGGCACTTGGTTTCTCTGATAGTACATATTTTTAAAATTTTTGAAGCCAAATATGGTGAAAACGGCTCAACTAATTATAGAGAAACTATATATTTTTGGAATCGGAAAATTGTGCTCTTCAAGAATATAGAATCAAATATAGGGCATTCTATTTGAAAAAAGTTGAAAGTACGCAAAATTTCAAATTTCTGACAATAATTTAGCTAAAACTGCTCCACACCTATCATCTACGTATAAAGGTGTGTCAAATTATAACCAGACATCCTGTACCTTCCAATATATTGTATGGCCCCCCCCCCTTAATTTGGGTCTGGATCCGCGCCTGTGATAAGCTAGAAGATGATAGAAAACTAAAACTCTTGGTATGTAAGTTACAACAATTATGAGCATATATCCTGCTGTTCCTCTTACTCAGAAGCTATTGAAATTTTGGATTCAATTTTCAATAAACCTAAAAATAAAATATTTGCCAGACACTGCTTTACTTCCAGGAAGCAGCATCCCGGAATGACCGTTGATCAGTACTTACAAGCACTAAAATATATAAGTAAGCACTGTAACTTCAAAGATGTCAGTTGGACGATTGTTGGAGAATAACATTCTGAAGTTTGATGAAGCCCAGAATCAAGCTCTATCTCTAGAATCGGCACAAAAACATTCAGAAGCATATAGCATCTCTCAAGCTGTCATGTAACTCAATTTAATCTGAAAGTAGAGGAACACATGACCCTATTTCCGCTGCTGCGAAAGTATACAAATGTTATTTCTGTGGAAGTACCAAAAGACATTTTCGCACGTTATGCCCTGCTAGAGATTCAACGTGTACTGAATGCAGAATACGTAGACTATTCAAGGTTTGTCTAAGCAAAAGAAAAGTCAGAGCTTCTGCCTCAATTATACGTACCTGTTTCTGAGCTCCCTTGTGTTGCACCTGAAAGTTTAATCAAATGCCTCATCAAAATTGAATTAAACAATGTCGTTGTTGAAGTTCTAGTAGATAGCCTAGTAAAATTGATGTTGAACCTCAAACTAATCGCAATACTACTACTTTAAAGTGACGCGTTTATTCAAAACGGCAGAATTTTCAAAATTGCTGTCCATTATAATATTATTTGACACAGTTATACACATTTTATCATATTACTATTTGATAATGTTTATATAGATATTTTCTGATATCGTTTGATGATAGTATGTATATAGTGTGGTAAGTGGGATTTTTGCGCATGCAAAGTGAAGTTTATAATGCGAGCCGCAGGAGGGTTTTTCAAACTTTACTTTGCGTGCGCCTAAAACCTTACCACGCGAGTGTGAATACGATTCAATTTTATCAAAAACAAATTAGTGTGGTAACTATCATACCGCACAGTAAATTTCACTACTTCAACTTCCATTGCCATTAATTACACAATTATCAGAATAGTTACACGAAGCTGGGTGTAAAACACAACAATCTCAGAGTGACGCAGACTTCTTGATCATTATGAAAGCTAGAGAGTCGGCAAGAAGTCATCCTACAGCTATGGTTGGAGAAGTTCTTATGTGATATTTTTCTTCGCCCAGCCTACAAATCTTCCAAAACCATAACTATCTATGATATCAGAAAAATTTGAAACGCATACAGAGTAGTGATGTCTGCTCTCACATCTTATTTGATCACGCCATATTAGGATGTGATACCACCTCGAAACCAACTATCATCAGGTCCAACACTGGATGGGTATTAATATGAATCCATTACAGTGGGGATTTGAAGTAAAGGATGGAAGCTTGTCTCCTATTAGAATGAGTCGAGCACCAGCACCAGCTCATTTACTGAAATTTGTAATATTTGTCTGTATGAAAAGTCAATGTGCAAGTCTGCAATGTATATGTATGCAAACGACAGGCAATACTGTGCCCGGATGCATGCACAATTTTCAGAAGAATGAGCTGTTGCAATTCTATGGAAGTGGACAATAGTTATTAGGTACCCACAAATTGTATACTGCTACTCTATATCCCCCACAGGGGCGTGCGGTGCATCGAATTTGGGAAAGCTATGACCCAAGTATCTTGTTTTCTGGGGCAGTATGTGATGAGTCTCTAGTATATTTTTGAACCTATGTTAACATGCTGCCCAACTGCCCAGGAAACAAGCAACAAGCTACATTTGTCATAGCTTCCCCAGAATCCATGCACCGCACGCGCCCAATCCCCAATAATATTATAACTGTGTGTAGCCTACTTTCATATAATCATTTTTGTTTATTGTGTTAATCGTTCACGTACTGGATTTTCAATTGCAAGTTCTAATATACCTACCTAATTTAATGTATCAAAATAATGGTTAGCCATTCTGTCGCGTCACCATAGAGTGGTAGACGCTTCGCCGTCGTTTTCTACGGAAAATTTCCATTAGGACACCATTCACAGAAATTGTATTGCAATTAGTTTTACGTTAAGCCCATTTGTCGTACAATTTGCAGGGAGCTCTGCCTAATTTTGAAGATATTGTTCGTGCTGTGGCAAAATTTGAGATGTTTAGCACTATAGATATACAATGTGCGTTTCCCCAAGTTCCAATACCTGACGACGAAAAACATTATACAGCTTTTGAGGCAGATGGTGAATTATACCAGTTTCGAAGAATTCCTTTTGGCGTAACAAACGAAGTTGCGTGTTTTCCGCGGGTAATAGACTACACATAAAATCAGAGGCCTTGAAGGTGTCTACGCATACTTAGATGATATCACGATATGCGCTATAAATCAAGCAAATCAGATCATGATGAAAATCTAGAAAAAAAATGTATTTGTTGTGAGGAAATATAATTTCACCAAAAACGGAAAGAATTTATAAAAATTCTTCCAAATAAAACCACAGGTCTGTGTCCAAAGCGGCTTGATGCCAATGACATCCCGCAATTTGCTTAATATCATCATATCATCAAGCCATCTCTTCTGAAGATTTCCTGTACTACGCTTAGTAGTTCGTGGTCGCCACTTCGTAACCCGAATTGTCCATTTACTCAGGTCTTGCCATGCCACATGTCCAACCCAGCATCACTTCGATTCTGCTACACATTCGATGATGTCTTTCACTTTTGTACGGTTCCTTACTTCTATCTTCCGTACTCTGTCCCTCAATCTTATTCCAAGCATGAATTTCTTCATTGCCCTCTGTGTTGTTCTGAGTGTTTCAGCACTATTCTGTGTTAGAATTTCCTTCTGAAGTCCATAAGTGGTTACTGGAAGGATACAGGCTTCATACACTTTTCGTATCAGGTTGATTGGAATACTTTTGTTTTTCAGAATATGTCCCAATTTCCTAAAAGCGACCCAACTCTGCTCATAATCTTGGTTTTTGCTAGATTCATTAACAGACCTATCCTTTTCGAAGTTTCATGAAGTTCGCACTCATCATCTGTTCCAGCCTGCGGGATCACTGCTTATCATAATAATGTCATCAGCGAAGCGCAAATGGTTAAATATTTGCCATCAATATGTATGCCATTTGTCTTCCATCGGGATAGTTCTTTAAGTGAGTTCAAAAATCCAATCTATGAGGATCCCGATGAAAATTTTGACAGTTTTGATAGTCGTCACCGGTTTAATTCATTTCAAATCAATTTGAAATCACGTGATAAAATATCTATATGCTCGCGAATGGATATTGGAACGCCAGGTTTGAATACATTTCTAAGGCCAGAGTGAACAATTTGGGAGAGCTGGTATTCTTAGGCGTTAGTTGGTTGATACAATTTTATATCTTCCTCACTTACTGTAGAAAAGTGGAAAGATCCCTGTGAATGAGACACACCATCATATACGGAAGACGTCTGGTAAACTGAGCTAATGAACTGCGAGAAAGCGTTGGCAATACTCTGACAACCTCTGTATGTGTCCTCATACAAAACCATTTCAGATGGAAAGCCTCGAGTCTGTCTCCTGCTATCATTAAATGTCCAAAAGCTATTTGGGTTCCGTGAAATACTATGGTCAACATTAGTTTGATAATCTAAGATTTTGTTTTTGGCTTGCTTTTTAATAGAAGTTCTGAGTTTTTTTAAATTCCCCTTTATTTGAAACACTAGCCCTTCCAGTCTTAATTAACTTTCATAAACCACATTCATTATACTGATGAATATTTCTTATCCCAAAAAATTTGTTCATTATGCTTATAGTTTAGGAGGCAGTGACGATTTTCGGTACTTATTTTCCCATTCACTAAACATGACTAGAATTGTAGGGTTAGTAATTCTAAGTAAAATTCATATACACTGTGGGCCAAATTTATTTGGAACCCAATTTGGCTCTGAATAACTTTTTTTTTATTTGGTGGATTTTTGTGAAATTTTATGTGAATATAAGGGGAGGCCTTTCCTTAATTATATAAAAAATATCTGATCAAAATGTACAGGGGGATCCAAGTAAAAAGCAGTATTTTGATTTGTTGCCTTTGGGGCTGTGGCAAAATTAAATTTTTCACTCCAAAACTACATAAATTATTTGAAAATATCAAGAAATTATCGGAAAAGATGCTATAAAAAAATATTTCGAAAAACTTCAGGTTTTGTATTGAAAACGTATTTTTTTCGAAAACTTTGTTAATAGTATATTACATACCGAGGTGGGAAGTGTTTCATTACTGTCGAGAGATTAGTTAGTTAACTGAGACGCGAAGCGTCGAAGTTAACTATAATCTCGAGGCAGGAATGAAACTTCCTACCGAGGTTTGTATACTATCTTATTTACAACAATTACAACCCTCATAATTTCGACTAAATACTAAAAAAAAATCTAAAAATTTATTGACAAGTTCTGACTCATTTAAAAAAACGTTTGACATGCAGGACTCGTCTCAAACATTTTAGGAGATGAGAACTTACTTTCCACCCGGGTGGAAAGTGAGCACTTTCCACCCGGGACCACTTTCCACCCGGGTGGAAAGTAAAATTCAAAAAAGTGTTACTTTCAAACTTTTCAAAAGTCAGAAATGTCAACATTACGTATGTGGTTGTAAATAAATAATATTACCCTACAGCGTAATAGGGTTTTATTGAATTACAAATTAACAGAGCAAAAATATAATAAAAAAAAGATTTATTTAAATAAGTTTTCAGGAACCTATTTTGAATATGACCTCCCTGATTATCTACAACAGCTTGTAGTCTTCGTCGCCATTGTCTAATTGACTCATTTATAATTTCTTGACTATATTGGACAATGGTGCCGAAAACTCCAAGCTGTTGTAGTTATTGAAAAATTTTGTTTTTTATCATATTTTCGCTCTTTTAATTTGTTATTCAATAAAACTCTATTACGCTGTATGGTAATATTATTTAGCAAAGTTTTCGAAAAAAATACGTTTTCAATACAAAACCTGAAGTTTTTCGAAACTCTTTTTTATAGCCTCTTTCCCGATAATTTCCTAATATTTTCAAATAATTTATGTGGTTTTAGAATGAAAAATTTAATTTTGCAACAGCCCCAAAGGAAACGAATCAAAATAATGCTTCTTACTTGGCTCCCCCTGTATATTTTGATTAGATATTTTTTCTACAATTTAGTTCACATAAAATTTTACAAAAATCCGCCAAATAAAAAAAAAGTAATTCAGAGCCAAATTGGGTTCCAAATAAATTTGGCCCACAGTGTATTTAGGGGGGGCTTTTCCGATGGGTTGAGGCACAAAATGCGTTAGAGCTTACGAATGCACGGCCCTTTTTTTTCCAGTGATAAAAATAGTTCTACTAATGGGAAGTATACTGAAGTTACGTAAAAAAATAGTCCGGCTAATCTGTGAATATGGATAATACGTCTGGCAAGTGAAAAATTGAAGATCCGAAAATCTTCAGCCAGACTAACTTTCCACCATCTGAGATAAGCCAAATTGCTATATTCATATAATTTATGGTCTATTGTAGTAAATGTGAAATATTTATGACTGGGAAAATGAGCGTACTTATATTTTTCAGTGATCTTGTGAACCCATCCGAAAATTTTTGTGAAACTCAAACATTCTTGTTTTGTATCACCAAGGGAACAAACTATTTAATATCCATCAACTGGCAAAATAAGTGCTAAAAAATTTCACTGCCTCCTGGACTATTATGGGAATTTCTTCATTGTGCAAAAGTTATGCATCGAATCAATGACCAACAGTTCATCAATCAATGAATATGTTGCATCAGCTTGACTGTCTGTTACTAGGTCCTCGTCTATTAGAACTTGTAGTGTTGCGTTCTTGTATTTTATAAGGTTGGTGTATCTCGTATCTCTGACTGCGTTTATTGCTGTTAGAAACGTCCATTTTTCTATCGAGTCGAATCCTTTTTTGTAATCGATGAATGCCGCATGGAGCGGTATGTTATATTCAGCACATTTTTCGATTAAATTTCGAATCGTTTGCTAGTGACAGTAGTCTGTTGTGCTGAAACATTTTCGAAGCTTTGCCTGTTTGACTTCGGCTGGTAGAAGTCTGTGAGAAATTTATACATTTGCGACAATTGACTGATTGGTTTTATCACATTTTTTGAAGAGTAGAATAACTTCCGCGTTCTGCCATGTATTTGGCAGACATTTACTAAGGAGAACTCTGATTGCATCCCCTATAGAGTTTCTCCACCCTTTCAATCATTTCACTAGTTATCCTATCTTCTCCGGGCCCAACTAGCACCAAAGTTATTACAACTGCGACGAGAACCTATAGAGTGTAATAGTCACGTAGTCGCTACTAAATCTACGTCGTCTCGGTGCAAATAACTTCATTTGCGATATCAATGGTAGCGGCTACGTAGTTTACACCATTTGTTTTTACTGTATAATATAAATCTTAAGTACTTTTAACAGTCGTAGGGAAGTTGTATTCATCAGCCTCAAGAACTGTAGAGTTGCGAAAACTTCCAAGGCGCAAACTATGGTTGCAGCAACTGCCCTATATTACTGAAATATGACTTTAAAATTACAATTACTTTCAAGTAGTTTAAATAGTTGTTGTTAAGTAATGGATACTTTAACTATTACTTTATTGATGCGGAACTTACAAGTAATATTTATTAGTTTAAATAACGTGTTCGTATAACTTGTGGAACGGGACCTGAAAATGTTTGGTTACTACAAAGTGCGTTTTACTTCTCAAATTTACCATAAAGTAGGATTTACTATATAGTTCCAAATGAACACAACATAAAAGTTATGTTATGAGTATGACAACCTGAGTTCGCTTCTTCCTAGTGCCCTGCGTCCTGCGAGGTGTCCTGTCACTGTCAGCAGTAAGAGTGTTTATTTAAAAATGACTCCTGTTTATAAAGTTTATAAGAAAAAAAATAAAAGTTATCGGCACTCCACAAACTTTTTTTATGAAATTGAAGGTATTAACGGCAAATAGTGAGGCTAAACAATATTTTAGTGTAGTAAAACCGTCACCATCAAGGGTAAAAAACACATGTTGTGTGAATCCATTTGCTATTCATCCACAAACAGAACAACTGAGAGAGTCGGTTAGTACCAATAGTTCAAAAAATAAAGATATCAACAGGAATGAGTATATTGACGAGAGAAGCCAGTGCTCCTGAAGACGACAATATTTTTTACGACGAAGAGAAGGAACAAAATGATATAACTCCACAAATATTACTAACCGAACAGTTAAGAGCGTGGTGTCACTCGCATAGAATAACACACAGGAACTTTGATGAACCAGTGTGTAGTAGCCATAACTTTGAGGCTACTTCGAGGTGATGCTATAGTTGCATGCGGTACTTCGTAGTAAATGTAACTTGGAAGTTAAATATTTACCGTTGTAGCGACTTCAAGCAAGTAGCACTTACTTTGTAGTCAAATTTTGGAGTAAAAACGACTTCAAAGTTTCAATTGCCGAATCACGCCATTTTTAGAAACCTACCGATAGCCGTTTTTTCTCACACTAATCAAAAATAACGCATAATTATTTATATATATTATTATAGAATACCAAAAAAAAAAGGGTTTTTATTCTCCAAAGCACCTAATTATTGCACTACATTAATTAATCTATATTATTAATTATTTTGCCAAAATAAGCAAATTTGAGTGGCGCATCGGTAGATTCATAATATAATAATAATTATTAACTACTTTATATTTTTACAATATTTCTATATAGAGGTATCATTTCAATTTCTGTTACTGCGCGCGGATCATGTAGCATGAAACACGCGTATTAAAAAAATCACTTGCTAGACAAAGACAACTAGCAGCAGTATGGATGAGTTGAAGAAACTGTTAGTTACTTCAAAGTTGCGGTTTACACGCCGATACGTCGTCGTCTAGTGTTGCAGGTCGCAAGAAATCTTGTCTTGTCTATTTCTTGTTTTGTCTTGCTAAGCAAGACAAGAAATTTCCAATTTCTTGTTCTTGCAAATTTCTTGCAAGCCTATTTCTTCTTCTTGCTACAAGACTCTTGCTATTTCTTGTTCTTGCTTTATGAACTACAATTTTAGATTTTTTCGTCCCTTTTCAAAGAGCAAGTTAAGTTTGAAAATATAATTAAACTTCTTTGAAAAAACTCGAACTTTTTTTATTACATTAGGATTACAGCAGACAAGTCGACGAAATTAAATGTTTAATGAGAATGTTTGATTTTAGGAAGTTTATATTAAATATTTCAGGTTATCAGTGGTTTAATTAAAACACGATAGATACGTTTTAAGGCACGATAATATATTTCAATGTTTCGTCTTAAAACATAACAGAACGACTAACTTAACTTTAGCTTTTATATTTCATCTTCACACCCTAAACCTTTTCGGGGTGTGGGAAAAATACATTTACAACGCAAAAAGTAATACCCAAGTACAATAAATAAATAAGGCAATAAATACGAACCTTTTGGGTTTATTGCTCTTTGTCAATTCTCAGGTCGATTCCTGGTAAGGTAGATTTGTTTTTGTATATTATATTATCCTTTCGGATACATATTTCAACACTCCCACTCAAAAACAAGATCGAAAAATAATAATAATAATAGATAATCCTAAAAGCTATCATATGTACATTTAAGTTAATTGAACCATTTTATTATGATACAAAAATTGCGAATATATATTAATTACAAATTAAGTATACAATATGCATTTTTTTTTTCAAATATTAGCAAAATATGGTTTTAATCTCATTATAACAATCAAAAAAAAATATATGTACATAAATAAAGTGTTCTTGGAAAGGTAACGATTTTAATCAACTTCATTCTAGTCCAATACTATTCCTTACATTGACAAATTTAACTGCTGGTAATGGTTTTGTAAATGCGTCAGCCAGTTGTTCACCTGTAGGAATATATTGAACTGATATCTTATTTTGTATGATCTGTTCCCGTGTAAAATGATACTTAATGTCAATATGCTTGGTTCTTTTGTGGTTCGTAGGATTGTTGGCGATGCTTATACAACCGTTATTATCTTCAAAAATTGAAATGGGTTTTGAAATGTTTAAATTAAGGCTATCTAATAAACTTCTGAGCCAAATTGCCTCTCTCACACATTCAAAAAGAGCCATATATTCGGCTTCAGTTGATGAAGCGGCAACAGAAGTTTGCCTTTTCGAATTCCAAGAAATCGTGCAATTTTCGAAGACCCTAAATAAATACCCGGTCGTACTTCGTCTGTCAATCTCATTATTAGCCCAATCAGAATCCACATAGCCTTCAAGCATATTGTCAAAGTTTTTACGTTTGAAAATTAATTTCAAATCAATTGATCCTTGTATGTATCGAAGTACTCTCTTTAAACATTTCCAAAGCTCTTCATTACATTTACTTTGAAAGCGACTTAATATACTTATAGTTATACATAAGTCGGGTCGTGTACACAGCATAGCATACATTAAGCATCCTATTAGATTTCTACATGGTAGGTTCGAATTAGGCTGATCAATATTTAATTCAACATAATTTAATTTATTTTCTAGTGGGGTTGAAACTGGTTTACATTCAGCCATATTAAATTTATTTAATACAGATTTCAAATAATTCGTCTGATCCAGAGTAATTGTATCTCTGTTTCTCTGTACTCTTATTCCCAAGAAAAGCCTTACTTCATTTAAATCTTTCATATGGAAATTACTCATTAAATATGATTTAAATTTTGACATTGTAGTCATATCTTTTGTTGAGATTATTAAATCATCGACATAAAGTATAACATATAAATTTTTATTAATATTACCTTTGTTAAGAAAGTACAAACAAGGATCAACTGAGGAACTTCTAAAACCGAGCTCTTTCATTGTTTTATCAAATTTTTCATACCAACACCTGGAGGATTGCTTTAAGCCATAAAAAGCCTTGTTTAATTTGCATACTTTATTGGCATCGGCTTTAATACCCTCTGGAAGTTGCATAAATATTTCTTCCTTTAGGACGCCATTTAAAAATGCAGTTTTTACGTCCATTTGATGGGCTAATAAATCATACTGATTTGAAAATGCCAATAGAAATCTAAAGGTAGATATTCGTGCAACTGGCGCAAAGGTTTCATTATAATCACTTAAATATTGTTGACTAAATCCCTTTGCTACCAGTCTTGCCTTATATCTTACTGAATTACCATGTTCATCGATTTTTGTAGTAAATACCCACTTGCAACCTACTATGTTTTTATTTGTGGGTTTATCGACTATTGACCATGTTTTATTTAAAAGGAGGGAGTCAATTTCATCCTTTATAGCTAGCTCCCACTGATCTCGGTCATCCCTTGCCTTTATTTCATCAAATGAATTTGGTATTGCATTGGAAAGGGACTTTGCATAGAGCAAATGACTGTATATGTCATTGTTAATATTATCATCGAGATCTTCTTTATAAGTGGGAGTAGGATGATTTTTAACTCTTTCACTCCTCCTTAAATTTACGTTATTTTCGGGAAAATGTGAGACGCTTTTAGACGATTCGCCTTGTTCAAAATGAACATCTGAACATTCAGAATTTTTCGGCGGGCGTAATTTCGACTGGTAATCCCCTCGCCTACCTGCCCAAAGCAAGAGGCCCATTTATTGACATAAGTAATTTCGACCGAGGGTTCTTTGCAGAGAAAAATTGTTACAGCTTCATGCAAGAGAAAAGCCCAGGAAGACATATCGGAAAAACCTTCGAAGATTATAGAAAGCGTCCTTTCAACAAATTTACCGGAGGAATTGATGACCATGGATATAAATCTTATAAGAAGAAATGTCTATAACAGTCGTCGTAAGATCTTGCCAGCCCTGCCTAAAGATATTCATGAAGTACATACTGTAGTTGACATGTATTCTCTAAAAACGATAACGGGTGAAAATTTTTTGTTTATCAATAGTTCAGCAGAAAATATCATTGTATTTTCTTGCCATACAAATATTATCACTTTGTGTGAAATGGATGTTATATACATGGATAGCACATTTTCTTTCTGTACGAAGTACTTTTATCAATTATTTACCATTCATAGACTGGAAAATGGGCACTATATTCCCCGTATTTGAGTTGTACACGTTCTCCTTTTTCTCGACAGCAATTTTGTCTTTGATTTTAGTTTAATAAAGAAGCTTTTATACATCATTATCATTATATTTTTTTTACTACTAACCTGAGAAATTGTCATTATTCAATCTATTTTTCTAGGAAAAAATTGAATTTCTCTCCCTAGGTGAATAATGAAAATAATGAAAAAATACCTAGGTTAATAATGAAAATGACGTCATGACGCAAGGATATTGTCATGTTTCTATTGGTTCAATTTCATTTCCATACGTCAATTTGAAAAAAAATACAGGTTTCTGTAGGTACATAGGAAGTTATCATAAGCTGTTGATAGAGGGCAGCACTTTCAAGAGAGCGTTCAAAAAAAAATAATTGGAGCACAGATTTTAAACAAATTTTTCATTTTCTACTAGCAGTAGTAAAAAAAATTCTATATATTCCTCGGTAGAGAAAGTCATTATATACCTCACTCATTATAAACCTCGGCGCGAGCGCCTCGGTTTATAAAAGCGCTCGGTATATAAGGACCAACTTCTCTACCTAGGTATATAATATACTATTATTATACCTACCTGCTCCTTTGGGTCGAAAGTACTCATAACATAAGATCGAACCCTTAAACCTCTGGTCGAATTTACATGTCCCCTTTAAGTACCTGTACATATTCCGGTCGAAATTACATCCGCCGCCCGAATTTTTATGGTTCGTATTGGGCAATAAGGTATTCTCAACTATTGTTGGCCTTGTAATTTTAAAATTGGTCTCGTCAATGATTACATCGCGAGCCGTCAGAAAACTTTTCGTATTAACATTCCACACTTTGTACCCATTAGGATTATACCCCACAAAAATGCCTTTAAAAGATTTGTCATCAAATTTAGTTTTTCTCGTTTTATTATGTATGTAAACGGTAGATCCAAATACTTTTAGCAATTCTAATTGTGGCTTTTTATTATGCCACATTTCGTATGGCGTCTTATTTATTTGCAGAGCAGAAGTTGGCAAGATATTAATTAAATAAGTGGCTGTAAGTACAGCTTCACCCCAAAAAGATTTATCTAAGCCAGAGGTAATTATCATCGTACGTGCTTTTTCAGTAAGTGTACGGTTCATGCGTTCTGCAACACCATTTTGTTGTGGGGTGTGTGGGACTGTTAAATGAAAAGTAATGCCCTTTTGAACACAAAATTCTTTAAATTCATTGGACAAATATTCACCCCCATTATCGGAATACAGGTACACTACCTTACAGTTAAAATGAGCTTCGCCTTTAGCAATAAAATCTTTAAAGACGGAAAGAACCTCTGATTTATATTTTATCAGGTAAGTAACTGTGTAGTGAGTAAATTCGTCAATAAAAGTGACAAAATAATTTTTATCATCGATAGTAATGGGTGATATGGGTCCACAAACATCCGAATGAATTATAAACAAAGGTCGTTGAACATGATTTTTGGATTTAGCTTTAGAGAAAGGCAATCTTGTTTGTTTACCATATATGCAAGCTTCACAGGTATGGTTTGCAGGACTAAGATTGTCAATGTGGTTAACATCTTCTACCATTTGATGTTGCTTTAATTTTAAAAATTATTGGCTACTGACATGACCTAAACGTTCATGCCAAAGTTGGTAGTGTTTATTGTTAATCACATTAATCTGTGGCTCAATCTTAGAACTGCAATTTCTTATTATTTTGAATGAAATTCCAGTTAGACCATTTAATGGCTTACCTGTTGCCAGAAGTTTGTTACCGTGTAGAATTTTATCACCATCTTGGTCAAATACAACGGTCATACCACACGCTTGAATGCGGCGAACTGAAAGAATGTTGTAAACTGCATCGGGAATGTATAAAACATTCTCTAGTTTTCCCGGAACACCAAGATTGGATTCGACGTTGATGGTTCCTTTTTCAAAGGCAGTAACAGTGGTTTCATTCTTGGCCACTGCGAGTTGAATCGGCGTGTCTAGTCTCTGGATACTGGCAAACGGATCCCGGCTATTTACAATGTGATCAGTTGCACCCGAGTCTAACAAGAAGGTCAATGTTTTGTATGATTGTTGCTCTGAAATTTGTTTATGTCCAATCATAAAAGCGAAGCCATCAGAAGTATTATTTGATGATGGGATTCCGTGAACTGTTTGCAAAGTTCTCTGTTTTTCATCAGAATTCCTTTTGTAAAATCGGCAGTTTTTCTTGATATGGTTGCTTCTACCACAGTAGTCGCACTGAATATTGGTGGTTTTATACTGAGAAAAATGATGGCTCGCTTTGTTTTGATGTTGGTAGGATGGTTTCCTGAAATGCTTTTTCTTTCTAAATTGCATTTTACCTTTACCATCTGCCGCCGGTAAATGTGTTCCAACATTGAGCACTTTTAGACTGGTGGTCGTCCGATCATTTTTTAGTTTAACCTCATGATCGAGCAGCCTGGTTTTGACAAAGGATAAGTTGAGATTATTCTCACTCAATGTTTCCAAAGCTGTGATAACTCCGTCATAGCATGACGGTAGAGTTAACAAAAGGTGTGAAACTTTGTCCATTTCATCAATTTTGGCTCCAGCGGCTATTAATTCGGTGACGATATCATCGAAGTTTGTGAAATACTGTAACAAACTAATATCTCCGTGTAGTTTCAAAGTCAGAAGTCTCTTTCTTAATGCCAACTGTGAGGCCAAACTCTTCCGCTCATATATTTCATCTAACTTCTGAAATACCTCTCTCGCTGTAGTTGGTCCTTTAGCGAAACCCAAAAATGAGTCGCTCAAGTTATCAATGATCACACTTTTTGCAATGTTATTGTTTTTGAGCCACTCATCACTACGATCACTGGGAATTTCACTGTCAACCACCTGGATAATGTTTAATTCCGTTAGCAATGATTTTACTCGAAACTTCCAAACACCGTACCGGTCACCATTAAAAGGTTGGATGTTTCTTTTGCTCGCGCCGCGATTTTCCATGTTTTCGAAAGTCTATTAATTGCGTTTATTCACCACTGAGTAACAATATTAGTGTTACGCGAAACTGGGGACCATAACCTATTAAATATTTCAGGTTATCAGTGGTTTAATTAAAACACGATAGATACGTTTTAAGGCACGATAATATATTTCAATGTTTCGTCTTAAAACATAACAGAACGACTAACTTAACTTTAGCTTTTATATTTCATCTTCACACCCTAAACCTTTTCGGGGTGTGGGAAAAATACATTTACAACGCAAAAAGTAATACCCAAGTACAATAAATAAATAAGGCAATAAATACCAACCTTTTGGGTTTATTGCTCTTTGTCAATTCTCAGGTCGATTCCTGGTAAGGTAGATTTGTTTTTGTATATTATATTATCCTTTCGGATACATATTTCAACAGTTTAGTCATTATATTGGAACTTCAAGAAATATTTTTGAAGTGAAACCCTATTTAATCGCGTTCAGCACACTTTTTTGTGAGCACTGAATAAAACTGAGTCGTCACGCTCGGATATGTAACGCTCATTCGGGGGGTACAGTCGGCTCGAGTCGACTTCAGCCAAGCGAGAGAGAGAAACAGTCATCACATTTTATTTAAAGTAATTTTTGACAATAATCATTAATTTTTCTTTTCTTTATTCGTTATTTAATATTATACATCACATAATATGCTTATATGTAAATATGACAGAAATTGTTGTGTTTCATGCAGGCATGATTTAAAGAATATTTAGCACATAGAATCAAATCAAAAATATTCATCATATCTTTGATACAAAGTTATATCACAGCATATACAAAAACAATCAGCAGGCTAATGCCCGTATTACATCTGTGTATTTTTCCGTGTATTTATTCATGTAGTTCAGGGTGCCAACCTTATTCTGTTTTTCATAATGCTGATTTATGTTGCGTTTGAAGTTTTTCGATTGTTACCCTGAACTACATGAATAAATACACGGAAAAATACACAAATGTAATACGGGCATAACTCTCACGTGCATCTTTTCACGCATCAAGCCAGTTTCCATCGAGACTCGACTTTAAACTAACTCAATCAATCAAGCCAGTTTCTATCGAGACTTGACTTTGAACTAACTCTGCGCACGCCGCCATTAGGGGATACCATCCTGTCATTAAACGGCAGGGGCGCCGAAATTTTATTTTATTTGTTTATTTCTGACGGAGGTCATAGGCGTGCGGTGTAGAGCGAAGTTTTAGCTATGATTTTCAAAATGATTTTAGTATATTCGTGTTGTCATTCATTTATGGTGTTATCTGTTATCATTCTTGTATATTCAATAATAATAATAAATTAGTAATTCTAAATATTATTATATGTGAGTAATAATAAATTAGTTTATTTAAATATAATACGACTCTGTGACACGAAAGAAAAAAACCTAAATTATTGTTGATCAGGCCCTGTCTCGTATCCCAAAATGGCCGCTGGTGACGTCCCTACCACTCCCTACCATGAATTTCTTTATTACACGGGCTGTCACTCGAGTTAGCCTACTGATTGTTTTTGTATATGCTGAATATAGAGCATAAGAAATACCTGTATGTCATATTGTTAATCTCGCCTTATTGAAGTTTTCACTTCTGTCGTGTGGTCTAAGTACACACCATTTTTTACAAATTTTGTTGAGTAATTCACTTCACACGCTATAGTCAGTTTTAAATTAGTAATCCGTATGCAACTTTGTGAAGCAATATAGTGCTATACATCAAAATTTTCGGAAAAATATGTAGATTACGAATATCGTTAGGGCGTGACCTGTAGGGGTGGCAGAAGGGAAAAAATACCCCTCAACCACCCCTTCGTAAAAAAAAAAAATATTTTAGCTAAAACAAGATGGTAGAATATATTGTTGAAAAGAAAAACATATTATGATTTTATGTGTACCATCTAAATTCAAAAAATAATAAATAACAGCATATTTTGGTATTTATATATACAGGGTGTCCAAGATAAGGATGCCTATCATGGGGATCTCATAAACGGTAGCAGATACGGCAATGGTTTAATGGGAAAAAAGTTGCACAATTTAATGCTCAATAGAATGGTACTTTGACATGGAAAATTCTAAACATTTTCCAAGATATCCGAAAAACCGAAATTTTGCAAAATCTATTTTATTTTTTCCTGAGCTTATTTGAGGTGATATTTCAAAATAAACGTCACTTCATTGTTACTACTTCTCCTAGTCTACAAGATGAAATTTGACGTTTCGTCTTTGGGCCACCATCATCAACTTAATTTTTTTTGAATGCGGACCCTTATTTTCTATTTTAGATTTTATAAGCTTCTGATATCCCAAAACCAATGACGTATTGCACTTATTCGAAAAATTTATATTATTGGCACTTTCCATAAGAATTTAATGTGTTAGGGAGAGAATTTTGGTAGGAAATTACTAAAAAGTAAAAAAAAAAAATATTTTTTTGAATAAATGTGATACATCATGAGTTTTGGGATATCAGAAGCTCTTAAAATCTGAAATAAAAAATCCAGGGTCGTATTTAAAACAATAAAGTTGATGATGGTAGACCAAAGACGAAACGTCAAATCTCAAAATTGATAATGTCATTTTGTAGAGGGAAAAGTGGTAACGATGAAGTGACATTGATTTAGAAACCTCTCCTCAAATAAGCTCAGGAAAAAATAAAATCAATTTAGCAAAATTTCGGTTTTTTCCGGATATCTCGGAAAATGTTGGGAATTTTTCAAATGTCAAAGTACCATTTTATTAGGCGTTAATTTCCGCAACTTTTGTTCCATTGAACCATTGCTGTATCTGCTATCGTTTACAAGATCCCCGTGGGAGACATCCTTACTGAAAAAAGTAGAAAAATAAAATAAAATTATTCATCATCAAATTTGCTATCCAGAGCATAGTCAGAATCAGTGCCATAGGTTGTTTTTCCATCTGCTTTAGTATTTGAACAACATTCTAGATCAGCTTCACATTTACACATTTCCGTGCAAAATATATTTTGTGCTGAACATTTGCATCTTTCTTTGAGAACAATTTTTTATTAATCAGATTAATTATTCGTTCAGATGAACAGGGAAGACCACACCTAATTGGTTCTTATTCCAATCCGTGCCAAATTTCCAAACGTGGTGGTAAATTGGGGTGGGTAAGCTCTCAATTCCATTCAATGCACTGAGTGGCATCTATCTAGTGTCATTTTCAAGGCTGCTTGAGTGGGCGGCATATTTTCGGTCGAAACAATCGCCATCTCAATTCTGCTAGGCTTTTCACACTTTTCTTGGACGGTGAATATATTGAACAAATAAGCAGCTCAATCTGCTCCATATCAGTCACTTAACGTTTCACTTTTGCCCAAAGATTCCAACGCCTGAAACATGGATTTTTACCTTTTCGTTTGAAACTTCCTGTGATAGCGGCATCCGAGAAACTTAGTTGAAGCTTCCAATTGCTGGGAATTATACTTTTTCTTCATTCGTTCAAAAGAATCTTTTTTTTTTAAATTCTTTTGTAACATTCAAGATGTCATTTCACTTTCATGTCTCTTATTTTATCCCATGTAAACTGGTCTGCTGTTAAAGTAAGTATCGGGAAATCTTGCTTCTGTTTTGGATCTCATTTCTTGATTTTCACCAGAGTTTCAGCAAGGGTGTCATAAGCAATCTGCATTGGAGCTTTCACGTATCTTTTATAAGTCTTTAGAGTACACAAGCAACACTTATCACTACTTAAGATTTTTTAACACTTATTTTCTTAATAGCTTCAATTTTTAACTATTGTGACGTACTCGTGAAACACAAAAAATCATGTGCAGCGCTGTAGACTTGGTAAAACTGACACTTCTATCGCTTTGTATTGAGTGTATACGTGTATTGTATTTTAGATAAAGCTCGAACGAAATGGGGCTGAACCTAAAGCCTAGTTCTCATGATGCGGAATTCCGGATTGCGGGTGCGGAATTTTTGAAATAATTCCGTTGGCGGGAAAACGTCAACTTTTTTGCGGATCCGCAATAAAGTTGAACCATTTTCAACTTTCTTGCGATTTTTTGTTCTGTCTTTGTCTAAACATTTCTCATCTTTGTTTGATTTCTACATAAACAAATAAACTAACCTCAAACAAAAAACAAAAACAATTAATACCTACCTAACAAAAATAAATTGATCTGATTGCTTGTGTGCTTGTTTTATTGTCAAATACATATTATTACGGCAAACCCCTTGTTCATGCCTTTTCAGAAGAATATTTCCAAACAACATCTTCCTTTTTTTAATATTCCTCTGCTATTCTGCTTCTTTGATGAAGTTTCATGCATATTTTATATTTTGGATTAATAACAAACCCAATACTTAACGTATATTGGGTGGTAGTCTGAATAAAAACGAAGTACTTGCTACTACTACAGGTAGTAGTATATTCTACGAAGTATTTACTTCACAACAAAGGATTTACTAATTTCCGGTAGTTTCGAAATGTAGTATCTACTTCATTTTAAAGTAAACACTACGAAGAATATACTACTACTTGTCGTAGTAGCAGATACTTTGTTTTTTTTTTTATACCTCCCTCTGTCTTTTCCATTGATAATAATTTAATTGTGCAATATAATTATCCATCCATGCACACAGGAAAACAAAAACAAAAAATATGTTAGGTTAAGATCACATGTATTTGACATAAAACCGCATCCGGGATTCCGTTTCATGTGAACCATCAAAAATTACGATTTTTAAAAAACTGCGATTTCCGGACCCACAATGCGGAATCCCGCACCATGAGAACTAGGCTTAACGCGTCTTTCAAATCACTCTCCATTCTCGTCCAAATATCAGACCACCGCCTAATAAGTGTCACTTCAAAAATAACACTTTTGCCTAAATAAAAATCGTAAATAATACGGATACTCGGAGGTGTGTTTCACACGCCTGGGCGGCCATAATTTCATAATATTATCACATTACAATATTTACATGTTGCTTGGGTATTGTTGTAACAGTTAATTCACTGATGCCTAAGAAGCTGTGTTATGAAATCATCCCCCGATCAGGGGATGGTTTCGTAATATTTTTAAAGATCTCATCGACGTTACCTGAAACAAAAGTGGTGAATACTATGAAATCCAATTATAATTAAGGAAATATGTTTTTGCATGATATACGCACTACTACCCTACTGCATAAGGGTGGTTCCCACCCTTCTGCCGCCATTGCGAGATACGCCCCATTAAAATTTGTTATCTACACATTTTCCCGAAAATTTTAAGGTATCGCATGATATTGCTTCACTAAGTTGCACACGGGATATGATATTTGTACAATTCAAAACTGACTACTAGTGCGTCAAGTAATACCAATGACAGATGTCGACACTGTCAATTAAGTTTTTTTCTAGTAAATTACTTCACGCACTATAGTCTATTTCATTGCAGTCTATAGCTCAAATCCAGGGTTAGGGCCATATAAAGTGATTGTGAAACCATTGTAACCCATACTGTTCATGACTTTATGGTCCTATACCTCGATTTGAGTTATCAACTGGAATGAAATAGACTATAGTGCGTAAAGTGATAATACTCTACGTGCTAGCGTGTAAAGTATTTGTCTAATTTTTTTTTTTTGCACATATTTTGTTGATAGTAGAAAAAAGTTTCTATGAAATATGTGTGTAAAGTACTTTTTTTCATTCATATGATTATCGCACTCGCCTTCGGTTCGTGCGTCAAAATTCACATGAGTGAAAAAAGGTTCACTTTACACACTTGTTGCATAAATAACTATTTTTTTTTAAAAATTTATTTACAATAAATAATCTTATGCGTAGGTATAAGTTATTGTGTACTTTTTAACTAATATTTATTACCTAACTAATTAGGTAATATTATTTAGAATAAATTATGCAAGAAGTCTTGCTTCTTGCAAATTTCTTGCACAAGAAATCTTGTTCTTGCTCATTAGTTTCTTGTCTTGTATATTTCTTGCTAATCCACTTTTTCTTGCATGCAAGAACAAGACAAGAAAAAGAAAAAGCAAGACAAGAACAAGAAATACCTGCAACACTATCGTCACGTAGACGCAACGGTACTGGAACGTGGCCGTTCACGTTCCGGCTACGTCGCCAAAACGTTGCGATCATCAAAAAATTATCCCCCATTTTGGTAGCCGCTACGTAAGTAAAGCGTTCCTATTACGTGCCCGTCTCTGGTGGCGAAACACTTAAAAATCGCTGAAATGGTCATAGTTACGTTCCAACGACTTATTATGCCAGTTGGGGTTGCTTTTTTGTTTTTCATTTGCCTTAGCGTAAGCATTTAATCTGCTCTGTTTATATCAGGTATTTCCTTCGAAACTATATTCATTATATTTAAATGTTGATTTAGGTCTCTTGGTTCTGAGGCTACTGAGGTATATATAGGTCACGATAGAATATTTCAACTACGCTTTTGATATCAGTTTTATTGGTTATCACCACTTCCTGATCGTTTCTCATCTTGCAGATCTTCATTTTACCTTTGAACATTTTTTATTGTAGTACCCTCATATTTGCATTTTTCACGATGACTTTCGTATTGTAGGTTCTTGGATCTTTTCGGATTTCTTCTCAAACTCTTTTATTAAGTTGTTCGTATTCGTTCGATTCTCTGCACTCTGCACATCATAGGTTTTCGTATTTCCATCAAACGGATCGTTTCCGATGGCGTATTGCCATATTGTACCATTCAGAGATGTATTCTCATTCGTAGATGCCTTTATGTTGGACGATATCACGTATGCGAAATCCGACGAAAATATTCGTCCGATTTCTGACGAATGCAGTTCAGACGAAAACGCATCCAAAGGACGACCGGCCAACAGTTTGAATATATTCTTGTGTAGTATTTAAACCTGTATTTTCAATAAGTCGTTGAATTATTATTTCCTTTCCGTTTGTTTTCATGATAGGTATGTTTACACCACATAAATATATCATGATGTACCAGTACACTGGCTTTTTTTACCTAGTTTATCATGGGAAAAAATTCAAAAATCCGCCGAGGGCGAATCGATCGATCCTATCGAGATGAAATTTGGTACGAATCTAGTGGAGTACGAGTTTTATCGCAAAAAAAATACGGCGGGCCCCTATCTGGGGGCCCCTAAATTTTTTTTTTGCTGCTCCGGATGAAATTCAGAATATAGGTGAAAGGGGTCCAGAAAAGTTGATATTCCAAGTTTCAGCCCTCTCCGACCTACCGGAGAGGTTTTAGCCCCTATCCCCCCAATTTTGGAAAAGACGGTGTAATGGCGCATGCACGGCCTGCATTCACTTTTCCGAATTTCGAAAAATATAAAATACCACCGGATAGAGGAGCCAAAAATACGTTGAAAATATTTCTTGGTGTTTTTCGCTCCGACGCTTCGTAAGCCCGGAAAAAAATAAAAAAATTGATCCTGGAAAATTTTGGGTGCCCGACACGGCGACACTTTTTCGCTTATAACTTCGGTAATTTCGAACCAATTGTCTCGAATCAGGTTTCCTTCGAAAGAGCAATAAATTACTTGAATTTTTTTTTTATTGATAATCCAGGCTGTTTCTGTCTCCGAGATATAAGCCGTCAAAGTTGAAATTTCTCTGAAAATGTATTGAAAGTATTGAAGTCGATTTTCTCAAAAACGGTGCCCCGTGGAAGGGTAACTCTAATTAGCTTTTTTGTAGTTCTCAATGAGATCTACAAGTTTTATATTCAAGGTTTTTCTCCCACGCTCTCTGTTTTCCAGCTAGGATGCTTCGAAATTTAAAAAAATAAAAATAAAGGCTGTTTTGAATTCTTTTTGTCATGACGGTCTAAAGGGGATCCCAAATATCTCCTAAATGGGTTCAGTTTATTTTTTTCTCTCGTTTTTTCGTTTTTTTTTTTTTTTTTTCAAAATATACGTTTTTGCCTTGATATAATATGGTATAATAATAAAAGTAACGTTCTACATAAATTCTTATCAAAATTTGTGAAAATGGCCACATCCCCGCTTGCCCCCACTATTTTAGGAGTCCCAAAAATACCGTAAAAAGACCAAAATTTCGCTCCTGCGGCGGAGCTTCAAGGATTTCTTCATATAAATTCGCTCCCTCTTCTCAAGACAAATTCCTGGCTGCTCCAATGGTGCTGCCGAAGTCGAACATTCGAACATAGCCAAGCTGTCGGAAATCCACGAATTTTAAATGATATACCAGGGACGATTAATGCTCCAACGTGGCGATCCGGCAGTGAAATTGTTATCTGTCAACTGGTCTCATTCAAGCCTATGTGTGTAGTAGTCTAGTCCTGTCTGTCTTAATTAATTCTACTTCTAGTAATTTTTGGAGCCCGAGCCCCCATAGTAATTTTGAAATTTCGGCGCCTATGGTTGAAGAGGTGGATCTTAATGAAGCTAACCCTCAATATGCACTAGTTCGACTTTCAGATGAACAAAAAGCAACGGTTTCGCTAAAACATTCAGCTCCATGTGGTGATGAGAGTCTACTGCAATGTTATAAATACATCTACTCAGTCAGAAGAGTGTAAAGATCTTTCACAGGGACCTATTCCCATTCCCACAGAACAAATGCGGGAGATTGAACAAGAAGCCAAATTTCTAAAAGAAATTCAGTATATCATTACATTCAGAAGTTGTATTTTAATCTGGATACTCGGAAATGCTTGATCTTGAGTAGGTAGTAAGCTCTGGCGAATCTTGGCTTTATTGAGGTATCACAAAATCCTCATTGTTTCCAACGTTCCATTTGGTGGTAAATCGTAATAAGCATTCGTAGTAGGATATTCCAACTGTATAGGTAATTGGGTTAAGAACAAATTGGAGATTTCAGTAGGAGTAATTCAAATTTGATGGCAAACACTTTATTGGAATAAGAAATCGTTTGAATGGCATTAGGTTCTTTACTGGCTCAATGAATTTCTTTGAACTTTGTACGGTTCACATCAACAAATGATTTTTATCATTTGACACCAATTTTAACTTTAATTCTTATATGAGTTTCAGTCAGCTATGTTTCTTCCAGTTTCTCTTAATTCCTGGGCCTGAAACATAGGATTCCCGTATTCCCGAAACATGTATATAATTTTCATTATTTTCTGGTCAATGTTTTATAATAATTTGAATGACTGGATATAGGATCAATAGCATTTTAAGGTACCTAAGTCGAGATAAATACTAAATTTCAACACTCATAAAATATTTACATGTTAATATAAAGGAAACCTATATTTAAAAAATAACCTTCCTTTTTTTCACAGCACAATAATTATCAATAATAATAACTGAACAATTTTCTTTAAAAATTCCAAATAATATACCATGTAATTTGTTGAATTACATTATAGAAAATACCATCGGATGTTTGTTTATTCTTCGGAAAAGTGCGATCAATTTGAAATATAAAATTTATGAAAAGGTGAAAACAATTTATTTTATCATTTTACCGTGCAGTAATTTCTATTTATTGAATTACAGAATAGGAAACGAACACATTTTTGGGAAGTTAAATTTGGAAATTACTAATTTCCATGTACTCACCTAATTTAAAGTAGGTATCTACAAAAAGTTACGTATAATGTCTATAATGCTACATTAGGTAAGTAACGCAATTAAGTGTTAAACCAGGATATTACGATTGCAAATTAAACAGTCTAATAAATAATTCTAATTATTTAAAAGTTCGTTGTAAAGTTATCCATCCGAAAAGGAATACAATAAATAAAAAAAGTCACAGAGGATGTGGCAATTTACAGTCGTGCCAACACGTAGCGCATAAGTAAAATTGGGCAATAAAATCATCATTAGGTATTCTGTCTGGCAAATATTGGCAATAGCATTAGTGTTTATAAATTAGTTTTATTATGAACTTATCGCGGTTTTATTGATATAAGGTTTGAGCTATACGAATGTGAGCTTCTACTAAATTTATAGTGAAAATTGTAAGTGTATATTTCAAACTGTAGAACAGGGTGTAAAATATATAAGAAACTTTGTGATAATTTTATAGAATCTTTGAAATCTGAATTTACTCGCTCCTACTGCTACTGTGCATCTCGCAGATTCTAAATTTTCTGTAGATACTATTTTAAACTGTAAAACATTTTGTAGAATCTGTAAAATGACAGCTTCTGAGTACTTCGATAATAGCAGATTATGCGCTGCTTAGGGCGAACCCCTTCACTCGTTCTCCAGGCTCCACCCCCTGCGTGCTTTGCCACGAAGAGGAGCCTGAAGAACTAGTGGAGGGGGTCGTCTTAAGGGCGCATAATCTACTAATAATTCATGCCAAATAAAAAGCCATTTTTTAAAGATTCAAATCATCTCAAATTCGACTTTAACTGAACTCAAAATAATAAACGCTCTTATACAGGAGAATAATCTGTATCCTCTTACCTGATTTTATTCGCCATTTCCGAAAACGACTCGTCCAAATTAACAACTCCAGCATTTTGCAAAAACAGACCAGTAAACAGCATCCCTATAAGGGCAGGAAGAGTAGTTAAACTCGTCAACCAGCCACCCAAATAAGCGCATATACTTAGCAGTATAAGTTGAAACAATTTTCCGTGTGGAGGGGCGGCAGTTTCACCTAGAAAGTTTCACATATTGAAATTTCACGTCTGAAGGATCGGAGAAGCCTGTTTTCTTACCTACAATCGAATATATGGCACACCACGATAAGAATCCTATTAAAATTAAACAAATTATTCTAGAAAATTGTCGGTAAGTTGGAAAAAACGGATACGGACAATATTTGGGCCAAACGTCTGGTTCCCATGCCGGTATGGATTCGTCTTTGCCGCGACATTTGACGCAGAATTTGTACCACCATGATCTGAAATAAAATACTTTCGATAAGAGGTTTATAAGTGAGTATATATTGATGATCTTGCAATGGCAAATGAACCTAGCTCCTATCCTACAAATGCAAAGTCGGGGATGATTGGAATAATGGAATTTCAAGAAATTAAACTGCAAGAGGTTTGATAATACTATGTATGGCTTTTGTGACGAAATTTTCTGAACCTTATTATTACGTCCTGGGTGATGAATGTGTACGAAAGGGAACAACTTGGTAAGGTTTTAATTCAACGATGGATTTCACTTACCTGCCATCATCTTGGTAATTTTTGGAATGTTGGTCTTGCGATCCGTTGTAGCTGAAGCTTTGCGTTTTATATAAGCCTGGCAGCACGTCTCCATTTTCTCTTTTTTCTGAAAATAAAGGCAGGCACCTTAATAAACAAAAGATCATAGTTGAAAACATAAAAATCATGCAAATATTATTGAACCTAGATATTTCAGAAAAAAAGTCTTTTATTTATTGATAATTCAATCAAAAAATAATCTCATGATAATGTGAATTTTTAAGTTTCGAGTTCCGGTCTTTTTGACCTCGGTTTAACTCATTTAATTCACCATTAAATTAATGGTGAAATATAGTCATTTAATTTTTGACATACATTTCAAATATTCGATCAATTTAGCAATCTAATTTTGTAACTCTCAAATATATTCAATTTACTCAAAACTTTGAACCTCAAATTCAAAAATATTTGGAAGGAAACATGTTTTATTAGATACATTGATTTTCATGCACTAAACTAAGCATACACAGACATAGCCCAAATTATACACACAAAACAACACCGTGAAAAATTACCGTCTTTGGTGCCATAAGAAGCTTTGTCTACAGAAGGACTAATCATGTGCAAAATCCCTTTTCTCTTAGGTGCATCCATTCTATCGGCATCGCATTCTACAATGCTTACTCGACGTTTAGGAGTTTCTAAAAAGAAAAATTTAATCCAGAGTTTATTCAGTTTTTAATGATTATTTTTAACTTCCAAGGGTTTGAAATAAAAATACTATCTGTATTGATTATTCTACAGTTCAAACCCAAATTTCCCATTCAACATTCAAAAGAAGAAATAGAAGTTTTAGATGCTTCAAACTAGGTCATCACATTAATTTGAAGGTACCTACATATAAAACGAAGCCGTGTCGGTGACATCATTTATGACTCGATAACGGCTGGATCAATTTTTTTTGATCTTTGTTTTGTTGGATTTGTCTTTGTCTTGACTAACATAATAACTATTATTACATAGGAAAAAATCACGAAAAACAAATGTATTGTCACAACCCCTAAATACGTTTCGTCCTGGGACGTCACAACAGAAGCGTGACCTGGGGGCGTAGGTGGGGTTCAGGTAGAGAGAAACTCGCTTGGTATAGGTATAATAAGATAATGTATTGAATAATAATAATATTGGGCACCCTAGAAATAATATCATGACGTCTCTTCTACGAAGAGACGTACTACTTATAGGCCACTCTGTATTATGTACCCTTTGTACACTTGACGTGACTGAAGACTAAAGCTGGGTTTGAGACAGGTCCAGAAGGGCGTTTCCCAATAAGGGTAGTTTGCACTGAACTTAGTCTGCTGAGCTCAATACTCCCCGAAGGGTATGGTTTGAGACAGGTCCAGAAGGGCGTTTCCCATTAACGGTAGTTTGCATTGGGCCTAGTCTGCTGCGTTCAATACTCCAAGAAGGTCGTTTCCCATTAAAGGAGGTTTGCACTGGGAGGAGACTTAGCTGAAGGGGCTTTTCCCATTTGAGGTACTTTGCACTAGCCTTAGTCTGCTGGTAATGGATTTCAGCGCGGTATTTATACCAAATTATTGCTGACTCCTCGACACACTTTAGTAAAATTGATGTACAGAGTGGTATTTACTTAAGTACCTAGTTCACAATATGCTTCAGAGGTGTGTAACAGTCTTTAAGAAACACTGGAGAGAGCCCATTCGGTCTAGGACTCTTTGAGGCATCCAGATCCAGATCGATTTCAATGTCATTTTGCAGGGAATTTAGTTGTCTTTTATGAAACAAATATCTGATGTTTTTTAAGCCAGAGCAATTTTTTTTTTTTTTTGAGGTTAGAATGATCCTGTCGCAGTAGCGTCTTAGTTATACTACTACTAAAAAAAATTGGTGTGATGAGATTTTTATAGCCGAATGAATGGGTATTTATTACAATCATATCCAAAATAATGAAGAATTTCAACTATGAAGCCTCATATCATATCTGCACTATAAGAGACAGAAAAATCCATTTACCGTCATTTCGACTTCCCGGCAACGGGTTAAAACAAATTATTTTTATATAAGGGTCGTGATACTCGTAATGAAAGATTTTTAAGTTTACATAAAAAATTATAGCATGCTAAGAATGTATGGAACACAATTTTGTTTGAATTTCACTTACATCATTGCAACTTCCTAGATGATAATGATGCCTATAGCCATATTATAACAGTGTCTGAACTAGGCTGAAGAATAGGTACCTATATATATATATATATTTTTTTAATTATGAACAGTTAAGTTGCTACCTGATGGCTACTGAATTAATTTAATTATTATTATTATTGGGTACCGCGAAATTGAACCAGTGAATATCAAAATTACACCAGCAATGCGCCGGAAACTACGTGGTGCATTGCCGCTTATATAACAAAGTATTTCGTATAAGCAATTATTGTATTAATGCAGACAATGAAAATTGAAGAGCTTATATTATCCTTTCTTGAAAAAAATCTGGCGTTTTTGATTGGCGACATAAAGTTCTTTGGCGCTAAAAAAGTTATGGGTATCCATTAGAAAATACTAAAGAGAATCAAGGAAATGAATACGTCAGGTGAAAATAGCCTACTTTGAGGATTCTAATTATTTATAATTTAATTCCACTCGGCTGACTTATTATGGAACTATTAGGAGGATAACCTATACAGAAATAAAAGAATTATCAAATGTAGAAAATTTCATCTAATCTTTTGTCCTGCTGAATGGTACCCATAACTGAAGCCGTGTGCCTCATTGAATTGGTATGCTGATGAATTAGGAAACGCCAGGACTGATCATTTGGAATTTTGAAACGAATTTCCCGAAACCAATCTACTAGCCTCATCAGTCATCACCCCAAGGACCCAAAGTCTCTACGGAAAGGGACAATTATAAAGCGGTCTTCAAGCTCAGATTACTTTCTATGTTTTTTTTTCTTCAGCCAGCAAAGCAGCTGACTCAGATGTGTTCGGTGTTTTATTGACACATTATGCCAATGTATGGCAACAAGTTGCATCCAAGATTAATTGTTTTCCATTTTCCCATGAGATTAGCGTTATGCCTTCTGCCCTTCCACCATCATTTCTACAAATTCCAAGTGGCTCCAGTATAGCTGGATATTCAGCTTATACCAGAGCCCTTTTGGGAATATCGTTGCTCTGACTGGGTCTGAAAACACGCGCTGCACTTTTCCCGCAGCTTAGCCCGTGAGAGCCATAAATTATGTCAGTAGTTTCTTGCAAAATATATCATCAAATTCTCTTTCAGATTTTGGTAGGTAGTTCTTAAGGAGGGGTCTCAATTTGACATAAACAGAGTCAACTTTTTAAAAACCATCAAAAACTGAGGCACCTGAACACAATATATAGGAAGGTAAATTATTATTAAGTAAATCGCAAACGTTAAATGCAGATCCTAGGAAAGCAGTTGTTGAAAGAGTGAGGCCGGAGTTACTCAATTCCTTAATTCTTAATTTTTGTTCTTAATTCTTAATCTTTAAAAACACCAATGTCAAATAAATTGAAATTTTTCAGAATTAATAATTAGGGACAAATATTAAGAATTAAGGAATTCAGGAATTGGATAATTCCGGCCTAACAAGGTAACTCTAATTCCTAGCCCACTAATTTTTACTGGTAAAGTGCTCTGATACCAAGAATTTAGATTGAAAGAATAATTTGTAATTTCTTACAGAGAGTTTTGTAATAAAAAGTAATATTTTTTATTTGAATTTGAATTTTCCACTTTCAGGAACCCCTGCTAATGTCCCATCATCCACCACAAATTTAATTCTGTGTTTAGGGAAGAAATAAGCTGATGAATACAGGGCCGTGATATGAATATCCCTAGGGGGGGAAGGCTAAGATCCGGCGCTCCTTAAGCGCCGCGAAGGCAATCCAAGGGTGAAAAAAATATATATATATTTGGCAGAGCTGGGCAGTAGCTAGCTACCAAGTAGTTAAGCTACTAACTTAGCTACTTTTTTGGTAGCTAATAACTTATTCAAGCTACTTTTTTCAAAAAGTAGCTTGTAGCTGTAGCTTTTAGTAATTTGTTTCATGTATTCATAAGCTACTGTGAAAAGTAGCTAGCTACTAAAGCAAGCTACTCGAGCTACTTTTGGTAACTTAAGCTATTTTTGGTAGTTGAAGTTACTTTTATTGATTAAGTTGCAATAATTATTTTCCCAGAAAAATCTTATCCTGTGTCTAGTCTATAGACTAGTTTCAACTTGTGTCCCGTTTTATTCTGGCATTCGCACATCGCTGGAGTTAGTGGTTCTGTTCCCCGCAGTTTCACCCGCCGTTAAATTCAGAAGAAATCAGAATTTAGAGTAGGTACTCTCTCAGTAACTTAACTACTTACAATATATAGTAGCTTGTAACTTGTAGCTAGCTACTTTTTTCAAGTAGCTTGCCCAGCTCTGATATTTGGTGACCACATCCAAATTTTGCCAATTTTAAACAAATGTGGTTCATTATTGTCTATTGATCGATCAGTATGAATAATACGTGATTACGTCACCGAAACCGAGAGTGACGGGACACCGACTTTCCGTTATGCCGTTTGCATTTTTCCGTTTCCTATTTGGTTACCGCTATGTGGAGCGCTAATCCTTTAGGTCTTGTAAAATTATATCTGGCATTGCGTTTCCTCTTAGGCCAGCGCACATTGTCTACCGCTTTATGGTGCGCAGCTCCTATAGGACTAGGACTTGTTAGATTATATCGGACGTCGCGTTCCCTATTAGACCAGCGCACGTAAATTAAATAACTACGCTCATATTGCCAACCATTGGGTTGGTTTTCAATAATAATTAATAAAACAACTTGCAGAATTTAACTTTTTTTGTAGCAGTGAAATTCTTTCCAGTAGTAATAAGAAAAAACTTATGAAACACTTTCTCATAGTTCCAGGCAAGCACTTTGCCGTGGTAGCAAATATAGATACTTATTAAAAATAAGTGTTTCTACTGTAACAGGAAAAAAGTATTAGTGGCAGTAAAGAAGGTTACTGTTACAACCAAGGTACTTTTTGATAACTTAGTAAAGTGCGTTCTACTACTATTTACAATAGGGTCGTTTTGCAATTACAGCTAAAATTTCTGCTATGATAGCCGAAAATCCATTAGTAAAGAACTTTTGGCTAGAGGATTTCTCAGTGTAGAATTAACAGAAATAATAAAACGAGACAACGAGAAATATTACAAAATTATTGCACCACCTCTAATCACCAATTAACCTCAAAAAATGACAACGATAATGCATTGCAATGGATGTCTGCAGACGATCGCAGAGAGTGTGCGCTGGTCTAATAGGAAACGCGACGTCAGATACAATTTAACAAGTCCTATATGATTAGCGCTCCATGTAGCGGTAAACAAATGTGCGCTGGCCTAATAGGAAACGCGATGCCAGATATAATTTTACAAGTCCTAAAGGATTAGCGTTCTATGTAGTGGTAACCAAATGGGAAACGTAAAAATGCGTCCCGTTTTGATGGAACTTTTGATTAGGGCGTATTCAGAGAGAAATGGAACTCTTGACTGGGGCGTGCTCGGGCGCCCTCCAGCCCAGCGTCTAAATGCATGCTGAATTAGCATTAAAATACTATCCATTCTGAATTGTAATGTTTGTAAAATAGTATACCCACTATTTAATTACCTACACGGAAATTTTTTTACACTTGCCGTTTGGCTAAAAAAAATTATTTATTTTTTACACTTCGGCCTATTTTGGCGCCCCTATGCCAGCTGAGCCCTGGGGGGGAGGCTCCCCCGTCTCTCCCCCCTGTTGGCTACGCCCCTGGATGAATAACTAAATAAAAAAGAGGTGAACCTAAAGTATCGCCCTTCTTGAAAGAATATGTTGGTCAACATAAGAAAGAATTGAATACCTAATCATTATTCACAATTGTTAATTCAGTTATTGAGAAGTTCAACATTTCCGACTAGGTATATAGGCGTATTTCTAACATGTTAATCAGCATTATTTTCCGATTCCAGTAGAGAATATCATTACCACATGGAGATAAATGTTTTAGCGAAACCGTTGCTTCTCGTCCATCTGAAAGTCGAACTCGAACTATTGCCTATGGAGGGTTAATTCAGTGAGACAGATCAACCTCTTCAACGAGAGGATCGTACTTTGAGTGTCTGACACTTAAGATTTTTCCAGAAGTTAGCCATGAAGGTATAGCTGTACTCATTAATTTTCTTGAATGACGGCTCATTCTTTCATGTGCAGTAGAATTATTAGGTGTGCATAGAAGAGACCTTCCAGAACCGCTTCCCAGTGTAGAATTTTTAAATTTCTTGAGCGCATCGCTAGAGTAATTTTCTTCCAAATTATGCTATTAAACCGTTCTGTCATACCATTGCCTTCTGGATTAAAAGTTGTCGATATGCAAATAGCAGCCTTAGTCAGTCGTCTAATGTATCCTTTGTTCTCCATGTCTTTAACTTTGTTGAAATATGCTCTTGCAAATTATGGATTTTTTGTCCATTTTCCTCTTAGTAGGTACCTACATCGAAGACGTTGGATGGCATTGATCCCACTTTTAGGTAAAACAATATCTGTCCAAATGAGTCCGGTTTCGAACCTGTCGCCAATCCTGTGCATTGCTGCATCAAAAAATGGCCTGCGCTCAGTGGCGTAGCTATCGATTAGCGGGGGAGCGCGAAGCGCTGCGGCCCCGAAATATAGGGGGCCCGGCAAGGCCCCTTTCTAAAAATCAAAAAAATCTTCAAAAATTCCGCAATAAAGCTTAGTTCATATACTTTCGCGAATTGTGGAAAGCGAATAATGATCCTGTTGGTTGATTTGGCTTCCCACCGCTTGACATTTAAAATCGACCAATAGGATCATTATTCGCTTTCCGCAATGCGCGATTCGCAAGTATATGAACTAAACTTATTGCGTTTCCGTTTTGAATTCCATGATTTCCATGCCATCTTCTCGGCTGTCGGTCGGCAACACGTCACGCGACCGTATAGGGCCGAAAGCGCCCTACACCCAACGGCGCATGACCGCATTGTACAAACGGTCGAACAAGTTCAATTTTGTTTCTGACATCGACGCAAAGTATTTGATTAAGGTATTTTATTAGTTAGGTCATGTACACGTCAAACTTCCTGGGTCCTTATTCTTGAAACAGAAGAGCAGCGTTCCCAGGAGAACGAGTGTTCCGTCTTTTGTTACTTAAGTATACTATCAGTTGCATATCATTGAGAAATAAGGAACACTCGTTCTCCTGAGAATGCTGCTCCAATAAAGTCCCTTGAGCGGCTTCATAAAATCAAGTCGGACAATTTTTTTCATATCTTCAACCTGAGTGTTGGAAAATTTTCGCGCTCTCTCTTCGTGAAGTTGTCGTTCTGACGTCCCTAAGAAAGGTAATATACAGGGTGTCAATTTGAAAACTTCCCACCCCTATTATTTCGGAGTAGAAAAAAATTCTAAAAAATCCCTGAAACACGTTAACTATAATTTGAAGGGGGATGAGTTTTTATGCAAAATTCTTTCCTCTGTCAACCCCTCAGCCCCCAGAGCCACCATCCAGAAAATTTTAAATGGGAAGGGGGGTCAAGTGATACATCATTTTGTTCAACTGTTTTGGAAATATTGACAGTTGAAAATTGACTTTCTTGCAACTTTGACAGGCTGTAAAACCTAAACGGTTAATTTTAGAGGAAAATCGATCTTACATTCTTATCTTAGATTTTTATAAACTATCATTTGACAGCAACTTTTAATTTAATCCATGATCAAAATTTTCGGTTGAAAATTTAATTTCCGGTTAAATTCAAAAATGGTGTCAAATGATAGTTTATGAAAATCTAAGACAAGAATGTAAGATCAGTTTTCCTCTAAAATTGACCATACAGGTTTTACAGCCTGTCAAAGTAGCAAAAAAGTCAATTTTCAACTGTCAATATTTCCAAAACAGTTGAACTTAGGGACTAAAATTTAGTATCAAAATGTATGGATTTAAAAACACTGCAAAATGATGTATCACTTGACCTCCCTTCCCATTTAAAATTTTCTAGGGGGTGGCTCTGGAGGCTAGGGGGTTAAAAGAGGGAAGGTGAATTTTGCATAAAAACTCATCCCCCTTCAAATTATAGTTGACGTGTTTCAGAGATTTTTTCGAAAATTTCTCTACGCCGAGATAATAGGAGTGGGAAGTTTTCAAATTGACACCCTGTATGTACAGGGTGGGCCAATTTGGACATTTCCTTATGGAAACACCCTTTATTTTTAGAGATAGAAAAAAATTATCTCCCCACTCCGAGGCTCAAATTTCATGGAATTTTGATTGGTGCAAACCGCTTTTTGATATCTTCAACCGTTTAGCCGCTAGAGGGCGATTCTCGATTTTGAGCAATATTGTGAACCCTTCATAACTTTTTTGTTTATGAAAATAATTGATTTCCGTAAAAACTTTCTGGAAGCACTTTTTAAAACAGAATTCAGGGACGTTCTCAGTTTCTTTCTATTTGGCGCCGATTTTGAGATATTGACCAAAGTCTGATTTTTTTCAATGGGACACCCTTTATATTAATAGCTCTTTGCTAAGCGATGATTTTTCTGATTTTAATGATATAAAGTTCGATAGGTTTATCTCTAACCGTTTTCGAGAAAAAAAATAATTTCGGTTTTTCTCATAAGAAGCAATGTGTGAGAAAAGGACTTTATATCTGTAAGGAAAATGAAAAAGGTCTCTTTCTAATACATTGTTTCTTATGACAAAAACCAAAATATTTTTTTTCTCGAAAACGGTTAGAGATAAACCTATCGAACTTTATATCATTAAAATCAGAAAAATCATAGCTTAGCAATGAGCTATTAATATAAAGGGTGTCCCATTGAAAAAAATCAGACTTTGGTCAATATCTCAAAATCGGCGCCAAATAGAAAAAAAAACTAAGAACATCACTGAATTCTGCTTAAAAAAGTGCTTCTAGAAAGTTTTAAAGGAAATCAATTATTTTCATAAACAAAAAAAGTTATGAAGGATTCACAATATTGCTCAAAATCGAGAATCGCCCTCTAGCGACTAAACGGTTGAAGGTATCAAAAAGCGGTTTGCACCATTCAAAATTTCATGAAATTTGAGCCTCAGAGTGGGGGGTTAATTTTTTTCTATCTCTAAAAATAAAGGGTGTTTCCATAAGGAAGTGTCCAGATTGGCCCACCCTGTACAGTACATTGTTTTCAATCTGATACTCCAAAGGAATATGAGGCGGCTCCCTACTTTAGAACGCCAATGATCACCTGACGTCACACCTGTTTTTTTAATTCCAACCGACTGTTTTCTATATTACATTAACGACATCACATCAAATTTGTTGGACAAAAATCCCTTGACTTTGGGAAAGGTCCGACGCCCACAACATTTTTTTTTTTTGTTTGGGGGGGCCTATCAAAAGGTTTGCGCTCGGGCCCATGAGGACCTTGCTACGCCACTGCCTGCGCTAGGATATCTTCCTTTGGAACAGCCCTTGTATCTGAATCAAATATTGTGTCAATTTTATTAGCAAACTCTGGGGTTTCCGCTGCAATTAATTTGTGTACATGTCGCCTATTTAGCAGAAGTCCGACTCCCTCTACAGAGCTGTTTTTTATTCACATTTTTAATACTTTGATGAGATACCTACATAGAAAATATTAAACGGTTCATGTCTCCTTCTTAGCCTAATATCAGGTGCATTAAAAAATATATATTGGAATATTTCAAGTATATACAGAATCATGTTGCAAAACAGTGAATACAAACAAGATATCATTCAGTTCACGTCGTTTTTCCAACCTAGCTAAATCAAACTCAAGGATCTAATCTTCGTAGGAAACAAGGTTAGGGAAAAGTGGGTAAATGCCATGTTTATGGAAATATACAGACCTTAAAAAAAATCTGAATTCTTTCAATGTTGTCTCAGTGAACTATGGTTGTAGGATTCCAAATAACACTTGCCACTTGCACATTCAAGTTTTGATCTTACATAAGCATTGAATAGTAAAAACTGGATGTTCGCTGTATAAAAGTCCCGGCAAGTTCTCACGACAAATCCCAATTTCCTCAAGGCCTGTTCACACAAAATTTCGATATGATTATTAAAAATCAGATTGTGCAAGAAGAGTATCCCCAGGTCCCGCATCTCCTGAACTCTGCTCAACTCTGAATCCTTGACCTCATATCTGTATGTAACAGATGCTGTTTTTGTCCAGCACTTACATTTTACCAATATCAAGCTTTAATTCATTATCAGAGCAGAAAGCCACGACTGCATGTTCAGTTTGCAGACGCACACAATCTGCCTGATTCCAAACAACATTATAAATTTTTAGGTCGTCTGCATAAAGTAGAAAGTGAGATGATGTGATGTACTTTGAAATATCATTAACAAACATCACAAAAAGAAGAGGCCCCAGGATTGAACCTTGGGGAACTCCAAAAGTAGGAGTGAAACAATCTGAAAGTATATCATTTTTAACTGCCATAGTTAGGTATGACTTGAGATGATCTTTCAAATTCCAACTCAAAGAGCAATTCTCAATTTTTTTAACAAGGACAGAGTGGTTAACCCCGTCGAATGCCTTAGCCAGGTCAGTATAGGGCTTTCATTTCAAAACTTCCCACCTACGTTATCTGCGTAAAGAGACATATTTGCGCCGAAACACGTCAAGAAATTTATTGAGGGGGGACGGTTTTTTACGTAAAACTGGACTGCCCCTTCAACCCCCTAAGCTCTAGGGCTACCTCCCCAAAATTTTCAAATGAGATAGGGGGTCGAGTGATAGATTATTTTAAAGGGCTGTTTAATCTGTACATTTTGCCGTTCTATTTTCTGCATTTGGCCTCAGTGTTACAGAATAACACCCATTTTAATGTTTAAAAATGCCCATTTATTTTTAAACACACCTGCTTCTTCACCTACCTTTTTATTACAGCAACAGGTAATTCAGCAGGTGTGTTTAAGGATAAATAGGCATTTTTAAACATTGAAATGGGTGTGTTGTTGCAACACTGAGGTCAAATTTTAAAAATAAGACAGCAAACTGTACAGATTGAACAGCTCTTTAAAATAACCTATCACTCGACCCCCTGTCTCATTTGAAAATTTTGTGGAGGTAGCCCTAGGGCTTAGGGGGTTGGCGAAGTCCAGTTTAACGTAAAAACCCTTCCCCTCAATAAGTTTCTTGACGTGTCTCGGCGTTTTCCGCAAATATGCGTCTTTACGCAGATAACGTGGGTGGCAAGTTTTGAAATGAAAGCCCTGTATATAACATCCACTTGATGCCCTGATACAAGATGATGAGCCACGTATTCGGTCATTATGGATAGATTAGTAACCGTAGACCGTAGACCGGTCCCATATAAAGCCATGCCGCTGAAGTACAATAATACTTTTTATGTGCTCGTTTATTTTTGAATGCATTATTCTTCCAAAAACATCAATAGAGCAGGCAGAACAGTTAGGTACAGATCTATAGTCACTGACTAGTCTTGTATTGCCAACTTTCTGGATTGAGGTAATATAGCCCATTTTTGGTTTATCTGATGGAAAATATCTTTCCTTCACCTTATATTTATCAATTTTGAGATTGGTTCTTTCAATATATCGCCATAGGCCTTATATAAAAATAGGCTGGAATGGAATTCCATTCTCCCTCATTGAAGTCTCACAGATTTCTGACAACGGAAAAGGTTTACAACAAAGAAGTGAACAAATCGATAAACTTTCTCTAAAAACCAAGGTATCCATTAAGAGTCTGCAGTTACAGGTAATTTTCGTAGAGGTTCAAATCTAATTGGATCAGGTGTCAAGGCATTATTTTCGATCAGATATCCAAAAAGTTTGACTGATTTCAGGGATTTTTGTTTGTGTTGAAGATATATTTTTTTACAACGAATACATTTTTTTTTCAGATTTTTATTATGGTATGCTGAATTTCTACCGCATATCGTAGGTAATATTATCTAAATGTATAGACACCTTCAAGATTCTCTGATTTTATTACTTATGTAGTCTATTACCCGCAACTCCGTTTGCCACGCCAAAAGGAATTCTTGAAAACTGGTACATATTATTTACCATCTGTCTCAAAAGTTGTATACTACTTTCATCGTGACATATGGTAACTTGGTTGGACGCACTTTGTTAATCCATAACTAAACATCTCAAATTTTGCCGCAGCACGAACAATATCTTCAATATTAGGCAAACGATAAGCATCTAAATATGTAAACCTGTTAATGGTTTGAAAGAAATCGACCTCCATCCTTTTCTTGTGCGTTTCATTTTTTGTTACCAACACCTGTGCCTGTACCCGCCCGCCAAGGAGAGTCGCTGTCTTCCATGATTTCATTTGAAAGAAGGTTCCTTATTTCAGTCTATATATCTTCTGATGAGTAACGTCTTGACTTTGTTGCAATTGGCTTATAGATTTGAAAATAATGTATGAGGTTCAATTTTTAGGAACGCCAAACTACAAATCGATGAGGAGTGGTCAATAGACAAGGAAGACTTGGAACCTCCAAAAGATACTTCAATAGGGTTGAATGCTGTCTAAGTAGGTATATCATGACCTATAATGACATCAGCACATAAATCAGAAAGAACTGAAAAACGTATTTTTCTGTATTTATGTTCCATCATTTCTAAATTTACAAAGCAATGACCTGATATTCGAGACTGTAAAGCTGTTGAGACCTAACTAATACATAGATGTATAAGTACATCGATAAATGACGCAAAATATTGATTTAAATATGTTTCAGAGCTACTTGTATCTACTAAAGCATCGTTCAATTTAATTTTGATAAGGCATTAGGTTAAACTTTCAGGTCCCGCACAAAGGAGAAAAGTCTACGTTTTCCCCATTCAGTATACATGTTGATTGAGAGATGATTATATGCTTCTGAATGTTTTTGTGCCGATTCTAGAGATAGAGCTTGATTCTTGGCTTCATCAAGCTTCAGAGTAGTATTCTCCAACAATTGTTGTCCGATTTGGAAAGAACTTAAGCCACTAATGGAAGAATCTCTAATAAGTCGTTTTGACTCTCTTCAGCGCTGACCAGCTTTGAAGTTGAAGTCCTCACTTAGATGTTGCAGTGCTTGTAAATGATTAACAGACTCTCCAGGCTGCTGCTTCCTGGAAGTAAGGCAGTGTTTGGCAAAGATTTTATTTCTAGGTCTAATGAAAATTGAATTCAAAATCTTAATAGCTTCTGAAAGAGGAACAACAGGATATGTGCTCGGTATTGTTGTGAACTACATAGTTTACCAAGAGTTTTAGTTTTCCATTATCTTCTAGCTTATTACCGAATGATATATGAAATTGCTGAAAGTGACTTTCCAGGAGTCGTATTTTCGAATTCATTTGAATACATTTCGTACCCGAAATTTGACTGACAGCAATGTAAATTAAATGGGGAGCATTCGAAATCGTATCAAATCTCGTACCTATGCGAGAATATTCGAAAATACGACCCCAGTGAATCCACTCTTAAGCAGCTTTTGAAGAGTTTTGATCAGGGTCGAATCGTTCAGGTCTTAAGAGTGTAGGTATCCATTTTGTTTATCAAATTGTGATGATATACTGAAAAGAATGCTGTAAAATATGGAGAAACTGAAACCCAAATCCCAAACACAGAACATGATTCACATTTTCCTTCCAGAAAAACGTAGATTTATCCTGAATAATAACAAATTAACATCAGACAACATTTATTTTGATATTCCTGTAGAAGCTCTACAGGAAGTATTACATCAAGATTGTTGTTCCCTCGTTCAGTCCTTTCTGATGATATCATGAAGTAGAAATATGTAGAGAAGACGGACTTCCCCACAAAGTCTGAATTATTGGAAAATGGAAAAAAATTACCTAATCTGTAAGATATTACAAGTAGAAAAGATGGATGAGGGCTCTTCTCAGGAAAATCAACAAAAGGTTGCAGCAATGTTCTACAAACACTCTCAAACTACAAAGAGTGAACAAGAAAAGTACCTACAAAGAAGAACCTAGAGAATAAGTAAGTATTATATAAAGGTACATGTAACGCTGATTCCATGTTTAGGAAAACAGCTTTAAAGTCCATCCAATTTATCAAAAAAAAATGCCCAGAAAAATTCAACAACAAAAGTAAAATAAAATCAATGACTAATATAAAACAAATTTTTTAATGAAAGTACCTACACCTATTTATTATTCAAATCACTAAAGCATCACTTTTGCAATTAACCTCCATAAAAACTAAAACGAAACGCAATTTAAATATTTGCGGCCATTGTTCTAGTAGCAAAACCCGAAGTAAATTGTGCTAAAATTTAATTGATAATTAGTCGATCTCGGTACGATATATTCAATTATTAAATTCCATGTAATGGGAAAAAATTATAGTTTTACAGGGCACTGAACACGATAGCATACAAATTAATGTGACCGACGCAATTTAAAATGGTTTAATGATACAGCTAATCTAATTTTAACAACCTTATGTTTGTTGGTAAATGATGAGTTAAACTAAACACCTATTTACACTATCGGTCAAACGTATAGGGTACAGTTTCAGAGATTTACATAACATTTTCTTCTTATTTTGAACCTAAATTTTCTAAATACTTTGGAGGTCTTCGAAATGTTGTAGGTCTTTCCCGTGTTTCCACTTTTAGACTTGTTGATTTTGAGTAGATGATGAAATCTCTCTAATCTGATATGATGATGTTCTTGATGTGATAATCTCTCCAAATTGGGAGTTTTACAAGTGATGATCATCATAATTGATATTTACATCAAGTGTCTTCTCTTTATTGTAATGGTTGAAGATTACCTCTGAAGCAAGGTGCTTCTCTGTCATTCGAAAACTGAATCAGTGAATTAGTGCATTCTCGAGATTGGATTAGCTTTTATAAGTTCGGCTTCTTCTACTAGTTGTAGTTGTTCATATTTGCTTCATCCCAATACTTGTCTTGGAACAAGAACAGGTCCTAGATTAGCTGGCCAGATTGGTATAGCTTTCCCATGCGTTGATTTTCTTGGATGACTGAACATTTTCTCTCATAAGGAGTACAATTAATAGCTGTACAGATGAAAAAGCGATTGGAGTGTGAATATAAGCTTCTCACAGTACTTCTTCCCAATGGTGAATGTTGAGTTCTCGGGATTTTACTCAAGGTAAAAGTCTTCCATATTATTCCAATCCATTTTGTAACATTGTATTTGGCCATTATTACCTTCTGGATTATATGGACTTGTAGCTATTTCTCTGGTATGTGAGTATGATTTTGATTCTTCAGTAGACATTCAACTGGATCCTTGATCTGAGTGAATGTAATGTGGCATTCCAAATAGTGAAAAAGTTAATTAGAACATAATTGATAATAGTATCAGAAGTCATATGGAAACAAGCAACTGCAAAAGGAAATCTGGGAAACTCATCAATCAATCAAACCTTCGGAAATAAGGCTTTATTCAACAAAAACTTTAAAGAGCCTTTTGGACATATACACAGAAATTATAGAATGATAAACAGGGGGTTGATAATGGGTGAAAATTCGTGTTCCAAAGCGAAATTCCTAATTATACATGGTACAGATACTGAGTTTTGGGAAGTATGGAACCTCGCAATTGAGAACATCGATAGATAGACGTTCCATACTTAAAACTCACCCTGTATAAGTACCCAGCTAAAAAAATCAATAATAAGCATAAGTACATACTGGATCTACTTCTTACTTTCCCTAATGAATATTTTTCAGCCTCTAATCCAATTTATAAGCTAAATGACCAACAAAGGCCAAATTGGCACGTATACTTACCAGTTTCCGGCGTCGCTGGTATAATTTTGATATTCGGCGGTTCCATGTCGAAGTCCCGAATAATGACAATTTAATTCGAAATAGGCCGCGCAATTATTGTCACAACACACACCTTTTCAAATTCAAACATTACACGGTACCGCCAAACACCGAGACTGACGGCAGAGGTTCTATTATAATGCAAAAATTGCTGACCACCACTGTCGGCCTACACCCTACCTTCTAAACAATAAAATTACCTATTTAAAAATGTCCGTTTTACAATATGATTATGCCAGACGGAAATTTTGTGTTAATGCAATTTGAATGGCAATCGAGGAAGCGACGGACATGGTCTAGATTGTTTGGAGCGATAGTTTTACATTATAATAGTTATCTTCTTTTGTCTGGGAGATTTATTAGAGAAGAGTGGGTGTATTTGTGAATTGTTGGCAGACACGTGCTGGATGCATCTTAAGGGAATTATATATTGGTATTATGATGAACAGTAATTTAGTTTTAAAAGATGGATGGTAATAATTTGAGGAGTTAGCAGCACAATTTTGTCAATCTACATATTAATTTCTCAATAACGATTCTAGTGATATAATGACGTGTTTACTAAAAAAGAACGTTATGGACGTCCAACTCCAAGAGCATCTTGAAAAATTTTGGAAAAAGAAGATAACTCCAAGCAGTAAATAAATACACATAATGGTACAGAAAGTTCACGGGATCTGTTATAAATCTTGATAAGCGAGGAAAAAATATAATACAAATTATGAGGAAATTTCAACAGGTCTTGATGCAGAAAAATGTAGAAGTGGAGCAACTAATTCTGAACCAGAGTCACCTTTAACAAATTTTGTTGAGGATAATGAAAAAGGATCTTGGAGGAACTTCAATAAATCCTACTGTGGAAGAAGGTGGAAGGTGGAAGTAAAAAACAAAAATTAATCAATCATAAATAAATCTGGATAAGGAAGATGGCCAGATGTAATGGAAAGAAAGATTCTGAAGTAGCTCCAATAATATCTTGATAAAGCTCAACTTATACAGTCCAGTGATTCGACCCAGGAGCATATGTATTTCTCCATATTGGTTATGACTCCAAACGACTGATTCTTGGTGCGGTTTATATTCCCTCATCATCACCCACCTCAGTTTATGAGGAATTTACTTCGGTCCTTTCGGATCTAACAGGAAATTATCCTAATTGTGATCTTTTGATGTGTGGGGACTTCAACTTGCCTATAATCTAGAAGAATTCTGAGGAGGGTTTAAGGGTGGTGGGAGCTGAGTCAGTTGCATTAGCTGGTCTCCTGTGCTCATGTTGTAATTACCTGGACCTTAAGCAAGTTAATTCAATACCAAACAGTTTTAATGATTATGATGTTCTTTGTTCTGCGCTGGAAAAATTTGTCCCAGTTAAGCGCTTTAGATCAACTAATTTTCCATTCTGGTTTAGTCGGCAACTTCAACATCAAATTGTTCAGAAAAAAATTGCCCATTCCAAATTCAAAAGAACGCATTATCATGCGGACTCTGTTCAGCTTTCATCTTTAAGAGATAGTTGTAAAGTTTTGAGTTCCTCGATTAATTCTGATCTGGCACAAAACCCAGGTTCCTTCTGAAAAACATATAAATAGTCTCTGTAGGTCGAGTGTTTATCCCTCGGTTCATCCCAATAGCATGCATTATAACGGCAAAAACGCAGGTAGCGGTCAGAATATTGTGAATTTGTTTGCTCGGCATTTCGCTTCCATCTACAAGGAACCCAGCCAGCACAGACACATACCAGTGATGTGAAGTTACGTAAAATTGGGGATGTTAAACCTAGCATGTGATGTACTTTGTAAATCACATGGATATATCTGCGATAGCCGAATTTCCGCAACTGCGCTGCAGAAAATAACATTCAGGGTATGACTCAGATATAATATCGCCGGGGTATTTCACGAGAATATAGAGAATACATGCTTTTTAACACGTAACGGATATGTAACCACGCAATACCTATGAGACATAGATCTGTAACATCCCTTGTATTTTGTATTCGGTATATCCTGCATATATTATTATTTAATGTTGATGTTACATGACATTGTAACATAAAAAGGACGTTAGTTTTTTTGGTTAGGCATAAAATAAAATACAAAATATACGAAAAAAACTTTTTATTAGATACATGTTAAAACTTCAAGTTAACTTTCTATTGACGAATAAATAAGAAAATAGAAAAGCAAAACATACCTTTCAATTATTTGTTAGATATAGGGGTAAAAGGGCACGTAGGTATTATTGTCCAAGCTCTAAAGGCACAATCACATCGCAGATGGCATTTCACGTATCTCTGGAAGTAATTTTTCAATAGAAGATTTCATTATAACTTGACTTTGACAGAAAGTCGACAAACAAAGTCACAAAACCTATAAATAGCAACGTCAATGTTAATATTTTTTATTCCATTTTGACGTTTAAAAATGACATTATTGAACGCATAACAATAAAGGTAAGTAGACGTTTATCACCTTAGTGATTTAAAAACATTTTAACTCACTCTCGGCATGTTAAGTCACTCTGCCCAACTAAAAATCTGAAACCTCAGTGATTTAAAATATTTTTAACTCACTCCCGGCATTTTTCCTTCTACTAAAATTAAAATTTTCACAAAATGGGATAAAATTTTGTAAACATCACGTGAGTTAAAATCTTTATTCATTCGAAGAAAATTAACCCACTCGCTAGGGCTCGTGGGTTAAACTTTCTTCTCATGAATAAAGATTCATTTAACTCACTTGGTGTATAAATAACTATTATTTGCAATCATATATGTAATCTTGTCATTACTGACTTTTTAAAAATTTGGAAGTGACACTTTACCTGTGTCACTTCCCTCTTCGATTTCCCTCACCGATTTCCCTATTCGACTTCCCTCACCGATTTCCCTCACTCTAATTTATTTACCTCCGCTAGCAACAATGAGAACATGTCAGGTAAAAACGTCAAAGCAGTGAATGACACATTTTGGCATGTTTGTTTTATTTTTTTAAGATTAAAAAAATTGATTGACTAATAATTAATTGTGTGCTTGCAAATAAAATAGTATACAAACCTCGGAGGAAAGTTTTCATTTCTGTCTCGAGATTAATAGTCTATATAAATCTCTCGACAGTAATGAAACACTTCCCTACTCGGTATGTAATATACTATTTCAATTTTGGGCCTAAATTTAATAACTATGGCAGTTGTTGGAGAGCTCAGACAAGAGAGCTTTTCAACATGAGACAAGAGAGCTCTCCAACAACTGCCATAATAGGGAACTTGCACATTTTTTTTTATTTCTAAAATGTGTTCTACTACACTAAAGACTCATGTCAGTCATGCCAAATATCGAGCATTAAAAATCAACCGTTAATTTTTTATAAATATTTAAAGCTACTCTCGAAAAATCGCCACTTAAAAACGACCTCGCGAAAAAGTGACGTCACTGGGCAGCAAAATTCAAAATTTTATTGACAGTGACGAATAAGTTGCCATTTCTATGTAAATATTTTGTGTGATAGGTATAGATTGGTTCTCCCTATTCATTATTTGCGTTTTGTGTTTCTGTGGACTAGAGAAGAAATGGGTAAAACCAAGTATAAAACGTGTTTGGTGCCAATGTGTATAAACTCTGCGATAAAAATGCCGTCTAAAATTTTTATAAGATTACCAAACTCTGCAAATCAAACTCGTCGAGAAAAATGGAGTACAGCATGCAGGAGAAATACAGAGGATATTTCTGAGAAAAGTGGAGGAGTTTACGTATGCGAAGACCATTTTAATGTAAGTAAGTAAGAACTGGGTAACACCAAACGTTAAGACTTTGGGCAAAACTTATTTTATATCATAACCGGGGTTTCATATTTACATAATATTTGGAGCAGATATTTTTCGTGGATTTTCAATGTTTTTGAGTAGGTATGAAATTGTAGACAATAGGGTAGTGGACAAGGTATAATTTCAATGAATTCCATGATCTATTGTTCATCTATGGAGTAAATGAAAAATATTTCTATTGGAAGAAATTTCAGAAAAAATTGCTAACTTTGTTTAAAACGATTGTTAAAGTACAGTTTTGGGACGCACTATTTAAACGAAAATATTTCGCGCCTTGATTCTACGTCATAGCTGCTGAATTTGAGTATGAAATGAATCAAACCTTCGTCCTATATTCGACACACACTGACTCATTAGTGCAAAAAAGAGAGATATATCAGCGTCTGTCGGGCGCACCCTCAACTTAACCCCACTTTTTGAAAGATTTCCATTTGTCAATCAATGCACCCTGAGCTTATCTGCATCTTTTTCTAGAAGCATGTAAAATATAAGGACGCACTGACCGCGCTCTCGCCCACTTTAAATTAATGTCGGAATGCCTTGACGCTATAAGACAACAGCTATGACGTAATTTCCGGGCGGTAAATTATAGCGTTTAAAATAAGTACAAATTTGTTTATTTTTTTTTAGATATATTTTTGTTTTCTGAAATCAAAGAATCAACAACTACTATTTATTTTGTTATGGAGATTAATAAAAAAAATATTTCAAAAAATTGTCCACTACCCTATTAAATACTTAGTAAAAAGCACAGATTTTCTAACAAAAATGTTGATTTTTCACGAAGAAAAATTTTTTACGTTAGTTTAATTCTTCTTTCAAACTATCGAAGCAGTCAAATTCAAACTAATTAAAAAGTTGCCTTAAAATTAGGCACTTAATATGAGAATGTTAAAATTTAGTTTAATAATACCTTGAATAAGTACCGATTACTTACCTATCTATTACTTATAGTTCTTTCTTTCTGTTGCAGTTAAAAGAAGATATGGAAAACTATATTCAATTTAAGCTTATGGGTGGTAATACAAAAATTAAAATGAAACCTGGTGTTGTACCACATATTTTTAATTCTAAGCCAGACAGAAAAAGAGCTTGTGTTCAGCCTTCTAGGCCTACATCTGTAAATAGGGCCAAACCAATGACATCAAAACACAGATGTCATTGTGCCAAACGGAGAATTGTAGATGAAGCATTGGCATCAATAGCATCTACTACCACATCATCATCAGTAGAAAACTTAGAGAATATAAAACCTGTGCAAGTAGATTTGAATCCACCTACGAACGAGCCTTCAAATGACTATTGTTCCGGTTAGTAGGTATTTAATGAAAAAGAAAATCAAGAGCTGGAGAAGAAAAAACAAAACAGAAGTAACCAAGCAAATAAAAAACAAGTAGACGTCACCTTTTTGAAAAAATAGAAAAAGTTTGAAACACGTTTGTCAATTTGCTCGCTGCCACGCATTTTTTTATATTATTTTTTTTTAATAAAACATTTAAGAAGCTCGTCTGCAGTCCACTGTTTTCCCTGAGCACAGGGTGGTCCTTCGCCACTTGAAATACACGCTCAAACAAAAGATTGGTCCCAACGAACCGGATATTGAATTGGCCAGTGAAGAAACGCGCAGGAAGAAAAATAAGTACAAGTCTCGTGAGTCCATTCCAAGTTATTGTCATACGCTCCACACGCTACAACATACATTTTAAAAGCATTGCATTCCTCAATTTGTTTTTGACGGAAAAATATCGATTTTTTGACAATTTTTTTTTTGACATTCACCTTTTTACCTGATTTACCAGCGGTTTTTGTTCATTAATCAAATAATTACGGTTTTGCGTATTCAAGTGTACATTTGATCTGATTCATTAGCAAAATGCCACCGAAAAAGTCAGAGGAAGAAAATTCACAACTCAAACATGCTCGAGAAGTTATTATTGATAGGTTGAAACGTTTCAAAGATTTTTTAAGCACGGATAAAAATAATCAAAATTCAATTCAGGTTGAAATCCGCTTGAAGAGTGTTCAAGAGGATTTTCTTGAATTTGATAAAACACAAACCAGTTTAGAATTCTTGGATAGGGCAGAAAAAAGTAACCGTTTAGACATCGAAAATGAGTTTTATGAGGTAATTGGTTTTGCAAAATCGTGCATTGAATCAGTGAAACAAGCAAGCACGACGCTAGTATCGCCATCAGTGGGTACCTTGGGAGTTTCTTCAGGTTCTGTTGCCAAATTACCAGCAATGGGTCTTCCCAGTTTTTACGGTACCTATGAAACTTGGTTAAGTTTCAAAGATATCTTTAATTCGATTGTTCATAATCAAAGCAATTTAAGTGAAGTTGACAAGTTTCTTTACTTAAAAGTTTGTTGCAAAGATGACGCGCTCAGGTTAATAGACTCGTTAGAAGTTACGGCGAGTAATTATCAAATTGCTCTCGATATACTGCACAAACGTTATGAAAATAAACGTGCTATCGTAAATCATCACGTCAACAGCATACTTTCTAAATTGCCAGATATTCAAAAAGAATCCTCCACAAATTTGAGAAAATTGTTAGATCTACTTTTTCAGCATTTAACCTCTCTGAAAAAGTTAGGCTTACCAACGGACAGTTGGGACGCTTTATTAATTCCGATTATTTTGAGCAAACTTGATTACAGAACCAAACGCGAATGGGAAGTTAAACAAGATGATGACAAATTACCCACATTAAATCAATTAACAGACTTTTTAAGTAAAAAGTGTTTTTCCCTCGAAGCATTGCAGTACGAAGCGTCTAAAACTCAAAAAATACACGACACACAAAACATCAGAAACTTGAATTCAAAACACACATCAAACTTCTCATTCAGAAATAATAAATCATCACCACAACAATGTTTTACAGTAACAGGCAATTTAGCTTGTCCTATATGCAATGAAGCTCATTATATTTATCAATGCTCGAATTTCACAAATTTATCAATAAACGAAAAATACAATATAATTCATCAACATAAATTATGTAGTAATTGTTTGCGTCGAGGTCATTTCAAAAATGATTGCAATTCAGGTGTTTGCAAAAAATGTTCCCAAAAACATAACACGTTATTACATGAAGATAATCCACAAACAAAAACTAATTTTGCTCCTTTTAAGCCCAAAGTCACCAGTAATTCAGAAAAAAAGGACTACGTCGCAACATCGACCCTCATAGCTCACGAACTACGCGACAAATTTCCAATTATGACAGACGAAAGCGCGGACATGAGAGTCGACCGTTATGACGCGGCAGCTGGTCAAAGTAACGAGTTTGAGTCAGTGAAGGATAAGAATTTCAATGAAAATGTTTGTATGTCATCTCATTTACCGAATTTTTCAGAATTATCGTTTGTTAATGTAAATGCCAGTCAAGTTCTTCTATCTACAGCTGTGGTGTTAATCGAAGATAAATTTGGAAAGTTGCATGAATGCGTAACTTTGTTAGATTCTGGAAGTCAATCCAATTTAATGACCCGCGAACTTCGTGAAAGGCTGATGTTGGATTCTGAAGAAATCCGCGCTCCTTTAGCAGGTATAAACCAAATAATAATGAATGTTCACGAAAAAACTCAAGCTAAAATAAAATCGCGATTCACTAATTTTCAAACTAAATTAACATTCTTAGTTTTGCCAGTTATTACTGAAAAATTGCCGTTATTTGGATTTCAAAAAATTCAAATCCCTTTGCCAAAAAACATTCCCCTCGCTGATGAAAATTTTAATATACCCAAGAAAATCGATTTATTGTTGGGTGCAAATATATTTTATGAACTTATTGAGAACGGAAAAATCAAATTAGGTCAAAATCTACCTGTTTTAATGCAAACTTCTTTAGGTTGGATTTTAACGGGAACTTTAAGTACAGGCAAAATAAATTCTCAAAAATCAGTATGCAATTTCATCAATCAGGTGTCAAATAATGATTTAAACGAAAAGTTAAACAAATTCTGGCAAATCGAAGAGTTACCTCAAATTCAAATTTTGTCACGCGAGTCTCAGTTTTGTGAAGATTATTTTCAGCAAACCACAAGCAGAAATTCAGATGGTCGATTTGTAGTTCGACTACCGTTTTCCGAAAGTAAATGCGAAATTTTAGGCAATTCAAAATCTATGGCTTTGAAAAGATTCAAAAAATTAGAGTCTCGTTTTCGATACAACCAAAATTTAATGGAATGTTATATTCAATTTATGCAAGAATATCATCAATTAAATCATATGTCTTTAAAATGTAATCTTGAACTGGATAATTCTAAGGAGAGAACGTCATTTTTTCTACCTCACACAGCTGTTCTGAGAGATTCATCAGTTACCACGAAGTGTCGAGTGGTTTTCGATGCTTCCGCAAAATCAGATACAGGGAGGTCTCTAAACGATCTTTTTATCAGGTCCCACGGTTCAAGATGATCTTTACTCTATTTTATTAAGACTACGTTTACGAAAGGTTGTTCTCAATGCTGACGTCAAAATGATGTTCAGGCAAATCCTAATACATCCAGACGATTGTTCTTTTCAACAAATTATTTGGCGCGAAAATCCTCAAGAATCACTTAAAGTTTTCACGCTCAATACAGTGACTTATGGCACATCGTGTGCACCTTTTCTCGCGACACGTTGTCTGAAGCAGCTCGCTTTAGATAATAAAGACATTTATCCTCGTACTTGTAAAATAATTGAAAATTCTTTTTATATGGACGATCTTCTAGTTAGTGTTAATTCAGAAGAAGAAGCCTTAGATATTTACCGCGAAATAACTGATATTTTTTTGCAAGCTAAATTTGAATTAAGGAAGTGGTCGTCAAACAAAACTTCTATATTGGACTTTATTTTGCAAGCAAATAAAATTAACAATGACAACTTAATTCATCCCCACGTCAGTAAAGAATTCAAAACTTTAGGTATTTCTTGGATTCCAGATGAAGATATTTTAAAATACTCGATAAAAGTAAACATAAATCCCAAGAAAGTTTCCAAACGTATTATTCTGTCCACGATAGCCCAAATATTTGACCCGCTTGGTCTAGTTAGTGTTTGTCTAATAAAACCTAAAATTTTACTTCAAAATATTTGGAATTTAAAGCTCGATTGGGATGAAGAAATTCCTCCAAATTTAACAGAATCATGGTTAAACTTTGTGAAGGAGTTACCTTTATTAAATGACATAAGAATTTCCAGACAGGTGGTACAAATTTCTCAAAATAAAGTAATTTTATTTGGGTTTAGCGATTCGTCTGAAAAGGCTTATGGCGCATGTGTTTATTTAGGTTCAATTAATGAAAAGGGTGAACGGAAAGTGCGATTACTCACAGCAAAATCAAAAGTTTGCCCAATTAAAAAACTTACCATACCACGTCTCGAATGGGCTCGTTCAACATTTTTTTTTTATTTTATAAATCGAAAGTGGAACACTTTTTAAGTCATTCTCCAAATTTTTAGATTTTTATTTCAACATTTAGGCCCTTAAATAAATTAAGAAAGTTGGACCGCGCGAAAAAGGGGCGGAGCTTCGTGTGACGTCACTATGCAGCTGCTGATCGTGCCGTGCGACAGTTGAGATACAAGCGTTTATTGTGTTTATGTTTACAAACTGCGTTTATATTTATATTGTGATTTTTGTGTTTATCTTATTTAATATGAGTGATAATAAAGGTTCTAGAAAATATTGTGTGGTTCCGGAGTGTCCTAACACTTCCGAAAATGCCCCAGAAAAGCTTTTTATCAGCATGCATGCCTTATGATCCTGTTACTAGAAAGCTTTGGCAAAAAGCTATGCGCCGAGATGTTTTTGTTTCCGACAAATCCCACGTTCATTGCTGTGAAGATCATTTTGATGTAAGTTTAATTCTTAACATGCCAATGTGATAGCAGAAATTCATTTATACCTATCCTATTTTAGATAAAAGAAGACATAGAAAATTATATGTACATAAAAACGATGAAAAAGGGAAATATTAGACTCGAGCCAAAAGTAGTACCAAGGTTTTTTGATTGCCAAAAAAGTCGAGTCAATACACACAAGTCGAAACCATCAAGGGTTTTGCAAAAAAAAGAACAAAAATCCATAATTAGTAATTTATTACTTTCTAAAGCATCTATTCAGGATGAGATCGTCGAGCAGGAAAATGTGGTGGAAATGGAACCAAAGTTTAAAGATATGGGCGTTCAAGTTGTATTTAAGGCTAATATCCGTAGCAAGGGAGTACAGTGTACAAGTGAAGACTTGCCAATCCCAAATACTGGAAAAAAAAGAAAATGTCCTTTTAAGAAAAGGGCTCCGAAGGAAATGCGGTTGGAAGAAAACACTAATAACGATTCAGTTTCTACAAGCGGCTCTACATCAACATTCATTTTATCATCAGAACTGAGCGTGTCCTCAGTGTCAAATTCAAATTCGGATTGTGGAAAGCATATAAATTTTCCAGAAGAGATACAAAAGAGAACATTTTTTTTGATAGAAAAAAATCCAAAACTTTATTTAGGTATTCCTAGCCATTCAATATTCATTGTGAATATGCTAGCTGAAAAATGTAGATTGGACAGATTGGATATTTTTTTAACTCTAAAAAAATCAAACTGAATTTATCCTACAGAATATTAGCCGATGATTTTAGTATAAAAGTTGCTAAAATATGTAATATTATTCAAAAAACAATACCGTTACTAGCTGGTTGCCTTTATCCATTTGTTCAGTTTAAATCATTATCCGAGGTTCAAGAAAAACTACCTATTCCCTTTAGGCACCGATATAAAAATGTCCAATGTATTATTGATTGTTTTGAAATCTCAATACAAAAACCAAGTGACCCAATACTACAGTCCCTCTCATGGTCAGAATATAAAGGTTGTAACACTATGAAATACTTAATAGCATGTACACCAAATGGATTCATTACTTATATTTCTTCTGGTTTTGGTGGTAGAAGTACTGATAAAATGATAGTCGAGGAATCGACATTTTTAAAAAACTTGAATCCAGGCGCCCAGGTGATGGCCGACAGAGGCTTTAAGCATCTCGAAGACCAACTTGCAGCCAATAATAATCAATTGGTTAGACCACCATCTGTCTCGTCTGACCAAAAAAGTTCTAAGCAAGAAGTTAAGGAGTCAAAAAGGATTGCAAGCTTGAGAATACATGTAGAACGAGTGATTTCCAGAATAAGGGAATTTGCTATTCTTCAACCACATGCTGCGGTTCATTTAAGTTTAGTGAAATATTTAGATTTAATAGTGCAAATAGTTTGTGGGGTAATTAATTTACAAGATTATTTAGTAAAATAAACAAAAATAATATTTCACATAATTTTATTAAAAATGTTGTCCAGCCAAAATTCATCAAGTTGTTTTATTACTGATTTAACAAGTTCCTCATCAAAATCGCAATATTTTATTGTAATTTTTTTTGATTTTTCAAAATCGGGATGCGACATAACAAAAATTCCATGCATTTTTTTACTGAGATACATTTGTATTTGAATTTGATACAAGCATTTTTCTTTAATATTTCCATCTGAATCTATGTAATTTAGGCATGATTTTTCGGTAGTTGGACTTTTAATTTCAACTACAAATTCTTTGTTGATAGCATCTGGAGAGGCACCTATCAATGGATTTTGTTGGGAAAGGAATATTCCCGCTTTAAAGAACCTTTGTCCAGTTTGTTTTTCTAATAATTTCAATATGTCATTTTCTAGATATAGTCCCCTCTTCATTGCTTTAGTTTGAATCAATTTTGCTCCTAAAATACTTTCTACTAAGCATCCATCCACAGTTTTACATCTGGTAACACTATGAGCTTTTGATGCAGTAATCCGTCCATACCTCATTTCCTGCCAAATGATACTATCACTGTGTTTTCTGGTATCTCTTTCTACCTCCAAAATTAATTCAGCTTTCATTTTGGTTTTACAAAATTCTATAAAAAGTTTTGAATTTTTTCCTTGTGGTGCAGAATTTTTAAAGGCAATAGCAAGGTTATGGATTGAAAGATTGGAATATTTGTCAGTGCTATGATATCGCATTAAACTATTTTCTACCTTTTGCTTTTTGGCTTCACTAATATATTCTAGCAACACCGAGTCATCATAAGTAGCTGTAATTTTTTTTTCCAAAATCAGCTGGGGAAATAGTTTTTTTTGTTGTTGGAGCCAATGATAACTTTGATTTTTTCCAATAACAGATTTTCTCTGTCGGAGAAGGTTCCTCGCTTCGTCGATGCAGCCACATCAAAAATGCAACTTCATGCTTACACCCTCCTTCAGACGCAGCACAATCCTGACATTTTGTATTAACAACTTCCTTTTCTTCAGTATTAATAACACAGAGCACAGTATAATTTTTCGATTTTATTTTGTGTTCTGGGGTGATTTTAGCTTTTAATTCACAAAGCGCTGCTTGTTGTTTGAGTTGTACATATCCAATAGCGTTATCACCATAGCTTTGTCTGCCAGACCTGAAATCGAAAGTTTTTCTTTGAAATATATTAGAGCATCTGGGTAAAGTACCATATTATTTATTTACTCTATTACGATTCCTTCAGTTATCTGAACGAAAAAAAACAAACTTTATTTCAGTTTAATTTCTAATTTAATTTTTAATATGGGATTAAATATAAAACAGGCATTGAGAGTAATATTTTTTACTTACCTAAGCAACTTTATCCCCCTCATTTCTGCACTTATAAAGTCTTTATGTTTATTGAAATAATCAAAAACCATAAACATATCTACTTCTGGTAAATTACCAGAATCTGCTTTTATGAAACCTCTATCAACCGAAAACATTGCTAGTAAATCAAATTTATTAAATAGTCCAAATTTGAATACTCTAAATAATTAATAACAATAACAGAAAATTTAAAATATACACCTCTAGTAACTGTCAAGTCACCAAAGTCAAAATCAACTGTCGAAAAGCAGACTCAAAACGCGTTCGCGAACGGGTGCCCGCGTCGTCTTCATGCAGAATGACGTCACGACTCGGCAGCGCGCTTTTTCCCGAAACCCAATCTTTAACATTGAATATCTAAGAATTGGATAAACCTATGAAGCTGAAATTTTAACAGCTTATTAAGATGATCGAATTCAATTGAATAATATAGAAAAAATAACGAAAAAAAAATATCGGTAACAAGCCCATTACTCGCAGCTCATTTACTTGCGAAGTTAGTCAATATTGTAAAAAATGCACTTGATGTAAATATTTCCGAAATTGTTTTATTCACTGACTCGACTATTGTTTTATCATGGTTGAAAATCGATCCAAGTCAATTAAAAACATTTGTTGCTAACCGAGTAATGAAAGTTACTGAACTTACAAAATTGGACGATTGGCATTTTGTCAGGAGTGAAGATAATCCTGCGGATATAATAACTCGAGGTATTGACGTAAAATATTTAAAAAATTGCGACCTTTGGTGGACAGGTCCGTCTTTTCTCAAAGAAAAAAATTATGAAAATTTACTTCCTTTCAAGAAGCACTACCCGAAATCAAAACAGTTTCTATAATGCTAACCACTACTCAAATTTCTGAATTTACAATTTTCAATGAATTTTCCACTTTCATAAAGTTACAGCATGTGGTTGGATACATGTGCAGATTCAAGAATCGGTTATTGAAAAAGATTTCAAAATCTACTTCAAAATTTCTATCAATTGATGAACTATCAGAATCTTTAAATATTCTCATAAGACTTGCTCAATTAGAAGCTTTTAACAAAGAAATTATTGATCTCAAAAATTCAAAGTCGGTAGATAAAAATAGTAAATTGGCTAACTTGAATCCTTTTCTGGATTCAAATAATTTAATAAGAGTAGGAGGACGCTTATCCAACTCACAACTTGAATATGACCACAAATATCCTATAGTTCTTCCATATAAACACCAATTTACTAATCTTTTGCTTTCTCACGAACATTTGAAAAACTTTCACGCTGGAGCTCAAAATCTGCTATCTATTGTGCGATTGAAGTTTTGGCCAATAAATGGTAAAAACGCGATCAAAAAAGTTATTCGTTCTTGTGTACGGTGCTTTAGAGCTAACCCAAGAGTTTCAAAATTTTTAATGGGCGATTTGCCTCACGCGAGAGTTACACCAGCTAGAGTTTTCTCAAAATGTGGCATCGATTATGCAGGACCGATTTTTATTAAGGAAGGTACGCTTCGTAGAAGCAAAACTGTGAAGACCTATATTTGCATTTTTGTTTGTTTTGCGGTGCGTGCTGTTCACATTGAATTGGTCCACGATTTAACTACAGAAAGTTTCTTGAATGCACTCAAGCGTTTTATTTCTAGACGAGGTCGTCCTACAGATATCTACTCTGATAACGGTTTAAATTTTGTAGAAGCCAATAATTATTTCTCAGAGTTATACGAGTTATTAAATAATGAAAAACTTCAAAATAATGTGTCGGCATTTCTCGCAAAAGATCAGATCAAGTGGCACTTCATACCAGCCAAATCTCCACATGTAGGTGGTTTGTGGGAAGCCGCCGTTAAATCGACAAAATTTCATATGAAACGCGTGCTCGGAAATACTATTTTAACCTACGAAGAGATGAATACTCTTCTCGTACAAATAGAGGGTTGTCTTAATTCACGTCCACTAACAACATTATCCCACGATGCCAACGATATGATGCCACTGACGCCAGCCCATTTTTTGATTGGGGATTCCTTAGCTAGCATGCCCCAACATAACATATTGGATCAAAATACTAACAGGCTCTCCAGATACCAGCATCTACAACAAATGTTGCAAAGTTTCTGGTCTCGTTGGTCACGAGAATACCTAAGTCAGCTCCAGGCTCGCTCAAAATGGTTAATAAAACTCCCATGTAATCTACAAGCTGGTTCCATTGTGATTCTGTTGGAAGACAATCTGCCCCCTCTACGATGGCCTATGGCAAAGGTGATTGCTTTACATCCCGGTGCAGATAACATTGTGAGAGTGGTATCAGTGAAGTTATCTAGTGGAACTATTGTGAAACGATCACTATCAAAAATTTGTGTTTTACCTATTGATACGACTGTCTAAGAATTTAATTTCCTCTCAAAAGTTAGATTTTCTCGAAAATTTTAGAAGAGATGTACGTTGTTTAAAATTGCAATTTTTTGCATAAATTTTGTTCATTTTATTTAAGTATTTATCAATGTATAACTTTTTTGAAAAGTATACTTTTCAACGCGGGCGGCATGTTCCGGTTAGTAGGTATTTAATGAAAAAGAAAATCAAGAGCTGGAGAAGAAAAAACAAAACAGAAGTAACCCAAGCAAATAAAAAACAAGTAGACGTCACCTTTTTGAAAAAATAGAAAAAGTTTGAAACACGTTTGTCAATTTGCTCGCTGCCACGCATTTTTTTATATTATTTTTTTTTAATAAAACATTTAAGAAGCTCGTCTGCAGTCCACTGTTTTCCCTGAGCACAGGGTGGTCCTTCGCCACTTGAAATACACGCTCAAACAAAAGAACTATAATGAAAATGTAATTTACAAAGTAGCAAACAAAAATGTTGCAGTGCAATGTCGTCGCCGCCCAACAATTAGAAGTAAAGCAGTGCAATGCAAATTATTTTGTGGCGTTTCAGTTGGTTTATGCGCCTCTAAAAATTTCTCGACACTGTATTTTAATTAGGCCACCTAGTGTCTCTGCTAGTACAAAGTCTACTAAGTCTGAAGTACTGGAAACAAAACGTATAGCTAGTTTGAGAATTCATGTAGAAAGAGTTATTCGAAGACTAAGAGAATTTTCCTTCTTGGCACCTCATGCATGTATTGATAACAAGTTAATACCTTATACAGATCATGTAATAAAAATAGTATGTGGTCTAATTAACTTACAATCGGGAGTAATTTCAGGGCAGTAGGGATTTATTAATTGAATAAATAAAGAACTGGAATAAAACACACAGTCTATCTGCACTCTTTATTTTACAAAAATATAATCAGTTGGAAGAGGAGTTCAGCATGTTTCGGATCTATCATGATGTATACACCCCAGGCCCTCCCCCTAACTCCCATATTTTGTAACTTGTAGAGCTTATGCTGATGATAATGGATCTATGACAGATCCGAAACATGTTCAACCTCCCTTCCAACTGATTATATTTTTGTAAAATAAAAAGTGAAGATAGACTGTGTGTTTTACTCCAGTTCTTTAACTATTCTCTTCACTATTTCACTATTTCAAAAAATTAAATAAATTATAAACATAGGTATTATCCGTTCACAATCCGATGTCCATAGGTGCAGGTAAATTTATCACCTTTCCCTATCAAATAGCATTGTAAGGTGATAAATTTACCTGCACCTGTGGACATCGGATTGTGAACAGGATATACTTAGTTGTTATTTTTGAACACTCCAAATTCCTTCAAATTATTATTTTTATTTTTCTTTTATATCAGTAAGTAAAACATTACTATATCGAGCACGGAAAGCTATGGGTAAATTTAATCTCACAGAATATTGGTGATGTAAATATACAATTTCTTAAAAACTTACTTAAGTATTTCTGGCAGTGATTTTGAAAATATATTTGATGCATTTCCTTCACTTGGAATAGGTTAATAAATAGATATAAATATTGTTTTTAGTTGCATTCTATTTATTTATTTTTATTTTTAACCATATATGTAATGTTGACATTACAGTCTTTTTAAAAATTTGGAAATGTCACTTTACTGTCTTTTCATTTCCCTGCTCCACTTCCCGTCCCCATTTCCCGTCCTCACTTCCCGTCCTCGTTTCATTATATTTATGTGGCAGGTATTGTCAAATTTTTTTCAAAATTGATGACAATGACATAAAATTCAAGCAAATAGCATAGCATACGTTCACATTCAATTTGATTTCTAATTTAAATTAGCAAAAATTATGGTTAAAAATAAAATAGTATACTATGCTCGACAGGAAATTTAATTACTGTCTCGAGATATAGTTTATCTCGACGCTACGCGTCTCGAACTATAAAATCTCTCGACAGTAATAGCTAATTTCCCGTCTCGGATTGTAATATACTATTACAGAATTATATAAATGAACAAAAATATTATCACGCCAAAAGCATTCGGCTGCATCCATCAAAAAATTTATGTATTCTCTATCAAATTCTTCCCAAACATGATAAAATTTCGAATTGTTTTCAAAATTTGGATCAGCCACACAAAATAAACATTTCTTCTTCTCAAACATAAACATTTGCAGTTGAATTTGAGCCTTGTATTTGGAAGTAATTTTATTTTCTTTGGTTAGATAATTTACAACGGTTTTTTCTGATTGAGGACATTTGATTTCAACCACGTATTCATCGCATATAGCATCAGGTGATGCTCCAAAAATTACATATTTTGGACTTAATTTTATTCCAGCATCACTAAGTAAACTTTAAATTTTTTTTCTATTGCTTCTTTCACCTTTTTTTCTAATCTTATCCCTCTTGTCATGGCAGCTGTGGGTTTAAATAATGAAACTCCTAGAACTTGGTTCACGAATACTCCATCGCTTTTTTTGCAATGGGCTGCTTCATAAAGCTTTGATGCTGTGATTCGCGCGTATCTAAGTTCGAACCATAAACTTGATTCTGATTGTAGCACTGTTTCAGCAACAGCTTTGGAACACAACTCCGAGTGAAGAACAATGTTCGAAAAATTCTGCACAATTTTTCTCTTTAGAATTCTTACAGTATACTATTCATTAATTGGAAAAGGCCCAGATTATTTTTTATACTATCAGGCTTCTTAAAGTGCTTCAAAAGTTGGCTTTCTGAGTTCTTCTCAATCCCTGTATCTATAACTTCCTTCAAGAAAGTGGAGTTTTCTTCATCTGAACTCAGTTCTTCCGGGGCACCAAAATCCTTGAGTGTTAAGAATTTTATTGAAGTTCCAACTTTCGAAAGCTTGCTTTTTACCCAGTAGCAGGAAACTGATGTCGGAGAACGCTCTTCGCTTCTCCTATGAAGCCACATTAAGAATGCAATAGCATGCTTACAACCACCTACAATGATGAGTGATAACTAAATAATCAGAAATTGAAAGTCACTATGTTTACCAGAAGACGCAGCACAGTCATGACATATTCTCAATTTTTTCCAATGCTTCATCGATATTACAACATTATGTTCTGGTGTTATTTTGGATTTTACTGTGCAGATATTATTTTGTCTTCGCACTTGTACCCATCCTACAGCTGCATCTCCATATGATTGTCTTCCAGATCTATAATCAATAACATATGTACTTATTAATAGAGCCTTCCTAACTCAAATTAGGATTAATAGATACATACTTATCTGCTTTTACGCCACGAACTTCGCCTAGGGAAAAGTTTTCAGAATTTTTGATAAAATTCGCAACCATAAACATATCCACCATAGGCAAGTTATCAGATTGTCCTTTGGAAAAACCTTCTTCGGTCATTTTAAACTTAAACGCTTAAACTACACTAACGTCCAATAAGTATACACACATCAAATTCTAATATAAAATACGAATATTGAAAATTGAAAAATATATGATCAAATTTGCACAACGGTTGCATTTGACAATGGCATAATAGACAATGACGACACCGGACACCTGCACACAACAGGTTATTACTGCCCTGTGACGTCAGGATCAATAGAAACACTTTTTTCGTGCGCTTCCTTAGTTTCGAATTACTTGGTATTTTCAATTGAAGATTTTGGACATCTAAGACAAGATATTATTTTTCTTTCCTAATTGCATGATTTATTAGGTCGTTTGTTAGTGTTTTTCACTATTTATTCCATATTTAATTTAATGTGCAAGTTCCCTATTATTAAAACAACCACCACTTCATAATCAACATCTATTTTTTTCTTCTCTCATGAGTCTCTGCTTTGCTTGTCGTAGCCACTCGAACACCATGGTCTCAAGCTCCGCTATATAGCATTTGGTTTTGTGATGCATTATCTTAAATACAAAAATTCAATTTTCATTTATCAGGCAAGACAATACCTAATGTTTTGAATTGTGAAATATTTATCGATCGGTAGGTACCAAATATACTTACCATAGGCTCCAACAAATTCGCATGTAGCACTAATCACAGTTCATTAAAAAAAAATACCTACTTATAATTTTCAAACACAAAAGGAAAATAGAAAGGGCGTAGTAGTTGATGTGAATTTCGGAAATACCAAATAACAACTGAACAAACAAAACAGAGACAAAACAACAGACAACGGCATAAGAAAATGGCTTCAGTTCAGTCCATTTTTATAATCAACAGAATAATAGAACCGAATAGCGGAAGTGTTGCCAACTCGCTGATACGAGAAAGCCCTACAGGACAGTAGAGTAATGTTAATATCTCTAGAACTAGGGGTACATTCAGTAGTCTGGCATCACTGTATTGGAAAAAAATATTAAAACATTCATCTGTCACAGAAGAGCACCAAAATAATTGAATTGTATAGGGTATAGTTACATAATATTGCAATAATATTGCTGATATATCACAAAGTTACATTCATGGCACATTAATATTTTGTCTTTTGGTAATATAATATCATAAAGTTACATTAATGGTACATGAATATTTGTCTTTCGGTTGAACATACCATGGTGCCATATCAATTATATACATTGAACGTAACAAATTAATTTCACATTATAACAAAAATAGTATGTTTCATGTATGTTGATGGTGAGTTACAAGAAAATATACCCATGTTGACAGAAAAAATACATCGCGACACAGTAACGTGCTGGCTGGGAATATAAGGGGATTGAGGGGATTGCCCCTAATTACAGTTTTAGACGCGGTCTTGACCCGAACTTAGTAGCGATTTATCTGTATGAGATCTTTGAGGGGATTGTAAATCATCGGTCCTGCTTAAAAGCTTAAAAACTGTGTTTGTACATTAAACAGGCCTCTGCATTATTTGTTTAATCTTTGCTTATCTATAGGTACCATCGTCACCAAAAGTAACTGGGACAGCATCACATTAGCTCTTGTCCTATTATATGAATTTCATTGTCAAATATTTGTCAAACTATGAATTAAATGCATGTAAAATGAATGACAGTAGAATTAGTCCAGGAGATTATTATGCATTATTTGTGTCCCAGTTACTTTTGGTGACGATGGTACATGACTACTGGAAAATAAGTTTTCTGACACCTATACATAAAAGTGGGGATAATGTGATGTTTCTAACTATAGGGGAATAAGTATACAGTCAGCTATTCCAAAGTTTTCCGATAAACTGTTCTGCCATCACCTTTCTTGGCATTGTATGAGAGTGCTTAGTGATCAACAGCGCGGCTTTGCTCGGGGTAGATCGACGGTCACAAATTTTCTCACCTATCAGCACTATCTGTCAAATGCCTTCGAGAATTCCAAACAAGTGGATAGCATTTACACGAGCTGGGTTCGGCTATTCAGCGCGGAGTTGGAGTGGAGTGAACAGAGCTAATGGAGTCACCCCTAATACGGTAAAAAGCAATACCCGAACCTTAACCCGAACGGCTGGAGTGCGAATGGAGTCACTCGGAGTGCACGGAGTGAGCAAGCCGAACCCACCTACGGACTTCTTGAAGGCATTTGACAGGGCTAATCATGAACATCTTGTTGGTAAGCTTGAGGCTTTTGGAATATGGGTAGAATTGTGGTTGATTTTTGTCAAAGTCTCTTGACCGGGCATACTCAACTGGTGCGGGTTGGTGACTTTGTGTGAAATACAGGTCTTTTCTGGCGTTCCCCTGGAATCGCACATTGGACCCTTCCTGTTGTTCAATATGTTTATAGGAGATCTAAGTGATGTTATTGTCCATTTGGGAGCATTTGGCTTTTGCTGATGATTTTAAAATACCTATTCAGAGTTGTTGAGTCTTATATGGATGTGCTTTTACTGCAGAGTGCAGAAAGATGTTGACAGTGTCAATCTATGCCTACAGGAATATTGGTCTGGAGTTGAATGTTAAGAAATGCTTGTGCATTTCATTTAGTCGTTCAGCAAATGTAATACAATATGGATATTCTATCGATGGTTCACTTTTGGTGTCTTAGAAAACAGTCAGAGACTTGGGGGTATTGTTCGACTCTAAATTAATATTTGTTCCTCATTGTGAAGATGTTGCTAACAGGGGATTAAGTAGTTTTGGGTTTGTCACCCATAACAGTGCTCAGCTCGCGCCCAGGGCTGCCAGACATCCCAAACAGTCCCGATTTTTAGACATATTCTAGAATCATCCAGATTTACGAAGTGAATGCCAAATGTTGCGATTTTTGAAAATGTACGAGAATATGTCCTTTGTGATTTAAGATTTGGGGATTTGACAACGTATTTAAAAGTTCCAAGGGCGAGGACATCTTATTATAATATCAGCAATTTGTTTCTATGATAAATATGTAGATGAGTAGAATAAAAATAGAATATCAAAATAAAAACCCAATGCTTTACTTATGCACCCCACGGGGGTTATTGCCATTATTGGTTTTTTTTAGACGCCCTTTCTTTATCCACTGTCCGAAAATTGAAATCTGGCAACCCTGCTCCCGCCGTATTCCTTCAAGTTGCTGAATTGCTCGCTTGTTTGTTCGGTTTTGGAGTAAGCCTCTGTCGTTTGGTCTCCCTACTACACATGTCATATTAGTGACCTTGAATCTGTGCAAAAAACATTTTGGAGATCCTTGGCTCTCAGGGCGAATGTAAAGGATACGTGATGGTTATCAAATTAACTATGGTCTAATAAGACAGCAGTATGATATTGACAGTTTTGAAGTAAGAAGACAATTCCCCCTCATAAGAACATTAAGGGCATTCAATGTTCACAAACTTGATCGATTTGCCTGTGGCCTTATGTTTAAATCTAGAATTAGGAATATTAAATAAGACTGCAAATGTATTAGGTATTATTGTTATGATGGTTAAATAAGAAGATAAAAAGAACAAGAAAAATATTAATGAATTAAACACATCCCACAAATTATAATATGTACCTAATTGAGACAGATGTGAAGTGAAAAAAGATTTTGAAATAATACATAGAAAGGGAAAAAAAAATTAATAAACACAAAAATAATTATGACAGAACTTCGTCAAATCTTGATGGGAAAGAATATAGAGATGAAAAGAAGAAATATCTTGATAGGTATAGGTAATTCCTAGGAATCTTGATGAGAATACTTTAAAAGACAGAGAAAAATAATATAACGAGACAACTTTCACAAATTCTAATAATGAAGATAGAGGTGAAGAGGAAAAACATTTTGAAATAATCCCTAGAAAAGAGAAAAAGGATTTTGAAACAATCCCTAGAAATAAGTATTATACAGGGTGTCCCACTAAGGTCGGCCAGGTACGATATTATGGAAACCATAGACCTTACGTAACTTGAAAACGAATGCAGATATTTAATTGCGGTTTGCGCGAAAATGTAGATTTTTTTTCTCTTCAAGCACAGCAATAAAAAAATAAGGTCCTGCCATTTGGATTTTTTATGGAAATTTGAAAAAACTGGATCTTGGATAAACAGCGCCCTCTAGAAGACGCGGTGGGAGCTATCGACCCCGAACGAATTGGTGTTCTTCTTAATGACAATGAAATTCTCTTCCGCATAAGCCCAAATTGAATGATTTTGGATGAGGGGTATGGAAGATACAGCAAGTTCTAGAACTATTTTTTCACGAGCTTCTCCCCCCCCCCCCCCCCTATTAGGGAAGATACGAAAAAAGCCTAATAACCAAACTGGCGTAAAAATTTATGAACTTTTGATTTCTAGTATTAAAACAGTACCTTAATATAACGATTTCTTGAGAAAATTTGAATTTTTAGCTATATCATCGTAATTGCGCCCCCTAGTGGTCATCTCAGAAACTTGAAAATAATTTCCATCAATTTCTCTTGGCCGACTTAGTGAAGAAAAAAAAAATCCCGAAGCCGTAAAGTCTATGGTTTCCATAATATCGTACCTGGCCGACCTTAGTGGGACACCCTGTATATTATTGGGTGAGAAGATAAAAGAAAGAAATATAGAATTAAAACCTATACATAAATTCCTACAAATTCATTCTGAGAAAACCTCATCGGAAAGAAGATAAACAAAAAAGAAAAATCAAACTAATTAACACAATAATGGTTGAGAAAATCTCGATAGTCGATGGGGAAGAAAATACAGGTGAAAAGAAGAAAGGTTGAAAGTAATTTCTAGAAATCATGATAAAATAAAAATAAACAAACTATGATAATGAAGATAGAGGTGAAGAGCAGAAAGAACTTAAAACAATATATAGAAATATAAATAGGGGTGAAGAAGATAGAAAAAGAAAATTCAAAATTCAATATATTACATGCTTTACAAAATTTTTGTTTTGTTTGCACAAGTCAATCAAAAGTGATTTAAGACAATAAGCATTCAAAGTTACACTAGTCTTATACTACACTTAATACGTATTGTGTAGTTAAAAAGTTAAATAATGGTTTAGGTTGTATGTAGTGGATGACAATAGTGAGGTTCAGGACAAAAATCAAACTCCTGGATTGAATTAATTAAATTAATAATGAACAACAAAATCATTTTGAGGAAATTCATTACACCTGTTTGATGAGGAATAGGAAGATAAAGGTGAAATTTTGAAGTTATTTCTAGAAATCTTAATAGGAATCCCAGACAACACACCAAATCCCATGGATATCTAATGGACATCCCAATATCCACTGAATGTCCAGTCTATGGTGGATATTTAATGGATATCTACTAGATGTGAATAATAGATATTTAAAATAAAAAAGAAAGCTTAAGATGTATTGAAAAACCCATGGATATCTGTTAGATATATTATAGTCTGAGCGAGTACGGAAACTATAGTGGATATCCATTGGACGTAATTGATGGATATAATGTTTTCAAAATCCCTGAATTAAAAATTATTAAATTACCTGAGTGTTACGCCATGTGATAATTAATAGTGGTTAAAATTGGTTTAAAGATAGGTATTTAGTTAAAATTAGAGATAATCAATGGTGACATCCGGATATCCCGTAGTTAGCCGATGGATGTATCAATAATGCGTAATAAACGCCGACAGTCGACACAGGCGCAATTGTTCTTCTCTCTCCCGCCCTGCGCTTCTACCGGTGCTGCCGCGTGTGCGACGTGCGTGCCAGCGAGTGGGATCGATCGCGAACGAAACGAAACGACTGAAACGAGTAGAACGGTCGAACGACGGAGTCGGCCATTTTGCTAGCATAGCATCATTAGCAATATTAGCGTCCTGATAAATATTCGAGATTCGTTTCGCATTTCTGTGTAGAATGGCAGTAGATAACCAATAATTAATAATATTAATTTTGTTTGTTGAGTGTCGTGTTGATATTTGGGAAAATTATTCTAATTGAATTTTAAAAAGAAGCTAGGTAAGTAAAACTTCGAAATCTAAACTAAAAGGCTGTGATTTGGAGCTGGGTCATTGGTCAAGTTGGCCCCTTACACTCGGTTTTGTACTGTTTCTCAATTATTGTAGTTATTTAATATTTAATTGTGCTCAATACAAGAAAAAATTGAAACAAATCCGGGGGGCCAGCAGCTTGACCGCCAGCGCCACATTTTTAGCAATATCTTTGGGTTATTTTTGTGCTCAACGTGGCCGATTAGGCCGGTAGAAATTTGATTTGTGCTTTTTTTCTATATCGAAAAGCAATAGAACAAATCTGGGTGGACTGCCCCTGAATTCAGGCACTTATCTTATTATTGTTGTGTAATAACAGGGTGGTGAATAGCAGGTAATACCAGGTACCATACCTGTTATACAGTGAAGAATATTTGGCAGGTGGTATTATGGGAGGCTGGCCCCCGAATTTTGTTTTAACTTTTTTTGGTGTTGAAAAAGAGGGGCCAACTTGACTGAGCTCTGATTTGGTTCAATTTATAACTAGAATTTGTGGCGTTTCCTTAGTTTCATACAATATCCTATAAGAGGGAATGGCAATTTTACCAGGATAATATTTTGTACAGCCAAAAATTATTCAAAATTCATCATTCAATCTAAATTATAACCTTATTCATTTAAACTAAATTTCGAAAATATAGTTTTTATTGCGAAATACTATTCCTTCATTTGTTGAAAAAAATTTAAAAAATAAATTTTTGGTTGTGATTTTTTTTTTACCTAAGTATTTGATTGTTTTTTATTTTTTGACAATTTCAGTGGTTGGTTTTTATTATTTTTATATGATGTCCATCATCCATTCAGTGTGCTGCTTGTTTTCTGATTTTTAATAATTGGAACTGATGGATTTCTGTAAATGAACCATCTAATAATTTATTTAAAATTTCAACACCTTGTACAGGGTGCGTCCCAAATTCGAGCAGTATCATTGGGATATAGGAAACGGTAAGAGATACAGGGTCGGTTAAATTAGGGCAAAGTTGCGCAATTTTATGACCAATAAAATGCCGTTTTGAAATTTGAAAAATTCCGAATACTTCCGAAGGTATTCGAAAAAAACCGAAATTTTGTGAAATCGTTTTTATTATTTCCTAGGCTTATTTGAAGAGCAATTTCAAAATAAATGTCACTTCATCATTGTCACTTTTTACCCTCTACAAGATGGTGTGACTAAATTTCGGATTCGACGTTTCGTCTTTGGGCGGCCATCATCAACTTAATTTTTTCAAGTACAGACCTTGATTTTTTATTTCAGATTTCAAGAGCTTCTGATGTCCCAAAACCTATGACGTATCGCATTTAATCGAAAAAATATTTTTTTTAGTTCTTAGTAATTTCCTACCAAAATTATCTTCTCTGTCTCTCTCTAACACATAAAGTTCTTATGGAAAGTGCCAATAATATGAATTTTTCGAATAAATGCGATACGTCAAAGGCTTTGGGACATCAGAAGCTCTTGAAATCTCGAATAAAAAATCCAGGTCCGTACTTGAAAAAATTAACTTGATGATGGCCGCTCAAAGACGAAACGTCGAATCCGAAATTTAGACGCACCATCGTGTGAAGAGTAAAAAGTGACAACGATGAAGTGACATTTATTTTAAAATTGCTCTTCAAATAGGCCCAGGAAATAATACAAACGATTTTACAAAATTTTGGCTTTTTCCGAATATCTTCTGAAGTATCCGGAATTTTTCAAATTTCAAAACGGCGTTTTATTGGTTATAAAATTGCGCAACTTTGTCCTAATTTAACCGACCCTGTATCTCTTACCGTTTCCTATATCCCAATGATACTGCTCGAATTTGGGACACCCTGTACAGCAAGCACAATCGAAACATTTTTGGAATAATGCTAATATGTATAAAGTTATTCTATATTTTCGTCTGTACAAAATGCTGGTAAAATACTGCTTCATTTTTTGATGATGCCTATTTGATGTTACAGAAAATGGCGTCTCGTAAAAGAAAATGTATTCTTGACTTATCAAAAAGACACTTGCGTCGTCTTATTCAGACAAACGAACAAATTAAAGATTCTCCGGCGTTCCATGACAATTCAGCGAGTTGCAGTTCAGTTTGCATCAATGAAATAAATAATAGTAACATCAATGAATTTAATTACTCCTCCAATTGCCCTGATGATCAATTTATGGGTTCGCCTTCAGAGTTGCCAAAATCGATAAATGAAGACCCTAATAGTTTTTTAGACGCTGTCGATATTGCATTCGAAGAACATCAAGTTAATCACAATAATTAAATTGTGAACAATAATAGTGAGAACGATTTAGTAGTAGAAAATCAGGTAGAAAATGAAGGAGAAATTGAAAATAATGTTACACCATTGAAACTGCAGCTCAGTTATTGGGCTACAAAACACAAAATAAAACGGAGCGCTGTTTCGGACTTACTTAAGATATTACAAAAACATGATAGTGGAGCGAACCTCCCTAAAGATTCTAGAACTTTACTGAAAACACCTAGGACTACTAATATCAAATATATAAGTCCAGGGCAGTACTATCACTTTGATTTAACCTCAACTTTACTAAATGCCATTGAGGCGGATATAAAAAAATATCAATTTAAAGAAATTTGCATAAAAATTGGCATTGATGGATTACCCATATCAGACTCCAACACCAGTCAACTCTGGCCAATACTTGGTTGTATTCATCCTACTTCGAGAGTTTTTATGATTGGTGTTTACCATGGGTATAGCAAACCTGCCGACTCCAATGAGTTTTTGCAGGCCTTCGTAGATGATATTAGTATTTTAATTCAAGAGGGTCTGACATATAAGGAAGTTAAATTTAATATATCAATTCATTGCTTGATAGCAGATGCACCAGCGAAATCCTTCATAACTAAAACAAAAGGTCACACAGGTTACTTCAGCTGTACTAAATGTGAACAGGAGGGTATCTTCATTCAGGGACGTATGAGTTTCCCATCAACCAATTCTAAGAAAAGAACAGAAGCGTCTTTTATTATGCAAGAAAATGCTGAATATCATTTAGGCACCTCAATTTTGCTCAATATTCCAAATTTTGATATAGTCCTGGATATCCCGTTGGACTATATGCATCTAGTATGTATCGGCGTCGTCAAAAAAATTATTTCTTTTTGGATCAAGGGTCCCCTACAAGTACGTCTATCGGCAGCGAAAGTCAATATCATTTCCAAAAGTTTAATACAAATGAAACCATTTATTGTTCGAGAGTTTGCTAGAAAGCCTCAGGAACTTCAGTGTTATAGTAACTGGAAGGCTACAGAACTGAGACAGTTCCTTCTTTATACAGGACCTGTGGTTTTATATCAGGTACTCCCACCCACTTTATATTACCATTTTTTGAGTCTACACATAGCAATCAGAATTTTCTGTGACGAAAAACACGACGTAGTTCAGCTCCAATATGCTCACGATTTGATTTCACATTTTATTCAATCATTTATTGTTATTTACGGAGAAGAGTTCGTTTCCCACAACATTCATGGTTTGATCCATATTAAAAATGATGTTGAACGCTTTGGACACCTCGACGCTTTCAGTGCTTTCCCTTTTGAAAATTTCATGAAAAATTTGAAAACGTTTATTAGTAAGCCTGAAAAACCATTGCAACAGATTCATAGACGGTATATGGAAATTCAGTCATCGTCAGCGTGCAATAAGTATGAAGAAGATCAAAAAGAAAATAAAATGTATCACAATGATGGGCCACTAATACCAAATATTTCATTTAGAGATCAGTTGCGGACAAAGCAGATATTAAATTGGTTTTTTTCTATCAAAAACCCAGATAATTGTTGTCACATAGGAAGAATAATAATAGAAATACATAATTTTGCATATTGCAATGAAATTGCGCAATATGTGATTATTGGAAAACAGTTTCTTACTGTCACTGACTTTTATCAAAAACCATGTCCATCTTCAAATAATTTATGTTTCTATGTGGATAATTTAAGTGAAAACTTTGAAATGTGGCCTGCTAATGAAATAAGCGCTAAATGTTTGAGGCTCCCTCATGCCAGCGGTTTTGCTGTATTTCCCCTACTTCACAAGTAAAATTAGCAAATTGAATATTATTTTTACAGCCCATGTAAATGAATATATATTTAAACACAATGTCCAAGTCTTGGTGCGTGGTTGAGTTTTCCGATGGCGTTCAAATTGTACCTCACTCATGGATAACTGGTGACAAATGTTACTGGCCAACCTATAGTGGTATTAATGCTCAATCATTATTCAAGAAGGCAGTAGTTGAGTACCAAGCACCTGATAAGAATAACTGGGCGTTGTATGCAATGAGGATTTTGGGTATTTATGGTATGTTTGGTTAACATCATCAGATCGCATGTTAATTACTTATAAATTTTGTAGACTCTTACGAACAGGCTGCGCCAAAGCTGAAAAAAGCTGAAATCCAGTCAGATATAAATTCTTCGGATAAGGATGAGTCCCGCTCCAAGAAAAGCCGTCGCGTGAGAAAGAGGGTTGTTCATTCAAGCGAAGAGGACAACACGGATCCTGAAGATGAAATTGAGGGAATCGAGCCCTTTCCAACTCCGCCAACGAAGAAAGCGAATTTGAAAATAACCCCTAATAGTCGAACTGACACACGCATATCTCAGTTACCTGATCAGGATCCAAGTCCATCAACCTCAACCAATAAGGCTTGCAACTCATCAACATTTAATTTCTTCACTGCAACTCCAAGATCATTGACTAATCCAAGAACAACTTCACAAACAATAAGTGGTGGAACTTTTAAAACACTGAAAAAAAATCTGACTTTAGAGAGTGATGAGGAGAATGGGATAACAGAAAATAATGAGAACCATTCATCATTTATTTCACAAATAACCCCAAGAAATGAACAAGGGAACTGTGTTTCTAAAGTATAAAATGATTTCTGTTAACGAATGGTAAATGTGGCAACGCCAAACCTATATTGCAGATTTCTGTAATATCGGCTGCCCTGGGAGATTGCTATTGGGGGAGAAAAAAGGGAAGGGGGAACATGTCTTTGTCTTTTGAGTGTGGCCGTCTGGCGAAAGGCTGTAAAAAGTGGCAGTGCAAATAAAATGTAATTTTTGATTGAAATTTTCGAGTATTTATTACAAAAAAGTGTCAACAACAATTAGCTGAAGCTTAGGAATGGTTCCTAACATAAAATGGTCCTTCGAAACCCGGATGTACTGGTAATATTGCACAAATTGTAATTGGCAAGATGGGCCCGTAAAGCAAAGGACGGCGTCCATATTGGCATCAGGCACCGGCACCATCATCGTATCGATCAATATCGATCGTGACGTATATGGTGGGTCGCATAGCAACAGTTGCAACCGTTGCAACACACATCAAATGTCAAATTGGTAAAAAAGGAGCACACTCCGAGGATCAGCTGTTCGCTGACAGCAGCAGATGAAGTTTGTTTATTGTTTTGGTCATTGGTTTTGGTACACAGATGTGAAAAAGTGGATTTGGATTGGATCTTTTCTTCTTTCATTTGGAAATTGGAAAATAACTGCTATTTATAATTGGATCACAGGATTTAAAATACTGGATTGGTTATTGGTTTTACAATTGTTGGTAGGTAAAGCTTTTGTTTGGTGATTGGTAAAGATAATTAAATAAACCTGGTAAGTGGTATCCTTTTCAAAAAAAAAAAAAAAAAAAAAAAAAAAGAGAAATTATTAATATAACTTATTCATTGTTGTTTTATTTACTTCTTGGTTACAAAAATACGCTTATTAAGGTGGCTTCGGTTTGGTTGGCAATGTAAATTGAAATTGTGTTACTTCATACACTAAACTTTCAGTTTATTTGCTAGGATTTATCCTGTTTTGACTAATATATACTCATTAGTTTGTATATTGCTGGTTGGTATTGATAAACAAAAAGAAAACTTGTGTTTTTTATCATTTAGTCTAGTTTTATTGTAAACAAATCGGTATTTTTATTGATATTTCCTCGGATATTTCATATTAGTATATAATATATTGGTAGGCAGGTCGTTGAATGAAAATAAACATTGTATCTATTATATTTTGGTATTGGTGTTTGTTAAATAGTTGTAAAGATGACTGATGAGGTTGAACTTAAGACAAACATAAAAAGGCGTGGAATTTGCAAGTCAAAATTGACAAACTTTAATAAATTCTTGACTTCAATTGTTGACTTAGCAACAGATAACATAGATAGCGTAAAACTAGTTGAATTGGAAAGCAGAGCGGATAAACTTCCAGAAATATTAACTGAATTTGAAACTTATCAAAGGGAAATAGAGATAAGTCATGAGAATTTAGACGAACAACTTGCAGAGAGGGAACAATTTGAAAATTTTTATTATAAATTGCTTGCCTCTGCAAATGACTTACTGAAAAAACATTCTGACAGTTCCAGTAATGATGATAGTGTTTCTCAATTGGGCAGAACTAATGCAGTGGGTGGTGTAGGTGTAGGTTTTCCAAATGTCAGATTTCATACAGCAGGCCCAAAACTACCATCAATTCCTTTGCCAAAATTTTCCGGTAACTTTGAAAAATGGCTCGAGTTTAGAGACACTTATAAATCATTGGTGCATGATAACAGCAATATTTCAGATATTGAAAAGTTTCATTTCTTGCGTGGTTCTTTGGAAGGTGGTGCAAAGGATGTGCTGCAAAATCTTGATATTAGTTCAACAAATTACTCTATTGCTTGGGATTTACTTTGTGAAAGGTATGACAACAAGTCCATACTGGTTAATAATTATCTCAAATCACTTTTTGGTCTCCCTGCTATGAGTAAGGAATCAGCTGGAGAGCTACGTGTACTATTAGATGGTATTATTAGGGGACTACGATCACTCAAAGCACTTAACATTCCGGTCGATAGCTGGGATTTGGTTATTATTTATTTCATGTGTGAGAAGTTAGATTCGGTTACGGCCAGAGAGTGGCAAGAGAAGAAACCAAAGAACAGGTTGCCTGCACTGGCTGAATTTAATCCATTTTTGAAAACTAAAACTGAACTACTGGAAACGCTTGAGGGCCAGTCGAGGAAGACCAAGGTAAGTAATCGGTCGGATACTAAAAACAAACATTTCAATTCTCTCGTGAATATCAATGAAAATTGTTCATTTTGTAAAAGTAATCATAGTATAATGAATTGTCCTGAATTTCTTAAATTATCAGTTTATGACAGATATACAAAGGCAAAATATCTTAGACTTTGCTTGAATTGTTTGAAGGCTAATCATATGAGTAAAGATTGTCGTTCAAGTAAGTGTAGAAAGTGTTCTACTAGCCACCATACTTTACTTCATTATGATAAAAAATCTTCAAATGAAAAGCAAGTTCATCCAGATCAAAATTCAAATGTTGTACCTCAAAATAGAGTGGAAAGTGTAAGTGTAAACATGTCTTCATCTTGTGTTGGTCAGCAAGATATGTTACTTTCCACTGCACTTGTGCAGTTATTTGATTCAAATGGTCAATCAATTACTGCTAGAGCTTTGCTTGACTCAGGCTCCCAGTCGAATCTAATAACTGAAGAACTTTGCGATAAACTGGATATTGGTAAGCAAGAAATCAATGTTTCAATTATTGGTGTGAATCAAACAGTTTCTTGCATTAAATATAAATGTAACCTAACTGTACAATCTCTTCATAACGAGTTTACCAAGGATATCTCTTGCTTGGTGGTACCTAGGATTGTTGGATTTCTTCCTGGTAAAACTATGGATGTTTCTCAGTTGCAGATTCCAAAACATTTCAAGTTGGCAGACCCCGGTTTTGCTATTTCTGGCAACATTGATCTTCTCCTAGGAGCTGATATATTTTATCAACTTTTGTGCATTGGCCAGTTTAGTTTAGGGAATGATCAACCCATTATGCAAAAAACAAGGTTCGGATGGATTTTATCTGGTCCATGTAGCTATGGCAATACAGTGCAATCTCCAACTTATTGTGGATTAAATATCAATTTGGACATTCAGAATCAGTTAGAAAAATTTTGGTCAATTGAGGAACCCCCAAATAGTTTGAAACCTATACTTTCACATGACGAGAAGGAATGCGAGAGTATTTTTGTTCAAAGTACAAAAAGAAATGAAGATGGCAGATTTGTTGTTCAAATTCCTCTCAAACAGCATCCATCTGTATTAGGTAATTCAAGTTTTTCCGCTAAAAGGCAATTTTTCTCGTTGGAAAGGAGACTGCAGAAAAATCCTCAAATGAGACAACTTTATATTGAATTCATGCAAGAGTACGAGGCCATGGGTCATATGTCTGAGTCAAAAGATAATTCTGGTGAGACTTCCTACTTTTTACCTCATCATGGAGTCATAAATGAGAATAGTTCAACAACTCGTTTGCGTGTCGTTTTCAATGGTTCATCTCCCACAGATAATGGAATATCCCTCAACGATATTCAATATACTGGGCCAAATATACAAGATGACTTGTTGGAAATATTGTTAAGGTTCAGAGTTCACAATATCGTCGTTTGTGCCGATGTGGCAAAAATGTATCGCATGGTGATGGTGAGTGAGCACCAGAGAAGTCTGCAAAAAACTTATTGGAGGGCGAGTCCAAATGATGAGTTAAAGATCTATTCTCTCAATACCGTTACTTACGGTACGACCTCTGCATCCTTTTTAGCTATTAGGTGTCTCAAACAGTTGGGTTTGGAATTTGAAAATGAATATCCAGAGGCATGTAATGTAATTTTACATAGTTTCTTTGTAGATGATTTGTTATGTGGAGCAGATACTGTTGCAGAAGCAGTAACTTTAAGTATTCAGGTAGCTAGAATACTGGAAACTGGTTGTTTTTCCCTGAGAAAGCGGGTATCAAATTCCCCTGAGGTGATTAGGCAAATTGTTGGAGATGTTTCCAACAATGCTTTCAGTAATCGTGACATCCATTTCAGCGAGGAGAATAAGACTCTTGGTTTGTATTGGTCATTCAAGAATGATCATCTCATGTATCGTATATCTTTAACCGAGCCTGGAAAATATACTAAAAGAACTATTCTTTCATCCATAGCCAAAATTTACGATCCATTAGGTCTAGTTTGTCCATGCATAATCATTGCAAAGATTATTTTGCAAAAATTATGGTGTACCAAGATTGGTTGGGATGATTCTTTGCCATTAAGTATTCACTCCTCATGGCATAAGTTACGGCAAGAATTGTTGGTTTTAAATGACATGGTTATCCCAAGGAAAATGGTTTGTTTTAATGCTAGCATTATTGAATTACATGGTTTTTGTGACAGTTCTGTAGAAGCTTACGGTGCTTGTTTGTACTTGAAAAGCACAACCACTTGTGGTCAGTCTCAAATCTCTCTTGTCTATGCTAAGGCTAAGGTGGCCCCATTGAAGGTAATAACACTTCCTCGACTGGAATTGAGTGGCGCATTGGTTCTTGCACAATTGGTTAGTACTTTCAAAAGGTCAGTCAATCTAACTATTCACAAAACCTATCTATGGACTGATTCCTCAGTGGTATTAGGTTGGTTATCTCACTCACCGCACAACTTACAAACATTTGTTGGGAATCGTGTATCTCAAATACAATCTTTGACTTCAAGTCAAGATTGGCATCATGTTTCATCAAAAGATAACCCTGCAGATATATTGTCAAGGGGTTGTTATCCTGAACAATTGGTTGACAACAAAATATGGTGGAATGGACCTGTTTGGTTGACTAAAGATTGCTCAGAATGGCCTAAGTCAATAATTGAAATTGATATATTACCTGAATTAAAGAAACAAACCTATAATTGCCAGGTTATCCCTGAATATTTTCCAATTAAAGAATTTTCCAACTTTTCACGCTTGAAACGTAGCTTTGCTTATGTTTTAAGATTTTTCAAAAATTGCAAAACTGATAGGGCATCTAGAAATTTTGGTAAGCTCACAGTCCATGAAATGAACGATGCATTGGAAAAATTAGTTGTAGTATCCCAAAAGGAATCCTTTCCTAGTGAATATTCATTGCTGTTGCAAAATAAACAATGTCTTAAGGGCCCTCTCAGTGCACTAAACCCATTTATTGATATAAAGGGTGTCTTGAGGGTGGGGGGTAGATTAGAATTGTCAAATTTAGACTATGCCAAAAAGCATCCAGCTGTTTTGTCATGTAAACATCATTTTACAAAATTGCTGTTTTCTTTTGAGCATAAAACATTATTACACGCTGGGCCTCTTCATTTGCTTGCTTCAATTCGAGAACACTATTGGCCAATTGGTGGGCGAAATTTGTCCAGGCATATAGTTCACAAATGCATACGATGTTTTAAGGTGAAACCAAGAGCAATTGGGCAAATGATGGGTGACTTACCTCAAGAACGTATCTCCCCTACGCCTCCTTTTCATGTAACTGGAGTAGATTATGCGGGCCCCTTTCTTATAAAGTCCAAGAGTGGAAGAGGTGCCAAGATATCAAAGTGTTATGTGTGCCTGTTCATTTGTTTTTCGACTCGTGCAATTCATCTGGAATTGGTATCAGAATTAACTTCTGAGGCATTCATTTCCACTTTCAGGCGTTTTGTATCTCGCCGAGGAAAGCCTGCTTTAATATGGTCTGATAATGGTACAAATTTTGTCGGTGCCAATTCTGAGCTGAAGGAACTTAGTAAGTTTTTGCAGGGGCATAGCGAAGAATTTGTAGGAACTTTTGAAAACGAAGGCGTTAGCTGGAAATTTATCCCTTCTCGAGCTCCTAATTTTGGCGGAATTTGGGAGGCAGGAGTAAAGTCTTGCAAATTCCACATGAAACGTGTCATGGGCAATGCCTCATTAACTTTTGAGAATTTCTATACATTGCTCACCCAGATTGAAGCCATTTTAAATTCGCGCCCTTTGGTTCCACTTGCTAGTGATCCAAGTGATTATGACGTATTAACACCAGCCCATTTTTTGGTTGGTAGGCGATTGACAGCTTTACCTGATCTCGATGTTAAAGAAAAGTTTGACAATCGTCTTTCTAAATATCAGTACCTTCAAAAGCTTTATCAACATTTTTGGGCGCGTTGGTCGAAGGAATATGTAATCCTCCTTCAACAACGTTTTAAATGGAAACATCCTCAGAAGAATATTCAAGTGGGTGAACTAGTGATACTTCGTGAGGACAATCTCCCTCCTCTCAATTGGAGAATTGGACGTGTAAGTGAAATTCATTTAGGACGTGATAAGCAGTGCCGCGTAGTGTCTGTAAAAACTTCGCGGGGTATACTAAAGAGACCTATCTCTAAGATTTGTCCTTTGCCCATTGACAATGATTAGGGACTTGATTATTTATTAGGTTTAGGAAAACTTGTTTGAATCATTGAAATTAGTTTTTAAGTTTGGATTTAACTATTTGCGTCCATCTATGTTTTGGATAAGGAATTGTATTTGTTTCAGCTTAGCCACCTTTGTATTTTTTTTTATATATTATTTTGTGTTGAAAGTCTCAACCCTTTCAAGGTGGGGGGTATATGTTTCTAAAGTATAAAATGATTTCTGTTAACGAATGGTAAATGTGGCAACGCCAAACCTATATTGCAGATTTCTGTAATATCGGCTGCCCTGGGAGATTGCTATTGGGGGAGAAAAAAGGGAAGGGGGAACATGTCTTTGTCTTTTGAGTGTGGCCGTCTGGCGAAAGGCTGTAAAAAGTGGCAGTGCAAATAAAATGTAATTTTTGATTGAAATTTTCGAGTATTTATTACAAAAAAGTGTCAACAACAATTAGCTGAAGCTTAGGAATGGTTCCTAACAAACTGCGACTGTTGTAAATCATGTAAAGGTACTAAAAATATCAATTATTTATATATTCTACTTAAATGGTTTTTATTCTAAGTCGGAATTTTTAATATGATTTTTTTTTTCCAGATTCCAGAAACAAAACAAACAATGATATCACGGAAATAAAAAATCAGTTAAAATTACTGCTACAGACATTAAGGGAGCGTCAAACGGACATCCAAGAAAACCCAAACACTGATGAAATTAATAGCTTTAGAGAAAAGCTACCTATGAAAACAGCAGCTGATGTTGATTCCTGGGAACAGATATTGAATTCTGTTGATGAGCGCAAAAAAATGGTACATTTATTATTCATTCATTCACTATGTTTTTCTGTGCCTATCCTATATACTTTATCTAAAATTATTCCTATAACTTCCTATCATTTTAGGTGACGTACCATTGTAAAAAACATTTTGAAAGCCCTCTTCACTGATTTTGTCGCATCAATGTACAACTGGGAGGGAAAGAAAAATAAAAAAATGTTGTCATCCCTCAATAACATTGTTGAATGTATTAAAGGTAATAAAATATTTTTAATGGAATTATGGAATCGACTCAATATTTTCATTTGTTACAGAGGCATCAATGAAAAGTCCAAATAGATCAACAAAAGTAACAAATCAGGATATTATTGACTCTATCAAGAATTGGCTACGACATGCGTCTGCCAGACTGAATAACAGCCAGTAAGTGAACTATATTTTGAACCATTAAAATTTTTCACAGGACAATAATATAGTTTATTTAAATAACTACCAGGGATCAAGTCATTATGTATTTTTAGTTATTCTATACAGGGTGCCCTTAGTTAAACTGGCATATTTCGCAAGTGAACATTATTTTTTTTGTATCTATGTATACCTGCAAAATGTGTCAGTTTATCTCAGAAAACCCTGTATTATAATATAAGTTACATACTCATCTGCGCAAAATGCTTTATTTACACCTGTTTTTTTGGGTTATAGCTATTGATTTAAAAATTATATGGATAAATTTGTTAAGACAATCTATATCAGTGATGCATCCCTGAGCAGTTTCTTCAAAGTTTTATCTATGTCCTATAACCTATCAAATCTGGTGATGTGAAAGAAATATCTAAAAAAAATTTTTTTCAGGAAGAAAAATCGAGATGAAACTGGTTGAATACTTAATTTGATACGCTATTTTATATTAACATGCATATTGTACTGTATAATAATATACATTAGGTACTTAATCATACCTAACAATAAAACATAATGTTTATTCATAAAATTGCAATTTATTATCCTAATTATTTTTCAGAAAAGCAAATAAATGAACCATGGATTTCATTTATAAAGGACACCCTGAAGGTCCTTACGGAAACGCTGATCCGGTCAAATCGATCACCAGCTGATGTGATTTCTGTTTTTTTGAGAAAACAAAAAGCTGGTGATCGGATTAATTGAATCAGTGTTTCCGTAAAAGGCCCCATTTTGGATATCCATAATAAAATAATAATGGATTTCCAGTGGATATGGATAGGTTATCTACAGGTTGTCTATGAACCTTTACTAAAGATATCCATAAGTATATCCATAGGATATCTTCTATATCCTGGATATGGACGGACATTTGGATATCTATATCGAATCCACTAGATATCTATGGATATCCAGGGGATATGGTGGATATCCATAAAAGATATCCTATGGGTATCTCTGGGATTTGGCGTGTTGTCTAAGTGGTCACTGTCAAAAAAGAAAGTTTCATCGTTGACTTTCAAGCCCTTAAGTGTCACTTATTGACGGTGACACGATGACAAAAATCGTATTAAGAAAAGGCCATTAAAAATTCATTTGCCAGACAGGCATGAAGCTTTAAAAGCTCTCAAAGTTAGAAAAATAATGGAATAAAATGTACCAGGTGTCTACATAAAATCAGACCAGACCGAAAACCGAAGAAAATACCTGAAACAAATCTTGGCTGATTTACACCATTTCAACCTCAATTACGGAAAAAGTAACTTTTATTTAGGAAAATGTAAAGCCATTTTAGGAAAAAGTCAAATCAATTTCAGAAAAAGTAAAGTTAATGTCGGAAAAAGTAAATTCAAATACGGAAAATGTCAAATTCGGCAAAAAAATGTATTCAATTACGGAGAAAGTAATGTTATCTATATATATATAAAACACAGTTGTGTTGGTATTTGAGCACTTATAACTCGAGAACGGCTGGACTGATTTTTATGATTTTTGCTTTATTGGATTTGTCTTTGTCCATCCTAGGATAATATATCGAAAAAATCCAAAAAAAAAACAAAAAAAAAATTATCTATTTTACTTATTTATGAAAAAAACTCACTAAGCCCGCATACGGTGCCATCTCTTATAACTGATACCAAGTTTACCCTCACATTTTCATTGCAAACCATGTGGATTTTATTGTCACACACTTTGCACAAAAACAATTTGAGGAAAGCACTTTATTTTTAATTGTTCTTCACAGTAAAAATGTCCAAAAATAAATAGAATGACAATGTTTTAATTGTGTATTTTATTTTGTTGTTGGTTCGTTCATTCCGAAAGAGCGCGAACTGGTCTACCTGTCATTTCTGGACGCTTGACCATTGACGTTCTGTGGCTAAGTTCCGTTTCTCCTCTTAGGCATCCCTTGACAGCCGTGTTCCGTGCCGACTGTTCGGAGTGCTCCGTCCGGCTGGTGTCGAGTGGCAGAGAGCCAGGTTATGAGTCCGCCATAACCATTTTGTATACGGCGCCATATATGATAGGTACCTAGAACGAAGCTCGCCGTTGCGCGGTAATTTCATTGCAGATACAGTAGAACAGAATACTGCTAAGGAACTGGAGCTATTCTGAACAGAACTATTCTACTATTCCGATCAGATAAAGTGGTGCAGAAAGAGTAGATCAGATAGAATAGTGCAGATACAGTAGAACAGATGGAGTATTGCAGTGCATGCAGTGCAGATAAAATGAAACAGGGCTGCGCTGGAGATTTTTTTTGTTTTCTTTACATTTTTTGAACATTCCTGTGCCTGAGTTTATTTATTTGGTGGTACACTTTATAAGAATAATGCCCACAAGATGCCTAAAAAGGGATGATGTAAAATTTTAATTTTAGGTGACTTCTGATCCAGAGAGTAAAATAGTATATTGTTGTATTAGGAGTAGAAGGTTCACTTTTTTGTGCTGAAGCAGTAGGTTTGCGAGCCGAACGTAGTGAGGCTTGCAATACTGCTGAAGCACAAAAAAGTGCTTTTACTCCGTATGCAACACGCTATTTTTTCTCCAAACGAATGGGGTAAGCTTCGGGGCAAGTGAATGGTTGAGCGGCAGTAAACGTACGAGCGGCACTAAAAGTACTTCTACTGCCGCTCCAGCGGCACTAAAAGTACTTTTGCTGCCGCTGGGGTTGCCAAGCAGCATAGAAATTAAATTTCTACCACCTCGACAGGTGTTAAACCGCTGGATTTGCCTAGCAGCATAGAAATCAAACTTCTGACATCTTGACAGGAGTTAACAAAGTGACGTTTTTCTGACGTTCGGAGAAAAATTAATTTTCTTCGACCAAAGCCAAATTCACCATCGAAAAAAACTGAATTTAATTCAGTTAATAGATACGTTAACACAACATTTAATAGGTATTTAATAATTCAGAGGAGGTACGAAGTTCGCCGGGTCAGCTAATTTTTTATAAAATAATTTGAATTGATTGAGTCATTCATCTATTTAGAAAATCAAAAAAATTGTCCATATATCTCAAAGAGACCCGATTTCCAAACAACAAAAGAAAGAAAAAAATCACAAGTCTACAGATTGTGTATTATTTAATTCTCTTAATAGTGACATGTGTAGAAAAGCCGAAAAGTGAAGGAAATTACATCATCATTAAGGTTTAAAGTCAGGCCTATAGTTTATTACAGCAACGCGAGATGTCAATGCTGTCGCCCCTATAGTGTGCCCTAACTTGACCGTCAAAAAAAAAAAGAAATCTTCATTTGGTTAAATTGTATGATGGAACGTTTTTTCTTTTTTTGGCGGAAATTCGAAGTAACTGTTTTACATAAACAGGGTTGTAGTTTCGACCAACGCAAATAATTGTGAACGTTCATCCGTCGGATTTTTTTCTAAACAGTATAGCTACGGGCGTATTTCCAACTATTTTTGCAGTAGCGAGAAAACTACAAGTTCAAAAAGTTTGAAAAAAATATATGTCGCGTAGAATTGCAATAGTAGTTCGTAATAAAAATAATGGGAAACTTCATCTATTCGTTTTGAAATAAATGGTGAAAAACTACTTTTTTTTCAGTTTTTGCGATATAACTCAAAAATGGCGAGTCAAATTTGCTTAAAAAAATTATGGATTAAAGTATATCGATAACCATAAAACATATATTTTTTTTTTGGAATTTTTGAACACAAGGTTCAGAAAATAGGGTTTGACTTTAAACCTTAAGTACATTGGCGCGATCTCTAAAATCATAGGCCAGGTATATAGCATATAACAACTGAGCTAGTCAACCAACACCCAGATGATAGGCAAGGCATTTGCATCTATGGTTGGAACAAATCCAAGCGGCAGTAAATGACAAACTGGTAATTTCAATTAAGTACAACCTATGAAATGTCCACCGTGCATGCGCACTAGTCCAGGTAGGGCTTATCAACCAATTAGACTATCCATGATGCTGTTAAAATGTCCGCCAAGAGGCACACAAACCTTTTGTTCGCTTGTCAAAGTCACGTTTTTGAATAGGCTAATAGGAAGGCTGGTGTTTGTTTACAATTTAGGTCATTCAATGTCATTTACTGCCGCTTGGTTTTGGAAATGGTGTAGAAACCCATCATTCGTTTTAAGAGATTTCAACTACCGCCCAACATAAACTGGGATAACCTATCAATATTCCCAGCTGAAAAAAGAGCACAATACTTTATGCTTTAATGAATATGTAGGTACCTCTATATTATACCAAGAAACCAATGTACCTACCTAGCTCAACTAATCAACTTTCGAACACGATATGGGAACAATTAGAGTTCGCTGTTGGATCAGTTTCTCGGCAAATCTGAGCTACCTGTTGGGGGTAGCGATCATGTAGTAATCACTGCCAAAGCACATATTATTAGGCTCCACCAAAACCAACTATATAATAAAGTGATAAGAAGAAATTTCTATACAGCCAACTATGATGAGATAAACAACTATATTAGGCAATTCAAACCACGTGACTTTCAAGATGGCGTGGCGGCCACACATGGGCCAAAAAACACATCAAAATATCTAGATTCTGCCTGATATATTAGTTTAGGTACCTAGTCAACAAATATTTTATTAAATAATCCAAATCAAAGTTGCAAGCAAAACTCTAAGCAAAATAGTTGGAAATACGCATAAAAACATATTCAAAACAAACTTGCTTGGCCGCCACGCCATATTGAATTTTCCTATCTGACAGATGGATTGAATTGCCTAATTAGACAGCATCCTGAAACGAAACAAACGAAGGGCCTCAAAAGATTTGAAAGCTTTGAGATGATGAAACAATGTATTCTATTGAAGTCTATGAAAGCAAACCAGAACCAGCAAAATCCGTGGATTAATCAAACACTTTTTAAACAAATCAGCAAAAAACGCACACTTTGGAATAAATACAAAAACGACATATCTGACAAAAAACTACCAGGCCTAATATAACCCAAAATAACACACTCGAACTAAAACTCGGCGAGGCTAGGAGAGTATGTGACCATGACTTAGTTACAGCAGATTCACCAAAAAGAATCTACAAATATATCAGTAGAAACCTGAACTCTTAAGGTGTCAACAATAACACTTAGGGCCGGTTTATTCACCTTCTGATAAACTCTCAGGTATGCAATCTGGCGGATAAAAACGCTATTTATAATCCCATTGGTCATCCAGTTATCCGCCGACCAATAGAATTATAGAACGATGAAATTATCTTGCAGATAGTTACCACCAAGTTTATCTGAACTCTGAAGACGAATAAACCGGGCCTTGGAAATTCAATAACTCAAGAAGTTTTAGACAATGAAGCCATGGCTGAAAACTTTGCTGAACAATTTGACAAGTCCTTCACCCAACAGTAGCACTGCCTGCATATAGTAGACGAGTTCGAATAATACGTCGGATGTCTCGGAGGTACTCCAACCCGTTCGTTTATTATTTTCGAGCACTCAGAGGTGCGATCTTTTAAGACATCCGGGAGGGTTTAGATGCTCCTCGATTTACTCGGACGTTTTCGACCGACGATTCAGACGGATGAAAATATTTGACGTTTCATTCTCACAATTTACATTATTTCCCCGCCCGCAGCCGCTTCACGCGACCAGTCAAGTTAGGTGAGTCCAGTGGTAGTGGTTCGAACAAAACAGCACAGTTTATCTGTCATAAATTTAATCCATTCTCAAAATAATTAAGGGAAATAGGGAAATGAATATGAAAAATTGACAATGGATATGAAATAAAATACAAATTAAATATGTTTGTACAAAAATAGATTAGGATTACCGAAACATATGACCAAAATAAACATCAGCTTAAAAAGAGCGTTCGAATAAAACGGAGGAAATCAAGCACATCTGCACCCATGTATTCGAACTCGTCTACTATACTAGAGTCTGGAATCCGATAGACACCATAGAATTCACAGAAGGAAAAGTCAGAAGAACCCTGAATAATATGAAAAAGGCCTCAAGTCCAGAGTCAGATAGGATACCAACAAAAATGACAAGTTTTGCGGACGACGAAAAACTACTCTTCTCAATGTGGCATAAGTAAAAGCAGACTTGCATAATATTGAAGTATGGACTGGAACTAGGAGTATGAATTATGTTCAGACAAATTTAATGATTGCAAAGTTTTTGAAGTGCATTACAATTCAAGGGCTTATGGCTTATTCTAAAATAGGGAGGATGTTGGAATTATTTTATATCTTTATTTGATGTAATATAGGTACCGCCGGTACCGGTTTTTAGTTAGTTATCTCTGGTTAGTTGACTTTGAAATATATATGTCTGTATTGTAATTCAGTTCAATAGAACTCGTCCGTACCGTACTCTTCCAGATATTTTATTGGTGTTACATACAATTTGGGGCTTGATTAACAACAAAAAAAGCCTCAAGTCCAGGGTCAGACAGGATACCAACCATTATGGTTTTTATTCTATTCTATTCTATTATGCTACAAAACTGTAGTGAGTGGTTAGTTCTCTACTCTCTGGGGTAATGCAGGAATGTGTCGACTTGGGATGCATACCAAAGAAATGGAAGCTCTCTATAGTGACCCCCTCTTTAAAAAAGAAGACAGAAACAAACCGGAAAATTACCGACCGATAAATCTAACATGTAGCCCATTGAACTGCATGGAAAAGGTCATGGTCGAGAAATTAACAGCTTTTTCATTGTTACCACCACCACAACACGTGTTTTTATCAAAATGCTCCATTGTCACTTTCCAATGAACAATTCCAATGAAGAATATTTTCTGAGCACAGCACTTACTTACAACTGTCACTGAGCAAAGTGATCTCTAGTAACATCGGACTTGAAATGGGAAAACCACACAGTCAAAATAGCCAAAAAAGCCAGTACATTCGTCATCTAATTAAACATGATTTCAAAGACCACTCCATCCAAATGATAGGCAAAATGTACAAAAGTGTGGAATCCGTATTTCATCGAGGATGTAGAAAGCTTAGAAAAAATACCGCAAGATACCATCAGAAATGAGAGAATTAAGTTATCCTGAGAGGCTGGAAAGATTCCGATTAACAACATCAAGAGAAAGAAGGCATGGGGGAGATCTGATTGAGACATATAAGATAACAAGTGGATACCTCAATTGCGGCATGTCAGGGATATTTCACCAAAATCAAAACCAACAACTTTGAGGGCACTCAAAAAAACTAGACAAAGAATAAGCGGCCAAACTTCCTACCAAAACATTCCTAACAAATCGTGGTGTTTATTCGTGGAATGCCTTGGCAGAGCACAAAATAGTTCAAGTCAGATGGCTGAGAAAGTTTAATTTTATTTTGGAAACACTCGAACTGATACAACTTACGAATAGATATCGGTTAACACAAGAGAAATTGCAGCAAGCCTGGACCTTGGACCTGGACTTTTCACACTGATTCTGTGATAAGACGAACAAAAATCAAACATCATTTTACCTATGACCGAAGCAATGTCAGACCCAAAGAAGTCTTTTAGAAGTAGCTTCTATTTTTATATGCCAAAATGTTCCATACATTCATTGATAGAAATAGAACGTTTTTCTCGACTCAACAGTCACAATGTTTTTTTTTTTGGATTTATGTATGATGATGAAAATATATACCTGTTAAAAACTGTTTCAATTTACCATAAGGAACACACAACTTTCAAGTTCCCAGCCCAAATGTAGCTCATCAAATTTTCACTTAATGCTTTTAGAATGTCGAATATTAAAAAGAAACTTTTTACTTACTCGTGATTATTCAGCTTCAACATCATGTTCATCCAACATTTTCTTTAAAAACCTGCCCCAACTTGTAGATAGGAAAACATAAAAATGTTTCTAACAATTCACACAATTTGACTAGTCTAATCAGAATATTTTCCAGAAGGAAAAATCAGTTCTCTTGTTGAAGAGACTAAGATTAATATTTGCTTCAGCGACCCGCTGCTTTATTGTTATTGATTCAGGGCCAATTCTACCTTTTTCACAATAAGTTTTTGTAGTAACTCTACATATTATTTCTTTCCTTCATGATTTTATTGTTCTTAACAGTCTCTTTTCCTTATAGTTTCTGATTGTTTTAGATATTTGTTTAAATATTTCGCTTATTTCCTGCATATTTTAAACATTATTTCTCTACACACAAATTCACCGTTACTTGCTTTTAAACAGGTACAAGATAAAATGTATATCACTTGTCTGGTAAACTTACCCAAGTACACGTTTTGTAATACTGCACTTACTCAATTTGTAACATAAATTACTGATATTACTGTAACTAGATATTTAGGAATCTCAAATCAACAAAATCTTAATGCATTACTTACATTTTCTTTATTTCATGAACTTAAAATCACAATAATTAACTATTGTACCAGCCTAATATTTGAACTAGTAAAAACAAAATTAAAATTAAAAGGTTTCCTATGAATAATTTAAACATATTAATGAGAAGCAGTATTAATTATTAAAATCCCCCTCTGAATCCACCTCTGAAACCTCCTCGGCCTCCTCCATATCCACCACCTGTAACAATAATCATGAATTTATTTCTTGTTTTTTTTTTAGTAATTCTCAGTATATTGACTGATTGAAGGTACAGCAATGTTCAATGCAAAAACCCTCAACATTTAGGCTAATAAAACTTACCTCCTCCATAACCGCCGCCTCCTCTGTATCCTCCGCTACCTCCGTATCCACCACCACCGCCTCCTCGGCCTCCATAACCACCTGAAAAAAAAAATGATAATATTTTACAGCTAATGATAACCAGATTTTTTGCCAGGTAACTCACCGCCTCTGCTATTACCACGGAACATTTTCGGAGGAGGACCGGAATAACCGCCCAAACTGTGTCCTCTTGGTGGTCTTTTGCCCATGCCCATATTCATAGAGCTTGCTTTTTCTCGTTCAATTCCAAAACTACCAGCGTGAAGTTTGCATAGTTCTTTTATGCATGTAACAACCTGAGGAAATTTTGATAATTTTTTTAAGAAATTGAATTCTCTTAACTTAGAGTTGGGTATAATGTGAGTAAGTGGGAAAATACATGTACACAAATTATTGTCATCAAAACGTCCATTGGCAAGTAATAACATCATAGTCTTACCTTTTTGTCAGTTTCACTCATATCCATAATCTGCTCTGGTTCCTTTGATGTTCTGATCACTAGACTTTCCAATGCAGGCCTTAGAGCTACTATTTCAGCAGCAACTTGTGGATCCATGTCTAAATTAATCCAGTTGTCTAATCGAACTACTCCATCAATCCAATCAACCTGAAATTGAAATAGTTTTCCACAAAAAAATCTATGGTAACAAAATTATTCACATACCTTTCTCGATCCAAACAGTAAAAGATGTATAGGCGAAACCATGGACATTTGCTTACATGACACAGCCCTGGTACGAATTTTCTCTCCGAAAACAAAGAACGGATAAGGGAAGTTTTGTTCAAAATTACTGCAGTTCACCGACGTTTTATGTATCAGGGCTGCTTTACTTTCTGTCGTCAAAACCTTTCTTTTTTCCTTATGATAACAAACATTCGGATAGAGACCGTAAGACATAAACGCCATGATAACGTCTAATCTTGGATCTGGCCCAACAGTTTCCATGGGCAACGGCATCATTGTTTCTTCAGGAAAACCGCAATTATTGAGAATTTGTTGCAACTGATGCTTGGCTTCCCAAGTGGTGCGCATCGTTGGCAAACTGATGCCTTTGTAGTCACAAAAACGAAGTTCTGCTTCTTCGCCTCCTTGCCTAGATTGATCCCAAAGCTAAAAATTTGTTTATATTAATCCTAGTTTTATTTTAGTAATCATTAATTACCTCAAACGCAGTCAGCATAGCGACATGATCTGAGTGCCTATCTCCAGCCAAGGCTCTCTGATGTCCGGCCAATCTTCTCTGACCCATATCCATAGAAAAAATTTCGGGAAACGTAGACGAATTAGCAGCCATAGTAGCCAAAGGACCTCCGCACATAAAAATACATCCCAAAATCATCATTTTTCCCAGCCTAGGTTCGATTGGGAGCTTAGCTATAATACGTCCCAACGGGGTTAGTTCATCATTTTGGTCCAGACATTTCATTTCTCGTAAAAGAACTTCAGCTTCAATGACAGCATCCAATGGCGGAGGTTCGATGGCTTTAGACAAGAAAAGTCCAATTCCACCAAGTCTTAATAATTTAATGCTAAGCGCGAGCTCGTGCAGTGGAGTCCTGAACATTTCTGGAGTCATATGTTCATCTAATTTTTCAAATCTGGCTCTGGAGCATAAATGAAAGCAAATTCCAGGCCTAACTCTGCCAGCACGTCCTTTCCTTTGCTCCAAATTGGTTCTGGAAGCCCAAACAGTAGCGTAGCTAGTCATATTGTTGTGAGACGTAAACATTTTGATTTTAGCTTTGCAACTGTCTATAACAAAGACTACATCGTCGATTGTAATTGAAGTTTCGGCAATGTTTGTAGCTAAAATTACTTTCGTTACATGGGGCGGAACTGGCAAGAATACCTTGCGTTGATCGTCTCTGGGGATTTGCGAATGCAGAGGTAGAATGCAATATTGAGATCCACCATAAACGGGATGGTTTTGTAAATGTTTCATCATGGCAAAGATAAGGTTCCAGCCAGGCAAGAACACTAAAACTGCTCCTGGAGTATTCAAGCTCTTGATATGAGTCAACAAAGCTTCCATCAACTCAAAACTAATCTCCTTCTCGCTTACTCGGGCCATTGCATTCTTAGTCTGTACTGAATATTGCCCGCTAATAACGGCATTCAAATTCTCATCAGAATCGTCGGCCACAGTATCTTCGTCTCCTTCGTCATCCTTTTTGCCGCTTCTATTTTTCCTTTTCAAATCAACCGGAGGTACAAATTTAGTCATTTCGATGCAATCCTCCAAGAAATATTGTTTGACAGGGAAAGCTCTTCCTTCAATTTCAATTACTGGACAATTATTGAAGTATTTGGAGAATAATGTGGTGTCTATGGTGGCGCTCATTAAAATAACTCTCAGGTCGGGGTAGGTGTGAACCATGTCACGTAAAACTACCATTATAAAGTCGCTGTTTACGTCACGCTCGTGAATTTCGTCTACAATAACGTGACTCACGCCTCTTAAGCCGTTTTCTAATTTTTTTAAAAGTACACCAACTGTGCAGAATAATACTGAGCCATATGGGCGAGGTAAAGCTGATTCGAATCTTACTGAATATCTGTTTCAAAATTAAATACATAGAACTTACAATACAATTTGAATATTGTTGTATATAACTTACCCAACAGCTTGTCCCATTTCTTCAGCCCTTTCACTAGCAACTCGCTCTGATACTGAAACAGCCGAAATACGACGCGGTTGAGTTACCACAATGCTACACCAAGCACCTTGCCCCGACATAATGTAATCTTCCAAAATGAATTGGCAGATTTGAGTGGTTTTACCGCAACCAGTGTTGCCTCTAATAATAATTACTGGGTTTTCGTTGATGGCTTCCATAATAGAGGCTTTTGATTTGAATACCGGTAGAGTTTGTCTTTTTTCGAGGTTTTCTTGCCACTTACTGTCACTGCTTTGTTTCAGTTTGGCTTCTTCAAGCATGTGTTCGCTTATTTGGTCCATTGTAGCTGTCGCTAGAAAACCTATAACACAATGGAGAAATGTGAGATTTGAGTAGAGATCCCTCTGATGTTTGCTATTCTGTGTGTTTGTATATTGAAACTAGATAAGGAATTGTTGAATTGTATTTGGGCTCTCTGATAGTGACTTCTAAGTACTATAAGTTTTGTTGTACCTTGTTCTCTGTTTTCACTAATCTATTTAAATGATTCACAAAAGATGGACTTTTGATTCCGAAAACTATTAAAAGTATCAAGATTACCTTCATCGATATTACAACCTGTCCACGGATTCCAGTTTTGTTGTGGTGGAGACCATGGCACAACTCCAGCCTAAAACAAAAAGGAAATTTTCATTTAAAAATGAAAATATTGTCAGTTACCAATTACTTACTTGTGTTACTGGAGCTGGATGAAAATCGTCCAAAACGTGAGTCGACAATAAAGATACAGGATCTTTGTTTTCTGTTTTTGTCACAATGGGATGCACGTTTAGTTCATCCAAGACGTCTTGGACTTGTTTCTGCAATTGAGGAGCTATTGCCACTTTGAACGGTGCCATTTCTGCGGCGTTTTTCTGTTTCTTCAATGTACCTAAAAATCAGAAATAATGTTCAAGTGTGCGATAACAAATTGATGAGTCCTACCTGAAAACGCTTCGATAACTCCAAGATGAAAAAGTTGTCTGACCATTGACAAAGCGCAACTTTTACTTGCAGTCTGCTTGTTTGAACCACCATCTCGGCCGTGAACAGTACGATTGAGTTGTTTCACATAGAAACTTATTTCTGCCACAAAAGTTCTGAAAATATACATAAAATATAAATAAGAGTCAAACTCAAGAAACGCTGTTGAAGATACAGGTTATTTAATATCTATAAAATCAATTCAAGTACTGTAGTAGATTGCATCAACAAAATAAAATCACTTCAACCAAAAATAAAATGTATTTTGTAAGATGAAGTAAGTATTTTAAACAATTTAAAAAAAAAATAATACATTTACTTACCTTTAATCAGTCAACAGCAGTGAACCCCACTACAGCTGGACCTTCTAGGTAAAAACAAGCTAAAAAAAATCAAGAACTGTTCAATAATGATGCCTTTTATTCAAATAAATAGAGAATAAACAAGCAAAAATTAATTGCTATAAAAACTCTCTATTCATTTTACTTCTTGTAGTAGCAAAGGAAAAACAATGATTAAAATTGAAGATTTTCAATTTTATTTAGAATCTTTCACAATCAGGAAAGATCGTAAATAATAAAAACACTTTCACAAATTTAACAGTTCTTGATTAATTTAGTTCATAGAAGATCCAGCTGGAATTCACATACAACTCAAAACAAAAAGTGCATAAATTTAATAATCAAAAAATTATTTCAAAATGATACAAAACAGCCCAAAATCTACATTAAAAAAGATATTGCAAAATGTTTCTCCATCATCAAACTAAATAAAAACACAATACTGTTAGTCTTTTTGGTCTGATGTAATGATGCTTTGAAACATACTACAAACTGTGTGTTTTTTCCTATAATGATTTGAAAAGAACAAGAACTTATTAAAAATATGCAACAATAAAATGTCAATTTAGCATATTACAGAGTGCAAATGATCACTTTAGTAATATGCTAGAAGATACACAATAAATTGAAAAAGGAATACTTATAATTAAAAAAAAAAATATATATATAAATAGCTAGAAAAAGCTGTTTCACAATTTAGCTTCAGTTGATACGGTTCCATATCCAGCTCTAGAAAATTGAAATCAAAATTCCTTACCTAGCGTGATCAGGTCCAACTTGAGTATACTTATAATCAGCATTGATTTTATTACTCTGCATAAACTGATGTAGTTTAGATTTGGCATTCTCCACTGTCCAATTTCCGTGTATGCCAGCGTTGACATCCAAATCCTCGGCTTCTTCCATTCGTTTTTGCTCCTGAGCTCGGTCCATGTAATGCCAATTATCTTTTTCCGCCCCACTTGGCCTGTAGGCTTCTCCAAAGTTGGAGGGACCCATGCCCTGTTCGAATACTTGATGTTGGGGTTTTTCGGGGAAGTTTTCCTGCTGTGGTGGTTGCTGGCCTTCATCTAATTTGAATTTGTTTAATATGATTGGGTGAAATGTTTGTAAAATTAGTAAAATTATACTAACTTCCTCCAACAAGTGTAGGGGCCGCATCCAAGTCGAAAGATAGGTCGCTTTTGGCTATCAGGCCCTGCCTCATTAAATAATTGAGGAAATCTCTTGCAGCATTGCTTTGGGCATCTTTCTTGTTGGTCGAATTGCCAGCGCCCACGTAACTGTGTCCATTTATTCTAACTTCGCAGAGGAATCTTTGACGGTGTTTTGGACCTGAAATAGAATAATAATAATTGCTTTATTTATACTTCATCTAATTCAATACAAAAATACGCTAAGATTTTGGAATCCTTTTCATGAAAATCGCAAGATCACGGTGCAGTGTTGTCAAATGTCCAGAATAGCAACTTTGAGTTAAGAATCGAGGCAATTAACTTTTCAATTGGTAATTTATTGTTTTGTTCTGACCAGAAGAGGATAGTTGCAATTTATTAATTAATTCGCTGCCTGCTGATAATTTTTTAAATAAATAATTAAATTAGCCAATTAATCTTGAAACTACCTTAAAGATGGCCTAATGATTACAATGTAAAATTACTTTGTCCGACGATTCTGACGATGTTAATGTAACAATGTGATATTAGTAGCGGAGATTTTTGCAAGAAATGCTTTCCCATATCCGCATCTGAGGCAAAATGCATTCCACTGAAGAAAAGAGTTCTAATCATCTGTTGTTTAAACTGTAAGTCCGCAGTACGAGAATGTCTTCGTAATAGTGATGCTATCAAACACTTAACTAATGAAGTGGCTCTCTTGAGGGCAACTTGCTCTGATAAGGACCAGTTAGTGAATGACAAATCCAAGATTATTCGCCTAATAGAATATCAGCAGAAAACATTGATCCATGTTAACAAGCCTAAAACGGACACAAAATCTGATCAAGCGCATCATGGCTTGCAGGAACCAGCTACAGGTGAGCCTATCAAAAATAAGGATGTATCTCTATCACTTTTAGGACTTCAAACCAGAAGTAAACTTGATCAATTAAACTCAGCGGGTCCAGTTGAAGTAGCTACAGGTTAAACAACCAAAGAACCACCTACAAAAGATGTACGGAGCAATAACATCCAGCAAGGCATTATTCTAGGAACCAATAGAACCGCAAATAACCACCAATTAAAAGCGGCGCCCAGAAAATCATCATCAATTTCTACCACAAAAATACATATCACTATATTGGATCCTTCTGCAACTACCAATGTTCTAGAAGACTATAAAGATCATCTTCAATGTTAATCTTGGTGTAAAAAAAACTACACTTCCCGCTATCCAGACTCATACAGTTCCTTTAAGATAGCTGTTCCCAAAACGTTGGTTAAGGATATTCCATCATCTGAAAACTGGTTAGAAGGTGTTGAAGTTAGAATTTTTAGGGAGAAACAAATCCAAAAAATCGGACCTGCACAGGACGCTGGACCTGCATAAATCAAGGAAACAATAGTCGAATTGATCCAGATAAGCTGACAACATAATATTATCAAAATGTGAGAGGTTTGAGAAACAAACAAACATCGATTTTTCTAATTATGTAAGTTTGAACAATTATGACTTTATCCTATTGCCAGGAACTAGGTTAATTCTGATTTCTTGGATCCTGAAATATTTAATCCACAATATTTAGTATTTAAATGTGATAGAAACGCTGAAGTAACTGTTGAATCAAGAGGTGGTGGGGTCTTGATAGCGGTCTCCAAAAACTTTGTTGTTCAGACTATTGACACCAGATCCAATAATAGCAATATTGATGAGATCTGGGTGCTAGTTACTATTGGTCTTACTAAAGTTATTTTATGTAGTGTTTATTTTCTACCCAATTCTAAGCTTAACGACTATCAGAGTCATTTTACAAACATTAAAGAATTATCCCGAGTTTATTATGACTCAGTATTTAATGTGAGCAAGGCATTGCGAATGCTAGGCTTCATTTTTAGAAATACACAAGACTTTACCATTTCAAATGCCTTGAAAATATTGTATTTTAGCCTGGTTAGGTCCCACTTAGAATACTGTAGTGTCATTTGCTCCCCATTTTTTCAAAAACACATTTCAAGTTTAAAGTCGATTCAGAGAAGGTTTCTGCGTTATTTTATATAAATTAAAAATCCCTTGCGACCACATTGACTTCAGTGAATTGGAGATATTTCTCAAACAGATTATGAAAATATAGTAACCGGAAACAGTTTTACCTTCTTGAATACAACATTGGCTACCAGAGAAGTAAATAAGTCAAAGACACTTATCTTTAGTTAATTATTTTTAGTACAAATAAAATTAAGAATTATTATAAGTTTAGTCCATTTTTTTTTAGTTAATTATTTTTAGTACAAATAAAATTAGTCATTCAATCATTAATATAAAAAATCCAAATATAAACTTTGATCTCTATGACAGCTGTGTAACAGATCATAAACTACAAGTGATAGAAATCAATCAATTCAAAATAAAGCCAACGCCAAAACAAAAGCGAACTATACATTTTTTAAATAAAGTTCTCTTTTATAGACATTTCAATGAAAGGATGTCTGAGACCTTATGCAAATGGCTTTGAAACACTATCTGAACTCATACAAAATGCAAAACGGATATCTACTACTAATAAAACCGTAAAAGATCGAAATAATCATGGATTAATAATAATTTCTTGAAATTGATAAATCAAAGAGATAAAATATACTCAAGACTAAAACGTAACCTGGAAAATGAAACATTGAAGAATGAGATTAAAACTTTAAAAAATCAGTGTAACAATTTGAAAACCAGACTGAAAAGTAACTATATAATCAGTAAATTTGAAAATGCACGAGGAGACCTACGTAAAACATGGCAAGTTGAGTTGTTAATGGTGTGATCGCAAATAATTATAACAATTACAGTCAGGCAAATACTATAGATTTCTTATTAATGAATCATAACCATATTGGAGATGATCAAGGAATTGCAGACTATTTAAATACTTATTTTGGAGATGTAGGAGGCACAATTGACAGGAACAAAGTATGCAATATGAACAGGCGGATCTCAATGGAGAGTTACCTGAAGTATATGAACAGCAATCCATATTTTTGAAACCTTGCACTGAAGTAGAAATAGACGAAGTTATTCGTGAGCTGAATACAAAAGCACATGGACCAGACAAAATCACAACCACTGATTTACAAACTATAAAGAATCTTATAATCCCAGTGTCGGAAAGGTTAACTAATGAGATTTTGTCAATCAGTCGTTATCCAAATTGTCTTAAACAAACTAAAATAGTTCCAATCCATAAAGCTGGCAGTCAACATGACCCTGGCAACAAGAGATTTATCGCTCTGATATCAACTTTGTCTAAAATTGTAGGAAAGATAATAAAGATTAGAATATGTGACTTTATTGAAATAACTAATTTGATTTGCAACAATATGGCTTCCAAAAGGCTGCAAATACACAGGTGGCAGCAGTTGACATGGTCAAGTATATTTCGAGTAGCTTGGACAGGGGCAATTATGGGATTGCTGTTTTCATAGACCTTCAAAAAGCGTTCGATACTGTTAACACTGAAATTCTTTTGGAAAAGTTGGAAGGTATGGGAATTGAAGGAGTAGCATGCAATCTTATGAAATCCTATGTTAGTAAGTGGCCGCAATATTCAGTTGTCAATCGACGCGATTGTGGGGTGGTTATCATAAACAGTGCAGTTCCACAAGTCTCAGTCCTGGGATCTCTACTGTATCTTTTGTATGTGCATAGTGTTTCAAAGCCAAACCTGAACTGTAAATATATAACATTCGCTGATGATACAGTGTTGCTTTTGGAGGATCCAAATATTCAAGACTTACAGCAAACCGTGAATCACTCTCTGTCTACCTACTATTTATTTATTAGTCTTTAGGACACAAACGGAACAAGCCCAAAAATAGTATCTTGATATTACATTATACAAGAATATAATTACTTATTGATATAAAAAATAAATCAATAGGTAATTAATAAAATTAAAAGTAATATCTAGCTAAAATTAAAAAATACATTATATAACAATAGAACAAAAAGAGGTACCCTGCATTAAAACATCATAAACAATATCAGATAGACAATCAGGCCTATGATGTATCATTTTCTGTTATTTTAACAGCAACGTTAAGTTATCTGTCACTGTTTATTCTATACATCAAAATAGAGACAGGTATGCTGTTGAGCTATAACACAGCTGTTAAAATAACAGGAGAGGATACATCATAGGCCTGAGTATCACATAGGTTTCAATGGCAACTAAAATAAAGCATATATTGATTGATTGGCTGATTGAACTACCCGAGGAACTATACCAAAAGCTGAAAGCTTCAACTTTGAGATTCCTTTTGAAAGATATTAAACTTGTTGAGAATAAATCTAGGTTACAGTCAGACGTCAGTACAATGTAAGTTGCCAGACTTAACCAATCTCACCAAAGGTGCACTCTGACTAATTTGTTCTACAATATGGAACATAAAATAAATGGCCTCTCAAAAACAACTTGAAGATTAACATAAATAAAACAGTGTTGATTAATTTTAAACAAAAACTCAAGTCAATAATCAATTCTATAGACATAAAAATTAATAATACAGCATTAAAAATGGTTGACTGCTACGAATACTTGGGGCTTACTATTGACAAAGACTTAACATTTAAACTACATGATGTGAACTTACTGAGGAAGAAACTGGCTGATGCATATGGTGTAATTAAAAAATGGTTGAACCTTCTACCCGATTGCACGAAGATGCAATATATGAAGCAATTTTTAAATCCCATCTGCAATACATGTGTACTGCTGGACTGCAACTTCAAAGATACTAATTCAAAAACTGCAAAGGTTGCAAAATAGATTCATAAAATACCTATATCATCTCCCAAGACTCTATCCAACATCTCAAATCTATAACGAAATTAAGTTGTTGAAAGTTGAACAAATAGTGCAACTAGAAGAATCCAAACTTATGCAAAGATTATACACAGTCAAGTCAAAACAAATATCAAACAAATCAAACCTATAAAAAATACTGACATACATGGTTATTGCACTAGACAGAGTGGCAATCTGCACATGACATCATTTTATTTCAATTTTCCCAGGCTAAAATAGGGAATGGTATATTTCAAACATAAATGGAAAATTATGATTTTAAAAAATTAACTTTGTAGGACGCTAAGCCGACACTAATATTAAAAATGATTTTTGCATAACTAGACATTAAGGAATTCGTTTTTAGCTCGGTTTTTAGTTAATGAATGTAAAAATTTTTGTAAAAAGAGCTTCCCAATAAAAACAAAACAAAACAACATAACATCATCAAGAACTAACATTGGAAAGAACAGTGTAGTTAACATAGCAATCATGACATAACAATATTCCCGAAAATATAGGAAGAATAACTACTCCATTTGGATTTAAAAAGAGACTAAAAAACTTCTTTGTGATACAGAACTGTCTGTGAACTAGGAACTTTCCTATTTCTCCTTTGGCTCTTTTTTTTGTTTGCTTGAAGAACCCTATTGTTTGTATTAATATTATCTTTTTTATACTTATTGCTGATACACCAAATTTATAATTTGTTAAGTTTATTTAAATTTGCTTTACCTATATAGAGATATAGGTATAACTATATAAGTGATATAACCTCAAATACTTAATTCTGTGTTACATAAAGGCTAGGACTCGGTAACAGTGATGTACATGTACCTACTGTTTAGAGTTCATAAATAAAGTTATATTCATCGAGCTTTAAACTGCTTGAGGGATCAACAAGCATATTTGTTTTGTTCCATAATGAGGTAGCGGGGTCAGAGGGGTGATTCATCCGATAAACAAAACGAAAAAAGGCCCTGTTGCCGAATTTTTTCCTGTTCGAATAATAATCTCGATAATAATGAATATCGTCATCTATCGAAAAGTATCTATTTCAAATTTGTCTGCTTATAATAATATTAAAAATATACTTGCGACTTTTTAAGTCTATACTTAAAATAATTCTAAAACAACTATACCTTTTATCACGACTCAATTTGGTTTTAAATGGAACTACGTACCTACTTCTAAAGAAAGATTTTACAGTCTGGTAATAACGTAGTAATTTTTTTGTGTTCTCATGGTGTTCTCAACTTTCTTGTGAGAAATCAGCTGACTGCGTTCGAGAACCTGGTGTGTCGTATAAAAATCACACAGCTGCCGTTCGGAAAGGCGAAGTGTGGATTAAAATCATATGGTTTTCGGCGTTCGGAAGGGTGTTTGACACGTATTGATGTGCGCACCGAATACTCTAGAGTGAAATTTAAGCTCACATTTTGAAGATGCACACCCTGAAATAATTTCCACACCAACAACCAGGTTTTCGAACGCTGCTCTCTGATACCCAAAACATAAACAGACTGGTTTATAAACATTCTATTTTCATAAGTGCGAGAAAGAGGGCCTGGTCTCATTCTGGAACCAAACAAATTCTATAGCACATTATTATCGTTATTAGTCTAGAGAGAGAGAGTGTTCAATGGTCGAAGGTTATATTAAAAAAAAAAAACATTCAGTCATTGGAGACTAGGAGGTCGAATTTAGATGTACTATTCCCACACAAAATTCTGGGCCTACAGACTGCTCAGAACTTCTTCGTCAACTTGACTTTTACGTTCCCCCACAATCATTGAAAAATCAAAAAAAAATTCAAATGCAGCAGCATCGAACGTGATATAGTTCAAACACTGCGGTGAATAGAATCATGGAGGGTTGCAGCAGTATTGATGTTGATCTGTATTTGTAGTCTCTTAGCTTTCATTGAGAAATGTGTTGAGGAGGCAGTAGTTTTATGACATTTGTACCTGCTTATTATTGTATGGTCTCTTTAATCCCAGCTTGAATCTAAATGATTGTAGATTATAATACCTACCCAACTGTTGTGGTGCGCCCGAGGGTGCGCCTATCTGGGTCAAGGTTTAGGAGTACTACTTATTGTATTAATCATGTTTCTGTTAGTACTAGAATTAATATTATAAATGTCTACCCTACAATGTATGTAATGGATTTTCCATTAAATAAATAAATTAAATAGTAAAAAAAGTCCTCCTGGGCCAATCTTGGTGATAACCAGTGTTGCCAGTCTATTACAATTGTAACAGATCTGTTACTTTTTAGAGGAGTTTATTACCTTTTTACCTTTTTTAAAATTCTATTACCTTTTTTTTATATGTTTTATTATGCAGTTTCTGTTCGTTTTAAGATGAGAATCGTAGGGCCTGTCCAAATCATTATCCAAATATGTAGGTCCTATATCTTTAGTTTATGGCCGTTTGCACCGACCATATGAAGGAAGGTTCAACGATAGCTATAGCTTAAAATGACGTTTTTACATGTAAAAATGTCATTTTAAGCTATGCTCAATTTTTTTTTTTTCACGAATCACGAGTTTTATTTTTTATAGAAGAATTAACACTATTAAAAGTTAATATCAAATATTATTTATTCATGATATGATCAAAAAAAAAGTTACATGAAGTTCCAGATATGTAGCCAGCTTTAAAAAAATCTATTACCATTTTTTCAAATCTATTACCATTTTTAAGACGAACCTGTTACTCTTCATGAAAGCAACCTGGCAACACAGGTGATAACATGAAGGAATAAAGTTATGAATTTTAGGTAGTCAGGTACAGGGGTAGGTAGTATTGGTTAAGGTAATAAAATTAGGACTAGGTACATGTTTCATTAGGATAGAGGAATATATTATACCACCAATATAGGTGGAAGTATTTAAGATGTTGCCACTTTTACCACTCCGTGTTCTTCTAATAACTTCATATTATTTAACTATTTTCCTAGGATTCCTTGAAGGGTTTGCCACAACCTAGTGAAGAGCTTATACGCCATTTCAGAATCACCCTGTAAAATAGATGAATACTTATTTAAAACAATAGGCTCCTTGCATCAAATTTTTTTATTGCTGATTTCGATAGTCCATGAAAAATAAGTCAACACGTATTTTTTCTTTTTCTTCTTAGTCAGAAATTGACGGAGCTACAACACTATGAAATCTGCCTATGACGTCACTTATCATATAAATTAGTGATGTTGCACATGTTCAGTATATCTATATATACAAAACTTAATATTTGTATAACTTCCGGAATAATCATATTTGGGCGAAATAAAAAAAAAAAGTAACGAATTTTTTTTTTCGATTTCCTACAGTTTGCAATAAACAATAATCAATTTAATTTTCCATGCAAGTACCCTATTATAGCTCCTCATCTGCATTTTTGCCCAACAGTATTATTCCTAATGAACAACTGAAATAGATGTTATGCAAAAGAAACAGAATATAGCTTTGCGGATCATTTTAACAAATATACTGGCCAATCTCCCAACACTAAAATAAACAATCACTCAAAATACATTATTTATTTATGAAATTTTAAATTATTTAGTGAGTGCCCGGATACCTATCTTCTAAAAACTTGTAAATTTGTTAAAATAATTCAAAATCATGGATTTTTACAACTTTTACATAAGAAGTCAATACAAATTTTAGTCAAAACAAGTTATTCTTTAAGGGTTTAAAATTAAAATTAATACAATGAACTGCCAAATGCAGTTAGGTGCTGTGATAGGGAATTTACTTAGTATGATTTAAAAAACTATGTAGTGCATATATTATTTTAAGCAACACATTTTAATATATACTTATGATATTTGTAAATTGATGTAGATTTTGATTAGATGCATGAAATATTTGATTAATAATAATAATAAGTATGTATTTGTTTTGTATGCTTTCTAGCCAAGTACTTCAAAAAAACTACTATTATTTAACCTTCCATTAGTGGCGTGTGTACCTGAGAGATAAATGCTTATTATCTTTGCAAATAAATCAAAAAGGAAAAACCCTATAATATTATGGCTTGCAGTAGTCCTTAGGTACCCTATACTAATTTCTTTCCCAGAATTACTTAGTTGTACCTCTACCTGAAAATTTTGAATTTTACTCTGGGTATGCTCAGTTTTGTACCTGACTGATACAACGCGACTCTTCTTATTACCACCGGTGCTCCTCAATTGTAAATGTTTTCCTGATATGTGAATATAATTTTTTCTATATATATACGTTATGGTACATGAGGTTGTTCAGCTTAGGTGAAGATGGAACTCGATGAGACAAAATTCCTCCCAAGCTGACTCAGACGAGACTACATAATTACTACGTTTTCATGGAGTTTTCAAATCGTTTTGAATCCAATCCTCTTTCCCGTTTTCATGCAGAGGCAAAATTAGAATTGAAATCGAATTGCATGTTTCTGAATTTAAATCCCGATACGATCCCAAAAAAAGGTGAAACGACCTTGAGACTGAAATCGATTTCAGTACCTGTTTTCATAAATAAATAATAAATAAATAAACTTTATTAACGGACAAGCCATTTACAGTAAATAACATAATACAAAACTATATGACGTTATAATATTAACGAAAAACACAAGAACTTAAAATTTAACATTTACGGTACATATAAATACACTGACATTTAGCGCTGCAGACTATTTAACAAATGTTTACAAGTTTTCAGAGACATGCCAAAAAAATCAAAATTGTTGGGTAGCTGATTAGCTTCTCTGCATATTCTAGCCATAGGGCAGAAAAAACCATAATTAGTCCTATGATACTAGCTATGAAAAAGATGCACTTGCCTAGTCTGTCTCACAGGGGCACGCAGGGAAATGCTGTTCAACAAAGGGGGACAGTCAATTAAGTTATTAAGCAACTTGAAAAGTAAACAAATATCATAATTCCTTCTACGTGCCTCTAAACTAGAAAGACCCAGCAACCGCAACAGGTCATTGTAGCAGACCTCTTCTGATGGTATATGCATCTTATAGGCAATATACCTTAGAAACCGTTTCTGAACTCTCTCAACACAATTTATATGGACCCCATAATGTGGTGACCAAATTGGGGTAGCATATTCCAAAAGGGATCTCACTACAGAACAGTAAACGCTCCTTATAGTAAAAATATTATTAAAATCTTTGAGGGTGCGAAATACAAATCCCAAAAGTTTCATTGCCCTATTACAAATATTCTCAATATGTAAGTTAAATGTTAGGTCCTGTCTAAATGTAACTCCCAAATCCTTAATAGAGTCCACTCTTTCAACTACTTGATCATTTAATTTATATTCATAAAAAATTGATGCATGAGATTTAGAAAAGGTTATGGTTTTACATTTATTTAAATTAAGGATTAGGTCATTCAGGTGACACCACAGAGCAAAACAATTCAGGTCTAGTTGTAACTGCTTACAGTCTGATATGCACTTAACAGGCCTATACAACTTCAAATCGTCTGCATACAACAATATGTCACTGTGATGGATAAAATCTTCAACATCATTAATATAGCAATTAAATAGCAAGGGAGAAAGATGTCCTCCTTGAGGAACACCAGATACGACATTTATTGGAAATGAAATAAAATTTTTAATTCTGACGTATTGTACTCTACCGCCCAGAAAGCTATTTATTCATGCCAAAAAAGTCCCCCGAATGCCCAAGGCCTCTAATTTTTTTGTAAGTATAGATATATTAACCTTATCAAAAGCCTTACTGAAGTCAGTGCTGATGGAATCTACTTGAGTTCCCAATTCTACAGCATTAACAAGATTATCTTGATATAATAAGAGGTTAGAAATAGTTGATTTTCCTTTAATGAATCCATGTTGAGCAGTCGAGAGAACATTTCTAAAGCATGGGGAGATTTTTTCAGTCACAATACACTCAAAAACCTTTGGAATAACCGACAATTTACTTATTGGGCGATAGTTTGATATGTCTGCTTTATTGCCAGCTTTAAAAATAGGCGTAAGAAAACTTTCCTTCCATTTTTCAGGAAAAATACCCTTTGACAATGACTTATTAAATATTCTGACAAGAACTTCAGACAAAACACATTTAGAATTTTTTAGAAAGTAAACTGGAATGCTATCTGGCCCGCATCCCAAACCATCATCCAAATTACCTATACAATTAAATACATCCATCAAACTTATATTACAAAAAAACAAATCTACAGTCTTAGAATACTGGAAATCAATGTATTTCTCTCTATGATTTACATATGCCAACGAGAAATGTTATGCAAATAAATTAGCAATTTTTTGAGGGCAGTCCGATTTCTCCTCACCATAAAACATATATTTAGGCAGTTCAGTACTATCCTTTTTGGAATTTACATATCTCCAAAAGTCCCTTTTGGATTGAATATTATTCTCGAGTTCATTTATATAATTAATATGGCTATCTTTTACTAGTTCTTTGCATTTTTGCCTAAGGTTTGAGAGCGTTCATGGCGTTTTCAATACCAAAACCGTATTCAAAATGATTTCAAAACTCCATGAAAACGTAGTAAATATTAACTATGTTTTCATGGAGTTTTCAAATCGTTTTGAATCCAATCCTCTTCTCCGTTTTCATGCAGAGGCCAAATTAGAATTGAAATCGGATTGCATGTTTTTGAATTTAAATCTCGATACGATCCCAAAAAAAGGTGGAACGACCTTGAGACTGAAATCGATTTCAGTACCTGTTTTCATGACGTTTTCAATACCAAAACCATTTTCAAAACGATTTCAAAACTCCATGAAAACGTAGTAATAATGCTAAAGCTGCCGGGCGTTGTTGATTGAACTGCAACGACAGCGAAATAGAATTCAACTTCTTGAATCTCTTTTTCAATGAAAATATTTTATCTTTGATTGTTGAGTACACGAATCAATACATAGAAATTGTAAAACCGAAATTCATCAGATTGTTTATGTGACTAATGATGTTATAGAAACTCACGCGCCTTAATGGAAGGTTAGGGGGGGCTGCTGAACTACTATTATAACTTCAATAAAAGAAATAAAATAACATTTTTACCTGTGGGTCTGACTTCAAAGACGGGCTCAACTTTAGTTTTCTGGCAATACTGATGCAAAAAGGATTTTGCATCCCCCATGTTTCTGCTTGCACTGCACTCTTCAAAAATCGGACAAAGGACGACGAAACTGAGACAAGGGACAAGTACCAAATTAATCACAAGTCTACAAGACACAGAAATACGAAATATTCATACAGAAATTATCAAAATTTTATAATAACTATTTTATTCCTATTTCTAGGAAGGATTGGATGATAGATTTTTAAATGAAGAATGAAGCCAAGCCAAACGATTGAAAAAGCCGAGCCGGCATGAGTACGTCTTCTGTCACCAAAACTGCCAGATTGACTATTGACATCTGACATCACTAGAGAAGCTTTTCAATTTCAAACCGTGAACCAGAACTGAATGTACTCGGAGCAAAAAGTGTCGCACCAATTTTTCAATAGATTCGAAAAGCTGCACTGAAAAAGATCAATGCAATGGTTGATGGTTGTATGGGCGCTTTCTTTTATTCAGCGGTGGATCCATCAGTAATTAGCCTTTCTTTGTCTAGCTCATAGAAAATAGGAATGTCTGTCCTATAATGATGGCAGCAGATGGATCCATTCCCATTGCTGAATAAAAGAACGCGCCCTATTTAATATGCATGTCTTTTTAGGGCGTGTTTGGGTTGACGCTCGGCGGAGCGAGCAGAGCGATTACGGAGTAACGTGACGTCACAGGGAGTACACCGTGTCAATCCAAATAACGTCGTGCTAAAGAGCTGGGTTGAGCGATCAGCTGATTATTGTTTATTTTTTTTAGGATATATTTTTTGGAGTCTGAAACCGCATTCCGCATTTGCACCAGAGTTTTCTCTTTTGTTTTTATTTTAGTCGATAATTTTCAAACTGCCCCATTACCTTTTGTGTTCTGCTAAAAATGTCGTGCTACATAAACAATAAAACGGACCTAAACACTCTGAGGTTGCCAAGTTCCCTTCAAAAAATATTTTTACTAATACCAGTGATGAGGAGTACCGAGAAAATTCAATTAAAAGTAAACAATTATGCTTAGTTATTTGATTGTCAACATTTAAACAGAATAGGTAAAACCATTGGGTAAAACTATCCAGCTAACAAATTTATATGTTAAAATTCAGGATTGTTCATTTATTACGGAAAATAGGTTAGGTTATACAGACAACAGACAGATTAAAACACATCTGATCTGCGCATGCACGCTCCAGCTGGCCACTCCACAAACTCGGGGTTTATCGAGCTCGCTCTGAGCGTCAAACCAAACACAATCAAGCGTTGTCGGTCAAAAATAACGGAAAAGGACAAAAGTGCAAGCTCCGAGTGCACCGAGCGTGAACCCAAACGCGCCCTTAAGCTACATCCTCAATCAATCTGGTAGCGAAGTGGCACTTCGGCACGTGTGCTGGGAAATTCATACCCTTCCTCAATGCTGTCAATTTTCTGTCTGCTATGCGTGTAGTACGGTCACGAACTGTGCGTTCGGTATTTTGATCTGAGTTCTCCGAGCATAAAATTACCGTTCGTTTATTTAAAAAGTGTACTAGGTGCAGGCACATTCACGTTCGTTTGTTGAAATTTCGAGCCCTCTGATACACGTTTAACTGCTCTATGCATTTGCTGGTCACGTGATTAAAGCTCCGCTCTGCTCTTCGAGCAAAATATCGACGCAAGGATAACCTGAATTATTTTTTACCATACTGCGCATGACACGTGTCGGCACGCATCGAAAAAGCTTGCAGCTTGCACTTCAAAGTCAGCGTGCATTGCGTGCATGCTAGCACGGAATTGAATTGAGGATGCCAACGTTAAACCACATTATCCTAGCATGCGTGCCGAAGTGCCACTTCGCTACCAGATTGATTGAGGATGGGCCTTTAGAGTAAATGGAGTAACTACGTTCGAGGATTTTCAGAGTAAGTAGAGTAGCTGTTAGAGTCAATTGAAAACCTCATTTTCCAGACAAATAATGACAGTTGACAGTTGACGCCTTGTAGAAATAGAAAAAGGTGAAAGTGAAAAGCTCAAATTGTTTTGCAAAAAAAAGTTGAACATTTTATTTTTATCTGAAGAAAACGTAATAAACAAAATTTCAAAACGTATAATTTTTCAAATTGTTATTTTCATACGAGAAAATGGAAGAGGAAAATGCCACCATAGAAATCGTAGATATAGATGATGAGGGAGTCCAAACAGTTAGAAACGAGCCCATAATCAACATAGTCCTGGCACCAGAATGTGTACAAAATACCAACGCCTTAAATGGAAACATACCACTGTTCATCAGAAAGCTTTGGAAAATGGTCAACGACGATAACATTGAGGATATCATAGGCTGGAACGAAAACGGTGACGGTTTCATCATCCACGATCAGTTAGAATTCATTTCCAAAACCCTCACCAAATATTTCAAGCACAATCAGTTGTCCAGTTTTGTGAGGCAATTGAATTTGTATGATTTCCATAAGACACAACAGGTGGAAAGGGAGGAGTTGGAATTCAGCCATCCGTTTTTCCTTAGAGATTGTATACAGCTTTTGCCGATGATTAAAAGAAAGGTACAAACAGGTAAGCAGCTAAGCAATATTCTATTCTATTATCATGGACTTTTTAGTACAAAATATAGTTTTGGCCTAGTTATAATGAGCTAATTTATAATATTTGAGCTCTAAAAGACTTGAAATCCTTACTTCTACACAGGGTTGAAAAAATTCATGAACAAAAAAAAAGAAAAGTCAAAAAATCACATTTTTCTAATCTAAATTGGATGGTTTTATTCTGGGTTTTATTAATATCTGAATTATCATAGTAACAAAGTTAAAACAGTAGGTAAATCATTTCATTATTATTGAAAGACTCAGTAATATTAATAATAAGTAGCTACCAGGAGGGATATACCTAATCAAAATACAAATTTATCATTAATATGGAGGTACTCACTTATGTATTAATTGAGGTATTGATATGATTAATAACATAACTAAATTAAAGTTAAACTTAAGCAAACAGTAATTTCTAAAAACATAAATAAAAGTATCTTGAAAAATATACAATAGGAAGGTGTAGGAATCTACCTATCTATATCTAAGTATAATGAGTGTAGGTATTCGTGACTGCTGGGGGTCAATTTTTGACCGTTCGCAAATATAGAAACGTATGTAGATTGTTCCTAAATCTGCGAACAGTCACAAGTTCCGATTTTTGGCCGTTCGCAAAGTTTCGTATGCGCATATTTTCATTCGCTTTTCTGCGAGCGGTATTCTAGTCGCCTAATTCGGTTTGCGTATTCGTTTTTCTTGTGTCAAGTGGGGATGTTAGGTTGTTTTTTCTTGTCAATTTGTTTGATAGCTATTTTATTATTGGATTATTGTGTATCTACTACCTCTGTATCTGGGAGGGTGGTATATAAGGTATGCTACAGCACTTAGGCCACAATTATGCCCATTGTGCGCCTCCACACTTCACAAGAGGAGAGGTCATCATCAGCTCGTCACCCAGCCTAGCGATTCTACGTAGGCGATGACGTCGCTGAAGGCGGTGCCTCAGATCTCTTCTAGTGATTGGTACGATTGGCCTAATCTGGCTCTGAGTATTGGCGAAAGAGCAGTGCAGTCACAGAGAATGTCCTTTATCGTCTTGTCTTCTTGATTACAAGGTGTATTGACTATAATATGGAAATTTTGATGAATGTGCTGGCAATTCATTATTTGGAAAACGCAGAGATACGAAATCGACGCAACCATCGACATAACCGCCGGCGTGATCCATTCGTACAGCTAAACCAAAGGGCCTATTTCTCAAAAGCGAGTCACCGGGTTGGTTTTAACTCTAGGTTAAACGTGTCCAGTTGCAATGTTTACCCTGGAGTTATGCTTAACCCGGGGATGACTTGCTATTGAGAAACCGGCCCAAAGACAGTTTATTAAAGGGTGTTGCTTGTTCTACCTCGAAAAATTAGGAAGATCTGCTAGGAGCTGCTATTTATGAGCTTATATGAGACAGGTGAACGCTGATCTGCTGCTGAGATCTGCTTGAAGCAGGAAAAGCAGTACAAATTACAAATAAACACCCTATTAATATGTTCTGATTGTCGAAAGAGCTTGTTAGTTATTTGGTTGAATGTTTAGAACCTCATACATGTCTGGCACAACGACCAACAGATTTAGATGTCTTGACTAAAGTAGGAAATGAATTTTATTTAGAAGGTTGTTGTGCAATGTTTGTTTTGTTATACAGTTAGTTTAATGCGGTACTACTCATGGGTCTTGATTACGCGTTGAAATTTTTCGCAAGCCGTAGCTATCAACCGGATTAGCTGCTTTTCACTGGCATTCGCACCCCTTTTCTTTTAGTTTTTGTCACTGGCTTTCTTCCATAATTTACCACTATCGTAAACATCCATAATTCGTCAAATATTCAAAAAGGCAAAAACACGTCAAAAATTTGTCAAACATTCTAAAATTTCCGACGTTGCCAAATCAATTATACATATGTTTACGAATTCGCAATATCTACATTGAGGCATCCAACATGGCGCCTGCGGGTGGTGATGTTTTAGATACGGACGGGAAAAAATGCAAGTACTGCAAATCCGGTGTTGAAAAAAGTTTTTTGAAGTGCAATTTATGTAATGTTTACTACCACCAATCATGTGCCCTAAGAATCTCGGGGCGAGTAGTCACTAGTGGAAGTAAAAATCTAATTAACTGTGCGACATGTGCCAAGGTCGTACGGGACACGGAGGTAAACAAAGTTGTGAATGAAGCTATTTCCGCCAAAGAAGACGAGATTCTGAACCTAAAATCGCAAATAGAAGTGTACGAGGATGAAAAAGTGAAGTATCTTGAACTTAAAAATGAACTCCAAGGAAAAATCTTCTCTCTTGAAAGTATGGTTTCTCCTGCAACCACCCCACCTGTGAAAGCGAAAAGCGACGACAGGGCTCTTGAAACAGAGTTGAGGAGCTTAAGGAGCGAGTATGAAATGTCGAAGAAGTTGCTCGCATCGTTGGAGTACACAGTTGAACTCCAAAAATGCGTAATCTCAACCTTTAAAGGAATAAGTGAGGAAAACATAAACATTGCTTCCATGACCTCTCAGATGTGTCAGAGTTGAAAGTTGTAAATAGTATTAAAAGGTTGAAGCCTAAAAAATCGACAGGGCCTGATCAGATCCCTGCCTATATTTATAAAGGATTGGCTGAGTTCATAGCTCTACCGCTCAAACATATTTTCAATCTTTCTATTGGAAGTGGACAATTTCCTGATGCCTTGAAGAATGCTCAGATTACACCTATTTTCAAGAAAGGACGAAAGGACGAAATTAGGAACTATAGACCGATTTGCCTCATTAATATTTTAGCAAAAATTTTTGAAACAATACTTTATGATGATCTTTCAGACTTTCTAAAACCTAAAATTTCTAAATACCAGCATGGATTCTTAAATGATAAGTCAACAATAACAAACCTCTCTATATTCTCGGAAATGGCGGCTGAGGCGATCGCGAATAAGAGCCAGTTGGACGTCATTTACACAGATTGTGAGAAGGCTTTTGACAGGGTGGACCATGAGTTGCTGCTTTGCAAGCTTGCTGAGTTTGGGGTGTCAGAGGATGCTTACCATCTTGTGAGGTCATACCTAATAGGCAGGGTCCAGACAGTGAGGGTCGGCGCTTGCAACTCTGAGGCGTTTGTTGCAACCTCAGGTGTCCCGCAGGGTAGTAAACTGGGCCCTCTTTTCTTTTTGTGTTTCATCAATTCATTGCCTGACTGCCTGAGGGACTCTATGGGACTTCTCTTTGCTGATGACTTCAAGCTCTGTAGGATTGTTGAGCGGCAGGAGGACTGCAGAAGGCTTCAGGGTGACATGGATAGGGTGATGGACTGGTTCAACAACAACAGAATGTCCCTAAATGTTAATAAGTGTTCTGTTGTCAGCTTTACGAGACGAACAAACCCAATAGAAGAAACATACAAGATTGGTGATACTGAGCTTGATCGTCAAACAGAGGTGAAGGATTTGGGTGTCTTTTTCCAGGCCAACATGAAGTTCAATAAGCATTTTCATCATGCTGTCAATAAAGCAGTAAAAGCACTTGGCTTTGTAATCAGGAATAGTAAGAACTTTAAAATAAGTACAATTATTAACTTGTATAATGCTCTGGTGAGACCACACCTTGAATATGCATCACACATTTGGATGCCATTGGAAGCCACGCATATTAATGAAATTGAAAAAGTGCAGAAGAGATTTTTGCGGTATCTCTATGTGGTTAAAAATAATATTTACCCATATATGGTTCCTTACAGGGATATGCTTGTTAGTTTTGAGATAAAGTCATTAGTGGAAAGAAGGAATAATCAGGCTGTGATATTTTTGTTTTATATTTTAAACAACCTAAAGTATAAGGATTGTAATTTAATTAACTATGTCTCCTTAATTGTACCAAAGATTAACTTAAGAATTATGAAAAACAAGAAATACTTTGGTACTGATCCTAGTAATAATATGTCACCATTTAATCGCATGATGACAGTTGCGAACCAAGCACTTAATGAGGTCCAGGTAGATCTTTTTAATGTAACTTTCAATCAATTGAAGGCCCTTTTAAATTAGTCATATATGTTTATATTGTGTACTCTATCTTTATTTCTGTGTTTTACACTTCGCTGTTTTAACTTTACATGTAATTACTATTTTTGGTGTTTGTAAAGTAATGAAATAAATAAATAAATAAATAAATAAATAAATAAATCTATGTTTATCCATTTACGCACACCGGTCAAAAATGGGTTTATAGATACGTATACGTTTTAGTACGGGATACGAGGCCTATTTCATCAAATCATTTTACACCGTCTTGCATTGTTATCATCAGTTAGATAACATGGTACTGAAACGCACTTGTGCAGGGAAATAGATAGGAGTGGGGGATTTCGCTGAAAAAAATGTTTCAGAAAATGTCATCATAAACGAGGAAAATATTTAATTATACACCGTCTTGCATTTATTTATTGAGTTAATTTGTACATAAACAAAATTGGATTAACACATGCAAGACATTTTCATGGGGGTTTTGGGGTTGTAATATAAGATGGAAATTGTCAATTTTTGAGAGGGGTGAAATATCATTTTACACCACTCCATTGTTGATTTATATCAAAGCTTGAATGTAGAATAGCCACTGGATACTGATACAAGACGTCCTGTAGAGGGATAACGGGCTGCAAGACGGATGTCAATGTGTTGTCTCATGAGGGAGTGAAAAATTATTTTACACCACTTCATGCTTATGTCCGCCGAAAGAATCTATGTTAAGAAATGGTATTACATCAGTCCAAGACGTTTTTTCTGGGAAAAAAGTTAAAAAATCCATTTTAATTTTTTCACTGAACTGTTGAGTTATTTACTGAACCGTTCAATGTTTATTCTTTTTTAAATCATACAGATGAAAAAGGACAGTTGACATAGCAGCTCAACAGGGGAGTCTGTTGAATACAGGAATTATAATTTTTGTTTACAATTTCAGACAGATCATTTGTTGTGTCATTTTCACATTTTTTTGCTGCTTTAAAATGAAATTCTTCAAATTTAATGCTTACAATCTGTTATGTGCACAAAACATGTTATGTGTCATGGGATATCCACCTCAAAGAGAACCTAAATGATTAAAAGGCGTCAAAAATAAAACAATTTTCAATCTTCTTTTATTTGATGTCCGTAGAAACATTCATATATACATATTATTAGGAGAATTTCGCAAAATAGAATTATTCTACGTGGTGAAGAGCAAAACTATTTAAAATTAATGTGCATAATTTGTAATTTGAAGTAGTATTCACCTTTGTACCTGATAGATTGACCCTTGTCAAAATTAGTCAACTTCATCATCGTCTTGCAGTCCTTTCTTCCCATTTAGAATGTCTTGTATTTTTAAAAATGTTATCAATGTGTTCTATTGTTCCCATAAGTACCAGTGCAAGACGGTGTAAAATGATTTCTCCCTCCCTCATAAGACAACACATTGACCTCTGTCTTGCAGCCCATTATCTCCTCACAGTACGTCTTGCATCAGTATCCAATGGCTATTCTACATTCAAGCTTTAATCTAAATCAACAATTGAGTGGTGTGAAATGATATTTCACCCCTCTGAAAAATTGACAATTTCTATCTAATATTACAACCCGAAAACCCCCAGGAAAATGTCTTGCATAGGGTATTCTAATTTTGTTTGTGTACAAATTAACTTAATAAGTAAATGCAAGACGGTGTGAAATTGTATATTTTCCTGGATTATGACGACATTTTCTCAAACATTTTTATCAGCTAAATTCCCCACTCCCATATATTTCACAGCGCAAGTGCGTTTCAGCATCATGTTATCTAACTGATGATAACAATGCAAGACGGTGTAAAATGATTTGATGAAATAGGCCTCGTATCCCGTACCTACTATTTATTTTTGTTCGCAAATCTTCGAATACGCAATTTAACGTATATTGTCAAAAATTGGCCCCCTGTGGCCAGTTATAAATAGAAGGTATTTTCTGGGGTATCAGTCTAAGGACTAAATAAAAGTCTCAAAACTTTTGTGCTATGCCTAGCACTCGAAAATTTTTATTTTCTTCAGGGCTACATAAAAAGAAAAAAAATATGTATGCAAGTAAATATTAAAAGGAGGGCTTACTTACTGCTACATGTGAGGCTACATGTTTTAAATTAAAAAAATATCAATTACAGGAAAATTTGGCATACATTTTGAATAAATTGTTACATTCTGAATTTTTTGTCATACTTTTAAGGTAGGAGTATGATTGGAAATTTAAAAATAAGTAACAATGATTTGAGAAATGGTGGAAATGCTTTTAAGAAAATTGTACATTATTCCAAAGAAAAGTTAGTTTATGTTTTGATAATTTATAAAAGTGATACATTTTGACTAGGTATAAGTGAAATTCCTGTTGTTTATAGGTTCCATTGTTAAAATATTTGAATAAATAACACTTAAATCGTCTATGTCTGATCTCTTATTGATTTAATTATTCGAGGAATTATTATTTTAAAGGATTTCAACCATCTCCAAAAACAATCTCTTATTATAATTCTGTTCCTTATGTAATATTTTAGTTTCGTTATAATTAAAACTATGATTTAGTATGATAAAGTATTCTTTGACCTATATAACAATTTTCAGACTGATTACAAGGAATACTGTATACAACATTCGAACATTTCAGAGTTTCCTCTTTGTCTTTAATTTTTGTAAATAATTTTCCTATTGTTAAGTTTGTTTATTTGCGATTTTTATTGATGGTGTGTGTATTCTTAAATAATTTAATGATTTTATTTGAAATATTTTTCCTTGTATTTTTCATAAAAGGAATGGAAAAATAATAAGTTTGTACATTAGATAAATGAGTTCTACCTTGGGTGTTACTATTATTTCCTGTTTCATTTTCTGTATCTGTATGTTCAAGAGTATCAACAGAAGCTGTGCTAAAAATCAATCTTTTTAAAAAGTTTCGGTGGGTAAGAGTTACTTATTAATTATAATGTCACGAAGCCTCTCTTGCTCCGCTACGTAGCTCGACTATTCACCCTGAAAATCAGAACAGGAAGGGAAAGGGAACACCAGAATAACGCTAGATAAATATAATATATTTAATGTTAGGGTAGAGATTACATTTAGAGTAAAATAACCAGTATTACTATATTGTTACCATCCCAAGCCAGCACGTCCCTTCGGGCTGAAAAGGATCTAAGGGCACCTGAGGGAATCTGTCGGGTATAAGCCCAAGCTTGATCTTTGTGGTCAGCAGTTGCTAAGAAAACCAAACCAACACCAAAATAGAAGCTAGGAAGCCTGTACTGTAGCGCAGAGTCTGGGTCATCAGTTGAAATCTGCTCGAACAGAGATACAATACGGAATCCCTATTCGGCCAGATAGCTCCCAACTTTGAGATGTATCTAAGATGCCTACTGATACAGAAAAGCGCTGAGATACGGCTCACAAAACTGGGTCGTCAGTTGAAATCTGCTCGAACAGAGATACGATGCGCAATCCCTATTCGGCCAGATAGCTTCCAACTTTTGAGACGTGTCTAAACACCTACTGATACAGAAAAGCGCTGAGACACGACTGATTTGCCATAGTGTGGCACTGGCTTTTATGTCCAATATTTGCTGACTATAATTAGGTTAATTAGTCTGGTTGTGTTTTCTTGCTTAATTGCAGTTATTTGTTTTAACCCATGGTTCAGTGTATTGAATTTGGTTGTAGCCCGTGGTCCCATGCGAAATTTTTTCAATCCTTTTTTAGTGTTATACTTAATTAAGTTAATTTAATTTGTTTATTAACGGACTTGCCATTTAGCTTTTACAATCTATCATAAAAATTACATTCAATGCACTAAAATTACAATAACTAAAATACAACTACAAAAAATAGAATAGGATAATTAATAGATTCACCCAGCGTTTCCAGTAATTTGATACAATTTAAAGAATTAACTTTATAAGTCTCTTAAAACAAGCAAGATCGGTACAGAAAAGATCAGCACTACCACACTTTGAATTTGCCAGCCCACATATTCTGGATTATTTAACCCATAGTTAGTTCTATGAAAATCTATTGCAAATAAGTCATGCTGACGGGTTAATCTTTGGGGTACTCTAATATTAATATTACTTAACAATTCAGGGCTATCAATCATGCCATTTACAATTTTGAACAAAGTAATTATATCAAATTGAGTCCTTCTAACTTCCAAAAGTGGTAAATTCAACTTTCCATACAAATGTTCATAATTAATGTTTTCCATGGAAATTCCCAATTTAAAATTTATAGTTCTCAAAAATCGTCTCTGAACCTTCTCCAAAGAATCTACATAAACATTATAATATGGAGACCAGGCTGGACTAGCATACTCCAACACTGACCTTACAAAACTACAATATAGTGTTCTAAAACATGTGACATCACGAAAATCAGCAAGTGTTCTATTTACAAAGCCTAACATTTTTATTGCTTTATTCCTCATATAATTTATATGGTAATCAAACCGCAGCTCACCGTCAATATAAACTCCAAGATCTTTTATAACATTTACTCTTTCCAGTTGCTCATCATAGATTTCATAATCAAATGGAATGTTCTGTTTTTTTCTAGATACGGTTAAGATCTTACATTTCTGAATATTCAATTCCATACCGTTTAACTTACACTACAGGCACAAGCTATTTAAGTCTTTTTGCAATTCAAGACAATCTTCAGTATTCCTTATAGTCTTAAATAACTTGAAGTCATCAGCAAAAAGAAGTTTACTACTGGTTTTTGGTTTTAGTGGTATGATAATAATATGAATAGAAATTCATGTATCTTCCAGAACAAGTTGGTACTTACTTGAAACCAACTTGTTCTGGAAGATACATAAATTTATGAAATTTTCAAAAACTAGCCGTAGCACAAAAGGTTTGACACTTCTATTTAGCCCTTAGACTGATGTCTGATACCCCAGAAAATACCTTCTATCTAATTATAACAATATTTTCCACTAGAGATTGAAGTTTACCGGTAATTTTCATTTGATCTTTCTCAGTGGTAATTTACCGGTAATTTTTTGGTTATTTTGGTAATTTTGGAAATATTTCATGAAACAAACAATTATGACTATACAGTGTCATTACTTAAGTGTGCAACATATGGGATTTTTTTTAGTAATAGCAGCATAATGCTGTTTGACTTGCAACCATTCTAAGTGCACCTAATATGATTATCAGACATGCACCAACTTTTGGCCTTGTTTGTATTTGGGTTGTGCTATTACTAAAAAAAATCCCCATATGTTGCACACTTAAAAAATCACACTGTATACTATACTATACGTTCAAGGATTATATATTTTCAGGATTTTTTACCTAAACAACCATTTATCGCACAGGGTTGGCAAAAGCCCGGGTTTTTTAAAATTCCCATTGGTTTTTTGGCTTTTTGCTAGAGTTATCCGTTTGTAGGGTTTTTGTGTGGTAAGATCTTTGACTTTTTGACATTTTAAATTATTTTCAACTCAGAACTCAACAAAAACCCACTAAGTTTTTGAAATAGGTTTTTCCTACGAGCACAATGTTTTAATTCAAAATATAGGTACTACATATTTTTCACTTCAAATCAAATTACTATCTATAGGTATTATTTTCCATTGAGAAAACCTAGAACTTACGCAGATTTTTTGATCAATTTTTGATAAATGAGATGAACAAAAATATTTGTGGAAATTACACCTAACTTCTGCGGAAAATTTCTTTTCCACCCTTTACAGCTTGCTAACTGCCGTTGTATGCGGAAACGCACCACTTTTCGCACTTGTTAGGTAAATAACTATTTGTTTATGCCAACTCTAAAAGCGCGTTACAGATTCACAACAAGATGGCGAATAATACATGAAAAGGATTGTCGCCTGAATGTGATTTCATTAAGGAAGCATTTCTGAAAATTACCGGTAAAGAAATTTGTTGGGTTAAATTACCTTACCAAAATTACCGTTACCGCGGTAACGTTACCACACTTTAATCTCTACTTTCAACAAACAAAAAAATGAGCATAAAAAATATGACGATATTTTCATATTTAATGTTTGATTTAATGTAGGTATTCATTAAAAATACAAGTTTTGCGACATTGCCAAGTTGATTTCTCAAATCATTATGGCATAGTTTATAGTTTATACCAAGGATTATAATTAGGTAGAACCTCGAATAGAACAGATTCTCCCCACGTTGGCCGTGGTTCCTGGATGGTATTGCGTCAGTCAGAAATTTTCATATTAGCATCAAATCTTCAATCAATTTTATCAAAATAGACAAATATTTAAAATTTCTAAAAAATGATTCATATCATGCCTCGAATCATGCCAACCTTGCTTCTACAAATAATGTACATATTTATAGTCGCCTTGTACGCTGATAAAACTATATTTATTCATTATAAACTAATTAAAAAAGCCATCAACAATAAAATATTAAATGCAATGGTTTGTCAGAGATTGAATTATGAGAAAATTATTTGAATTGTAATAATTAATTTCATGCGATTTTTGCTATAATTAATTGAAAGCTTGTATTTTTTTACTCCTGCCATTTTCAATTTTGTTCTGATAATGAGATGTAATTTATTCTTGTATCAACAAAGGTATTGTTAAAAGGTGAATAAAACCCAAAATCAAGTTGTAATAAACAAAATCGCTCCCAAAAACCTTGTGTGTATTGGTGTACCTACACCTACCTAATAATCAAAATTAGGTACTTAACTACCCTTTTTTTATACAATTTTTTATTTTGTATAGGTAGGAAATTTTTTGTTTATTCCAGGCTCTTGAATTTTCTTCATGTTTTTCTTCTCTAAATAAAGAAAAATAAAATTCAAAGGAAATGAAAAAAAAAAAAGAAATTTAGTAGTAAATGCATCTTACGATGCAGCTCCAATAGGTTTCGTGCGGCACATGACCACATTGGAGGTATTTGGGGATAACATAACCTGAAAATTTGTGTCTTTTTGAAATTTCGCCGTCTAGCTCTCCTAATCCTTTGAAAAATTGTTTGTAATTGAAATATAATTTATTTCCTAGGATAGTATATGTAGGCTAGGGTCAAAATACCCTCATATTGTGTCGTTGTAGGATGTAAAAACAATGCAGCTAAATATACAGTATGAACGTAAATAGATGTCTTTATAAACTATTAAGCAGCAAATCAAATAAAAATATAACTAAAACACCAAAAAAATATCAAAAGAAGAAAGCATGACACTAGGGATGTCCAAAAATAACCGGTTATTTGAATAACTGGTGTATTCACTTCACTTTAATCGGTTATAACCGGTTATTTCACTATCAGTAAATAACCGGTTATTCAGTCGAACACGCCATAACCGGAATCAGGTTATTTCTCGGTTCCAGCATCTTGAATTTTCTTTATGATTTTCTTCTCCAAATAAAGGAAAGAAAAACTTTGAGGAGAAGAAAATTGAGAAGATTGGAATAAAAAAATCAAGATAAAAATAAAGAAAATTAACAGTTTAAGTAAATGCAGCTCCAATAGTTTTGAAGTAGTACATACATGCCACCCGAGATGCCACCATTGCGCAAGAAGGTGACAAATGCCATATACTCACCTAATTTTACAGGAGATCTGAGAAACATTGATTTGTTAAAGTTTTTCAAAAAATTTTACGAGAGCAGGCTGATTTTTTCCATAGCTGATTGGAGACTGTGTCGTGAGTATTGAGCCAAAAAATCACACTCGAAAGCCGAGGGGTCAACCACCAACCACCCAAAGGGAAAGCATCCAGGGGGAATGTGTGTATTTGGGAATACTTTGGTGAATTTTCAAGTATTACCAGTGTTCCTGAATATTTCCAAATTTTTCCCAATATTTCCCAAGTAGTTCTAAGTATTTCCCGATGGTTACTCTAGTTCAGAATGCGTCAGTTCTATTCCAGTTGTTTAAGTTTAATTTCAGAAAGTGTTATATGTAACTTCGTTGACCAGTCAGAAACAACTACTCCGAGAGCAAATACCCCTACCGGCGTTGATCTACACTGATTGGTCTGAGCTTTCGTTTGCAATGAAAATTGTTAGAAAGATTTTTTCAGGTAATGACCAACGTGAATACAGGGACACAACGGTTCCTGTTTGGGAATCGACCCACTGAGCAGTGGACCCAGACTTCCCGTGCCAATCCTTGACGCGTTTCGTCCTTGTTAGGACTCATCAGAAGGATATAGGCTGAAGCTCCCTGTCCAAGCAAAATTTAACTTCGTTACTTCGTTGACCAGTCAGTTGGTCATTACCTGAAAAAAAATTTCTAACAATTTTCATTGCCAACGAAAGCTCAGACCAATCAGTGTAGTTCAACGCCGGTAGGGGTATTTGCTCTCGGAGTAGTTGTTTCTGACTGGTCAACGAAGTTAAATTTTGCTTGGACAGGGAGCTTCAGCCTATGTCCTTCTGATGAGTCGTAACAAGGATGAAACGCGTCAAGGATTGGCACGGGAAGTCTGGGTCCACTGCTCAGTGGGTCAATTCCCAAACAGGGACCGTTGTGTCCCTGTATTCACGTTGGTCATTACCTTAAAAAATCTTTCTAACAGTGTTATATGTCTTTCAAATTTGTCATTTTGGTAATTTGTGTTTCAGTTTGGTCAGCTGTATTTCAGAAAAACTCATTTTTGTATTTCAGTTTGGTCACTTGTACTTCAGACAACGTCATTTGTGTTTCAGATTATTTATTTGTAGATCAGAAATTGTAAATTGTATTGCAGAATTCGTCAAATGTATTTCAGATGTTATCAGTGATCAATGTAGTGTATTAAATGAAATTTATAATGGGTCACCGAGTGGGTCACCTATACACTTAGCTGGCATGTTGATTTGGGAAAATCTGCGTAGCTATCTGCGCTCGGCGTTCAAATTGTCATGCGCGTAACATTACAGTATTTCTTATACTCCTAATAAAATAAATATCTATTATTGTCTGAAATACAACTAATGATTTCTGAACTACATGTGACAAATTCTAAAATATATTTCACGTTTTCTAAAATACAGTCAACTAATCTAAAATACAATTGACGCTTTCCGAAATACAATTTACTGTGTTAGGCCGGAATTACCTAACTCCTGAGCCTACTCCTTGATTCTCAATGCTTTATACCTTATTCTTGATTCATAAGAAGATAACAATGTCTTTTTGAATGAGGGCGTTCATCCGAATGCTTATTTTCTAATTCAACTTTTAAGAACCACATTGAAAAGTTCCCAACTTTTTTTACAAATTAAGGAATACAAATAGAAAAATGATGAGCAATTTTACATATAAAACGCGAATTTCTGGAATCACAAGACCGAACACTAGACATGAATCAATAGTTTTTCAGTTTACCTTTTACCAGACTGCTGCAAATTTGGAATTTGAGGATTAGGGCTCCGATAAGGGACCTCAAAAAAAACAAACAGAGAAGACAGATTAAAATTTAACAATTAAGAAATTGGATAAACTTTAAAAAAGTGATGGTTAAATTTTACAAATAATAACTTTGTGGCGCCTGACGTCATCTCGGCCGTGATAGCATACGAGGATTCTGATTGGTGTAATATTGACACATATGCTTCAACATATATATTCCCGTGTTTGCCCAGCTGTATTCCCATATATTTCCAAGTGTATTCTCCTTTTGCCCCTGTATTCCTAAATAATATAAATGTATTCCTATGTATTCTCAACTAGTCATAAGTATACCCATTGTATTCCTATGTTATTCCCTCCAAAATGTCGAGGGATTTCCAGATGTGGTGGACCCCTCGATTCCTGCCTTTCGCATACAAATTTCCCTTTGATGACCCTAAATTGTTGAACTTAACTAGCCCTTTTAATTTCGAACAACTCTTTTTCATTCTCCAGTGTTTTAATTGACAAAATCATGTTTTCATTAGTCTTTTTAAAATCAGCCAGTTCATTATTCAAGCACTGTATATTTTGCCTTGTCTCATTCTGTTCTATGATTTGCTTGTTATATAATTTGTTTTCAGCTTCCAGCGCTTTTATTGTTGTGATCATGTTGTTTATGTCTTCAAAATTTTCTAGTTTTATATTTAACTCTTAAATTGTTGTCAGCTTTATTTAGTTTAGCTGATCTAATAATTATTACTTCCTTGAGTGAATTTGTTTCTTCCTGGAGTAAGACTAATTTTAATCTATATTCGTTTTGTGTATTAACCATACTTTGTTCTTTGTCGAGGACTTCTTTGTCAAAAGACATTGAAGCTCTTTTTAGTCTTGCAATATAATCATCTTTATCCTTTATTTCTGCCTGAAGTTGTAGATTCCTGTTACTTAAAATAGTCAATTTTCCATTCATCTTTAGATTAGATTGTTCAAATACTTCCTGTCCTTTGATAATTTCTTGCTTAAGTTCATTCATCTTCGCTGAAAAAATATCACTGAGTTTTTTGTCATTGCTATCCTTCACAATACCCTCAGATGAGCAAAGTACTCTGTGGTTCCCAACATGCCTGTATTTCCTTCTGTCCATGCAGCTATTATGAAATATTCCAAAGCACACAATGCAGACATAGTTTTGAAGGTCCTTGCCTTTGCAGCAGGTGAATTTATTCGTTCCCGCCTTTGATGACATTTTAGGGATTTATGATACCCTTCGGCAACACTGCTTATTTTCTTTCAAGAAAGTAAAAGTTGTGTGTGCCCACGGGTCGAAAGTAAATGAAATTTTCAAAATTTATTGTATTTTTTGACTTTTACTTTCGGCCCACGGGTCGAAAGTTTACTTTCCTCCCGTGGGCCGAAAGTAAATGAAATTGTTAATATTGTATTTTTCTAGTTTTAATTCAAATAAAAATTTCAAAATTCGTATGATTGTAAATAAAATAGTATACATACCTCAGTGAAAACTTTCCACCTCGGTATGTAATATACTATTTTGCAATACATGTATTTTTCGACTATTTTCCTAGACTAATATATGTTAAAATTTTGATGATACCTGATAACCCTTTGTATATAGGTATAAAATTCGGCTTTCAACTTTGGGATAAAACTACTTTAATTTTAAAAGAACTGACACACCTGCACGTCTTAACGATTCATGAGAGAGCTTCTTAACCCAAAAAAAAATCTATAAGCTACAGGAACTTTAAAACTGGAAAAATTTAAGTCCATTGTAATTTTTTCTTTTATAGGTAAATCTTTTTTTTTATTTTTCACTCAATTTCTCACTTTTTCTGATTGTTTTGTCTGATTTTTTCCTGAATTTTTCGTTTATTTCAGGCTCTTGAATTTTGTTAATGTTTTCCTTTTCTAGGGTCTAGTTTATTCATCTTTAGCTGAACTTTCTGGTAACTATACTAGTCAAAACGAAATAAGGACCACTTTTAAAAACACGTTTATTTTTATTGAATTTTGAATGACCCTGGTAAAGTGTTTATTTCCATTCACAATATAAATTTTTTGTGCATACTTTATTTTTTTATCTATATTGTGAATCGAAATAATCACTCTACCAGGGTTATTCAAAATTTAATAAAAACCAAGGTGCTCTTGAAAGTGGTCCTTATTTTGTTTTGAGTAGTTTATATCTGCAGGATAAATTTACTGTTTTATAATTCTATTGGTTGGCGGATAACTGGCTGACCAATAGGATAACAGATTGCGTTTTTATCCGTCAGATTGCATACCTGACAGTTTATCAGAAAGTGAATAAACTGGCCCTAAATAAAAAAAAATCAAGAAGTTGCAAAATTAACAGTTTCAGGTTTCAGTGCAAATCCAATAGTTTGGCAGCTCCTTCGCTCCAAAGTCAAAGTATAATCATTTTCTCTAGCCATTTGAAAAATTTCAATTCGCAAAATTTCCATCCAATCCCTCAAACATTTTTCCTGCAGAAAAAAAAAAGTAAAGCACTTCTCAATGTGGTTTTTTGGAAATTTGATTTTTTCCAAAATAAGGTTCATATTCACACACATCTGCCTCACAACTTTGATGATTCCATAATAAGGCTCACATTGGGACCAATTAAATCCTCTACAAACCTCCGATCAATTAGTTTCAATGCAGCTTCAATAGTTTCACAGCTGTGAAACTTTAAAGTCATTTGACTTTAATTTTTATCAACCAGAAGGAAATTTTTATTTTTTCTTCCTTAAATATCATTCTTTATGTTATCCACTTGGTTAATTTTAAGCCAATCCCTCAAACATAAAAGAAAAATGAAACGCTCCTCACTTGGCTCCCCAACATCATTTTTTCAAATTTAAATTTTCACCAAATTGACATTGACGCACATTTTGGCCTACAACTTTGTTGATTTTGATGCGATCTTAACGTAATAAGGCTAAAATTAGGACCAACTAAATTCTGTACAAAAATCTAGTGAATAGTTTCAATGAAGCCTCAATAGCTGCAAAGCTTCAAAGTCTTGATTTTGCTTCCTTTCAAAATGAGCAAGCAGAAGGAAATATCCTCAGAAATTTATATTTTTTCAGGGCAATATTGTTGCTGTATTTATGCAAAAAAACCCGTTGAACAAACGGATAGAATGATATTTGAAAATTAATAGTTGATATTTTTTATTTTAGGTAGACAAAAAACAGCGACAGCAGCCAGTAGCAATGAGCCCCAACCGTCTCCCCAAGTCCAAGCCTTATTACAAGCACTGAAAGATGTGAAAAAAAAGAACGCCACTATCACAACGGAAATGTCCAAACTACGCCAAGAAAATGCCTCTATATGGGGCGAAATGAACTCGCTCCAACTAAAATATTCTAAACAATCCAAAATTATCAACAAACTCATCCATTTCCTAATCACGTACATGCAAAAGCAGCACGTCAGGCAACCCGGTCGGACTATGAGTACCAGTAATTCCAATAAGTACTTGAAGACTGGGCCCAAAATTATGGAGCTCGATTACCGGTACAGGAATAATCCTCACAAATTTTGGTCGGATTTCGATAGCGACAGGAATGATAGGCTTGTGGAACAAGAACCGGCCTATACTGTTGTGGAACCGTCTGAATCAATTCTTGAGAGTAAGTTTATTCAGGTTTTTTTGACATTAGACTAGATATTAATAGCTTACCCAGATAGGACAAAAATCAGATTTTAACAGTTTCCAATCTATATGCAACTACTACTCTAAAAGGTTTGAGTATATAGTATATTTTAGAAGTATTCACCAGTGTGCTGTGCTTCCATTAATTTTCACCAAAATTTCCATTTCAGATAATCCATCTCCTCAACAAGCAAATACTCCATCACCCCAGCCCAGAGTGGTCACAGGTATCGAAGAACTTCTACCAAATTCCAGTCCCTTCAACCAATCAGAACAGCCTCTACCGCAATTCGACCACAGCATACCATCGTCAAGCAAAACTCCAAATTCGGCCCTTCAAAGAACCAGAGGAAGCTCAGAAAACCTTGGCTACCTTATCGACAATTCTCGAGTGGAAATGAACAGCATCAAAGAGTTATTCAAAAGTTTAACACCCGAAGACATGTCAAACTTTTATAAATTGGTTAACGAGAACTACAAGAATCAGGAAGACGAGTTGAGCTTCGAAATTGACAATGAATTGCCTTCATTAGGACAGATAGACCCACCTCAAGAATCCTTGATGCCAATGCCAGAAGAACTTAGTGACATAAACAATATGCTTAATGCAGATGCTGTGGCAACGTCAATACAAACACAACATGTTGCTGCCCCGATACTGACACAAAATGTCGCTGCCCCAATACCGACACAACAAATGAGCCTTATGCAAGATCTTGATAATTTAGTTCAAGAATCAATCAAAACTAATAACAACAAAATGGATGCACCAAGTTTGGATATTTTGAGTGACGATTTGCTGACCGACGATTTGTTGAGCAATGTTTCGGTCGAGCAGTATTTCAATATAGATTGAAATTATTTAGGCAGGAGTAGATTTGTTTATATTTTTAAATTAATTGCCAGGCAGTTCTGATATTATGAAGGAAAGTTTTCACAGAGTAGGTTTTTTGTCCGTTTATCAGTTTACTGTTTTGACCTAAAAATGTATTTTGTGTTCTCTATAATAGGAATATGTCTTTTATTATTGGATGCTGTTCAGCGCTAATAAGAACAATTTAAGAAATTTCCTGAAAATTCAAAATATCTATGTCAGACTTTAGAGAGTGGCTCCATGTATAAATATATACCTAGATTCTGTATTAGGTAATTTCAAATTTTCAAAGCTTTACACCTTAACATAATTGTAAGAGTAATAAGTAAAATGTTTCTCATTAAAAAAGTTGATTGGCAAAATATTAAAGTGATTAAGAAAACTGTGATAATTTTGTGGTTAATTTTAAAAATTTCGGATATTTTTGTTTGATTTAAAAAAATATTCACTCTCTGTATAGGTACAGGGCGAATTAAAAAATCATTTACCTTATTGATGTTAAGCAGAGATTTACAGGTGAAGTTTCTACCTTAGTTGAAGAGACATTTGCTAGTTTCAATTTGTCTTTATTGCAACAGTACCCCTGTGGAATATTGAGGTAATTTCAAGATTATTTTAATTAAGTATTGTTCTATGGGGCTGAAATTACCTTGGGAAAAGTTCCTAAACATTTTCAAAATACAGGGCCTCACCCTGTATAATAAATTATTACAGTTTATGATCATTTAGTATTTTTTTTGGAAAATCATGGTGATTTAAGTGCTAATATTTCTTGACAGGAATAGGATAATAATCAATATAATTGTTTTATTTATCTTTGAACATTAATAATTATTGTAATCTCAATAAATAAAAATCTTACTCATATTTATTAAAGTTGTTCAATTATTATTGTTTTTGATATACATAATATTTATATTTCTACTAAAATATTATTGGTACATGTCGCCATAAGTATACAGAGTGTACCAATTTCAGGTAGGTATCCAAATGGACGTTTTCAATTTGCAAACTACTAATCAGTTGCTCGAAATTGCTAGATTTTAATTTGTATTAACTTTTTTTTTAATAAACCCTGCATTTATAATTTTTGTTTAATGTAAAAAACCTTTAGTTAGCATCTAATATTGTTTCTTTTTTTTTTGTGTGTGGAGGATTAGACTATTATTTTAATTATTTATGGTTTTAAATGTAATTCTGAAGTACTTTAGTTAATATATTGAGTTTGTTATACATACTAAAGTGTTTGTTTTATTGTGAGCGACTGAAGTGTGTTCTAAGTTCAATGGGCTTTTTCACTAATTTTTGAAATTGGATAAGGCAGCTAAAAATAGAATTTCATGCTTAAATTAAGTATTTAAGTTTTAGTAAAAAAGCTCTGAGTTAACCACTTTTGTAGTACCTATTTGAAAGATAACGAGTCAAAACCCTAAAGAAAAACTGTTATAGCACTCTGTATTTGTAACTTAACCTTAGCCAAGGCCAAGCATTTTGAAATGAATCACAGAAAATTAATGTAACTTAGTCAATCATTGACAGTTTTCAATTAAGTAACCTGTATAATGAATGAAGGCTTTCACGGCCGGTCAAATCTAGTAAAAAAGTTTTTTCCAGACTATAATGCCGTGGTCCATTAGTATTTCTACCTAACGTTTCGTCTACTGCTGCGGTAAACATCTTCAGAGGCGGTATGGTAGAGGGCGAAGTGTTCTCTTCCGTGTTTCTGCAGGGTTGTGGGCGTGGCTTGTATTACGCTATTTTCCTTGTTTCGTTCTCGGAAAGGAAGGGTCTTTGTTTTTCGAAGAACTGGCAACCAGCTTTTGTCGAGGTTCATGCCTTCTTCTTTTCTGTTGAAATTGTTGTGGTGTTTCTATATCTCTGTGGAGTCGGATGTAAAAATGTTTGGTTCTATCGAATGCTTGAGTCTGGTCGAATCGAATTACATGGTTTGTTTGTGTAAGCACGTGTTCGGCGATTGCTGATCTATCTTTTTATCCCTGCTGACAGTTTCTTTTGTGCTCTTTGACCCTGGTGTTGATAGAGCGTTTGGTTGTTCCTACATAGACAGATCCACAAGAGCAGGGAATTCTATAGACGCCAGCTGTTTCAAGAGGTACCCTAGCAACCTTAGCCGATCTTAGACTTTGCTGAATTGTTCGTGTGGGCTTATAGATGTGCTTAAAGTTGTGTCTTTCTAGCGTTCGTCCTATGCGATCTGTGACATTTTTGACATAGGGAAGAAAGGCTCTCCCTGCCACCTGTGCTGGTTCCTTGTTATTTGTGCGCTGTTGCTTCGGTCTTATGGCTTTATTTATCTCCTGCTTGGAGTACCCAATTCCTTCAAGTGCTGATTTTAGATGTTGCATCTTGTCCTGTGGGTTCACAAATCCGGATTGTCCTGTCAGATAGAATTTTATCTATTAGGTACGCTTACAGCGGGAACTCCTATAGAGCACTCAAGAAGAGCAGCCTATCAGGCTGGAAAAATCTGTCAATATAACCCAAGATATCCGAATATCACTTCAAATAAAGTCAGGAAAAAAAAAAACAATTTTGCAAAATTTCGGTTTCTTCCGGATATCTCCGGAAGTATTCGGAATATCCTAAATATCAAAGCGGCATTTTGTAAAGCATCAAATTACGCAACTTTGCCCCCATTTAACCAACCCTGTATATCTTACCGTTTCCGAGATCCCAATGATGTGGCTCGAATTTGAAACACCCTGTACATCGGGTCAAATCACTTAAAATGGCCTAAAAAACAACTATGCCAAATTTCATGCTTGTACCACAATTTGCCGTTTTTTTTTGCTTATCGCTAGGACTATAATGTTTTTTTTCTACAACTGTCAAAAAATGATGATGTTCGCACACTCATGACAGTTTGCGAAGTGACACTTTTTTTCCCAGGTATTGATTTTTTAACGTTCCCATGACGCCGTGCGTGAACTAGCGATTTCGCACACTAGTGCGTGTCATGGTGACACATACCTGTCAGGAAACCAAAAATAATTAAAATTCACCTACCTTTGATTGAAAATGCAATTTTGGCTTCGAATGATCGATATTTAAATGGAGTCGTAGAAAAAATATTGTTTGCAACTCGGGCGCGAAATACTTTGGTGATCTCGACTATTTTTTAACTCGGCTGCGCCTCCCTAAAAAAATCAGATCTCGATCACCAAAGTAGCATTTCGCGCACTACATAGATACAAAAATAACTATTCTAATACCTACCACAAAACCTGTTTTTTCAAAGGCTGAAACCTTTTTTTTTAAATTATATCCGGAGTTACCCCTGAATGAAGAAAACATCAGTTTTCTGCGGTTTTAAACCTCTGTCCGAAGTCACCCCACTTTATGGAGTGAGTTCGGACAGTCTTGATTTTTTTTTTTAAAAACGGGGGAAGATATGAAGCATTTGAGAGTCTCAAATGTTCCCTGGATGTTGAAGCTATGTTGAGCAAAAATTACAAAAAAATATCTATCTTGGTGTTGCAATGAAAACTATAGCAAAACGCGTCCGAAGTCACCCCCACCCTGTTTAACGGTACCTACTTTCGCGGACATCCAACCCACCCCAACCTTTCCCAATATCTTCCAAAGAGCCTCTCTATTACTCTATTGACCGAATGTTTATAGTATTATTATTATTTAACATAATAATATTTATATCTCCAATAAGATTAGTTTTATATTGATTTTCGTTTAGTTAATTTTTCTTTTATTATACACGGTGATTTATGTACGTAGTCCGTGCATTAGAAGTTTTCCAGGTTGCAGGTGGACTAGTAGAGATCGCATCTCATCCACCTGCAATCTTATGCATGGTGCACGGGCTACGTAAATTCACCCGTATTACAATTTCAAGAGATTCAATTTTTAATCAAGTAGATATTTGTGTTTTTATCTTGGATTCAATTTTTTCTCTACTAATATCTCAAACGGTAATAACTTATTGGAATGAAAATTTCCAGTTTCTTTTTTGATTTTTTTCTTGAGGCATAAGTACAATTGTAATTGTAATTTTCAAAATTATAATATTTTTTTCATACAATAACGATAAGAGCTTGATAACTGGAATTATTTGTTTTTCTGAGAAATCGACTTTCAAGAAACAAGTAGGTAACATGTATAACATAAAATCAAACTAAAATTTAATTCAAAAGTCAAAGATATACAGGGTGCGGCAATTTTTGAATTCAGAATTTACATACAAGTTAAAAATGTCAAATGACATCATAAAATATTGAAAACGGGAAAAGATAAGTGCTGCCGTTTGGCAGGGTTTTGACAGGTGTCAAAATGGTTGACATTTTTCGACTTGACTTGGTCGACTTAGTAGACATCGATACTTCGATCATCAAAATCTGCCATAGTCACTCTTCTTTAGGATATAAGATTCCAATATTTGACAGCTAACCACGCCTCACCTGTCATATATACAGAGTTGTGCCCATGGTAAAAAATGTTGCTTACGGCATCCCCAATGACATATTTAAATTTCATCCAAATATCACGGGTAACCAATTTCCATTTAAATATTGCGGGGTCTTTTCTAACAATGTCATGGGTTAGAATCTTTTACAGGACACGTTGCCAAGTTGAGTAGTGCAAATTTGAAAATTCATGATTTACAAAATGCACAAGCTTTCAAATAAGCCGATCGTGAATTTTCAGAATTCGTCGACGTACATATTTCGACCGACTGCGTCGCATGTGACAGATTTGCACGGATTTCAAATAAACCCCCCCTGGGTGAGAAATTTTTCGTGTCCCACCCTGTATAATAAATACTTTAAATTACTAAAAAAATTCCCACTGGAATAACTAAAATATAATATTGGTATATATAGGGTGTCCTTTAATACTAAAAATCATGCATGTACAAACGGAAGGGGGCGATTCTTTGGTTTTTTCTTATGACTAAATAAAATTTCAAAGAAACATGGGTTTGCAAACGCTTCGTTACCGACCTACAGGGTGTTGAAATTTCAATATATTTTTCAGTTTTTTCTTTATAGCTCCTGCGGCTTTCGAGGGATTAAGCCCAAATTTGATATATAGGTTACGCAATAGGAGCTTAATGATTGTACATTCCACAGAAAGATTGAACCATAAAGGTACCTTTTGCATTACCAGCTTTACCAGACAATTATTATTGCTTTTGAGAAAGATATATATATAACCCCTCTGAAGTACTGCCCCCCTAGAAGCAGTACCTCATGACAGACACAATCGAAAGCTTTTTTCAGGTCACAAAAAACTACCGCGGCCACTTCTTCGTCATTTATCTTCTAATATAGCTCATCCAGGAGATGAAATATGGCATCATCAGTGTTTTTTGACTGCTGAAACAGAGACAGAGAAAGCAATTTATGTCTATCAAGCAAGCTCACCTTCCATCTTAATTAGCCACTCTACAATTTTAGTCTAAGTTGCCAGTAAGGATATTGGCCGGTAATAAGATGGTAAATTCTTATCACCCCCCTATTAAACAAAGGTACTACCCAAGATTGCTTCAAAAATGAGGGAAAACTTCCGGTAAGAAAAGAATTAATAATGGAATCCGCGAACACATCAACAGCCTAACTGAGATATCGTCCCATCCAGAAGATTTTCTATTTTTGATACTCAGTTTCTGAGCAATCGTACAGTAGTATGAATTAATATTATCTGCTTTCAAATTGGAAGCACATATGTATATTTTTTTTTTTTTTTTTCGCGTAGGTCGTTACTCTTTTTGTTTATTGGATGCGGATGCCCAACCTCTCATTGTAATAAATCTTCCTTGCCTGTTTCTTGTCTTTCTGTAGATGCTCCTGTATCCATTATTTAAAGTAGGTAGCACAACACTGGACGGTGGAGTTGCAACAAATAAATATTTTCCCATTTTAAGGGTAGGTCCTGGGTGTCCAAGTGAAATGTAGGTAGAGCAATCTTGCCCAAACAATAGGGATTCCGTAATTGGGTAGAAACGGGCAAAAATTGAGACGCACACAATAGAAAATGAGTATTTGATTATGATCATTTATGACATAACCTAATGACGTTATGGTTTGTGTTTGTGTCAAATGTTTGTGTGCCTCTTGTCGGCCATATTTGTGTCACGTGTTGTGGATAGTCTAATACAAGGAGAATAAACTTTCTAAGGAGTGCTTATCGGCCCCTTTTTGGGTAATCGCCGCCATATTGGTTTTCAAATGTTTCCAACCACTGCCTACGTCATAACTAAGTCGCCAGCTGTTTGCGCCAGCGGTTTTATAAATTTATAAATTTGTCATGAAAAATATATTATTTTGATTCTGATTAACCATTATAGCGCGTAAAGGTACCCTATGACGGAACCAATAAACATCAAGGTCAAAAGTGCGATCTGAGCGCGATATTTCGATATTTGGCTAGCTTTCGTCATTCCGCCTATTTACACGTTTTCAGCATGTATGATTTAATGGAGCCCTAGGAGAATTACGCGGCGTTTTGTTTACATTTCTTTATGTAAGTATAATAACTATAAGATAATTTATTCTATACTATTTAATTGTTTTTAGGGTTTTCTCATATTATTATAAAAACATATTCCTATTCGAGCATAAATTGATCGTTTGTTTATGTATTATATTCTTGTAAACATTACTGTCCCATATGGCATATGGGCCTGGGCAGAAGCTAACATTTTTAGCTGTACATTTTGTTTTAGTGGAATTAGCCATCAGGAAGTTTTGAATACTGCTTATGATAATGAAAATGTTGATGGCATATTATTGAGCCCACACAGAAAGCAAAGAGCTCACTGACTAAGATTCAGCAGATGAGGAACGTGGTTTAGCTGACCTATCTACTAGGCAACTTTGTGCTAGTGCAAACATTGTTTATTCGAATGGGAAATATATCACAGGTAGAGCAGAATTAACAATTTTTTGAGAAATCATACAATTTTAACTTTATTTTTATTTTCAGACATACACGAGGAAATATAAAGTACCACCTTGCGCTACAAAAGAATATGCTTCGGGCTGCAGCAAGTGATTTTTGAGTCAATAATGATATAAGGTATTATGGACTGCATCATCATTCAAACACTTTTCCTGAACGTAAAAAAAACGATGTGGTGGTCAAAACTGTAGCAGCCGAGGAAGAACAATGTGCTGTAAATGCAATATCGACTTATTTATTCACTGTTCTCGAAAGTTTCACACTGGGTAATAATTTTCACCCATAATGCTGCTCGTGATGATGCAGGCCAAAATTCAATATAATCTATTTCGTTTACCTGATCCGAAATGATTATATCCATACAACAGCCTAACCGGATCTTTTTCTTATATTTTTGTAAACTTTCTACAATAGGACATTGCCAAAAGGGTCTAAAGGCAGGTATGGTATCTCCCTTATAATGTCTGTATTTGAATAACTTGTATATATGTAATAAATAAATAAATATTTTATAAATAACTCTTTATTTTTATTTATTAATGGGTGAAAATTAAATTAACAAAGTCAAATAACTTGAACACAAATCTGATTTTTACTCGAACTACCTATAACAATATAATACTGGTAATTAGGATTCAATAAAAACTTTACACGTTGTGCTGTTTGCTCGGCCATTGGTATGTCTATCTGAGAAGAGTTTAATAATTGATTAAAAGTATAACTACATTCATTACTTGTATAGTCTCAATAGAATCTTGATTTCTTTTTCTTTTGGCAAGTTTTTCAGCACCCATGGAATCTATTTTTTGGCTCGGTTTATGGATCACTATAGAAGAGGGCAAATTCTGGGATGGTACAACTGTTTTTTTCAATATCCGACCTCTACCTGTACCTCTGAGACCTGTACTCTCACCTGTAAATAAAAAAAACAGTCAATATTTTCAATCAAAACATTTTAAAAATAGATAGTACTTGATCAATGCCTAGAAGCAGGCCTAATAAAATGAAGCTAGGGCACAAAACTACCCATTATGCTTGTTTACCTTAACACAAAATTCTTGCTTGAGATGCAGAGAATACACTTTCATGAATTTGGTGACTGGTTTGCCAATACGAAGTTTTAAAATCCAGTAGGCTTTTCTTCTCGACACTACTTTTTCCATTTTCGATTCCAAATAAACCTGTGTGGCCTGTTTCAAGGGGAAATATGTAGAAACTCAATCCTTTGTCAGCTTTTTTTTTTAGCCCAAGACTTGCATTGAGGAACACAACAGTAATGATTAAAAGTCATGATTATATGTATCTGATATAATTTTATAATTTTAGACTTTAATTATACTAGAAACTAGTTTCATAATTTCCAGCCAGCAGCCAGATCATAACATAACCTGTGGTGCAAACAGCCTACGTCAAGGCGAAAAACGCCATGATGCTACGTCACAACTGCTTTTTTGGCTAGGCGGGGCAGGGGGGGATTTGTTACACACAGGCCTTATGAGGATAAGCCATCCTTAGTAGTATGTATCATCCTTGAGTCTAATAGGCCCAATCCAATTGACTTTTTGTTTGGACGCCATATTGCGGTGCGCGAACATGGTTGCCAAAAGTAGAAAAAAAAAATTACTAGGTTACTGTCAACATTAAAAACAAAAGTTACTGAATAAATTACATTTAAAATTTAAATTTGCCGCTTATTACGAATGTTTTTGAAAAGAAAAGCCATCAATTTTAGCTTTTATTGAGCAGAATAGAAATAATAGAATAGCTGCTTTCGGGTGCCACCTTTTGAGCGCTCCTGAGTTACTCCGAAGTACTCCAGCTACAGTTTCACCCGTTCGGTATCAAGCGTTCGAGTGCAAAACGCATGGAGTATGACAGGTCACTGACAGATGTGAAGTGTTCTTGGCGCTTCGCACTCTGCACCCGAAAGCGGCTAATATCTACCTATTTATTTTCATCAATCAGAGAGAGAAAGTAAACAAACAAAAAGGATAGCGAGGATCAATCATTTAGTTACTTTTGTTGTTCATGTTGACAGCCAGCTAGTAATTTTTGTTTTTTTCTTTTGGCAACTATGTTCGCGCACCGCAATATGGCGTCCAAACAAAAGGTCAATTAGGCAATTCAATCCATCTGTCAGATAGGAAAATTCAATATGGCGTGGCGGCCAAGTAAGTTTGTTTTGTCAATTGTCAATTCAGGCCAGAGCTGGGCAAAGCTCTCACTGAAAGGGCTTGAAGCACTAAGCCCTAAGCCCTTTCTCAAAGTGCTTTCAATTCCAAGCACAAATTCCTTTTTATTTTCAAAAGTGCTTCCCAAGCACAAAGCCCTCAAAGTGCTTAGGGCTTGGCAAGCACAAAGCCCTCAAAGTGATTTGAAAAGGGCTTGTGCTTCAAGCCCTTTTCAAAAGTGCTTGGGGTGGCTTAAAAAGTGCTTTGAAGCTCTTTAAAGGTGCTTGAAGCTCTTTAAATGTGCTTGAAGCTCTTTAAATGTGCTTGAAGCTCTTTAAATCTGCTTGAAGCTATTTGAATGTGCTTGAAGCTCTTCAAATGTGCTTCAAGCTCTTCAAAAGTGCTTGAAGTTCTTCAAAAGTGCCTGAAGCTCTTCAAAAGGTTTTGAAGCTCTCCAAAAGTGCTTGAAGCTCTTCAAAAGGGCTTGAAGCTCTTGAAATGTGCCTAAAGTACTTTGAATTTGTGATACAATTCTCAAAGTTGCAAAAACTACTGCGCATACACTCATCAGTTGAATTAGTATAGTAGAAATAGAAATGAACTTTAAATTTTACAAATTAGCAGTAGTATTTTATTTTATTTTTTGAGTGGTAATGGTAATGGTAATTCAATTTTGAGGTTTTCAAATTATTTAATGAGGAAAAGTGAAAAAAATTCCAGTGATAAAGTTAAATAGGGTACCTTATATAAATTAATTATTTATTTAAACAATCAGTCCATTAATTTTTTTTAAATTCAATTCTAAGCTCAAACCCAAAACCTCCATTATTAATAAAGAAAAGAAATTGGAGGGTCCTAGTTCAAATAATAGAAAAAAAATTAAGCCACAAAACACATCGATCCAAAATTTTTTGGTGGGGGATAGGTTAAATGATGGTCAATTCAAATTCCTTTCAAAGTGCTTCAAGTAGTTCTAGGTCTTTTTGGTCTCTTGCAAAAGCTGTTGGATCTAACTTCACCAAGTCATCCATACCACCACTTACAGATAAAAATAATCACTTAGCCACAACATCAGAGGAAAAAGCCAATATGCTTGCCCAAATATTTTCCTCCAACTCCAACCTAACAGTGCCAAACGGAAAAACTCCACCGTTCATTGAAAGGGTTTCCCATAGTATGCCAGAGGTACCCTTTTGTCACAGAGAAATACGAAAATCCCTAAAAAAGCTGGATACAAACAAAGCAATGGGTCCGGATGGCATTCCCGCAATAGTACTCAAAAATTGCGCCAACGAACTCACCCCAACTTTCGCAAAATTATTCAATTTGTCTTACAGGCAAGGAGTATATCCATCATCATGGAAGTCTGCCGCAGTACAACCCATTCCAAAGAAAGGAAAAAAGACAGATCCGTTAAACTATAGACCAATTGCTCTACTTCCGGTGATATCAAAAGTAATGGAAAGAGTTGTGAACAATCACCTAACCAAGTACTTGGAAAAGTACAAAATTATCAACGATAAGCAATACGGATTTCGAAAATATAGATCAACTGGCGATTTACTTACATACCTCACTCACTTATGGCAAAAAGCGATTGAGTTGCGGGGTGAAACAAGAACAATTGCCTTAGATATATCTAAAGCATTCGACAAAGTTTGGCATGAAAATCTTCTCAACAAGCTCAAAGCAATGGGATTATCGCCGAAACTTTGCACTTGGTTTGAAAGTTACCTAAAGGACAGATCCATTTATGTTGCACTGGATGGCCAGAACTCCAACTCTTACCAAATAAATGCTGGTGTGCCACAGGGAGCAATCCTTTCGCCAACTCTTTTCCTGATTTACATAAATGACCTCATAGATAAAACAGTAAATCCACTTTATTGCTTTGCAGACGATGGTAATGTAGTCTCCTCACTCATACCACCCACAGGGCTTTCCGCACGTGAATTCCATCATCTTAGACTAACTCAAATATCGCAGATAAATAACGACCTGGAGATAATAGAGGACTGGGGTAACAAAAACCTTGTACAGTTCAATGCGCAGAAAACCCAAGCAGCTCTGTTTTCAAAAAAGACCAGCACCGGTGAGCCAAACATCATGCTATCTGGAAGTGCTGTCACATTACAGAGTCAGTTGAACATCTTGGGGGTTACTGCAGAGACCAACATGTCTTGGCACAGTCACGTGGCAGATATTGCTAAAAGGGCCTCCCAAAAGCTGGGGGTGCTATTTCGTACAAGACATCTGTACACACCAAGCCAATTGCTGACACTCTACAAAGCCCAGATTCGACCAACTATGGAGTACTGCTCACATATATGGAGTGCTGCACCCAAACATACCTTAATGCTTTTGAATACCGTGCAAAAACGAGCTATCAAGCTGATCAATGACCCCGCACTTACTCGTAACTTGGATGGTCTCGAACATCGCAGATCTGTGGGCGATTTATCTCTCTTCTACAGGTACTATCACGGAAAATGCTCTGAAGAGTTGGCACGTATGATTCCACCGAGAGTAGCACCTACCAGGCGAACGCGTCAAACAGACGGTAACCATGAATTTACTGTCAAACTAGAGGCACCAAGAACCTCACTATATCAGAATTCATATCTCTGGAGAACAGCATCGCTGTGGAATAAACTCCCTGCGACGGTTTTCCCTGCAGGTTACAACCTGAACCGTTTCAAGACCAACATACACCGACATTTCCGCGCACTTGCCGCTTCTCGAGCGTGATAGGACATTGTCCTTGCGAGTGCGCATATCCGTAAAAAAAAAAAAAAAAAAAAAAAAAGCTCTTTTAAAGTGCTTGAAGCCTTTTTAAAGTGCTTCAAGCCCTTTTAAAGTGCTGTAAGCCCTTTCAAAGTGCTTCAAGCCCTTTCAAAGTGCTTCAAGCCCTTTCAAAGTGCTTCAATCCCTTTCAAAGTGCTTCAAGCCCTTTCAAAGTGCTTGAAGCCCTTTCAAAGTGCTTCAAGCCCTCTAAAAGTAATTGAAGCTCATTGAAAGGGCTTGAATTACTTTTTTTCAATTACAAATTACCAAGCATTTTTCTGATGTAATTGACTTTGCAAGCCCCAATTACAAATATATAAAAGGGCTTGAAGCACAGGGCTTTCAAGTCCTCAAAGTGCTTCAAGCACTTTTCCAAGCACAAAGCCCTCAAGCCCTGCCCAGCTCTGATTCAGGCACACCCATAAAATCGCACTCGCACCCTGTGCGTTATTTCTGAACTCGGCCCTGAATATAAAACTAATGTTTTGACTTTTATTCCCTGATTGTCAAGCACAGCGTACAACTGAACAGTTTCTATTTAAAAAAAGCTACCTGTTCATGTAGTTGAAAATAGCTATTTACCTAACAAGTGCGGAAAATTATTTTCCGCAAGTGTTAGGTACAATATTTTTCCTACAGGCGAAAAAATGTAAATTTTTTCTTTTTTTTTTTTGACATATCAGTGCGGTAAAATTTTTTCCGCACTGACAGCCGTGCGGAAAAACTTTTTCCGCACTAATATGTCAAAAAAAAAAGTTTTACCGCACCGTGTGGAAAAACTCATTTTCCGCAGCCGAGTGCGGAAATATATTTTCCGCAAGTGTTAGGTACAATATTTTTCCTACAGGCGAAAAAATGTAAAATTTTTCTTTTTTTTTTGACATATCAGTGCGGTAGAATTTTTTCCGCACTGACAGCCGTGCGGAAAAACTTTTATTTACAATCATACATGTAATGTTGACTTTACTGACTTTTAAAAAGTTCGAAAATGTCACTTTTTTGACTTTTACTTTCGGCCCACGGGTCGAAAGTTTACTTTCGACCCGTGGGCCGAAAGTAAATGAAATTGTTAATTATTGTATTTTTCAGCTTTAATCCAAATGAAAATTTCAAAATTCGAATGATTGTAAATAAAATAGTATACATACCTCGGTGAAAAGTTTCATTACTGTCTCGAGATTTTAGTTAGACCTCGGCTGCGCCTCGGTCTAACTTAAATCTCTCGACAGTAATGAAACACTTTCCACCTCGGTATGTAATATAAGTACTATTTCCGCACTGATATGTCAAAAAAAAAAGTTTTACCGCACCGTGCGGGAAAACTCATTTTCCGCACGCATATCAGTGCGGAAAATCGATTTTTCCGCACGGCTGTAGGAAAAAGTATTATTTATCAAATTAGGCTCTCCAAACCACGTGATTTTTCAATATGGCGACCGTGGAAAATTTGACGTTTGCTTGTTTATCTTGAGTTTATTTGGAATATTTTCAAGCTAATTATAGTTTACTTTGTTATAATATACTTTTTGAGATGCAGAGTGAATATTTAGAGACTTGAATGCAGGAAAATCGGGATCTGGGCGAACGGTTAGTTTAAAAAAATGCCCAGATGACATTTTGATCCACAGTTCACATTAATAAGCAAATGAAGGCCTACAAAAGCTTAGATTCTTACGAATATTTCGGAAATGGCTTTATTTCAGATGCAGGAACAGTCGTAGTGAAAAATTTTCACGTTTTAATTGGAAAATTTTAAAACAAAGGGCAATGAAAAAAGCCTGACATCATCCTTTGTTACCTTGTTGAAACTACTTCCACAATCAACTTCAAGATCCGTTTGTGGCATTTTTAATCGGAAGAAACACTAATGAAGTCAATAAAATAGAAAAATTAACAGAGTTCATTCACAAAGCAAGCACAAAATGCACTTTAAAAAGCTTTAAATTACATACTCTCATATACGGGATAATGAACTTCTGCCACAACGCACTTTTTGACAGGTCGTTGGAATGCCTAATTAATTTCAGTACATTTTTGAATTTATTTTTTTATATCCTACTGAACTATTAAAACCATATAATACCTTGGTTACGATAATCATAAACAGGGTCTTAACTCCCAAGGGAGTTAAGGATTTTCATAACTCCCAAGGGAATTAAGGAAGGGAGTTAAGGATATCATAACTCCCAAGGGAGTTAAGGATTTCCATAACTCCCGCTTTTACCTTGAATAGGTAACACTTTGACATAAAATAGAAATTTTGATTTATGGCTTATTCCTTTATAAAAATAGACAGAATACAGTAAATTCAGTAGGATATAAAATTATCTATGTACCACGGGAATTATCAGGAGTTAATACCCACGGGCAATTGGTGTCTCTCGGGCCGGAGGCCCTCGGGACACAAACGTTGCCCTGGGGTATTAACACCTGCATAATTCCCTTGATACATAAATAACTATTATTTGACAAATTTTAAAAAAATAAAAGGAATAAAAACATGGCAATTGCCCCCTTTGCCCCCCCCCCTGGATACGCCAGTGTTCGAGTCAATCTTCAGAATTCAAAAACGTGCAGTTCGATTTATTGGTGGTGCGTCGCCGCGAGACCACTGTAAACCTTTATTTGTTTCTTACAATATTTTCAACTCTTCCGTCTCGCTTTGTCCTGAAATCGGTCGCACGGTTCACAAACACAAATCTCTTTTTCCTGCGCATCAAAGCTCTCATAGTAAACGTCAAAGACATGCCATACCACTTCCAATTCCACATTCTACGCTTGTTAAAAACTCTATTATCTATACTGCCATCAAATTAAATAATCACCTTCCTACAGCTATTATAAATATTCCCGATGTAGCTAAATTTCGTAAAGAACTTAAAAACATCTTTGCGAAGAAAACTTTCTATTCTGTGGAGGAGTAGGTACGTAATTTTGTCCGTCTATGTTTTGTCCCCATTATATTTCACAATTTAAGTGGGTATGACTGCCTTTTGTTGATCAAATAATGGGAACGTCCCGCCTTTTTTTTTATTGGGTTTTCGAATTGTCTTAATACAATATTAGTCCAAGAAACGGAGATCTGAAAAGAGGGGTTACCTCAACATAATTAGAAGTTGAAATTTTTTTGGGGGGATCGGTCCATTTTAATATGCTAAACAACATATTAAGTTTGCGACCTTGTAGTTCCATAGGGTTTTCAGTTAGGGGTGGTTTTTAGGGGTAATTTGCGGTTTATGGAGAACGCTGCTCAAAGGGATGGTTCAATAGTAAAAAGTTTCAAATGAATGTTGTAGCTGAAGTTTTTTGCTATAAAAAACTCAGCGACAGCACCAACATTAATTTGAAACTTTTTGCTATTGGACCATCCTTTTGAGCAGCGTTCTCCATAAACTGCAAATTACCCCTAAAAACCACCCCTAACTGAAAACCCTATAGAAGTACAAGGTCGCAAACTTAATATGTTATTAGGCACATGAAAATGAACCGATCCCCCCCAAAAATTGTTAACTTCTAATTATGTTGAGGTAAACTTCCTTCATTGCTTGGACTATATAAAATGTATGTAACAATAATTTGATCCACCATTCGTTATTCAGTTAGAAGAAAACAAATACAGGGTGTCCCTGCCGAGAGTGACCCATTTTAAATGTTTATAACTTTTAAACCAAGTGTGCTAGCTACCTACGGTTTGTGCCATTCGGTTTCTCTTGGCCTAAAGTTTTTTTTAGTAAGTTGCAAATTTTTTTGAAACTTATACAGGGTGAGTAAAAAAAATCCATTTTCTAACATCGATATTCTCCACTATTTCTAATGGAGCACCCTGTATATCACAACGTCAAAAAAAAAAATCATATTCAAGGTATTCATGTACCAATAGACGTCGTCCCTAAAACTTAAAGTTTTAGCCGTGAAAAACCAAATTCGAAATCTTGGTATTTTTATAAAAGCATGCAACTTCATGTTGTAAGGCTGATATGTCTAGGAATAACGGGAGCACTGTCGACCTGCCCCACCGCAGCCCTAGAGACGCTACTTAACATGCCTCCACTTCACCTATGTGTGAAAAAGGAGGCAATAATCATCGCTCACGGGCTATTCCAAACAGACAAGTTCGAGCCTGGTAATCTGAGGGGACTAACGGAAGGAGCTGGACTGGGCATTTCTGGCCCTAACTTTGGGCGCTCCAAGGCATTGGGCAAACATCTTAGAATATTTAAAGCCGAACTGCTTGCCGTAAACATATGTGCACAAGAGTGTCTCAACCAAAGCCTCAAAGGAAAACACATCTTCATACTATCTGATAGCCAAGCTGCCTCTGTGAATGTCCAGCCCAACTCTGCAAGAGGCTCAAATTCCTCGAAGAGGCAACACTGTCACCAGAAGAAGTGGGCCAACTGACACTCAGGAAAATAGCTTTCTTCGGCAGAAGTCTACGCTTCCTGGAGACAACTTATGATGTAGAGTCACGTACAAAATATCTGCAAAGGTAGCAGTGCTGAGCAGCTGGAAAGCCGAAACGACTCCCCCTATTGACAATCTACACAACTTCATGTTGTAGGTACTTGATTCTATCACTGTGGCAAACAATTTTGGCAAACAATATGAATGTGTATGTTATTTTCAAATAATTGAAATTTTATGGTCAATCAATCTATTTTTTCAGGCATTTTAAAAATTATTTCTTTGAGAGTATTTTTTTCCTGTGAGTGTTATCAAATGTGGATTAACTAATTAAAACATATCCAATTTTTCCCATTTTTCTCTAGTTCAGACATATCCTTCTTAGATAGTTTGGAACAGGATAGGCAAAACCAACAATCATACTTTAAGCATTCAAGTTTTTGGTAATCATATATTTTTTTTAAACATCCATTGCAGACCTAATAAGTTCTATTGCCACAGATACTGGTAAGCTAAAAGATTTTCAATAATTCCAAAAATATTAGAGAAAGAAAAGGAAGTTGAACTTTCACTGAAAAAACGTCTATGGAAAAAACCAACTGGTTAATCCTTATTAGAGAGTGAGATGTCAGCCCAAAGTGTTAATTCTTTTAAAAGTAAACTTGATTAAAAACTCTTTTGGACAATAATTCTATAGCTCTGTTCCAGCCGTCACGAGAACCGTTCTAGAACGGTAATATCCAGTCCATCAATTAAGATAAACGTTCAACTTACTAAAAAATAGGTCGGCAACTGGAAATTACCGTTCTAAAACGGTTCTCATCTCATGTCGGTTGGAACAGAGCTAACATCTTGGCGTCTTCATTTTTATTGCACGATTGAAAAACAGCAAGCAAAACTTTATTCAATAGACTAATCAGTTGTAAAAAATCAAAAATAATTAATTAAAATATTCAAACACAATTACTTCCTTTATTAAAAAAATTGGTATCCCATTAAAATAGTATCATCTAGGAATGGTAAAAATTAAAAACGTACATAAATCACAGTTTCCTTACAACATGCTAAATAAATAATTAGTTTCGTCTAGGCCCTAAATTTATCCATAATAATTATATCCTGCTGCGTGGAGGGAGTATAAATACATAAAACAACAATACAAAATATCAGTAAATAGGAATCTTCTTGGTTATAGTTTTCCGGCACATGTGACAAGTTTTTAGAGTGTCTGCGCATTTTTGGCAAGTACCGTGACCGCAAAGAAAGACAATGTTTCTTTTGCGCTCCATGCAAATGCTGCAAGCGTGACTTTCTTCGATTTCGGCAATTTTGCTTTCTAGATAACGCATACGTTCAGCGCTAGGTTGTCTGCTTTTCGCCGGTACGATTCTTCCGTCTTTAGTTACCCGTTTTTGAACAAATTCAGAGCAAATTAGGCATTTTTTCATTCTTGCCGAACAATCTTCACATGCTGGCTTATGACCGCAGGGTTCTAGTTTGACATTTTCGTCTGTGGCTTCTGAACATACTAAACATTCTATAGGATTGTTCAACATGTCTTCGTTTTGATAATGATGATTTTTATGAGTGGGTGAATTATCTTGTGAAGTACTTCCTAAGTCTATTGATTTGTCTAGTTTTCGGCTTTTTCTTGTACTTTTTTGATCTTCTATTAGAGGATGCTTGGCAGGACTATTTTTTGGCGCGTTTTCAGTCAAATTGTAATTGTCTACTCTAGCTTCGTTAAGCGATAAAGTTTCCACATTGGGAAGAACTTGAGCATCGTTATTGTCATTGGATGGAATGTAACTCTTCAAAAGTTCTTGTAGCGTTATATCTTGTAAAAATTCCAAAGCTTTTTGGCCTTTATTATTTATCGCCTCTACATTAATGGACTCTTGTATCAAATAACATGCTATAGCTATACCCAATTTGTGTTCGGCTACTTCAATATTTTCATATATGGAGTGTATAGCGGGACTTTGACTTTGGCTCACTTCATCATCGAGATGGCTACGTTTCATTAATACCATGTGCAGTGCTGTATCGTCATCTTCGTCGGTGGCGTTGATGTCCGCTTTCAAGCGAACTAGCAGTTCTATAACATCGCAGTGACCTGAAAAAAATAAAATTTGTCTGAATTTTATGTAATACAGTAATAATTTCTGATGTTATTTTTATGATTGAAAAATCTCACAATAAACGGCGTTATGAAAATATCTAATGACCTTAACTTGGAAAAAACAAGATAAAGAAACCAGTAAAAATGGCAAGAAAGTCCCAAAAAAAAAAATTTTTTTTCAGTAGAATCTGAACACCGTGAAAAAACAGAAAGACCTATTTTTCACCCTTAACAACAATTCGGCAAAGTCATTTTCCGTTTGAACATCAACCACTCTAATAACTTCGTCTTTTCCAAGATAAAGTTTTTTTTATCTTTCCCAACGACCAAGAATTCCTGGGTAGATTTTGGTCAATGATAATGACTATGTCTCCAATGCGAACAAGTGTGGAATCTTTGGTCCAATTTCCAAGTTTTGTCAAGTTAGATAGATAGTTATTAAATATTCGGGATTATAAAAAATCAAACATCTATTTAATTTCACACATTTACCAAATCATCTTAACGACCTAAAAATGCTTTTCCTAAAGTTTGTATTGAATATGTCCATATTTGAAGAATTTATGCATTCATTAAGGGCTCTACAACTTCTAGTTAATGCGGAATTGTAACCATAATTTGTTCTATGAAACTCAAAATAGAACAAATTGTTATGGCGGTTTCCAGAAGGTATTTGCAAACCAATTCTACATAATAAATCAGGACAATCAATAACATTATTAATTATTTTAAAAAACATACAAAGATGAAAGATTTTTCGACGTTGTTCTAATGAAGTTAAGTTAAGAAGCGACATTAAATCAACAAAACTAATATCTTCCCTTGGTATGCCCAATTTAAATGCAATAGATCTGAGGAATTTCCTTTAAATTCTTTCAAGACGAATTTTATAAATTTCATAATGTGGTGACCAAACTAAACACGAATATTCTAGTAATAGTCTGACAATAGCGCAATAGACAGTTTTTAACGTAAAAATATTGTCAAAGTCTCTCAACGACCTGAGCATAATACCTAACATCTTTAGGGACTTGTTCGCAATAGTGTCAATATGTTCAGTAAATGTTAATTCTGAATCAAAGAAAATTCCAAGGTCTCTGATAGTCTCAACTCTCATAATTTCATTATTATTAAGAAAATAATTTCGAATATAAGGTGACTTCTTCCTTGAAAAGGTAATTATGTTACATTTTCCCATATTTAAATAAAGTTTATTATTAGTGCACCAGTTACAAAATCTATCAAGGTCACTTTGCAAATTTTAGGCATCCTGTGGGCTTCTTATGACCATAAAACACTTCAAATCATCAGCAAGACATAGAAAAGAACAATACTAAAAACCTCTTTCAGGTCATTCAAAAAAATGCTAACAAACAAAGGCGACAAGTGGCCGCCCTGAGACACACCAGAGGCAACCGGAAAACCTGAGGAAATGTAATTTTCCACCCTGACCGCCTGCTTTCTGCCTGTTAGCAGACTTCTCAACAGTTCGAGGACGCATCCTTGCACACCTTGAGCACCCAGTTTGTCTATCATGATTTTATGATCAACTCTGTCGAAAGCCTTGGAGAAGTCAGTAGAAAATTCTCGTGCCTCAGACGCTACGCTGATACGGTACCGCTTAACAATACGGTATTTTATAGTTCTCGAACACAAAGGCACAAAAATCTTCTAATCCCTTATAGGGCAAGTAAACGATCTGACAGTTTGAAATTATTGACAGTCGCCTTGAGGAGGTAAAACAAATATATAATTTACAGTGTTTTTTAAGTTTTTAGTTAGATTTTTTTAAATAAATTCCTTTTGTGTGGTTCAGAAGTTTCTTACACATGCCTAGCGTTTGTTCAAGACTTTATTTTCAATGTCATAATCCAACTCAGAATCAGTATAAACAGTAGAAAAGTAGTCTTTGAATAAGTTAACTGTCTCATTAGGAAAATTGCCCTCCGTATTCTCAGAAAAAATTGAACTTGGAAAGCCACTATTCTCTTTTTTGGACCGGATGAACCTCCAAAATCCCTTCCTGTCCCGTATTTCAGACTCCATTTGAGTGATATAGTTTTTGTGACTAATAGCTGAATAATTTCGACAATCCGCTCTAAGTTTTGAAAAAACCTGATAATCATCAAGAGATAAGGTTTCTTTATAGGTTATGTGTGTCTTTTTTTTCAAAATTATTAAGTTTTTCAGATGTGCATTCATCCATTTTGGAAATGTAGTCTTTTTACATCGAGATAGGGGTGTAAATATCTCAATGGCATAAAAAAATGAGTATAAAAGGTTTCAATTATCGAGTCTACATTATTCATGGACAAAACGGAAATCCAGTCAACACGGGAGAGGTAATGATTTCGTTCTCTAAAGTTACAGAGTTTAAAGTTACAGTAACAAAAGTTATAATTGATTTATGTTATTTAAACCAACTTCAATCTCAAACTTAACAGCAGGATGAGAAGTATCCAATTTTAACAAAGGATTATAAGAAAGCAACAAGTTTGCCTTTTCAAATTACAAAAAATCAAATCAAGGTAATTTCCATAAACATTTAATATAGTATTCACTTGAAATACCCTAAAAAACGCCATACAATAAGATAGTTCTGTAGTTTCCTCACTCAGCTTACCAACCGCTCGTGTCCCGTAAGCATCATTCAGCCAAGACACACCAGGTCTGTTTAAATCACCACACAAATAGACTATTAGATTTTCATAGGATTGAAATGACTCCAGGACTTCGGTAACCGATGAACAATAGCTACTATAAGGATTAATATCAAAATCAGGAGGTATGTATGCATTACCCAGTAACATTTTGTGTTTTCTAATTGTAACAACAATGAAAATGAGCTCTACTGTGTCAATTCTGGATTCAATTTTCTTATAATTGAAGGTCCTCCTAACAGCAATGATTATACCTTTACCTGCCTTAGAAACACTTGTTTTCTCAGAACGATCACATCGAAAAATTATATATTCATTTAAGCCGAATTCACTTGACTCTATAAAACTGTCCAAGAAAGTTTCTGTTGAGAAAATAAAATAAAAATTTTCTGCATAAACATTACATAAGAGAGAACCAAATTTTGTTTTCAGCTCCCTAACATTCTGATAGTTACACTGAAAAGCAGTTAACCTGTCTAGTGTCTGATGTTGTTCCCGTGTATTGAAATTTGAAGTATAACTGGTATTTGGTTGAATGGCAGAGTGATTGATCTGTGGCAGGATGAGATGTATTTATGGTATTTAATCTCGCCGCTGGGCGAGGCCAACCTAAATGTCTGGGCTTAAAATCAAATTCTCTAAATATAACACCTTGAGGCCAAAAGCTACACTCACAATTCTCAACTACATTTAACACTTTTTCAATTACATTTGACTATTCTCAATTACCACCAGAGCTGGGCAAAGCCCTTAGTAAAAGGGCTTAAAGCACTAAGCCCTAAGCCCTCTATCAAAGTGCTTCAATTTCAAGCACAAATTCCTTTTTATTTTCAAAAGTGCTTCACAAGCACAAAGCCCTCAAAATGCTTTGGGCTTAACAAGCACAAAGCCCTCAAAGTGATTTGAAAAGTGCTTGAAGCACATCAAAAGTGCTTGGGGTGCCTTGAAAAGGGCTTCAAGCTCTTTAAATGTGCTTCAAGCTCTTTAAATGTGCTTGAAGCTCTTTAAATGTGCCTAAAGCACTTTTAAATATATATTTAAATATAAGCTACCGCGTACACCCATCACACAGAATTGGTATAGTAGAGACGAACTTTACATTTCACAGAGTAGCAGTAGTGTGTTTTTTTTTTGAGATGTAGTTCTTGGGTACTTGGGGTACTTGGGATACTACATGGTAATTCAATTTTAAGGTTTTCAAAATGTTCAATGGGGAAAAGTGGAAAAAATCCAGTGATAAAGTTAAATGTTACCAATATAAATTAATTATTTATTTGAATAATAAGTTCATTCATTTTTTTTTTAAATTCCATTCTAAGCTCAAACCCAAAACCTCCATTGTTAAGAGAGAAAAGACATAAGACGGTTCAAGTTGAAATAATAGAAAACAAAATTAAGGGACAAAACACGATCGAAAATTTTCAAGTGGGGGATAGGTTGAGTGATGGTCAATTCAAATTCCTTTCAAAGTGCTTCAAGCCCTTTCAAAGTGCTTCAAGCTCCCAAAAGTGCTTCAAGCCCTCTTAAAGTGCTTCAAGCCCTTTCAAAGGGCTTCAAGCTCCCAAAAGTGCTTCAAGCCCTCTAAAAGTAATTGAAGCTCATTGAAAGGGCTTGAATTACTTTTTTCAATTACAAATTACCAAGCACTTTTCTAAAGTAATTGACTTTGCAAGCCCCAATTACAAATCTATAAAAGGGCTTGAAGCACAGGGCTTTCAAGCCCTCAAAGTGCTTCAAGCACTTTCGCAAGCACAAAGCACTCAAGCCCTGCCCAGCTCTGATTACCACTGACGCTTTCTGAATTACAATTGGAAAAGGTGTAGCTACATAATGGCAGCTGCCCCATACTTGGTGCATTTGGTTTCAACTTTTTTACTCTATGTAACTGGCAATTTTTGAAAATGTGTTTTACAGCAATTCTTCCCTTTAAAATCAAAAATTTTTGTCTTAAGTTATTATGAACGGTTTCAATTCCAGTATGATAATTACTTTCATGGTAATATTGAAATAATTTGCCTTTCCTGACTACTCGTCTATGTCTGTATTTTCTAATCTCATTCTCGTCAAAGAATGGTGATAATTGCAATAGTCTTGATGAAGTCTCTACTTCACCACCTCGTTTCAACCCTAGCATTTCAGTTTTAAAAGAGTCTTCCTGTGATTTTTGAATGCATATTTCTTCCCTTTTCTGTATTTCTCCATAACTCAACCCTTTGGAGATTCGGGTATAGGCTTCATTTATTAAATTCAATAAATGGTCACAAATTCTAAAAATCCAGGCAGTGGCGCGCACTAATCGTAACCATTTTGAAAATACTTGGAAATAAATTAACTGAAGCTTATCTGATTGGTACTAAACATACCAGAATCCTTTTCTTCTTTGTTGTTTATGTCAAAGAAAAAAATTAATTTGTTCTGGTTAATATTTCTTATGCATCTCCAAAAATCTCGGTCCATTATTAATAATAACATATAAGATGAATTATAGTAGTATTCTTAAAATTCCTTGAAGGCTGGATTTGCAAACTTTAATTTTGTTGATACATACATTAAACCATCATTGGAACTTAATTCTTGAATTTCTCCAACTCTGTGTGACACAAACTGCTTGTAATTTCTTCAATCTCCACGAATCCAATGTAATACCGTCTTTGAATCCGAGCACAAATAGGATTTTTCTTTTTTCAATTTAATTTCTTGTTTTACTGCCTTTAAAAGTCTGCTACCCATAACTCCCGCCTGCAATTCTAGTCTTGAAATCGATAATGATTTTAAAGGTGATACAGGGGCTCTCGATGTTACAAAGGCTACTTCAATCACTAATCATTTTCTATTTAAATGATAACTGAAAGAATTTATTTTGAGTCTCTCTTAGATTTGTAATTTGGGCATTGAGGCTCAATTAATTAATGTTTTTTTTTTTGTATTTCTCGCTGTTTCTGTTTCTCACTCTCTTGTAAACCTAAAATATACCTAACTAAGAAATAGAAAATGAAATTGTACTTGTGTACTTGTTCCTTTTAGGGCGGGTATTATAAAACTACTTTAAAAGTTAACTTGAAGTTAACTTCTGAAATTACATGTAATTCAAAAAGTTAACTTCAAGTTAACTGTCAAAGCAGTTTTATAATACCCACCCTTATTGTGATAAAAATAGACAATACATATATTTTTCAGTTAGGTTCCTATATTATTACTATGTATTTAGTAAATTAGTGATTGGATGTTATTATGTTATGTAATATATTAAAGCGCCGCCATGCTAAATATTAATGGTATTGTTATTATACAGGGTGTCCCACGGTGGATGGCGTATTAGACGTTTATGGAGAACTAAAAAGCGGATCATTTTGAAAATTTGGCAACCGGGATAAACGACCATGATCTACACTTTAAAAATATTTTTGACCATTTAGCGTTGCCGCTTCTACTCTAAAGCAGTGGAACATCGCTATTTTTAATGGAACACCCTGTATGTGATTGCATATTTGGATTCTGCGTAAAATTCTGAGCAGATTTCATGCATTATACCCTATACTTAAGTTCAACTGTTTTGGAAATATTGACAGTTGAAAATTGACTTTTTGCAACTTTGACAGGCTGTAAAACCTGAACGGTTAATTTTAGAGGAAATAGTTATTTTCCTAACAAGTGCGCAAAGTGTTACTTTTCCGCACGCAAACACAGTTATACGAACGACGCGCAGCGGAGTTCGGATGAGTGTTTGCGTGCGGAAAAGAAACTTTGCGCACGTGTTAGGAACAAAATTTTTCCTACGAGCCTCATATCAGGTAGGTAACAACAAAAATTTAAAAAAAAACGATAATTTGTTCAATTATTTTCAATTAACCTGAAGCGAAACTATTCATTTATCAAAAAATTACATAACAAAAAAACAGGAAATTGAAATCCTCGTCAGAGCTGTTCATCTTAAAGCGTTTAAATTTGATGCGAAAGAAGTTTGTAGATTCTTACATGTAAATTGAGAACACAAATCTGACAATGTGTCAAAGCTTATTATATTCAGTGTTTGTATAGATGTTGGCTGATACCTATAGAAACAGAGGAAAAATTTGTCATCATGTGTCAAAGTCGACAGGTGCTTGACAATTATTTTTACTTTTCGGCACTCAGTGCGGATAAGGCCCGTATCCGCACTGAGTGCGGAAAAGTGTAACTTTGAGAACGATAATGCGTGCGGAAAAGTACTACTTTGCGCACGCTCGTAGGAAAAACGATTTTACATTCCTATACCAGTTCGCCATATTTTCTGGAAAATAATTCGCACTCTAACAACCAGACATGAATCCGACAGAATTTGATAACCAGTTAACAATAATTTCACATTTCATATACTTTTTTGATAGCTTCATCTTCTGTGGTACAGGAATCTAGGTAATCAACACAAAAATTATATTCAACATAATTAGCTAAATGGGAATACTTTTCAGATTCCTTAGCATTTGAATTTTCAACGTATTGTGCACCACATGGTGAACACATCGCCCCAAAAATCATAACCCGCATTTCATACTCATGAACTTCTTGATTTAGGTCTTAATTTCTCCACAAAAATCTTTGAGAATGGCGGTCTTCTTTTTAAATCTTTACTTGATTGAACATCGCGACAATGACACCACAAAAGGCAAATTCCCAACGTCCAAAACGCAGGAAATGAAGTCAAAAAATCAAGACCTTTTAGCAAGTTCTCATTGAGGCTCGTACCATTTGATTCAACAGAGGCGTCAAAAATTATTTTAAATTTATCTATTGGAGTTGATGATTCCAAATGAGGAATATACCAAGTTCTGGGGTGTCTTATTGTAGTCTCTTCAGGTTTTAGTTTTCTGATGTACCCTTTAATTTCATAATCGGCTATTTTCTGGCAGTATTTTTCATGGTATATTGGTCGATTCATGGCTTGTTGCCTTGATTTAGGCAAAACAATGTTTTCTCTTTTCCATAATAAGTCAGTTTTAGAGCGATTTTCAATGTCTAATTTCACAGGTCTTTTCCAAAATACATACGTAATGTTCTTGTTTCTTGTTGGTTAATCAATTTGATAGTCAGAGTTACTCTAAAATTTTCAGTGGAAAATGTGCCTTTAACAAGCAATCGTCATTCTCGTGATTACAAATATGTTCATCGTGTCAGAAATTGGTAGCCCCCGCAAGTGGTAATCTTTCAAATTTCCTACCATTATTGTTTGTGATGGTAAAGTCAGTTCTTTCATTGTATGTACAGGGTAGTTGATTTTCGATAGTTTTATAGGGTACAGCTAAAATGGCCGAAGCTACTGAGAAACTGATATATGCGTCCCGTCCTCTTTTTTAGTGTGTCATTTGATGGTGTAGCCAGATCTTGGCCAACAAGTTTGGTTTGCGAGGTACAGGGTGATTTTCAAAATCAGCTGTTTTCTATAATCCTCTATAACTCCTTAGCCTAGGGAGATATAGCAAAAGTGCAAATAGGAAAAATACGTCTTTTTTACGTAGAATCTAGTGGCGTACTTAGAAAAAATATGGAGGCTTTATCTTCTGAGATATTCGAAAAAACAAATATTTTTCAAATGGAACACCCTGTATCTTATTGGTTCAGTTGTTTAAGAAAAAAATTGCGAGTTCAACGATATATAACACATGATATTTTGTTTTGGCCTAAATGGCGAAAATAACAAAAAACACTTTTTTTCCACTATACCA